>OZ020314.1:27923253-29328838 GCA_963971305.1 Arcuatula senhousia | reverse complement strand
TTATACGACCGCAAAATTTTTGCGATCGTATAATGTTATGGCGATGTTGTTGTCGTCGTCGGCGGCGTCGGCGTCGTCGTCTGTGGACACTTTGGTTTCCGTGTGATAACTTGAGTAAATATTGACCGAAAGTTATGAAATTTTGATATGATGTTTGTTACCACTTAAGGAAGGTTGGTATTGTATTTGGGGGTTGTGGCCCCTATCATTTTAGAAAAAAGGGCCAAAAAGGGCTAAAACTGGTGTATTGACAAAACTGTTATAAAATGTTTATTATTCATTCGATTTTGAAAATTCTTTTTTTATTGAATTCATCATCAACAAAATGTGTCAATGGTTTTGATATATATTGCACTGTTACATTGATACTGGGGGTCAAAAAGGGGCCACACCCAAAAAATCGACTTTTTTATTTGTGGTCCGATTTTCAAAATCTTTTTTTCATTGGAATCCTTGTGAAAATCCCTGCCTGCGTTTTTCAATCAGATTTGCAATATTTCTTACCGTTTTTGAGAAATTAGGGGTCAAAGGGGCCAAAAACACCATTTTTTAAAGTTTGTCAATGCAAATAGTTTTATACCAAAAATTAAGTTGTAGTGGGCCTGCCAATTGTTATGAAGTTTATATATGATGATTTTATCCACTAAAGGAATCTAGGTTTTGTATTTGGGGTTTGTGGTCCCTACTCTTTTAGAAAAAAGGGCCAAAAAGGGCTAAAACGGGTGTATTGACAAAACTGTTGTAGAATGTTTATTATTCATTAGATTTTGAAAATTCTTTCTTAGTTGAATTCATCATTAAATTCTGTCAACAAAATGTGTCAATGATTTTGATATGTATTTCACCATTACATTGTTACAGGGGGCTAAAGACAAGCCACGCCCATAAAATCAACTTTTTAGCTCACCTGGACCGAAGGTCCATGTGAGCTATTACCATCACTTGGCGTCCGTCGTCGTCTGTCGTCGTCGTCTGTTAACAATTTTTCAAAAATCTTCTCCTCTGAAACTACCAAACAGAATTTAATGAAACTTGGTATGAATGATCCTTAGGGTGTCCTGCACCAAACTTGTGTTTTGATTTTTGATCCGTTAAAAAACATGGCCGCCGTTACTAAAAATAGACTAGGGGGGGTCAGACTACTGTTTTTGGCTTATAAAGCAAAAAGTATAAGAGATAGAGGAAATCTGAGGCCACGCTACTGATTCAGCATCAAAAGCTCTACAAAAGTCTCCATTTGGTCAAAGTTGTCAGATGACCCCTTATAGGGGTTACGGCCCCTTGAAGGTGAAAAATAGCATTTTTTCATGTTTTTGGCCTACAGAATGAAAACTATTGCAGATAGAGATTAGCTGTTGCTTGCTTAAATGTTCAGCTCATTTTACTCTACAAAATTCTCCATAGGGTCGAAGTTGTCAGATGACCCCTTATAGGGGTTACGGCCCCTTAAAGGTGAAAAATAGCCATTTTTCATGTTTTTGGCCTACAGAATGAAAACTATTGCAGATAGAGATTAGCTGTTGCTTGCTTAAATGTTTAGCTCATTTAGCTCTACAAAAGTCTCCATAGGGTCGAAGTTGTCAGATAACCCCTTATAGGGGTTACGGCCCCTGAAAAATAGCGTTTTTTCATGTTTTTGGCCTACAGAATGAAAACTATTGCAGATAGAGATTAGCTGTTGCTTGCTTAGATGTTCAGCTCATTTAGCTCTACAAAATTTACCATAGGGTCGAAGTTGTCAGATGATCCCTTATAGGGGTTACGACCCCTGAAAAATAGCGATTTTTCATGTTTTTGGCCTACAGAATGAAAACTATTGCAGATAGAGATTAGCTGTTGCTTGCTTAAATGTTCAGCTCATTTAGTTTTACAAAATTCTCCATAGGGTCGAAGTTGTCAGATGACCCCTTATAGGGATTACGGCCCCTGAAAAATAGCGATTTTTCATGTTTTTGTCTTATAAAATGAAAACTATTGCAGATAGAGATTAGCTGTTGCTTGCTTAAATGTTCAGCTCATTTAGCTCTACAAAATTGTCCATAGGGTTGAAGTTGTCAGATGACCCCTTATAGGGGTTACGGCCCCTGAAAAATAGCGATTTTTCATGTTTTTAGCCTACAGAATGAAAACTATTGCAGATAGAGATTAGCTGTTGCTTGCTTAAATGTTCAGCTCATTTAGCTCTACAAAATTCTCCATAGGGTAGAAGTTGTCAAGTGACCCCTTACAGGGGTTACGGCCTTTGAAAAAAGCGATTTTTCATGTTTTTGGCCTACAGAATGAAACTATTGCAGATAGAGATTAGCTGTTGCTTGCTTAAATGTTCAGCTCATTTAGCTTTACAAAATTCTCCATAGGGTCGAAGTTGTCAGATGACCCCTTATAGGGATTACGGCCCCTGAAAAATAGCGATTTTTCATGTTTTTGTCTTATAAAATGAAAACTATTGCAGATAGAGATTAGCTGTTGCTTGCTTAAATGTTCAGCTCATTTAGCTCTACAAAATTGTCCATAGGGTTGAAGTTGTCAGATGACCCCTTATAGGGGTTACGGCCCCTGAAAAATAGCGATTTTTCATGTTTTTAGCCTACAGAATGAAAACTATTGCAGATAGAGATTAGCTGTTGCTTGCTTAAATGTTCAGCTCATTTAGCTCTACAAAATTCTCCATAGGGTAGAAGTTGTCAAGTGACCCCTTACAGGGGTTACGGCCTTTGAAAAAAGCGATTTTTCATGTTTTTGGCCTACAGAATGAAAACTATATAGATAGAGATTAGCTGTTGTTTGCTTAAATGTTCAGCTCATTTAACTCTACAAAAGTATAGGGTCAACATCAAGACCAGGTGAGCGATTCAGGCTCCTGGGAGCCTCTTGTTTATTTGTGGTCCGATTTTCAAAATCTTTTTTTCATCGTATTCCAAAAATGTCGAAAAATACTAATTATTAGAGTTCCCTTCACCATTATTTTATTTAATAGTATATTGTTATCATAACCTTTTCAATAGTGCTTAAAAATAACGAACAATATTTTATACAGATTTCTTATTACAAAACATTATTATTCACATATTTCCAGATTAGACTTTTCTGACACGATTTACCATAAAATTTCTAATATATTTGTGCTGAAATTTCCGATTTTTAAATTCAAAATTGTTTAAAACACCAGGTTTCTTTCCTTGTAAAGCACATGGTCGATATCCTCGGTGCTGGATTTGGCTTCCTTGTTCGAACGTTTTGGTTTTGAGTACTTTTCGTTTTCAACAGTTTTGGTTTATGACCTTCCAATGTTTTGATTCAAATGCTACTGATGAGAGGTTACTCCTTGAAATATCGATATTTAGCATATCCAAATTAACCGTTCATACCCGCGTTTTGGTATTTGTAATTTTAAAGTCCTGCAGAATTTTAATTCCAGACCAATCCAGTACGGATGAAGCTTCTAAAAAGACTAATATTAATATTTAATATTTATTAGACTAAGTAAAAAGAAGTTATAAGATGGTGCTTCCACAGTGAAAAGCATTTTTAGCCAAAAAGTACTTTCTTTTTCCATTCTTGCTTTATCCTTGCATCAATTGATATTTTAGAATCAACTGAATTTCCTAGGATGAAGAGTCAATGGATACTCTTTACACTAAGAGCAGTTTACATTTGACCAGATTTAAAAGTTCTTTTTGTTGACACTTCTAGTTGACCCTCAGTTCATTGAGCTTTATGTATAGTGATTGCCCAGGCTTAAGTATGGTTCAAATGTTAATCGTCTACTTTTGGAACTATTAATCTCATTTTGGATGAAGAAGCCATATATTTTTCACTTATTTCTTGTAAACCATTTTTTTTAATTTCAGATAAACACAAAGAAAAGAAAGAGAAGTGAATAGAAGGAAGAGGAAAATACACAACAAACTACATAAACTGCTAGGAATATTGTTAGCAGCAGAGATTGAATTAGTTCAACATTGGTGTTTGCCTGCTTTTTTATACCCCTGCAAGCAAAATTGGGGAGTATATATGAATCACCCTGTCTGTCCGTCAGTCCACATACCTTGTTTTCACAACTCCTCCTAAACATTATAAGGTAACTGTCCATGTTTGGTTGGGTCCCTTCATTAACTACCATTGAAACATTCACAAATCATCTCTTTTAACCAATCAATGCATGCTGTGCATCTGTTTAAAACCAGCAGACATGGCCAACATACAAAGTACATTTGTATTAGCTAGAGAAGTAAGAATGGTCCGTCTTTGTCAGTGGCTCCAGTTATATTTGTTTCCATAATGGCAGATGTGGTGATAGAATGGAGCCATGGGACTTCTTTTTGTGCAAATGTTGCTTTATTTTCGGAACTATAACTTATCTACCTTCAGTTTCTTCTTAATAAAACTGGATGGAGATTCTGTTCATAGGTGTTTACTGTTTACTCTGCAATGCCTGTGTCATTAACTCTTTCGCTCTTGGCTTAACTGCCTCTACTATTTTAATTACCTCATTTATAGAAGAGGGCTGGACTCGACCTGGATCTACTGCTCTTTGTTCCCGAATTCTAGCTCCGTCTTCCGCTTTAAACCTTGAACTAAACAAATTCAAACATTTGCGTTCATGATCAGGTCTTTCGTACTCTTCCTTATTTTCACTGAAAATGCTGCAGATTGAGCTAGTAAGAAATTCGAAGAAGACTTTGAGATGTTTGATGTAGTTATTTATCGTACCGGGTTTATATCCGGATTCTATCAATCTAATCAAACACTGTTCAAGATTCTCAAAGGTTAGTACCGTAGTCTCACATTTTTTCTCTCCCTCGGGGTCTGTTTTATTTTCGTTTAGATACCCCATTACTCTTTTTACATTATCCATAACATGGCTTTTTGATGGAACAGAGGTGGAACCTGTATTAGTCAAGAACTTGGACTCAAAACGTTCTAGAAGAGGGTTTTTACCATAATCCTTAGGGACACTAAACACATTCCTTGATCTGCTCTTATTTGAGTCGTCGGGAGACTTATTTGCTAATTGAATCCTTATAACCTTACCTTAGCCTTTATCTTGGATTTGTACTTCGGATTTCGGTTTATCTCTGTCTGAATCTGGGCTACAACCTGAAACAGCTCCTGGGTTGTAAGACGGATCATTGTCGCATCTAAGTCAGCCTGTGATTCGGTTATTTGTTTCACTGGTTTTCGCTGAAACTTAACCCTTTTCTTTTGAGACTGACTTTCTAGAGTGTTATCAATATTGCCTGCTTTTTCGATTGGGCTTTTTTTTTTCTTCTCTCATCATCTGTTTTCGCCCTTTTCCCCTCTGCATATAGTTTTTTTAAGTGCAAGCTTTCTTTTTTCTTTTACCTGCGTAGCGACCTTTGCTGTGACTACCACCGTTTGCATCATTGCCCTGATTAGGAACCGATATTGCCTGCAAATCTCTGTCTTCACAGACACTTGATATGGATCTATCGGAAACACCTGTCGACCGTTCACAGAGCCAGTCTCCACAGAGGAGACGTAGGCGATCACTCGGTAGACTTTCTGATCCCATACAGACTCCAAAATGAGTACCATCATTCAATGGAATTGCCGAGGCCTTAAGGCCAACTTTCTTGAATTACAACTTTTAGTGCAGTCTTTTAATCCAACTGTCTTTTGTCTTCAGGAAACACACCTCAAGGAAACTGACACCATTTGAAAGGTTTTTCTATGTACAGTACGTTTTCTAATACTGAGCGAGCTGCAGGCGGATTCTCCATTTTAGTTAAGGACAGAGTTCTTCATAGTTCGATTCCTTTAACTACAGATCTGCAGGCAGTTGCCGTTCGGATTTCATTACATCAAACAGTCACATTATGCTCAGTTTACGTACCACCCAATAATAATTTAACATTAGTACAACTTAAGCAATTAACGGACCAGCTTCCTGCTCCATATATGGTATTGGGAGACTTTAATGCTCACAATCCATTGTGGGGTAGCGTTAACATTAATGATAAGGGTAAAAAGATTGAAGACTTTTTGTCAAAAGAATCTCTTTGTATCTTCAATGACGGCTCCTCTACTTTTTTACACTCTGGTAATGGAACATATTCATCAATTGATCTTTCCATTTGTGATCCTTCTCTTTTAACAGACTTCTCATGGCAAGTCCATGATGATCTCTGCGGAAGTGATCACTTTCCTATCATTTTAAAAGATCTTTTTGGTGAACCTGAGCAAAGAATTCCTCGTTATAAATTAGAAAAAGCCGATTGGCAAAAATTTTCAATTCTCTGTTCAGAAAAATTAAGACCAGAACTTTTTACTGAATTTAAAGAACCAATTTCTGTATTCAATGAAACCCTTATCTCTATAGCTGATGAAACAATCCCTAAGACCTCGGCATTTCCAAAAAAACTTAATAAACCCTGGTTTACCGACGAGTGTGGCAAGGCTATCGGCGATAGAAACAAAGCTCAAAATCATTTTAAAAACCATCAAACTAAAGAAAATTTAAGTAATTTTAGAATATTTCGGGCAAAGGCAAGACGAACATGCAAACAAACAAGAAGAACATCCTGGAAACAATTCGTATCTGGTTTAACCTCTCGAACTCCCATGAATAAAATTTGGAACTTCATTCAGAAAATGAAAGGTAAAAACTCAAAATCATCTGTTAAGCATCTTAATGTTGGCGATTCCACTTTAACATCTGAAAAAGATGTTACTGATCACAATGAAGATTTAGATGTAACAAATGTAGTAGAGCATCAGATTAGGTTAAAACCAGATTCATAGGCCATATAGGTTACCTCCTGATAAAAGAGAGGTTTTTAAGACATCAGTTGAATGAATTGTAAAGACAGGGTATTATTGCTAAGGTTGATGAAACTGAAAATTTACCTATTACTACTCCTATTGTATTAGTTTCAAAAAGGTCTAAACCTAAAGACAAACTTGATGAAATTACAAAAGAATATAGTATGCCTTCTTACAGATTTTGTGTAGATTTTCGATTTTTGAATTCCCAAATGGAAAATTCACATTACAATTTTCCTGATTTACAAGAGTTAACTGAGTCATTTTCGTTCACAAAGAATCTCCGGTGCTCCGGAAGAGTAAGCAGATCCTGCCTGTTGCAACACACCCGTCGCGTTGTCAATGATAAACATAGAATGTCAAATCCGGTATACCGTTATTTTTTTTAGGAAACTCTTCCAGAAATAAACGCCCTCGTAAGTAAATATTGTATTCTATATTGTCTTACAACAAGTTATATAAAATTCTCCTGATACTTAATGATATGAAAATAAATTCACCGGATGGTCTTATTACATGCATGTAACCTTTGAGACCGTAATCGTCTTCTGTACAAGAAAGATTGTCTGTCTCATATTTGTAACTTTATTTCAATTTCAATTTTGTATCTTATAAAATTAAAATTCACATAATTGACACAGGATGTATAATTGTGACTAAGCATGATTTTTTGTTTAATTTTAGGATGGACCAGTCGCCCATCAAAATATAACCTGCCTGGTATGGACTTACTTCAATATACTACTTACTACAAAAATAATGCACTGTCTTCAAGTTCATAGTCAGAACATAATGGAGGTAACATTGACACAACTTACTACTGAATATAAACCGTGATGTCATATACAAATAATAAGTAGTTGTTTTCGTCTGTCATATAATAACTTAAACAAATACAGGACTAAAAAAAACCCAACAATTTGACTGTATTTGTTGCCTCTGACAGTGAAATTTACCAATATATTAAACAAAACAATTTAATTCTGAGATTTTGCAGTTTCTTTTACACAGATAACATCATGAGAGTCTCAGTGGGTGTTCACCACGATTTCGATGGGGGTATGTATCAGTTAGTTAGTTAGTTAGTTATTGCTTTACTCCCAAGCAGCACGATTTCAGCTATATCCGGGAGATGAACATGAAAGTGGTGACACAATGAACATGAAATGATGATGAAGTGGAGGAAATAGGGACACAAGGCCAATCGGGTAAGAGAGTTTTGACTGCCACTGGAAAAAGGAGTGATGGGTAGGGACGGAAAATTTTGCCTCCTGCATGGGGATCCTACGGGTCCTACTCTTACCGAGACCTGCAGCAGGGTTCTTTAACGTGCGAGGAACGTGACATTTTACCCAAAACGGTGCACCACTATGGTTTGCGGTCAGGTTTTCCGCAATATCGCCTGACGACCCCGCATCTCTCGATGTCAGGGCTGCCCCATTCAACCACCTGGGGCACACATCCCAGTCGCTTAGTGGGCAAAGCGGCCTGACCCGATGTCAGGTTTCTGAGCGCTCTTTAGTGGACTTTTACCGACAAGCATAGCGCGGCTGCGGGCCTATTCGCCACCCAGAACCCGCACGGGTGGTATGTATCAAACATGATCTAAGCAGCATATAAATAATTAACTTGTCTTGCCTCTCACTGAAGTGAGTGAGTGAGTGAGTTGGTGTTTTACGCCCGTGCAACGCTATATAGGTTATTTACAGGCGATGAACATGAAAAGGATGATAAAATGAACATGAAATGATGATGATAAATAAAATATGGGAATGGGGTGGGACACAAAGGACCGGTAAATTTTGAAGAATCACAGGAAAAAGGGGAGAGGTGGGTAGGGGCGGAAAATTTAGCCTATGTGGTGCACTACTTGGCGGTCCACAAAGAGGTCTTTTACGTGCATGAAGCGTGGCATTCTTCACACACGTTGGCCCACTATGGTCGGCGGTCAGGGTTTCCGTATTATAGACCTGACAACACCCGCGGACGAGGGCTACCCTATTCAGCCACCTAGGGTACACACTTGGTCGCTCTGTGGGCTGAGCACTGACCCGACGTCAGAATCCCAAGACCCTTAGTCGCCTCTTACGACAAGCTAGGCTCTGTCGACAGGAGAGACACAGATGGATGTGGTGGTGCTGGATCAAGCACCAGCATTTACAGCGTATAGAAAAGGAAAAAAGAAACATGAACACAGACACAATAAAAAAAACAAGTAGGAAAAAAATTATTCTTGGTTACGGTACAAATTTCGTATAATACATGTACAGGTCATGCCTGTTGAGGTCATTAATTACATTGTAAAAGCTGCAAAAATTGTACTTTGGAAATAAAATATATAAATAACACCGTTAAGTTCTAAATGAATTATACCTGCTATAATAAAAACATTTCTTTTTACAGATCGCTCAATGGTAAATACATGTATTGTTTGAATTTGAACTGTTTACCGACTAAGCTTTTAGGTTGAAGATTTTAAACTCCATATGAGATTTATTAACTTAATATTGATATTGAGAGTGTAATAATGTTAATCCAAGAATTCAGACAAGGAATGATACAGTCAACGACAGTCTTTTTTAAATCAAGGTACAATCCAATGATTACTTACTTGAACAGATGCAGTCAGCATCAGTCATTTAAAATCAAGGTTAGTCCAATGATCACTGAAGCGGAATGATGCAGTCAGCATCAGTCATTCTAAATCAAGGTAAAATCGGATTTTGACAGATATGAACAGATGCAGTCTGTATCAGTCATTCCAAATCAAGGTAAAATCTGTTCACTGATGTGATTGATTGATTGATTGATTGTTGGTTGCTTTATGTCCCGTCGGCGATATTGCAGCCATCATCGGGACATAAACAAGTTGATATAATTATGTTAATAACATGTTAATATAAAACAAAGTCAAAAGACCGTAGATAAAACAAAAAGTATGCCAAGAAAATAAATAGATAAAATAATCATTAAAAAATAACACATTAAAACAATAAAACCATTTAAAGCAATAGGAAAACAAAGAACTTAACAAAAATAAGCAAAATATTATGACAACAAATTAACTTTCAAATGGTGATTACAAAACTATAATTTTGAATACTGACCGATTTCTTTTAAAAAGGATAAAATGGCATCGGCTGGGATGCCGCTAAACAAATCGTGCATGGATGCACAGTTAAAATACTTCCTGCGAATTGGAGCAAGATCAACACAGTCGAGAAGAACATGCTTCAAAGAGTACCGCGAGTCACAGGGAATGCACATCGGGGCCTCCTTCTCCTGTGTCATCAGGTGGCCATGAGTGACTCTAGAATGTCCTATACGACATCTAGTGATGACCACCTGGTCTCGACGGCATCGAAATGAAACATGACTCTCCCCGAGCTGTGGTTTTAGCTCATGAAGTTTGTTGTGCTCAGCGGCAGCCCAAACCTCATCCCATAAAGTCTGAACATATATTCGGATTGTATCCGAATAAGGAATAAAACAATTTGACACCGGTTTACGAAGGGCTTCCTTCGCAACCCTGTCCACAACTGAATTCCCATGGATACCAGTATGACTGGGTACCCATAGGAAAATCAATTCTGCGCCACCTCTAATCAATTCATGAACCATATATACAATTTTAGAAATTAATGTGTTTTTCAATTTACAATTCTCAATTGCCAGAAGACAAGAGAGAGAGTCGGAACAGATAAAGAATTGAGAGTGCTCAGAAGCATCAATTAGCTTGAGGGCTAAAATGATGGCTCTTGCTTCAGCTGTAAAAATGGAAGCAGTAGATGGGAGGCGTTGTGTTGACGTGCTATTCCCTGAGACAGCAGCAGCAGCAACGCTATCACCATCTTTAGAGCCATCTGTATAAACTGTTAGAAATCCAGGATATCTAGATTTAATTTCGGAATAATCTTGTTGAATAAGTAGATGATTTGTTTCAGATTTTTTATGTTTACGGAGATCAAAAATAAATTTGGGCTAAATGATTACTTACTTGAACAGATGCAGTCCAATGATCACTGAAGCGGAATGATGCAGTCAGCATCAGTCATTCTAAATCAAGGTAAAATCGGATTTTGACAGATATGAACAGATGCAGTCTGTATCAGTCATTCCAAATCAAGGTAAAATCTAATGTTCACTGATGTTCACTGATGTGAACGGATGCAGTTGGCATCAATCATTTTAAATCAATTTGATTATTTAAAAGTTCTGATATGATCTGATACAGTGAATAAAAGACCAAGACAGTGACACAATGTAACTGTATTTGACTGATATTTACTGATTAAGTTCAAAACAAAGAAAAACAGTAGAAAGACCAATATTGTAATTTACTGGAAAGACCTGTATCAGTCCAGAACAGAAAAAGACAGACCATTAACAGTAAATTTACAGTCATCATCAGATTCTAAAAATCAAATTTGAATTGTATATGGTAATGTCAGTCATTTTTTTTGGTTCATAGCGTTGGCAAGATCAAAATATGATATGTTGACAGATGACAACTGATAAGGAGAAAAGCCCGAATGGCCTTTTAGGCCAGTAGAGATAAAAGTTTTTAATATCTATTCTTCTAAAGTAATAACTTTTGACACTACCTTTAATCATAGTTTCTTGAAGTTTATCACTATCATCTTTTCCATCATCATTATCTCCATCAATATCGTCATTATCATCATCATCATGTTGAAAGTGGACTTTTTGGTTTTATTCGAACATCTAATCAAAGGTTTCCCTTCTTAACTAAACTTTTACCCAAAATAATGAAATAGACGATAGAGATGTGGAATGAGTGTACGCGACACAGCAAACATTAAAGAAACGGCAATTTAAAAAATCACAATGGAAAACAGCTATCATTTTTCTTTTTTATTATCTCCCATTAAAAGATGCAATATTGTAATAAGAAAATAATGAACTCTCCTATATGACCAACGAAGGGTCGTGTGAGCTATTGCCATCACTTTGCGTCCGTCGTCCGTTACCTTTTTCAAACATCTTCTCTGAAAATGTTTGGCCAAATGCAGCCAAACTTGATATGATTGTTCCTTAGGGTATTGTGCAAAAAGTTTGCGTTGGGATTTTTGATACGTCATAAAACATGGCCGCCGTTACTAAAAATAAAACAGGGGTCAAATACAGTTTTTTGCAAATAATTCAAGTGAGTGAGTGAGTTGGTGTTTTACGCCCGTGCAACGCTATATAGGTTATTTACAGGCGATGAACATGAAAAGGGTGATAAAATGAACATGAAACGATGATGATAAATGAAATATGGGGATGGGATGGGAAACAAAGGACCGGTAAATTTTGAAGAACCACAGGAAAAGGGGAGAAGTGGGTAGGGGCGGAAAATTTAGCCTATGTGGTGCACTACTGGGCGGTCCACAAAGGGGTCTTTTACGTGCATGAAGCGTGGCACTCTCCACACACGTTGGCCCACTATGGTCGGCGGTCAGGGTTTCCGTATTATAGACCTGACAACCCCCGCGGACGAGGGCCACCCTATTCAGCCACCTAGGGTACACACTTGGTCGCTCTGTGGGCTGAGCACTGACCCGACGTCAGAATCCCAAGACCCTTAGTCGCCTCTTACGACAAGCTAGGCTCTGCTGCGGGCCTATTCGCCACCCGGGCCCCGCACGGGACGCAAATAATTCAAAAACGGTGACAGATATCAAAATTCTGGTACAGGTAAAAGTGATTAGCACCTCAAGATCTACCTGCCCTGAAATTTTCAAGAAGATCCAACAACCGATGTAGGAGTTATTGCCCTTTATCTGGATTTTTTCAAAATTTTGCACTTATTTAGCCCTATATCTTAAAAACTATACAAGATATTTTTAAAATTCAAATTGCATATGATTAACCACATTAAGATCTACATTTCATGTAATTAGGTCAAAGCTGTAAAACCATTTTGTTTAGGAGTTATGGCCCTTAAAGCGTCAAAATTTACCATTTTTCATTACTTTTTCCCTGAATTTCAAAGATTACTTGTCTGACACCATACATCCAACTTCAACCAAACTTGGCACAGTTGTTTAATAGCATAAATGCTACAAGTGGATCGTTTAAATTTTTGATTCGTCAACAAATATGGCCGCCATGGCTAAAAATAGAACATATGGGTAAATTGCAGTTTTTTGCTAATAACTCAAAAATGGTTACAGATATCAAAATTCTTATTGAAAACAAAAGTGATCGGCATCTCAAGATCTACCTGCTCTGAAAGTTTCAAGAAGATCCAACAATTGATGTAGGAGTTATTGCCCTTTTTCTGGATTTTTTCTATTTTTTTCACTTATTTGGCCATATATCTTGAAAACTATACAAGATATTTCAAAAATTTAAATTGCATATGATTAAGCACATCAAGATCTACATTTCATGTATTTAGGTCAAAGCTGTAGGACCATTTCTTTTAGGAGTTTAGAACAACATGTCCTTAAAACAACAAAATTTACCATTTTTCATTACTTTTTCCCTGAATTTCAAAGATTAACTTGTCTGACACCGTAAGACCAACTGCATCTTAACTTGGCACACTTGTTGAATAGCTTGTATGCTACAACTCTATCGTTCATATTTTTTGATTCGTAAAAAAACATGGCTGCCATGGCTAAAAATAGAAAATAGGGTGTAAATTTCATTTTTTTTGCTAATAACTCAAAAATGGTTTCAGATATCAAAATTGTGCAAGAATCAAAAGTGATCAGCATATAAAGTACCTGTCCTGAAATTTCGGAAAAGATCTGACTGCTGCTGTGGGAGTTATTGCCCTTTTTTCTGATTTTTTTCTAAATTTTGGACTTATTAAGCCCAATAACTTGAATTCTAACCAAGTTATTTCAGAAATTTAAATCGCCTATGGTTAAGCACAATAATATCTACAAAACATATGTATCTGTGTAGTTCAGGTGAGCGATTCAGGCTCCTGGGAGCCTCTTGTTCATTTTAGAAAATTGGCATAACTGATAGTGGAAACTATTCTGGTAGAGCAACACCAACTAGCTCATTATGTGTTTATGCTGTGCCAAGTTCACCAGAGCCAGAAAGAACAACAGGTTCTGGTGAAACAATGCCACCCAGCACCATTTCATCATGTGTCTCTACTGGTGAACCATTGGCAAGACCAGGGAGCACCACTTCAACTACACTGTTGGCAAGACCAGGGAGCACCAGTACAAGCATGCCATTGGCAAGGCCAGGGAGCGCAAGTACAAGTACACCATTGGCAAGACCAGAGAGCACCAGTATAAGTACACAAATGGCAAGACCAGCAAGTCCAATAGCATTGCACGGCAGAAATGTCAACATGATGTCTTGTAAGCTGAGATCATAACCTCAAATCACCATTGCAATGGTTTAGAAAAAGGTTAAAAATATTCATCCACGAGATAGTCATCATCTGAAAAGCAGTTTCCTGTTGGTCTGGTAAAGAGTGAAGTCGTATTAACCTTCTGTTGGGAGAAGCACCATCAGATGTTATGAACTTTCAAGTTCAGATCTATCTAGTATTTCTACTGCTTTCCATAAGATAGGGAATAGCTGGTCAGATGTTACACCATTTGTTGAAAAGTGGGCAAACGGTAATTTTAAATCATTGGCTATTCCTCGAACCATCAATACCAACACACTTTTGGCTAACTTTGGTTTTTTATCCTGTATGCATTCTTCCATTCTACAATAAGAATTGCCAACATCGTCTAAATTTACAAACCCTGTCTGTTCACCAGAATGTCTGTCATACAACAAATTGTCTTTGATTATATCTCATCTTGAAGGACACCTACATAACGCTGCCCTTTTTTTCAACTTCAGTGCTTAGTACCGCTTTGACCCAATAGTTGATTTTACAACACTACTATAATCATTAAAAGAGTCTTTCACTTGGTAGACTGATAAATCCAGAGTGCCGTAGGGCATCAAATGTTGAAGAGGACTTGCTATTTAAATATAGACACCATTTAATCAATAGTGGATACCATCGCATACCCCTTTTGTCCTTAAACTGGTTTTATTTCTGTTGCTGTTCCCAAAATACTCTTATGTAGCTTGTCCTATCTGGAAATTGAGCTTCGACGTCAGCAGAGAGACCAGACATTAAATTGCGAATGTCACCGCTGGTAGACTCCTTTAAATCAACGCCTTCTGAGTGGATCAGGCTGTCGACTTTCTTTTGAAGAGTATGAACTTTACTTTTCAAACCATTTGTCAATGTTTTCATCTAGAAAGTTTTGCCAGCTTTTCAGAATTACTAAGTTTTGAATTGCCCTTATGAGACGTCAACCAAATTTTTTTCTGGAGCAGGAATCTTGTATTTGCAGACTACGGCTATGGCAGTTTTTACATAAAATATAATAAGGAAATAAATTTTGAATCATTTATGTTGTCACAAGTCTTTAAAACAGAAATATCGGCTGAAAATTTGCAAGATTACTTAAAAAGTTAAAGAATCCCCAACCAGTTCACTCTTGTTTCGACTTCAGTTCGCGTGTATTCAGTTATTTTTGTGTTTCCATGTTTTACATGTTGTCCATGTTGTCTTTTTTGTCCCATTCATGTTGGTGTTAACTGGTTTAGTCTCCGCTAATCCGGACTTTTGACAGTCGGATTTCCAATTGGTTCTTCTGCTTCTCTCCTTAAGGAAGTTTTCAGACTCTATATACAATAATGTAGCTCCTTTGACGTATTTCAATCGGACTTTTGACCAGTATGAATTAAAATATGTTTCTTTAAATCTTTTTGACTCGTAAATGGTTTTGCTTCACATTTTGTTCACATACAAGAATAACTTCTATTTGAGGGAGGCACAGAACTTTTGATTTTGACAAAAAAAAATGATTTTGTAATTGATTGGCTGAATTGTAATGGCTGTTACAGAACCTTCTGTCGATTTCAGTAAATGACTTTTCAAGAGAATTAAACATAATTCTTAGATCAGTGTCATCATTTGTAGACAAGTTGTTTTTATCAAGCTTGGATTTATTTAAGAATTTTTAATTTCTGTTCTTGTTCTTTAAGATTTAAATCAGTCAATTCAGTTAATAATTGTTCTTTAGATCTAAACTTGTTATTGATATGTTTCTTTTGATTTTTCTGTTATCTACATGCTGTCTGTTGTTGTATTGATCAGACTCACACTCACTGTCGCTGCTACTCTTAAGTGCTGCTATAACGATAGCAGTTTCTTCTGTGTTGTTGATATCCTTCTATAAACAATGAATTTGGGAGGGTTACAATGTGGCAATATTTCGAAATGTCAAATAATGGATTGGAATTTTCTTAGTCAGCTTGTTTGGGGGACAACGGTCTGAGCCATTTGAACAAAAGGTCCCCTTCATCCGATGGAAAGAGATTACGATCATCGACAACATTCTGAAACATCGATTTCCAAGCCATGTACATATCCGGCTGATCGTCATATTTTGTCAGTCCAATATTCCAATCGTTATTCATAGGAGTTCAAGAAATTAATCTACATAGAAATATTTTTGAAGATCTTATTCTGGATTGTCGACAAGTTCGCATAGTCTTAGCTCAAATTTTCT
Source organism: Arcuatula senhousia (assembly GCA_963971305.1). Taxonomy (NCBI): domain Eukaryota; kingdom Metazoa; phylum Mollusca; class Bivalvia; order Mytilida; family Mytilidae; genus Arcuatula; species Arcuatula senhousia. The sequence continues at coordinate 29,312,492 of OZ020314.1, read as the reverse complement.
TTCGATCTTGCTTGAATAAAAAGACAAACGAAATATATTGAAAAATGCACTGCACATACACGCTTTTTGTGTTATATAGTCCTCGTTTTAAATTATTATATTTAATGATAAAAAGATGGTACTTTTATATTAACCACTTTTTTCACATGTTTGCTGAACATAATGCATATATGCTTGTTTCCTAATTTTAAATGTGAAACCTGTATTTTTCTAACCTGACTGGTAACAGGTAACCATTTCGTACATCATTATTCATAACTAGCCCCTAAAGATTAGAAAATTAAGATCCATATAGCTATCGGGTACAGAATGATCTTAAAATAGATAGTATGCCACTTGCCACTTTAGTCTTAAGAGGTAAAAAAAATCCCCGAAACTTCAAGTCTTTGTTAGATTTATGAATTGTCACAAAAAGACTATACATATATACATGTATTTCCAAATAAATGAAAGTACGTATTTACTTCAGATATGCATGTATGCAAAGACAATATTTAAGAATAGCCCTGGTTCTAAACTTAAATTGCAGAAAGAAGATATATTTTGTTCAGTCCAAAAAGTATCTGTGTAATCAAGACATTTATGAAGTTTTGATCACAGGTCTCTTGCTGCAAGTTCCTTTAGGCTATTTATTGTAACATCTTTTACCATACGTGAACTTGGTAAAAATGGAATAGTTTCACATTTTTGTTCAAGAGCAAACGTTGTGTTGTTGACTTCAATAAATGTTAAAACTTTACCTTACTTTATCTATTACATTATCATTTATGAATGACACAGCGTAGTCACAACGAGTTTTAGCATGTTGATACTCCTTAAATTGGTAAACTTTTCTATTGATACGTAGTCTTCCATATGATTTCGGCTCCCGAGGTTTCATTTCTTCATCTAAATGTCGATAGTATTGACTGTTTTTCTTTATTAAGCTGGATCGTCCCAAACAAGTCACACTGTTGTCATCATTGTCATCTCGAGAAATCAAAATGTATAGGGTCAAATATATTTATTTATCAAATTAAAACCAAAAGTTAAACTTCACAAATCATTACCAATATGGTATTTTAAGTATTTTAAGTATTATGTATTGTAATTTGTTTATAAATCAGTGCCATAAAACCTTGTTCAACATACCTGTTGAAGTACATGTATCGTGTGGTTATGAACATGTATAATATGTAAGGGATATAATGCATTTTTTTTGGTGTGTTTTAATATACTGGTTATAAAATGGTGAATGCCAGGCATGGGAACACGGGGGGGGGGGGGATTCATTACAGTTTTCTAACTTTACACTTTTTAATTTCATGAAACATTCAATTAAATTGATATTATGTAAGTTGTTATTTTGTCTTGAAGTTTTGAAATGCACAAAATATTTGTTGTCCTATGTCATTTCTATTCACATGATTCACCTTTTTGTAATAATTAAATAATATATCTGTAAGTTATGGTATATACATATGTACTTACATCCTGTGGCTCGCTTCTTTAATTGGTTCCTTTTAAAATTGGTCATTTCCGTCTACAGTGCAGATTTTTTTTATTTCATTTGCTGTTCATAGTGGCACAACAAGGTTCAGTGCAAACTTTTCAGGTGTTTTGCTGCCCTTTTTATCCTGTTACATATTCTCTCCTCCATTTTGACATCATATTTTGGAAGTGAAGAATGGAGATTTCGTATACATTTGCTACTTGACAGCTGCTATATCAACAATTGTGATTGTGGATGGAAAACCCTGCGTTAGAACTGCTGACATCAATCTTTTTGACTTTTTGCATATTAAAATACAGACTATGTTCGAGTTCAATATTCATGTGATAAATTTGACTTGCGTTGTAAAACACTTTTATACACCTAAAAATCTAAGTATACAACTTAGTCACAAGTCCGACGGCCCTGGCTAGTAAAATAGCTTTCGAACCAGTAAAATTTCTTTTAAATATGGAATTACAAGCCAATTATATGTAAAGAAAAATTTTAAAAAATAATAATTTCCAGGCTTGTGCTTCAAAAAATTAACTGTGAAGACTGTTTTAAGTCAGAAAGGGCCCCGCCAGCAGAAATCCAAGTGTTAATAAAATTTGAATATGAACACCATGAAATGCTCCTCAATATATTACAACTGTATTGTTGATAGTTTTTTTTATAGTTTTAGTGTTCACAAAGTCCAATTCTCAAATCTGTGATTTTCTATCAAAAGTGAAGTTTTTTTCATGACCGCATATTAAATATAATACTTCTGAAATCAAGACATACCACAAAATGTATCAACAGGATTTATTGTATTTGGAGTTTTATCATCAGGAACAACATCACAAATTTTCCCAGAACCTTTTGCTGGCACATTTCCACTACCAGTAGAATCTGTTTTGATACTGTCTATGGCGGATGACAAATCATCTTAAATTTGTATATAAGAGAATATGTCAAAGGTAAAACCACACTATTCATAAAAGCAAGCATTTAAATATCCTTTATATATTTTTAGATTTTTTGTTTGTTTTTTGAAGAAAAGGGGGGTTAAATAAGTGGGACAGGAGGGAATGAAAACTTGGGATAATTTTTATATTGGCCTTAATAGACAGATCTTTTGGTAGGGGTAGAAACATTTAACCAAATCCAATTGAGTGAGTGAGTGAGTGAGTTGGTGTTTTACGCCCGTGTAACGCTATATAGGTTATTTACAGGCGATGAACATGAAAAGGGTGATAAAATGAACATGAAACGATGATGATAAATGAAATATGGGGGTGGGATGGGAAACAAAGGACCGGTAAATTTTGAAGAACCACAGGAAAAGGGGAGAAGTGGGTAGGGGCGGAAAATTTAGCCTATGTGGTGCACTACTGGGCGGTCCACAAAGGGTCTTTTACGTGCATGAAGCGTGGCACTCTCGACACACGTTGGCCCACTATGGTCGGCGGTCAGGGTTTCCGTATTATAGACCTGACAACCCCCGCGGACGAGGGCCACCCTATTCAGCCACCTAGGGTACACACTTGGTCGCTCTGTGGGCTGAGCACTGACCCGACGTCAGAATCCCAAGACCCTTAGTCGCCTCTTACGACAAGCTAGGCTCTGCTGCGGGCCTATTCGCCACCCGGGCCCCGCACGGGACGCAAATAATTCAAAAACGGTGACAGATATCAAATTCTGGTACAGGTAAAAGTGATTAGCACCTCAAGATCTACCTGCCCTGAAATTTTTAAGAAGATCCAACAACCGATGTAGGAGTTATTGCCCTTTATCTGGATTTTTTCAAAATTTTGCACTTATTTAGCCCTATATCTTAAAAACTATACAAGATATTTTTAAAATTCAAATTGCATATGATTAACCACATTAAGATCTACATTTCATGTAATTAGGTCAAAGCTGTAAAACCATTTTGTTTAGGAGTTATGGCCCTTAAAGCGTCAAAATTTACCATTTTTCATTACTTTTTCCCTGAATTTCAAAGATTACTTGTCTGACACCATACATCCAACTTCAACCAAACTTGGCACAGTTGTTTAATAGCATAAATGCTACAAGTGGATCGTTTAAATTTTTGATTCGTCAACAAATATGGCCGCCATGGCTAAAAATAGAACATATGGGTAAATTGCAGTTTTTTGCTAATAACTCAAAAATGGTTACAGATATCAAAATTCTTATTGGAAACAAAAGTGATCGGCATCTCAAGATCTACCTGCTCTGAAAGTTTCAAGAGGATCCAACAATTGATGTAGGAGTTATTGCCCTTTTTCTGGATTTTTTCTATTTTTTTTCACTTATTTGGCCATATATCTTGAAAACTATACAAGATATTTCAAAAATTTAAATTGCATATGATTAAGCACATCAAGATCTACATTTCATGTATTTAGGTCAAAGCTGTAGGACCATTTCTTTTAGGAGTTTAGAACAACATGTCCTTAAAACAACAAAATTTACCATTTTTCATTACTTTTTCCCTGAATTTCAAAGATTAACTTGTCTGACACCGTAAGACCAACTGCATCTTAACTTGGCACACTTGTTGAATAGCTTGTATGCTACAACTCTATCGTTCATATTTTTTGATTCGTAAAAAAACATGGCTGCCATGGCTAAAAATAGAAAATAGGGTGTAAATTTCATTTTTTTTTGCTAATAACTCAAAAATGGTTTCAGATATCAAAATTGTGCAAGAATCAAAAGTGATCAGCATATAAAGTACCTGTCCTGAAATTTCGGAAAAGATCTGACTGCTGCTGTGGGAGTTATTGCCCTTTTTTCTGATTTTTTTCTAAATTTTGGACTTATTAAGCCCAATAACTTGAATTCTAACCAAGTTATTTCAGAAATTTAAATCGCCTATGGTTAAGCACAATAATATCTACAAAACATATGTATCTGTGTAGTTCAGGTGAGCGATTCAGGCTCCTGGGAGCCTCTTGTTCATTTTAGAGAATTGGCATAACTGATAGTGGAAACTATTCTGGTAGAGCAACACCAACTAGCTCCTTATGTGTTTATGCTGTGCCAAGTACACCAGAGCCAGAAAGAACAACAGGTTCTGGTGAAACAATGCCACCCAGCACCATTTCATCATGTGTCTCTACTGGTGAACCATTGGCAAGACCAGGGAGCACCACTTCAACTACACTGTTGGCAAGACCAGGGAGCACCAGTACAAGCATGCCATTGGCAAGGCCAGGGAGCGCAAGTACAAGTACACCATTGGCAAGACCAGAGAGCACCAGTATAAGTACACAAATGGCAAGACCAGCAAGTCCAATAGCATTGCACGGCAGAAATGTCAACATGATGTCTTGTAAGCTGAGATCATAACCTCAAATCACCATTGCAATGGTTTAGAAAAAGGTTAAAATATTCATCCACGAGATAGTCATCATCTGAAAAGCAGTTTCCTGTTGGTCTGGTAAAGAGTGAAGTCGTATTAACCTTCTGTTGGGAGAAGCACCATCAGATGTTGTGAACTTTCAAGTTCAGATCTATCTAGTATTTCTACTGCTTTCCATAAGATAGGGAATAGCTGGTCAGATGTTACACCATTTGTTGAAAAGTGGGCAAACGGTAATTTTAAATCATTGGCTATTCCTCGAACCATCAATACCAACACACTTTTGGCTAACTTTGGTTTTTTATCCTGTATGCATTCTTCCATTCTACAATAAGAATTGCCAACATCGTCTAAATTTACAAACCCTGTCAGTTCACCAGAATGTCTGTCATACACCAAATTGTCTTTGATTATATCTCATCTTGAAGGACACCTACATAACGCTGCCCTTTTTTTCAACTTCAGTGCTTAGTACCGCTTTGACCCAATAGTTGATTTTACAACACTACTATAATCATTAAAAGAGTCTTTCACTTGGTAGACTGATAAATCCAGAGTGCCGTAGGGCATCAAATGTTGAAGAGGACTTGCTATTTAAATATAGACACCATTTAATCAATAGTGGATACCATCGCATACCCCTTTTGTCCTTTAACTGGTTTTATTTCTGTTGCTGTTCCCAAAATACTCTTATGTAGCTTGTCCTATCTGGAAATTGAGCTTCGACGTCAGCAGAGAGACCAGACATTAAATTGCGAATGTCACCGCTGGTAGACTCCTTTAAATCAACGCCTTCTGAGTGGATCAGGCTGTCGACTTTCTTTTGAAGAGTATGAACTTTACTTTTCAAACCATTTGTCAATGTTTTCATCTAGAAAGTTTTGCCAGCTTTTCAGAATTACTAAGTTTTGAATTGCCCTTATGAGACGTCAACCAAATTTTTTTCTGGAGCAGGAATCTTGTATTTGCAGAGTACGGCTATGGCAGTTTTTACATAAAATATAATAAGGAAATAAATTTTGAATCATTTATGTTGTCACAAGTCTTTAAAACAGAAATATCGGCTGAAAATTTGCAAGATTACTTAAAAAGTTAAAGAATCCCCAACCAGTTCACTCTTGTTTCGACTTCAGTTCGCGTGTATTCAGTTATTTTTGTGTTTCCATGTTTTACATGTTGTCCATGTTGTCTTTTTTGTCCCGTTCATGTTGGTGTTAACTGGTTTAGTCTCCGCTCTTCCGGACTTTTGACAGTCGGATTTCCAATTGGTTCTTCTGCTTCTCTCCTTAAGGAAGTTTTCAGACTCTATATACAATAATGTAGCTCCTTTGACGTATTTCAATCGGACTTTTGACCAGTATGAATTAAAATATGTTTCTTTAAATCTTTTTGACTCGTAAATGGTTTTGCTTCACATTTTGTTCACATACAAGAATAACTTCTATTTGAGGGAGGCACAGAACTTTTGATTTTGACAAAAAAAAAATGATTTTGTAATTGATTGGCTGAATTGTAATGGTTTTTACAGAACCTTCTGTCGATTTCAGTAAATGACTTTTCAAGAGAATTAAACATAATTCTTAGATCAGTGTCATCATTTGTAGACAAATTGTTTTTATCAAGCTTGGATTTATTAAAGAATTTTAAATTTCTGTTCTTGTTCTTTAAGATTTAAATCAGTCAATTCAGTTAATAATTGTTCTTTAGATCTAAACTTGTTATTGATATGTTTCTTTTGATTTTTCTGTTATCTACATGCTGTCTGTTGTTGTATTGATCAGACTCACACTCACTATCGCTGCTACTCTTAAGTGCTGCTATAACGATAGCAGTTTCTTCTGTGTTGTTGATATCCTTCTATAAACAATGAATTTGGGAGGGTTACAATGTGGCAATATTTCGAAATGTCAAACCATGGATTGGAATTTTCTTAGTCAGCTTGTTTGGGGGACAACGGTCTGAGCCATTTGAACAAAAGGTCCCCTTCATCCGATGGAAAGAGATTACGATCATCGACAACATTCTGAAACATCGATTTCCAAGCCATGTACATATCCGGCTGATCGTCATATTTTGTCAGTCCAATATTCCAATCGTTATTCATAGGAGTTCAAGAAATTAATCTACATAGAAATTTTTTTGAAGATCTTATTCTGGATTGTCGACAAGTTCGCATAGTCTTAGCTCAAATTTTCTTTCGATCTTGCTTGAATAAAAAGACAAACGAAATATATTGAAAAATGCACTGCACATACACGCTTTTTATGTTATATAGTCCTCGTTTTAAATTATTATATTTAATGATAAAAAGATGGTACTTTTATATTAACCACTTTTTTCACATGTTTGCTGAACAAAATGCATATATGCTTGTTTCCTAATTTGAAATGTGAAACCTGTATTTTTCTAACCTGACTGGTAACAGGTAACCATTTCGTACATCATTATTCATAACTAGCCCCTAAAGATTAGAAAATTAAGATCCATATAGCTATCGGGTACAGAATGATCTTAAAATAGATAGTATGCCACTTGCCACTTTAGTCTTAAGAGGTAAAAAAAATCCCCGAAACTTCAAGTCTTTGTTAGATTTATGAATTGTCACAAAAAGACTATACATATATACATGTATTTCCAAATAAATGAAAGTACGTATTTACTTCAGATATGCATGTATGCAAAGACAATATTTAAGAATAGCCCTGGTTCTAAACTTAAATTGCAGAAAGAAGATATATTTTGTTCAGTCCAAAAAGTATCTGTGTAATCAAGACATTTATGAAGTTTTGATCACAGGTCTCTTGCTGCAAGTTCCTTTAGGCTATTTATTGTAACATCTTTTACCATACGTGAACTTGGTAAAAATGGAATAGTTTCACATTTTTGTTCAAGAGCAAACGTTGTGTTGTTGACTTCAATAAATGTTAAAACTTTACCTTACTTTATCTATTACATTATCATTTATGAATGACACAGCGTAGTCACAACGAGTTTTAGCATGTTGATACTCCTTAAATTGGTAAACTTTTCTATTGATACGTAGTCTTCCATATGATTTCGGCTCCCGAGGTTTCATTTCTTCATCTAAATGTCGATAGTATTGACTGTTTTTCTTTATTAAGCTGGATCGTCCCAAACAAGTCACACTGTTGTCATCATTGTCATCTCGAGAAATCAAAATGTATAGGGTCAAATATATTTATTTATCAAATTAAAACCAAAAGTTAAACTTCACAAATCATTACCAATATGGTATTTTAAGTATTTTAAGTATTATGTATTGTAATTTGTTTATAAATCAGTGCCATAAAACCTTGTTCAACATACCTGTTGAAGTACATGTATCGTGTGGTTATGAACATGTATAATATGTAAGGGATATAATGCATTTTTTTGGTGTGTTTCAATATACTGGTTATAAAATGGTGAATGCCAGGCATGGGAACACGGGGGGGATTCATTACAGTTTTCTAACTTTACACTTTTTAATTTCATGAAACATTCAATTAAATTGATATTATGTAAGTTGTTATTTTGTCTTGAAGTTTTGAAATGCACAAAATATTTGTTGTCCTATGTCATTTCTATTCACATGATTCACCTTCTTGTAATAATTAAATAATATATCTGTAAGTTATGGTATATACATATGTACTTACATCCTGTGGCTCGCTTCTTTAATTGGTTCCTTTTAAAATTGGTCATTTCCGTCTACAGTGCAGATTTTTTTTATTTCATTTGCTGTTCATAGTGGCACAACAAGGTTCAGTGCAAACTTTTCAGGTGTTTTGCTGCCCTTTTTATCCTGTTACATATTCTCTCCTCCATTTTGACATCATATTTTGGAAGTGAAGAATGGAGATTTCGTATACATTTGCTACTTGACAGCTGCTATATCAACAATTGTGATTGTGGATGGAAAACCATGCGTTAGTACTGCTGACATCAATCTTTTTGACTTTTTGCATATTAAAATACAGACTATGTTCGAGTTCAATATTCATGTGATAAATTTGACTTGCGTTGTAAAACACTTTTATACACCTAAAAATCTAAGTATACAACTTAGTCACAAGTCCGACGGCCCTGGCTAGTAAAATAGCTTTCGAACCAGTAAAATTTCTTTTAAATATGGAATTACAAGCCAATTATATGTAAAGAAAAATAAAAAAAAAATAATAATTTCCAGGCTTGTGCTTCAAAAAATTAACTGTGAAGACTGTTTTAAGTCAGAAAGGGCCCCGCCAGCAGAAATCCAAGTGTTAATAAAATTTGAATATGAACACCATGAAATGCTCCTCAATATATTACAACTGTATTGTTGATAGTTTTTTTTTTAGTTTTAGTGTTCACAAAGTCCAATTCTCAAATCTGTGATTTTCTATCAAAAGTGAAGTTTTTTTCATGACCGCATATTAAATATAATACTTCTGAAATCAAGACATACCACAAAATGTATCAACAGGATTTATTGTATTTGGAGTTTTATCATCAGGAACAACATCACAAATTTTCCCAGAACCTTTTGCTGGCACATTTCCACTACCAGTAGAATCTGTTTTGATACTGTCTATGGCGGATGACAAATCATCTTAAATTTGTATATAAGAGAATATGTCAAAGGTTAAACCACACTATTCATAAAAGCAAGCATTTAAATTAAATCTGTTTTGTTCATACTGTAATTTATCCTTTATATATGAGTGAGTGAGTTGGTGTTTTACGCCCGTGTAACGCTATATAGGTTATTTACAGGCGATGAACATGAAAAGGGTGATAAAATGAACATGAAACGATGATGATAAATGAAATATGGGGGTGGGATGGGAAACAAAGGACCGGTAAATTTTGAAGAACCACAGGAAAAGGGGAGAAGTGGGTAGGGGCGGAAAATTTAGCCTATGTGGTGCACTACTGGGCGGTCCACAAAGGGTCTTTTACGTGCATGAAGCGTGGCACTCTCCACACACGTTGGCCCACTATGGTCGGCGGTCAGGGTTTCCGTATTATAGACCTGACAACCCCCGCGGACGAGGGCCACCCTATTCAGCCACCTAGGGTACACACTTGGTCGCTCTGTGGGCTGAGCACTGACCCGACGTCAGAATCCCAAGACCCTTAGTCGCCTCTTACGACAAGCTAGGCTCTGCTGCGGGCCTATTCGCCACCCGGGCCCCGCACGGGACTGAATATCCAAGATGGCACAATTAATTTGATCAATCAAAAGACACAAATGGATAACTGAAAAATAAAATTAGCATTTTTTTTAATTTGGAAGTCTGTGAGGTTGTATAAACCTATATTAAGAACTAATATTCAGCTTATATGTGTGTGTGTTGGTGTTTAACGCCCTTCATCGACGCACCTGGGCCATGTATGGCGGTCAGTATTTAATGGTGGAGGAAACCGGAGTACCCGGAGGAAACCACCGACCTTGGTATTCAGCTTATAACCATACTAATTACTACATGTATACTGTACAAGAAATTGGCAATTAGAACAGTATTTTAGTAAATTACCTAATTAACAAACTGGTAGTGATTAGTATTCAAATGTATGAGTCCCAAGCCAGGCTTACATGTAATTATAAAGATCAAAAGACCAAATCTAATCAGTTCAAAACCTTAGTTGAGTCAATGATCAAATCATTACTCAAAATGACCAAAACCATGGTTAAATATGAGTCTTTGAAAATGTGATAGCTCATAATGAAAATTGTAAAGGAATGTCTAACATGTCATCTCCAAACCAGAAAATGGTGTTAGTATTTGGGCACAGCTTGGTCAGGACCTAAACAATTGGATTCAACAAAACAGACAGGGGGATTTTCTTGAGGACTATAATTCAGTAGTCTATGGAGTAGGTGGCCGAACAACACAGAAACTACGCAAATATGACCTGCACATTATTGACCGTGTCAGACCTGATATAGTTTTTGTTCAAGTCGCTGGGAATAACATCTTATTAGATTGTAAGCCACATGAAACTGTGAATGAACTAATTTCACTGGCTCAGAATATTATTTGTAAAGGAGTACAAACAGTGATAATAGGTAGTGCTATGAGACGATTTAAACTTAATGGGATGAGTGCCAACCAATATGACAAGAGAAGAACAGCCGTCAACAAAAAACTAGCTGAAGAACTATCAGAGGCAAGCAACATTCATTTATGGATTCATCAGTGTTTTCACAAGAACTACTTTAGAGATGGTATCCATTTGAAAGACAGTGGTAACAGGGCATATTTCTTCAGTGTCCGTCATGCATTTAATAACTTTAAAATATAAAGCAATTGTCTTCATAAATGTTTAAAATTATTCATATAAAAAGCAGTGATAAATGACATTTAAAGCATGTACATGCATGACATGTATGTTCAATTGTACATTTGAAGCATGATAAATTTATTCAAGAAATAATGTTTCATTGTGAAATCTGTATATGTAATGACTCTAGGTGCAAGTTGATGTATTTTGTTAGACCAACATAAAAAATTCTTCAAAAATTTGTCCAATTCAAAGTCCTTTAAGTAAAATGGGAAATAATAATATATGCCCCAAAATATGCAGACACAAATATACTGTCCATTTCCAATGACCTTTCTTAAACAATACAAACTCTATGATGCTAGCTATAAATAACTCATTCACAATAACATACCTGGTGCTTTCTTCTTCTTGACATATTTCCCTGTCTCTTTACGAGTGGAAAGTCGACTTTTCTTTCTGAACCCCATTGTGGGAACATTGACAGGAAAGGGTCCAAAACAGAACCATTACAATTGTACTAAGCAAGAATGACCCCGGTACAATCTGTAAAGTAAAAAGAAGCATGATAAAACTAGAAGCATAATTCAAGCATTATTGTGTCTGGATTGCCCACAAGGTAATTAAAAAATAAGGCCAAAACAAAAATTGCAAGATTGGCTGGAACTTCAGTTTTTAAACAAACTTCCAGAGCCTAATTTTACATGAATGTGAATGAAAAGGACAATAAATTGTGGTTTAAACAATGTAAGAATATATAAAGACTTGAAAAATTAGCTCAGATTACAATTTTATCAATTTGGGTTAAATTTTAATCAACGGTTATACACACACCTCAGCATCATGCAAATTGTCAGATTGGCTTGAACTTCAGTTTTTTACAAACTTCCAGAGCCTAATTTTACTTGAATATGAATGAATAGGACAACAAACCGTGGTTTAAACAATGTAAGAATATATAAAGACTTGAAAAATCAGCTCAGATTACAATTTTATCAATTTGGGTAAAAATTTAATCAACGGTAATACACACACCTCAGCATCATGAAAATTGTCAGATTGGCTGGAACGATAAGCTAGGGTCTGCTGCGGGCCTAACCGCCACCCGGGCCCCAAACGGGACAATAAATCTTGTAAGTTTTTTCCTCTTTTATATGCAATCATAGGAAGCTTATTAAATATTTGATTGTAAATTTTAAAAGAGGATCAAATTCATTTGCACTTTTGAAGATTTCATCTACCTGTTATTTATTTGAGTTTGATAATATTAGAAATCCATCATCTCTATACTGATACATCTGTGTGATTTTATTTCGATAAGTAAACTTTTCTAATATTTGTGTCAGAATTGTTGACAGATGCAAGTCAGTAATAGTTGGGCTTAATATGCCTCCTTGGGGTGCTCCTACTATTTGTTTATAATAAGTGTCATTGAATTTGAACTTATTATTATATAAAATGAGTTTAACTAATGCTACTAAATATTCATAGTTTGGAACTTTAAACTTGTATTGACTTCTGTCAATTCTTCTCAAGAAAACTTCAATGTTTTTTTCTGTTGGTCATTAATTCTCATATTTGTATACATTGATGTAACATCATAGGCAACTGGGATGCATTTGTTATTTAGTTTGCATCGTTCAACTTTCTGGATAAATTCTTTGGTATCTTGAAGATACCACTCGACCAATCTAAGCATAGGCCTAAGTATAAGATCTAGTAATTTTTTCCATTTGCCGTGTAGGTGACTTGCACTTGTTGATTATCGGCCTGAATAGAATATTCAGAGATTTATCATTGACACCATTTTCTATAATTTCATTGAGTATTTAAGGTTTGCTTCTATGTGTTTTTTGAAGAAAATACATTTCACCATGTGTTGTTTTACGACTGTTTAGAAAGTTCAATGTTTGTTTATCTATCTGACTTTTCTTGTTTAGGCTGGGTACAATTTCATCAATGTGTTGGCTTATGTTATCACTATTTAATTTGTTAATCATATAATGTATATTGTCTAAATGATTTTCACCAGCTTTGTTATAATCATCTTAATTTATGACTACCGTCATATTTATTATACCCCCGCTTTGAAGAAGAGGGGGTATACTGATTTACCCTTGTCCGTCCGTCCCTTCGTCCGTAACATATTTTCCGTCACAGTTTTCTCAGCAACTACATGACGGAGAGGTCTGATATTTTGTGTATAGCTTTCTCCTATATTACCATATGGTGTATACCGATTTCATGCTCCTAGGTCAACTACTTCCTGTTTACCGAACACTTAGGTTTTTACACATAGTGTACATACATTCAAAATTTTCGTCACAGTTTTCTTAGCAACTACATGATGTAGAGGTCTGATACTTTGCATAAAGCTTTTAACTATAGTACCATATGGTGTATACCTATTTTATGTTCCTAGCTCAATTACTTCCTGTTTACCGAATACTTTGATTTTTGCACATAGTGAACATGAATGCAAAATTTTCGTCAAAGTTTTCTCAGCAACTGCAAGAGATAAAAGTCTGATATTTTGCATATAGCTTTATCCTATAGTCCCATATGGTGTTTACGGATTTTATGTTCCTAGGTCAACTATTTCCTGTTAACTGAGTATTTAAACTTGTATGCATGGCATAGTTTGGGGAGCGGGGGTATCACTAATGAGCATTAGCTCACAGATTTACTTGTTTGTTCTGCTTTTGAAATGTATAATCTCTTTGTATTATGAAGGTGACTGAGTGCTTTTCTTTGTTTTAGAATTAAATTATCTCTAAATGGTTTTACCTCTAGCCTTGACAGTTCATTTTTTGTATCTGTTCTATAATTCTCAAGTGCAATATTAGCATTAGGTGGAATGTGCCCTGTTTGCAGATACATAGGATGTACTGCAGATTTATCAAACTTATAATAATGATATCGACATCTGATTTTCTAGCTAATTCACTGAAATATCTCATTATGTTAGTCCTTATTTCATCATTTGAGACTCTCGGACATAGAAAGTTCAGTATCTGCTGCTTCCATTATATCGACCATCTCTTGTGCTATATCTCTAATTCTTTTAGCTATGACCTCTGAAAGGCTGGTCGACGTTTTTTTCTATTGTGCGAACTTTTTCTTTAATCAGTTCTTTGGATTTGTGTTGAGTCATTCTTGGTGTGAATTTAAAATTAGGTTCCATGTTTTAGCTAGCGATAGTCCTTCTGATATAGTATTTAAGTTGTATTTGGCTTTACATAGGAATCTTATACTTTTTATAGTGTTTTCAAAGTAACTGTTTGTTACCTTCGCTTCTGATTTTTCCTCATTGTCATCGTCTGAAAATATCGGTCTTTTTAATTCCTTATGGGCACTACTAATTTTATTTTGATCCTCCATTATTTGGCGTTTATATAATTTTAGCATGTACTTGTTGGAGGGATGCATTGCTTGGTTTTCCAGCTAAGAGGACTCATGGTATTTTGTTGCCTTTAACCTGTTGGGTGTCATTTTCTATAGATTTATTTACTATTGGGACAAAATGGAAAAAGTGTTACCTGGTCAAAGTCTGCAACTAGAAGGGCGTATTCTCAAATCCCCCGCGGGATCTCGTCTTTCCATGTGTTCCGCGTTGTCTAGCAAATCGTCCTTGTTTTCCCATATCGTCATGGCACCTGTATAAATAGCTTATCGGAAACACCCGAATCCAGTTTTACAACACTCCCCCCAACTTTCTAAAATGGGCCATATACCTATTATAAAATTTTAAGTTTCCAAGAAATGGCAGAATGCCAGCCTAACAACCCTTAATGAGAGGGAAAATATTATATGCCATCTAGCATAAAATAATTACCTTGAAAGCAAAGGTATTCAATACATATAGCTCAACATCCTACTCTGGGTAAAAGTACAGAGTAACCCATACAAAGGGGAATAACCAAAAGTGGAGTGTGGTAATACTAAAATACTGATAAGAAGCATGGACAATGATTTCAACGTCTCAAAAAAATGTCATGTCAATAAAACTACCAATTGAATTGGATTAAAAACCACCCTTAAAACCACAAAAATCAACTGGACAAGAAAAGGCTCTCACGGGATTGAAAATACTTAAAAAATCCCTTATTCAGAAATAATCCATGCTCCGCTCCACTCAGGGTAAAATAAGAACGAAAACAATGGCAACCCATGTTAAAGTCTCCAATAAACCACGGGCGGCCATGGATTATTTCTATCCTATTAATGACTTTTAATTTTAATATGAAAAAATAAAAGGATTTTTGGCTGCAAATTAATTTAAATCCGATTAAATTGTATGTGTTATCTTATTAAGCGAATGATTGGTGATGATTTTAATTACTTAACCAGACATTTAAGATACTACAACCGCTGTTTTTATGACAAAGCAATGACTAGCTGTCAGGCTGTGCTGTCTAAGATTAATTTCTTTGTAAAAAATCTTGATTTTCCGGTCAGATTTATTCCGATTTTTCAGTCCATAAGTCGCACATTTACCTGACTGTAGCAATGGTTATTTAGTTAGATAAATACACAAAAAACAAAACAATTTACAATCTTTATAAAAAAATGGATAAATCGGTGTGCGAATTTTATGCTACAAGGAGTGTCCTTTTATATAGATCGAGGAACTACTATTTTTACAAATTGCAACAAAAAGGTATAGGCCATCTGAAACATTATTAATTTTATCATTATAAATTAACTTTAAAGATACATTTCCAGACAATGGTCCATCGTGTGTTAGTTCTTGGTCATTCATTTGTACACAGATTAGATTCGTTTCTATTTAGTAATCGAGATGTTGGTTGGTATAATTTAGGTTTTGATGGTACAGAGATCCAAGTTGATTTCTCCGGTTTAGGGGGAGGCACCCTTTTTACAGGCAAAAAATCAATTCAAAATATCGAATTTATGAATATTTTTAACAAATTCCAATCACATACAACATTTTTACAAATCGGAGGAAACGACTCAAGATCCTGATCTGTTGGCTCGTGACATTGTTTCATTTGCAAACCTTATTCTTGTGAGCTATTGTGTTAGGCATGTTATAATAGGTCAACTTTTACCAAGATTTTCGACAAGTACAATTCCCGGTTATAATGAGAAAGTGCGTCAAGTCAATCGAAAATTGAAGGATTTATTTAGTTACCGATCAAAATAAAATAACTTTTTGGACCCACCGAGGCCTTTGGAAGGATACGCGGTCTATGCTTTTTAAGGATATGGTTCATTCGAATGATGCAGGTCTTCAAATTTACGCCAAAAACATTTGCGCGGCATTAGGCAGCGCAAAACGATTCAAAATTTTTATTGTGCAATTCACTGTTGACTTACTTTGAGTTAATTGTATGTAAATTTTATTATTTTATTTATATTTACATGGCTCGTATTGTCAATCTAGCTATATATCACAATCTACATGTAATTTACAAGTTTACGTATTGATTTTATAAACATAACTTTACTGTTTTTTGCACTCATACAGTGCTTTTTTAAGGTTACGACCACGAGTGTTTTGGTATTATGATCCTTCATACAAATGGTTACGCCCATGTGCGTTTGTTATTATGCATACATTATGGTTACGCCCATGTGCGTTGGTTATTATGCATACATCCGCTATAAGTTACATCAAAGCTTTAAATTATCCGTCTAAATTTCAAAATTGACTAAACCCTAAGGTTCTTCCTACCCCAGACATAGGTTGAATATCTTAGAAATAATTTGGTTCCCCAGTTTGGTATTTTTGGTTATACTGTTCTTTGCTCTTCATATTCATACAGTATTTGGTATTTTCAATATTTTTGGTAGAGCGCCTCTGATGAGTCTTGAATAGACGAAACGCGCGTCAGGCGTAGCAAAATTTATTGTTTGGAACTTTGTTGTCATTTGTATTATGAGCATAAAGTAACCATTTTTTTGAAGACCCGACAGATTCATTCTATATCAAGAAAATGTTGAAGGGTGTTCCGAATCATGCCCAATACATGTACATTAACGTTTGCATTTGTCACACATACTTTATATTTTCTCATAACAGGCCCAGTGGAAAATCCAGGGGATGGTCCACTGATGCTGATATTTGGTACATTTATTATCTATCCTACATCTGCTTCTTATTTGCCAAAAGACCTTGTATTTTCCATAAAGAATACTGATAGTTGTGAAGGTCGGGGTAACACTATTTTAAAGATAACCACTCCATGCATTTGTTAACCTTTTTGCAGTTTTTGTATGCTTATAGTTTAAATATTGTGATAATTATACATGCCTGATACCCTTTATGTTTTTTTTAGAAATCCAGATTTTCTGAGTGTTCCATATGTTCAAGACCTAAGCAGGAAATTGAAACGTGTTATACAAGGTCTTAATGAACAACGAAATAGGCATCTTTGGCAGCGAAAGTAAGTAATTTAAAAAGAATTTGATTAATTATAAAGTATGCATCCACATTTTTAAATGTTTTTTTTTCTTTGCCTGATTTTCACAGGACTTCATTACCATAATGTGAAAACAACACTAAAAATGGTTTTTGAATGAGGTAAATTATCTGTTTTAAAAACCATGCATGATAATTAGACAGAATTTGCAAAAAGAAAATTTATCAAATATTAATCATTAATACTTTTATTTTAACACATTTTTTCATTACCTTTAATACCTTAGGTCAAAAATGGAAAAATAATACAAACATCAGCTAAAGGCCAAGAGAAATCCTGATAAATATCTTTCAATGATCATTGATGCAATGGACCAGGCAAAAACAGCATTGCCACATTTTGTCAGAAAACCAAAGGCAATAGATAGTTTATGGCGTATGAAGTGCCACTTGTTAGCAGCAAAGGTCCATGAAATAGCAACCTATGTTTTTTTTATATTTTCCAATGGCCACATGGTTCAAACATGTCAGTGACACTAATTATGAATTTATTGCTAATGATGATGATAAGAAAATTTGCCTGAGGTGTTGTACCTGCAGATGGACAACTGTTGGAAAGAAAATAAGAATAAGTTTGTTTTATGCTTTGTCATAAATTGTGAATTCTTTTCTATTTCTATTTAAAAAAAAAACATTTTGAAAGGATGTTACTAATGCCCCACATAACCTGGGTGCAACCTTTATGTACATGTATATACATTTTAACTGCATCCCATCGTCAACTTAAATCCATCGTATCATTTAAAATTAAGATTTTTTTGTACAATGTTAAAATAATAGTATGGTGCCTGTATTTAGAGTAATAATACTGCACTTCATAGACCAGCAGGCTTAAGTTATGACAGATTTTATCCACAATTGGAATAAAGAACTAATATAAAAAGTATACTACTGCATCATGTTCATATTTTGTTTACGATATTTTCATGTAACTCTTTATTTCTACTTCAAATTTAATTACTTGCAGATATGTAATAGCCTTACTTTGTTTGTTAGTGGAACATAAGATATTTAGAAAGATAAAGATGAGCTTTCTTATGGTTGGCCACACCCATGAGGACATCGACCAATTATTTTTAAGGTTAGCATACTTTTTATAATTTTAGAATAATGAACCCTTCAATTCCAAAACAGTAATTTAAAAGAGGAGGTGAGTGGGGTTGAATCTAGTGTGAACTTTTTTTATAAGTGTATTTAATTAATACCGGTAAAAAAACTAGACTTTTTATACCCCCGCTTCAAAGAAGTGCGGGGTATACTCTTTTACCCGTGTCCATCCGTAACAAATATTCCGTCGCAGTTTTCTAAGCAACTACATGAGATAGAGTTCTGATATTTTGTATACAGCTTTATCCTATAGTACCATATGGTGTTGACCGATTTTATGCTCCTAGTTAGTCTACTTCCTGTTTACCGAATACTTAGGTTTTTACACATAATGGACATAAATGCAAAATTTCTGTCAGTTTCCCAAGCAACTACATGAGATAGAGGTCTGATATTTTGTGTACAGCTTTATCCTATAGTACCACGTGATGTATACCGATTTAATGCTTGTAGGTAGTCTACTTCCTGTTAACCAAATACTTAGGTTTTAACACATATTGGACATAAATGCATGATTTCCGTCACAGTTTCCAAAGCAACTACATGAGACAGGGGTCTGATATTTTGTATACAGCTTTATATTATAGTCCCATATGGTGTATAGAGATTTTATGTTCCTAGGTCAACTACTTCCTGTTTACTGAGTATTTAAACTTGTATGCATGGCTTAGTTTGGGGAGCGGTGGTATCACTAGTGAGCATTAGCTCACAAATTTAATTGTTTTTCTCTAAGCACTTAGCAGAGACATTATTTTATCTTTGAACTGAATTGACATGTTGAATATATTTTCAGGTTGTCTTAGAATTTGATCCATATAAAATTTAAAGCAGTACATGTTGTAGTCTAGTTGCAGTCAATTATCAGGTATTGAGTTATGTCAATAGTGGTGAAACAATTACACACAGTCTTACGTACACATATTTGTTACATGAGTTAACGGAAGGTACAATTAACATGTAATATCATATAAAGTTTATCATAAACAAATTTTGCTTAACGTTTCTGTCGCCTGACTTCTCGGAGTTTTGGCAGCAGTGGTTTTCTCTTTTGGAATTTGTTGATAAACATAGAATTGAGGGTTTGATTTTTTTTTTTTCAGCAGCAAATTTTCTTACAAGTTCATGGTGGTTATATTTTGTGAAATAAACTGTTTTTGCTTTATTTACAATTATTCAACAAATATACATGGAGTGACATTCTTCGAATTCTCAAATTTATTACATTAAATGTAAATCACAAAATTCCAGGTCCCGGAAATTTGGTTGCGACTTTCGAGTTTCCCAGGCGTGTATTATTCTTCTCTCTTTGCCATCCTGTCTCGCCCCAAGGCGATGAACGTTTTGGAACTCAAAATTTTGCGCATTTTGCATTTGTTGCTCTACTGTTAAATATTGCCTCAATAAATTCTCAGTGTTTTCCTCAGAGCCACCAACAGATGGGATGCCTTCAAAGATAAGGTTATATTTCATTGAATTGGTATGTAGTGCTAATTCTCAGTGTTTTCCTCAGTGTCACCAACAAATGGGATGCCTTCAAAAGATAAGGTTATATTTCATTGAATGGGTTTGTAGTGCTAATTCTCAGTGTTTTCCTCAGTGTCACCAACAGATGGGGTGCCTTCACAGATAAGGTTATATTTCATTGAATGAGTTTGTAGTGCTAAGAATTTTTCTTTTAGTTCATTGTTTTCTACTTCTAGTTGCCTGTTGGAAATACTAGTTATCTGAGTCTGTCTTCCACGTTGTGATGATGTTCTTCTTGTTCGTCGATTGTTTTTGAGTGTTTTTGAGTGATAGTTTTGAATTTCCCTTATAACGTCAATCTCAATTCTCATTTGGCATAGACTCAGTTCAACGTTATCTAGTTTTTTTGTCATGGTTTCTAGAATGTCTAGTATCGTTAATAATACATTCTAGACGTTTCATTCTATCATTTGTGTCCGACATGTTTGTGTACATCATTTGTGGTGTAACGTGGTTTCCTTGTTCTTGTGTTTCAGGAATATACTGCGGTGCTGGCATTCATGGGAAAGGCACTGTCATGACCGGTGTATTAAGATCTACCATTCCCTGAGCCGGGACACTTTGAAGGGGGGTGCTATGTTGACGTGGTGGTGGTAAATTTTGATGATTCTGCATTTGTTCAGGCTGATACTGTTGTTTTGTTGTTGCGGGCTTTTCATGTGGTTTGCAGATGAGCCATATAAAGTCTCATTGGTTTGGTTCATCACCTGGGACACATTGGCGTTGTTTTTGTTATTGTTTACATTCGCCATATTGGAACCGGTTTTGTAAGGTGGAGTGTACCCTGGATTTGAAAAGTTATTTCTACCTCTTTTAGGCATCGAAAACTTTATCCATACGATCAAATGAATCCACAAATAATATAATCACACTTTGGTCTGATTAATGTCTCTCAAATGTCTATATAAACACTTAAAAACTAAAAAAATGGGTTGTGATTCGAAACACCCGCCATACTCATCCCAATTCAAAGACGGTCTCTTGAAAGAGGAAAATCACAAGTGGACGAAATATCGGTTGGACAGTTAGACAATGAGAAAGAAAAGAATTAAACAATCTCTTCTTAAGATTATTTCCAATATAAAGTTTTAAGCTCGTCAAGGCCTCAATCTGATAATGATACAGTTAGTTAGTTAGTTAGTTATTGCTTTACTCCCAAGCAGCACGATTTCGGCCATATCCGGAAGATGAACATGAAAGTGGTGATAAAATGAACATGAAATGATGATGAAGTGGAGGAAATGGGGACACAAGGCCAATCTGGTAGGTGAATTTTGACTGCCACTGGAATAAGGAGTGATGGTTAGGGACGGGAAATTTAGCCTCCTGCATGGGGATCCTACGGGTCTTAATCTTGCCGAGACCTGCAGCAGGGTTCTTTAACATGCAAGGAACGTGACATTTTTTCCAACACTGTGCACCACTATGGTTTGCGGTCAGGTTTTCTGCATTATCGCCTAATGACCCCGCATCTCTCGATGTCAGGGCTGTCCCATTCAACCACGTGGGGCACACATCCTGGTTGCTTTGTGGGCAAAGCGGCATAACCCAATGTCAGGTTACTGAGCGCTCTTAAGTGGACTTTTACCGACAAGCTTTACAGACTAAAATTTCAACCAACTGAACAAATTAAGAAGTCCGGAAGATCCAGACTTCGTGGAATGGCTCCATTGAAAAACTAATAGGTACACATCTCTCGAAATACAAATTGAGATCCTATCAATGATGTCCGATCAAACAATCAGAGGTTTAGCTTCCGTTAGTGAGTTGGTGTAATTTACAGGAGGATGATAAAATTAAACATGAAATGATGATGATAAATGAAATATGGGGATGGGGTGGGACACAAAGGACCGGTAAATTTTAAGAACCACAAGTAAAGGGGAGAGGTCGGTAGGGGCAGACAATTTAGCCTATGTGGTGAAAAATAAACAAAGATATCAAATTAAGTGTGTATCACAGAAAATGGTTTTGCTCTGTTGAGGTAAATGGGCTGGAATCGTTACCCTAACGTAGAAAGCAAAAGGGGAGGGGGTTACGTTATCGTAACTACGCCTAATCAAAAAGTTGTCGAAGGAGCGAGCTACATTGTTGCAGCTTATCTTTATCCAGAAAATGGTTTAGTGAAAGAAGTCCAACAAAACACAAAAACCACCACAAGAAGAGTAAATACTGATGACAATAATACCAAACAAGGATTGGCTGAAAAACCAATGACTAGTTTACATAACAATCTTAAAACAGTGTGTAAAAAGGGCAATTTGCAAATAGTAGGCATTAATGGGTTCACAATTAAAATTTAAGAATCTCTTTTCCAGTTAAACCCCCAAAATCAATCAAAAAGAAAACAAAAATGCCGTTTTGTCAGAAAAGATGCTTTTCAAATTGTTAATGTTTGTTTTGAAACACAATCAAACTTTTCATGCGAGTGAGTGAGTGAGTTAGTGTTTTACCCCCGTGCAACGCTATATAGGTTATTTACAGGCGATGAACATGAAAAGGATGATAAAATGAACATGAAATGATGATGATAAATGAAATATGGGGTGGGACACAAAGGACCGGTAAATTTTGAAGAACCACAGGAAAAGGGGAGAGGTGGGTAGGGGCGGAAAATTTAGCCTATGTGGTGCACTGCGGTCCACAAAGGGCACTCTCCACACACGTTGGCCCACTATGGTCGGCGGTTCAAACTTTTCAAGGGAATAAATCTTTAGATGGCATCTGAGATGAGGTGCAACTGACATATCACATTTTTATTCTGTCCTTTTAACCAAACAATTACTGAACTCCAGGTAACATGTAACATTTTGGTTTCAGCATACAAACTTTGCATATATGCTGAATCATACTTTATACCTAACTCATGGCATCCAAATTCAAGTTGGATGCTGGCATCCTAATTTAATGACCCTAACATAGTATTCTTAACAATTTGTTCATGTATCAATTAAACTGGATGCTGGCATCCAAATACGACTGGATGGTGACATCAGATTTTGACTGCCATCCTGATTGCGGATGCACTCTTGTCATTCTGTGCAAGACTCCTTATAGATCACTATGGTGCAGGCTATTTTCAAAAATGTATGAAGAAAACACTATATACAACACCGATAGGGAATAGTTCAACCAACTTTGCTTGTGACACCAAGAGAGAGATGAACCACCGAGATGAGATGCCCTTCCAGGTTTTAGGTCAGGGTCAACAGTTTTCTCTGTTTCCAGTAGAATGTCACTCATAGATACCCTAAATGATACTCGCCAAACGGTCCATGGACAGGAACAAGACCAATAAAATACGATTATGCACAGAAATCTGATATCGAATGGAAATTGACGGAAGTTGATCTAAACCACATTATTCCCACTGCTTCACTTATATTGCGCAGGGGTGGTATCAACTTTGAAACACCAACAGAAATTCCAGAGAATGTATACAGTACAAAGAAATCTGTCTTGTCATCGGCAATCTTAGATCAAATGTCGTACGATGTTGGCAAGTACCTATTGCAATGATTTCTAGCAAATAATGAGCTTCTTTGGATGACGACCGATTCAATTCCAGATATTGGTGATGTAACAGGCCTCTAAGTACTTGCTGCTCGGAGACAAGTCTGTAGGTCAGCTCTACTAGTTCCGACTCGTGCTGAACAACTGAAAAACAACACAAAAGAACAAAGGGTGTAACACTCAAGAGAGCAACAGAGAAAGCAACAACAACCTTGAAATCAGAACGTGAACTCAAGGAAGAAAAAAGAAAAATGCTTAGAATAATTTTAATATTTGGACGAAAAGGGTAAATCAGAATGAGAAAAACTGCGTTTTTCATTTTGATATTCATCGAGAGATGCGGGGTCGTCAGGCGATAATGCGGAAAACCTGACCGCAAACCATAGTGGTGCACCGTGTTGAGAAAAATGTCACGTTCCTCGCACATTAAAGAACCCTGCTGCAGGTCTCGGTAGGAGTAGGACCCGTAGGATCCCCATGCAGGAGGCTAAATTTCGCGTCCCTACCCATCACTCCTTTTTCCAGTGGCAGTCAAAACTCTCCTACCCGATTGGCCTTGTGTCCCCATTTCTTCCACTTCATCATCATTTCCTGTTCATTGTATCACCACTTTCATGTTCATCTCCCGGATATAGCCGAAATCGTGCTGGTTGGGAGTAAAGCAATAACTAACTAACTAACTAATTCATCTTGATATCATTTTTTTGTTATAATTTTCAAAAATACAAAAGAATGAGCAGCAATTCTCAAATTCTATATTTTATGCTCTATCATGTGGTAAAATTCTAAAACAATCGATGCCGATCTTCGGGATGCTAAATCCGATTATCAAATTTCGTCTGATTTGCCAAATAAGGTAAAAGGGGCGGGACTTAATTTCCGATAGAAAATTCTTCTATTTGGGTTTTTCGAACTATTGAGTAATATTAATAAAATAAAATGGTTTGGATAACTGTAAATTATTATGTCAGACTACATAAGACAATAAAACTACAAATATTTTATCAAATCTATATGGTACAGGCATTTTATTTTTCCGAGTATTCGTCGCAATAAGGGTCCCGTGCGGGGCCCAGGTGGCGATTAGGCCCGAAGCAGAGCCTAGCTTGTCGTAAGAGGCGACTAAGGGTCTTGGGATTCTGACGTCGGGTCAGTGCTCAGCCCACAGAGCGACCAAGTGTGTACCCTAGGTGGCTGCATAGGGTAGCCCTCGTCCGCGGGGGTTGTCAGGTCTATAATACGGAAACCCTGACCTTCGACCATAGTGGGTCAACGTGTGTGGAGAGTGCCACGCTCCATGCACGTAAAAGACCCCTTTGTGGACCGCCAAGTAGTGCACCACATAGGCTAAATTTTCCGCCCCTACCCGCCTCTCTACTTTTTCTGTGGTTCTTCAAAATTTACCGGTCCTTTGTTTCCCACTCCATCCCCATATTTCATTTATCATCATCATTTCATGTTCATTTTATCATCCTTTTCATGTTCATCGCCTGTAAATAACCTATATAGCGTTGGACGGGCGTAAAACACCAACTCACTCACCCACGTCGCAATAAGGGGGACAACTCTTGGAAACTTTTTTTAACTTTTGGCGGGACTAACGTCATTAACATCACTGTGAGGTACTACATTTTTTTCGTTTCTTTATTCAACCTTATTACATCAAAGATGATATAGACAAAATAGAAATGGTACAGAGAAGGACAGCTAGGTTCGTAACACAACTTCATGCATGAGTTATCCCACACGGACCAGCTAAAAAGACCGACCAATATTATTAACAGCATTGTGGGTAGAATAGTGAGAAGAGAGGTGTCGGAGAAAGAAATTGCAAAACTAGCTGGTGCTATTGGATCTTATATTAATACAGATATTGTTTCGATTTTAAATGCTATTGATGAGAGGTTACTTCTTATAATATCGATATATAGCATATGTAAATTAACCGTTTATACCGGCGTTTTGGTATTTGTAATTTTGAAACCACTGGGCGATAACCGCTGCTGGTGGACCAGAGGATTGATGGTAAATACTGATCATATATGTTAATTAGTTAAATCACAAACTCTGTTTTCTCCTTATAGATACCACCTAAATCGATTGCTGAGAATAAGGTACTATAATTTTAACAAGCCAATCAGTGGAATTACGGGTGGTGATCGCATCCTCATCAGCGCCCCCCCCCCCCCAAATTATTTTTTTTTACATTGATGGAGGGAAAATTAAACACAGCTTATATTATGAGCATATTCGTAAAATTATTTTTCATACGATTAAACTTCACCTATTATTTCAGCCTGGATATCGAAGAGAAATTGCGTTTTTCTGACATTACTTGAGTCTATGCAGCAGGGAAATTGTCGGCTAGATCTAGGACTTTGCATAGAACATGTATACCACGCCGCAAATCCTAGGTTTATCGCACTAATGTCATTTGCAAAGAACATATTGTCCTACTACAAGACTAGAAGTAAATTTACAAGCGGTACTTTTGACTTTTCTAATTATTCAAGATTATGCCTTTGATTCACTATAACTCAAAAGGATTATAATAATAATTGACCAACATTAAAACATAATCATAATAATGGTACCTTTATATTCTACAATTTTAATTATTATATATGTTATCCTTAATATTTAAATATGTACAATTATTGTTTGTTTTCTTATTTATTTAGAATTTCAAGATCGTTATCAGGAAGCTATAGTACCATGATTTTTGGTGAAATTTTGTCCAATTAAATTGCAGTATCGTGATAAAATTTATTTATCCTGACATAAAAAAAAACTGTAATATAATCCTTTTTAGACATGCAGAAAATTCTTCAAATGTGTTGGAGAACCCTTTTCAACACCAGGTAACCGCACTGCAGATTGACCAAGAAAAAGTAAAGAAGGAGCTAAGTAAAACACATAATGAACTAAGCAAAACAAAGAAAGAACGAACTGATGCAAAGAGATGTGTAGAGATAGCAATGAAGCAAATTGTAAATGAAAAACAAAGAAACAAAGAGATGAAACATCAAATTAGAGAAATTAGAATTGGTAAGTATATGACCTACGCTTCTCTTGTAGCAATTATATTAGCAAAGTTTAACTATGAAACATGTAAAAACTGGACGGTTTGCTGATTTTTAGGAGCACAGCCCACGCATTTGTTAATATTTAGATGTATGTGTACAGAATAAATGCAGTCAGGCAATTGGTTCAGCGACTTTACCGTGTTCTAATTTATTAGTAGCCATACCAAAGCAGACGTAGTACCTGTAATTTGTATTTTTCGTTTACATTTTAGGAGGTAGAAAGGGACCTACTGGACAAAAAGGTCAGTGATTTGGAATGCTTAAAATTTTAAATACTAAAACAGAACTGTGCCGACCATGTAAGAAATTCAGATGCAACTGATAAAATGGTACGATTATAATCGAATAACTGGAACTTAAGTTATTGCGTCATACCATGATACGCAAATGTTTTGCGGTGTATATGCCCTATTTTAAGTAGTTGATTTTTCATTAATACATGACTCCCGTGCGGGACCTGGGGGCGAATAGGCCCGCAGCAGCGCTAAGCTTGTCGGTAAAAGTCCACTAAAGAGCGCTCAGAAACCTGACATCGGTGTCAGGCCGCTTTGCCCACAAAGCGACTGGGATGTGTGCCCCAGGTGGTTGAATGGTGCAGCCCTGACATCGAGAGATGCGGGGTCGTCAGGCGATAATGCGGAAAACCTGACCGCAAACCATAGTGGTGCACCGTGTTGAGAAAAATGTCACGTTCCTCGCACATTAAAGAACCCTGCTGCAGGTCTCGGTAGGAGTAGGACCCGTAGGATCCCCATGCAGGAGGCTAAATTTCGCGTCCCTACCCATCACTCCTTTTTCCAGTGGCAGTCAAAACTCTCCTACCCGATTGGCCTTGTGTCCCCATTTCTTCCACTTCATCATCATTTCCTGTTCATTGTATCACCACTTTCATGTTCATCTCCCGGATATAGCCGAAATCGTGCTGGTTGGGAGTAAAGCAATAACTAACTAACTAACTAATTCATCTTGATATCATTTTTTTGTTATAATTTTCAAAAATACAAAAGAATGAGCAGCAATTCTCAAATTCTATATTTTATGCTCTATCATGTGGTAAAATTCTAAAACAATCGATGCCGATCTTCGGGATGCTAAATCCGATTATCAAATTTCGTCTGATTTGCCAAATAAGGTAAAAGGGGCGGGACTTAATTTCCGATAGAAAATTCTTCTATTTGGGTTTTTCGAACTATTGAGTAATATTAATAAAATAAAATGGTTTGGATAACTGTAAATTATTATGTCAGACTACATAAGACAATAAAACTACAAATATTTTATCAAATCTATATGGTACAGGCATTTTATTTTTCCGAGTATTCGTCGCAATAAGGGTCCCGTGCGGGGCCCAGGTGGCGATTAGGCCCGAAGCAGAGCCTAGCTTGTCGTAAGAGGCGACTAAGGGTCTTGGGATTCTGACGTCGGGTCAGTGCTCAGCCCACAGAGCGACCAAGTGTGTACCCTAGGTGGCTGCATAGGGTAGCCCTCGTCCGCGGGGGTTGTCAGGTCTATAATACGGAAACCCTGACCTTCGACCATAGTGGGTCAACGTGTGTGGAGAGTGCCACGCTCCATGCACGTAAAAGACCCCTTTGTGGACCGCCAAGTAGTGCACCACATAGGCTAAATTTTCCGCCCCTACCCGCCTCTCTACTTTTTCTGTGGTTCTTCAAAATTTACCGGTCCTTTGTTTCCCACTCCATCCCCATATTTCATTTATCATCATCATTTCATGTTCATTTTATCATCCTTTTCATGTTCATCGCCTGTAAATAACCTATATAGCGTTGGACGGGCGTAAAACACCAACTCACTCACCCACGTCGCAATAAGGGGGACAACTCTTGGAAACTTTTTTTAACTTTTGGCGGGACTAACGTCATTAACATCACTGTGAGGTACTACATTTTTTTCGTTTCTTTATTCAACCTTATTACATCAAAGATGATATAGACAAAATAGAAATGGTACAGAGAAGGACAGCTAGGTTCGTAACACAACTTCATGCATGAGTTATCCCACACGGACCAGCTAAAAAGACCGACCAATATTATTAACAGCATTGTGGGTAGAATAGTGAGAAGAGAGGTGTCGGAGAAAGAAATTGCAAAACTAGCTGGTGCTATTGGATCTTATATTAATACAGATATTGTTTCGATTTTAAATGCTATTGATGAGAGGTTACTTCTTATAATATCGATATATAGCATATGTAAATTAACCGTTTATACCGGCGTTTTGGTATTTGTAATTTTGAAACCACTGGGCGATAACCGCTGCTGGTGGACCAGAGGATTGATGGTAAATACTGATCATATATGTTAATTAGTTAAATCACAAACTCTGTTTTCTCCTTATAGATACCACCTAAATCGATTGCTGAGAATAAGGTACTATAATTTTAACAAGCCAATCAGTGGAATTACGGGTGGTGATCGCATCCTCATCAGCGCCCCCCCCCCCCAAATTATTTTTTTTTTACATTGATGGAGGGAAAATTAAACACAGCTTATATTATGAGCATATTCGTAAAATTATTTTTCATACGATTAAACTTCACCTATTATTTCAGCCTGGATATCGAAGAGAAATTGCGTTTTTCTGACATTACTTGAGTCTATGCAGCAGGGAAATTGTCGGCTAGATCTAGGACTTTGCATAGAACATGTATACCACGCCGCAAATCCTAGGTTTATCGCACTAATGTCATTTGCAAAGAACATATTGTCCTACTACAAGACTAGAAGTAAATTTACAAGCGGTACTTTTGACTTTTCTAATTATTCAAGATTATGCCTTTGATTCACTATAACTCAAAAGGATTATAATAATAATTGACCAACATTAAAACATAATCATAATAATGGTACCTTTATATTCTACAATTTTAATTATTATATATGTTATCCTTAATATTTAAATATGTACAATTATTGTTTGTTTTCTTATTTATTTAGAATTTCAAGATCGTTATCAGGAAGCTATAGTACCATGATTTTTGGTGAAATTTTGTCCAATTAAATTGCAGTATCGTGATAAAATTTATTTATCCTGACATAAAAAAAAACTGTAATATAATCCTTTTTAGACATGCAGAAAATTCTTCAAATGTGTTGGAGAACCCTTTTCAACACCAGGTAACCGCACTGCAGATTGACCAAGAAAAAGTAAAGAAGGAGCTAAGTAAAACACATAATGAACTAAGCAAAACAAAGAAAGAACGAACTGATGCAAAGAGATGTGTAGAGATAGCAATGAAGCAAATTGTAAATGAAAAACAAAGAAACAAAGAGATGAAACATCAAATTAGAGAAATTAGAATTGGTAAGTATATGACCTACGCTTCTCTTGTAGCAATTATATTAGCAAAGTTTAACTATGAAACATGTAAAAACTGGACGGTTTGCTGATTTTTAGGAGCACAGCCCACGCATTTGTTAATATTTAGATGTATGTGTACAGAATAAATGCAGTCAGGCAATTGGTTCAGCGACTTTACCGTGTTCTAATTTATTAGTAGCCATACCAAAGCAGACGTAGTACCTGTAATTTGTATTTTTCGTTTACATTTTAGGAGGTAGAAAGGGACCTACTGGACAAAAAGGTCAGTGATTTGGAATGCTTAAAATTTTAAGTACTAAAACAGAACTGTGCCGACCATGTAAGAAATTCAGATGCAACTGATAAAATGGTACGATTATAATCGAATAACTGGAACTTAAGTTATTGCGTCATACCATGATACGCAAATGTTTTGCGGTGTATATGCCCTATTTTAAGTAGTTGATTTTTCATTAATACATGACTCCCGTGCGGGACCTGGGGGCGAATAGGCCCGCAGCAGCGCTAAGCTTGTCGGTAAAAGTCCACTAAAGAGCGCTCAGAAACCTGACATCGGTGTCAGGCCGCTTTGCCCACAAAGCGACTGGGATGTGTGCCCCAGGTGGTTGAATGGTGCAGCCCTGACATCGAGAGATGCGGGGTCGTCAGGCGATAATGCGGAAAACCTGACCGCAAACCATAGTGGTGCACCGTGTTGAGAAAAATGTCACGTTCCTCGCACATTAAAGAACCCTGCTGCAGGTCTCGGTAGGAGTAGGACCCGTAGGATCCCCATGCAGGAGGCTAAATTTCGCGTCCCTACCCATCACTCCTTTTTCCAGTGGCAGTCAAAACTCTCCTACCCGATTGGCCTTGTGTCCCCATTTCTTCCACTTCATCATCATTTCCTGTTCATTGTATCACCACTTTCATGTTCATCTCCCGGATATAGCCGAAATCGTGCTGGTTGGGAGTAAAGCAATAACTAACTAACTAACTAATTCATCTTGATATCATTTTTTTGTTATAATTTTCAAAAATACAAAAGAATGAGCAGCAATTCTCAAATTCTATATTTTATGCTCTATCATGTGGCAATCGATGCCGATCTTCGGGATGCTAAATCCGATTATCAAATTTCGTCTGATTTGCCAAATAAGGTAAAAGGGGCGGGACTTAATTTCCGATAGAAAATTCTTCTATTTGGGTTTTTCGAACTATTGAGTAATATTAATAAAATAAAATGGTTTGGATAACTGTAAATTATTATGTCAGACTACATAAGACAATAAAACTACAAATATTTTATCAAATCTATATGGTACAGGCATTTTATTTTTCCGAGTATTCGTCGCAATAAGGGTCCCGTGCGGGGCCCAGGTGGCGATTAGGCCCGAAGCAGAGCCTAGCTTGTCGTAAGAGGCGACTAAGGGTCTTGGGATTCTGACGTCGGGTCAGTGCTCAGCCCACAGAGCGACCAAGTGTGTACCCTAGGTGGCTGCATAGGGTAGCCCTCGTCCGCGGGGGTTGTCAGGTCTATAATACGGAAACCCTGACCTTCGACCATAGTGGGTCAACGTGTGTGGAGAGTGCCACGCTCCATGCACGTAAAAGACCCCTTTGTGGACCGCCAAGTAGTGCACCACATAGGCTAAATTTTCCGCCCCTACCCGCCTCTCTACTTTTTCTGTGGTTCTTCAAAATTTACCGGTCCTTTGTTTCCCACTCCATCCCCATATTTCATTTATCATCATCATTTCATGTTCATTTTATCATCCTTTTCATGTTCATCGCCTGTAAATAACCTATATAGCGTTGGACGGGCGTAAAACACCAACTCACTCACCCACGTCGCAATAAGGGGGACAACTCTTGGAAACTTTTTTTAACTTTTGGCGGGACTAACGTCATTAACATCACTGTGAGGTACTACATTTTTTTCGTTTCTTTATTCAACCTTATTACATCAAAGATGATATAGACAAAATAGAAATGGTACAGAGAAGGACAGCTAGGTTCGTAACACAACTTCATGCATGAGTTATCCCACACGGACCAGCTAAAAAGACCGACCAATATTATTAACAGCATTGTGGGTAGAATAGTGAGAAGAGAGGTGTCGGAGAAAGAAATTGCAAAACTAGCTGGTGCTATTGGATCTTATATTAATACAGATATTGTTTCGATTTTAAATGCTATTGATGAGAGGTTACTTCTTATAATATCGATATATAGCATATGTAAATTAACCGTTTATACCGGCGTTTTGGTATTTGTAATTTTGAAACCACTGGGCGATAACCGCTGCTGGTGGACCAGAGGATTGATGGTAAATACTGATCATATATGTTAATTAGTTAAATCACAAACTCTGTTTTCTCCTTATAGATACCACCTAAATCGATTGCTGAGAATAAGGTACTATAATTTTAACAAGCCAATCAGTGGAATTACGGGTGGTGATCGCATCCTCATCAGCGCCCCCCCCCCCAAATTATTTTTTTTTTTTACATTGATGGAGGGAAAATTAAACACAGCTTATATTATGAGCATATTCGTAAAATTATTTTTCATACGATTAAACTTCACCTATTATTTCAGCCTGGATATCGAAGAGAAATTGCGTTTTTCTGACATTACTTGAGTCTATGCAGCAGGGAAATTGTCGGCTAGATCTAGGACTTTGCATAGAACATGTATACCACGCCGCAAATCCTAGGTTTATCGCACTAATGTCATTTGCAAAGAACATATTGTCCTACTACAAGACTAGAAGTAAATTTACAAGCGGTACTTTTGACTTTTCTAATTATTCAAGATTATGCCTTTGATTCACTATAACTCAAAAGGATTATAATAATAATTGACCAACATTAAAACATAATCATAATAATGGTACCTTTATATTCTACAATTTTAATTATTATATATGTTATCCTTAATATTTAAATATGTACAATTATTGTTTGTTTTCTTATTTATTTAGAATTTCAAGATCGTTATCAGGAAGCTATAGTACCATGATTTTTGGTGAAATTTTGTCCAATTAAATTGCAGTATCGTGATAAAATTTATTTATCCTGACATAAAAAAAAACTGTAATATAATCCTTTTTAGACATGCAGAAAATTCTTCAAATGTGTTGGAGAACCCTTTTCAACACCAGGTAACCGCACTGCAGATTGACCAAGAAAAAGTAAAGAAGGAGCTAAGTAAAACACATAATGAACTAAGCAAAACAAAGAAAGAACGAACTGATGCAAAGAGATGTGTAGAGATAGCAATGAAGCAAATTGTAAATGAAAAACAAAGAAACAAAGAGATGAAACATCAAATTAGAGAAATTAGAATTGGTAAGTATATGACCTACGCTTCTCTTGTAGCAATTATATTAGCAAAGTTTAACTATGAAACATGTAAAAACTGGACGGTTTGCTGATTTTTAGGAGCACAGCCCACGCATTTGTTAATATTTAGATGTATGTGTACAGAATAAATGCAGTCAGGCAATTGGTTCAGCGACTTTACCGTGTTCTAATTTATTAGTAGCCATACCAAAGCAGACGTAGTACCTGTAATTTGTATTTTTCGTTTACATTTTAGGAGGTAGAAAGGGACCTACTGGACAAAAAGGTCAGTGATTTGGAATGCTTAAAATTTTAAGTACTAAAACAGAACTGTGCCGACCATGTAAGAAATTCAGATGCAACTGATAAAATGGTACGATTATAATCGAATAACTGGAACTTAAGTTATTGCGTCATACCATGATACGCAAATGTTTTGCGGTGTATATGCCCTATTTTAAGTAGTTAATTTTTCATTAATACATGACTCCCGTGCGGGACCTGGGGGCGAATAGGCCCGCAGCAGCGCTAAGCTTGTCGGTAAAAGTCCACTAAAGAGCGCTCAGAAACCTGACATCGGTGTCAGGCCGCTTTGCCCACAAAGCGACTGGGATGTGTGCCCCAGGTGGTTGAATGGTGCAGCCCTGACATCGAGAGATGCGGGGTCGTCAGGCGATAATGCGGAAAACCTGACCGCAAACCATAGTGGTGCACCGTGTTGAGAAAAATGTCACGTTCCTCGCACATTAAAGAACCCTGCTGCAGGTCTCGGTAGGAGTAGGACCCGTAGGATCCCCATGCAGGAGGCTAAATTTCGCGTCCCTACCCATCACTCCTTTTTCCAGTGGCAGTCAAAACTCTCCTACCCGATTGGCCTTGTGTCCCCATTTCTTCCACTTCATCATCATTTCCTGTTCATTGTATCACCACTTTCATGTTCATCTCCCGGATATAGCCGAAATCGTGCTGGTTGGGAGTAAAGCAATAACTAACTAACTAACTAATTCATCTTGATATCATTTTTTTGTTATAATTTTCAAAAATACAAAAGAATGAGCAGCAATTCTCAAATTCTATATTTTATGCTCTATCATGTGGTAAAATTCTAAAACAATCGATGCCGATCTTCGGGATGCTAAATCCGATTATCAAATTTCGTCTGATTTGCCAAATAAGGTAAAAGGGGCGGGACTTAATTTCCGATAGAAAATTCTTCTATTTGGGTTTTTCGAACTATTGAGTAATATTAATAAAATAAAATGGTTTGGATAACTGTAAATTATTATGTCAGACTACATAAGACAATAAAACTACAAATATTTTATCAAATCTATATGGTACAGGCATTTTATTTTTCCGAGTATTCGTCGCAATAAGGGTCCCGTGCGGGGCCCAGGTGGCGATTAGGCCCGAAGCAGAGCCTAGCTTGTCGTAAGAGGCGACTAAGGGTCTTGGGATTCTGACGTCGGGTCAGTGCTCAGCCCACAGAGCGACCAAGTGTGTACCCTAGGTGGCTGCATAGGGTAGCCCTCGTCCGCGGGGGTTGTCAGGTCTATAATACGGAAACCCTGACCTTCGACCATAGTGGGTCAACGTGTGTGGAGAGTGCCACGCTCCATGCACGTAAAAGACAACTTTGTGGACCGCCAAGTAGTGCACCACATAGGCTAAATTTTCCGCCCCTACCCGCCTCTCTACTTTTTCTGTGGTTCTTCAAAATTTACCGGTCCTTTGTTTCCCACTCCATCCCCATATTTCATTTATCATCATCATTTCATGTTCATTTTATCATCCTTTTCATGTTCATCGCCTGTAAATAACCTATATAGCGTTGGACGGGCGTAAAACACCAACTCACTCACCCACGTCGCAATAAGGGGGACAACTCTTGGAAACTTTTTTTAACTTTTGGCGGGACTAACGTCATTAACATCACTGTGAGGTACTACATTTTTTTCGTTTCTTTATTCAACCTTATTACATCAAAGATGATATAGACAAAATAGAAATGGTACAGAGAAGGACAGCTAGGTTCGTAACACAACTTCATGCATGAGTTATCCCACACGGACCAGCTAAAAAGACCGACCAATATTATTAACAGCATTGTGGGTAGAATAGTGAGAAGAGATGTGTCGGAGAAAGAAATTGCAAAACTAGCTGGTGCTATTGGATCTTATATTAATACAGATATTGTTTCGATTTTAAATGCTATTGATGAGAGGTTACTTCTTATAATATCGATATATAGCATATGTAAATTAACCGTTTATACCGGCGTTTTGGTATTTGTAATTTTGAAACCACTGGGCGATAACCGCTGCTGGTGGACCAGAGGATTGATGGTAAATACTGATCATATATGTTAATTAGTTAAATCACAAACTCTGTTTTCTCCTTATAGATACCACCTAAATCGATTGCTGAGAATAAGGTACTATAATTTTAACAAGCCAATCAGTGGAATTACGGGTGGTGATCGCATCCTCATCAGCGCCCCCCCCCCAAATTATTTTTTTTTTACATTGATGGAGGGAAAATTAAACACAGCTTATATTATGAGCATATTCGTAAAATTATTTTTCATACGATTAAACTTCACCTATTATTTCAGCCTGGATATCGAAGAGAAATTGCGTTTTTCTGACATTACTTGAGTCTATGCAGCAGGGAAATTGTCGGCTAGATCTAGGACTTTGCATAGAACATGTATACCACGCCGCAAATCCTAGGTTTATCGCACTAATGTCATTTGCAAAGAACATATTGTCCTACTACAAGACTAGAAGTAAATTTACAAGCGGTACTTTTGACTTTTCTAATTATTCAAGATTATGCCTTTGATTCACTATAACTCAAAAGGATTATAATAATAATTGACCAACATTAAAACATAATCATAATAATGGTACCTTTATATTCTACAATTTTAATTATTATATATGTTATCCTTAATATTTAAATATGTACAATTATTGTTTGTTTTCTTATTTATTTAGAATTTCAAGATCGTTATCAGGAAGCTATAGTACCATGATTTTTGGTGAAATTTTGTCCAATTAAATTGCAGTATCGTGATAAAATTTATTTATCCTGACATAAAAAAAACTGTAATATAATCCTTTTTAGACATGCAGAAAATTCTTCAAATGTGTTGGAGAACCCTTTTCAACACCAGGTAACCGCACTGCAGATTGACCAAGAAAAAGTAAAGAAGGAGCTAAGTAAAACACATAATGAACTAAGCAAAACAAAGAAAGAACGAACTGATGCAAAGAGATGTGTAGAGATAGCAATGAAGCAAATTGTAAATGAAAAACAAAGAAACAAAGAGATGAAACATCAAATTAGAGAAATTAGAATTGGTAAGTATATGACCTACGCTTCTCTTGTAGCAATTATATTAGCAAAGTTTAACTATGAAACATGTAAAAACTGGACGGTTTGCTGATTTTTAGGAGCACAGCCCACGCATTTGTTAATATTTAGATGTATGTGTACAGAATAAATGCAGTCAGGCAATTGGTTCAGCGACTTTACCGTGTTCTAATTTATTAGTAGCCATACCAAAGCAGACGTAGTACCTGTAATTTGTATTTTTCGTTTACATTTTAGGAGGTAGAAAGGGACCTACTGGACAAAAAGGTCAGTGATTTGGAATGCTTAAAATTTTAAGTACTAAAACAGAACTGTGCCGACCATGTAAGAAATTCAGATGCAACTGATAAAATGGTACGATTATAATCGAATAACTGGAACTTAAGTTATTGCGTCATACCATGATACGCAAATGTTTTGCGGTGTATATGCCCTATTTTAAGTAGTTAATTTTTCATTAATACATGACTCCCGTGCGGGACCTGGGGGCGAATAGGCCCGCAGCAGCGCTAAGCTTGTCGGTAAAAGTCCACTAAAGAGCGCTCAGAAACCTGACATCGGTGTCAGGCCGCTTTGCCCACAAAGCGACTGGGATGTGTGCCCCAGGTGGTTGAATGGTGCAGCCCTGACATCGAGAGATGCGGGGTCGTCAGGCGATAATGCGGAAAACCTGACCGCAAACCATAGTGGTGCACCGTGTTGGGAAAAATGTCCCAAAATGATAAATAATCAGAAAATAAATTGCATCTTGTTACAATGTGGCTGAAACATATTTTTTTACTATGGACAAACTAGAATTTTGTTGAACAGATAAGTATTTTCTCAATAAATATTTAACCATTCAAGCTGATACTGAAGTATGTTTTATTATATTAATAAATATAATATTTGCAGCGTGTTTTGTATCATTATTTGTCAAATATTTTGTAAAATTATGTTTATTTCAATGTCGTTGTCATTTTAAACAATAATGTTTTGATTAATGATATTGTATATTAATTATATTTCACATGACACACACAATTAATGTTAATACATGTAATATATCTGTACTACGTTAACACATATTTTTCAGTCTTGTAATTTTTATTGTAATAAGAGATCATTTAAGTTCATATATTGCTACTTCATACATGACCTTATTTGATATTGATCTACATTAAAGGAAACAGATCATTGCTATTCCTCCACCAAAAGAAGACAACAAATGCAAACGTCAAAGAAGAAGGGATGCTCAGCAAGAATTAAGCTTAAAGTTGTAATATGTTTTCAGGATTCACGTTGAACGTGTCATAGGGCTAGTCAGAAACAAATACACAATCTTACAGAGTGTGATTCCAATAGACTATCTATTTTGCAATAGTGAGAATGAGCCAACTATAGACAAAATTACTACTGTATGCTGCAACGCGACGGGTGTGCTATAGCAAGCAGGAGTTATCTATCCTTGTATAGTTGATATGATGATTGTATGACTGCTGATACTTTTAGACCCGTATGTGATAAGGTATTAAATATGGTTGTCTTCAATGGTGTTGCGTCTCTGAGACGCCTTGGTTAAATCCGTTGAATCAACGTCGGTCACTACACATGGGAATCCTTTCCTTTTTTCTTTAAGAGGTCATCTGACAATTTCACCCTAATGGACAATTTTGTAGAGCTTAATACTTGCCATGAGAAATCTGTTAAAAGAGAAGGATCACATGTTGATGAGTATGTTCAATTGCCAGAATGTAAAGAGATTATTTTGATAAAAAATCTTCAATCTTTGTACCCTTATCATTCAATAAAAAAAATATTGGCTTCAAACAATTTAAACATAGAGGTTATTTATATGAAATCACTTAACCTAAGTCACTCAAATTCAAACAAGTAGCGGGGTGGTCACTTTGAAATATAGATTAGCCTGTCCTTTATTACTCCTGGGGGAAGGTTTGACAGAGGTACAATTTCAGTGTTAATAAAAAAATCAAATCGATAACTGGGAAAAAGCAGTTTGAAGTATGAAGTATACTGTTCTAAAATTGTCAGTTCAAATTTCTGAAGATGCATGCACCTACCCCAAACTTGACTTCAGTATTAAGGGACATTCATTTTGT
The DNA here is from genome assembly GCA_963971305.1 of Arcuatula senhousia. Classification (NCBI taxonomy): domain Eukaryota; kingdom Metazoa; phylum Mollusca; class Bivalvia; order Mytilida; family Mytilidae; genus Arcuatula; species Arcuatula senhousia. The sequence goes on along the minus strand of OZ020314.1, from coordinate 29,273,576 downwards.
GTATGTGTTGACTGACAAAGGTAAAGTAAAATGTCCAAATCCACATATGTGGCATTATGCCGGTGAAACATTTGTGCAAAATTTCATGAAAAGGTGACTTATAAACGCGCGTCAGGCGGAGCAAAATGCCAAACACTATATGAATATGAAGAGCATAGATCAGTAAAACCAAAAATACCAAACTGGGGAACCAAATTATTACTAAGATAATCAACCTATGTCTGGGGTAGGAAGAACCTTAGGGTTTAGACAATTTTGAAATTTAGACGGATAATTTAAAGCTTTGATGTTTTCTCCACCTCAAAAGTGTTGGTGCCGGAGCGGGCTAACCTCGGGGAATTAAAAATCCACCAGCAGTGCTAACCTTCACGTGTAATACAAATGACAACAAATTTCCAGAAATAAATAAATAGAAATAAATAAGAAATATTTATGACAAATTTCTCAGCAATAGGCCAACTATGATTAAAGTGGAAACAAATACATTATTTGATTTTTAAATTGTTAACGGACGACGACGGACGCATAGTGATGGCATAAGCTCCAGGTGAGCTAAAAACGATTAATTGTATTATGAAGTTGTTTGTTTTTTTATTGCATTTCCATGTATATTTTCAAGTTTGTAATAAATAAAAAGACCTTAAAATAAGTTTACATACATAAAGTATAATGCTCACATATTTTAAGTATTGTGATGAAGTTGATAAAGACTAAGGACAAGGGATAACTTGCCATAAAGATGCAAAAGAGGGTTAGTTAGTTTGTTAGTTATTACTTTACTCCCAAGCAGCACGATTTCGGCTATATCCGGGAGATGAACATGAAAATGGTGAAGTGGAGGAAATGGGGACACAAGGCCAATCGGGTAGGAGTTAGTTAGTTAGTTAGTTATTGCTTTACTCCCAAGCAGCACGATTTCGGCTATATCCGGGAGATGAACATGAAAGTGGTGATACAATGAACATGAAATGATGATGATGAAGTGGAGGAAATGGGGACACAAGGCCAATCGGGTAGGAGAGTTTTGACTGCCACTGGAAAAAGGAGTGATGAGTGGGGACGGGAAATTTAGACTCCTGCATGGGGATCCTACGGGTCCTACTCTTACTGAGGCCTGCAGCAGGGTTCTTTAACGTGCGAGGAACGTGACATTTTTCGCAACACGGTGCACCACTATGGTTTGCGGTCAGTTTTCCGCATTATCGCCTGACGACCCCGCATCTCTCGATGTCGGGGCTGCCCCATTCAACCACCTGGGGCACACATCCCAGTCGATTTGTGGGCAAAGCGGCCTGACCCGATGTCAGGTTTCTGAGCGCTTTTTAGTGGACTTTTACCGACAAGCTTAGCGCTGCTGCGGGACTATTCGCCACCCGGAACCCGCACGGGTCAAAAGAGGGTCAGAGTAAGTTGGTGTTTTACGCCCGTGCAACGCTATATGGGTTATTTACAGGCGATGAACATGAAAAGGATGGTAAGATGAACATGAAATGATGATGATAAATGAAATGTGGGGATGGGGTGGGACAAAAAAGACCGTTTAATTCTGAAGAACCACAGGAAAGGGGAGAGGTGGGTAGGGGCAGAAAATTTAGCCCATGTGGTGCACTACTTGGCGGTCCACAAAGGGGTCTTTTACGTGCATGAAGCGTGGCACTCTTCACACACGTTGGCCCACTATGGTCGGCGGTCAGGATTTCCGTATTATAGACCTGACAACCCCCGCGGACGAGGGCTACCCTATTCAGCCACCTAGGGTACACACTTGGTCGCTCTGTGGGCTGAGCACTGACCCGACGTCAGAATCCCAAGACCCTTAGTCGCCTCTTACAAGCTAGGCTCTGCTGCGGGCCTATTCGCCACCCGGGCCCCGCAAGGGGCAGAGGGTCAGAGCATTTATATTTGCTTAATTATTGATGAAAGATTATATCAAATGACCAGCCAAATCTTTTGAATGTCCATCTGCCATAAATTTGTGTACTTGGACTACCAGCTCCATTGCATAAACAACTCACTACCACATATCAAGTTAAAGCGATTTTACCAAATATGAAAATCAGTTTCCTCGTGTTAAAGTCAGAAAGGTTATTACTGTACACCATATTAATAACTAGGTTTTTAACCATTATTCTACATGTAAGTCTTTTTTTAGCGAGTGAGTTGGTGTTTTACGCCCGTGCAACGCTATATAGGTTATTTACAGGCGATGAACATGAAAAGGATGATAAAATGAACATGAAATGATGATGATAAATGAAAAATGGGGGTAAGTGGGACACAAAGGGCCGGTAAATTTTGAAGAACCACAGAAAAAGGGGAGGGATGGGTAGGGGCGGAAAATTTAGCCCATGTGGTGCACTACTTGGCGGTCCACAAAGGGGTCTTTTACGTGCATGAAGCGTGGCACTCTCCACACACGTTGGCCCACTATGGTCAGCGGTCAGGGTTTCCGTATTATAGACCTGACAACCCCCGCGGACGAGGGCCACCCTATTCAGCCATCTAGGGTACACACTTGGTCGCTCTGTGGGCTGAGCACTGACCCGACGTCAGAATCCCAAGACCCTTAGTCGCCTCTTACGACAAGCTAGGCTCTGCTGCGGGCCTATTCGCCACCCGGGCCCCGCACGGGACAAGTCATTTTTTAATACACACATCTTTTTTGTATTTTCTAGTACCGACTAATAGCCCTTATTTGCACTCTACATTTTGTTAATGAAAAAGCAAGGTCAGATATGGATTAAAGTTACTACAGTTCTTCAATCTTAACAGAAATCATCTTCTAAACCACTTAGAATTGATGTCTGCAAAAAGTCCACATGTTTTTTACAACCAAACATATTTGAAGTAATATATTGCTAGTGCATTTTAATTTTCCACAACATGTTTTGTATAATATACATTTGATCTTTATTTAATATAGTTTTACAATTATAGGAAATTTGCATTAGAACATCATTATGTCATTCTTTTAAGATTCAGAAGATGACTCAATGCACTGAATGTGCAAACTTTAAAGAAGCTTTTTTTAAGGAAACCAAATGGGGAAGAAGCTTTCTTAAGGAAACCAAATGGGGAAGAGGCTAAGAAACTAGAATTGAGGAGGAAAGTGCATTTGACATTGCAGAGGTTTGAGTTTTTCCTTAAAAATCAAGAATGATACAACTATGAGTTCACATCAGCATATAGCATATAGCTACAATAATGTAGCTCCTTTGACATCTTTAATGATAAATAATTATATTAATAATGTGTATCTGTCATACATTGTATTGGCCCAAAGGGGGATTTTTTGTCTACAAAAAATATTGATTGAATGATTGATTGACCAGCGTCAGATTGCAGACAGTGCAAATCCAGGGTTGTTGGACTGTAAAGGTGCATCTAAGATATAAGAGCAACTACTCTTTGTGTCTGTCGAATATATCTTTTTAAAGACATTTTTCTCTGCATCTTCAAATCACAATTTTGTAAATTTTATAAAGAGTTCTGTAAAGCAAACATAGACACCCATTTTTCAAGTCATATTAGATTGATATGTATGCTAGATATATGCATGGTTTTTGCTTTGACCTGTATTGGCCAATTCTGCAAGTCAAGATAATTATGATAATAATTTAATATTTTTTTTTAGATCACCAATCTTGTTTGTTAGCATAAAGTGACAATGAAGACGCCGAAAATTACACTAAAGGTCAGTTGATTAACAAACAAAAACAAAGTGGCTTCTTAATTTCAAATGCGGTTTTTCTTTCTGACCAGTGACTTATAATTTTTAAGTGTCAAAAATGAAAAAAAAATATAACAGATTTCTCAGCTACTACTATTATTTGATATGCAGTTTCAGATTGGAGTCCCATACCCGTATAGCCAGAAATTTTTGGAGGGGTTTTGATCGAGGGTTCGATTTACAAAATTTTCTTTTTAATAGTGCTTAACCAAATTTCAGCTTGTTTTACCTATATTTTTCTTTTTTTTTTCGTCCAAGGGGGTTCATCTGAACCCCTCGAACCCCCCCCCCCCCTGGCTACGGGAATGAGTCCCATATGGAAGGAAGGGTTTTCAGATCTGTTACTTGTGTTATTGCAACTTCCTGTTTAGAATATAATTATTTGCCGCTCGGCGGGGACCAACAACCTGACATTGATCTATATTTTTTTTTCAGATCTAGTGAGACATGATGAGTTTGAAGATGGGTGGCCAGGAGAAAGTGTCATCAAGCCGTCAATGTGTGGGTTTAAATACTCCAGAACAACAGACGTTTATGAACTCCCATTGCCTTCACTAACACTAAAACGTAAGAGAAAATCTTCAATTAAAAAAGACAACACTAAGAAAATTGAGGAAGATTTCGACGAAATAATAGAAATTTTGTCATCTGTTGAGAAATCTCCTTTTAAAGAAGCCTCAGCAGAATACCATCAAACACAAACTGAGACAGAGAAAGCCAAACGGCAGATCTTTTAAAAAGATAGTCATCCTGAGAAACATGATAATGAAGATGAAATGGAATTTAGAAAATATAAAGGAGACAAATGTATGGAACTTTTCCAGGCGTTCACCTCAATTAATCGTGGCCTGAATGCAAATGAAGTTTTTAGTGTTCTGCTTCATCCAGATGAGTATGACATTTGTGAAACCGTCCCCCAGTATGTTCAGAAACCAATGGCATTTCTTATAGACACAAGACACTTGAAAGACAAACAAGACCTACGTGCGGATGGAAATGGGGCATGGCGAGCCCATACAAAGCCTAGAAGAACTTATGAAGTAGATAATAGTGGTAAAGCATGTATCACGAAAGATACTGCAGTATCTAAAAATGAAGTTTATCAAATGACTCGATCATATTCTACCCACAAAGAGACAGTGAATTTTAGGAGATTGATTATTGAAATCAATGACTGTCCTTTTATAATACTACAGTATTACTTTATAGGAGAAATTGTTCCGGTTAAAATGAAACCACATGGCAATTCAAAGGATCCTAAAGCACCTGTCTACGGTAAAGTTGCTACAAGTACTATTCAAAGAATAGAAACATTGGCAAAAACAAAGTCTGCAAAACAAGTTATTTCAACTTTAATTGATGAAGAAGGTGGATTAGAAAACATTCATGTACAGAAAGTACCAAGAAACGAACAGCAAGTTAGGAACATGAAAAGAAAACTGAAAGATGAGGACGAACAGGATGAAGTTGTTGAAATTCTTTATGAACATGATAACCAAACTGATGGTTTTATTAGCAAAGTTGATGTACGACCTGACTTTATTGTAGCACTAGCTTCTGAACAGCAACTGACTGACCTTTCTAGGTTCTGTACTAAATCACCATGCAGCATTGTTGGAATTGACCCAACTTTTCATTTTGGTAACTTCGATGTAACTGTTACAACATATCGACACCGAATGCTAGAAGATACTACTCCAGGGAAGACAATGTCCAATACTAGTCCAGTTTTCGTAGGACCAATAAGTGTACACAAGAGAAAGGACACACGCACCTTTTACACTTTTTTCTCTACATTGATTGCAAACAAAAGAGAGCTACGTGATCTGAAAGCTGTTGGTACTGATGGTGAAGTTTCCTTAACGAATGCTGCTTTGATGGCATTTGAAAGCGCTCTACAGTTGAGATGTTTTAACCATGTACAAAAGAATATTGTTAATAAGCTTAAGGATATAGGAGTGTCTTCACAAGAAAGAAAGCACATAATTCTAGATATATTTGGTAGTAAAACTAATGAAACGGTAAACATAAAGGGATTAGTTGACTGTTATACCCATCTTGAATTTGATCAAAAACTGGACAATTTGAAAGAAAAATGGGACTCACTGACCACAAAGTTCTGGACTTGGTTCAAAAAACACCAAGCAGAGATGTTTAAACATCATATGATAGAAGGTATACGATTAGCCGCTGGAATTAAAAAGATGGAGTGCTACACAACAAATGACAATGAGAGCATGAATAGTGCTCTTCAGCGAGTGTGTGGGCGTGATCAATCTTTACCCAAATTTGTTAAGCAGTTTAAAGAATATGTACATACACAGGAAAATCAAATTGCTATGGCTATTGTACAACAAGGGCATTTGCGATTTAAAGACAAATACAAACATCTTGAAATTCCATTGTCAATATGGTCTACTATGACTTCTGAGGAAAGAAGAAAACATATTTCTAAGGCCAATAATTTTACATGTTTGTTCCCTGAGGAAGATGAAATGGATCAAGAAGATATAATAATGGTAGAAGACAGTTCATCATCGGTGAATTTGAAAGCAACTGAAACTTCATTTCGGATAAATAATATTTTCGATGTTACAGATGTGCAACGAAACGTGTTAGATGACATTGCTCAAAAAGCAGAAATGTTGCTGCAAAAAGATTTTGCAATCATGGATGTTTTAGAGTATCCTTTGGCGAAAAGAGTTGTTAGTTTATCTAACCCTAAGACTTGCTATTTTGTCGAGGCTAACACAAAAAGAGGGAACATTAAATGTGATTGTCACATCAATAAAGTTCACAAAATATGCCATCATGCTATTGCTGTTGGCAAACAAATGGATTGCCTTGATTCCTATCTTAATTGGAGACAAAAGAGAAAAAGTACATCGGCACTGACAACAGCAATTAATTCAACCTTACCAAAAACGGCAGGAAAAAAGCCAAACGAAAAAAGGTATCCGAAAAAGAAGACGCATTTTACTACCAAAAGTAAATCAGCAATCGACCCTCTTAATGTTGATACAGAAAACAATTACATTTTCAGATTTTTGGAAAATACAAAAATCATGGTGTGCTATGGATGTGGCAAAAAGTTTCGTCAGACTTTTCTGACGTCCCAACACCCCCTAACAATATAGTTCTTGCAAAAAAAGAATTTAGAAACTATGTCAATGAATTTGGGGATCTTAAGTTATCGTTTAAACGGGAGTTTGTCCATTACCATGTAAATACAGTGTGTATATTAAAGAGGGATGACAAGTTTGATGGCCAAAAAATTATCATCACAGATAACATCAGGGATAAACTAATGGAAGAACATAAAAAGCTGTTCCAGATAAGACTTGGTGTTTTTGTGTAAAGTTTAATGTTCTGTATATATAGTCATAAAGAGTAAAAGAAGCATACTAGTTATTAATAAATTTCCATGTCAAGCCTAAAATTACAAAAAAAAAAATGTTGCAAGATGACAAGACTAAATAAACATGATTGATGGAAATTTGTTCTGTTTACAATGAGAAATATTGAAACTTGTCACAATCAAATTAGCAAATTAAGAGTTTGAAAATTTGTTAACAGAAATTCTTAAAGTAATAATAAACAGCCATCCAAACGTTGTTAGTCCATTAATAATTTTTACTTGAAACTTGTGGGTTATACATTGTACATCTATGTTTGTACTATAACTATATACTTTTCAGTAAATTGGCTTGCTTGTCTACTCTTGTCAAGGGTTATGTTGGCAGCATTGGCCGTACGGACCAACCATTTAATTTTAAGGGTTGCCGGGCCTTGGTTTTGATTTTTGATGTAATCAACAATTTTTTTTTCTGTGTTAATTTTTTTTGGTGGCTTAATGATTTTGTTTTATTTTTAGCATTATATTCAATAATTCTTTATTGCAAAATTACACCCATAAGGGTCAAGCAATACATAGAGTAACAAACGTACAACATAATGTTATATGGTAGAAATCCTCCTCAAGAATAGCCTTGATGCCATAATATTTTTTTATCTCAAATCAATAAAATAAAAAATAAATAATATGTGTAAATAATATTGCCATCACTTGGCGTCCGTCTGTCGTCGTCTGTTAACAGTTTTCAAAAATCTTCTCTGAAACTACTCAACAGAATTTAATGACACTTGGTATGAATGATCCTTAGGGTGTCCTGCACCAAACTTGTGTTATGATTTTTGATCCGCCAAAAAACATGGCCACCGTTACTAAAAATAGACCAGGGAGGTCAGACTACTGTTTTTGGCTTGTACATCAAAAAGTGTAAGAGATAGATGAAATCTGATGCCACCCTACTGCTTCAGCATCAAAAGTTCTACAAAAGTGTATATTTGGTCGAAGTTGTCAGATGATCCCTTACAGGGTTTACAGCGCTTTAAAGGAGAAAAATAGTGTTTTTGGCCTATTACAGATAGAGAAAAGCTGTGGCTTGCTTTAATGTTCAGCTCATTTAGCTGAACAAAAGCATTCATAGGGTTGAAGTTGTCAGATGACCCCTTTTAGGGATTACAGCCCCTAAATAAACATGTTTTCATGTTTTTGGCTTATATACTGATAACTATACATTAAGCTCTTAACAAAAGTCTCTATTATAGAGTCAAAGTGTTCAGACAGCACTTAAAATAACATTTTGCACGTGTTTGGCCTACAGAATGAAAACTATTGAAAGAGAAAAGCTGTTGCTTGCTAAAATGTTCAGCTTATTCAGCTATACAAAGTTCCTCATAGGGTTGACATCAAGACCAGGTGAGCGATTCATGCTCCTGGGAACCTGTTGTTTCTTTTTCGGGTTAAAACAGTGAGTGAGGGAGTGAGTTGGTGTTTTAAGCCCGTGCAACGCTATATAGGTTATTTACAGGCGATGAACATGAAAAGGATGATACAATGAACATGAAATAATGATGATATATGAAATATGGGATGGTGTGGGAAACACAGGGACGGTAAATTTTGAAGAACCACAGGAAAAGGGGAGAAGTGGGTAGGGGCGGAAAATTTAGCCTATATGTGGTGCACTACTTGGCAGTCCACAAAGGGGTCTTTAACGGGCATGAAGCGTGGCATTCTCCACACACGTTGGCCCACTATGGTCGGCGGTCAGGGTTTCCGTATTATAGACCTGACAACCCCCGCGGACGAGGGATACCCTATTCATCCACCTAGAGTACACACTTGGTCGCTCTGTGGGCTGAGCACTGACCCGACGTCAGAATCCCAAGACCCTTAGTCGCCTCTTACGACAAGCTAGGCTCTGCTGCGGGCCTATTCGCCACCCAGGCCCCGCACGGAACTCAGGTTAAAACAAGTACAGTCACCAATGTATCTACCAAAAACCACACATGAGCCCCATGCTTTTAGATTTTATGGCAGATGTAGTGTCCTTTGTATGTAGTGTCTGCAACATCTGTAGTGTCCACAACAATATTTGATTTTAAAGTTCTTTGAAGTTTTATGAGAGAAAATGACTATATTAGGGATGTTAGTAATGTATTGCATGTTTTTGACATTTAATCAGGAGAAATTATACTGGAGAAATCACTTTTTATTTTAAAATAATACCAATAACATCCCACATAATTTTATTCATAGAATTTTCAAATTTAACACACAAGTTCTATTTCAATGTCATTTTTAGCTCACCTGGACCGAAGGTCCGACGTCGTCGTCCGTCGTACTTCCCCTGCATACGGTGTTTATGATTCACAACTTATTCGATATGCCAGAGCTTGCACACATTTCACAGATTTTTCGATCAGACACCGATTTCTTCGTGACCGACTTGTGGAGCAAGGCTATAAGAAAATACGTCTCATACGATCCCTAAAATAATTCATTCTTCGTTATCAGCCACTAGTAAAAAAGGTCAAAATTGAGCTGCAAGATTTGATGGTTTATTGTTTTAATTAGTGTTTGACTGGTATGCTGTACTGAGATGAAACCTCAATATCTCTATTGTGTCTCACAACTATGTTGTGTTCTATGGTCATTACCGGATCCTAAGATCGCAATGGAAGAGGGAATTTAAGTACTTTCACCCCGCAGCAGAGCCTAGCTTGTCTTGGAATTCTGACGTCACAGAGCGACCAAGTGTGTACCCTAGGTTCATCGCCTGTAAATAACCTATATAGAGTTGCACGGGCGTAAAACACCAACTCACTCACTCACTCATTACCGGATCATAAGATCGCAATGGAAGAGGGAAGTTTGGTGCCATAAAACCTGGTTTAACCCACCACTTCTTCGGAAGTGCTGTACCAAGTTAGGAACATTGCGATCTTTAATTTTCTTGGTTATGTGTTTCTCTTAAATAAAAATTACAACAAAGTTCCATAGAAGCTTCTGTATTTTGTTCATGATAATTTTCATATCGTACATGTCCTATTGTGTTCGATTCCAAGAAAATTTAACAGTGTCACACTATTTTACGTAGTCCCGTGCGGGGCCCGGGTGGCGAAAAGGCCCGCAGCAGAGCCTAGCTTGTCGTAAGAGGCGACTAAGGATCTTGGGATTCTGACGTCGGGTCAGTGCTCAGCCCACAGAGCGACCAAATGTGTATCCTAGGTGACTGAATAGGGTGGCTCTCGTCCGCGCGGGGGTTGTCAGGTCTATAAAACGTAAACCCTGACCGCCGACCATAGTGGGCCAACGTGTATGGAGAGTGCCACTCCTCATGCACGTAAAAGACCCCTTTGTGGACCGCCAAGTAGTGCACCACATAGGCTAAATTTCCCGGCCCTACCCACCTCTCCCCTTTTCCTGTGGTTCTCCAAAATTTACCGGTCCTTTGTGTCCCACCCCTCCCCATATTTCATTTATCATCAGCATTTCATGTTCATTTTATCACCCTTTTCACGTTCATCGCCTGTAAATAACCTACATAGCGTTGCACGGGTGTAATACACCAACTCACTCACTCACTCACTATTTTACGTAACTACATATTATGGATTATGCATTTTTTACAGTGTCACACTAATCTATGAACTATATATTATTATGTACTTTGAAGCTCGCAATGGAGGAGGTTTGGCACCATACAACCTGGTATAACCCACCATTTCGTTTGAAATGCCTGTACCAAGTCAGGATCATTGCGATCCACCAATTCTCCGGTATGACTGATTCGTTTGCGTCATTTTCTCTGGACTATGAGACTGATCATTTAAGTTCGGTAGTTTTGTTATTACTTTCATTTCCAGCAGTTAAATGTCAAAAGTCTGAAAGGGCAGAGACAAAACCAGTAAACACTAACAAGAACGGGACAAAAACAGACAACATGTAAAACATTGAAACACAAAATAACTGAATATCAATCAACAACGCGAACTCCAGTCGAAACAAGAGTGAACTCAGATGCTCCGGAAAAGTAAGCAGTTCACTAGAAATATAATTGACTGTACCGAAAATTTTGTTGAAGTTCCATCTTCAATGAGTGAGTGAGTTGGTGTTTTACGCCCGTGCAACACTATATAGGTTTATACAGGTGAAGTTCCATCTTCAATGCTGGCTCAGTCTGAAACATGGTCAAATTATAAGCACCATTACACTTACAAAGTACTGGTAGGAGAGAGCCCAACTGGAAGTGTTACATATGTATCCGACTGGTGGGGAGGTCGGGTTTCTGACAAAAAAAATTACAAAACAGAGTGGATTTTTGAAATAACATGAAAGTGGAGATAATGTGATGGCAGACAGAGGATTTGAAATTCAGGATATATTACCTGAGGGGAGTAACACTCAATATTCCCCCATTTACAGGTTCTGATAAACAGGTCTGTGGGTAAAGATGTACCATTCTGAATAGATTTTGTTACCAGAGTCCTCAACACCCTCACAGAACTGCTTAATGAGTACTTGCAGGAACCCAGCTGCGAACATTTTCTGAAGATATCCTACAACAATTTCAAAATTAACTAAAAACACACCGTATAAACAGGTGAGGGACACCGGGACAATTACTAATATGTATGTATTTAATTCCACGACGGGCCCGCAGCAGAGCCTAGGTTGTCGTAAGAAGCGACTAAGGGTCTTGGGATTCTGACATCGGGTCAGTGCTCAGCCCACAGAGCGACCAAGTGTGTACCCTAGGTGGCTGAATAGGGTGGCCCTCGTCCGCGGGGGTTGTCAGGTCTATAATGCGGAAACCCTGACCGCCGACCATAGTGGGCCAAGGTGTGTGGAGAATGCCACGCTTCATACACGTAAAAGACCCCTTTGTGGACCGCCAAGTAGTGCACCACATAGGCTAAATTTTCCGCCCCTACCCACCTCTCCCCTTTTCCTGTGGCTCTTCAAAATTTACCGTTCCTTTGTGTCCCATCCCACTCCATATTTCACTTATCTTCATCATTTCATGTTATCATCCTTTTCATGTTCATCGCCTGTAAATAACCTTTATAGCGTTCACGGGCGTAAAACACCAACTCACTCACTCTTCTCTGCGGACAATATATGAAAAGTGTCGCGACATATCTTTTCGATACTTGGTATCTTAACTTGTTCATGCCTGAACCCATCTTGACCGACATCGGGAAACTGCTCTATTTTTAGTAACTGAGTTGTCTGCCCGCAACCCAAAAACCTTGTTTGCAAATAAACTCAGAATGCATAACCATTATCAAAAGTTTGATGCGGGGGAAAATGTCGCTAGACTCCTGGTCATGATTCATCATGGATGTTAAACAAGTAAAAAAAAATAGTGAACACTCCTTCTTTAATCTTTTTAAATGTAAGGGAATCATTATCATCAAACATTCTTCTTATTAATTAATTTATATGAAGAGGATGGTGGACTTTTAGTGATGTTGTGTATTGTGCTCTCATCTCAGTATAATTGCTGTATTTCGTGGATAGTTCAATCATGGGCGTACAAGTACGCACTACCTGCTTTCTCAAAAAACCTGTCATTGAAGTGGATTTCTATTTTGCCAACACACAACATGTCTGACTCAGTTACAAAGCACTTCAACATATGTTCATCTAGACATTTTATATACTGTTTAAGAAACTGCAAGGCTCTTTCCTCGTCCTTTCCGTCTCTCTGTGGTTGAAATAGGCGAATGACTTTTTATTTGTAAGTATTTTTGATTCAAACATATCGATAATTAAATTTAAGTTGGGAAGTTTATCTTTTTGTTGTGGATGGCATATCGTCTGACGCATACTTTGGAGTATGTATAAGTTCTTATACGCAACATTTAAAATCGTTCTTCTAGTTTCCTCTTTGGATGGTTTGTTTCTACAGTAAATTCTTTGCAGTAGGTCATTGAATTAATCTCGGTTATCTTCGTCATCCAAACAACCGGAAAGAGATTTAGTGACGACTTCTTTTCCATACCTGCGATATAATTCATAAATGAATCCATTAAAACTGAGAAATGTAATTGTAACATATATGCTTTGCGATTTTATGCTCCTTTGGCACTATTTCCAATTTGCTGAAAACTTGGGTTGTATGTAGACTTAATTTTGGAGTAGTACTAGTGAGCAGAAAGCTCACAGATTATTTTTTTCACCTTTTTTTCAAAATCAGTATTATTTTTAATAAGTTGATATGCAAATATTATCTGCATCTCAAAATAATATTCCACTTTTATATTAGAATCCTTATTACATGTAAATATGTTAATTTAGATTCCAGGTCCCAGATGGATTTAATTCCTTTAGTTCGTTAGAACAAGGAGATTGTTTCATCATTAAGTCTTCTAATGTATGGTTCCAATATAGCCACAGACATATTGAGGTTGGAAACAGGCATGATTGGTGGTGCTTATGCCAACTGCTACACTAAAAAGGTTACACTTAAGATTTAATCATTTAGATCTATCTAAAATCTGTTTCACAGCCCCTTCAGCAAAACGAGTGAGTGAGTAAGTTTCAATGAGAGTGTAGATAATTATGGGGCAGCTCAACTTTTGTTAATGTAGGTTGCCAGGCAGGAAGTGGTAGACAGCACAGACAGGGTAAGTGACTTCAAGTCAATCCTGGACCAAGTACTTATTCAAGCGGCTCAGAATATATTACCATCAGCGTATTGTGGTTTGTTATTTTCAAATTATGACTTGACAAATTCTGACCTAATTCCATTTTTATGGTGTGATAAGTACAAAATAGGAAATATAATAGGTTACAAGTGCACATGTGCAAATGTTTTCATTTTTTAGAATATGTAGTTCTTACCCAATTTTTGCTTTCTCATTTGCAAGTAACCCCTTAAGCATCTATTAAATTCATGCATTCAGTCAAAAGTTTTTTGTTTGTTTTTTTTATACGACTGCAAAAAATTTGCGGACGTATTATGGTATGATGCTGTCGTCGTCGTCGTCGTCGGTGTCTGTTAACTTTTTAGTGTTTCCACAATAACTTTAGTTCCAGTTATCCGATGGCTATGAAACTTTACAATGATGTTTCTTACCATAAAAGGATGAAAATGGGATTGATTTTGGGGGTCCCCCCATTTTTCGTTTAGAAATTAGGGGCCAAAAAAGGGCCAAAAATACTACTTTTTTGTTTGTTTCCACAATAACTTTAGTTCTAGTTATCCAATTGCTATGAAATTTTACAGTGATGTTCCTTACCATACAAGGATGAATGGGATTGATTTTGGGGGTCCCCCCTTTTTTTGTTTCAAAATTAGGGGCCCAAAAGGGGCAAAAAATTCAAATATTTTACTTGTTTCCACCATTACTTTGGTCCTAGTTGGCCTATTGCTGTGAAATTTGTCAAGAATGTTTCTTACAATAAAAGAATGAACCTGATGAATTTTTGCACCCCCTTTTTCTCCGTTGTGTAATTAGGGGCCAAAATAAAAACTTTATTATTTGTGGTCCGATTTTGAATTTTTTTTTGCATGTTTGTTCTTGTCAAATAGCGGATACAAAATTAAGAATTAATTTTTGCGACCCCCCCCCTTTTCCCCCTTTTACGTAATTAGGGGCCAAATGGGGCCAAAATCGAAACTTTTAGATTTGTGGTCCGATTTTGAAATTTTTTTTGCAAGTTTATTTTTGTCAAGTAGCGAATCCAAATTTGAGAATTTATTTTTGCGACCCCCACCCCTTTTTCACCTGTTACGTAATAAGGGGCCAAAAGAGGACGAAATCGAAACTTTTTTAATTCTTGTCCGATTTTGATAATTTGTTTGCAAGTTTATTCTTGTCAAGTAGCAGATATATTTTTGTGTCCCCTTTTTTTACTGTTACGTTATTAGGGACCAAAAGGGGCCAAATTTGTAACTTTTTTATTTCTGGTCTGATTTTGAAAATTTGTTTTGCATGTTTGTTCTTGTCAAATAGCGAATACAAAATTAAGAATTAATTTTTGCGACCCTCCCTTTTTCCCCCTATTACATAATTAGGGGCCAAACGGGGCTTTTTTTTATCTGTGGTCCGATTTTGAATTTTTTTTTTTTGCAAATTTATTAGGGCCGCGCATCAAAGATGCGGACGCCCTATAGTTTTCACTTTGTCCGTCTGTCCGTCCGTCCGTCCGTCAACAATTCTTGTGAACACTAAAACACAAAAACTATAAATACCACAGTTCTGAAACTTTGCACAGCTGCTAAGTAGAAGTCATGATGTGCATATTAAAATTTTGTGCAAATCTGATTAAAATTTTTGGAAATTATCTTCATTTTTTATCGAAAATCACAGATTTTGAGAATTGGACTTTGTGAACACGAAAACTCAAAAACTGTTAACAATACAGTTCTGAAACTTTGCACAGCTGCTAAGTAGCATGTCATGATGTGCATATTAAAATTTCGTGCAAATCTGATTAATATTTTTGGAAAAAACTTCATTTTTTAACGAAAATCACAGATTTTGAGAATTGGACTTTGTGAACACTAAAACTCAAAAACTGTTAACGAAACAGTTCTGAAACTTTGTTCAGCTGCGAAGTAGCATGTCCTGATTTGCATATTAAAATTTCGTGCAAATCTGATTAATATTTTTGGAAAAAATCTTCATTTTTTTTCGAAAATCACAGATTTTGAGAATTGGACTTTGTGAACACTAAAACTCAAAAACTGTTAACAATACAGTTCTGAAACTTTGCACAGCTGCTAAATAGCATGTCATGGTGTGCATATTAAAATTTTGTGCAAATCTGTTTAATATTTTTGGAAAAAACTTCATTTTTTATCGAAAATCACAGATTTTGAGAATTGGACTTTGTGAACAATAAAACTCAAAGGCTATTAATAATACAGATCTGTAGTTTCATATGCATTCCATGGAACATGCCTTAGTGGTTATAATTAAAGTTCGTATGATTTTGAAAACACTTAGATATTTTGCCGCGGGGCCCTTTCTGACTTTGTCAGTATTCTAGTTCTTGTCAGATAGCGATTCTAAATTTAAGAATAAATTTTTGGGGCTATAATAATAATTTAAAAAAAATTCTGGTTCAATTTTTAATTTTTTCCCCAGACATTATTCTTTTAAAGAGTAGAATACAACATTCAAAATTTATATTTTTACCCCCTGGGTTGAAAGTCAATCAGAGAAGCATGTGTCAAAAACCTTTGTCAGTCCACCATGGGCTGCATGTGTCCAGTGAGTGAGTGAGTGAGTTGGTGTTTTACGCCCGTGCAACGCTATATAGGTTATTTACAGGCGATGAACATGAAAAGGTAAAGGGGAGAGATGGGTAGGGGCGGAAAATTTAGCCTATGTGGTGCACTACTTGGCGGTCCACAAAGGGGTCTTTTACGTGCATGAAGCGTGGCATTCTCCACACACGTTGGCCCACTATGGTCGGCGTCAGGGTTTCCGTATCATAGACCTGACAACCCCCGCGGACGAGGGCCACCCTATTCAGCCACCTAGGGTACACACTTGGTCGCTCTGTGGGCTGAGCACTGACCCGACGTCAGAATCGCAAAACCCTTAGTCGCCTCTTACGACAAGCTGGGCTCTGCTGCGGGCCTATTCGCCACCCGGGCACCGCAAAAATAATGAATATAATAATGATCATAAGAAATACAGTAAATTAGCCTCCTGCATGGGAATCCTACGGGTTCTACTCTTACCGAGACCTGCAGCATGGTTCTTTAACGTGCGAGGAACGTGACATTTTCCCAACACGGTGCACCACTATGGTTTGCGGTCACACCAATATTATAATCAAAGAATTTACCGGCATGTGGATTGTTGTGTGAATTATAGTATGTGTCTTCATATTCAGTGTGGCAAAAAGTGCCACTAAAATCATGATTCGACAATTTTTCATATCGGTAGTTTCCTGTGAACTCATTGTATTTGTGTTTCAATGTTTTACATGTCTTGGTTGCTTATTTACATTTCGTTTAATACCAAGCAAAGTGTTTGTTGTACGTTTGTCAGTGAGGATGGACACTGTGTATCATTGACACGGGAAATGGCATACTAACGAAGCGTAAAAACTATGATTATTGGGCTGACCGGGTCGGATTATTTGTCTTTTAGGAAAACAAAGAAATGTTCGACATTTGGGATGTATTAGCAGACAATGTAGGGAACGAAACTAACTGGCCTACTGATATTCGGGCCCTCTTTTGGACAAAGAACATTAATTACTTTAATAGATTTAAGCTGTGCTGCTTTGTGTGGGTGAATGGCTTGGACCCAAGACTTTTTTTGAACGGGTTGAACTTTTTGGACTTTGCCGAGATAGGAGTGCCTTGCTGCATATTCAGTCACTCTTCAGAGACTTTGCCAACCCAACTGGTCAGGGCATAGACGGGGTTACTTTGCCTACAATGTGGCATTGGCACACCAAGAGGCGTGATGTCAGGTTTGTTGTTTTTTTGTAATATTATTTGTTTTTGTATTGTTTTGATGCACCTAGTGTATATAAAGGATTGCATGAAGATATATGTATGCTGATTTTATTTTATTATTTTTGTTGGGTTTGTCGCATACATCTATTCAATATCGTCTCTACATTCAGATAGACAAACTTTTCATGTTTATCATTTCTTTTTAAATGCATGTACCAAGTCATGACCCTTGCTATCTTCCATTTCTCCGGTATGTCTACCGTGTTTTGTCTCTTTCTTTATACATTTGAGATTCATTCTTAAAGTTCTGTAGTTTGTATTACCTGTATTTATGTTTATTCATATTTTGTTCATTGTCAAATTATATATTTATAAGTATTTTTTTTATATTTCAGATCAGCAGCCCATCCATACACCAGAAGACAGTCTTGAAATTTTAAAATAAAATTATAATAAAGGAGAGTAGTTTCTTATATTTTAAAAAAAAAAGTATTTCAAAATGAAGTTCTATGGTAGACCAATTTTTTTTATTTTATTTCAGTGTGAGATCTCACAGATAATTGAGATTGTTCATTTGTTTGTCATAGAGTTTTTTTTTAATAATTAAGTCTCCCAAACGAAGTTTGGAGACTTATTGTTTTTGTTGCGTTTCTTATTATTATTATTATTATTATTATTATTCTTTCTCGCGCCGCCAACTTTGTCCGGGGCCCTTTTGTACTTTATACTTGACCGATTTATTTCAAATTTGGCACAGTGGTAGAACCTTATGAGATGTGGCTTCTCCCTCAAATTCAAGTATGGGGACCCCCCAGGGGCTGTGCCACGCCCCCTCAAATACCCCAAAAAAATGATATTTTTTTAATATGTCGAAAATAGTTCAAATAACTACTTTATAACCACATATATTATTAATCCTTATGATAAGACGAATCATTTGGTACAATAGGGGGGTCACAGGGGGTCATGCCCCGCCCCCCTCAAATTACAAAATCCTTAATATCTTGAAAACTATTGAGATCCCCACCCTATAACCATATATATTATTATTCCTTATGATAAGACGAATCATTTGGTACCATAAGGGGGTCCCATGGGGTCATGCCCCGCCCCCTCAAATTTCAAAATCCTTAATATCTTGAGAATCATTGAGATCCCCACCCTATAACCATATATATTATTTCTTCTTATGATAAGACAAATTATTTGTTGCCATAGAGGGGTCCCAGGGGGTCATGCCCCACCCCCTCAAATTACAAAATCCTTAATATCTTTAAAGCCATTGAGATCCCCACCCTATAACCATATATTTTATTACTACTTATTTTAAGAGAAAGCATTTGTAATCATAGGGGAGTCTGAGATTATTACATGGGAGTCAATTGGGAAACTTCGTTTGGGAGACTTAGTAACAGTTTCGCTGTTACACTTATTACTTGTTTTACCAGAGCTTTGATGTGTTGTGCATCCTTTTGGTTTGTGTTTGTCTAGAGGTTCTAATGGTTTGTTATTGAATTGTTGAAAATGGATTGTCCCTTTATTATTTCTTACTTTTTAAAATGAGAAGTGGAAAACTTGTACAAAATTTATTTAATCAATCTAAAAAAAAATAATAATTCCGGAAAAATTTTAGTCTCTGGTCCGGATTTGGTTTAGTCTTTTAGAATGTCCTTTACAAGCGTCAGTTATTTTCAATAATCAATAATCATGATTAAGTGTAAGTTTGGAAACTAAAAATTGCCATTGTCCCCCTGGGGACAATTGTTATAGAATTGAATAACCTTCTTGGTCAGCCATTAAGTTGTAGTTTTAGGTCAAGCAGTAATTTTCGTAAAGACCCCCCCTCTCAATTTTAGATGGATGTATGAATGTCAGACTTTCCACAAAATTTACACTGGTCATGGATACCTGGAAAATTCATGAAATTAGAAAAAAATAAATTCCATGTGATTGCATTAAGGTAGCACAATACAAAAGTGCTTAAATTTTATCAAAATTTTTATTTACATCTTTTTTAATACAACTAAATACCCCTTTTCAAATGGTGCAAAAATATTTTCAGTATATCTTATAATTAATGAGCTATGGTGATAGTTAAATAATCAAAACAAAAGCACATGTAATTAAGGCTGTCAATTAACCAGGAAGGTAGGGCTTATCTATAACTGCTGGAAAGTTTTATGACTGATGACCAGTCATTTGAAGATAAATTATAAGATAGACAATCAATATTGGAACCATCTGGTCAGTAAAGGTCTTGCCCTTTACAGTAAACAAACTTCAGGATCAAGATCCTTCAAAAATAGATATTTTCACGAAATTCTTCTAAAATGCGCCATATGTCGGAAAATTTAAAATGATTTCGTCATTAAAATGCTATAAGCGATATTTGAATACCAATTTTGACAAGTCTTATTGATTGAATTACGCCCGGTGGGATTTCATGAATGATGGTAGCATAAAAAAAACTATCAAAAGTTTTTGTTGATGTATCAAAACCGGTCCAATCATTACAGGTTCCTGTCCTTTCATTTTATGTTCGAGCATCAAATTTCTATATGTTGTAATAGTAGCATAGAACTTCACAAATGTTAACGGTTGTATCAAACCCCTAATATGGAAAAATTGGCATTATTTGTGCAATACTTTTCAACCTCGTTCAATTGGTTATCTGTTGCAAAAAACACGCCGAATTCTGGAGCCATTTCAATATGCCTTATAAATTTTGTATCTTCTGTTGATTGAAGGTCTATCACCTCCAGCATTTCATCATTCATCTCTTTCCTTTTTAAATTATAGATTTGTTGCATGTCTCTAGGTTTCTGTGAACTTGATGTCAACTTTTCAATTCCACCTCGATCTTCAATGATGCTATGAAAGATATCTTTTGGATGCTTATTTGCATTCAAATCTTTAATGGTGTCTTTTACAGATTGTTGTGTTCTTTTGTAAGGTTTATTGTCACTTTTACTGTTTCCATGTGCTTTAACTAATACTGGGTGTTCTTCGTTTTTAAAGTAATACTGTATAATAACGGTATCTTTCAGTCGATCTGCAACGCTAACCGTAATGATGATTCTATGTAGATCTGGGGGTGACAGATTTATATACTGATGCCTGTAAACAACGAAACAATTAGGTTCTTTATTTGAAGCTGCTATTAGGTCACCCATGTCGTCCCTTACAAAATATCTATTGGCCACGCATGTAGTTTTCCAGACTCCCATATCATCTGATAACAGGTCTTTCCAAGACCCTAGTGTTTTGGTGTCCACCAGGAAGGAAACATTTTCTTTTATATCTGTTGGGACAATTGTGGATTTGGTAAAATTTTCATCATTCATAATGAAGTTTATAGCTTCCTTTGTTCTTATCCCCTTGCTGTCTCTCATTAAAATCGGAAGTCTTTTGTCATTTCCACCCGTTCGGGTTCCGGGTGGCGAATATGCCCGCAGCAGCGCTAAGCTTGTCGGTAAAAGTCCACTAAAGAGCGCACAGAAACCTGACATCGGGTCAGGCCGCTTTGCCCACAAAGCGACTGGGATGTGTGCCCCAGGTGGTTGAATGGGGCAGCCTTGACATCGAGAGATGCGGGGTCGTCAGGCGATAATGCGGAAAACCTGACCGCAAACCATAGTGGTGCACCGTGTTGGGAAAAATGTCACGTTCCTCGCACGTTAAGGAACCCTGCTGCAGGTCTCGGTAAGAGTAGGACCCGTAGGATCCCCATGCAGGAGGCTAAATTTCCCGTCCCTACTCATCACTCCTTTTTCCAGTGGCAGTCAAAACTCTCCTACCCGATTGGCCTTGTGTCCCCATTTCCTCCACTTCATCATCATCATTTCATGTTCATTGTATCACCACTTTCATGTTCATCTCCCGGATATAGCCGAAATCGTGCTGCTTGAGAGTAAAGCAATAACTAACTAACTAAAAATTGATATTTTTGTAGTATTCATTAAGCTTTATAATCCTAATAAGTTTCAAGGTCCTCACCACCTAGCTTACTGAGATATAGCAATGTCCTATATAATGAACTTTCGCCGTTTACTCGTAAACGGTGGCCATTTGAAAATTTCGAAAACGTGCACACCTCTGATATGTCCCCTACCACTGTGCAAAGTTTCATAAAGGACAGTATTCAGATCTCTTCGGCTATACCCGGACAAGCATTTTTTAAAGTGCGGAAGAAGAAGAATAATAATAAGAACGGAGTAAAAACAATATGTTCCCGAACTTCGTTCCAGGAACATCATGATTGAATGCAATATTTATTTAAGATTTATTGATGTGTAACGTTAAATGCAATAACTTTGGTAAATTTAAAAAATGCTGCCTTACAGTGCACTGTCACACATTAATGTGGGGCTAACCTTAAGTATACCTGACAGGCCATAAGTTTTACAGGATATGGTGTGACCAACAAGATGACAAAGCCTTAGCAAGTACATCAAGTTTAGCCACTCGCCGACCTTGACTCCACTCATCAGTAGCTATAAACTTTTGTGTTGCTGCTTCTTCAATAATAACAACATCATGATCATGATTATCTGTCACACAAAGGTACGGGTGGTCTAATTTGAACGCTTTCAAGGCATCAGATTCTTTTTCTTTGTCAGCGTTCAAGTCATTATAAATGCCTTTTATCTTCTCAAGCCGTTCTTTTTGTTATTAGGACTGAAATCCTTGTTCAAATTTCTTTGGTTTCATTAATTATCATGTAAATTACACTTACAGTCGTCTGCTCTGTTGTTTACATTTCCGGCTCTTCCGGTTCAGATATTTAAATACGACAATGTCGAAAATGTTTTCCAAAAAACAAATGACCGTTAAAAAACAATACGATTGGGTCCCGTTGTCTCATTTAACCATTAAATTCAAGCATTTGCAATTTCCTCCGATTGTCCATGAAACTCAATAATTACGTCATCCGGACTTATCTCCCTTCGTTTTGCGAGAGTATGGAAACCTATTTACGTCAAAATGCTCAGAAGAATACATCCTTAAAAAGTTAAAGATCAAAATTATAATAACTTGACTAGCTTCAGCTACAATAATGTAGCTCCTTTGACATCTTTGATTAGGCGGAGCTACAATGCGGTCCCATTGCTCGTAATGGAGCAAGGCCGAAAGCGAAATCACACCGGGCGAAATTCAATCCATTACACGTCATATTGGAATTAAAATGTCGCTTCATATGTTTTTATCAGAGTAGCTATTTTGCAGGCATTTGGGCATGTGGCTATATGAAAAACGGAATATGATTAATATATTATTATTATAAGGTTTTAGTTTGCCCAATTGATTATTGATCCTTAAAAACGAAACGCATTGATCAACATAAATTGTGTTTACATCATCTCCATTCAGTTTTGTTTATTATGCTTATATAATCTACGTTCCAAGTTTTAAAATGAAAACTTTTTTAACAGTACTGACAGGCATTTTTTTCATAAAAAGAGGTGTCTTTCACCACGTACATCTATTTCATAGACCCTACACCAGTGTGTTTCGGCAGTTTTAGTATATAGATAAAACAGATGTAGTTCGTGTTCATTAAAATTATAGTATTTTATTTTCTAAAAGAATCAAGTCTGCGTCATCAGGGGTCCCTTGAATCTTTTAGCACGTGAACAGCGTCGACCACAAGAAGGCAATCCAGTCAAAGACACTCCGATCGAACTGGGACAGGTCCATAAAACCAACGAGATAGAAATGACAAGTTCCAGACAAAAAATATACGACTTATGACTTATTTAATATAAATTTCACTTTTGAAAAATGTTCTTAATATATTGAGCAAATGGAGGAAACAGGCAAGATATTCCCAGTTTCCATTCATATTCATATGCAAGGTTATTTTCACTAGTTTGAAGTGTTCTTGTCATATTGTGATAATGTTAACACATACACTAACTACTTCCCAATTTATAGGCTGATTGATCTATTTCTACTCCTTACCATTTCATCATTTGATTGGACCTCTGAATTACTAATCTGTTGTGCATCTGTTGAGCATTCTGTGTGTTCATGAGTTTGACTTGTTGAATTTTGTTCTGCTGAGGTTAAAGCTTGCCATAATTCTTCATTGTCATTTTCAAATTCTTGTTGCCATAAGACATTCATATCAATATCTTTGTATAATTTGTGGTGTTGTTGAAGGTAAATAAGTCCCTTTTCTTCAACAGAAGGTCTAATCATTTGGTATTGCACATGACCACTATATTGTTGTTTTCTCTTAAGTTTAAGTGGAATAAACCCCATGTCTGATGTTGATGATCTTGGCAAAGATGCACATGTTTGAGTGATATCAACAGGTACATTCACAACTGATCCAACAACTGCTTTTTGTTTTCCACTTGGTAAATTCATAAGTTTCATAAATGGTATTCGTTTCGCAATTATTCTTGCCTCCAACTCAGACAGGCTCTCTAATTCTGGAGGTAGAGCTTGAACTTCAAGTTTGTTACAAGATGCCATTGCTGGAATATTTCCCTGACTTAAACTTCGATGACAAGTTTTACATATCATATTTTCACCGGTCAAACATTTAAGTAATATTTCTTCAGTGCACCGCCGACCATAGTGAACCAACGTGTGTGAAGAGTGCCACGCTTCATGCACGTAAAAGACCCCTTTGTGGACCGCCCAGTAGTGCACCACATAGGCTAAATTTTCCGCCCCTACCCACTTCTCCCCTTTTCCTGTGTTTCCCACCCCATCCCATATTTCATTTGTCATCATCATTTCATGTGCATTGTGTCATCCTTTTCATGTTCATCGCCTGTAAATAACCTTTATAGCGTTGCACGGGCGTAAAACACCAACTCACTCACTCACTCACTCACTCATAATTATTCTGTTTAACATGTTGAACTGACTGATGATATAATAATCTATGACAACATGTGCATGTGTAGGTAGGGCCTTCAGTAATAGCCTTCTTAAAATCAGTCATTATTTTGGTGAAATCTGATTTATTTTGCTGTCGATTAATCCATTTCCTATTTTTGTCTATTAAACAATCCTTTTTTTTTGTTCAATGGTCCGCTTTGACTGTCTATTTAGCTTGGAATGTGTGTCTATTTGTCTATCATCAATGACGTCCTGTGTTGTTCTCTTTGACCGTCTATCTTTCTTTGATTGTGTTTCTATTTTTCTATCATCAATGACTTCCTGTGTTGTTCTCTTTAACCGTCTATCTTTCTTTGATTGTGTTTCTATTTTTCTATCATCAATGACTTCCTGTGTTGTTCTCTTTGACCGTCTATCTTTCTTTGATTGTGTTTCTATTTTTCTATCATCAATGACTTCCTGTGTTGTTCTCTTTAACCGTCTATCTTTCTTTGATTGTGTTTCTATTTTTCTATCATCAATGACTTCCTGTGTTGTTCTCTTTAACCGTCTATCTTTCTTTGATTGTGTTTCTATTTTTCTATCATCAATGACTTCCTGTGTTGTTCTCTTTGACCGTCTATCTTTCATTGATTGTGTTTCTATTTTTCTATCATCAATGACTTCCTGTGTTGTTCTCTTTAACCGTCTATCTTTCTTTGATTGTGTTTCTATTTTAAAGAACAAGATGAAAGAGGCAAGGTCATTTAATCTTACATTCAGATATATTGATGATGTCCTTTCTGTCAATAACACTTCATTTGGTTAGTTAGTTAGTTAGTTAGTTAGTTATTGCTTTACTCCCAAGCAGCACGATTTCGGCTATATCCGGGAGATGAACATGAAAGTGGTGATACAATGAACATGAAATGATGATGAAGTGGAGGAAATGGGGACACAAGGCCAATCGGGTAGGATAGTTTTGACTGCCACTGGAAAAAGGAGTGATGGGTAGGGACGGGAAATTTCGCCTCCTGCATGGGGATCCTACGGGTCCTACTCTTACCGAGACCTGCAGCAGGGTTATTTAACGTGCGAGGAACGTGACATTTTTCCCAACACGGTGCACCACTATGGTTTGCGGTCAGGTTTTCCGCATTATCGCCTGACGACCCCGCATCTCTCGATGTCAGGGCTGCCCCATTCAACCACCTGGGGCACACATCCCAGTCGCTTTGTGGGCAAAGCGGCCTGACCCCGATGTCAGGTTTCTGAGCGCTCTTTAGTGGACTTTTACCGACAAGCTTAGCGCTGCTGCGGGCCTATTCGCCACCCGGAACCCGCACGGGTTTCACTTCATTTGGTAGATGGATTCCTTCAATATATCCTCCAGAATTGGAGATTAAAGAGACCACAGAATCAAAGTGCTTCACGTCTTTCTTGGATTTGCACCTCATATTTGACCCAGGTGGTCATCTCAGTACAAAAATTTACGATAAACGAGACGATTTTAATTTTCAAATTATTAATGTTCCTTATATTTCGATAGCTTACGTATAATATGTGAGTATGTTCGGTGGGGACATTAAATTTTTCAAATCAAGGTGTCGTCTACTGTACTATAAGTGATCAGCACCTTAAGATCCACCATATTTTTAGATGACCCCCTCATTAATCCTATGACCCTTTTAACGTCAAATAGATTTTGCCTAATAGCCTTTACTTCAGGCACATATGTCAGGTGAGCGATTCAGGCTCCTGGGAGCCTCTTGTTCTTTAATCATAGGGACCACAAACCCTTAATACTATACCACCTTTTTTTGGATATTATCATCATATCAAAACTTCATGACAATTGGCTCGCCCACTACAACTAATATTTTTGTATAAAACTATTCGATGTAAAAAACTTTTAAATAATGACGTTTTTGCCCCCTCGACCCCTAATTTCTCAAAAATGGTAAGAGATATTGCAAATCTGATTGAAAAACGTAGCCAGGGATTTTCACAAGGATTCCAATGAAAAAAAGATTTTGAATATTGCACCACAAATAAAAAAGTCGATTTTTGGGGTGTGACCCCTTTTTGACCCCCTGTAGCAATGTAACGGTGCTATAAATATCAAAACCATTGACACATTTAGTTGACAAAATTTAATGAGGAATTCAATAAAAAATATTTTTAAATCGAATGAATAACAAACATTCTACAACAGTTTTGTCCATACACCCGTTTTAGCCCCTTTTGGTTCTTTTTTTCTAAAACGGTAGGGGCTACAAACCCCAAATACGATACCAACCTTCCTTTAGTGATTACACACATTATTTCCAAATTTTAAAACAATCGGTTAATACTTACTAAAGTTATCGCACGGAAACCAAATGTCCCCAGACGACGACATCGCCATAACATTATACGATCGCAAAATTTTTGCAGTCGTATAAAAAACTACGTTTATTTACAAATGTACAAAATCCAAAACAACAGTTTTCTAACATTGTAGAATTACTGGTTTACAAACGATTTGTACGATTAAAACATTTAAAACGAAGCAATTTTATTTGTGATCTTTACGATTCACATGATGACAGCAATGCTGAGCCACAAGCCAATGATGTCGACCATGCTGAGTCACAAGCCAACAGCGTCGACCATATCGAGTCACAAACCAGTAATGAGAACTATACTGAGCCTCAAATGAATGCTAACCATACTGAGCCTCAAACGAATGATGACGCAAATACTGAGCCAAATGCCAACAATGTCGACCATGCTGAGCCACAAACCAACAATGTCGACCACGCTGAGTCACAAAACAGTGATGTAAACCATACTGAGCCACAAACCAATATTGGCGTCAATGGTGAGCCACAAGCCGATTATTTCAACATTGCTGAGCGACAAGTCAACAGCATCGACCATGCAGAACCATACACCAGTGATGCTTACAATACAGAACCACAGACCAATGATGGGAGCCATGCTGAGTCACAAGCAGATGATGTCAACCATGCTGTACCACAAGCCAACAGTGCTGACCATGATGATCCACAAACCAACAGTGTTGACCATGCTGAGCAACAAACCAACAATGTTTACCATGCTGAGTCACAAACCAGTGATGTTAACCATACTGAACCACAAACTAATGATGGTGGCTATGCTGAGTCACAAGCTGATGATGTCAATCATGCTTTGCCACAAGCCAACAACGTTGATCTTGCTGAGCCACAAACCAACAATGTCGACCATATTGAACCACAAACCAATGATGGTGTCAATGCTGAGACACAAGCCGATGATGTCAACATTGCTGAGCAACAAGTCAACAGCATCGACCATGCAGAACCATACATCAGTGATGCTTATAATTCAGAACCACAGATCAATGATGGTGGCCATGCTGAACCACAGATCAATGATGGTGGCCATGCTGAACCACAAGCTGATGATCTCGACCATGCTGCGCCACAAACCAACAATGTTGACCATGCTGGGCCACAAATCAACAATGTCGACCATGCTGAGCAACAAAAAAGTGATGTTAACCATACTGAATCTCAGACCGATATATCCGACCACGCTGAGCCACAAACCAATGACATCGATAATACTGAAGGACAAACCAATAATGTTAACAAAGCTGAGTCACAGATTGAGGATCTCGACCATGCATTACTACATTACAGTGATGCTGATCATACTAAGCCACAAACCCAGGATGCCGACTATGCTGATCCACAAACAAATGAGATTGATCGCCATTTTACTGAAACCAGAGACATGGATCATACTAAACCACAAAACAATAATGTCAACCTTCCTGAGCCACAACCTAATGGTGTCGACCATATTGAGACACAAATCAACAACTATGGTGAATCACAGACTAATGACATCAAAAATGAGTCACAGACCAATGATGTAAATCACGATGAAACACCAGCTAATGGTGACAACCATGCTGAGCCACAAACTGATTATACTGAACCACAAACATGCATCGCCCCAAATCGCCTTGGAGAGTATTCCATTTCAATCAGTATGATAAATAATGCCTAGAAACCAAATTTCATTGAAATCGGACAAAGTTTACTTTTTATTTAGGCGGAAGTAAAGTGAAACGAAAGTCAGATCTTAATTCTTAATTAGAGAGCCGGTGGTGTAGTGGTTAACGCGTCGGGCTACTAACACCAAGGTTCGTGGTTCGATCCTCGTCTGGGGTGAAAATTTCATGAACCAATTTTCCGACTCTCTCTTGACACCATTTGCGAGGATGGTCTCAAGGAACGATGCTAGTCCATCGGAAGGGACGAAAAAGGTTGTCCCGTGTATGTGGAGAGCAATACCCCATGCACGTTAAAGACCCCTTTGTAGAGTTCGATAAGAGTAGGCTCAATGGGGGCCGCTGCAAAGGCCACACTCGCAAACTGCTAGCTGGAGAGGGATTTACATAAGCATTAAGCTTGTTTCCCAATCCAGGATAAATAAATATGTTTAAACTAATTCTGATTTCACCATTGAACTCGGCATACCCAATTTACCCAGATAACCCATTTTCATTACAATCGGACAAACTTTAACTTTTTAGTCTATTTTTAGTAACGGCCGCCATTTTGAAAATTTCAAAACTGCATTACACAACTTAGAATGACTCTCTATCAAACAAAACAGGTTTCTTGTTAATTGGAAAAGGCATTTTTGTACGACCTCAAAAAATTTGTGGACGTATAATGGTAATGCTGTTGTCGTCTGTTAACTTTAGCGTATACACGATAACTTTAGTTCTAGTTATCCAATTGCTATGAAATTGTACAATTATGTTCTTTATAATATAAGGATGGATGTGATTGATTTTGGGGGTCCTCCCCTTTTTTCGTTTTGAAATTAGGATCCAAAAGGGGGCAAAAATGCTACTTTTCTGTTTGTTCCCACAATAACGTTTGTTCTGGTTAACCAAATGCTCTTATTTTACTTCAATGTTTTACACCATAAAAGGGCTTTTTATTGAAGACTAGGGAGGACAAGTTCAATGTCTACGAGAAGTGGAATATTAATAAAAATAATAAGAAGAAACGATGCAAAATCAATAAGTCGCTAAAACTCCGTTTTGGGCGACTGAAATATCATTAGATTGGGGATGTATTATATCTCGCCTCAGTTTCTCTTTCCTTGTTCTGTGAGATATTTCGTCTTTTCCTTGATTTATTAATGATTGGTACTGCTATAAATTAGTCTTGTGTTCAGTCGTGAGTTTAGCGTCCGTACGACACCCTTACACTCTTAAGTATGATTACAGTAAACTTCATATATCCATTACTTCATTGTTTGATAGATTTTCCAGTAAAATTGTCTATGTGCTCAGATCTACTGAGGCTTGTCTACACCGGAAAGTTTCACCCCATGAACAAAAGAAAACTTTTTCTCACCGCTTGTTTAATATCAGGAGATCTCTCCTTAATAAGGGGTTTTCAAAGTCAGTTACAGAAATCATTTCAAATTCTTGGCGAAAGTCAACTAGATCACAATATGAGTATTCATGGAGATTGTGGTTATTTTGGTGTAATTCAGAACAAGTTAATCCATTGGAGCCATCTATAAATCAGTTTTTAAAATATCTCTCAACCTTGTATAACAAGGGGAGAACTTACACTTGCATAAGTTTGCATAAATCTGCAATTTGCCTGGCTATGTTAGGTAATGACTCGTTTAGTAATAGTCATCTAGTTACTAGATTTATGAAAGGAATATATAATTTGAGACCTCCTCTCTGTTAATACATTTTCACTTGGGATGTAGGCATAGTTTTGAAATTCCTTTCTAAGCTCTATCCAAATAGGAAACTTACTTTAAAATGGTTAACGCTAAAATTCCATGCTCTAATTGCACTTGCTTCAGCTCAAAGGTCTCAAACTTTGGCAACTCTAGACAGAAAGTTGATGTTACTTAATAAAGATAATGTCAAGTTTAAGGTGGGGTCTTTATTAAAAACTTCAAGACCGAAACACACTGATAAAGATATTGTTATATGTAGTTATCACAAAGAATCTTTGTGTCCTGTTCTTACATTAATACATTATTTGGAAAGATCTTCTAAGTGTAAAGATACTAATGTTTTTGTTTCATTCAAAACTTTTTCTAAAGTAACATACCCGTGCGGGTTCCGGGTGGCGAATAGGCCCGCAGCAGCGCTAAGCTTGTCGGTAAAAGTCCACTAAAGAGCGCTCAGATACCTGACATCGGGTCAGGCCGCTTTGCCCACAAAGCGACTGGGATGTGTGCCCCAGGTGGTTGAATGGGGCAGCCCTGACATCGAGAGATGCAGGGTCGTCAGGCGATAATGCGGAAAACCTGACCGCAAACCATAGTGGTGCACCGTGTTGGGAAAAATGTCACGTTCCTTGCACGTTAAAGAACCCTGCTGCAGGTCTCGGTAAGAGTAGGACCCGTAGGATCCCCTTGCAGGAGGCTAAATTTCCCGTCCCTACCCATCACTCCTTTTTCCAGTGGCAGTCAAAACTCTCCTACCCGATTGGCCTTATGTCCCCATTTCCTCCACTTCATCACCATTTCATGTTCATTGTATCACCACTTTCATGTTCATCTCCCGGATATAGCCGAAATCGCGCTGCTTGGGAGTAAAGCAATAACTAACTAACTAACTAACTAAAGTAACAAGTTGTACAATAGCACGTTAGTTAAAGTTTGTTCTTTCAAGTGCTGGGATAGATACTTCTAAATTTAAGGCACATTCTTTTAGAAGTGCTTCTACTTCTGCAGCATTAAAAGCTGGATTACCTCTGAAAAATGTTTTAAAAACTGCTGATTGGAGCTCTGCTCAACATTTATAAGTTTTACTATAGAGAAATTGTAGATTCTGCAGTGGATCATGATAGATCAAATAATTTTACTGACAAAGTGTTTAATTCTATTTTACAGTAATACCTTGTGTATTTGGAGACCTCATTGGAGTTTATACAGAGTGGAATAGGATTTTCGACGGAGTTCATATTGACTGGATAAGGATTTTCTGCAGTTAGGATATGAGTTCAGGAATTTTTCGCAGTGACTTTTGTGGATACATCTATTTAGCATGGATGTGCGGGACATTTAAATCTTATGTAATTTTGAAAAAAATAAATCTGTATTTGTGAATTACTAGTTCTTGATGCCTTAAATTATTATGTGGAATAGGTTTACATGTACATCATTTCAAATATTTTGTGAGATGTGAAACAGATGTTCTGGTAGTTTTATTTGGGAGTTGTGTGTATCAGTGTAACTTTGGTTATTCTATTTGACTGAAGGAAACATTGTATGTAACCGATAGAAACTTGGTATGTTTGTGATCATATGCTATATCTATTGACCTTCATTGACTATTTTGGTATGCATTTATTGAGCTTTAAAGATTCAATTATTAAAACGAGAATAGCCCAGGATAATGTAATATAATGTACATCTGAAAGATTTAAAGGATAATGTGCATTATATGAAGAAGCCAAGGGCTTCGAGGGTTAATAATTACCCTCCCTTTTTCTTGGTTTTTTGAGATTTGGACCCTGCCCTTATCTTTATACTTCAATAAATGCTTTGTTTGTCATTGGTTTTTGTCCTTGCTTTAAAATGAGGACGATTACAGGTGTTCACCTGGTTTTATTACGCTGTGGGGTTTAAAAATCACTCAGCTGTGAAAAAGGCGTGAGACCTGTTATGAAATAATTTATTCAATTATTAACCCTCGAAGCCCTTGGCTTCGTCATATAATGCACTATATCCTTCACATCTTTCAGATGTTTGGATAAGGTTACATTACTGCATGAAACTGCTATACGCCATATTGTACAAAAGCTTTGCAACATGTTGTAGGCAACATAAAAAAATATATCAATTCATTTAAAAGCCTGACTGGTGTGCTGTAGCAAGCAGGAACTGCTTTCTCTTCTTGAGAACCTGAACTCACTCCCGTTTTGACTTAAGTTCGCCCTGTTGATTGGTGTTCACTTGTTTTTGTGTAAGGAAAAAAAAATGCGAGGTTCTAAATTTCGCCTTAACATTGCTATTAAAGGCATTGAAAATTGTCAAAGTTACTAGACTGAAAAATTAAGGTCCAGGTCAAAAGATGCAACTGTGCTAAGTTACTACTGGGATATATGCATACCAAGTTTCTTTAACCTACCACTTATAGTTCTGGAGGTATGGAGTTGCTCATAAACCTTAACATTACTGTTATATGTATTGAAATTTGTCAGTCACACAACAGGAAAATCAAGATAAGGTCAAAAGTTGGTGATGCAACTGTGATAAGCTACTAGTAGGGCATATGCATACCAAGTTTCTTTCACCTAGGACTTATAGTTCTTGAAATATGGAGGAGCTCATAAAACTTTAACATTTCTATTACATGTATATGCATTGAAAATTATCAAAATCACTCAACCAGAAAATCAAGGACAAGGTCAAATGATGGGGATGCAACTGTGCTAAGCTACTACTGGGGCATATGCATACCAAAGTTTCATTAACCTTGTCCACAAAAGTCTTATAAAAAAGTTTTCAGACTGTAAAACGATCTAAGTTCACAAAGTCGCTGAAGCGTGAAATTGGGGTCAGGGTCAAATGGCATGGTGCCAGTTGCGTAGACCATAACCTAAACTGGCTGTATACCAAATATCAGATGACTAGCTACTACGCTTTTCAAGCAATTCATCGTCCACAAAAATCTTATAAAAAAGCTTTTGGCCTGTTAAAAGTTCTAAGCGGGCTAACCTCGGGGAATTAAAACTCCACCAGCAGTGCTAACCTTCACGGGTGTTCGAAATAAAAATGACGTTTTCTTGGAATTCTTGGGAATCACAGTTTAATCCACTTGCAACTGGTTTAAGTTTTGATATTGAGCTTTGTTCTTCAGAATTCAGCTTTGTTTGGCATGTTTTAAAATGTCGCCACAATTCTGATCGCCGATACATCTCTTGACAAAAATAGCATGTTACTATTTCAAGATGGTCTTGTTTTGGAAGATCGGTATTTAGGAATAACTCCCCCTTCCCTGCATTATATATACGTCATAATTATGTTAATAATCACCAGCATTAACCAGTTTCCCCCACTCGACTCTTCTAACTGCTGATTTCTTAGGCAATGTTAGAATTTTGGCTACTTGGATTCATCTTGTAGTGTCTGGCTATATTTGGATACATTTTATTGCAATAAATACAAGAATGTTTCTTGTTTTTTCAGATTTTTCAGTAGCACTTTGAAATGTTATCTTCCTTTCATTTTCTTATGTTATCTTCCTTTCATTTTCTGCCCGCAGCAGAGCCTAGCTTGTCGTAAGAGGCGACTAAGGGTCTTGGGATTCTGACGTCGGGTCAGTGCTCAGCCCACAGAGCGACCAAGTGTGTACCCTAGGTGGCTGAATAGGGTGGCCCTCGTCCGCGGGGGTTGTCAGGTCTATAATACGGAAACCCTGACCGCCGACCATAGTGGGCCAACGTGTGTGGAGAGTGCCACGCTTCATGCACGTAAAAGACCCCTTTGTGGACCGCCCAGTAGTGCACCACATAGGCTAAATTTTCCGCCCCTACCCACTTCTCCCCTTTTCCTGTGGTTCTTCAAAATTTACCGGTCCTTTGTTTCCCATCCCACCCCCATATTTCATTATCATCATCGTTTCATGTTCATTTTATCACCCTTTTCATGTTCGTCGCCTGTAAATAACCTATATAGCGTTGCACGGGCGTAAAACACCAACTCACTCACTCACTCACTCACTCCTTTCATTTTCACAGGTTTCAAGAGCGGGAATTCCACAAGTTCCACTAGTTTTGGAACTGTTTACAATATCTGAAGAAAAGTCAAATGCCCATCTTGGTGCTGCAACAAATAGTTGTCCATTGCTGGAATGAGGTATGTCCTCATTTCTAAAAAAAAATGGAATTTCAAGAAA
Source organism: Arcuatula senhousia (assembly GCA_963971305.1). Lineage (NCBI taxonomy): Eukaryota > Metazoa > Mollusca > Bivalvia > Mytilida > Mytilidae > Arcuatula > Arcuatula senhousia. Next base: position 29,239,282 of record OZ020314.1, on the reverse strand, counting down.
TGGCACAACATTGAAACTTTCTGAAAGTTACTTCCTGTCGAAGAGGAAAACATTAGGTCTCCAGAATGCATCCGTCTGTTGTATATGGGCTGTGAACACCATTGATAAACAATGTTACCATTAACACACACCTACAAATATGACAGAAAATGGGCAATAAGAGTACCATTATATGTACATGTTTGCTTTTATAATTAACATGATTAAAAGAATTGCAACATTAATGTGTCCAAAATACATAATGCCCCATCTGAAAACATTTATTACACATGTTTTATATAGTTTTAAAAGCCTCTTTCAGAATTTCTTGTAGATGAATAGGCACGCAGCAGCACTAACCTTGTAGGTAAAAGTCCACTAAAGAGCGCTCGGAAACCTGACATCGGGTCAGGCCACTTTGCCCACAAAGCGACTGGGATGTGTGCCCCAGGTGGTTGAATGGGGCAGCCCTGACATCGAGAGATGCGAGGTCGTCAGGCGATAATGCGGAAAACTTGACCGCAAACCATAGTGGTGCACCGTCTTTGGGAAAAATGTCAGGTTCCTCTCGGTAAGAGTAGGACCCGTAGGATCCCCATGCAGGAGGCAAAATTTCCCGTTCCTACCCATCACTCCTTTTTCCAGTGGCAATCAAAACTCTCCTACCCGATTACCCGATAAGCTTTTTTGTATGGGACTTGCATACAATTATGCCTGATATCCTAAGAATGCCTTTAGACTTTTCACAGACAAGTCGCAATCAATTAACCACATATTTCTAGTGTGGCAGGAACTGCTTACTCTTCCGGATCACCTGAGTTCACTCTCGTTTCGACTTGAGTTCGCGTTGCTGAATGCGGTGTTGTTGTTATGTGTGTGTGTTTTATGTTGTAATGTGGTTTGTTTTGTTGTGATGATTTTTTGTCTGTCGTTTTTGTCTTTGTCTTCAGGGTTTTATGATACTGATTACCCCTTTGGTACACCTTTGCTTCTTTTGTCTGTCGGAGTTATTCAAACCCACCACAGTTCTGTAGCTGAGTACAACCGACAATGATACGTTACACTCATTCTACTTTGGGTCTACAAGGTATGATAAGGGCCGTATTTGGCCCCCTAATGTTGTTAAAATAAAATCCTGAGTAAATAGAAATATTTCAATTTCAAGTTGAATGGTTTAATTTTTTTACTATGGGTTTGATTTACCATAATTAACTATTATTTTTTTAATTGATAGTGGCCTAATATGGGTCAAAAGTAAGGAAGAAAAATGTGAAATTTTCATACTTATTTTGTTATTTTTCAAAGGCCCGCGCACATGTAAACCATGCATTTTTCCACTGATTATACTTAATTGATAGTAAAATTAAGATTTCATGAACAAACAGCCTGGTCTACGTAGGTGCACACTTCTAAAACATGAAAATATTATGAAACATTTGTCTGTTTTCAGGTTATTTGACAGAAATCATGCATACTTACCATGTATTGGCACAATATTTCAATCAATATAATAGGCGTTTTCTCTTGCCGAATGCTTTATTTTTACAGCCAACAAGGGGAGGGGGGCTTCGTCCGTCCGTCCATTACACTTTTGTGATCGCAACTCCTCTGAGACCGCTTAACGGATCTTATGGGTTTCCTAAGGAACTCTCTTTTGGGTCCCACTTTATATTTATATTTAGACTGCCAAGTCAGAGAGTTTATTGCTTACAAGTTAATTACTTTTTTGTACTATCAATAAATATAACGTGAAACACGAAAAAGATAGACACTACATGTTCGTTCTTCGCGAAGGCGTTTCGAAGAAAAGACTCAAAACGGACCAAATGATCGAGCGTGCTCCTGCCTTGGCGGAATCCACACTGGATATTCGAGATGAGTCCATTGGACTCGAGGAACCAAACAAGCCGATCGTTGATCGTGCGTTCTAGAGTCTTACAGACGCAGCTTGTCAAGGCTATCGGACGATAGTTGGAAGCATCTGTGTGATCCTTCCCCGGCTTAGGGATAGGAACAACAGTGGCAAGCTTCCATATTTCAGGCAATTTTCCGTTGATCCAAATATCATTCATTATTTTAAGAAGAGTGTTCATTGATATATCAGGGAGGTGTTTCAAAAGCTGATAGTGGATGTCATCAGGACCACATGCAGTATCATGGGCTTTACTTAAGGAACTTTTAAGTTCATCTAAAGAGAATGGGGAATTATAGCTCTCTGAATTGTCGGAGTTAAAGTTCAATTTAGTTTTTTCAGCTGTTCGTTTAAATTTTTGGAAGTCAGGTTTGTAATTAGATGAAGATGAATGTTTAGCAAAAGTTTCAGCTAGTTTGTTGGCAATGTCCTTTTCAGATGTTAAAGTGGAATTGCCAACGTTCAGATGTTTAACTGAGGATTTAGAGTTTTTACCTTTTAATTTTTGTATAAAATTCCAAATTTTATTCATAATATAAAATATTGATTTAACAGGATTAAAAAAAAGAACATTTCCGTTTATAAAAAGGTCAATAAGCTAATTAAACAATTAACTTTATTATTTAATTTATTGTAACTTTAAGTTATACAACCGCTACACGATGATGCCATTGGTCCCGTGCGGGTTCCAGGGGGCGAATAGGCCCACAGCATGTACATGAAAAGGATGATAAAATGAACATGAAATGATGATGATAAATGAAGGACGGGGATGGGGTGGGAAACTATTTGGCGGTCCACAAAGGGGTCTTTTACGTGCATGAAGCGTGGCACTCTTCACACACGTTGGCCCACTATGGTCGGCGGTCAGGGTTTCCGTATTATAGACCTGACAACCCCCGCGGACGAGGGCCACCATATTCAACCAACTTAAGGTACACACTTGGTCGCTCTATGGGCTGAGCACTGACCCGACGTCAGAATCCCAAGACCCTTAGTCGCCTCTTACGACAAGCTAGGCTCTGCTGCGGGCCTATTCGCCACCCGGGCCCCGCACGGGACGTAGTAGAAATAGAAAAGTTTTAGTTAGTAGTAGAAATAGAAACATTAGTTTAGTGTATACTTATCAGTAATAAATATGAATTTTATGTAGTCATTAGCTTTTATCTGTTTTCATGTTTATTATACCCCCCACTTCAAAATTGGGGGTATATAGTGATAGGGGTGTCCGTCCTTCCGTCCTTCTGTCCTTCCGTCCGTCCTTCCGTTACACTTCAGGGTACCCATCTCTTATCCGCAACTCCTCCTTAACGCCTTGGTGGATTTTCTTGAAACTTACACACAATCTTTGTGACATAATGTAGATGTGCACCTACTATTTTAAAATTTGATCAGAAGGATTTTTGGAGTTTCCCATAGCAAAACATGGACTTAACCATTCGCTTACATTGTGGTACCCATCTCTTATCCGCAACTCATCCTAAACCCCTTGATGGATTTTCATGAAACTTACACACAATTGTTGTGACATAATGTAGATGTACACTTACTATTTTGAAATTTGATCAGAATGGTTTTTGGGGTTTCCCATAGCAAAACATGGACTTAGCCATTCGAATACATGGGGGTACCCATCTCTTATCCGCAGCTCCTCCTAAACCCCTTGATGGATTTTCATGAAACTTACACACAATCTTTGTGACATAATGTAGATGTGCACCTACTATTTTAAAATTTGATCAGAATGGTTTTTTGGGTTTCCCATAGCAAAACATGGAATTAGCCATTCAACTACATGGGGGTACCCATCTCTTATCCGCAACTCCTCCTAAACCCCTTGATGGATTTTCATGAAACTTACACACAATCTTTGTGACATAATTTAGATGTGCACCTACGATTTTAAAATTTGATCAGAATGATTTTTGGGGTTTCCTATACCAAAACATGGACTTAGCCATTCGCCTACATGGGGTTACCCATCTCTTATCCGCAACTCCTCCTAAACCCCTTGATGGATTTTCTTGAAACTTACACACAATCTTTGTGATAAAAATGTAGATGTGCATCTACTATTTTACAATTTGATCAGAATGATTTTTGGGGTTTCCCATAGCAAAACATGGACTTAGCCATTCGACTACATGGGGTACCCATCTCTTATCCACAAATCATCCTAAACCCCTTGATGGATTGTCATGAAACTTTTACACAATCTTTGTAACATAATGTAGATGTGCACCTACTATTTGAAAGTTTGATCAGAATGATTTTGGGGTTTTCCATAGCAATATATGGACTCAGCCATTCGACTACATGGGGGTGCCCATCTCTTATCTGCAGCTCCTCCTAAACCCCTTGATGGATTTTCATGAAACCTACACACAATCTTTGTGACATAATGTAGATGTGCATCTCCTATTCTAAATTTTATCTGATTATTTTTTTGGGGGGTGGGGGTATTTATTTGTGAGCTGCGGCTCACAGTTTTTCTTGTTTAGTTTTAGTTTATCCTTTTCATGTTTATTTACCTTTAGTTTGTAGTTGAAATAAAACCATTAGTTTAGTTTATACATTTTATCAGTAAAGTAATTATTACTGTGAGTTTAATAATTTGTTAAATAATACTCTGCATATTAGTGCTAAAAGTTTTTATTAAACTTTTCTTTTAAAACAAATACATAATACAGCAATGCATGTGCACTAAATGGAATTCTAATATGCTTTAATAATTTTTTAGAAGTTAATATCCTTTATGTTAAGTAAAACTTTCAATATTCAAAATAATTAGTTTCAATAATTTTTCTATCTTCAAAAACCGATAAGAAATTTTCTATTTTATTTTGTTTTTTATGTTTTGATATTAAATCAATAAACAATATTTTTTTTGGTCTTTTTGTAATTATGTACCTGATTTATACCTTCAAAAACCGATAAGAAATTTTCAATTTCATTTTGTTTTTTTATGTTTTGATATTAAATCAATAAACAATATTTTTTTTTGTCTTTTTTTAATTATGTACTTGATTTATACCTTCAAAAACCGATAAGAAATATTCTATTTCATTTTGTTTTTTTTTATGTTTTGATATTAAATCAATAAACAATTTTATTGTCCTTTTTAATTAAGTACCTGATGTATGGCTGTCCCGTGCGGGGCCCGGGGGGCGAATAGGCCCGCAGCAGCGCTCAGCTTGTCGGTAAAAGTCTACTAAAGAGCGCTCAGAAACCTGACATCGGGGTCAGGCCGCTTTGACCACAAAGCGACAGGGATGTGTGCTCCAGGTGGTTGAATGGGGCAGCCCTGACATCGAAAGATGCGGGGTCGTCAGGCGATAATGCGGAAAACCTGACCGCAAACCATAGTGGTGCACCGTGTTGGGAAAAATGTCACGTTCCTCGCACGTTAAAGAACCCTGCTGCAGGTCTCGGTAAGAGTAGGACCCGTAGGATCCCCATGCACGAGGCAAAATTTCCCGTCCCTACCCATCACTCCTTTTTCCAGTGGCAGTCAAAACTCTCCTACCCGATTGGCCTTGTGTCCCTATTTTCTCCACTTCATCATCATTTCATGTTCATTGTATCACCATTTTCATGTTCATCTCCCGGATATAGCCGAAATCGTGCTGCTTGGGAGTAAAGCAATAACTAACTAACTAACTGATGTATGGCTGATTACCTTGTTAGCTCATCTGCTCAAAGGTTAGTCAGCTAAAATTAATGCCATCACTCACATCTGTTGTCATCCTTAAACTCACTTTAAAACCCTCTTGAAATCTTATGAATATAATTTTAACATATTTAATTTAAAAATTGTGGTTTGTTATGCTCTGGTTACAAAAATAGTTGCTGTTACTAAATAAAATCAAAAACATCAGATAGCAAAATTTTGTATCTCCAAAACAATTATTTCAGGTGAAATATCAAAATAAGTGTTCAGCTTAATTGGATATAACTGCATTTTTAATTTTATTTCGTATGCCCAACTGGTAAAATCTTCTCCCCCTGAGACTACTGGATGGAATTTAAAGAAATTTGGCTGGCTTTTAAAAGGCATTGAAGCATTTGACATTTATAAGCAATACTCTGTTGAACTCGTCTTTCAAGGTTACACTGTGATCTGATTATAGTTTTCTTGGGAGCAATTCAGGAGATTCTTGTATTATCCCCCATCCAAACAGAGTTACAAGCAGACATAGCATTATGTTGGTCAATGCGTAATACTGTCCTTATACTTAAATTTAGCAACTAGAAATCCCAAGCCTTGGAGAGACTATATTCTATCAGAATATACATATTCGCTGGTAACTTGTTATAGAAAAATATGAATATGGTGAAATACAACAAAATTACCAAGTTATGCCACACCTCAGCAACCAACAGTCTTAGTAGATAATATTTGGTAGTGCTTAAATCTCGTACTAAATATTATGGTTTGTAGTAAGTAACATTTCAATCAGAATTATATACCGTCCATACTTTTTTCTTTATACTTGACTCGGTTAAATTGTCATGTAAAAACAACAGCTTTGCAACTACAATTTATAATAGTGAAATATACAAAAGTATATGATATTTCACCAGTACATGAAAATATGAAAATTAGTGTCGCTTTACCTACAACCTCAAAACATAGGACTAAAGTTTGTGTTCAATTCCAAATCTCAAAAGCTACAATCAGAAACAGAACAAAAATAATAAAAAGCAACAAATCAACTAGATACATGTTCACCCAATAAATAAAATACAACGCAGCAGTGTTAAGGCAACATATAATAGGAAATCTGTAACTTTTTACCACTCACGAGTTTTCGTTTATAATTTTAATAATACATTATATTTTTATTAAGTTTTTTGCTAAAGGGTTGTTATATGTTCTTAGAATCTCCCAACGTCATTTTTCTGATCACGTGATCAGGCATGTGCACGATGTGACCTAAAACCAAAAACGGCCCTAAAATTTTTAAAAGAATCAAAAGTGCAAGCTGTAGCACTTGCTCGATCGAACCCAAAAAATTCTCACACATTCTATAGCTATTCGGCTATATGAAAAGTGCTGCACTTTCGTTTAAATCTTTGATTTGGATTTTTAAAAAATATTTTTCTACATCGTGTACGATATATTCATCAAATACCGACCGAGAAATCAAAATTATTACAAAATACTTGCGATTCATACGAAAGTGCAGCACTTTCCAATACCCCAAAACATCCAAGAAAGTGGTGTTAAAATATCTTTTTGATCGGAGTTGATTTACAGCTTGCACTTTTTCAAAAACTTTGATACGTGTCAAAATTTTGCCATTTTTCTTCGGTTCTAAGCGCACAAAAGATTCATGACGTCATAGTATATAGATCAATAACGGGCACCGCTACGGACTGTGAGTGACGATAAAAACAAATATCCACAAAAAGTTAAAATACTACAAATTTAGATGAATTATTGTAAACTTCTTTCGGTTTCTTCAATGTTCCGCTAGTTTTCTTTCACTCTATCTATCCATGGGCATATAACTGCAGAGGAGTTCGGGAGATAAATGAAAAAAAGGGGGATTGTTTATAAATAAAAACAGTATATTTAGATTGATGCAACAATTCTTTGACAATTGACCATGGAAGTATATTCATTTCAATGTCTAAGTAGTCAATTAGTGCTTTTATTTCGTGACCACAGTTTATTAAAATTATTTTACCCTGTAGGAAAAATGGAAAAATTGTAAACAAAATGTATTCCCCAAAACAATGTCAATAGGTTTATTTTAAAAATCTTCCTAAGGGTACAGTATTTTAAATGTGTAAAAAGGTAAGAAAATTAAGTGTTACATTAGAGTTTTTGTTTTTTATAAATAAATATTTGTTGCACAATATTTAAAAATTGTTTATTTTCCAACTCAAAATCTATACTGTAGATTAGTTATTTTAAAATCAGAGAGCAAATACATGTTACAGGTCATAAAAATGACTGAAGAAAATATAGTAAAATTTATTTAACTATGAACATGAATTTATTGGAATTTTCCAAGGCAAAACTCATTCAAAATATGATATGTGGTGAGCATGGTTAGTAAGATTTGTAAAACTAATATATATGCATGTTTTTATAAAAGTACAACTCCATTGAACTCAAGGGTGTCTGTTGTAGAATCTACAATACAAGTGACAATTATTTTGATTCACATTTTCATTTGTACTTCTGTTTGAAATGCAGTTTAAGCTTGCTTAAAATGTACATTGATTCTCTAATCTATATATATCATATAATAGTTTTAAACTCCTCAAAATTTATTGAATCAATTACATAATTATGTATGTCAATATGTGCAACCAATGGATTCGGAAACGGTAAAAGGCTTATTTCCCTCAATATATGGTTACATGTAGGTCTGTTTGTTTGGTTAAAATCTATTAGAGATAAAAAAATATATATACATTTTTGTACTTCTGTGATTTTGTTTGATAAGTTTATTTTGTGTGAAAAATTTTGCAAAATTTCTCTGGTACATACTAAGTAATGAATAGGTGTCTGCCTTGATTTGTCTTTTCTTCTTGGAGATATGAGGTATGTCATCACAGTTTTGTAGTTTTGTTACTACCTTTGTTTCCAAACATTTTATCAATTTTATTCTCATATAAATCTGACATTGGACCAAAAGACAAAATTATCTGGACATTGTGTTAAAAACAATGTATTATAATCAGATAATATCAGTCAGAGGCTTATTAGCTCACCTGACCCGAAGGGTCATGTGAGCTATTGTCATCGTTAAGCGTCCGTCGTCCGTCCGTCGTCTGTCGTCCGTCGTCCGTTAACTTTTCTTCAAAGATCTTCTTCTCTGAAACCACTGAAGGGATTGCATTGATACTTGGTATACATGATCTTTAGGATGTCCTCTACCAAGTTTGTGAAATATATACACGTCGACCAACCAACATGGCCGCCGTTGCTAAAAATAGAACAGGGGGGTCAGACCATTGTTTTTGGCTTATAACTCGAAAAGTATAAGAGATAGAGAAAATCCGAAGCAACCTTCTGTGTTCAGCATCAAAAGCTCTACAAATCTCTCCATTGAGTCGAAGTTGTGAAACGACTCCTTATAGGAGTTATTGCCCTTTAATCATCAAAATTGACCATTTTTGCTGTTTTTGGACAATATCTGGAAAACCGTTAGAGCTAGAGGAAAAGTTAGCATTGCAGAATTGTATAGCTCATTGAGATCTACAAAAATGATTTCAGGGTCTAAATTGTCAGATCAGCCGTTTAAGAGTTATTCCCCTTTAACTGTTTTTTCCATTAATTTACACTGATTTTCAAAAATCTTCTTCTCTGAAACCACTGAAGGGATTGCATTGATACTTGGTATACATGATCTTTAGGATGTCCTCTACCAAGTTTGTGAATTATATACACGTCGACCAACCAACATGGCCGCCGTTGCTAAAAATAGAACAGGGGGGTCAGACCATTGTTTTTGGCTTATAACTCGAAAAGTATAAGAGATAGAGAAAATCCGAAGCAACCTTCTGTGTTCAGCATCAAAAGCTCTACAAATCCCTCCATTGAGTTGAAGTTGTGAAACGACTCCTTATAGGAGTTATTGCCCTTTAATCATCAAAATTGACCATTTTTGCAGTTTTTGGACAATATCTGGAAAACTGTTAGAGCTAGAGGAAAAGTTAGCATTGCAGAATTGTATAGCTCATTGAGATCTACAAAAATGATTTCAGGGTCTAAATTGTCAGATCAGCCGTTTAAGAGTTATTCCCCTTTAACTGTTTTTTCCATTAATTTACACTGATTTTCAAAAATCTTCTTCTCTGAAACCACTGAAGGGATTGCATTGATACTTGGTATACCTGATCTTTAGGATGTCCTCTACCAAGTTTGTGAATTATATACACGTCGACCAACCAACATGGCCGCCGTTGCTAAAAATAGAACAGGGGGGTCAGACCATTGTTTTTGGCTTATAACTCGAAAAGTATAAGAGATAGAGAAAATCCGAAGCAACCTACTGTGTTCAGCATCAAAAGCTCTACAAATCTCTCCATTGAGTGGAAGTTGTGAAATGACTCCTTATAGGAGTTATTGCCCTTTAATCATCAAAATTGACCATTTTTGCAGTTTTTGGACAATATCTGGAAAACTGTTAGAGCTAGAGGAAAAGTAAGCATTGCAGAATTGTTTAGCTCATTAAGATCTATAAAAATGATTTCAGGGTCTAAATTGTCAGATCAGCCGTTTATGAGTTATTCCCCTAAACTGTTTTTTTTTCCATTAATTTACACTGATTTTCAAAAATCTTTTTCTCTGAAACCACTGAAGGGATTGCATTGATACTTGGTATACTTGATCTTTAGGATGTCCTCTACCAAGTTTGTGAATTATGTACATGTCGACCAACCATCATGGTCGCTATTGCTGAAAATAGAATAGGGGGTTAGACTATTGTTTTTGGCTTATAACTCTAAAAGTATAAGAGGTAGAGAAAATCCGGAGCAACTTTTCATGTTCAGCATCAAAAGGCCCTTACAGGAGTTATTGCCCTTTAACTGTTTTTTTTTCTATTAATTTAAACTGATTTCCAAAAATCTTCTCTTAAACCACTGAAAGTATTGTTTTTCAAGTTTGTATACTTGAAAGTTTGTGAAATTTATTCAAACTTTGGCATAAGAGATCAGGTGAGCGATTCAGGCTCCTGGGAGCCTCTAGTCAATAATGCATGGTAAATTTGTTTAAGAATCAAGGTTAGATTAAAGAATCAATAGTCCATTTGTAAGTAATGACATACATGCATGTGAAGTTATTAAATGTTGCAAACAATCCCAAATTTAGACATTATTCACATCACAGTGAAAAGTATACATGACTGGTTAAGTCTACATTACTACACTTCTTTCTACTAGTTTGGTATAGTTTTCTTGGGACATTTTGAGATCGATCATCCCTGTTTAGTGTGAAATGTATATAAATCCTATTCATCTAAAGTGACAAATCCACATACATGTTTGTACAGGTACATTTTGTACAACATACCGGTATGAATTTAATTTTATTTCCTGTTTTGTTTAACTCAGTCTAGAAGCTCCAATCTTACTGTAATAGTTGCAGAGAGGACACAAATACCATATATAAATGCATATATTGTAATTATAAGAACATGTATGTTAGATACTTAGTTTTATGTGCAAAAAGTGTACACAACCATTTCCTTCTTCAATCAACTGCAGTTCAAAATTCAACACTTGCTATTTTCCAATATTTAATACAGCCAATAAACAGTTTCCCCGATTTCTTTTTTTTTCAAAGGAAGTTTCATGAAGTACATGTATAACACATGTAGGAACATTTCTATTGATTGAATGATTTTATGTCAATTGGCATTTTATAAATATATTGGGGTCACTGCATAAGCTCTATTCCCTATTAAACCACAATTCTGGTTTTGAGTGCAATCCTAAGGGGGGTGCGAAATAGACTTTTTCATAGAAAACGTCAACTTTAATAGTCACAGTTGAATCAAAACGCAGAGTTTCATAGTGCTTGTTAGTTTTCAAAAGGGGTTGCAATCGCACCCCCCTGTGTACGGGCCTGAAATGATCTTTGTTGGTTGTCTGAGTGCCCAACAGTGCTCTAGAAACCCATTTTCAACCAAATGGTTAACTGAAATATAACCCTTATACGCATGAATGTAGATTCATCTTCCACACCAAGCTTAAATGTGTGAAAGTTTCATGAAATTATTAGAAAGGCCATGGAAGAATTCAAAAAGTGTCATGTCGGCAATGTCTTACTTCCGAACCAATTTTTTTCTGTAATACAGAATGCCGATTCTCCCCGTCCCTTGCAATCCAGTTTTCATATCATGAAATAAACAAAGAAAATTGATTATATGTTTTACTTTTATCTGAAAAACAATATCATGTACAATGACAGCTCCTTTGCTCCTTGAATGATGAAGCGTGAAGAGTTCATATTATATCCATACTGTATGATGTTTGTAATTTCTATGTTTGATATTACATTATGCACATGCACCAAATAAATGTTGCTCCTTAATCTATTGCAATCAGTTGAATGTTTGCAAAGTCGCCAGGTGTCCTTTTCATTTTATGAGCAAAAACATCATGCCTGTCTGTATCTGTTAAAAGCCAATAAATCTGTAAAGATAAAATAATTTATTTCATGAATACTGTACAAATGCAGTATGCCTGAAGCAAAGGAGTATCAATGAGGGTAGTAAAGGGGGTTACTGTGCATGGCTGAACGGCAAATAAAAAGTGGCTTTCACGATGAACAGAAAATAATTCTTGCTGATCTTGATGCAGGATAAATAAAGAATCAAAATATTATTCGTTAATGAAGGAAAATTCCTGAATTTCGCTCAGTTTTTAACAGCTTTGACAGGTTTGTGTTCTTGAAACAGTACAACACTGCAAGGAGAAGGCAAAAATTGAGAAGTCCTTAAATTTTATGATTTCTTGGTGAACAATAAAAAATACCATGAACGAAAAATAATCATCATGATCATGCAAATCACGAAACACAAAAAATAAATTAAGGTGAACACGATGAACGATGAGTCCCCGTATGCACTGCTGAACAAGAAATAAAAAATTCAGAAATCGATGAACGGAAAGTAAAAAATGTCGAACACGGTGCACGAAAAAAACCTTTACCACCCTCATCAATGGGGCAAGTTGATTACATGTAAGTCCCATAACTCCTATAAAATTTGTCCAATCAAAGTGACATTGCAATATGATCAACTACATGTACATATCATAAGCAACAATCATACAAAATTTCATCATTATCGGTTGAGTGGTCTCAGAGGAGTTCACAGTGAGGGGGGACGGAGATCATCACCATTTAAAAGCAATTGGATAACTAACACTCAAGTTGAAAAACTTAAGTTAACAGACACCAGTGACAACCACATCATCATACAATAATATGTCCGTAAAAATATGCGGTCGTATATTAAAAATCTGCTGTCGGTTTTCACTTATTAGAAAAAAACTTATGTTCTATTTTTAGCCATGGCAGCCATGTTTTATGATGAATAAAAGATCCCAACATCAGTTTAATGCAACTAATGCTAATTAAAAACTGTACCAAGTTTGGTTTCAATTGGACTTACATGTATGGTTTCAGAGGAGTCAACATTTGAACAAACAAGGGGTTGCACTAAGTCCTGCTAAGCATACCCCCACTCGACTATTCAGAAAAACAGGAGGTAGACGACCGACTGACCTGGAAAGGGGAGACACGATACAACTCATCATGCTAAAGCTGTATATCAAATTTGAAATCAATCCCTTCTGTAGAAGCCGAGAAATCTGTTACAAAAAATTGTCTATTTTTGACCCATTAAAAGTCTAAGTTGGCTCGGAAAACAGGAAGTAGATGATGGACTAACCTGGAAAGGGGAGGAACGGTATAACTAATCATGCTGAAGCTGTGTACAAAATTTGAAACCAATCCATCCAGTAGAAGCCGAGAAATCTGTTACAAAAAATTTCACATTTCAAATTTTTTACCCTAAAAAGTCTAAGTCCGCTCGGAAACAGGAAGTAGATGATGGACTGACCTGGAAAGGGGAGGAACGGTATAACTAATCATGCTGAAGCTGTGTACCAAATTTGAAACCAATCCATCCAGTAGAAGCAGAGAAATTGAACCAGACGGACAAGGTGATTGCAATATAGCCCCCTCTCTTACGAGTGGGGGTATAATTTACAGAACACGGTTGCCATTGAAGTTATGACAATCACTGACATGACTCTTAAGGTCAGATGAGCTACATACATTGTTCATGTACAAAATGTAAAATGTAGCAGTGTTATACTAGTTTATTTCTCAAAATAAGAGCCCCTATTGTTTAACTAAGGAAGGGAGGGTGTCATATATTATATTTTTTTGTTCTTTTCAGACATGTCAGAAATCTTGTTGTGTTTTTCTTTAATTACCTTTGAAGTCAATTGAATCAATGCCTCAATTTTAAATGTACATATTGATGTCTTGGTCTGTAATAATCATTTTCACCACATATCTGAAAAATACAAAAAATATAAACATACATGTACATGTATGAAAAATCCTAATCATTGTGAAGTACACAAAATGTAGCTACATATGTATTCCAATTTGTCAGAGTTTTCTCGGGCAAATAGTCATGCTAGTCTCAAATACATTTTTGTACATGTAGGTATTACTCTTTTTGTGTCTTGTCTCATAGACATTTGAGATTGATTCTCCAAGTTTGGTAATTTTGTTATTACCCTTTATTATTCACAAGATTGAGCATACCTAAGGCACGAAACAGTTCTATATACATGCATGGGGTGACTGGAATATTGAATAAAATTACTGAATAATACATGACAATGTACAAAATGATCAGACCCAGTTGCCAGTTGTGACCAGTCCTACATTCCTAAATACGAGGCTGAACGTTAACATATACATGTACAGAGCACATATGAAGTCCCAAGCCAGAAGTTTTTATTAAAGTACTTGTTGTATTTGTTATTTGCTCTCTGTCAATTAAGAAATGGGATGTTTTTAGGTCGGATTGCGATTTTGAATCATAGGCATCATATTTAATCTACATGTAGATATAGTGCCAAACAGCAAGCAGCCACCACAGGTCATATTGGAGGCTGCTGGCGGTTTTCCATTGTAGATATTTTTAAATGCCATGTTCGAGTATACATGTTAACTACACTTATTCCAATTGTTGTAAACTACAGGTTTAGAGTTCATATCTGCTCCCTGATATCAATGGATATCAGCCATGACTTACTGACAGTGACTTACCGGTACATGTATTCTACATGTTATGCATACATGTCATAATAAAAAAAAATAAAAATTAAAATTCATTCTTCTTTCTTTATCATGGATTATCTTCTTATTAAACATGTACTGTACATGTCACAGTATGTATGTTATTATAGAACAAAAGTTATCTAGCACAAAGTTTTGCTATATAATACAATTTCATTCCCGTTCATGTAAATACACCCTCCTACATTGTCATTTTGTGATTCATGAAGAGTATTTTGTACTAAATATTATATGAACCCGAGACCACAACATTCCAGTGAGAAGTACATGTGCAATCTGGTTTTTAATCATAATATACATGTAATGGAAAGGGAGCACACATTTGTGTTCATTTTTGTACATGTTCTTTCAAAATAGATTGAGCAACCATTTGATCATTTTTAGCGGGTGGGTGGAATCTAAAATAAAAGGACAGTGCCTTGACAGGATTTCTTGACAGAAAAAATTCATTGATTTTTTTTTTACTGTGTTCGCCAGCACACACAAAATATATCCAGCATTGTCCAGGCTCAGATTATTAGAAAAATAAAAAAGTATGATACATTTTGTACATGTAATATAAATATCTATCGCCCCTTTTAAATCAAATGTTCACTCCCTGAGACCTTTTTACAATCATAGTAAACATGGTTATCAATTTTGACTACTCGCATGCATATACCTGACATAAAAAGTTATACTTGTTATACATTGTATTCTATAAAAAGGAACTCATTCATTTACACAGTTTAGGTTTTATTATTACATGTATATAATAAAATATTTGTAAATAATTCCCTCTTTTAGGCCAAACAAAAAAGTATGTGTGTTTACCGTCACATGCTGAAAAAAATTAGGGTCGGTAGGTAGGAAATTATTTTTTTTTTATTATTTTTTTTTTTACCTTGAGTCTATGGGGGCAGCTTTGTGACTTTAACAGTGCTTAATGGAAAATGCTCAAAAAAACTTTAGGGTAGGGGGGTAAAAATTAGGTAGGGTCGGGTGACAGTAAACTCACCTACTTTTTTTTTTGGCCCTATGACCATGATGACAATAAAAAAAAATTTTCAGGCTTATTTTTTAGTAAAATAAACTGAATATCATAATATATTTCTCTTTATGTAAATGTATGTTTTCAAGTAAAAAATAAGGAATGATTTACAAATTGATTTGACATATCAGTCAAGAATCAACTTTCCATCTTCATGACCTTGTTTGCTTAAAGAATTAAGTTCCATCACAGTGATTCAACATTGCACATTTCTGATTCGATGAATAGGACCAGATCGTACCCTCAAAGGAAGGTACGTAGCAGACTCAGGTTTACGTTATCACATCTAGGAAGTACATGTACTTGTATCATAATGGGGTAAAAAATAGGCTAGCAGTCTACATTGTACATGCATATATATAAGACTTCATATCGGACAATACAGTTTCATTTGCATATTTATTTGTGCTTCGACAGGAGGGGAGCATATATAAATAACGAAAAGAAAACGTCGTGCCCCACATGAAGACCGTAACATGAATGTTATAGGACTTCGTCAAATGGTATGAACTTTTTCTATCGTTGTTGTTAAATTTTTGTAAATCCTGCCGGGCTACAGATTTGACAGTTATCTTGTGTCTTGTGCAATGCCGTTTTTTTTGGTCTACAGTTTTATACATACATGTATCATATACAATGTACACTACATGCATGGAAGTTGTTTACATTTATATTTTAAATCATTTGTACCCTGGCCTGTAGAAAAAAAAATGTGGATGTTGACACCATAATTACTGACTTGTTTTGTGAGATTTTATACCAAAGTTTTCTACCTTTGCAAGTACAGCACTGCTCTAAAGCGTTCAGAGCCAAAAATGTGTATCTGTGTACCAGGTGTACATGTGCACACGTGTAAATATTGAATGATTGATCGTCTTTTAACCACTTTACCAACGTCAGCGTAAACAAATATGGCCTTTGATAATTCATGAAGGTATTGAAATACATGCTCTTACCTTATTGTCAGAGATAAAGATGATTTTCGTGTCGAATTCATGTTGTTTTGCTTTCTGTTTTCGCACAACAATTTTTTCCTATTTTGTTGATAGTTGAAAGCACCTTGCAGACACAGATCGGATTTTGATTGGTCGATAATAAAAAGGGGCGTTGTCTCCTTTTCAGCGGACACGAACAAAATTTTTGTTCACCGAATATGAATACAAAGACATTTGATTCAATAAATAACGGAAAACAGTAGTACACAATAAGTTTTATTGTATTCGTTCAATTATTTTAAATAAAATAACGAAATAAATGTACGGCAATAGCATTTTCACTCGAGACGCCGAAACCATGGACGGCGCCATTTTGAATATATAATTAGGTTTTTGTGGGAGTTATCTCCCCTGTCATTTTTTCTAAAATGTTGCCTTAACCCTGCTGCGAATATGAAATGAATCCACATGTAGTTAAAACTTGCATGAAACATTAAAAATAAATCAACGATCACGAAGTTTGCTTTACTATTATATGATCAGAAAGTTCAATTTGTGTTTATCAAATGTAAATCACTCAAGTGGAAAATATAGGTCACAGTGACCTAATTTTATCTGGATGCTAACCTACCATATATGATGCATACAAGAGAAGTTTGATGATCCTACCATGCATAGATGCTTAGATATGAACACGGATATAAACTTCGATTGAGGTCATTTAAGTGTTCAATATAGGTCACAGTGACCTAATTTCATTTGGATGCTGACCTACCATTTATGACGATATGACGTCCTCGGCATTTTTCCAGCAAGCTGGTGCCGTGGGACGTCAGAGCTCCTTCCATATCAAACACACGGGATTTAGCACAACAGTTTTGTTGTGCACTTCCGAGATCAATTAAGCAACTTTATCATCATTGTTGCATATATATTTTGGTCTCAAATGAAACATTTGGTTACTTAGAAAACTATTTTTAACTTTGCGACCAAGTGTGTACCCTAGGTGGCTGAATAGGGTAGCCCTCGTCCGCGGGGCTTGTCAGGCCTATAACACGGAAACCCTGACCGCCGACCATAGTGGGCCAACGTGTGTGAAGAGTGCCACGCTTCATGCACATAAAAGACCCCTTTGTGGACCGCCAAGTAGTGCACCACATAGGCTAAATTTTCCGCCCCTACCCACCTCTCCCCTTTTCCTGTGGTTCTTCAAAATTTACCGGTCCTTTGTTTCCCACCCCATCCCCATATTCCATTTATCGTCATCATTTCATGTTCATTTTATCATCTTTTTCATGTTCATCGCCTGTAAATAACCTATATAGCGTTGCACGGGTGTAAAACACCAACTCACTCACTTAAATCTTCCAGAAGCTTTAAGTGAATCGTATAATCGTTGTCAGAAAAGCGTGATGTTTCTTGTTCATTTGCTTCAACCTCTTCGTCGTCTTCGTCCAGATTTTCGTTGTTAGAAAGACGATTGCATACATGGTTAGATTTGATATCAAATAGTAATTCGTATGGTTACTTGCCCTCCTTTGTAAAACAGGTAGACCAGAAACATAATTACAAATATATATCATTGTGTTGGGATGCTAACATGCATCGCCCCAAATCGCCTTGGAGAGTATTCCATTTCAATCAGTATGATAAATAATGCCTAGAAACCAAATTTCATTGAAATCGGACAAAGTTTACTTTTTATCTAGGCGGAAGTAAAGTGAAACGAAAGTCAGAGCTTAATTCTTAATTAGAGAGCCGGTGGTGTAGTGGTTAACGCGTCGGGCTACTAACACCAAGGTTCGTGGTTCGATCCTCGTCTGGGGTGAAAATTTCATGAACCAATTTTCCGACTCTCTCTTGACACCATTTGCGAGGATGGTCTCAAGGAACGATGCTAGTCCATCGGAAGGGACGAAAAAGGTTGTCCCGTGTATGTGGAGAGCAATACCCCATGCACGTTAAAGACCCCTTTGTAGAGTTCGATAAGAGTAGGCTCAATGGGGGCCGCTGCAAAGGCCACACTCGCAAACTGCTAGCTGGAGAGGGATTTACATAAGCATTAAGCTTGTTTCCCAATCCAGGATAAATAAATATGTTTAAACTAATTCTGATTTCACCATTGAACTCGGCATACCCAATTTACCCAGATAACCCATTTTCATTACAATCGGACAAACTTTAACTTTTTAGTCTATTTTTAGTAACGGCCGCCATTTTGAAAATTTCAAAACTGCATTACACAACTTAGAATGACTCTCTATCAAACAAAACAGGTTTCTTGTTAATTGGAAAAGGCATTTTTGTACGACCTCAAAAAATTTGTGGACGTATAATGGTAATGCTGTTGTCGTCTGTTAACTTTAGCGTATACACGATAACTTTAGTTCTAGTTATCCAATTGCTATGAAATTGTACAATTATGTTCTTTATAATATAAGGATGGATGTGATTGATTTTGGGGGTCCTCCCCTTTTTTCGTTTTGAAGTTAGGATCCAAAAGGGGGCAAAAATGCTACTTTTCTGTTTGTTCCCACAATAACGTTTGTTCTGGTTAACCAAATGCTCTTATTTTACTTCAATGTTTTACACCATAAAAGGGCTTTTAATTGAAGACTAGGGAGGACAAGTTCAATGTCTACGAGAAGTGGAATATTAATAAAAATAATAAGAAGAAACGATGCAAAATCAATAAGTCGCTAAAACTCCGTTTTGGGCGACTGAAATATCATTAGATTGGGGATGTATTATATCTCGCCTCAGTTTCTCTTTCCTTGTTCTGTGAGATATTTCGTCTTTTCCTTGATTTATTAATGATTGGTACTGCTATAAATTAGTCTTGTGTTCAGTCGTGAGTTTAGCGTCCGTACGACACCCTTACACTCTTAAGTATGATTACAGTAAACTTCATATATCCATTACTTCATTGTTTGATAGATTTTCCAGTAAAATTGTCTATGTGCTCAGATCTACTGAGGCTTGTCTACACCGGAAAGTTTCACCCCATGAACAAAAGAAAACTTTTTCTCACCGCTTGTTTAATATCAGGAGATCTCTCCTTAATAAGGGGTTTTCAAAGTCAGTTACAGAAATCATTTCAAATTCTTGGCGAAAGTCAACTAGATCACAATATGAGTATTCATGGAGATTGTGGTTATTTTGGTGTAATTCAGAACAAGTTAATCCATTGGAGTCATCTATAAATCAGTTTTTAAAATATCTCTCAACCTTGTATAACAAGGGGAGAACTTACACTTGCATAAGTTTGCATAAATCTGCAATTTGCCTGGCTATGTTAGGTAATGACTCGTTTAGTAATAGTCATCTAGTTACTAGATTTATGAAAGGAATATATAATTTGAGACCTCCTCTCTGTTAATACATTTTCACTTGGGATGTAGGCATAGTTTTGAAATTCCTTTCTAAGCTCTATCCAAATAAGAAACTTACTTTAAAATGGTTAACGCTAAAATTCCATGCTCTAATTGCACTTGCTTCAGCTCAAAGGTCTCAAACTTTGGCAACTCTAGACAGAAAGTTGATGTTACTTAATAAAGATAATGTCAAGTTTAAGGTGGGGTCTTTATTAAAAACTTCAAGACCGAAACACACTGATAAAGATATTGTTATATGTAGTTATCACAAAGAATCTTTGTGTCCTGTTCTTACATTAATACATTATTTGGAAAGATCTTCTAAGTGTAAAGATACTAATGTTTTTGTTTCATTCAAAACTTTTTCTAAAGTAACATACCCGTGCGGGTTCCGGGTGGCGAATAGGCCCGCAGCAGCGCTAAGCTTGTCGGTAAAAGTCCACTAAAGAGCGCTCAGATACCTGACATCGGGTCAGGCCGCTTTGCCCACAAAGCGACTGGGATGTGTGCCCCAGGTGGTTGAATGGGGCAGCCCTGACATCGAGAGATGCAGGGTCGTCAGGCGATAATGCGGAAAACCTGACCGCAAACCATAGTGGTGCACCGTGTTGGGAAAAATGTCACGTTCCTTGCACGTTAAAGAACCCTGCTGCAGGTCTCTGTAAGAGTAGGACCCGTAGGATCCCCTTGCAGGAGGCTAAATTTCCCGTCCCTACCCATCACTCCTTTTTCCAGTGGCAGTCAAAACTCTCCTACCCGATTGGCCTTATGTCCCCATTTCCTCCACTTCATCACCATTTCATGTTCATTGTATCACCACTTTCATGTTCATCTCCCGGATATAGCCGAAATCGGGCTGCTTGGGAGTAAAGCAATAACTAACTAACTAACTAACTAAAGTAACAAGTTGTACAATAGCACGTTAGTTAAAGTTTGTTCTTTCAAGTGCTGGGATAGATACTTCTAAATTTAAGGGACATTCTTTTAGAAGTGCTTCTACTTCTGCAGCATTAAAAGCTGGATTACCTCTGAAAAATGTTTTAAAAACTGCTGATTGGAGCTCTGCTCAACATTTATAAGTTTTACTATAGAGAAATTGTAGATTCTGCAGTGGATCATGATAGATCAAATAATTTTACTGACAAAGTGTTTAATTCTATTTTACAGTAATACCTTGTGTATTTGGAGACCTCATTGGAGTTTATACAGAGTGGAATAGGATTTTCGACGGAGTTCATATTGACTGGATAAGGATTTTCTGCAGTTAGGATATGAGTTCAGGAATTTTTCGCAGTGACTTTTGTGGATACATCTATTTAGCATGGATGTGCGGGACATTTAAATCTTATGTAATTTTGAAAAAAATAAATCTGTATTTGTGAATTACTAGTTCTTGATGCCTTAAATTATTATGTGGAATAGGTTTACATGTACATCATTTCAAATATTTTGTGAGATGTGAAACAGATGTTCTGGTAGTTTTATTTGGGAGTTGTGTGTATCAGTGTAACTTTGGTTATTCTATTTGACTGAAGGAAACATTGTATGTAACCGATAGAAACTTGGTATGTTTGTGATCATATGCTATATCTATTGACCTTCATTGACTATTTTGGTATGCATTTATTGAGCTTTAAAGATTCAATTATTAAAACGAGAATAGCCCAGGATAATGTAATATAATGTACATCTGAAAGATTTAAAGGATAATGTGCATTATATGAAGAAGCCAAGGGCTTCGAGGGTTAATAATTACCCTCCCTTTTTCTTGGTTTTTTTGAGATTTGGACCCTGCCCTTATCTTTATACTTCAATAAATGCTTTGTTTGTCATTGGTTTTTGTCCTTGCTTTAAAATGAGGACGATTACAGGTGTTCACCTGGTTTTATTACGCTGTGGGGTTTAAAAATCACTCAGCTGTGAAAAAGGCGTGGGACCTGTTATGAAATAATTTATTCAATTATTAACCCTCGAAGCCCTTGGCTTCGTCATATAATGCACTATATCCTTCACATCTTTCAGATGTTTGGATAAGGTTACATTACTGCATGAAACTGCTATACGCCATATTGTACAAAAGCTTTGCAACATGTTGTAGGCAACATAAAAAAATATATCAATTCATTTAAAAGCCTGACTGGTGTGCTGTAGCAAGCAGGAACTGCTTTCTCTTCTTGAGAACCTGAACTCACTCCCGTTTTGACTTAAGTTCGCCCTGTTGATTGGTGTTCACTTGTTTTTGTGTAAGGAAAAAAAATGCGAGGTTCTAAATTTCGCCTTAACATTGCTATTAAAGGCATTGAAAATTGTCAAAGTTACTAGACTGAAAAATTAAGGTCCAGGTCAAAAGATGCAACTGTGCTAAGTTACTACTGGGATATATGCATACCAAGTTTCTTTAACCTACCACTTATAGTTCTGGAGGTATGGAGTTGCTCATAAACCTTAACATTACTGTTATATGTATTGAAATTTGTCAGTCACACAACAGGAAAATCAAGATAAGGTCAAAAGTTGGTGATGCAACTGTGATAAGCTACTAGTAGGGCATATGCATACCAAGTTTCTTTCACCTAGGACTTATAGTTCTTGAAATATGGAGGAGCTCATAAAACTTTAACATTTCTATTACATGTATATGCATTGAAAATTGTCAAAATCACTCAACCAGAAAATCAAGGACAAGGTCAAATGATGGGGATGCAACTGTGCTAAGCTACTACTGGGGCATATGCATACCAAAGTTTCATTAACCTTGTCCACAAAAGTCTTATAAAAAAGTTTTCAGACTGTAAAACGATCTAAGTTCACAAAGTCGCTGAAGCGTGAAATTGGGGTCAGGGTCAAATGGCATGGTGCCAGTTGCGTAGACCATAACCTAAACTGGCTGTATACCAAATATCAGATGACTAGCTACTACGCTTTTCAAGCAATTCATCGTCCACAAAAATCTTATAAAAAAGCTTTTGGCCTGTTAAAAGTTCTAAGCGGGCTAACCTCGGGGAATTAAAACTCCACCAGCAGTGCTAACCTTCACGGGTGTTCGAAATAAAAATGACGTTTTCTTGGAATTCTTGGGAATCACAGTTTAATCCACTTGCAACTGGTTTAAGTTTTGATATTGAGCTTTGTTCTTCAGAATTCAGCTTTGTTTGGCATGTTTTAAAATGTCGCCACAATTCTGATCGCCGATACATCTCTTGACAAAAATAGCATGTTACTATTTCAAGATGGTCTTGTTTTGGAAGATCGGTATTTAGGAATAACTCCCCCTTCCCTGCATTATATATACGTCATAATTATGTTAATAATCACCAGCATTAACCAGTTTCCCCCACTCGACTCTTCTAACTGCTGATTTCTTAGGCAATGTTAGAATTTTGGCTACTTGGATTCATCTTGTAGTGTCTGGCTATATTTGGATACATTTTATTGCAATAAATACAAGAATGTTTCTTGTTTTTTCAGATTTTTCAGTAGCACTTTGAAATGTTATCTTCCTTTCATTTTCTTATGTTATCTTCCTTTCATTTTCTGCCCGCAGCAGAGCCTAGCTTGTCGTAAGAGGCGACTAAGGGTCTTGGGATTCTGACGTCGGGTCAGTGCTCAGCCCACAGAGCGACCAAGTGTGTACCCTAGGTGGCTGAATAGGGTGGCCCTCGTCAGGGGTTGTCAGGTCTATAATACGGAAACCCTGACCGCCGACCATAGTGGGCCAACGTGTGTGGAGAGTGCCACGCTTCATGCACGTAAAAGACCCCTTTGTGGACCGCCCAGTAGTGCACCACATAGGCTAAATTTTCCGCCCCTACCCACTTCTCCCCTTTTCCTGTGGTTCTTCAAAATTTACCGGTCCTTTGTTTCCCATCCCACCCCCATATTTCATTATCATCATCGTTTCATGTTCATTTTATCACCCTTTTCATGTTCGTCGCCTGTAAATAACCTATATAGCGTTGCACGGGCGTAAAACACCAACTCACTCACTCACTCACTCCTTTCATTTTCACAGGTTTCAAGAACGGGAATTCCACAAGTTTCACTAGTTTTGGAACTGTTTACAATATCTGAAGAAAAGTCAAATGCCCATCTTGGTGCTGCAACAAATAGTTGTCCATTGCTGGAATGAGGTATGTCCTCATTTCTAAAAAAAAAATGGAATTTCAAGAAATGGCACAACATTGAAACTTTCTGAAAGTTACTTCCTGTCGAAGAGGAAAACATTAGGTCTCCAGAATGCATCCGTCTGTCGTATATGGGCTGTGAACACCATTGATAAACAATGTTACCATTAACACACACCTACAAATATGACAAAAAATGGGCAATAAGAGTACCATTATATGTACATGTTTGCTTTTATAATTAACATGATTAAAAGAATTGCAACATTAATGTGTCCAAAATACATAATGCCCCATCTGCAAACATTTATTACACATGTTTTATATAGTTTTAAAAGCCTCTTTCAGAATTTCTTGTAGATGAATAGGCACGCAGCAGCACTAACCTTGTAGGTAAAAGTCCACTAAAGAGCGCTCGGAAACCTGACATCGGGTCAGGCCACTTTGCCCACAAAGCGACTGGGATGTGTGCCCCAGGTGGTTGAATGGGGCAGCCCTGACATCGAGAGATGCGGGGTCGTCAGGCGATAATGCGGAAAACTTGACCGCAAACCATAGTGGTGCACCGTCTTTGGGAAAAATGTCAGGTTCCTCTCGGTAAGAGTAGGACCCGTAGGATCCCCATGCAGGAGGCAAAATTTCCCGTTCCTACCCATCACTCCTTTTTCCAGTGGCAATCAAAACTCTCCTACCCGATTACCCGATAAGCTTTTTTGTATGGGACTTGCATACAATTATGCCTGATATCCTAAGAATGCCTTTAGACTTTTCACAGACAAGTCGCAATCAATTAACCACATATTTCTAGTGTGGCAGGAACTGCTTACTCTTCCGGATCACCTGAGTTCACTCTCGTTTCGACTTGAGTTCGCGTTGCTGAATGCGGTGTTGTTGTTATGTGTGTGTGTTTTATGTTGTAATGTGGTTTGTTTTGTTGTGATGATTTTTTGTCTGCCGTTTTTGTCTTTGTCTTCAGGGTTTTATGATACTGATTACCCCTTTGGTACACCTTTGCTTCTTTTGTCTGTCGGAGTTATTCAAACCCACCACAGTTCTGTAGCTGAGTACAACCGACAATGATACGTTACACTCATTCTACTTTGGGTCTACAAGGTATGATAAGGGCCGTATTTGACCCCCTAATGTTGTTAAAATAAAATCCTGAGTAAATAGAAATATTTCAATTTCAAGTTGAATGGTTTAATTTTTTTACTATGGGTTTGATTTACCATAATTAACTATTATTTTTTTAATTGATAGTGGCCTAATATGGGTCAAAAGTAAGGAAGAAAAATGTGAAATTTTCATACTTATTTTGTTATTTTTCAAAGGCCCGCGCACATGTAAACCATGCATTTTTCCACTGATAATACTTAATTGATAGTAAAATTAAGATTTCATGAACAAACAGCCTGGTCTACGTAGGTGCACACTTCTAAAACATGAAAATATTATGAAACATTTGTCTGTTTTCAGGTTATTTGACAGAAATCATGCATACTTACCATGTATTGGCACAATATTTCAATCAATATAATAGGCGTTTTCTCTTGCCGAATGCTTTATTTTTACAGCCAACAAGGGGAGGGGGGCTTCGTCCGTCCGTCCATTACACTTTTGTGATCGCAACTCCTCTGAGACCGCTTAACGGATCTTATGGGTTTCCTAAGGAACTCTCTTTTGGGTCCCACTTTATATTTATATTTAGACTGCCAAGTCAGAGAGTTTATTGCTTACAAGTTAATTACTTTTTTGTACTATCAATAAATATAACGTGAAACACGAAAAAGATAGACACTACATGTTCGTTCTTCGCGAAGGCGTTTCGAAGAAAAGACTCAAAACGGACCAAATGATCGAGCGTGCTCCTGCCTTGGCGGAATCCACACTGGATATTCGAGATGAGTCCATTGGACTCGAGGAACCAAACAAGCCGATCGTTGATCGTGCGTTCTAGAGTCTTACAGACGCAGCTTGTCAAGGCTATCGGACGATAGTTGGAAGCATCTGTGTGATCCTTCCCCGGCTTAGGGATAGGAACAACAGTGGCAAGCTTCCATATTTCAGGCAATTTTCCGTTGATCCAAATATCATTCATTATTTTAAGAAGAGTGTTCATTGATATATCAGGGAGGTGTTTCAAAAGCTGATAGTGGATGTCATCAGGACCACATGCAGTATCATGGGCTTTACTTAAGGAACTTTTAAGTTCATCTAAAGAGAATGGGGAATTATAGCTCTCTGAATTGTCGGAGTTAAAGTTCAATTTAGTTTTTTCAGCTGTTCGTTTAAATTTTTGGAAGTCGGGTTTGTAATTAGATGAAGATGAATGTTTAGCAAAAGTTTCAGCTAGTTTGTTGGCAATGTCCTTTTCAGATGTTAAAGTGGAATTGCCAACGTTCAGATGTTTAACTGAGGATTTAGAGTTTTTACCTTTTAATTTTTGTATAAAATTCCAAATTTTATTCATAGGAGTTCGTGAAGTTAAACCAGATACAATTTTTTTCCAGGATGTTCTTCTGGATTGTCGACAAGTTCGTCTAGCCTTCGCCCGAAAAATTCTAAAATTACTCATATTTTCTTTTGTTTGGTGTTTGTCGAATAGTTTTTGAGCCTTATTTCTATCGTCGATAGCCTTGCCACACTCGTCTGTGAACCAAGGTTTATTGAGTTTTTTAGGAGTTGCCGAGGTCTTAGGAATGGTTTCATCCGCTATAGATATAAGAGTTTGATTAAATGTTGTAATTGGTTCTTGGTCATGATCAAAAAGTTCTGGTCCTAATTTTTCCGAACAAAGTATAGAAAATGTTTGCCAATCGGCCTTCTCTAATTTATAGCGAGGAATTCTTTGTTCGGGTTCACAAAAGAGATCTTTTAAAATTATAGGAAAGTGATCACTTCCACAGAGATCGTCATGGACTTGCCACGAGAAGTCTAATAAAAGAGAAGAATCACAAATAGAGAGATCAATTGATGAATAGGTTCCATTGCCAGAATGTAAAAATGTAGACGAACCATCATTAAAAATGCATAGCGATTCTTTGGATACAAAATCCTCAATCTTTTTACCCTTATCATTTAAAGTAACACTGCCCTATAATGGATTGTGGGCATTGAAATCCCCAATTAGCATGTATGGAGCAGGAAGCTGATCTGTTAAATTTTGAAGTTAAATTATCATTTGGTGGTATATAAACTGAACATAGAGTTATTGTTTGATGTAATGAAACTCTCACGGCAACTGCTTGCAGATCGGTAGTTAAAGGAATCGAACTATGGAGAATGCGATCCTTTACTAAGATGGAAGATCCGCCGGCAGCTCGCTCAGTATTAGAAAATTTGCTATACATAGAGAAGCCCTTCAAGGAAATCGTGTCAGTTTCCTTGAGGTGAGTTTCCTGAAGACAAAAGACAGTTGGATCTAATGACTGCACTAAAAGATGTAATTCAAGAGAATTGACCTTGAGGCCTCGGCAATTCCATTGAATGATGGTACTCATTTTGGAGTCTGATTAGGATCGGAAAGTCTACCGAGAGATCGCCTACGTCTGTGTGGAGACTGGCTCTGTGAACGCTCGATCGGTGTTTCCGAAAGATCCATATCCGACTCCATGTCGTCAGCAAGAGAGCCAAACCGATTATGCATAAAAATTGCATTTCGTTCGTCTTTCTTGGATCGAGATTTTGATGGTGACGTCTGTTGTGATGAGTTCTGTCGTCTATCCGGCTGTGAGGATCGCTGCTGTCTATTTGAAGTTTGAGAAGCAGACGATGACCTTGAGGAAGACTGTTTTTTCTTTGACGAAGAAGTTGAAGGAGAAGAGGGCTGAGGATTGGAAACTCTAGCAGGAACTCCAAATCCAGCCCAAGATGACTTACGTGGTGTATAAAACAATGTCTCATCGACCACTGAATCGTTATTTGGACCTGCTGTGGACTTTCGTGGAGGAGGAGGAGAATCATCCAACTCTTTCCATGGTTTCTTACTGTATTTGACAAAACCTTTTTGGGTTTCTTTATCAAAACAGTCGGCACCAAACATCCATCCATTGTTATTGCATGTACGGGGCTTAATTTCACCCTCCGGCCAGGTGTACATAGTTTGGTAACCAAATGTCCTAGAGGGTTTAGCAGCCTCCGCGTACGACCTTGATGGTGTTGTATCATTCGAGATAGAGACTTGACGACGAGCTTCCTGATATGAAATGTTTTTTTCAGCTTTAAGTTTTTGAATTTGTTTTTCATTTAAAAGAACGGGACATTGTTTGGATGAAGAAAGGTGGTCAGTGCTACAGTTAACACATTTTGGATCATTGGCACAGTTGAAATCCGAATGGCCTTCCTGTGCACACTTTACACACCTTTCCTTTCCGTTGCATAGCCTTTCCGTGGCCAAAACGTTGACATTTGAAACAGCGAAGAGGATTTGGAACAAAGATGTCTACAGACACTCTAAAATAGCCTAGATTTAAATTACTTGGTGGAACAGATGAATTGAAAGTAATTAGGTAAGTATTTAATTTTATAATTTTGTTGTCGTCTCTTTTAGTGAATCTTTTAACTTGGATGACACCTTGTGATTCAAGTTCAGAGCAGATCTCTTGCTCTGATAAATCAGCAAGGTTTCGATCTCTATCTCGAATGATACCCTGCGAACGATTCAGTGATCGATGAGCTTCAGCAGATACTGGTACTTCCAAAATAGATGAAATTGACATTATATTTTTTGCTTGTTGTTGTTTTGCGCACTCGACTAGAAGGTTACCGGAGCGGAGCTTGGTAACCTTTGGAATATCAACTCCAGTAACGCTCTTAATTGTTTTCGCAATGACAAAGGGTGAAACCTTTGTCAAAGGTCGAGTGGCATCTTTCCTCGAAAGTACAATAAACTTCGGCCAACTATCGTTTGTGGTATTTTGACGCTTAGATGAAGCTGGTGCGTCCTGATCGTCATCATCGCTACAAGAAATGTTGCGTTTTAATTTATCACTTAAACTGGTTGTTGTTGTTTTTTTTTGGGGAACCCATGATGAAACAAAATGATTCACTGCCTTGCTCCCCGCCCGCCACGGAGCGCTAACAAGGGCGATGCTGTTGCTCAACGGGGCTCCAGTTGAAAGCACCAGGGCTACAAGGACAGTATACTCGCACAGAGTATTCTTTAAAGGAGACAAGCATCGTGCCAGGGGTTACCTGGCGATACAATCCTCCAGAATTACATCCACACGATTGACCCATGAGCCACCGCCTTCTGTAGAACATAAATGACATTAAGTTAATAATTTCAGATATAACAAAATGTAAGTTATAAATACAATGAGATGGTGCTCTACAGGGCTTGGCGTGACCAGCCGATTGATCAGACCGGGCCGAATCTGACCGCCTGTCTAGGAGAAGTAAGGGCCAAAGCCCACATACGTGGACCAGGATCCCGTCCTCCCCCGACACAGGTCGCAACACACGGCAAACATGTTGACCCGTTTAGTCGCTTCTTACGACAAGCTTTACGGGCGGCTGCGGGACTATTCTTTTCACACCCGGTTCCCGCACGGGAGGACTACTGTTTTTGGCTTGTAAATCAAAAAGTATAAGAGATGCCATCCTACTGCTTCAGCATCAAAAGTTCTACAAAAGTCTTATTTAGGCTTATAGAATGAAAACTATTTCAGATTGACAAAAGCTGTTGCTTGCTCAGCTCCTTTAGCTCTACAACAGTCTCCAAAGGGTCGAAGTTGTTAGGGTCCCGTGCGGAGCCCGGGAGGCGAATAGGCCCGCAGCAGCGCTAAGCTTGTCGGAAAAGTCCACTAAAGAGCGCTCATAAACCTGACATCGGGGTCAGGCCGCTTTGCCCACAAAGCGACTGGGATGTGTGCCCCAGGTGGTTGAATGGGGCAGCCTTGACATCGAGAGATGCGGGGTCGTCAGGCGATAATGCGGAAAACCTGACCATAGTGGTGCACCGTGTTGGGAAAAATGTCACGTTCCTCGCACGTTAAAGAACCCTGCTGCAGGTCTCGGTAAGACTAGGACCCGTAGGATCCCCATGCAGGAGGCTAAATTAACCGTCCCTACCTATCACTCCTTTTTCCAGTGGCAGTCAAAACTATCCTACCCGATTGGCCTTGTGTCCCCATTTCCTCCACTTCATCATCATTTCATGTTCATTGTATCACCATTTTCATTTTCATCTCCCGGATATAGCCGAAATCGTGCTGCTTGGGAGTAAAGCACTAACTAACTAACTAACTAACGAAGTTGTTAGGTGACCCCTTACAGGGGTTAGAGACCCTTAAAGGCGAAAAATAATGTTATTGGCCTCTAGAATGAAAACAATATATATAGAGAAAAGTTGTTGCTTGCTTAGATGTTCCGCTCATTTAGCTCTACAAAAGTCGTCATAGGGTCAAAGTTGTCAGATGACTCTTTATTGGGATTACAACCCCTAAATTAACATGTTTTCATGTTTTTGGCTTAAAATGAAAACTATAGCAGAGTAAAACAAGAGGCTCCCAGGAGCCTGAATGTTTACAAGCATTAAAAATCTTTTCTCTATTTGCAATTGCTTTCATTCTAAATAATCAAAAAACACTAAGGGGCTGTAACCCCTATAAGGGGTTATCAGACAACTTCAACCCTATGGAGACTTTTGTAGAGCTAAATGAGCTGAACATTTAAGCAAGCAACAGCTTTTCTCTATCTGCAATAGCTTTCATTCTTTAAGCCAAAAACACTATTTTTGCCTTTAAGGGGCTGTAACCCCTAAATGGGGTCATCTGAAAACTTTGACCCTATGAAGACTTTTGTAGAGCTTAATGAGCTGAACATTTTAGCAAGCAACAGCTTTTCTCTATCTGCAATAATTTCATTCTATAGGCCAAAAACACTATTTTTGGCCTTTAAGGGGCTGTAACCCCTATAAGTGGTCATCTGACAACTTTGACTTAATGGAGACTTTTGTAGAGCTAATTGAGCTGAACATTTAAGCAAGCAACAGCTTTTCTCTATTTACAATAGTTTTCATTCTTAAGGCCAAAAACACTATTTTTCGCCTTTAAGGGGCTGTAACCCTTATAAGGGGTCATCTGACACCTTTGACTTTATTGAGACTTTTGTAGAGCTAAATGAGCTGAACATTTAAGCAAGCAACAGCTTTTCTCTATCTACAATAGTTTTCATTCTATAGGCCAAAAACATGCAAAAATGATATTTTTCACCTTTAAGGGGCTTTAACCCCTATAAAGGGTCATCTGCCAACTTCAACCCCATGGAGACTTTTATAAGGCTAAATAAGCGGAACATTTTAGCAAGCAACAGCTTTTCTCGATCTGCAATAGTTTTCATTCTATAGGCCAAAAACGCTATTTTTCGCCTTTCAGGGGCTGTAACCCCTATAAGGGGTCATCTGACAACTTTGACCCTATGGAAACTTTTGTAGAGCTAAATGAGCTGAACATTTAAGCAAGCAACAGCTTTTCTCTATCTACAATAGTTTTCATTCTATAGACCAAAAACATGCAAAAACGCTATTTTTCACCTCTAAGGGGCTATTATGGATCATCTGACAACTTTGACCTTATGGAGACTTTTGTAGAGCTAAATGAGCTGAACATTTAAGCAAGCAACAGCTTTTTTCTATTTGCAATAGTTTTCATTCTATAGGCCAAAAACACTATTTTTTGCCTTTAAGGGGCTGTAACCCCTATAAGGGGTCATCTGACAACTTCGACCCTATGGAGACTTTTTTTAGAGCTAAATGAGCTGAACATTTAAGCAAGCAACAGCTTTTCTCTATTTACAATAGTTTTCATTCTATAGACCAAAAACATGCAAAAACGCTATTTTTCACCTTTAAGGGGCTATTATGGATCATCTGACAACTTTGACCTTATGGAGACTTTTGTAGAGCTAAATGAGCTGAACATTTAAGCAAGCAACAGCTTTTTTCTATTTGCAATAGTTTTCATTCTATAGGCCAAAAACACTATTTTTTGCCTTTAAGGGGCTGTAACCCCTATAAGGGGTCATCTGACAACTTCGACCCTATGGAGACTTTTTTTAGAGCTAAATGAGCTGAACATTTAAGCAAGCAACAGCTTTTCTCTATTTACAATAGTTTTCATTCTATAGGCCAAAAACATGCAAAAACGCTATTTTTCACCTTTAAGGGGCTGTAATTCCTACAAGGGATTATCTGACAACTTCGACCAAATTGAGACTTTTGTAGAACTTTTGATGCTGAAGCAGCAGCGTGGCATCAGATTTCATCTATCTCTTATACTTTTTGATTTACAAGCCAAAAACAGTAGTCTTACCCCCTGGTCTATTTTTAGTAACGGTGGCCATGTTTTTTGACAGATCAAAAATTGAAACACAAGTTTGGTGCAGGACACCCTAAGGATCATTCATACCAAGTTTCATTAAATTCTGTTCAGTAGTTTCAGAGGAGAAGATTTTTGAAAAATTGTTAACAGACGACGACAGACATCGACGACGACAGACGACCGACGACGACGGACGCCAGGTGATGGTAATAGCTCACCTGGACCTTCGGTCCAGGTGAGCTAAAAATGGAATGCTTGTTTAAATGTTCAATTCATTAATTAAACTTTTAACAAAAGTCTCTATAGAGTCACAGTGTTACGACGGTCCTTAAAATAACATTTTGCACGTTTTTGGCTACAGAATCAAAACTATTGCTGAAAGAGAAAAGCTGTAGTTTGCTTAAATGTTTAGCTTATTTAGCTCTTCAAAGTTCATCATAGGGGTGACATCAAGACCAGTTCTGGAGCCTCTTGTTTTGTTTGTTTTTCTGAGAGTCTCTTCCATTCATCATCATTATTCCTAGAAATGGCTCTAGCCATTAAAACTTTGAAATCTCTCCATATATCTTTTTTACTGTATAAGCATTCTTTCAATATTAAATTCAGATTTTATTTTAGTCAACTTGCTTGTTATCTTACAAATTCTTCTTATCCTTGAAAAAATTAGAAAGAGATCGTATGCATTTAAAAAAAGTTTATTTTAACTAACACTAATGCATCTATTAACATATTAACATTGTGTGATGAAAATATAAATTACAACAAAAAAGTTATAGCATAAGTAGAAACGAGTTTCTATAAATCACCATGATTATGTTTTAGATAACCGCTACAATACTGGTGGCCCCAGTTATAAGGCCTACAGGCAAAACGCAGAAAGTGTTCGTTAAAGCCCTAGATCATTCGACGGAAGACGTAATAACTCTTTCGTCGTTTGAACTGGAGATGATACAAAAGAAACTCAAAGATGAACAATCCTACAAAATTAAGAAACTGGAACACCACACTACATTTGGCCTCAAAATAAAAAAGTCATCAATCGTAAGTTCACAATTACCACACCAATGCAGCATAAACATATTTATTATACTAAAGATTTTTTCCTAACAAGTTTTAATTAAACAGATCAATCTATCAAATATATATTTTTTTAATTTCGTGCGCCGAACTAGTGCACATCCTCATGTTGACCATCTTAATTAGTTGTATAATTGATAGCATTTCGATTCAACAATATTTCGCGCAAAATGCTTGTTTTAACTAACACTAATGCATCTATTAAACTTGTTGCGGTCGTATCATGCTGCGCTCGGCGTAGCTTTTTATTATTTCGTGTTACACAAATGACACAAAGTGTAATTGAAAAGTGCTTTTGTGGATCATTGAGGAAGTAAAAATAAAACAATATCCTAAAGACATTAAATTGTTGTCGAAACATAAAATTTTGATCACAAATTTATATTTTTTTTCAGGAAGCATGGAAATGATAAAGCCTATGTTGGGCCAATGTGTGCCGGAAACTGTCTTTTTGCCATGTTTCATCATGGCACATCAGATAACAACATAATAAATGTTGCTGGATATTTTCGGTAATGCAGACAGTATTACTAGGATAACTTTTTGAACAGCTGCATATCGTTGGGGGGAGGACATTTAAGCCATGTTATACAATGGGGAGCTTCAAAATATCTTAATAGTTATATGTGGCAGAGTAATGGAGGTGGTAGCACAATCATTTTCTATTGTCTACAAGTTGATGTGTAAAACAAGGCTTCTGATAACTATATACAAGACTATTGCATATGCTCAAGTTGTAAGCGTCATTATTTTAACACCTGTATGTACAGAAATTAGTATGTCTCATTCTAGGTGTGATATTTATTCGAAGGAGTGTTCTTGTACGATTTGTGAAAGGGTTTTGTTTGATTTTTTATAAGTAAAGAGAATAATGGCATGTATTACTGATGCGTAATTTTACAGGAATATCATCGATGTACAAAAAAAAAAATGAAAATGAACACAGGCTGTAACCGTTGCCAAGTCAGAGATTGTGGTGCAGCCAGGGAAAACCTATGAGGCTGTTAATAAGCCAGACCCCGAGAAGATCATGGTAGAGCGGAGTAGCTTGGCTGGGATAGTGGAGAGCCGGACAGGCAGGTCTGGGTTGACTTTCAAGGTGGATGGGGCGTGACAGTGTCCATAGGTTAGTTAGTTAGTTATTGCTTTACTCCCAAGCAGCGCGATTTCGGCTATATCCGGGAGATGAACATGAAAGTGGTGATACAATGAACATGAAATGATGATGATGTGGAGGAAATGGAGACAAGGCAAATCGGGTAGGAGAGTTTTGACTGCCACTGGAAAAAAAGGAGTGATGGGTAGGGACAGGAAATTTTGCCTCCTGCATGGGGATCCTACGGGTCCTTCTCTTACCGAGACCTGCAGCAGGGTTCTTTAACGTGCGGGGAACGTGACATTTTTCCCAACACGGTGCACCACTATGGTTTGCGGTCAGGTTTTCCGCATTATCGCCTGACGACCCCGCATCTCTCGATGTCAGGGCTGCCCCATTTAACCACCTGGGGCACACATCCCAGTCGCTTTGTGGGCAAAGCGGCCTGACCCCGATTTCAGGTTTCTGAGCGCTCTTTAGTGGACTTTTACCGACAAGCTTAGCGCTGCTGCGGGCCTATTCGCCTCCCGGGCCCCGCACGGGACTGGGGTGATGTGTGGGCACCAGGCCTGGTGCTGGAGGCCGCCTGGTCATGAACAGACAGCCATACTGGCCAGTGGAGAGAAGGAGGCTTTTAACCAATAGTTTTATTTATCCCGATGGGTCCAGTCCCAGCAGGATCCTGATGGTGCTTCAGGGGAAGCAATAGTTTTAAGGAGCGGGAGGAAACCCAACAGACCGACACCAGCAACACCAAAGAAAATTCCATCAGTAGATTAAAGTGACATTGAATTGATCAGGAAGATGCAAGAAGAAGATGATACCATCGGAGAAATTTTAAGATTCAAAAACCTACACGGGAATGTTTTAGCAGTAAAAGCAGAGAATACAAGTTTAACATAGCCAATTGGAAACGTTTAGATGTCAGAAACGGTGTGCTATGCCGTCTGTGGGAAGAAGCTGACGATAACCCTGTGAAACAGCCTTAAAAATATCCAGCATGTCTTTTATTAAATGCCCGAAGTGCCGTATGTTGCTTTTTTCCCATTGTTATAAATACTACAAAATTTAATGCTGCGTTTTTGTTCAACATAATAGACACTTTTTTAACACAACATTTATTATCAGTTTTACAACATTTACAAGATTTTTATACAGTTTTTCGATCTGTTCGTTTGTCTGTTCTTCAGTTGGATCTTCATGAAATTTTGTTCACTATTATATCAAGGACTAAACATACATGTAGCAACCAACATTGGAGTCTTTTTCAAATGTTTGTCCTTCTTAGAGTCTGTGTTTTACCTTTCAGGTTCAACTTTGAGTCCCGTGCGGGGCCCGGGTGGCGAATAGGCCCGCAGCAGAGCCTAGCTTGTCGTAAGAGGCGACTAAGGGTCTTGGGATTCTGACGTCGGGTCAGTGCTTAGCCCACAGAGCGACCAAGTGTGTACCCTAGATGGCTGAATAGGGTAGCCCTCGTCCGCGGGGGTTGTCAGGTCTATAATACGGAAACCCTGACCGCCGACCATAGTGGGCCAACGTGTGTGGAGAGTGCCACGCTTCATGCACGTAAAAGACCCCTTTGTGGACCGCCAAGTAGTGCACCACATAGGCTAAATTTTCCGCCCCTACCCATCTCTCCCCTTTTCCTGTGGTTCTTCAAAATTTACCGTTCCTTTGTGTCCCACCCCATCCCCATATTTCATTTATCATCATCATTTCATGTTCATTTTATCATCCTTTTCAAGTTCATCGGCTGTAAATAACCTATATAGCGTTGCACGGGCGTAAAACACCAACTCACTCACTCACTCAACTTTTTGAGCCATGTACCGTACATCAACATAAACAAGATTTTTATACAGTTTTTCGATCTGTTCGTTTGTCTGTTCTTCAGTTGGATCAAGGACTAAACATACATGTAGCAACCAACATTGGGGTCTTTTTCAAATGTTTGTCCTTCTTAGAGTCTGTGTATTACCTTTCAGGTTCAACTTTTTGAGCCATGTACCGTACATCAACATTTACAAGATTTTTATACAGTTTTTCGATCTGTTCGTTTGTCTGTTCTTCAGTTGGATCTTCATGAAATTTTGTACACTATTATATCAAGGACTAAACATACATGTAGCAACCAACATTGGAGTCTTTTTCAAATGTTTGTCCTTCTTAGAGTCTGTGTTTTACCTTTCAGGTTCAACTTTTTGTGCCAAAGCTCTTGGGATCACTCAAAAACGTAATAATTTGGAGTATACATTTGACATTTCACATGGTCTGCCAGGTATCTACTTATGTAATAGTAATATTAACAGGTTTTTTTTATGAACACTTTATTTTGACTTCATATTACTTTAGAATTCTCATCTTTATACAGATCATCATGGAACCAATCAACATACTAAATCAAATTAAAGAATCGTCGGAGAAAGTAACAGACTTGTCATTAAAGATAGTGGGATTACTGTTTAAGATTCAAAGAGAAGGCAATGTCAACATTGGCCGGTTGAACGAAATCAGTGATATCACTGATGAAATAGCAGCTCATATGAGCAAAAACATAGATGGCACAAACAATGTAACTACTGCCATAAAGGAAAACATGTCCTTCGTAGAAACTCACAAAAGGGAAAACAAACACCTGCAGGCAAAATTCTCAGAAGCCAGATGTGACATGTATGCTTCTCAAGAACAATGCAAGAAGATCAAACTAGAACTTGACAACAGCCAGGAACTTTTAACTGCCTTTACAGATGATTTCTTCACATCTACACCAAGTAATGATGGTCATGATGAAACCGATGGAAATGATGTTGAAATACAGGACAACACTGTCATTGAAAGAGATGACAATGTTGAAGAAAACAGCACTGTTGTTGAAAGAGAGGACAACATTGAAGAGAACAGCACTGTCGTTGAAAGAGAGAACAACACTGCTGTTGAAAGAGAGGACAACTTTGAACAATAAACATTAAAAAAAAACAAAATTTGTACATCGTTTATGTAACAGAAATACATACTGAATTGTTTTGTAATTTATTATACTTATTTTGTTTTTCTGTAAATTGCAAAGGATATGTACTATTGAAATTGGTTTCTTTTGATTCTAATAAATGTTTTTTAGAGATCTGAATAGAAGATGCTGAAGAAAGGGAAATAATGTACAATATTCAACAAAGACATTCAGGAAACTGTATATGTGTAGTATCCCGTGCGGGGCCCGGGTGGCGAATAGGCCCGCAGCAGAGCCTAGCTTGTCGTAAGAGGCGACTAAGGGTCTTGGGATTCTGACGTCGGGTCAGTGCTCAGCCCACAGAGCGACCAAGTGTGTACCCTAGGTGGCTGAATAGGGTAGCCCTCGTCCGCGGGGGTTGTCAGGTCTATAATACGGAAACCCTGACCGCCGACCATAGTGGGCCAACGTGTGTGGAGAGTGCCACGCTTCATGCACGTAAAAGACCCCTTTGTGGACCGCCCAGTAGTGCACCACATAGGCTAAATTTTCCGACCCTACCCACCTCTCCCCTTTTTCCTGTGGTTCTTCAAAATTTACCGGTCCTTTGTTTCCCACCCCATCCCCATATTTCATTTATCATCATCATTTCATGTTCATTTTATCATCCTTTTCATGTTCATCGCCTGTAAATAACCTATATAGCGTTGCACGGGCGTAAAACACCAACTCACTCACTCACTCACGTATATGTGTAGTCAAAGGTAATATTTG
The DNA here is from genome assembly GCA_963971305.1 of Arcuatula senhousia. Lineage (NCBI taxonomy): Eukaryota > Metazoa > Mollusca > Bivalvia > Mytilida > Mytilidae > Arcuatula > Arcuatula senhousia. The sequence continues at coordinate 29,200,863 of OZ020314.1, read as the reverse complement.
TCTAACTGTTCTAATACATGTATATATGGTAAATCATTAAGTAACTTTACACACAGTAATTATATTCATCAAGCAAAACAATATGTACTATAATGTGGCAAATGCCTTGCAACTACTTTGAACAGTTACACATAATAGTAACCATTATATTTGTAGCTTTTAGTTCTTAAATATGTTAGCAATGACCATTTGTTGTATATGTGTTTCCCTAATAAATTATGTTTTATGTCTTAATTGTTCAAAACAAACATTGAACTTGGCAACTTTACTTATCTGTATTATTTGTCCCCTGCTGCAATGTGTTTGATGGACTTAGTAATGGTGTTCATCCGTCCATCTGTCTGTTCGTAATGTATTTTGTGAAAGCAACTCCTCTGAAAACAGATTTTGCTGAAATTTGGTAGAAATGTTTACCACCATATGTCTTGGATCATTCCATACCGCCATTTGGCTTTGACTCATTTTTCATGACTTATGAAACTTTATCCACTTAATGAATTTTCAACATTTTGTTTGTCAGTCACATATTTTCTTTTTCTGAGATGCAACTCAATGGATTTTGCTCAAATTTTCTATTTTTCTCTTATATAAATGATGCTTACTTTTTCAGATTGAGTCTAAGTAAAGTATTCTAAAATGCCAAAAAAGAAAACAAGTGGAAAGAACACTCGAGCTGCCAGGCAGAAAGATAAACTTAGGAAAAGACAAGAAAGACTTCAGGTTACAAATGTTGTCATTCAATTTTTGACTCAAGTTTCACTAAAGTCTGAAAAGATTAATGGATGTGCATGCTGTACTTGTTAAGGTTTTGAAATTTTGTATTGAATATCATGTGGAGTATTTGTGTTCTAGTCTGTCAGACATACATGTGCAGTTTTACGACTTGGTCATTTCCTTTCCACTTTGGGTCAACTTGACACGCTGAATGGACTATTGGCAACGCGACGGGTGTGCTATAGCAAGCAGGAACTGCTTACTCTTCCGGAGCACCTGAGTTCACTCTTGTTTCGACTGGAGTTCGCGTTGTTGATTGATATTCAGTTGTTTTGTGTTTCCATGTTTTACGTGTTGTCTGTTTTTGTCCCGTTCTTGTTTGTGTTTACTGGTTTAGTCTCTGCCCTTTCGGACTTTTGACATTCGGATACCCCATTGGTACCTCTGCTTCTTTACCTGAACTGTATCTCTTTGTTCTAACCCCTACCCCTTATTTTGTGTTTTCCACGAATATAACCCTTATTGTATGATTTTCTATTTACCCTAACCCTAAGTGTATCTTAATATGCTAACCCCTAACTCTAATTGTGTGTTTTATACTAACCCTAACCCTAATTATATGTTTTACACTAACCCTAACCCTAATTGTATGATGTTGTACTAACCCTAACCCTAAGTGTATCTAAATATGCTAACCCCTTTCCCTAATTGTGTGTTTTATACTAAACGTAACCCTAATTATATGTTTTACCCTAACCCTTACCCTAATTGTACATTTATGTAGTAACCTTTACCTGAACTGTATCTCTTTCTACTAACCCCTACCCCTTTTTTGTGCTTTCATCAACCCAAACCCTAAGTGTATCTTAATATGCTAAGCCCAAATCTTAGTTGTGTGTTTGATACTAACCCTAACCCTAATTATATGTTTTACACTAACCCTAACCCTAATTGTAAGTTTTTGTACTAACCCTTGTCATAAATGCATTTTTGTACTAACCCCTACCCCTTATTTTGTGTTTTCATCCACCCTATTCCTAATTGTATGATTTTGTACTAACCCTAACTCTAAATGTATCTTAATATGCTAACCCCTAACCTTAATTGGGTGTTTTATACTTAGCATACCCTAATTATGTTTTACACTAACCCTCACCCTAATTGCACGTTTTTTTTTACTATCCGTTACCTAAACTGTATCTCTTTGTACTAACCCCTACACCTTTTTTGTGTTTTCATCGACCCTAACCCTAATTGTATGATTTTGTACTAACCCTAACCTTAACCCTAAGTGTATCTTAATATGCTAAGCCCAAATCCTAGTTGTGTGTTTGATACAAACCTAATTATATGTTTTACACTAACCCTAATCCATATGGTACGTTTTTGTACTAACCCTTATCATAAATGCATTTTTTGTACTAACCCCTACTGCCAAATTGTTTTTGAGCTTTATTTCTATCGTCGATAGCCTTGTCACACTCGTCTGTGACCCAAGGTTTATTGAGTTTTTTAGGAGTTGCCGAGGTCTTTGGAATGGTTTCATCAACTATAGAGATAAGAGTTTGGTTAAAAGTTGTTATTGGTTCTTGGTCCTGATAAACAATTTCTGGTCTTAATTTTTCCGAACAAAGTATTAAAAATTTTTGCCAATCGGCCTTCTCTAACTTATAGCGAGGAATTATTTGTTCAGGTTCACCAAAAAGATCTTTTTATATAATAGGAAAGTGATCACTTCCACAGAGATCATCATGGACTTGCCATGAGAAATCTGTTAAAAGAGAAGGATCACAAATTGAGAGATCAATTGATGAGTATGTTCCATTTCCAGAATGTAAAAATGTAGAAGAACCATCATTCAAGATACAAAGAGATTCTTTTGATACAAAATCCTCAATGTTTTTACCCTATCATTCAAGTTGGCACTGCCCCATAATGGGTTGTGGGCATTGAAGTCCCCAACTAACATGTATTGAGCAGGAAGCTTATCCGTTAAATTTTGAAGTTGTGCTAAAGTTAAGTTATCATTAGGTGGTATATAAACTGAACATAGGGTTATTGTTTGATGTAATGAAACTCTAACGGCAACTGCCCTCAGATCGGTAGTTAAAGGAATCGAACTATGGAGAATACGATCCTTAACTAAGATGGAGGATCCGCCAGAAGCTCGTTCTGTATTAGAAAATGTGTTATACATAGAAAAACCCTTCAAGGAATCGTGTCAGTTTTCTTGAGGTGTGTTTCCTGAAGACAAAAGACAGTTGGATTTAAAGACTGCACTAAGAGTTGTAATTCAAGAAAGTTGGCCTTAAGGCCTCGGCAATTCCATTGAATGATGGTACTCATTTTGGAGTCTGTATGGGATCAGAAAGTCTACCGAGTGATCGCCTACGTCTCCTCTGTGGAGACTGGCTCTGTGAACGGTCGACAGGTGTTTCCGATAGATCCATATCAGACTCCATTTCGTCACCATGAGAGCCGAAACGATTATGCATAAAAATTGCATCTCGTTCGGCCTTCTTTGATCTACGCATTTTAAGCGGTGACGTCTGCTGCGATGAACTCTGGCGTCTTCCTGGCTGTGAGGGTCGCTGCTGTCTATTTCCAGGTTGAGCAGCAGATGACGACCTTGAAGAAGCCGATTGGCTCTGTTTGGAAGAAAGAGAAATTGATGGGGGTTGAGGATTAGAAGCTTTGGTTGGAGCTCCAAATCCAGTCCAAGACGATTTTCGTGGAATTATAAACAAATCCTCATCGACCATTGAATCATTATTTGGACCTGCTGTTGACTTACGTGGTGGGGCATGATTATCACACAATTCCTTCCAAGGCTTCGCGTATTTGATATTGCTTTTTGGGATATCATCCACGAAACAGTCAGCACCAAACATCCATCCATTGGTTTTGCAAGTACGGGGCTTAATTTCACCCTCAGGCCAAGTGTACATGGTTTGCCAACCATATGTCCTAGAGGGTTTAGCAGCCTCCGCGTAAGACATGGATGGTGCTGTATCACTCGAGATAGAGACTTGACGACGAGCTTCTTGGTAGGTAATGTTCTTTTCTGCTTTAAGTTTTTGGATTTCTTTTTCACGTAGAAGAGTTGGACAATGTTTTGAAGACGAAAAATGATCACCACTGCAGTTAACACATTTTGGATTTTTCGTACAGTTGAAATCCGAGTGGCCTTCCTCAGCGCACTTTACACATTTTTCCTTCCCGTTGCAGGTGGCCTTCCCGTGGCCAAAACGTTGGCATTTAAAACAACGGAGAGAATTAGGAATAAATATGTCTACGGACACTCTGAAAAGACCCAGATTAATGTGACTTGGTGGAGCTGCGGAATTAAATGTAATAAGGTATGTATTTAATTTAATAATTTTGTTGTCTTCCTTTTTTGTAAACCTTTTAACGTGTGAGACACCTTGTGATGAAAGTTCAGAGCATATTTCTTGCTCTGATAAATCAGCAAGGTTTCGGTCTCCATCTCGAATGATACCCTGCGAACGATTCAATGATCGATGAGCTTCAGCGGAAACTGGTACCTCTAAAATGGATGAAATTGTCAAAATGTTTTTTGCTTGTTGTTGTTTGGCACACTCTACTAGGAGGTTACCGGATCGGAGTTTCGTAACCTTGGGAACATCACCTCCGGTAACACCCTTAATTGTTTTCGCAATGACAAAGGGCGAAACCTTTGTCAAAGAACGAGTGGCATCTTTGCTTGAAAGTATAATAAACTTTGGCCAACTATCATTTGTTGTGTATTGACGTTTTGAAGAAGCTGGTGCATCCTGATCATCACTATCACTACATGAAATATTTCGTTTATACTTTTCACTCGAACTTGTTGCTTGTTTTTTTGGGGAAGCCATGATGAAGAGAAGAGAGTTTCACTGCCTTGCTCCCCGCCCGCCATGGAGCGCCAACAAGGGCGATGCTGTTATACAACGGCTCTCCTGTTGAAAGCACCAGGGTTACAAGGACAGCATACTCGCACAGAGTATTCCTTTAGGGAGACAAGCATCGTGCCGGGAGTTACCCGGCGCTACAACTCTCCAGAATAACATCCACACGATTGACCCATGAGCCACTGCCTTCTGTAAAGCATAACTGACATCAAGTTATAAATTCTAATATTACGGAAAGAGAGTTTGAAATAAACGAGAAGGTGCTTTACAGGGCTTGGCGTGACCAGCCGATTGATCAGACCGAGCCGAATCTGACCGCCTGTCTAGGAGAAGTAAGGGCCAAAGCCCACATACGTGGACCAGGATCCCGTCCTCCCCCGACACAGGTCGCAACACACGGCAAACATGTTGACCCGTTTAGTCGCTTCTTACGACAAGCTTTACGGGCGGCTGCGGGACTATTCTTTTCACACCCGGTTCCTGCACGGGGGCATATTGAGATGGATAAACTTGTTGTTTTAATATTTCGAAAGATATACTTTAAAATTAGCTGATTGTCAACTTCTGTTCAGAAAAACAAGAGGCTCCCAGGAGCCTGAATCGCTCACCTGACATATGTGCCTGAAGTAAAGGTTATAAGGCAAAATCTATTTAACGTAGAAAGGGTCATAAGATTAATAAGGGGGTCATCTGACAATATGGTGGATCTAAAGGTGCTGATCACTTTTGTTCTCAATCAAAATCTAAAAATCTGTGACCCTTTTTGAGTTATTTGCAAAAAAATGAAGTTTAACCTAATGTTCTATTTGTAGCCACAGCGGCCATGTTTTACAACCAATAAAAAATCCCCACAACAGTTCTATACACCTAATAATAATAAACAATAATACCAAGTTTGGTTCCATTTGGACTTGAAGTGTTAGAGGAGTTAACATTTTCAATATAAGGAAATGCAGTTAAAATGCTCAATTTTGACGTCCCAAGGGCAATAACTCCTTAAAGGAAAGGTCCTACAACGTTGACCCTGTTACAAATTTTGTAGATCTTGATGCGCCTAACAATATGCAATTTAAATTTTTCAAATATCTTGTATAGTTTTCAAGATATTGAGCTAAACAGGTGCAAAATTTGCAAATAATCCACAAAAAGGGCAATAACTCCTACATGGGTTGTTGGATTTTCTTCAAAATTTCAGAGCTGGTAGATCTTGAGGTGCTGATCACTTTTGTTCCCGATCAAAATTGTGAAATCTGTCACCGTTTTAGAGTTATTTGCAAAAAACTGCCATTTACCTCTATGTTCTATTTTTAGCCATAGCGGCCATGTTTTACGACCAATCAAAAATCCCCACATCAGTTCTATACACCCAATGCTAATAAACAACTATACCAAGTTTCGTTCCATTTGGATTTAAAGTGTCAGAGGAGTTAACGTTTTCAATGTAATGAGGAAATGCAGTTAAAATGCTAAATTTTGACGTTCTAAGCGCAATAACTCCTAAAAGGAAAGGTCCTACAATGTTGACCATGTTACATATGTTGTAGATCTTGATGTGCTTAACAATATGCAATTTAAATTTCTCAAATATCTAGTATAGTTTTCAAGATATTGAGCTAAACAGGTGCAAAATTTGCAAAAAAATCCACAAAAAGGGAAATTACTCCTACATGGGTTGTTGGATTTTCTTCAAAATTTCAGAGCTGGTAGATCATGAGGTGCTGATCACTTTTGTTCCCAATCAAAATTTTGAAATATGTCACCGTTTTAGAGTTATTTGCAAAAAAACTGCCATTTACCTCTATGTTCTATTTTTAGCCATAGCGGCCATGTTTTACGACCAATCAAAAATCCCCACATCAGTTCTATACACCTAATGCTAATAAACAAATATACCAAGTTTGGTTCCATTTTGACTTAAAGTGTCAGAGGAGTTAACGTTTTCAATGTAATGAGGGAATGCTGTTAAAATGCTAAATTTTGACGTTCTAAGGGCAATAACTCCTAAAAGGAAAGGTCCTACAACGTTGACCCTGTTACATGTTTTGTAGATCATGATGTGCTAAACAATATGCAATTTAAATTTCTCAAATATCTAGTATAGTTTTCAAGATATTGAGCTAAACAGGTGCAAAATTTGCAAAAAAATCCACAAAAAGGGCAATAACTCCTACATGGGTCGTTGGATTTTTCTTCTCAAATTGATTGATGCTTCTGAGCACGCTCAATTCTTTATCTGTTCCGATTCTCTTTCTTGTCTTTTGGCGATTCAGAACTGCAAATTAAAAAATCCATTAATCTCTAAAATTGTTTATATGGTTCATCAATTGATCAGAAGTGGTTTGGATTTGATTTTCCTATGGGTACCCAGTCACACTGGTATTCATGGAAATTCAATTGTGGACAGTGTTGCGAAGGAAGCCCTTCGCAAACCAGTTTCCAAATGTTTTATTCCTTACTCGGATTGTAGAAATACAATCCGACTATATGTTCAGAGCTTGTGGGATGAGGTTTGGGCTGCCGCTGAGCACAACAAACTTCATGAGCTTAAACCACAGCTTGGGGAAGGTCATGCTTCATTTCGATGCCGTCGAGACCAGGTGGTCATCACTAGATGTCGTATAGGACATTCTAGAGTCACTCATGGCCACCTGATGACACAAGAGAAGGAGGCCCCAATGTGCATTCCTTGTGACTCGCGGTATTCTTTGAAGCATGTTTTCCTCAACTGTGTTGATGTTGCTCCAATTAGAATGAAGTATTTCACTTGTGCAACAATGCACGATTTGTTCAGCGGTATCCCAACCGATGCCATTTTATCGTTTTTAAAGGAAACTGGTTTATATGCAAAATTGTAGTTTTTATAGTAAACTTTTGTAAGTATTGTGTTGTTTTACGTTATTTATTTATCTATGTCATCATAATTTGTTTAGATATTGTAGTTTGTGCTTTATCACTAGTTTTATGTTTTAATGTGCCCTTTTTAGTTGGTGTTTTTATCTAGTCATACTTTTTTGTTTTATCGACGGTCTTTTGACTTTGTTTTATACTGAATTTTAAGTTATATATCACCACTTGTTTATGTCCCGATTATGGCTGAAATATCGCCGACGGGACATTTAGCAAACAACAATCAATCAATCAATATTAAAAATTTCTGGGTAGGTAGATCTTGAGGTGCTGATCACTTTTACCCTATGCCAGAATTTGATATCTGTCACCGTTTTTGAGTTATTTGCAAAAAACTGCATTTTACCCCTATGTTCTATTTTTAGCCATGGCGGCCATGTTTTACGACGAATCAAAAATCCCCACATCAGTTCTAAGCACCGAATGCTAATGAACAACCATACCAAGTTTGGTTGCAATTGGACTTATGGTGTCAGAGGAGTTAACGTTTTAAAAAGTTTACGGACGACGGACGCCAAGTGATGACAATAGCTCACTTGTCACTCGGGTCAAGTGAGCTAAAAACCAAAAAAAAAAAACACTTGTCATACAACATCAGAAAAGTATAATTTAATCAGCTTGATAGGTTACATACTTGTTGACAGTACTAACAAGGTTATTTTCATTTTGTAGTCAAGATGCCTCAGCCTGCTAAAAAGCGAGGACGAACTGAAAGTTCTACGCTACCTAGCACACCCAGCACGAGTACGCGGTGTGCCACTGAAACAAAGACAAAGGAGATAATTTCAGAAATGGTCCCGATGATTGTCGATATGGTTGTAGACAAAATCAATCAAAAAACTAATACTGCACCAACAAACAATGGGGGAGATCAACATAACAAACAACAAGTAGTGTCAGAGGCAGAACAGGTGCCATCAAATGGAAACATAGGTAAATAAATAGCCTCTTCATCAACGCCAACTGTAATCAAAGTTCGAATTCAGTTGGTCCACTACATGCTGGACGTTCGTTAGGACAGGCTGTTGACCTGAAACTCAAATTCAAAATTTCGGCACAGGAATATATTTCAATAAGTAGCCTGCTTCAAAAACAGTCTGCCGCAAAATTAAAAGTAGTGCAGGTTGACAATCAAATTCAGTTTATACAGAAAGAAAGAAAATTCTTTTTAAGTCATTTAGTCAGTGGGTTAGTGCTTTTCACATTTTCGTTTCGATTAATTGTACAAAATATCCAGAGCAGTCCTCAAATTTTAAGAAATATATGGCAATTGTGCAAAAGATCCATGATCATGTAGGGGAGAGGGATGCTCTGTATTGTAACGAAATTTTAATAGATGAATTGCACGCCAAAACTGTTTCATTCCCCTCCACAATTCTTACCTCGGAACATAAACAAAACGCAATTTATCGGTACGTTAATATTACATCTTTATTAACATGATTAAGGGTTTTAAACTATGATGGTTCTGTTTATTAAAGTCTAATTTATATTTGCATTAAGAAGGAATCATAAGGGAAGTGCGCATTGTTTTAATTACGCTAATCGCTAAGTAAATAACTTCCCTGTTTACATTGTTTATATAATACTATTTATATACATTTGTAATGCACACGTTCGGAACTAAATTATCTAGAGTTTTCCTGAGTTGAGACGATAACAATATTTTCTATTACTTCAAAACGCATTAATGATTAAGATTTTTGGTATCGCCCATCAAACTTGGTATCGTCCAAAGCCTACGTCATCATGTCATATATAAACGCGAAACACTGGATATTCTAGGTCATTCTGTTGTTATTTGTTAATCGTGAACGGTTTAATAGGTAATAATAAATACGGGTAAATACTTATAAGAGAAATACTGAGCGCAATCGCCCAGCCTGAATAAGGCTTAGGATTAGCTTGGTATAATTAAAGTATAACGTTCACAAGCGGATGCGCTATATTGAGATTGCGCATTACCGAGGTTAGTTTGACCAGGAGCGGATCCGCCGATAGCGGATGCGCAATACCATAATACAGTTGCGGATTCGTCTGTAGATTACCATCCTCGGAAACCCAGGGCTTCTTTTCTCGCTTACTCATTCATCACCCCTGGGACATTTTGTATGAAATTCTTCGTTTTGAGTTCAGGATCTGATCTTGAACTTCATATTATTTGTATATAGAATCATGTTTTAATCGCATTAGATAAATCTAAAGCGACCAATCAGAAAGCTCGATACAAAACTATCGAAAACGAAGTATTTTGTGCGTTGTCTCCCAGGGGTGATGAATGAGTAAGCGAGAGAAGAAGCCCTGGGTTTCCGAGGATGGTAGATTACAAGTCAATAAACTTCATCTCACAAATACATCCCTATTCAAGATACCTCAAAGTCTTGATACGAACCTAGACTACACGTTACCACGTTACAGTATTATGATGAGTATTTTAGATTATGGCGGGCAGTAGCTACAATAATGTAGCTCCTTTGACATCTTTGATTAGGTGGAATCAAAGATGTCAAAGGAGCTACATTATTGTAGCGAATCAAAGATGTCAAAGGAGCTACATTATTGTAGCTAGGCGGGCAGATAATCCAATGATTGATGGATCAAGAACTGCACTCAGAGGCGCTCCAAATTGACTTTAAGGTAAAAATGGAAAGTGCGGACAAACCTGGGATTCGTTATGAAAAAAATAATAATCCACAGCTTTTTCGTGGGAAAAATGACAGAAAAGGAGCAAGTTTAAGCTGGAACAATAATGGGTGAAATTGTAGTGAAAATAGATATGATCATACTTTCTGTTTCTTTGTTTATATACAGTTTACCTAAAAATAGCCTATGCACGTGCTAAGATAAAATACAGCAGTTTATTTATAGATTCACTAATTAAGTTCTCTGGATTCTTTATCTCAATCAGCTGAAAATCATGAAAGGCTCCGATTGGCTGGGGGGGGGGGTATATAAGCACGAAAATCAGGGGGATCAAATGTCAGTTCACTCTTATCAGTTCGCGAGTTAACTTCTAAAGAATATTGGCAGAATTAGTAGCAGACGACGAAGATAATTATCAAGGTACGTTTTTAACTATAGGTTGATGCAGGTTGTTTGAGACTTCTGTTTCAAACAGTGTCAGCACGTAGTGGTTTGGCATATAGCATTTTGATTGCTTGAAGACAACAAAATAAAGGTCATCCCAGCAGAATTTGAAAAACCAGAAAAGAGAAGTAAGCTATTATATTACAATGCTTTTTCTACCCGATAAATATACGAGAGAAATGCGATGCAGTAAAGGAAATCGTTACTTACTCGCAAACGACTTGTTATAGAATCCTCTAACAGATCTTCCCGAAAGAGTTTAGAGTAAACGCGTGTCATATACGATCACATCTTATTCCTTACGAGTGATATGCGATGCGTTTACGAGTTGAATTATGGCATTGTCATTTTTTTCGACTCGCAATAGTTTTAAGGTGATTTTTGACGAGTTCAGATAATTATACACGAGTGTCAAGACCTATTTACGAGAAATTGAGAGTTAATTGTGAATGGATAGCAAGTGTTTGCGATCGAATATGAGTTGTAAACTCGTAATAACTCATAGGAAAACATTTTGCTTGTGAAGTGAGTATAAAACTGTGTGAGTTGTAAAAATAATTATGTCTTATTTTAACTCGCAGGCACATCGCAAATCACTTGTAAAGAACTAGCGGAAACCGCGTTTACTCTAAACTAACTTGGTAAAACCTCACAGAGGACTTCTTTTACAAGCCGTAGTTACGATTTTCTTTACTATATCGCGTTTCACTTGTAAAGAAATTGTTAACACGCCGTAACATGCTCGAAAAGATAAAAAAAAAAATAAAATTCATATTGTCGCTTGACGGGTTTCCGTTAAATTTCCGCTCATGAAGAAATCATTAAAGCTCGGAAATAGCTCGTAAAAGGTTGGAAGAAATATCTAAAGAACTCGTATAACTACATACTTTGAAAATCGTAACGACTCGTACGAGAATATCGTAAATATTAAAGAGGTTTAAACTGCAAAATATATATGTTTAAGACTATTGCGAAGTGATAAAACAACATCATAATTTAACTAGTAAATGAATCGCAAATTACTTTCAAGAAATATGGTGATCCAAAATGACGCGCAATTACTTCTAACTAACTCTAATAAGCTCGCTGAGGTATCCTTTGGCGAGTGGTTTGTGGGTTAGTTACGATTTTATTCCCAGTGTCGATATTTAATTTAACAAACGTTGTAAAGATACCATCATATGCTTGTAATACCTTCAAATTTTGAAACTCTCGACGGGCGTGCGTTAAATTACCACACATCTGAAAAAAAAGAATGAACTTTTGAATCCTTTCCAAAATTCGCGTAAGAACTCGTAAGCTAAAAATTTTGAAAACTAACATCCAAAACGAGCTTATTTAAATATTAAGTGTATTGATAAAAATATTTCAGGAAAAGAATGTCCTGATTCTCTGTGTCAACCTGATACAATTGACAACTGTTTTGTAAATCCCTGTGATTTCAATACATGTCCGAACTATCCTGATGCAATTTGCTGGTAAGTTTCAATAGCGTATGCTCTCCCCTTTTCCTGTGGTTCTTCAAAATTAACCGTCCCTTTGTTTCCCACCCCATCCCATACTTCATTTATCATCATCATTTCATGTTCATTGTATCATCCTTTTCATGTTCATCGCCTGTAAATAACCTATATAGCGTTGCACGGGCGTAAAACACCAACTCACTCACTCACTCACTCACTCAAAAGCGTATGCCTTAATTTTGAAATAAACAATAATTTACAAAGACTATTTTAAATAAGGTGAAGGTTTCATAAGGTTATATGTATCTACGAAATCAAGATTCTTAGTGAGCTATGTTGAAAAGGATGCAATTCCTTTTTTTTCAAATCTTACATTTTGTTTGAATTTTGTTCTAGTAATGTAAATGTAATTATTTGTTAACATATTTCTATTGTTGTAATTTTGTGTTCTAGTGACGACTTTTGTGACTGTTCACCGAGATATTATGACAGTCAGGGCAGTGAAGTAACGGCAATGTGTCTTTTCGGTAATGTAAACTATTTGTTTGTAAGATGTCAACGTTAAAATTTAATGTACAGTTGTTAATTGTGATGTTAATAGTTTTTTAATGTTTTCTTAATGGAAATCACACATAATTCATATATGCTGTTTTTGCCAAATCAATACTTTTTTACAAATGAACAAAATAAAAATTAGAACAAACTTCCAGACAATACCTTTTGCTACGCCTGACACACGTTTCGTCTTTTCAAAACTCGTAAGAGGCGCTCTAATAAAAGCTGAAAATGCCAAACTCTTTTTGAATGTAAAGAGCATTGAGTTAAAATAGTATGTATATTTAGCTTAATTGTTAACTTATGCATTGTTTATGTTCATATTAGTAGTTTAAGTAATTTGATGAATTTTTGTCATCAGCCATGTTTTTATTTTTATATCTAGTCATTTTAATTGTATTTTATACAGAAAAGGTTAAATATTATTATTTACTTTTCTCTTCATGTCATTTCAAACTATTTCATCAGAGTTATTTTGTTTTTGTAACTTTAACAGGCACTTGCTGTTTTATGCTTGAGAACAAGGCCATCATATTCATGTTTATTTAGGTCAAGGTATTTACACTAGTGCCCTTTTTCTGGTGCCCTAGTGCTCCTGGTATTATAATCCTAACTCCTGGTAGTATGGTTATACTCCTGTGTTCATAGCTCCTTCTTTTATATGTTAACTCCTTGTATTATGTCTTTGACTCCTTATTATTGCATCAGATTCTCATGCAATTCTGTATAGATATTACATCAGATTTGTTAGGGTATATAAGTGGGTATTTTGCTTACTCTTTATCTTTAGATTCTTAGATTACTAGATCTTTAGATCAGTCTTTGGATTATTGTTTTGGCGTTATGGATTACTCTAAATTCTAAAAACATACCATTTTCGGGGGACTATAAAATTGTATTGTGTATAACCTGTATGTATGACTTTGGATTTTATCTCAATAACATTTATCAACCTGCCATTGTGTTTTACTCTTGTGAAAGCAAGTTGCCAGACTACACAGGATCCACATATTTATTTTATGTGACCAAGAACTTTCCAAACGCTACTGAAAGGCCTTGTTAAAAAGGGAAGTGTCATCACTTGGTGTTCGTCTCAATACAGTAGTTGGTTTACATCAGTTGCAACAGACAGGCGAACCATCTCAGTTGGTTGATTGATTGACTCTTGCCACATCACTTCACTACACACACCATTCCTTTCCCCTTTTTTTCGTCACAGTAACTTAAAATATAGATAAAAACATATAACCTGTTAGTAAAAGTTACAATTATGTAATACTTTACCGTCTGATAAGATGGTTTCAATTGATTAAAAAAGCAACCCAAAACATTGAAAGCAGGACACCTAATTAAGATATCATAATTTTTTTTTTATAGACGGATGTCCTCCTGTCTGTGCTATTTTTTGCTTGTTTGGCAATGTCTACGATGAAAATGGTTCCCGTGCGGGGCCCGGGTGGCGAATAGGCCCGCAGCAGAGCCTAGCTTGTCGTAAGAGGCGACTAAGGGTCTTGGGATTCCGACGTCGGGTCGGTGCTCAGCCCACAGAGCGACCAAGTGTGTACCCTAGGTGGCTGAATAGGGTAGCCCTCGTCCGCGGGGGTTGTCAGGTCTATAATACGGAAACCCTGACCGCCGACCATAGTGGGCCAACGTGTGTGGAGAGTGCCACGCTTCATGCACGTAAAAGACCCCTTTGTGGACCGCCCAGTAGTGCACCACATAGGCTAAATTTTCCGACCCTACCCACCTCTCCCCTTTTTCCTGTGGTTCTTCAAAATTTACCGGTCCTTTGTTTCCCACCCCATCCCCATATTTCATTTATCATCATCATTTCATGTTCATTTTATCATCCTTTTCATGTTCATCGCCTGTAAATAACCTATATAGCGTTGCACGGGCGTAAAACACCAACTCACTCACTCACTCACGATGAAAATGGATGTCCGGCTTGCGAATGTAAATCAGGTATGTACAACACTTAAAGAATCCATTTAGTGATGGATTGAGAGGTGGAGTTCCTCAAGTTGAAATCCTGAATTTCTTCCAAAATGTGTTTTTACAGATTTTCGGAAAAGATTACACAGAACCTTCAAATCATTTTATCATTTTTCATCCGACCCCTGGATATGAAATCAAAGTCTATTAGTATGACCACTAGAATGCTTGCTATTGATCACTCTTAAATCATTTGTATTTTTGCCACACATTAGATAAAAAATCTGTCAAAGTCAAAAATGGCCTGATTTCGTTTAACAGGAACTAGGTGAGCGACAGACCTAAAATCGGTTCCCACGTTATGGGCCCCCACCCTGATGCTGTATACCAAATACCAAGTGGCTGTGATTAGTAGTTGCTGAGAAAACTGTTACGAAAATTTTTTCCCCGCCCGCCCGACATTCACCATTGTATAACCCGGATTTCACGCGGATTTTTCACTCCTTGAAATCCCGCCAAAAATGAAAGCATATTCAATTTGCATTCCAACATGCAAAACACAAAAAGGTACGCACAATGTTAAACACAAACGTTTGGCAAAAGCAGATTCACTGTTCTAAAAGTCTCAAAAAGTTAAAAACGATTGTTTTAATCAAATTTATTATGCATGATATTTAACATTCGATGTTTAATTATGAAGAGATTATACCTGTAACATATTTTTTAAAAACGATGGCAAAAGACATGATTGATATTGATGGAAAACGTATATATCTGTGTTCTTTAGGTTGTGATGGTAATGAACCAGCTTTAGCAGGTCAGTCATATTGTTCCGCGGAAACTTGTCCTGCAGGTTACACATGTAAACAGCCTGAATATTTTTATGTGGACCAAGGTGTATGTTGTCCAGGCAGGTGAAATAATATTATGGTTGAAAAGTTTGGGAATAATGCAAATTATTTAACCGACAGGAAAGGAAGTTGTGCTTGGTGGTGATGGACGCTGTGATAGCCCTGGGTACAGTGCAAAGTTTGGATGCTACACCTTGATGGATCTTGATTCATGTAAAATTGTGGATGTTCGCTTGATGCAGGTATATTATATTGGTTGATTCATTTATAGATAAAAATAAAGATACATATATTTTAAAGCTAGCTAAATATGTTTTTTTAAATACAATTTTGTAATAAATAAAAAACTTAAATAATAATTTTTTTCAAGGTATGATTAACAAACTACATGGTAACATAAAATTTCAGTCAAATGAAGTAAAAGGATCGACACATATGGAGCTTGAAGGTCTAAGAAGAGGGTTGGACTATTTGACTCGCGTTGGCAATCGAGTCAATGTTACAGCACTGGTAACAGACAGACATGTAATGATTAAGAAGTACATGCGAGAGAACTACCCTAATATTAAGCACTACTTCGACGTATGGCATATTGCCAAAGGTGAGTTTATGCTTTTATCTATTTTTATTTGTAATTTCTTTTTATTTTGTTTGTTATAGATGGGGGTAGCATAGATGTTCATATTAAAGGATAAGCAAAGTGCAACTTTTCTTCTATTCAGACTTTAATTTTAGAGCAGAAATATATACTTTCAAACTGAAAGTTAACTTTCAATAAAACGTATTTTTATCTTGTTGCCAGGAGTGTCCAAGAAGCTTGAAGTTGCGGCAAAGAAGAGAGGTGCTGGAAATATAAGACCCTGGATTAGAAGTATAAGCAACCATACGTATTGGGTAGCAGCTACAGGAGATGATGGAGACGAAAAACTAGCAAAATGGACTTCCATCACAAACCACATTAGAGATATCCATCGCCATGAGTCAGAATTGTTTCCACAGTGTGAACATGGACAGTTAGAGGAAGATCTAGACCGTGAATGGCTTCAAGATGGTAAAATGGCTTTTTGTTTTCTTTTTCATAGAAATTTAAATTTATAAACCCTTTTTTTAAATTATAATGGTCTTAGAAAACTTGTAAAATTATCTTTCGATTGTTATATTTTATAATTGATATCAAACTTATTTACTGTACATGGAAAGATTATAATTATTCTACATGTATTTAAGGTTCAAGAAGCTTCAAACTTGTGAAGGATGTTGTAGAAAGTCCATATTTACTACGAGACATTCCTAAACTGTCACAAGTCCATCAGACCTATGGATTAGAGGTGTACCATTCAGTGCTTAACCAGTTCGCCCCTAAGAGCACCCACTTCTTTTATGCTTCTATGATGGCAAGGTAAATACAAATGTGTGCAGAATTCAACTAAAACATGGCATACTCATGATACTGTAACCTTAATGTTCAAATAATGTGCTGCTGGAAACTGCTTACTCTTCAGGAGCACATAAGTTCACTCTCTTTTCTAATAGAGTTCCTGACAAAAAATACATGTACATCTGATTATCAAATAAATGTACATTGAAATCAATATAACTTTTATAAATCTTAAACTTATTTTTTTTTAACAGAACCTATGTAGCAGCCCTTCATTTCAATGAAAATGGAAACAGGCAACAAGCCGAGACAAGAGATGGTGAAGGGCGTTGGAGGAAATCATTCCCAAAGGCAAAAAAGGGGGAACATTGTGTTGTAAAGGCACAGAGAGTACCAGCAACTTTCGGTAAAACATTCATTTCATTACATGTACATGAGTTACATGTTGCTTGAGAAAAAAAATAAGTAATAATGCTTTGTTTTCTTTTAATATATTTTTATGTAAATGTACATTTAAATACAGGAGAGCAATTATATACATGTTTATTATGTTCATAATTGAACATTTATCATGTTCATAATTTAATGCATTTGTATCTTATTATCATTATTTTCCAGACTATGTACATGATTTGATGACACGAGTATTCCGACGCAGACATATGTATGATTCCATTGCTGCAGCAGCTGAGGATTTTAGATTGGGTCTTGATAAACCTGATCCTCTGACATCTTTGTATCAGAATGTTGACAAAGATTTTCTGATACGGGAAAGACAATCCAGATTTGTCAACTAGTAAGGCATTACGGTCGGGCATATTTGAACCCAGTGTATTCTTCAGAAGGGTATGTCGCACGTATCTTCTTCACGGCACAAGATGGAATCACCTTTCTTCTACCTTTTCCCAAAATATGCCAAATCCACCTGGTAAACTGTCTGTATGCAATGTATCTGTACAATCTATTAAAAAAAGAAAATATCATTTATGAATTTTGTGTGTGTGTTTATATCTATTTCTTGTTTTCATATTGTTGTATTTTATGTAATGCTCTGCTAATTATATAAAACTATTATTTCTTAACAAAAAATAACATTACGTATTTTATTGTGATCATATTGAACAGAAAATGTTTTATTTAAAAAAATAAAAATGATGTTTTGTTACATGCTCTTCAATCTTTTTTAATATATGCAGTGTGATGCATAAATTATTACATGTAGACTGATCATTTTGTGTTAAGTGATCGCGCTTATTATGAGATTGATCATTCAAGTTCGGTAGTTTTGTTATTACCTTTATTTACTTACTCATGAATTGACTCATTGTCGTCGATAGGACCATCAACTTCAACAAATTGATACATGGCAGTTTCAACTACATGCCGATTCAAACAGTTTCCAATGAACCCTTCATGCTCTGTGATGCATGTCACACCCTCTTCTTCAATTTTATTATTAACAGGATCAATTTCGTTACAGCATACCGATTCTGTTTGAGATGGCATCAACCCACACTGTTGACAATCACACCTGAATAAATGAAATATTAATAAAAAGCTACGCCGAGCGCAGCATGATACGACCGCAACGAGTTGAACCCTGTACGTTGGAGGCCCAGTATGGATAGTCCATTGCTTTGGTCACATGAAGCCCATGGTGGACTTACAAAGCTTTTTGACACATGCATCCTGTGGTGGACTTAAAAATGCATTTTTGACGCATTTATATTTACATCAACATCTAATACAAAAGCCATATTCATATATACATGTATTAATTTACAATTTTGGCCCTTTGACCCCTTATTTCTCAAAAACGGTAAAAATATTGCAAATCCGATTAAAGAATAAGGCAGAAATATTCACAAGGAATCCAATGAAAAAAAGATTTTTGAAAATCGGACCACAAATAAAAAAGTTGATTTTAAGGGCGTGGCCTGTCTTTAGCCCCCTGTAACAATGTAATGGTGAAATACATATCAAAAACATTGACACATTAGACACATTAGATAGATAGAATTTAATGATGAATTCAATAAAAAAAGAATTTTCAAAATCGAAGGAATGATAAACATTCTACAATAGGTTTGTCAATACACCCGTTTTAGCCCTTTTTGGCCCTTTTTTCTAAAACAGAAGGGGCCACAAACCCCTTTTGCATACGAAAATGATGTTGTTAGGCGCTTTATCAGCAGGTACGACAACATATTTGTCATGTAAGGTGGACAATGTCTTCGCAACATCAGGGTTGTTGAAAATAGATGTTGCCTTGGTGCTCATCGAGCCTTTCAAAGAGTTAATCCTTTTCAAAACCAACGACCTCACAGACTTTACCCACTCAGAAAGAACGTCGCTTTCTTTTTCATGTTCTTTTTTGGCCCATTTTCTGGCATAGTCTTCAACTGAATCCATAATTGTTTTGAAATTATGGTTCCAGTTGATTGCTCTAGGCTCACGATATTTTGGTCCTTTGGCCAAAACATCGCGGAGTTGGTCATTTTCCACTATGTTGAGGTCCCCGGTAATGACGTGGCCAGAGGGGCTATATTTGAATGGGGATTTGTCACAAGAACAGTCTGGTGGTTTTGCCTTGAGGTCGTTGATTTGGTAAGCCCGCAAAACTTGTTTGTAGTTAAATACCTTAGGTGCAATGGTGGCAGTATAGGAATAATAAATGACGGGAACACTTTTGTCTTTGAAATAAGGAGGGATATGTTCTGTAACAGATTTATGGTGTAAAATGTTACCTAAATTTATGGCATCCAGACCTTTGTTTAAAAATGGAAGAGAAATGAAAGAGCGATTGTCCTTGTTGTTTTCGTGTGGAACACCGACTGGTTTGAATAATCGGTTGTATCCAATGTCAAGAACAATGGCTGTAAGACGGTACAATGTAATTGGGCAGGTTACGGGAAGCCTCAAC
This sequence comes from Arcuatula senhousia, assembly GCA_963971305.1. Lineage (NCBI taxonomy): Eukaryota > Metazoa > Mollusca > Bivalvia > Mytilida > Mytilidae > Arcuatula > Arcuatula senhousia. Next base: position 29,181,136 of record OZ020314.1, on the reverse strand, counting down.
CATCTGTTCAGTGCCAATTGTGTAACCAGTCGGGACATTCCATTCAACAATGCCGACAATTTCGAAGCCGAGATGCCCAGGGAAACGTGACGACGAACCCAAGGATTGCGCGTCCGTAACTTGCGGTTTGGAAGAAGATAGTGAATCAAGCTCGGACAATGATGTGCAATGTGAAGCTCCATTTCTCTTTTTACCTGTTAATTTGTAAATTCAAATGTGTTTGTTTTGTTGGATTCTGGCAGTAGTCACAATATTATTTGAGTGAGTGAGTGAGTTGGTGTTTTACGCCCGTGCAACGCTATATAGCTTATCTACAGGCGATGAACATGAAAAGGGTGATCAAATGAACATGAAATGATGGTGATAAATGAAATATGGGGATAAGGTGGGAAACAAGTGAAGAACCACAGGAAAAGGGGAGAGGTGGGCAGGGGCGGAAAATTTAGCCTATGTGGTGCACTACTTGGCGGTCCACAAAGGGGTCTTTTACGTGCATGAAGCGTGGCATTCTCCACACACGTTGGCCCACTATGGTCGGCGGTCAGGGTTTCCGTATTATAGACCTGACAACCCCCGCGGACGAGGGCCACCCTATTCAGCCACCTAGGGTACACACTTGGTCGCTCTGTGGGCTGAGCACTGACCCGACATCAGAATCCCAAGACCCTTAGTCGCCTCTTACGACAAGCTAGGCTCTGCTGCGGGCCTATTCGCCACCCGGGCCCCGCACGGGACCAATATTATTTCACATGCTTTGTATAAAAGTCTTCCAGCAAAGGTTAGGTCGACTTTTAAATCTTGCAATCAAGAAACTTTAGCATTGGCAAATAATCAAGCTATAGAAATTTTGGGAACCGACTGAATTCAAATTAAAACGCCGATTTTTGGTAGAAAACAAAGTGTTATTGTGTATATATTGAATGCCGCATCGCATCCTCTTATTATAGGTTGTCAGTATTTTAAAAAGAGAGGAATGATGTTAGATTTTTCAAATTATTCATATAGATGTGATACTAAATCGGCAAATTATATTTTTGAACCCAATCACAGTTGATCAAAGTTTTTATTTGTAGCTCAATATTTTGTCACAGTCAGTCTTCAACAAAAAACCTAATTCCAGGAATGTTACCTAAAAGCTATATGTCGTCACAAGCATGATATCTCTTTATGATATGTAGTCTGTACAATTTGACTGTTCAAATAGAACGATTGCAGTATAATGTTATTTGTGTAGAGTACACTTATTCAATATCGTCTATAATTTTTTACTTTACAAAGGGGAGTAAAACAAGGAGACAGTTTAAGTCCCACCATATTTAACTGTTTTAATAATGACTTGCACCAAATTTTTGATAACACATGTGATCCTTTGACCATTCAAGATTCTAAAATTTCTAGCTTAAGTTTTGCTGATGATCTTGTTCTCATGTCTAGTACACATAATGGTCTTCAAAATGCATTGAATAAACTTGAAAAATATTGTCACGATTGGCAGTTGACAGTCAACACCAGCAAAACAAAGGTATTGACTTTTCAGCATAACTATATTGAAACTCCTAAACTGTATTTCAACAGGTGCTCACTAACAGAAACTAAAGAATATAAATTTCTTGGTATCACTATTAACTCATCCTCGGAAACCCAGGGCTTCTTTTCTCGCTTACTCAGTGATGAATGAGTAAGCGAGAGAAGAAGCCCTGGGTTTCCGAGGATGCTATTAACTATAAGGGAAACTTTAAAACTGCCATACAGGAGTTGTCAAAGAAAGGACTAAAAGTACTTTTTGCCCTTAGAAGTCGGTTCACAAATTTTCAATCTATACCGATTGAATTATCATGTAAACTTTTTGATACCTTAATTAAACCCATTTTATTGTACAATTCTGAAATATGGTTTATGGAGGACTACTTTAGTATAATAAGGTCTAGAGAAAGGGCAGTTAAAAATGATTCTATTTTTGATATTCTATCTTTAGAAGATAAATTTTGTTATGAAACTACCCAATAGATTTTGCAAGTCTGTATTGGGACTAAAAAAGACATCCTGCAATATTTCAGCTAAATCTGAACTTGGTAGATTTCCGGTGGCATCATTTATAAAAAGACAAGTCCTTTTATATTTTTGCAGACTTAATCAGAATGATATAAATCCATTATTAAAGGAATCACATGAGCTATGTAAAAACCTACATAACGATGGATGTTATACATGGTACAGTTTTTCCACTTCTATTTTTCAGGAGTTAGGTCTAGATACTATAGACTATGAATCCTTCGATGAAGCTTTTAATAAAATTAAGAATAATCTAAAATCTCAATTTAATAATTTTATAAGTGAGCACTACAAAGAAAAAACTTAAAGTAAATTATCATCAATTTCTGAAAACTCTAAATTATTCCTATACAGTAAGTTGAAGACAGAATTTAAGACGGAAGATTACCTGCTTAATCAAACTTTTAAAATAAGACAAAAGATAACTAAATTTAGAGTTAGTGATCATACTCTTGAAATTGAAACTGGAATATATAAAAATATACCAAGAAATCAGCGTTTTTGTAAATTTTGTCAAGAGCAAAAAATCGAAGATGAACTTCATTTTTTCATAGACTGCATAAATTATTCAAATTTAAGATCTACACTTTTCAAAAATATATCCGATTTTAAACCATTATTCTTAGAAATTGAACCTGCTCAACAAATGCTTATTATTCTTTCTCCTGAAAATGAACTTTTACCACCTATATACGACTTTATAAAGCAGTCCTTGGGATTGCGAAGATAGGGTCCATATCGGTCAAAGTTCTCTTTCGATTATATGTTCTCACATTTGTATTGTTTCATATGTATTGTAATTTTGTCATAATTATGTTTGTTTGTATTTGCTTGACCCACATGGGTGAAATTTTGCAAATAAAATATTATAATCTTTTGATTTTGTATTTTCAGGATTGGGTTGGTAACAAGGATAAAGTAGAATAAAGAAATTCTATCTTCCATTTTGTATGCAATATATGACAAAAAAATAACTTGCAAAAAAAAATCAAAATCTGACCATAGATAAAAAAGTTGAATTGTTGCCCCTTTTTGGCCCTTATCTTCTTAACTGGAAAAGGGGAGACCTCAAATAACATGCCAACCAATCCTTTATTGGCAATCAGTCAACCAAAACTTAAGTCATTGTCAAAAAACAAATTCTAGCCCCTATAGGGCCCCTTATTTCTAAATGAAAAAGGAGGGGACACCCAAATTCCTTCCTTATATTGTAAGTAACATTACTGCAAAATTTCATAGCATTTAGTCAACTAGAACAAAAGTTATTGTGTTAACAAATAAAACAGTTGTTTTTTTTTATCTTGGGGCCCCTAATTTTTAAACTGAATCATGAAATGACTCCAATTGGGGAGGTGCATACTTGCGTGATGGGTTTGACACCCTTTGCAATTCAACCATGTAGATGTAGATATGCACATCTCCAGTATTTCTGCTATCACTTTGTAACATTTGTTTGGTTTATGAGAAAGACAGGCACCCCTGTAGCGTTACGGACGGACGGACGGATCGGATCGACCCGACTAATAGACATTCTTTAGCCTACGGCGACGCACACATTCTTATTTTCGGCCTTTCTTTTATGCTTAATAATTGACATAATTGATGCTGCCGTCATTTAATTAGTCAAATCCAGGCTACCTAGAAGAATTGTATTGTCTATCTATCTCTCAACAATTAAATAATTACAAGAACTGTGACCTTGAGGAAATTTTGATGTACTTTCTACATTCTTAACTCATTTGAGTTCTTATAACTTTAAAAGAACCATATACGACGATTGGAAACAGGTCATTGATTCTTGACTGATTGAATGTCCCGTCGGCGATATTGTAGCCATCATCAGGACATACGCGTAACAATGGCATGGTAACTATTAATATCTCTGCCTATTTATCATTGCTTATTTGTGTAAAATTTAAGAATGTATAATGTTGTCTCTGATGATGGGTGTTTATAGTCGTGACTATAGGCTGTATAGGCTCTGCAGCGACTATGTTACCAAAAATGGTAAAGACTCGCTATGTGCGATGGGTCGTCCAGCCCATGACACACCACCGCCAGTGTTAGCTGCTCCATAGTATCCTTTGTTATCGATGGATGCAGGGCCCGTCTTCGACCACGGGGAGGTACTGGTCGGAATTCTGGAAGGCAATGTTGTCTCCAGCTTTTAACACGTTTTATATTGCCCTGTTCTTGGTTCGCGATCGACAAAATAAATGTTGACGTCATCAAATTTGTCATATTTACTATTAATCATTGATAATTAAACATTGTTCTTTTTTGTTTGTTTTATTTTATTTTGTTCTATATTTACTTAATTGTAATTTCAATGCCCCTTGTGGGCGCCATGATTGGCAAGTTGTTGTTGTCATAACCTGGTTACCAAGAACAGCTAAAATGTAAGTACAACCTATGTGTAATGAAACGAGAGGAATGTCTAATAGTCTAACTGTGAGTGATTTTCTAATACGGAGTTTGTGATAAAAAGAAACATTCAAATTAAAGATTGACATCCTTAATCAAAGATGTCAAAGGAACTACGCCTTTGAAATCCTATTGTTGCTCCTTTGACATCTTTTAAATTAGCTCCTTTAGACTAGCTACATTTGTCATCTTTAATTTGGCGGAGCTACAATGCGGTCCCATTACTCGTAATGGAGCAAATCGAATTTCTTTCTCCAACTCGTTCAAAGCTTCAAGATGGTTCGAATATACCAATAACACTACAAAGGGGGTAGATAAAGACCCCCATAGCTCAAGATAGAACATCATTCTATTAATAGATCGTGTTTTACCTTGGTATCCTGTATATTAATAGAAAACGATCTATTAATAGAATGGTATCTAGAGATAGAGGGATCCTGTTTCACCTTCCTGTATATTAAGAGTACAGTTCCAGTTGTGATGTCAGTTACCAGGCCTTTGTGGTCGGACAGGCATTTAGTTAGTTAGTCATTGCGTTACTCCCAAGAAGCACGATTTCGGCTATATCCGGGAGATGGCATAAAGTGGTGATACAATGAACATGAATTTACGATGAAGTGTAGAAAATGGGGACACAAAGCCAATCGGGTAGGAGTTTTGACCGCTTGAAAAAGAAGTTATGGGTAGGGACGGGAAATGTAGCCTCCTGCATGGGGATACTACGGGTCCTACTTTTACCGAAACCTGCAGCAGGGTTCTTAAACGTGTGAGGAACGTGACATTTTTTTTTCCAACACGGTGCACCACTATGGTTTGCGGTCAGGTTTTCCGCATTATAGCCTGACGACCCCGGCATTCATTATGACAGGGCTGCCCCATTCAACCACTTGGGGCACACATCCCAGTCGCTTTGTGGGCATACGGCCTGACCCGATGTCTGAGCGCTCTTTAGTGGATTTTTACCGACAAGCTTAGCGTCTCTGCTTGCCTATTCGCCACCCGGAACCCGCAAGGGGAGGACAGGCATTTAGGGTCATGCCAGAAGATTACAAGGGAGTTGAAGAAAGTATCGAAGAAATTAACTTTAGATATTAAAACCTGATTATATAGTCTTTATGTTATTTGTAAATTATGCAGAGGTTTTATGTTTGTGAATTTAAAACATTTAGGTTTTCAGAAAAGAACTCCTCATTGCTGATGGGTTTTTTTATTACATATAAATGGCAATTATTTTTTCTGCAAATTAAGTAATTATCATATTTGACTTCAAACAAACATTAAGCAGTCATTATGGCAGACGAACAGCATATACAAAAGTTAGCGGAAAGGTCAAGCAACTAGCATTGGTGGAAAAAAAAAGGAAGACGAAAAGCTAGAGCAGCAGGAACACCAACTAAAATCGGCAAAAGCAAGACCAACGGTAATGGTCAACAGCCGTTGTGAGGACAGATTTAGGGATCGACCCAGCTCATCAACTGACCCGTCAGTAACGGATAGGTGGCTGATTTAAGAACTCAGGCATAGTATTGAAAATTAGCATGTTGAGATCTAGCCGATTTGATGTCGGACAACCTAACTGGAAAGGCAAGACAGGAGGTCCTAAGAAGATAAGATAGCATTATGGCAACCTCCCAATGCTACAACACCGTTTTTACGGATATTACTAGTACAAACGAGACGAAGATCTAATTACCTGTTCACTGAACATGGTGGACCTCGATGTGAAAATATTTAGCTTAACTGATCATTCAGGGCCTGTAGAGATGCGCCCCTTAAAGGAAGGTTTGCAGAGGCTGTGAAAGACGAGGGTTTGAAACGTGAACTACAAAGTCTAAATCTGGAATCTCCTGGTTTAAAATTCTTTAAACTCTTCGACCGTGTGCTGTTCATTGGTTAGAAAACAACACTGGCAGAACGACCATGACTATCACGAACAACAAGCTGAAATGAAATTGCATTCTGTGACAATGGATGAAGTATCAACACCTATTTCATTTCATAAAGTAAAACTACGTAAAGGTCGAGTATCAGCTAAAATAGTCCAGTTTCCTCATACTTTAGCCTGGGCAATCACTATACATAAAGCTCAAGGAAGAACTGAGGATCAACTAGAAGTGTCAACAAAAACAACTTTTAAATCTGGCCAAATGTATACTGCTCCTAGTCGTGTAAAGAGTATTCATTGACTCTTCATCCTAGGAAATCATATCAAGTAATGCGAGGATAAAGCAAGAACTGTAAAGAATGGAAAAAGAAAGTACTTTTTGGCTCATAGTGCTTTTCACTGTGGAAGCACCATCTTATAACTTCTTTTTACTTTGTCTTATAAATATTAAATATTAATATTAGTCTTTTTAGAAGCTTCATCCGTACTGGATTGGTCTGGAATTAAAAGTCTGCAGAACTTTATTTCTTCCGTTTTTGTTTATTTTCTATGACAGACAGCCCATGACAGAGAGGATCATGTAACCGTTTCTGTCATAGAGAAATCAACCAATCAAAAACCTTTAAAAAAAGTAGTTCATAAAAGTTGAAAGGTCAATGAATAAATTAATTATATGTCGTCTGTTTTTATAAGCATATTGTATAGACTTTTAGATCTGTACCTTATATGCTAGACGTTTGGTGAATTGTCGTCTACTCTGTCACGTGCCGTCCCGTGCGGGGCCCGGGTGGCGAATAGGCCCGCAGCAGAGCCTAGCTTGTCGTAAGAGGCGACTAAGGGTCTTGGGATTCTGACGTCGGGTCAGTGCTCAGCCCACAGAGCGACCAAGTGTGTACCCTAGGTGGCTGAATAGGGTAGTCCTCGTCCGCGGGGGTTGTCAGGTCTATAATACGGAAACCCTGACCGCCGACCATAGTGGGCCAACGTGTGTGAAGAGTGCCACGCTTCATGCACGTAAAAGACCCCTTTGTGGACCGCCAAGTAGTGCACCACATAGGCTAAATTTTCCGCCCCTACCCACCTCTCCCCTTTTCCTGTGGTTCTTCAAAATTTACCGGTGCTTTGTGTCCCACCCTATTCCCATATTTCAGTTATCATCATCATTTCATGTTCATTTTATCATCCTTTTCATGTTCATCGCCTGTAAATAACCTATATAGCGTTGCACGGGCGTAAAACTCCAACTCACTCACTCACTCACTGTCACGTGCCTGTGTGGTTTTCTTTTTTGTAAAATCAAAGTTTTCTTGAAAGAATATTTCACCATTTTTTATCATGTCTATGATTTTTTTTCTATGATTTTGATGAATGCACATCTAGATACACGATACACTAGCCATTCAAAATTCCAGACATCTTCTTATTTAAATAGTTTTTAGTTTTAGTGTTGACAGAAGGTCAAGAAAGTTAAACCTGTAGGGTGTCAGTTTCTTCAATGTATAAATAAAAGTTACCTTGTCTTCCTGATTATCATTTTCTTCTTGCTGGTTTTGTCCGGAATTTCCTGTAACAAATTTCAAAAATAAAAATAACAAGACAGATCTTTCAACTCTGATTTAACAGTCTCGCTAAATATGCATAAGCATACTGTATAGACTTTTAGATCTGTACCTTATATGCTCGACGTTTGGTGAATTGTCGTCTACTCTGTCACGTGCCTGTGTGGTTTGCTTTGCACTGTAACTTGGAAGAAATAATATTTAAAATAAATAATCTATTATAATATTCCGGTGTGCATTTATCTTTTTTTACTCATATTTTAATTTTTTATTCTCTTGAAAGAGATGACGGTCAACTTTTTAAAGGTTCGTTTAGACTTGGGGGTCGTTGTACAAAATCTAGGGGAGGTGGTAGATAGAAGTTTTGAATCACAACCCTTTAGTAGCATACTTTTTCCTGAATATGCAACACCATTGTAGACTTACTTGCCAAAGCATAAACCCCCTTTTCAGGTGCTTATACATTTTTTTGTATAATTTTAAGACGCTATGTGGCATCAAAATATTATTTGTGAAAAATAATAAACAGATAGAAAATTGAAACAAGATAGATAAATGTCAAAAGCAATTAGAGGTCAAAGGATTTTTTTCATGCACATGTACATGAACCCCTGTCCATGTTTTTAGTAATTGGTAACACACATGCCATAGACTGCTTGTAATTTGTTCCAGATATTGTTAATATTTCTTGCTTTGATATACTTAATCAGATGATAATTATCAGATTAGCTTTAAATCGACAGGCCGGTACTGTGATGACACCTTAAAGGAAGAATTACCTTTGCCCATTATAAGCCCAATAGGGACAAGATTTAACAGACCCCGTCCGAGACTTAGTAAAAATGACTTACCCATTGTTAAAGATATGAAGAAGATCAAAGTTTGTATGAACCTCCCAATTACCCAATTTATACTTACAATTGGATCGTTCAAATCGTTATCCATTAATGCTTCTAGAGCAGATTTTGGAAATTTCTTGAACCTTATCTTTATGAAGATTCGCCTTATTTTGTAGCTTTGGTAGCAACCAAATCGACCCCTTTTCATCATATTGATTTTGTTTCCTCTCTGATTGCTGCAGTTCGTTCGGTTCTGCAAGAAAAGCGCACCACCATTTATACTGGCTTTCTTCTGACATGATTTACCTGCTTTTTTCAATATTTGCTTTAATGCCATCCACATCTATTTTTCCAAAATTTGGTGGAATAAGCACCATAGGTTTGCCAGCTGGTATTCCAGTTAAAATGTAAGTCGAGCCCAAACTTTTGAGCTGTTTGCTCTATATGACAGGCATGTTTTGTTCAAACTCTCTAGAAAACTTGAAATGCAATGGCTTGGAATGGTGTTTCATATCTTTCAAGTATGACAACAACCAAGATTTTACATTTAATACCCCTTGGATTTGGCAGCACCTTAACTCAATAACAATTTTGGAATTGTCTCAACATTTGTTGATCGCAAAGTTGTTGAAATCTTTGAGTGAGTGAGTGAGTGAGTTGGTGTTTTACGCCCGTGCAACGCTATATAGGTTATTTACAGGCGATGAACATGAAAAGGATGATAAAATGAACATGAAATGATGATGATAAATGAAATATGGGGATGGGGTGGGACACAAAGGAACGGTAAATTTTGAAGAACCACAGGAAAAGGGGAGAGATGGGTAGGGGCGGAAAATTTAGCCTATGTGGTGCACTACTGGGCGGTCCACAAAGGGGTCTTTTACGTGCATGAAGCGTGGCACTCTCCACACACGTTGGCCTACTATGGTCGGCGGTCAGGGTTTCCGTATTATAGACCTGACAACCCCCGCGGACGAGGGCTACCCTATTCAGCCACCTAGGATACACACTTGGTCGCTCTGTGGGCTGAGCACTGACCCGACGTCAGAATCCCAAGACCCTTAGTCGCCTCTTACGACAAGCTAGGCTCTGCTGCGGGCCTATTCGCCACCCGGGCCCCGCACGGGACTTGAAATCTTTGAAAAGGCGGCATCTATGTCTTCATGGGTGTGACCAACAAGAACAGAAGTTAACATTTTACAATATATATATAAACAAGAGCTAACTAAAGTGATCCGGAAGAGTAAGTGGTTCTTGCATGCTATAGCAAACCCGTCGTTAGTTAGTTAGTTAATTATTGCTTTACTCCCAAGCAGGGCGATTTCGGCTATATCCGGGAGATGAACATGAAAGTGGTGATACAATGAACATGAAATGATGATGATGAAGTGGAGGAAATGGGGACACAAGGCCAATTTGACTGCCACTGGAAAAGGAGTGATGGGAAGGGACGGGAAATTTTGCCTCCTGCATGGGGATCCTACGTGTCCTACTCTTACCGAGACCTGCAGCAGGGTTCTTTAACGTGCGAGGAACGTGACATTTTTCCCAATACGGTGCACCATTATGGTTTGCGGTCAGGTTTTCCGCATTATCGCCTGACGACCCCGCATCTCTCTATGTCTGGGCTGCCCCATTCAACCACCTGGGGCACACATCCCAGTCACTTTGTGGGCAAAGCGGCCTGACTCCGATGTCGGGTTTCTGAGCGCTCTTTAGTGGACTTTTACCGACAAGCTTAGCGCTGCTGCGGGCCTATTCGCCACCTGGGCCCCGCACGGGACACGTCGTGTTGCAGTTATTTTGAAAAAAATCAATTTGCCTAAACAATTTTTACAGTTACTTGACAGATAAAAAACCAGTCACGAAAATAAAAAGAGTGTCAATAAGACTTAATTATATTAATTTATTTTTTACTCTTCTAAGATATTGGAATGTGAGTATCTTCATTCCGGGTGGCGAATAGGCCCGCAGCAGCGCTAAGCTTGTTGGTAAAAGTCAACTAAAGAGCGCTCAGAAACCTGACATCGGGTCAGGCCGCTTTGCCCACAAAGCGACTGGGATGTGTGCCCCAGGTGGTTGAATGGTAAAGTATTGCTTCTTTTCTATCACTAATTGTGTACTCGGTCTGTATAGGCTAGAGTTATAACCTGTCGGAAAAATGTCACGTTCCTCGCACGATAAAAAACCCTGCTGCAGGTCTCGGTAAGAGTAGGACCCGTAGGATCCCCATACAGGAGGCTAAATTTCCCGCCCCTACTCATCACTCCTTTTTCTAGTGGCAGTCAAAACTTTCATACCCGATTGGCCTTGTGTCCCCATTTCCTCCACTTCATCATCATTTCATGTTCATTTTATCACCACTTTCATGTTCATCTCTCGGATATAGCCGAAATCGTGCTGCTTTGGAGTAAAGCAATAACTAGCTAACTAACTTTACCATTTTCTTTAAACTTGCAACATGTCCAGAAAAGATTGATTGATTGATTGTTGGTTGCTTTATGTCCCGTCGGCGATATTGCAGCCATCATCGGGACATAAACAAGTTGATATAATTATGTTAATATAAATATGCTAGGAAAATAAATAGATAAAATAATCATTAAAAAATAACACACTAAAACAATAAAACCATTTAAAGCAATAGAAAAACAAAGAACTTAACAAAAATAAGCTAAATATTATGACAACAAATTAACTTTCAAATGGTGATAACAAAAACTATAATTTTGAATACTGACCGATTTCTTTTAAAAAGGATAAAATGGCATCGGCTGGGGTGCCGCTAAACAAATCGTGCATGGATGCACAGTTAAAATACTTCATGCGAATTGGAGCAAGATCAACACAGTCGAGGAGAATATGCCTCAAGGAATACCGTGCGTCACAAGGGATACACATCGGGACCTCCTTCTCTTGTGTCATCAGGTAGCCATGAGTGACTCTAGAATGTCCTATACGACATCTAGTGATGACTACCTGGTCTCGACGGCATCGGAATGAAGCATGATTCTCCCCAAGCTGTGGCTTGAGCTCATGAAGTTTGTTGTGCTCAGCGGCAGCCCAAATCTCGTCCCATAAACTTTGGACATATACTCGGATTGTATTTCTACAATCCGAATAAGGAATAAAACAATTGGACACTGGTTTACGAAGGGCTTCCTTTGCTACCCTGTCCACAACTAAATTCCCATGAATACCAGTGTGACTGGGTACCCATAGGAAAATCAATTCTAAGCCACATCTGATCAATTGATGAACCATATAAACAATTTTAGAGATTAATGGATTTTTCAATTTGCAGTTCTGAATTGCCAAAAGACAAGAAAGAGAATCGGAACAGATAAAGAATTGAGCGTGCTCAGAAGCATCAATCAATTTGAGCGCTAAAATAATGGCTCTCGCTTCAGCTGTAAAAATGGAAGCAGCAGACGGGAGTCGTTGTGTTGACGTGCTATTCCCTGAGACAGCAGCAGCAGCAACACTGTCACCATCTTTAGAGCCATCTGTATAAACTGTTAGAAACCCAGGATATCTAGATTTAATTTCGGAATAATCTTGTTGAATAAGCAGGTGATTTGTTTCAGATTTTTTATGTTTACGAAGATCAAAAATAAATTTAGGCTTTAAAAGTTCCCAGGGTGGAACTTTCAAAGGCTTGACAGGTTTTATAGTTTCTAAATTAAGTTTAAGATTAGTCAGGTGAGGTTCGATACGAATACCAAAAGGAGGAGTTTTGTTTTCATGTTTTTCATACATATTCCTGAGAGGTGGATTGAAAACATTTTGATATGGGGTAGAAAGGAGAGTATTCTATCAAAAAGAACGCCAAGAAATTTTGATTCTTCAACTATCTTAATTTTTTGCCATACAAAAAGAGATCTGGGTCGGGATGAAGTTTTTTTTCTTACAAAAATGCATAGCAGCAGTTTTGCTTTCGGAAAATTTGAAACCATTTTCGGAAGCCCATTTTTCAATCCGTTTTAGGCACAGCTGTAATTGCCCTTCAAGGGTATTCATGTTTTTTGCACTGTAGCATATTGTGAGTGTGAGTGAGTTGGTGTTTTACGCCCGTGCAACGCTATATAGGTTATTTACAGGCGATGAACATGAAAAGGATGATAAAATGAACATGAAATGATGATGATAAATGAAATATGGGGATGGGGTGGGAAACAAAGGACCGGTAAATTTTGAAGAACCACAGTGAGTGAGTGAGTGAGTTGGTGTTTTACGCCCGTGCAACGCTATATAGGTTATTTACAGGCGATGAACATGAAAAGGATGATAAAATGAACATGAAATGATGATGATAAATGAAATATGGGGATGGGGTGGGAAACAAAGGACCGGTAAATTTTGAAGAACCACAGGAAAAAGGGGAGAGGTGGGTAGGGTCGGAAAATTTAGCCTATGTGGTGCACTACTGGGCGGTCCACAAAGGGGTCTTTTACGTGCATGAAGCGTGGCACTCTTCACACACGTTGGCCCACTATGGTCGGCGGTCAGGGTTTCCGTATTATAGACCTGACAACCCCCGCGGACGAGGGCTACCCTATTCAGCCACCTAGGGTACACACTTGGTCGCTCTGTGGGCTGAGCACTGACCCGACGTCAGAATCCCAAGACCCTTAGTCGCCTCTTACGACAAGCTAGGCTCTGCTGCGGGCCTATTCGCCACCCGGGCCCCGCACGGGAAGAACCACAGAAAAAGGGGAGAGGTGGGTAGGGGCGGAAAATTTAGCCTATGTGGTGCACTACTTGGCGGTCCACAAAGGGGTCTTTTACGTGCATGGAGCGTGGCACTCTCCACACACGTTGGCCCACTATGGTCGGCGGTCAGGGTTTCCGTATTATAGACCTGACAACCCCCGCGGACGAGGGCTACCCTATTCAGCCACCTAGGGTACACACTTGGTCGCTCTGTGGGCTGAGCACTGACCCGACGTCAGAATCCCAAGACCCTAAGTCGCCTCTTACGACAAGCTAGGCTCTGCTGCGGGCCTATCTGTAGCACATTAAAAAGTCATCAACATATAAAGAACCTTCAATATTGTCTTGAAGGACTTTGGCAATGCTATTTATCTGTATACTAAAGAGAGTGACAGAAAGAATGCTACCCTGAGGTACACCCATTTCTTGGTCAAACTCTTCAGAAAAAGTTTTATTTACTTTAACATTGAAGTGTCTGTCAGAAAGAAAGTCGGCCAAGAAAGTTGGTAACCTTCCTTTCAACCCCATATCAGAAATGTCCTTTAAAATACCATACTTCCATGTGGTGTCGTAAGCTTTTTCGAGATCGAAAAAGATAGACACCACATGTTCGTTCTTCGCAAATGCATTTCGAAGAAAAGACTCAAAACGGACCAAATGATCAAGCGTGCTCCTACCCTGGCGGAATCCACACTGGATATTCGAAATGAGTCCATTGGACTCGAGGAACCAAACAAGCCGATCGTTGATCATGCGTTCTAGAGTCTTACAGACGCAGCTTGTCAAGGCTATCGGACGATAGTTGGAAGCATCTGTGTGATCCTTCCCCGGCTTAGGGATAGGAACAACAGTGGCAAGCTTAAGGTTTATTGAGTTTTTTAGGAGTTGCCGAGGTCTTAGGAATGGTTTCATCAGCTATAGATATAAGAGTTTGATTAAATGTTGTTATTGGTCCTGATCAAAAAGTTCTGGTCTTAATTTTTCCGAACAAAGTATTGAAAATTTTTGCCAATCGGCCTTCTCTAACTTATAGCGAGGAATTCTTTGTTCAGGTTCACCAAAAAGATCTTTAAATATCATAGGAAAGTGATCAAATGGACTAGCCATGAGAAATCTGTTAAAAGAGAAGGATCACATATTGAGAGATCAATTGATGAGTATGTTCCATTTCCAGAATGTAAAAATGTAGAAGAACCATCATTAAAGATACAAAGAGATTCTTTCGATATAAAATCCTCAATCTTTTTACCCTTATCATTCAAGTTGGCACTGCCCCATAATGGGTTGTGGGCATTGAAGTCCCCAACTAACATGTATGGAGCAGGAAGCTGATCCGTTAAATTTTGAAGTTGTGCAAAAGTTAAGTTATCATTAGGTGGTATATAAACTGAACATAGAGTTATTGTTTGATGTAATGAAACTCTTACGGCAACTGCTTGCAGATCGGTAGTTAAAGGAATCGAACTATGGAGAATACGATCCTTAACTAAGATGGAGGATCCGCCAGAAGCTCGTTCTGTATTAGAAAATGTGTTATACATAGAAAAACCCCTCAAGGAAATCGTGTCAGTTTCCTTGAGGTGTGTTTCCTGAAGACAAAAGACAGTTGGATTAAAAGACTGCACTAAAAGTTGTAATTCAAGAAAGTTGGCCTTAAGGCCTCGGCAATTCCATTGAATGATGATACTCATTTTGGAGTCTGTATGGGATCAGAAAGTCTACCGAGTGATCGCCTACGTCTCCTCTGTGGAGAATGGCTCTGTGAACGGTCGACGGGTGTTTCCGATAGATCCATATCAGACTCCATGTCGTCACCAAGAGAGCCGAAACGATTATGCATATAAATTGCATCTCGTTCGGCCTTCTTTGATCTACGCATTTTAAGCGGTGACGTCTGCTGCGATGAACTCTGGCGTCTTCCTGGCTGAGAGGGTCGCTGCTGTCTATTTCCAGGTTGAGCAGCAGATGACGACCTTGAGGAAGACGATTGACTCTGTTTGGAAGAATGAGAAATTGATGGGGGTTGAGGATTAGAAGCTTTGGTTGGAGCTCCAAATCCAGTCCAAGACGATTTTCGTGGAATTATAAACAAATCCTCATCGACCATTGAATCATTATTCGGACCTGCTGTTGACTTACGTGGTGGGGGATGATTATCACACAATTCCTTCCAAGGCCTCGCGTATTTGATATTGCTTTTTGGGATATCATTCACGAAACAGTCAGCACAAAACATCCATCCATTGGTGTTGCAAGTACGGGGCTTAATTTCACCCTCGGGCCAAGTGTACATGGTTTGCCAACCATATGTCCTAGAGGGTTTAGCAGCCTCCGCGTAAGACATGGATGGTGCTGTATCACTCGAGATAGAGACTTGACGACGAGCTTCTTGGTATGTGATGTTCTTTTCTGCTTTAAGTTTTTGGATTTCTTTTTCACGTAGAAGAGTTGGACATTGTTTTGAAGACAAAAAATGATCACCACTGCAGTTAACACATTTTGAATTTTTCGTACAGTTGAAATCCGAGTGGCCTTCCTCAGCGCACTTATTTTTCCTTCCCGTTGCAGGTGGCCTTCCCGTGGCCAAAACGTTGGCATTTAAAACAACGGAGAGGATTGGGAATAAATATGTCTACGGACACTCTGAAAAGACCCAGATTAATGTGACTTGGTGGAGCTGCGGAATTAAATGTAATAAGGTATGTATTTAATTTAATAATTTTGTTGTCTTCCTTTTTAGCTCACCTGGACCGAAGGTCCATGGGAGCTTATACCATCACTTGGCGTCCGTCGTCGTCGTCGTCTGTCGTCGTCGTCTGTTAACAATTTTTCAAACGTTAACTTGTCCGACACCATAAGTCCAATTGCAACCAAACTTGGTACAGTTGTTTAGTAGCATTATGTGTACAAAACTATCGTTCGGATTTTTGATTCGTAAAAAAACATTGCCGCCATGGCTAAAAATAGAACATACGGGTAAATTGCAGTTTTTTGCTAATAACTCAAAAACGGTACCAGATATCACAATTCTGGCATAGGGTAAAAGTATTCAGCACCTCAAGATCTATCTGCCCAGAAGTTTTCAAGAAGATCCAACAACCAATGTAGGAGTTATTGTCCTTTTTCTGGATTTTTTCAAAATTTTGCGCTTATTTAGCCCGATATCTTGAAAACTACACAAGATATTTTAAAAATTCAAATTGCATATGATAAAGCACATCAAGATCTACATTTTATGTAATTAGGTCAAAGCTGTAGGACCATTTCTTTTAGGAGTTATGGCCCTTAAAGCATCAAAATTTACCATTTTTCAATACTTTTCATCTGAATTTCAAAGATTAACTTGTGTGACACGATGCATCCAACTTCAACCAAACTTGGCACAGTTGTTTTATAGCATAAATGCTACAATTCTATCGTTGGGATTATTGATTCGTCAAAAAAGATGGCCGGCATGGCTTAAAATAGAGCATAGGGGTAAATTGCAGTTTTTTGCTAATTACTCAAAAATAGTTATAGAAATTAAAATTTTGATGGGAGACAAAAGTGATCAGCATCTTAAGATCTACCTGCTCTGAAATTTTCAAGAAGATCCAACAACCGATGTAGGAGATTTTGCCCTTTTTTCTGCATTTTTTCAAAATTTTGCGCATATTTAGCCCTATATCTTGAAAACTATACAAGATATTTTAAAAATTCAAACTGCATATGATTTAGCACATCAAAATCTACATTTCATGTAATGAGGTCAAAGCTGTAGAACCATTTCTTTTAGGAGTTATGGCCCTTAAAGCGTCAAAATTTACCATTTTTCGTTACTTTTCCCCTTGAATTTCAAAGATAAACTTGTCTGACACCATGCATCCAACTTCAACCAAACTTGGCACAGTTGTTTTATAGCATAAATGCTACAATTCTATCGTTTGGATTAATGATTCGTCAAAAAATATGGCTGCCATTGCTAAAAATAGAACATAAATTGCATTTTTTTGGCTAATAATTCAAAAATGGTTTCAGATATCAAAATTGTGCAAGAATCAAAAGTGATCAGCATATTAAGATCTACCTGTCCTGAAATTTTGGAAAAGATCTGACTGCTGATGTGGGAGTTATTGTTCTTTTTCCTAATTTTTGCCAAATTTGCACTTATTTAGCCCAATATGTTGAAAACTAACCAAGATATTTCAGAAAATTAAATTGCATATGGTTAAGCACAATAATATCTACAAATTTATGTATCTGTGTAGTTCAGGTGAGCGATTCAGGCTCTTGGGAGCCTCTTGTTTGTAAACCTTTTAACGTGTGAGACACCATGTGATGAAAGTTCAGAGCATATTTCTTGCTCTGATAAATCAGCAAGGTTTCGGTCTCTATCTCGAATGATACCCTGCGAACGATTCAATGATCGATGAGCTTCAGCGGAAACTGGTACTTCTAAAATAAATGAAATGGTCAAAAATTTTTTTGCTTGTTGTTGTTTGGCACACTCTACTAGAAGGTTACCGGATCGAAGTTTCGTAACCTTGGGAACATCACTTCCGGTAACACCCTTAATTGTTTTCGCAATGACAAAGGGCGAAACCTTTGTCAAAGGACGAGTGGCATCTTTGCTTGACAGTACAATAAACTTTGGCCAACTATCATTTGTTGTGTTTTGACGTTTTGAAGAAGCTGGTGCATCCTGATCATCACTATCACTACATGAAATATTTCGTTTATACTTTTCACTAGAACTTGTTGCTTGTTTTTTGGGGAAGCCATGATGAGAGAAGAGAGTTTCACTGCCTTGCTCCCCGCCCGCCATGCAGCGCCAACAAGGGCGATGCTGTTATACAACGGCTCTCCTGTTGAAAGCACCAGGGTTACAATGACAGCATACTCGCACAGAGTATTCCTTTAGGGAGACAAGCATCGTGCCGGGGGTTACCCGGCGATACAACTCTCCAGAATAACATCCACACGATTGACCCATGAGCCACCGCCTTCTGTAAAGCATAACTGACATCAAGTTATAAATTCTAATATTACTGAATGAGAGTTTGAAATAAACGAGAAGGTGCTTCACAGGGCTTGGCGTGACCAGCCGATTGATCAGACCGAGCCGAATCTGACCGCCTGTCTAGGAGAAGTAAGGGCCAAAGCCCACATACGTGGACCAGGATCCCGTCCTCCCCCGACACAGGTCGCAACACACGGCAAACATGTTGACCCGTTTAGTCGCTTCTTACGACAAGCTTTACGGGCGGCTGCGGGACTATTCTTTTCACACCCGGTTCCCGCGCGGGGGTGTCCAGAAAAGAAGTTCAGTTTTAAACCAATTCAGGTTCTGAAGTAAATGGATGCCCGAATGACCGTGCCTATGGAAGTTTTGAAAGGGCAAGTGGTTTTAGAGACAGTAGCTATGTGAAACTCTGACCATTGAACTACCTTAGTTCATATCATCAGCACTAAGCCTTATAGTTTTGTCTAATCATCATCCTCGGAAACCCAGGGGTTCTTCTCTCGCTTACTCATTCATCACGAATGAGTAAGCGAGAGAAGAACCCCTGGGTTTCCGAGGATGTCTAATCATTGACAGATACCATAAGTTATATATATGAAAGGCTTTTGTAAGTACCAGTACACCAGCTATTATTAATTGAAAATATGTTACAAAATGGCGCGCCACCCAGAGTCATGTCTGCTGATATTCTAAAAGAAGTCTATGACGATAACAGTTCATCAAGACCATGCATCGTTGATCTTCGTAATGGCTAAGACTTTCTTGGCATTTTCATGTAATTTAGTCAAAAGATAGCTTAACAAATTGTTTTACACAATCGTTAAAAAATATTATAATTATTCTGAGTTTTATAAAACTCTCATAACTTTGATATTTGTCATAAGGGTGTTTCATCGTGAAACAATGTTTTGCGTACCACATGACCTTCATATGACATTGACTTTTAACATAAAATTTCTACTAATTGAAAATATGGGCCATAACTTTGTTTTCCGTTACATAGAGCTTTGACATGAAGATGCAACACCGTGAGACTTTTGTTCTTTATACTTTGAAAGGGGAGTCATCCGTTGTAGGGGACTGAAACAGTTTTCATTAGATTTTTTTTCATTTCTTTCTTTCAGTTTGTACAGAAATTGCTTTATTTGAGACATCTCTTTACTCTTAGCCACCACAAAAGATTACATATAGGCTACTGACAACTTTGATAAAGCCACTCTTTAGTGAGGAAAGGTCAAACAGGAGACAGAGGGAACGGATCATGTAATCTTCGTACCTTAAGTATTTACGAGAAGTTGCAGGTTGGTATACTGATGAAATCGTGTATAAACAAAAAAATAGCTGACGGTAACCAGAGTCACAAGTTTCGACTCAGTTCTGGGGCAAGCCGGGGTCACAGGTCCGAAATTTGTATTTATATACGATTGTCATATTACATTCCAACAGGATATTGCCGTGCCTTGATCTTTTGCATGTACATTTTGGGAAAAAATGAGAATTTATATATTAACCTAATGGCAATTTATGCTAATCATATTATTTGCATACCAAACACACTGTTGACACGGCAATATTCCGTTAGAATGTAATAAGGCAATTGTTTTTATACGACCGCAAAAAATTTACGTATAATGGTATGATGCTGTCGTCGTCGTTGTCGTCGTACACTTTAGTGTATACACGATAACTTTAGTTCTAGTTATCCAAATGCAATGAAATTTGACAATGATATTTCTTACCATTAAAGGATGAATGGGATTGATTTTGGGAGTCCCCCCTTTTTTCGTTTGGAAATTAAGGGCCAAACGGGGCCAAAATTGTAACTTTATTTTTTGTTCTTACAATAACTTTTTCAAAATCTTCTCCTCTGAAACTACTGAACAGAATTCAATGAAACTTGGTATGATTGATCATTAGGGTGTCCTGCACTATAGAAATGTTTTAACTTCTTTTTGTATGAGCATTCCTTATGTTTTTTGTAAACTAGTTATTATCCCTGTTAAATTCTGAATTTCTGATTCCTCGAGCTCCAGGGATAACTTTTTTAGCCTGCAAAAAATATACATATTACAGTATGATAAGCGATTTCGGCTCCTTAAAGGACAATAAATTTACCAAAGAGTGGTTTATTTTAATGAACAGCTCTAGATCTAGTACCTTAAAATGGCTCAATTTTCTGTCGTGCATATGTAAGTTTGCAAAGGTTTAAAGATAAAGCCTTGATCTTTTTCAAATAATATATGTGCAAAGATACTTGATTCAGTTTGAAATATTTCTTTAGCTATTAATTATACTTTTCCATATATTAATTGACATAGTTGAAATATCTTTTAAAAACCGGCGAGAAAAGGGGGGATAACTCCTAATCCATTTCAAATATGATTTTGAAACTAGTCTTCTTGTCTTTTGCGTTTACTGAGAAAAAGCTAGAGGCTTCCAGGAGCCTGAATCGCTCACCTGATCTCTAATGCTCAAGCATCTTACCAAGTGTGCAACATGGTCTACATGTTCTTGTTAAGTAACATTAAAGAAACTAGTTAGGATAGAAAACACTTGTAAGATCAAGAATACAAATTAACAAGGCTTTCCTTTTGAAAGAAAAAAGCAAACAAACAAGTTAAAGGGGGATAACTCTTAAAAGGATGATCTGACAATTTTGGCCCTGATATCATTTTTGAAGTTCTCAATCACCTGAATAATTTTGCAATGCTTACTTACCCTAGCACTTACAGTTTTCAAGATAAAGTAAAAAAAAACTGTGAAAATATAAATTACAACAAACTTCCAGACAATTAATTTTGTTACGCCTGACGTGCGTTTCGTCTATTCAAGACTCATCAGAGGCGCTCTACCAAAAGTTGAAAATGCCAAACACTATATGAATACAAAGAGCATAAAATAATACCAAAAAATGTCGAACTAGAAACAAAATTATGACTTAAACCAACCTATGTCTGGGGTAGGAAGAACCTTAGTGTTTTGACAATTTATAAATTCAAACAGATAATTTATAGCTTTGATGTGTTCGTAAACACAAAAGTGTTGATATGGTCAATTTAAACGATTAAGGGGAAATAACTCCTATAAGGAGTCGTCCCACAACTTTGACTCAATGGAGAGTATTGTAATGCTTTTGATGCTGAAGAAGGAAAGTTGCTTCGGATTTTATCTATTTCTTATACGTTTTGAGCTATAAGCTAATAACTATGGTCTGACCCTCCTGTTCTATTTTTAGTAACGGCGACTATGTGAAACTTGTGAACGTCGACCAACCAACAAACTTGGTAGAGAACATCCTAACGATCAAGTGTATAAAGGTTCAAAGCAATCCCGTAAGTGGTTTCAGAGAAGATGTTTGAAGAAAAGTTAACGGACGCTTTACGATGACAATAGCTCGCATGACCCTTTGGGTCAGGTGAGCTAAAAATAGGTGCATGTTTTACATCTTTTTTATCTAAAATTATTCAAGCGTTTGAATTTGAAACAGATCGCATTTGTGTTTTTTTTCTAGTTAATCCTTTCCTCCTCCCCAAAAATAATATTTCATTTATCATCATCATTTCATGTTCATTCTATATGTTCATCGCCTGTAAATAACCTATATAGCGTTGCACGGGCGTAAAACACCAACTCACTCACTTACTCACCCATATTAAAAATGTATGATACATGTATTCAAACAAACACAAATGTACCTTTATACACCCAGATACTAACTTGAATATTATAATTTAATGTATGTAAATATGTCCACCAAGAAAATGTTTTATATTTGACACATCTGACAGTCACATTCCTACATTCCCTCCAAACAGTATAGGGATATAATATAACACATAAAAGCTGAATGATATTTATAACATCATAAACATTTGAAATGTTGGCTACCAATGGATAGAAGTTATACAATATGAATTGTACAAACACTCCAATCATAAAGATAAATAAAATTCCAAACAAGCCCTCGAAATTGATATGGATTGATTTCGACTGTCCTAAAACATATTTCAATTATCAAATTCTACAGAAAGTTTGTAACAATTCTTGAAAATTCAGACATTTGCACCCCCTATTGAAAGTGCTTCATTGTTCAAAGGCTTTACCCTTTTTTGTAAAATTAGTTACTTTTTTTTCAAAGATGAAAATGGCAAACATTCTAAAGGTCCCATAAGTCGTGCAAAGAAAAAAAAATAAGAATATTGAGTACCATTTACATTCAAAAAGATTGTATTTACGTTTGATTGTTTAACACCAAATTGAAACTAAAACTTGAGGATTGTTTTCTTAACAAACTGAATTTGTATCTTAATACAAAGTCACAAAAGACAATTCGTGCAAGCTCAAGGTCTTGATAAAACAACTTTTTTTGTTTATTACGTTACAAAAGTGGTTTTATGACATATTTCATATCAATTTTTTAAATGTCCTTTCTGTTGAGCTGGTATTCCAATTCTGGGAAAGTAAAAGACGGAGAACTTCTTCACATCTGCCCTTGCAAATAAGTTTTGTACATTAAAGCCCATATCGGCCATTACACTATCTTCTGGGTCTAGAATATGGAAACCCTGACCGCCGACCATAGTGGGCCAACGTGTGTGAAGAGTGGCACGCTTCATGCACGTAAAAGATCCCTTTGTGGACCGCCAGGTAGTGCACCACATAGGCTAAATTTTCCGCCCTACCCACCTCTCCCCTTTTCCTAATTAACCGGTCCTATGTTTCCCACGCCATCCCCATATTTCATTTATCATCATCATTTCATGTTCATTTTATCATCGTTTTCATGTTCATCGCCTGTAAATAACCTATATAGCGTTGCACGGGCGTTAAACACCAACTCACTCACTCACTCGGTCACTTGTACAAATGTATCAATTTACAAAAAAAACGGAATTCCTGGGTCACACGCCGAGTGGCAAAAATTCTAAGTAAAGTTGATTAACAGGAAGTAGATAAGTGACAAACCTGGAAAGGCATCCCACCATATGTGACACCTAACTCAAGCTGCATGTCAAATATCAAAGGCCTACAAATAGTAATAGTTATGAAATCATGGGAGGTTTCTTCGTTAATAACGTACTACTAGTAACTGATAATTAGGGCCCCGCATCGAAGATGCGGACGCCCTATAGTTTTCACTTTGTCCGTCTGTCCGTCCGTCTGTCCGTCTGTCCGTCCGTCAACAATTCTTGTGAACACTTAAACTCAAAAACTATTAACACCACAGTTCTGAAACTTTGCACAGCTGCTAAGTAGCATGTCATGATGTGCATATTAAAATTTTGTGCAAATCTGATAAAAATTTTTGTAAAAAATCTTCATTTTTTATCGAAAATCACAGATTTTGAGAATTGGACTTTGTGAACACTAAAACTCAAAAAACTGTTAACAATACAGTTCTGAAACTTTGCACAGCTGCTAAGTAGCATGTCATGATGTGCATATTAAAATTTCGTGCAAATCTGTTTAATATTTTAAAAAAAAAACTTCATTTTTTATCGAAAATCACAGATTTTGAGAATTGGACTTTGTGAACACTAAAATTCAAAAACTGTTAACAATACAGTTCTGAAACTTTGCACAGCTGCTAAGTAGCATGTCATGATGTGCATATTAAAATTTCGTGCAAATCTGATTAATATTTTTGGAAAAAACTTCATTTTTTATCGAAAATCACAGATTTTGAGAATTGGACTTTGTGAACACTAAAACTCAAAAACTGTTAACAATACAGTCCTGAAACTTTGTACAGCTGCTAAGTAGCATGTCCTGATTTGCATATTAAAATTTCATGCAAATCTGTTCAATGTTTTTGGAAAAAACTTAATTTTTTATCGAAAATCACAGATTTTGAGAATAGGAATTTTTTAACAATAAAACTCAAAGGCTATTAACAATACAGCTCTGAAGTTTCATATGCATTCCATGGAACATGCCTTAGTGGTTATAATTAAAGTTCGTTTGATTTTGAAAACACTTAGATATTTTGCCGCGGGGCCCTTTCTGACTTTGTCAGTATTCTAGTTTTTATAAACACACAGAATCGTTTTATATTGTATTGCGCTCTAATGCCAGAAAAGTATTACATACATCCATTCACTTATACATCAATATGCTTAATGACAGAATAGAACAGTCAGTAAAATGCCTTAACATAATTTAATTAAGAGCATGACATCTATTGGTCGAGACATAATATTATAAACAAAGTCAGGATTGACAGACTATAATTGCATTGATAATTTATTTAAATATTTTTAACACATACTATCAGTCAGAATATTTACATTTTTGTACTTAAAACGTTCCAGTTTATTTGCTCGCAAGCTAAATAATTCTATGTTGGATTCTCTATCCTCAGTTGCCCATAATGGCGCATCCAATGGTATTGGTCTCAAAGAATTTAGATCCTCTGGCCTTTCTATTTTCCTCATCGCTGCCAAAGCGCTTCTGGACATACTGTTTGCGCACAGTATGTCCATCTCTTTCTGTACTTCTTTAACTTCTGGCTCTCCCATGGAAGACTTCTTATTCTCCGAGCCCCTTCGTCACCACTCTCCTCTGATGACATTTAGTCAAGAGAGAGTACTTTCCTTACCCTCTCCTGCTTTAGAAGGGTCCATTGGTTTTGGCCTTCCTTAAGGCCTGACGTCTTTTTTCTAATTTCTACAAAAACAACGATGAAGTAATTATAAAATGAACATTTTCAATTGTACCTAGCTTAAAAAGGATGCAAATATTATAACAAATATGGGACTTTCGTAGGTTACCACCCCAGGTCGCAAAGCCTTATTATAAAAACTTTTAGAGGTAGATTTTTCAATAATTTCACAGGTCACTTTTCATGAATTTTTTAACCAAATGAAAGTCATAAGTCGCCCCTTAAATCCTGTGGTGCCCTTTACATCGCATCACCGTATAACGTAATTGATATGCGCTAAGGCAACGACCATTTGATTTTCGGTGGGAGCCTGGGATTTTCACCCTATCCTGGATTTTTTTTTTCGACCGCAGTTCGGGCCAGTTTATTTTTTTCCCATTCACTCAATGCTAAAAAATTATGTTCAGAAATTGTTTTTTTTTTTCGCCCTATTTTGTTGGCCATAAATCAGAGCCAGAATATTTTTGATTTAAAAATCCCAGTCCCTCCCCAGAAAATCAAATGGTCGGTGCCTAAAACCATTATTACTAAGTAAAAATTGCATTATAAAGATAAAAATAAATAAATGGTAAGTTAATAATATTATAAGGACGATATCAGGAAATTACACATCAGGGGTAATGTTCTGGAAGCATTTATATCTTTAGGACTCTTCTTGTTCATTTCGTGGATGTTTCCCAAACTTGATGCGTGTTCTAGAAGTCTCTTAATTACATTATACGTCATTATCTTTCTTTTAACTTTAGGACACATAGTTAATTGACTTCGAACGTTCCTGGCGACGATGGTTACCAAGAGATAAGGGAAAAACAATTGGTTTGCATTATATATGCCTTCATATGTATACATATGCATATAAAAAAAGAAACAAATGTTAATGGGTTATTAAATTGAATATATTGAATTGAATAATAATTGAATATAAGAGTCAACATCAAATGGATTTAGTTCCTGTGATAAAATTTCTTGAATCTGAATCTGGAGAGCATCAGGAACAGGAGCAGTTTCTGGAATGGTGACTGTCATATCATAGTCGTCACCAACAGGCCCATTATAATCAACACCATATCTTTCCAATTCAACCTAGAACCAAAAGAGCATATTTTAAAATAATTTAAACCTAAAGGTGATTGGAGTGAACAACATACTTAAAAAAATAATATGCCCCTCTTTTGTAGGTGGGGAAATAAGCATAAAATAATTGAAATATTTCAAAAAATTTTACATTTAACAAATAAGTGACAGCTGCAAAATAATTACTTACCAATTTAATGCACAATGTGTATTTTAAGCAACAATGCCTTTTTTTATGGTCGGATCAAAAATCAAAACAAAGGATTATTACTTCCAAGCTCATTAAATGCTGTTCAGTAGTTTCAGATTAGAAGAATTAAAAAAAAATGTTAAAAAGACAACAACAGACTCCAAGTGATGGCAATAGCTCAAATGGACCTTTGGTCCAGGAGAGCTATAATAAGTCAAAGACAAAAATAACCAGATTTTGTTAAACAGGAAGTAGATGAGCAACAGACATTGAATCAAAAACCATATTATTAATATCATGCTGATGCTGCATACCAAATAACAACGGACTGTGATAAGTAGTTGCTGAGAAAACTAGAAAAACTGTGAGCAGCAGCTCACAAATAAAAACCCCCCGACCCCCAAAAAATTAATCAGATAAAATTCTGTGATAAAAAGGTGGTGCACATCTACATTATATCACAAAAATTGTGGGTAATTTTTCTGAAAATCCATCTAGGGGTTAAGGATGAGTTGCGGATAAGAGATGGGTACCCCCATGTAGTCGAATGGCTGAGTCCATGTTTCGCTATTGGAAACCCCAAAAATCATTCTGATCAAATTTTAAAATAGATGGTGCACACATGTGACAAAGAATGTGTGAAAGTTTCATGAAAATCCATCAAGGGGTTTAGGAGGAGTTCCGGATAGAGATAGGAACCCCCTTGTAGTGGAATGGCTGGATAGAGATAGGTACCCCCTTGTAGTGGAATGGCTAAATCCATGTTTCGCTATTGGAAACCCCAACAAATCATTCTGATCAAATTTTAAAATAGTAGGTGAACATCTACATTATGTGACAAAGAATGTGTGAAAGTTTCATGAAAATCCTTCAAGGGGTTAAGGAGGAGTTGCGAAAGAGAGATGGTTACCCTAAGGTGTCACGAAAGGACGGACACGACTTCCATGGTAATGGGTTTAAGTTGGTCATCTTCATCATCATATTCATTTGAATCTTCCTCCTCAAATCTTGTTGAGCAATCATGTTGGGATGCTTCTGTGGAAGAAATATCGGGTTGAGATTCTTCTTTGGAAGAAATATCAGGTTGGGAAGCTTCTGTGGAAGAAATATCAGGTTGGGATGTTTCTGTGGAAGAAATATCAGGTTGGGATGCTTCTGTGGAAGAAATATCAGGTTGGGATGCTTCTGTGGAAGAAATAGGTTGGGATTCTTCTGTAAAAGAAATATCAGGTTGGGATGCTTCTGTGGAAGAAATATCAGGTTGGGATGTTTCTGTGGAAGAAATATCAGGTTGGGATGCTTCTGTGGAAGAAATATCAGGTTGGGATGCTTCTGTGGAAGAAATAGGTTGGGATTCTTCTGTAAAAGAAATATCAGGTTGGGATGCTTCTGTGGAAGAAATATCAGGTTGGGATTCTTCTGCGGAAGAAATATCAGGTTGGCATTCTTCTGCGGAAGAAATATCAGGTTGGGATTCTTCTATGGAAGAAGTATCAGGTTGAGATGCTTCTATGAAAGAAATATCAGGAGAATGGGGATCCTTCTTTGTCCTGGACAGAAACATAATTCGATATGTCTGCATCTTTAGATAAAATCTCTTTTGTTGTCCACAACTCATCCATGGAATCTTAAGAATAACATAAATTACGACTAACAAAAGAATGTGTACAAACAACCTTAAATATTAGATTAAGTTGTAAAGCAAATAAATCACCCAGGGAATATCTGAGCATCTTTTACATGACAGAGCACCAAAGAAACAATTGGTCAAATATGGCGTAATGCAGGTAACTACTGATTCTTTAATCTTTAAAATATATACGGTGTATAATATGTTGTTAAAAGACATTTCTTTAAAGGTTGTGTAAACTCTTAGACTAGGAAAAAATCAATTCCATAAGATAATATAATTTTGATTGACGGTACGAGATATTTGAGGACAATTTAAGTATTTCCCATTGTTTTTTTTTTCAGCCTGTGCAGAACTTTTCATCAACTTCTAAAAAATCAGAATGCATGACAGAACATTTTTTTCCCTCAAAATTTGAGTCCAATGCTATTTGCCAGACTCTACATTATATGGCTCACTGTATTTGCATATATAAAATCATCACTTACCACTACACTCTACAAGATATTGTCCCATTTGATGTCTCAAACATCTTAACCCTCTTTTTGAGGAGTCAAATATCAAGTCATTTTGTCCACTCAAAATTAATTCTGCAACCTGGAAAATAAAAGTACCCAAGTAATAGCCTAATTCATTATTCATATAATTATAATAAACACTATCAATCATGTAAATCTACATCATTTAACCAAAAAAATAACAAAAAAAACCATTAAATCTTTAATATATTTTACTATGTTAAGACTTTTAACATTTCGTTTGAAATGCTTGTACCAAGTCAGGACCATCACGACCAAGTTTTAGGAACGATAGATGTTTTATTGGAAGATCAAAAATGGAAACAGAAGTTTTAAGCAGGACACCTAACAATCAATTATGTTGTTATGGCATCTGATTCTGTATCTGGCAAAAGTTGTGATTCAGGTACAATGCTTTGGTTGGCTTCAGTATCCCTTGTCCACGTTGAAAAGATTGGGAATCTATAACTGAAAAATTAACATGTTTAGCGTATTTGCAATTTTTTTTTTCACCATTCTTATAATAAAAACGGCCAATAACATGAAAATTTGTGGCTATCGTATTTGTATATCATTGTATCTGTAAACATATGTGTTGTTTTGTGTCTCGTTAACAATGAAATATTGAACATTTTCACCAACAAGGGAATGAAGTTTGCGAGTTTACCATAGGTCTGTAGGCACCTTTTTTTCAGAACCTCAGGTTTACCACTGTAAAATAAATTTTGTAAATTTGTATAGACGTTTGCTTACAAATGTTTTAAAAATGTGTATTGTTCTAAGAGTTATTTATAATTGAAGGTGTCATTTTTTAAAACATTTTGAGTGAGTGAGTGAGTTGGTGTTTTACGCCCGTGCAACGCTATATAGGTTATTTACAGGCGATGAACATGAAAAGGATGATAAAATGAACATGAAATGATGATGACAAATGAAACATGGAGATGGGGTGGGAAACATAGGACCGGTAAATTTTGAAGAACCACAGGAAAAAGGGGGAGAGGTGGGTATGGGGCGGAAAATTTAGCCTATGTGGTGCACTACTGGGCGGTCCACAAAGGGGTCTTTTACGTGCATGAAGCGTGGCACTCTCCACACACGTTGGCCCACTATGGTCGGCGGTCAGGGTTTCCGTATTATAGACCTGACAACCCCCGCGAACGAGGGCTACCCTATTCAGCCACCTAGGGTACACACTTGGTCGCTCTGTGGGCTGAGCACTGACCCGACGTCAGAATCCCAAGACCCTTAGTCGCCTCTTACGACAAGCTAGGCTCTGCTGCGGGCCTATTCGCCACCCGGGCCCCGCACGGGACTAAAACATTTTGAAGATTCATATACGAATATTCTATGATTGATTGATTGATTGTTGGTTGCTTTATGTCCCGTCGGCGATATTGCAGCCATCATCGGGACATAAACAAGTTGATATAATTATGTTAATAACATGTTAATATAAAACAAAGTCAAAAGACCGTAGATAAAACAAAAAGTATGCCAAGAAAATAAATAGATAAAATAATCATTAAAAAATAACACACTAAAACAATAAAACCATTTAAAGCAATAGGAAAACAAAGAACTTAACAAAAATAAGCTAAATATTATGACAACAAATTAACTTTCAAATGGTGATTACAAAAACTATAATTTTGAATACTGACCGATTTCTTTTAAAAAGGATAAAATGGCATCGGCTGGGATGCCGCTAAACAAATCGTGCATGGATGCACAGTTAAAATACTTCATGCGAATTGGAGCAAGATCAACACAGTCGAGGAGAACATGCCTCAAGGAATACCGTGCGTCACAAGGGATACACATCGGGACCTTCTTCTCTTGTGTCATCAGGTAGCCATGGGTGACTCTAGAATGTCCTATACGACATCTAGTGATGACTACCTGGTCTCGACGGCATCGGAATGAAGCATGATTCTCCCCAAGCTGTGGCTTGAGCTCATGAAGTTTGTTGTGCTCAGCGGCAGCCCAAACCTCGTCCCATAAACTTTGGACATATACTCGGATTCTAACACAGAGCGAGCTTCTGGCGGATCCTCCATCTTAGTTAAGGATCGTATTCTCCAGAGTTCGATTCCTTTAACTACCGATCTGCAAGCAGTTACCGTCAGAGTTTCATTACATCAAACAATAACTTTATGTTCAGTTTATATACCACCTAATGATAACTTAGCTTTAGTACAACTTCAAAATTTAACGGATCAGCTTCCTGCTCCATACATGTTAGTTGGGGACGTCAATGCCCACAACCCATTATGGGGCAGTGCCAATTTGAATGATAAGGGTAAAAAGATAGAGATTTTTTTATCAAAAGAATGTCTTTGTATCTTTAATGATGGAACATCTACATTTTTACATTCTGGAATTGGAACATACTCATCAATTGATCTCTCAATTTGTGATCCTTCTCTTTAACAGATTTCTCATGGCAAGTCCATGATGATCTCTGTGGAAGTGATCACTTTCCTATTATATTGAAAGATCTTTTTGGTGAACCTTGTTAGAGGTCGGTTTTATATTCAAGAACTCTTCCTTTATAATAATGCTCAATTCATAGGCGATTAACACTTGAAATAAGCATTTCCTTATGAAAGCTGGCTCCTCATCAGAATCATCACTTTCAGCAATGAATTAGTTAGTTAGTTAGTTATTGCTTTAGTCATTTAAATAAGTATTTTTAAGCTGTTAGAGGTTGCAGTTATTAAAATACTGAATTTATTCATTTTCTAACATTAAGCATGTTTATGCATTCATTTTTTTTGCATTTATTCAACAAATTTTCATGGTTATTTAATGTGAATAAATGATCGAACTTTCATGTTACATATGTATTTTCCTAAGAATATTGGCGAAGATACTTGTAGTGGATGAATAATAAAAAACAAAATATCGCAGGTATGTTAATGCCGTTTGAGCGTTACCACCTAACCGCATCATATTAAGCGGTAATTGGTTAAATATTATTATTTATTTGATTTTTAAATTTCCTTTTTTTACTGAGTTCATAATCAAATTCTACCTACTAAATGTGTCAATGATTTTGATATTTATTTCATCATTACATTGCTACAGGGGGCTAAAGACAGGCCACGCCGATAAAATCAACTTTTTTATTTGTGGTCCGATTTTCAAAATCTTTTTTTTCATTGGATTCCTTGTGAAAATTTCTGCCTTTTATTTCATGTGATTTGCAATATCTTTTATCATTTTTGAAAAATAAGGGGTCAAAGGGCCAAAATTGTAAATAAATACATGTACATGTATATAAATTAGGCTTTTTTATGAGATGTTGATGTAAATATATTTGTGTCAAAAATGCATTTTTAAGTCCACCACAGGATGCATGCAAAGCTTTGTAAGTCCACCATGGGCTTCTTGTGACCAAAGCAATGGACTATCCATATTGGGCCTCCAACGTACAGGGTTCGACTTGTTGCGGTCATATCATGCTGCGCTCGGAGTAGCTTTTTATTTAAATATACTTATATTTTGAAAAGGATGAACTGCATGGGTGGTCTTTTGAAAACGGGTGTTTCCTTAAATGTCTTGACGTACGTTATCTTGTTAATTATTTAATTTTACTTTTGGAAGATTGCTAAGCAAATTTTGGGGAATTGTTAATTACACTTTAATATATTTTTTTTAATTTCAATTTATGAGTATATTTATTTTAAGCATGTTATAATTTAGTTGCATTGATTTCATTTTGGAAAGTCTTTTGGCATGATAATTACAAGATTTTTTTTATTTATTTGCCTGGCACTTTTCAATTTGTTACAAATTTTAAAATACTTGTAGCTGATTTTTAAAGTTTAATTGATCACTTAAGTAACACCTTTGAAAATAAATTAAATTCATTATATTTTTTTATAGACAAAAGGAATAAAATTATATTTTGTTCATTATAAATCAAATATTAACCAAGATTTACATGTAACATTTTTTTCTGCTTTTGCATGTACAGCACTTATGTATGCATGGGTTTTAGTTTGTTTTTCGTTTGTTTTTCCCTTTACATTCCCCATTTTCTGACTCTTCTGTAAAGACATGAAACACAATGCAATTAGAGACAACTACATTGAACACATGATGAGCCAACCTATGTTCCTTTTGCATCACGTCAGTGCAGTAGTACATTGGCAAGGGCTGATGCCAGGTGTAGAGTAATGTAGTGTTGCTGTTCCATCGCCAAGATGGCTGACTATAAACCAAGATTTGACTTAACATGAGCCGACGATCACTTATTTGCATGATACGTCAGTGCAGTAGTACATTGACTATGGCAAACTTGGCCTGATAGTGCAAATAATGTGAAGAGTTGATGATCCATGTTCTACCGGATATGACATTTTCAACATAAAAATCAAGTAAAAAGGACAATAACTCCTACACGGGAAGTTATTTCTTCAAATTTAGGGTAGTTAGATCTTGAGATACTAAACAATTTTGATTACCATAAGAATTTTGATTATTTTTCACCGTTTTTGAGTTTTTTTGTTACAAAAACTGCAATTACCACATTTGTTCAGGTTGGGAAGCTTCTGTGGAAGAAATATCAGGTTGGGATGTTTCTGTGGAAGAAATATCAGGTTGGGATGCTTCTGTGGAAGAAATATCAGGTTGGGATGCTTCTGTGGAAGAAATAGGTTGGGATTCTTCTGTAAAAGAAATATCAGGTTGGGATGCTTCTGTGGAAGAAATATCAGGTTGGGATTCTTCTGCGGAAGAAATATCAGGTTGGGATTCTTCTGCGGAAGAAATATCAGGTTGGGATTCTTCTATGGAAGAAGTATCAGGTTGAGATGCTTCTATGAAAGAAATATCAGGAGAATGGGGATCCTTCTTTGTCCTGGACAGAAACATAATTCGATATGTCTGCGTGAGTGAGTGAGTGAGTTGGTGTTTTACGCCCGTGCAACGCTATATATGTTATTTACAGGCGATGAACATGAAAAGGATGATAAAATGAACATGAAATGATGATGATAAATGAAATATGGGGATGGGGTGGGAAACAAAGGACCGGTAAATTTTGAAGAACCACAGGAAAAAGGGGAGAGGTGGGTAGGGTCGGAAAATTTAGCCTATGTGGTGCACTACTGGGCGGTCCACAAAGGGGTCTTTTACGTGCATGAAGCGTGGCACTCTCCACACACGTTGGCCCACTATGGTCGGCGGTCAGGGTTTCCGTATTATAGACCTGACAACCCCCGCGGACGAGGGCTACCCTATTCAGCCACCTAGGGTACACACTTGGTCGCTCTGTGGGCTGAGCACTGACCCGACGTCAGAATCCCAAGACCCTTAGTCGCATCTTTAGATAAAATCTCTTTTGTTGTCCACAACTCATCCATGGAATCTTAAGAATAACATAAATTACGACTAACAAAAGAATGTGTACAAACAACCTTAAATATTAGATTAAGTTGTAAAGCAAATAAATCACCCAGGGAATATCTGAGCATCTTTTACATGACAAGAGCAGCAAAGAAACAATTGGTCAAATATGGCGTAATGCAGGTAACTACTGATTCTTTAATCTTTAAAATATATACGGTGTATAATATGTTGTTAAAAGACATTTCTTTAAAGGTTGTGTTAACTCTTAGACTAGGAAAAAATCAATTCCATAAGATAATATAATTTTGATTGACGGTACGAGATATTTGAGGACAATTTAAGTATTTCCCATTGGTTTTTTTTCAGCCTGTGCAGAACTTTTCATCAACTTCTAAAAAATCAGAATGCATGACAGAACATTTTTTTCCCTCAAAATTTGAGTCCAATGCTATTTGCCAGACTCTACATTATATGGCTCACTGTATTTGCATATATAAAATCATCACTTACCACTACACTCTACAAGATATTGTCCCATTTGATGTCTCAAACATCTTAACCCTCTTTTTGAGGAGTCAAATATCAAGTCATTTTGTCCACTCAAAATTAATTCTGCAACTTGGAAAATAAAAGTACCCAAGGTAATAGCCTAATTCATTATTCATATAATTATAATAAACACTATAAATCATGTAAATCTACATCATTTAACAAAAAAAAATAACAAAAAAAAACCATTAAATCTTTAATATATTTTACTATGTTAAGACTTTTAACATTTCGTTTGAAATGCTTGTACCAAGTCAGGACCATCGCGACCAAGTTTTAGGAACGATAGATGTTTTATTGGAAGATCAAAAATGGAAACAGAAGTTTTAAGCAGGACACCTAACAATCAATTATGTTGTTATGGCATCTGATTCTGTATCTGGCAAAAGTTGTGATTCAGGTACAATGCTTTGGTTGGCTTCAGTATCCCTTGTCCACGTTGAAAAGATTGGGAATCTATAACTGAAAAATTAACATGTTTAGCGTATTTGCAATTTTTTTTTTCACCATTCTTATAATAAAAACGGCCAATAACATGAAAATGTGTGGCTATCGTATTTGTATATCATTGTATCTGTAAACATATGTGTTGTTTTGTGTCCCGTTAACAATGAAATATTGAACATTTTCACCAACAAGGGAATGAAGTTTGCGAGTTTACCATAAGTCTGTAGGCACCTTTTTTTCAGAACCTTAGGTTTACCACTGTAAAATAAATTTTGTAAATTTGTATAGACGTTTGCTTACAAATGTTTTCAAAATGTGTATTGTTCTAAGAGTTATTTATAATTGAAGGTGTCATTTTTTAAAACATTTTGAAGATTCATATACGAATATTCTATGATTGATTGATTGATTGTTGGTTGCTTTATGTCCCGTCGGCGATATTGCAGCCATCATCGGGACATAAACAAGTTGATATAATTATGTTAATAACATGTTAATATAAAACAAAGTCAAAAGACCGTAGATAAAACAAAAAGTATGCCAAGAAAATAAATAGATAAAAAAATCATTAAAAAATAACACACTAAAACAATAAAACCATTTAAAGCAATAGGAAAACAAAGAACTTAACAAAAATAAGCTAAATATTATGACAACAAATTAACTTTGAAATGGTGATTACAAAAACTATAATTTTGAATACTGACCGATTTCTTTTAAAAAGGATAAAATGGCATCGGCTGGGATGCCGCTAAACAAATCGTGCATGGATGCAGTTAAAATACTTCATGCGAATTGGAGCAAGATCAACACAGTCGAGGAGAACATGCCTCAAGGAATACCGTGCGTCACATGGGATACACATCGGGACCTCCTTCTCTTGTGTCATCAGGTAGCCATGGGTGACTCTAGAATGTCCTATACGACATCTAGTGATGACTACCTGGTCTCGACGGCATCGGAATGAAGCATGATTCTCCCCAAGCTGTGGCTTGAGCTCATGAAGTTTGTTGTGCTCAGCGGCAGCCCAAACCTCGTCCCATAAACTTTGGACATATACTCGGATTCTAACACAGAGCGAGCTTCTGGCGGATCCTCCATCTTAGTTAAGGATCGTATTCTCCAGAGTTCGATTCCTTTAACTACCGATCTGCAAGCAGTTACCGTCAGAGTTTCATTACATCAAACAATAACTTTATGTTCAGTTTATATACCACCTAATGATAACTTAGCTTTAGTACAACTTCAAAATTTAACGGATCAGCTTCCTGCTCCATACATGTTAGTTGGGGACTTCAATGCCCACAACCCATTATGGGGCAGTGCCAATTTGAATGATAAGGGTAAAAAGATAGAAGATTTTTTATCAAAAGAATGTCTTTGTATCTTTAATGATGGAACATCTACATTTTTACATTCTGGAATTGGAACATACTCATCAATTGATCTCTCAATTTGTGATCCTTCTCTTTAACAGATTTCTCATGGCAAGTCCATGATGATCTCTGTGGAAGTGATCACTTTCCTATTATATTGAAAGATCTTTTTGGTGAACCTTGTTAGAGGTCGGTTTTATATTCAAGAACTCTTCCTTTATAATAATGCTCAATTCATAGGCGATTAACACTTGAAATAAGAATTTCCTTATGAAAGCTGGCTCCTCATCAGAATCATCACTTTCAGCAATGAATTAGTTAGTTAGTTAGTTATTGCTTTAGTCATTTAAATAAGTATTTTTAAGCTGTTAGAGGTTGCAGTTATTAAAATACTGAATTTATTCATTTTCTAACATTAAGCATGTTTATGCATTCATTTTTTTTGCATTTATTCAACAAATTTTCATGGTTATTTAATGTGAATAAATGATCGAACTTTCATGTTACATATGTATTTTCCTAAGAATATTGGCGGAGATACTTGTAGTGGATGAATAATAAAAAACAAAATATCGCAGGTATGTTAATGCCGTTTGAGCGTTACCACCTAACCGCATCATATTAAGCGGTAATTGGTTAAATATTATTATTTATTTGATTTTTAAATTTCCTTTTTTTACTGAGTTCATAATCAAATTCTACCTACTAAATGTGTCAATGATTTTGATATTTATTTCATCATTACATTGCTACAGGGGGCTAAAGACAGGCCACGCCGATAAAATCAACTTTTTTATTTGTGGTCCGATTTTCAAAATCTTTTTTTTTCATTGGATTCCTTGTGAAAATTTCTGCCTTTTATTTCATGTGATTTGCAATATCTTTTATCATTTTTGAAAAATAAGGGGTCAAAGGGCCAAAATTGTAAATTAATACATGTACATGTATATAAATAAGGCTTTTTTATGAGATGTTGATGTAAATATATTTGTGTCAAAAATGCATTTTTAAGTCCACCACAGGATGCATGCAAAGCTTTGTAAGTCCACCATGGGCTTCTTGTGACCAAAGCAATGGACTATCCATATTAGGCCTCCAACGTACAGGGTTCGACTTGTTGCGGTCATATCATGCTGCGCTCGGAGTAGCTTTTTATTTAAATATACTTATATTTTGAAAAGGATGAACTGCATGGGTGGTCTTTTGAAAACGGGTGTTTCCTTAAATGTCTTGACGTACGTTATCTTGTTAATTATTTAATTTTACTTTTGGAAGATTGCTAAGCAAATTTTGGGGAATTGTTAATTACACTTTAATATTTTTTTTTAATTTCAATTTATGAGTATATTTATTTTAAGCATGTTATAATTTAGTTGCATTGATTTCATTTTGGAAAGTCTTTTGGCATGATAATTACAAGATTTTTTTTATTTATTTGCCTGGCACTTTTCAATTTGTTACAAATTTTAAAATACTTGTAGCTGATTTTAAAAGTTTAATTGATCACTTAAGTAACACCTTTGAAAATAAATTAAATTCATTATATTTTTTTATAGACAAAAGGAATAAAATTATATTTTGTTCATTATAAATCAAATATTAACCAAGATTTACATGTAACATTTTTTTCTGCTTTTGCATGTACAGCACTTATGTATGCATGGATTTTAGTTTGTTTTTCGTTTGTTTTTCCCTTTACATTCCCCATTTTCTGACTCTTCTGTAAAGACATGAAACACAATGCAATTAGAGACAACTACATTGAACACATGATGAGCCAACCTATGTTCCTTTTGCATCACGTCAGTGCAGTAGTACATTGGCAAGGGCTGATGCCAGGTGTAGAGTAATGTAGTGTTGATGTTCCATCGCCAAGATGGCTAACTATAAACCAAGATTTGACTTAACATGAGCCGACGATCACTTATTTGCATGATACGTCAGTGCAGTAGTACATTGACTATGGCAAACTTGGCCTGATAGTGCAAATAATGTGAAGAGTTGATGATCCATGTTCTACCGGATATGACATTTTCAACATAAAAATCAAGTAAAAAGGACAATAACTCCTACACGGGAAGTTATTTCTTCAAATTTAGGGTAGTTAGATCTTGAGATACTAAACAATTTTGATTACCATAAGAATTTTGATTATTTTTCACCGTTTTTGAGTTTTTTTGTTACAAAAACTGCAATTACCACATTTGTTCTATTTTTAGCCATGTTTGTTAGTTACTGTTTGCTAGTATTACCGACACGAATTTCTTATTTAGGACAGACTTCGCAATTGTGGAATTTTTAGAAAGTAAAGAGGTGGAAATTGTTCCTATGTCGTGGGTCACAGTAGACTAAAAACAGTGTTTTTGGCCTAACTTCAAATCCTCAACTAAACACAGAATTGCCGTCAAACAGGCCATTCATCCAGATCCTTCTTTCAAAAGATATTCAATAAGACTCATGTATCGTAGTTGTGAGTATTATTAAATATTAAAAGGTAGTAATAGAATACAAAGCGAATGTCAATTATTGTGTCCCGGCATCGAAATCTGAATCTGAAAAAAACAACTCTGCGCTCTATGCTTGCAATGAAATACGTAAATCGTTCATATATACATGTTATTCATTATACTGCCTGAAGAGTCATGCGACCAAAAGCGCCAACAATGAACAAGTTCAGGAAATATGCCAATGTATTTATATTTATATATCTTTATATATTTTATACACCTACAAGAACGACGAAACTTGGGAGGTTGTAGAGTGCCACACGAACAGAGTTGAAGGAGCATGGAAACATGCAAAGGAGCATTTTAAGGTTTTTTTATTCATTTTTATACTTTTAAATTAAGATTTTAATGGATATTACATTGATAATTTTCTATATTGTTTTATTATTCACATTTTATTTAACTATTTAGACTTTTTTCAACGATTTAAATTAACATAATTAGAAATATAATATATTTGAATACAAATAAAAAATGAAAGATTTATTTTTTTTATTTAAAATACAGAATCAATGGTACCAATTTGGATAATTTCGAGAGTCACTTTAGCGAAGTGATGTGGCGATCTCACAGAGGTGCTAGCTCAACATTGTACCAAAACTTCTTCGTGAGTGAGTGAGTGAGTTGGTGTTTTACGCCCGTGCAACGCTATATAGGTTATTTACAGGCGATGAACATGAAAAGGATGATAAAATGAACATGAAATGATGATGATAAATGAAATATGGAGATGGGGTGGGAAACAAAGGACCGGTAAATTTTGAAGAACCACAGGAAAAGGGGAGAGGTGAGTAGGGGCGGAAAATTTAGCCTATGTGGTGCATTACTTGGCGGTCCACAAAGGGGTCTTTTACGTGCATGAAGCGTGGCACTCTCCACACACGTTGGCCCACTATGGTCGGCGGTCAGGGTTTCCGTATTATAGACCTGACAACCCTTGCGGACGAGGGCTACCCTATTCAGCCACCTAGGGTACACACTTGGTCGCTCTGTGGGCTGAGCACTGACCCGACGTCAGAATCCCAAGACCCTTAGTCGCCTCTTACGACAAGCAAGGCTCTGCTGCGGGCCTATTCGCCACCCGGGCCCCGCACGGGACCAAAACTTCTTCGAGGACTTCAAGTAAATGTATACCCTTGAGGGCAAACCTGCTTTTCAGTAAGTACACAAGTAGAAACTTTTTTATTTAATGAAAAAAAACATATTTTTACATTTCTAAAACAGTGTCTTATATATAGTATAAAAGTATTGCCATTGTCCGCCGACATTTATACTATCTTACTATATCTTTGCGTATAACCCCCAAAATCTCTCCATGCCCCTTTTAAATTTATATAGAACCCAAAGAAAACTCTTTCAGAGCGTAGAATAAGCTAGTTAGATATTGGTAATGGTTATATATAGAAAAGTGTCTTGTATATAGTATAGCCATTGTCCCCCGACATTTGTACTATCTTACTATATCTTTGCGTATAACCCCCAAAATCTCTCCATGCCTCTTTTAAATGTACATAGATCCCCAAAGAAAACCCTTTCAGAGGTAGGCTAGTTGGATATTAATAATGCTTATATATAGGGCAGTGTCTTATATATAGTATAGCCATTGTCCCCCGATATATCTTTATAATGCAAAGATATAGTAAGATAGTATAAATGTCGGGGAAAAATTGTATAGTATAAATTTCCAATGACATACTTTTAATAAGATTTGGTATTATTAGTTAAGAAAGCTGAATAGAACTTTTATTTTTTCACAATTTACAATGTTGACATGGTGTGCAAATATCAAAGACAGTGACAACACATAGATTAGGTAGTGGGAAGTTTTGCTGGATCAATTGTGAATAGATCGGGAAACA
This sequence comes from Arcuatula senhousia, assembly GCA_963971305.1. Classification (NCBI taxonomy): domain Eukaryota; kingdom Metazoa; phylum Mollusca; class Bivalvia; order Mytilida; family Mytilidae; genus Arcuatula; species Arcuatula senhousia. Next base: position 29,140,490 of record OZ020314.1, on the reverse strand, counting down.
ATAATTTTAGGCAATACTTAACAATCAAAACCTACTCTTACGAGTCATTAATAGATCTGAATTTCACTGAGAATAACCTATATAGCGTTGCACGGGCATAAAACACCACCTCACTCGCTCACTCACGAGAAAAACCTGAACTTTTTTTATGTTTCGTACGTGAATGGTTTATTCATAACAAAAATTATTTGTAGCAATCCAAGAACCATTGCATAACATTTTGGATAGTCTATATCAAAGACATAGTACAAACCCAACAACTGTGTCAAGGCGGAGGTAACACTACTTCCTTGACATTAGATTGCCTTGGTGTTTCCTTTAACGTAGATTCCTGTATTTGTTCCATCTTGTCGGAACACTATAAGGTGGGGTGGTGCCAATGCTTTACTTTCTATTTCTTTCTGCACTTGGTCATTATCAGCATTCTAGAAATTGAAAAATAAACACACCAGTACAGTTTTTTCCGCATTCACCTAACAATTGTAATTAAAAATGGTGTAGGACCGAAAGACAGATTTTAATTTCTTTAACAGGCAATATTTGTGGATGAACGATAAAAACAAACTTTAAATGTTTTTGATGGGCAAGGGTAAAACTATATGTCCGATCCATACAAATAAACTTAACCATGATCTCACTTATCAGACTTACCTCAACAATTATTCCTTTTTTCCAGTGGCAGTCAAAACTCTCCAACCCGATTGGCCTTGTGTCCCCATTCCCTCCACTTCATCATTATTTCATGTTCATTACATCATCATTTTCATGTTCATCTCCCGGATATAGCCGAAATCGTGCTGCTTGGGAGTAAAGCAATAACTAACTAGCTAACTAAGCAAAGTGTGTATCTGACCTCTTCCCTCATCTGCCAGATCTTGTATTTTGCTTCCAGGTACTCTACTACCTCCACCATAGTGTTAAGACACTAAAATATACATATTCATACATATACAATAACAAAAATATTGTAGCCAACTATGGTCAGCGGTCAGGGTTTCCGTATTATAGACCTGACAACCCCTGCGGACGAGGGCCACCCTATTCAGCAACCTAGGGCTGTATACTGCCGTGCAATACACAGACGTTCATATGAATCGTTAATTGAATTTGACTTAAGTTATTCGCATTCTTTGACTATATGTTTTTGTTTTATATTTTACAATTGGACAGTGTTTGAAACAATTAGTCCGTTATGTAACTGTAAATCGTTGCGTAATGTCCGTAATTTAGCAGTACGACTCAGAGTTGGAAGAAATTTACTGTTTGTTCCCCGATTGAAGGAAAAACCTTTAAAAAGTATATTTCGTTCCCTATAATGCCAGGAGGATGGCTCTGGCAAGACTTATGAAACAATCTAGATCGTTAAATGACTATATTTGGGTGGACAACGATCGTGCTACTATATATGGCAGTGTGCGATCCCAGAATGCAACAGATGAAAACAATCAAGATGGCTGGACCCAGGGTCGAGAGTAAGCCCTTATCAAATTAGTGTCAAGCATGTCAAACACCATGCAAACTTTTGCAGTTTACAGTGAGTGGTTCAACACAGCTGCCAGTCTTTGCAGAGATCTATCGCCTTCTCTTGCCAGGCTAAGCCTTTCATGAGGGATCCTCCATCGGTCTTGTTTTTCTCCCAGGTCATTCTAAAAAATCCCTTTTTTGCCTTTTTTTTAATGTGAGTAAGTGATTGGTGTTTTACGCCAATGTAACACTAAATAGGTAAATAAAGGCGATGCACATGAAAGGATGATAAAATGAACATGATGATATTTCGGATGGGATGGAAAACAAAGAAACAGTAAATGAAAAGGGGAGAGGTGGGTAGAGGTGGAAAATTTAGCCTATGCGGTGCACTACTTGGCGGTCGACCAAGGGGTCTTTTACAAAGGTCTTCCTTGTCAACCGACAAGTTTCTTAAGTCTTTCACCAGCAGCTCCTTTACCTAGCGTCCCGTGCGGGGCCCGAGAGGCGAATAGGTCCGCAGCAGCGCTTATCTTGTCGGTAAAGTCCACTAAAGAGCGCTCAGAAACCTGACATCGGGGTCAGGCCGCTTTGCCCACAAAGCGACTGGGATGTGTGCCCCAGGTGGTTGAATGGAGCAGCCCTGACATCGAGAGATGCGGGGTCGTCAGGCGATAATGCGGAAAACCTGACCGCAAACCATAGTGGTGCACCGTGTTGGGAAAAATGTCACGTTCCTCGCACGTTAAAGAACCCTGCTGCAGGTCTCGGTAAGAGTAGGACCCGTAGGATCCCCATGCAAGAGACAAAATTTCCCATCCCTATCCATCACTCCTTTTTCCAGTGGCAGTCAAAACTCTCCTACCCGATTGGCCTTGTGTCCCCTTTTCCTCCACTTCATCATCATTTCATGTTCATTGTATCACCACTTTCATGTTCATCTCCCGGATATAGCCGAAATCGCGCTGCTTGGGAGTAAAGCAATAACTAACTAACTAACTAACTAACCTTTACCTAGCTTACGCATCTATACCTTTTATGTATTTCTTTATCATGCTTAAGTATTGACCTGCACTTACTGCATTGCCAAGAATCAATATACCATTTATTAATATAAATAACCAATTTCATTGTATTCATTTTACATTTTCACTTTTATTTCCGTGCGGGGCCCAGTTGGCGAAGAGGCCCGCAGCAGACCCTAGCTTGTCGTAAGAGGCGACTAAGGGTCTTGAGAGTCTGACATCGTGTCAGTGCTCAGCCCCCAAAGCGACCAAGTGTTTACCCTGGGTGGCTGAATAGGGTGGCCCTCGTCCACGGGGGTTGTCAGGTCTACAGTACGTTATCCCTGACCGCCGACCATAGTGGGCCAACGTGTGTGGAGAGTGCCACGCTTCATGCATGTAAAAGACCCCTTTTTGGACCGACAAGTAGTGCACCACATAGGCTAAATTTTCTGCCCCTACCCACTTTTCCCCGTCCCCACGTACTTCCAAATTTACCGGTCCTTTGTTTCCTAACCACTCCCATATTTTATTTATCATCATCATTTCATGTTCATTGTATCATCTTTGTCATGTTCATCGCCTGTAAATAACCTATAGGCGTAAAACACCAACTCACTCACTTTCATTTGTTAAACAAATAATTCTCAACATACCAGTAAACCAGTGAAACACTGCAGATTTATTATTCATGTATTTTCATCCATTTTGCAGAGTACATTTGTGATGTGGTTGTTGTCGCATCAGCGAAGAAAGTCGCAAAACACGAGGCATAGGAATTAACTTCCGGTGGCGGCAACGACGATTTTTTTTGGCTAGTCTTTTGCTTTGGAAAATAAATTCATGCCGACAAATAACCAGGCAAATGCGTATTCTGGTCATTTCAAGGTCAATTTACCATAGTGCCTGGATTACTGTTATCACTGTTGTAAACTTTTAACGAGATCTGACATTATTTCTGGTCGACAACAAGTATCGGAAAATTCTCAAAAAAAAAGATAAAATATTTGTACTTCTTCGCGAGTCATTGTTCAATAGTAATATATGTAAAAAATCAAACGCCATTACTATGCATCTTAACATATGCGAGAAGGGACTATGCTACTACTGGTACTCTAGCAGAAGACTAATGAAAGACAAAAAGACATGTGATACTTTTAATCAAAAAAAAATATATATATATTTTTAAAATTTACTCCTCAGCTGCAATACCTCCTTGTTGGTTGTGAGTGGTTAACGCTGTGTACACGTTGTGTATGTCAATAATGCAGGCCTCATACTGATCCAGCTCTATGCGACGCTCGGTACGTTTCAATACCATAACACGCTAATATTTCCTAAATGCTGTTATGAATATACTGATAGTCAGATTCTTATGGAGACGAAGTCTTCTTGCTTGTTTAAGTTAACATGGCACACGATGCCCGATTGTTTGTGAAGACAGCAAAATATTTTGTCTGTTAATATAGATGGAGGATGACTCATACCATCTGTTGACCAAAAAGGACCCGATGACGCAGGATAAGTGATGTGCAAGTTGACCATATATGATAACGCATTTCCGGTGAAAGGTTGGGCTCTTGGGGAAGAGAAGGGGACATGACTCTATTTGGAAAAAGGGGGCGGGGTTTATGGAGATGAATGAGCGTGGACTCCCTCCCTTACGTCCTGCGTTTGTAGGGTTTTTTCTGTTTTGCATTTTGGTTTTAATAAGGATAATGACTTCATTTTAAAGACCATATTGCCAAAGAAGTCAGTTACTACAGAAGCCATGTCTTATGGAATAAATCATTTGCTAAGAGATTTCAAGTCTAAGAATAATCAGAATGTGGCATTTTTATATCAAAGACCAGACCATATATGGGTGCCTCACTAGACGGACTTGTTTCATGCAAATGCTGTGGAGCTGGACTGTTGGAAATTAAATGCTGCTTTGCATACAAAGATATTAACCCGCACGAGATTTGGAAAAAAAAAACAAAATACCACCTGAAATTACATGAAAATAATAAGGTCTGCCTCAAGAGAAGTTCAGCTTGGTTTTCTCAAATTCAGGGACAGATGGTTATTTGTGGCTATCAATTTTTTGACTTTGTTTTATACATGAAAAGTCATTCTCAGTAGTACGTATCTCGTTTGACGGAAGAATTTTTTTCTGGCATTGTTCAAAATAGTGACAAGTTTTTTGTCTCGCCTGCGAAGCAGAGCGGGACATAGGTGTTACTTTACCGGCGGCGACGGCGGCGTTAACTTTTTGGAAAAGTTTTATGAGCACCTCCATATCTCAAGAACTATAGGTCCTGGGTTGATGAAACTTGGTATGCATATGCCCCAGTAGTAGCTTAGCACAGTTACATCCCCATCTTTTGACCTTTGACCTTAATTTTCCGGTTAAGTGACTTTGACAATTTTCAATACATATAATAGCAATGAAAAAGTTTTGAGAGCACCTCCGTATCTCAAGAACTATAGGCCCTAGGTTGATTAAACTTGGTATACATATGCCCCAGTAGTAGCTTAGCACAGTTGCATCACCATCTTTTGACCTTGACCTTGATGTTTAGGTTGAGTGACTTTGACAATTTTCAATACATATAATAGCAATGGAAAAATTTTGCGAGCACCTCCATTTCTCAAGAACTTTAGGTCCTAGGTTGATGAAACTCGGTATACATATGCCCCAGTAGTAGCACAGTTGCATCACCATCTTTTGACCTTGACCTTGATTTTCCGGTTGAGTGACTTTGATTATTGTTATTGCATATATTTGCAATGTTTAAGTTCTATAAACATCTTTTGATCTCAGAAACTAAAAATCCATGTAAATTCAAAATATAGTGGAAGTAAGAAAGAATAATTGTTTCTGATGGTGCCGGCAGGCGAGACATACTTTAGTGTTAACTCTTGTTAATGAGTATATTGTGAAATCCTTATGTGATAAATGAAATGTTTCGTTAAATAACATCTTTATGGTGAGAGATGCACAAATGATATAAAAAAAAATTTATATCACTATTTCTGTTAAGTTTTATCAAATTCCATTTGTTTCAGAGAAGATTTAAGAAAAACTATACACATACAGGTACATGTTTATGAACAAGGCATTGCGGGGAAAGTTCATATTGTCAAGTTGAATACGATTATCTTCTACTAAATTTCTAAATAAATTAAAAAACAAAGTATTGACGATATAAGTATTAGTAGTATAACAGTATTACCAGTTATCAGTCACTTTTTAACAAGAGGAGGTTCAGGATTGTGTTGTGGGGTTGCCCGTTACGTCAGGGGGATCCCGATCCAGTTAGGATGACGTCAGCTCGATGTCCATTGGTCGGCACCAACCAAGAAGACCAGCGATTGGTTGATGTACTGCTGGAGGCTGCGGAGGCTGCGCAGTGTGACCCTTCTGGGAGAAGTTTCCCGCGAGATAGATCCAGCTTGGAGAAGACGGGTGTCAAAGAATTACTCCTGAGACTTACTCAACGCAGAGCTGAATATCCAGCAAGGAAAGGTATTCTGATTGATATAGTTATTACATTTATTGCTAACCCTTGTCCGTTGTGTGGAATAAGTGTGTTCGTGACAGAAGTAGTACCACGAGGGCATTCACAACATTGGCGCTGCGAGCAGGGTGTCTGGCAGCTCTTGTAGTCCAAATCTCTTGGATAGTCTGCTAACCGCCTCATCGTACGTCAACTGGGAATTCTGCTCTCTCAGCAGCGTGTAATAGTCTAGAGCCTTGTCGTCTAAGCACCATGAAAAGTGTGATAACTTCTGTTCTGGTTCTAGCCTCTTTTCCCTACAGTAGTCTTGGAATTTCATGAAGAAGGCCTTCCAGTTACCTTTACCTGTAAACTTCAGGGTCTTACTCAAAAAACTATACTGGAATGCATTGGTATCCCTGTCTGAGACATCTCGTCTTGGTCTGGGACCAAACCTACTGGTATCACTATCTGATCGTCTACCTCTCCCTCTGGACTCGCTGTCAGATTCTGAGTCGTACCGACGTTCTCTCTTTGGTCTAGTAGTTCTTCGTCCTCGGCCTGACGATGGTCTGTCTGACATTTCCGAGTCTGAACTCGCAAAATTCACTCTACTGGAACTTGTCTGCACCTGAGCTGGTGGACTTACATTTACTATTGGCTGTTGGTGTACGCCAAGGTTCATATTTGGCACCATAGGTGTATATCCTGGATGGATAGTGGATTGTGTTTGTCCCCATTGATTGTATACTGGTTGTGGGACTGGTGGTGGTTGATACCATGATTGAGGTGTTGATTGGAACATCTGACTTCCGATGGAACTTGTATATGTTGGTCCGGTAGTTGTCATTACCGTTACACCTGGAGTAACCTGTGCTTGCATTGGTCTTCTCATCTGAGCTGGTATTGTGTTTACTGGCTGAGGTTTTCTATATGTTGGTACTGGCTGAGGTTGGTGAGAACCTTGAAACACTGGTACGTATTGTGGATTGTAAGCTGGACGAGTCACAGGTTGTGATGTTGGAAGGCTGGGTACAGGCTGAGGTCTGTGAGGACCTTGAAACACCGGTACATTTTGTGGGTTATAAGCAGGACGAGTCACAGGTTGTGATGTTGGAATGCTGGGTGCAGGTGCACTTGTAAAAACTGGCCGGGGCGGTTGAGGTCCCTGCTGTCTCGGAACACCTTGTGTCAAGTGTTGAGGTCGATGAAAACCTGGTGCTGGTGCCCTGTTGAAACTCGGCATTGTGGCCGTCTGGTGTTGGAAACTGCCACCCTGTAACTGGTTCGCTGTATTATATTGTTGTGGCTGTGGGGCCACCTGTTTATTATCGTCTGGTCTTATCCTAAAAAAATCAAATCCACGTTCAATCTATGCCAGCGCTCCGCAGATAGCCCTGTTTTTTCTAAGGGGCAGGACCCCCTTTACTTAAATATCTGTAGGGATTCAACTGTTTTTCTGGAATAGCTACATGTATACATCAAGTGGTTCATAAATAAACATACTTTAAGAAAAAGGGGTCATAATGTATAAAACAAGGGATTTTGCATTACACTGTTGCCATGGAAACAGCAATAATTTGTAGAGCAGATGTTTAATTTTCATAAAATACCCTCAACCTGGGTCATCGCCGTTTTGATTTTGCGCTATCTTAGTGGCCATAAAAAGTTTTTATTTTAATGCATAGAAAATTACCTAAAAATACACCACCCTAGTTTCCCTTTGCATCCACCATATTGTTTACATATAAAGCTAGCAACACTAAATTATGTATCAAAATTTTGGGGAAGTGCTAAATACCACATTTTTTCAAATAAAAATATATGATATAATATTAGGTAACCATAGCAACAGGTTTTGTAAAATTTTCTATATTTTCAATTTGGGAAACTAACACCCATCTGTGGAAAGCCTGCTATATCAATTTCAGCTTTGACCAAGACTGTTTCCTTGAAATAGATGTCGAAAATGTTCGCTCTAAAGGTCGTCCTTGTACTTGGCCAACAGAACTTAAGCAGTTGTACCATTCAAAACTTATCTGCTAGCAAAAAGAATGACTTAATACAACTATGCACAAAAGGCATTGTACTAGATGAATTTCATGGATATTTCAATGCACTTCCGGTTGACACCAAGAGTCGGGACAGCGCACCATTCCCGGCATATGACGAGGAATCAGATGATACTGATAAAGAATAGACATTTCTCTTGTAACAAATAAATGTCCATTTAAAACCTTACAGTATTTATAAAAGATGCAAAGGTGTACTTATTGGGCAATAGAATGTCGCTAGTTTACAATAGACAAAATCGTTCATTATCACATAAGTTCACCACACAACATCATTCTGTATTAAGACATTAGCTTAAAGATGTTCTTAGACATACATTTTGTAACATATTGCTACATCTGGAATGTGCTAGGTACCTTCTGGTCTTAGCAAATTCACATTAACTACAAAATCCTCGAATGCTAAAAGGATCCATTTGTCACTTGGTCCCTTTTTGCACAAAATAACCACCCAAAACAGTAAGTGCAAAAAGGTGCCAAGTGCAAAATTTCCATTTACGGGCAAAATATTACATCTGTAGAAATTGTGTTTTGCAAATTTCAATAAGTTTTACTCATTCTTAATGTATGCCAAATAAGAAAGGTTTGAGGTAATGTTCTGATTTTTGGTCTGCGTTCAAAGTTTCAAACTCAATTTTCTCGAAATAGCAAAAATGTCACTTGGTACCTTGTTGCACTAATTGGACGAATTGGTCAAATTGGTACACAAAAGGATTCACTTACTGCAATAGTAGGCAGTAAATACACACTCAATATTTTTCTTTAATGAATAAAAAGCTTCGCCGAGCGCAGCATGATACGACCGCAACATGTTGAACCCTGTACATGTTGACCCAATATGGATAGTCTATTGCTCTGGACAGCTCATGGTGCAGTCCATGGTGGACTGACAAAGGTTTTTGACACATGCTGCTCTGGTGGACTTTCGACCCAGGGGGTAAAAATATAAATTTTCAATTTTGTATTCTACTCTTGCAAAAAAAAAAAAAACGGACAACAATTAAAAAAAAATCAATTTTGGCCCCCTTTTTATGTAACAGGTGAAAAAGGAGTGGGGTTGCAAAAATAATTTCTCAAATTTGGATTCACTACTACTTGCAAAAAAAAAATTCGAAAACAAACCAGAAACAAAAAAGTTTAGATTACGGCCCCTTTTGGCCCCTAATTACAAAACAAGTGAAAAAAGGGATGGTCACAAAAATAAATTCTCAAATTTGGATTCACTACCTGACAAGAATAAACTTGCAAAAAAAGTTTTTAAATCGGACCACAAATAAAAAAGTTTCGATTTTGGCCCCATTTGGCCCCTAATTACGTAATAGGGGAAAAAGGGGGGTCGCAAAAACTAATTCTTAATTGTGTAAATGAGCTGAACATTTAAGCAAGCAACAGCTTCTCTCTACCTGCTATAGTTTTCATTTCATAGGCCCAAAACATGAAAAAAACATTATTTTAAGGGCTGTAGCCCCTATAAGGGGTCATCTGACAACTTCGACCGTATGGAGTTTTTTTGTAGAGCTAAATGAGCTGAACAATTAAGCAAGCAACAGCTTTTTGCTATCTGCAATAATTTTCATACTATAGGGCAAAAACATGAAAAAATGCTATTTTTCACCTTTAAGGGGCCGTAACCCCTATAAGGGGTCTTCTGACAACTTCGACCAAACGGAGACTTTTGTAGAACTTTTGATCCTGAAGCAGTAGGGTGGCATCAGATTTCATCTATCCCTTATACTTTTTGAATTACAAGCCAAAAACAGTAGTTTGACCCCCTTGATCTATTTTTAGCCACGGCGGCCATGTTTTTTGACGAATCAGAAATTAAAACATTACTATAGAACAGGACACCCTAATGATCAATCATACCAAGTTTCATTGAATTCTGTTCAGTAGTTTCAGAGGAGAAGATTTTAAAAAGTTATTGTAAGAACAAACAAAAAAGTTACAATTTTGGCCCCTTTTGGCCCTTAATTTCCAAACGAAAAAAGGGGGGGCTCCCAAATCAATTCCATTCATCCTTTAATGGTAAGAAATATCATTGTCAAATTTCATTGCATTTGGATAACTAGAACTAAAGTTATCGTGTATACACTAAAGTTAACGGACGACGACGACGACAGCATCATACCATTATACGTCCGCAATTTTTTTGCGGTCGTATAAAAAATAGATGGGATATTCATCATTTTAATTGACCATAACAGCAAGTGACGCCGGATGTGTTCCATTAGCTGATAAAATCAAGTTGAAGTGTCAAATCCTTGAAATTAAGGATCACAGGATCCTTGAAATGAAGGATAATACCCGATTTTGGCATACTCCCCAACCTGTTGAACAGATTCGAGACGGTTTATATCTTTTTTTGAAGGTATATGTCCCAGATATTCCGTCCCGTGCGGGGCCCGGGTGGCGAATAGGCCCGCAGCAGAGCCTAGCTTGTCGTAAAAAGGCGACTAAGGGTCTTGGGATTCTGACGTCGGGTCAGTGCTCAGCCCACAGGGCAACCAAGTGTGTACCCTAGGTGGCTAAATAGGGTAGCCCTCGTCCGCGGGGGTTGTCAGGTCTATAATACGGAAACCCTGACCGCCGACCATAGTGGGCCAACGTGTGTGGAGAGTGCCACGCTGCATGCACGTAAAAGACCCCTTTGTGGACCGCCAAGTAGTGCACCACATAGGCCAAATTTTCCGCCCCTACCCACCCACCCCCTTTTTATGTGGTTCTTCAAAATTTACCGGTCCTTTGTTTCCCACCCCACTACCATATTTCATTTATCGTCATCATTTCATGTTCATTTATATCATCTTTTTCATGATAATCGCCTGTAAATAACCTATATAGTGTTGCACGGGCGTAAAACACCAACTCACTCACTCACTCACTCACTCCCAGATATTCCTTTTTTGTCCTGAGAACCCTGCCCTTTCCAAACACTTTGTATGCAATACATGTATCTTATATGATTTGCCCTGTGACAAAGTCTTCTGCATCATCCGTGGGTGTCTGGGAAGTTTCTCGCATACTTGTTGTTGCTCTGCGCATTAAGTGGCTGTATCTATTTACCGCCATTTTCAATAAAAGCCCGCGCTTTTTTGGGGTCGTACTAAAGACCTGAAAGAAAGACCTGAAAAGACCTGAAATTATTACCTGCCGATATTCAATGTTGCATAAGTTTGGGGTTGTTAGATGGATTTGATTCAAATAAAGTTATTTAGAAAGTAGAAAAATAAAAGAATATTAGAAAGTTTTGACTTTTATTTGAAAAAAATATTTACGATTTTAACTTTAGACATAAACATTATATTGAAAAGACCTGAGTGAGTGAGTGAGTTGGTGTTTTACGCCCGTGCAACGCTATATAGGTTATTTACAGGCGATGAACATGAAAAGGATGATAAAATGAACATGAAATGATGATGATAAATGAAAAATGGGGATGGGGTGGGAAACGAAGGACCGGTAAATTTTGAGTGAGTGAGTGAGTGAGTGAGTTGGTGTTTTACGCCCGTGCAACGCTATATAGGTTATTTACAGGCGATGAACATGAAAAGGATGATACAATGAACATGAAATGATGATGATAAATGAAATATGGAGATGGGTTGGGAAACAAAGGACCGGTAAATTTTGAAGAACCACAGGAAAAAGGGGAGAGGTGGGTAGGGGCGGAAAATTTAGCCTATGTGGTGCACTACTGGGCGGTCCACAAAGGGGTCTTTTACGTGCATGAAGCGTGGCACTCTCCACACACGTTGGCCCACTATGGTCGGCGGTCAGGGTTTCCGTATTATAGACCTGACAACCCCCGCGGACGAGGGCTACCCTATTCAGCCACCTAGGGTACACACTTGGTCGCTCTGTGGGCTGAGCACTGACCCGACGTCAGAATCCCAAGACCCTTAGTCGCCTCTTACGACAAGCTAGGCTCTGCTGCGGGCCTATTCGCCACCCGGGCCCCGCACGGGACGAAAAGACCTGAAAGACCTGAATTGTTCACACAGTGTTATTTAATATTAGCATAACTTTTATCTTTCAAAGTAGATTTTCTTAAAACGAACAGATTTAGAACCTATATAAATAAAGACATCACGAAAATGAAGTTTATCTAAAAAAAAAAAAAAAATTAAAAACAAAAACAAAATAAAAACATTTCTATTTTAAAAACTGCAAAATACCATTTACTTTTATTTCAAGCCTATAAATAATAATTAAAAATATATTTTTATTTTCATATATAATGTTTCATTTAACCATTTTAATTATTTCATTTTGATTAATGAAAAGTATGGCGTGAGATAAATGCATGGTGTACCAGTAAGTAAAGATCATGTATGCACAATTGAAAAAATATTGAAAATTATTATAGAAACAAATATTTGTATTATGGGTCTTTTGATTTTTTTCTTCAAATTTCTAATATTTTATTTTATTTTTTTTTACAAGAAAATCATTTAGCTTTTCCAATACACATACTTATTAAGTCATACAGGTAGTTCTCTGGAATATTATACTCCCTCTAGGTATATGTTGATTAGGGGTTGATATATGGCTTCTTATTTGTATATCGCAGGTAGTTAACGGTTTCAATGATTGTTAATTGTCATTCAATCACTGTTTTTGAATGATCATAAAATTGATTGTTGTCTAAACAGCAGATGTTTTGATAACAATCATTACAAAAAATTAAGAATGGAGAAAAGACAGTTTGTCAAAACACTCCTTTGTAGCAGGTCGGTAAATTTAGACAGATAAAATGTTTTTACAAATAAAACTTCCGAAGCCTTATTATGCCATTTTCACATAAATACAGTGAAAAATTATCATCCTTTCACTTTTGATTTTGAATCAATACCATACACATCCCCCTAATGTCAGACGTGTTAGTAGCCGGTCATAGACAGACCAAATACTTTCATCAATACCTAAGCAGCAGCTATCGTATTGTCTCCCGCTCAGGTTTCACTGTCCAGCAGATGTTACCAGAGATAGAAGACCTCGTTCCAGGTTATAAAGTCGTTGTACTCCACCTTGGTGCTAACAACCTAGCAACTGAATCTGTTCAAGAAATCTTACGTCATTTTGGTCATCTTGTGCAAAGCATTCAGAACCTGAACCCAGACATCCATATCGTTATTTCTGGTATCTTACCAAGAGACAAGAACCTTTTTTTCCAGACGCCAAAGTATCCAGACCTGACTTAGCCACTATTAATGCCAAAGCCTATTCGATCAACCAGCGCCTTCAACAAATTTGTAGTAAACAGAGATTTCTACATTATGTTAGCCACCCTCTATTCATGATCCGTAGAAAGATTCAACCGGCAACCTGCTCAGCCGTGATGGTCTTCATCTGTCTCCCCTTGGTGTGAAAACCGTAACTAGCCGTCTCGCCCAGGAGGTCCAAACAGTCCTTAGGATAGATTGTCTCCGTCCAGCACCAATTAGCAGCCAGCAGACCCACGACCAAGCCTCCAGACCTACTACCCAGCCTCCAGCCAGCCGACCCACGACCCAGCCTCCTGTCCAGCCAGCAGACCAACTACCCAGCCTCCAGCCAGCAGACCCACGACCCAGCCTCCAGCCAGCAGACCAACTACCCAGCCTCCAGCCAGCAGACCCACGACCCAGCCTCCAGTCAGCAGACCTACTACCCAGCCTCCAGCCAGCCGACCCATTCGACTAGACAGAAAATTCTCTACTCTAAGGGTGCAACAAGTCCATTGTCAAATTTTTATCCTTGCTAGATAGTCTTCGATGGTACGACTTTCCAGAGTATCAGTTGGGTAACCGGAAGTGCATTTTTGGTCAAAATGTGATCCGTCTCTGATCAGTGACCTTCCGCGTCGTCGGCACTATTTCGTGCACTTGCTGCGTAACAAATTGTCGCCGTGAAAGCGGCAACGCCAACGAACATCTCCGTATCTTCTAAACCGTTTTACGGAAAAGTATGAAAATTGGCATGCCCAATCTAAAGAAGATATTCAATTATTTCCAATAGTTAAAATAGAGTTTTAACAAAATTCTTTTGATTTATTTTTAATTCTTTTCAGACTTTTCAAAATCGTGTTTTCGCGAAAGTGAATATCTTAACCAAAAAATAATTTTGGTCAGAATATGCGGCCAACATTATATTCATCATGTTTTACAGAAAAAGAGGCTAAATATGTCAAAAAAATAGCGATTTTTTAAGAAATTCACTTACTTTTAAGGTCTCTGTTGTTCACAAGATGAAACAATTCATGCACAATTTATGACATTTTATAAAGTATAGAGTCTTATGACCATTCTAGCAGCATTATTTTGTAGCTGTCTCGAATTTGAAATTTAGGGCCGTTTTTGGCCCTTTCCGAACATACTCCTTTGGTACAAAAAAATGTTCATTCAAGAACCATCGAGATTTTTTGTCTGGACATTGCTGTATATCGTGGCAACATTTCCTATATAGTTTCGTTGTGGAACACACATGAACAAAAAAGTGTACCAATTTTAAACTCAAATCCCTGAAATTTGCGTATTTTTTTCGCTTCTTTCCCGATATCATTTTCATTTATTGATTGTTTACAGATATTACGCCATGCAACCTACTAAATACGTGGAAGTTGTGAAGTAAATACGAAATAAAAAAGAATTTTATGCATGTTTAAAAAAAAAATCGGCAAAAATAACCGAATATATATGAACATCTTTCAGCTCTTTCAACCAAACTGCAAGGTGCGCGCCACGACGTCAAATCATTAAGATGCCTGGTCATGCCTGGGCACAGCTGAGGGGCACATGCCACATGGCATACTTCTGTTTGAAAGAGTGATTTCATGCCTTGGTATTTATTAACATGACAGTCGTAGGGACTGCAACACAGACACACACAAAATGGCAAAGTTCAGCTCCCCTTCTAGATATTTATAAAAAAATGTGAAATGTTGAATGATCTTGAATGGTGAATATTGTCTTTAAAAATAATTTTGGTTGAATTACTGTATCTATTTCATATGCGCATGTCATCTTTTAGCATTTTGGTCAGTTGATTTTGTAAACATGATTGTTTAAGTTTACAATAACATGCATACATGGGTTAATAATTGGGAGGCAATTAAAATTGTGTTAATTTAAAAAATAAATGAACAAATCAGTGATAACAGGGATGTCCAAGATCAGTTTTATTTAATCCCTGGTGATAATGAGAGAAAGCAAGCCAAAATTTTCCCAAAACAAATCATATAAATACTCTAACAGTTTTTAATAATAAGAGCCCCTTAACAATTAGGATGTGTAATTCTTTAAAAGGGAGATTGTTATTATTTATTTTTTGTCTGAAACCTGTGAGTTATAACCTTATTTCCAGCTGAAACATTAAAGACATTGGACATTTTTTAAATAGAGTTTCATTATTTATACTTCAAAACTGTCTCACATCCATTAGTAAGCAGACTCCATACATATTAAATATTATTAAAAATAGCTATTTTTCTTATAAAAATAAGATTAAAATGAAAACAAACAATTTCAATAGATGCTTAAATATGCTTGTTGAAGGCTGCTGGCAGTTTTTTCATTGAGTTTTTTTTTTCTTTATTTCCACTGGTTATGTGAGCTGTGTCCTGTACACTTACTCCACATCTCATTATTTTCTATTTCTATGCTATTAGCTGTTGTAATCTGTGTCCTTAGTGTCCATGTACTGAAAATGTTATATATGTATACATGTACAGGACTATTGCTAGTGTTAATCATGTTAATTATTGAACAAATTTGGATTATAGAGGAATTAATGCTTTAACCATATTCATAGGTTGACCTTTCATTCCATAATTATATACCTCCCGCAGAAATTAGCGAAACTTGAACTTAATAGATCTGTAACTCATCATGGTAGACTCGCATACAAAATTAGTTCATTATCTACAAGCATTTATTAAAAAAGTGTTGAAAACTGAAATTTTAGTGAATTTTTAAAGTTTTTAAAGTTCAAAGGGTCATAACTCTTGTAAAAATCAGTGGACAAGAACTAAACTTAAGCTTGATCTGTAACTCATCATGGTAGACTTACATACCAAGATTCATTTCATTATCTACACGCGTTTAGAAAAAAAGTGTGGAAAACTGAGGCATGACAGACGGACAGAATGCAAACCTAAAATCTACATTTACAGGAAGGGGACAAATAACTAAAGAGGGATTTTAAGCTCTGTGCGAGATGAACTTTTTGTATTTGAAACTTAGTTGGCCAAACTGTAGCTTTTGAGTGAGTGAGTGAGTGAGTTAGTTGGTGTTTTACGCCCGTGCAACGCTATATAGGTTATTTACAGGCGATGAACATGAAAAGGATGATAAAATGAACATGAAATGATGATGATAAATGATGGTTGTTTTATGGAATATGTAGTGTTGAGATATCCATCCAATATTATAAGGTCCAAATTAAGATGAATAATTCCAGGAAAAATTAGAAGAGCAAAACAAATTGTAAACTTGATCTAATTCATCTACAAAAGTTCAATTCAATATCTATTAGCCCTTTAAGCAAAGGCGGATCTAGGACCCAGCATACCCCCCCCCCCCCGTTTGACAAAAAAATTGGTTAGGAACTGTATGCAACAAGAGATCCCAGGAGGTTTTTTTATAGGTTTGTAAATTTCTGGATCCGCCACAGCTTAAAGCACTAGTGTGGAAAACTTAAATTCAGTGAATTTTCAAAGTTTAATCAGCCATACCTGTATATTAAACTCCGGTAAAAATTGATGGACTGAAGTAAAACCTAAATGTGACCTGTAACATATGGTAGACTTATACATTGTGTACATCAAAAATCAATTATTAGCAAGTAAACACATGTACATGTATATGTATCTACATGTATAAGCATTTAGGGGTGCGAGAGACATTCAATTCAGACTGAGTGCAAACCTTTGGCTTTCGCAAGGTAGGGGACTAAAAACAAGCTATACTGAGGGCAGCATGTTGAACTCTGATCACCAATTTTGTGCAGTCTTAAAAAAAAACATGAATGCTGCAACATTGAAACAGTCAATGAATTGTTACACACAGCCAGAACTTTATCTTGGCACAAATCCACCCGCATCATATCAAGTACATAATTAAAAATTTACATGTACTATAAAGTTATAAATATTTAATAGGTAATCTTATAATATTACAGTAATAAAAATATCATATTTACCCGAACAAGTTGAAAGTAGTTTTACTGTTGCCATTAAGAGATGAAAGTACAAAGCCCAAAATAAGCATTGCAATTATTCATACGCAAAGTTGCTAATTTTGAGTATGAGTATGTCTAGATCTGGCATCACAAAAAGCTGAATGGTCTTCAAATATCTTCTTGGTCTACCATTTATACAAATGCTGGATCAGCATTTCATTTGATGGACAATTTGAGAAAGATTTTTATTTCAACATACCTAATACATGTAACATGTTAAAAGTATTTTTTTAAAGAATATATAAAAATGGATTTAAAAGTGTGTTTTTATGAGATACCAGCATATGACATACAGAAGCATGCTTCAACTAGAACCTTGGCTTACTGACATGTTGGTGCAGTGCATGAACAGTCTTACCAGTACATGTATATAAGCAAACAAATTTGTTGTAGCTGAATCTTCACCATATATGAAACACAGAACTTTGTGCATAACTTTGTGCATAAACCTACATGTATACCATTTCTTTCAAAAAGATTTCATAAGCATAAATTTTATCTGTAAAAGAATGAGACATCTTTCTTTTTTTAGATGTAATACTAATATAGTATGAGTATTGACAATTTAATTTGACATATCATGCATATAGGCCTTTGCATCATGTTAGATATACTGGTCAGACTTTTTATCAAAAAAAGTGGTGAGCTTAAAATTTTAATCGGTCAATTTTGGATTTCTTTAAAAATTTTCTCGTTTTAAACCGTTTTCAATCATATATTGATAAGGTAAATATTACAATAGCATTACTTCTGAGGCAAAATTATAATATTATTTTATGATAAGAATGTGTACTATATACATGTAACGGACTATCAAATGCACTGTTATTCACAGAGATGCATGTGTATGTTTGTCTAGTTTGACTCAGCTGGACACAATATAAATATAGATTGCAAATGCTGAAATGCATACCAAATGTAAATGGTGTGCTGTATTATATATAATTTTCAATATACATTTGTACATATGCCCAATCACAAATTTGTCAAAGAAATTGTTATCCGTAATAAACTAGTTATCTTTTATTCAACATGTACAATTTTTTTTGTTTTTGGCACACATTCCACCTAAAAAACAATAAAAAGTTTTTAAGCCTCACTTTGCTGGGTGACAAACAATTTATATGTCCTCTTAAACTAAATCATAGATCAGTCCATCATGATTTGAATGTTGATCCAGGGCTGTCAAGTTTTGATGGGCTGCTTATGTGAGATTTGTTAAAAAATTGAAAGATCAAAGAAAGGAGTTCCGAGTATTTGTGGCAAACTTTGGGACTACATGTAGATGTGCGAGTCTCATGCGACTTGCATGACACTTGAAAGGTTTGTCTTACAACTGTTGTTATGAGGCCAATAGGCACAACAGCCAAAAAGGAAAAAAAATAAACAAGTATACCACAATGTCAATGTCAGCTGTGTTCCTTACTTCACAACAGAATGAGGATGATTGACAGGCCTTTGATACATGTACATGTCATAGATCTGTATATTGCAAAGATGTTACAGGGTTGTTCTTGTTCTGTTGTTTGATAAAATGCAAATTTATAAATGTAAGCAGAATTCGCAGGCGACTTTAGCTGCAAACATGTAGCTCTGGTGGCCGCTTGATTTTTGTAGGCCGCAATAAAAAAAAATAAAAAATTATTAAATGAGCGGCCTCAAGAGCTACATGTTTGCAGCTACAGGCGACTTGCATTTTTTGAAAGGCAGAACTACCGAGATTGACCAAGAGACTAATGCATGTTCCTGAAGAATCATATGCTAGCATCTATTTCGCTAAATTAGGAAACCATTTTATGAAGAAAAATGTTTAAAAGTATTTAGAACATGTCCACAAATTTTGTTTATCGAAGGGAGACAACACAGGAGTAGGAAGTTCGATCGATAAAATCCTCCCCAAGACGGACGTAAAATCCGTACTTTTTGACGCAAAAGTTTCAACTTTGAAATTGGTACAAAAAAATGTTCATCTACCGATTTTACTCGGAGTGGGCTTGTTTAGAAGAACAGAATCTCTGCTTTCACCCCATATTCGCTTCGTTGTGGAACACGAAACTTCGTCGCTTCGATTTTTTCAGTGAAATATTTTGCATGATTTTTTCATGCCAAAATTTACCGATTGAAATTAAAATAAATGATAGAAAAACATTATATTCGTCCAAGAAACGATGATGAATAAATAGAAATATGCAACTGTTTCCTTATTATACCCCCCACTTCAAAAGTGGGGGTATATAGTGATAGGGGTGTCCGTCCGTCCTTCCGTCCGTCCTTCCTTCCGTTACACTTCAGGATACCCATCTCTTATCCGCAACTCCTCCTAAACCCCTTAATGGATTTTCATGAAACTTACACACAATCTTTGTGACATAATGTAGATGTGCACCTACTATTTTAAAATTTGATCAGAACAATTTTTGGGGTTTCCCGTAGCAAAACATGGACTTAGCCATTCGGCTACATGGGGGTACCCATCTCTTATCCGCAACTCCTCCTAAACCCCTTGATGGATTTTCATGAAACTTACACACAATCTTTGTGACATAATGTAGATGCGCACCTACTATTTTAAAATTTGATCAGAATGATTTTTGGGGTTTCCCATAGCAAAACATGGACTTAGCCATTCGACTACATGGGGGTACCCATCTCTTATCCGCAACTCCTCCTAAACCCCTTGATGGATTTTCATGAAACTTACACACAATTGTTGTGACAAAATGTAGATGTGCATGTACTATTTTAAAATTTTATCAGAATGATTTTATGGGTTTCCCATAGCAAAACATGGACTTAGCCATTCTACTACATGGGGGTACCCTTCTCTTATCCACAACTTAACCCCTTGATGGATTGTCATGAAACTTTTACACAATCTTTGTAACATAATACCTATAGATGTGCACCTACTATTTCAAAGTTTGATCAGAATGATTTTGGGGGTTCCCATAGCAATACATGGACTCAGCCAATTGACTACATGGGGGTGCCTATCTCTTATCCGCAACTCCTCCTAAACCCCTTGATGGATTTTCATGAAACTTACACACAATCTTTGTGACATAATGTAGATGTGCATCTCCTATTTTAAAATTTTATCTGATTAATTTTTTTGGGGGGTGGGGGGTATTTATTTGTGAGCTGCGGCTCACAGTTTTTCTAGTTTTTATTAAAGTTAGTTGGAAATCGTTAAAATAACATCACAAACAGTAGAAATCCTTCTCTCCCATTTTGACCCTAAAATGGCGGCCATTACGGCTGCTCCGATAGACCCCTTTGATCAGTGATATTCCTACTCAGGCGCTTCCGGTTACCCAACTGTATAGAGCATGCTTACCAGTATCAAGCTGCCGTTTACCATAAGAGGTATGTTATTGCTAAGTATTTTTTGTCTGCACCCACAGCCATAGATGCAAAGAAACTATCAAAGTTTCACAAGGTAAGTTCTTGGTATCACTACAAGTGTCAGCTGATGATACAGTTGCTTCAGGTAAAGTATAAGCAAGTGTCCAGGTTTAAGCAGTATCTTATTGGGACCAGCGGTAAGTTGCTTCGTCACAATGTAGCAGACAACTTCTGGGAAATTTGAAGAGGAATGACAAAAACTCCGGAAGAAAGAAACCAAGACCTAATGATTGTGACATTGACATAGTGCCAGCCCCAGACTCAGAGGCAGCGGACGAAAAATATAAAACTGCTTTCTCCAGATATATGTACACCTGAAAGTGACAATATTTCAATACCTACGTTCAATTCTGGTATCAAGACTGAGCCCAAATCAAAGAAGAAACTAGCATTTAGTACTTCACAACCAAGTCAATTAAAATCTATTGGGAAGAAATTAAAGTTTTCCGAAGATGTGATACACGACTGTTTATTGTCTGTGAAAAAGAGGAAGATTTCTTTAGAAACACTAACTGGACTTGACGAAAACAACGAGAAATGGGTGTGTGGTTTAACAATGAAGCACAAGAATCAAATAAAGAATAAAGAATGGTTATGTTCAGACATTTTAAATGCCAGCATGAATATCATTCAACAACAATTTTCTGGTATATCAGGATTTCAGCCTACAACGTTAGCGCCATCTTTTAATGAACAGTTGAAATCTTGGAATGAAAACTTTGGGTCATTTAAAAGTATGAACGGTCGGACAGTTCAGATACATCACACTGGGAAATCACATTGGGTTACATCTCTTCAAAACGATTCTGCTTGTTTGTAAATCAATTTATTTGGATAAAATTCATTATCAAATAAAACGTTTTATCAAAATGAATACCGACCGTTTATTAATGTTCAGGTCTTTTTCTTCATATTCATGCAGGTCCGGATTGGGAACGTAAAATATAGAAATAAAAAAAACAACAAAAAACAAAAAAAAAACAAAACAAAACAAAACAAACAGAAAGAAAAAAAAACAAATCAAAACATTCACTATTTTTCTTGTTTATAAATTTATTTGGATAAAATTCAACACATAAAAAAGTTTTGTCAAAATGAATACCGACCAGTATTGTTTTCAGGTATTTCAGGACCTCTATAAATTCATATTCAGGTCCAAGTTTGGGTCGTAAAATATAAAATGCAATAAAAAACAAAATATTTTCTAATAACTCCATATTTTTCTTATTTATGAATCATTTTATTTAAATAAAATTTATCAAGATACAAAAAAGTAATACCGACCCGTATTATTTTTCGGGTCTTTAGTACGACCCCCTGTCTGTCTCGCGAGACCCGAGTCATCATATACCCATTTGTAAGCAATGCTTTGACTGGATGTCAGCAAAAGAAATAGTATCGCGATACTTCGACGAAGTACTCAGTCATCAGTTTTTGCTTTGCAGCCGACGACAACAGATCGACGACTTCACAGCCACAGACCAGCCAGCCAGCCAGCCAGCCAGTATCCAGTTTACTATACGGATTCCACGTATAGAAATAAAGAAATCTTAGTATAATTGTATATTGTGCTTATTATCCAAGTATTCAAGGAAATACAGCTACAGTTTGGGTTCGTTCGTATTTAGTTTTACAAACATTGCCATATTTATTTCTTTTGCACTTTCTGTTCTTTACATTTGTTTTTTTTTCTTCTTTTTTTTCTTTATTTTCTTTTTTCCTCCTTTTGTTCACTCAAGGTTTTTGTTTTTATTTTTCAATTTTAGTTTTTATTTTTTCCATTAACTTTCAATGGACACGCCTAAGAAAAGATCAGGAAGCCCTTCACCAAATAATCAACCCAAAAGGTTGAATAATCAAGCTAGCCCTCAAAATTTGGGGGCAAAAAATGAAGGGGAAAACCCCGTTAGAAATTTATATAAGATGAGGAGACTTTGGTAGTAACCTCCAAGTCAGCAAAATTCCTGACTCTTTGTGTAATGACTCTGCACTATACCATCTGTGCAGTTATTCTCAAGGGAGTAAGCTCCCAGGCCGTAAAGATCAAGAAGTTGAAAACTTGCTTTCTATTCAGTGTACCTAACCACCAGCTCAGGTCTTAATTATTAGAAATTACCAAAATCCACAACTTTCCGGTCACTATTACCAAATATCAGAAAGATTTTAAAACTAAGCCTCAGTCGCAAACCTCTCAAGATCAACCTAGGCAAGAAAATAAAAGATGTTTTAAGTTTACCTGGAATTTTATTTCGGCAGACAGCATAAGCGTAAAAAAGCAAGAAAAATTTATTAAAGACACCACAAGTATGGATATTATTCTAACCAAAAATAAATACCAGAATTATATTTTGGCAAATCTAAATATTAAGCATAAGGATACCAAAGTTATTCCAACAGGCATTTTTCCCGATCACGAATATACCTTATCTGATTATAAGCCAAATCCTAAATTTTGCACCAATTGTTCATCTTTAAGCCATTATAAATCTGTATGCACTAAAAAATCAGCTTGTGGTAAATGCACAGGTAAACACGCCACTAATAAATGCAATAGTTTCATCACTAAGTGTAATAATTGTCAAGGTCCTAATCAAGCTATTGATAAGAATTGTCCTAAATATAAGGAACATAAGCAAATCCTTGAATTAATATATGTAAATGGCACGCAATTTTAAGACGCCATTAAGCAAGTCAGATCTAAAAATATTGCAGACCTGTTTACCACTACGATTTGGCCGTAGTTTCTACGATTTTTGCATTAAAATTACGGTCTACGGTTTCTCCGTGAAAAACTACGGTCACGGCAAGTTTTTAAAAAAAAATTCGTTTCGCTAAAAAATCGGTAAAATCAAGTTTCGTTTCGCGTAAAAATCTTTAATTTT
Organism: Arcuatula senhousia; assembly: GCA_963971305.1. Taxonomy (NCBI): domain Eukaryota; kingdom Metazoa; phylum Mollusca; class Bivalvia; order Mytilida; family Mytilidae; genus Arcuatula; species Arcuatula senhousia. Next base: position 29,116,965 of record OZ020314.1, on the reverse strand, counting down.
CAAACTTCCGGTTCACTATGTCTGCATCAAACGGCGCTTGATCCAATGGAAATTGTAATGAATTCAAGCGTCCACGTGAGACATTCTCCCAAGTTGGAGGAAAATAAGAGTAAACAAGAAAAATTAATGGCGGAATAATATTGAAAAAATTCAAAATGCCAAAAAGGCCGAACGTCGATGAGAATAACAATGGATCGAATGTGAACAACACATCAGGTCCCACTGAGGCAAAAAAGAAGAAAGCTTGCCAACGATTTAAAGATGAATATAGAGATATTTTCCCATTTGTTCAAAGGGCAAAGCAGAAAGGGAACTTGTATTTCTTTTGCACTGTTTGTGAAAAAGACGTGTCATGTGCTCATGGTGGTATTGATGACATTAAGAGACATGATAAGACATCTAGTCACACAGATTTAAAAAAGATAAAGCTCAGTCAGAAGCCCATAGATAAGTTTATTAAGGATAAACAACACCCTGACGAGAAAAAAAGAGCTGTTACAAAAGCAGAAGCCCTGATGTGTCATCTCATCTCTGTCCAAAATTTATCACTGTCCAGTGCAGATCTGTTCACTAAGTACTTCAAAGCCATGTTTCCAGACTCAAAGATAGCATCAGGTTAGTTACAATAGCATAATAATTTTTTTTAAAGATTTTTTCCTGTGCACAGAATATGTCTCTTTAGGATAAGGGGGACTGCCCAATTCTGTGCATTTTTCTCAGCGTACATGATTATCAAATATAAGCAAATATTTCTAAAGTTGTAAACTTATTGGCCTTTTACTTTCGTCTTAACCCATAAGGCTATTGAGACAAACCGTGACGCCAGGTTAAAGTAATATACTAACGTTACAGGTCATTTTTTAAAATACATTTGTATGTTCTGTTCCATATCATTTGGGTTTTTTTCTGTATATTTTGCATTAATTCAAGTTCTACAGTGTAGTGAGTTGCGACTTGTCAAAATTATATATTTTCATTTCTGATTGTACACGTACATAATGTAAGTCCAAAATTTTACCTTTTAAAAAAATTATTATTTTTTTTATTTGACGCAATGCTATATTATACATGTTTAACTTGTGAACTTTTTCACATTGAGTAGGTGATCAAGGCAGTAATAAATATTTTTGTTATTCTTATTTTCAGAGATGCAGTGTGGGAGAAATAAAGCCACAGCTATGGTAGAGGAAATGGCCAGTATATCACAAGAAAACCTGGTAAACAGAATGAGAAATGGACCGTACACTATATCCACTGATGGCAGTAATGATAATATATCTAAACAATTTCCTATGGTAGTGAGGACTCCTGATGTAAATAACAACATGGTCAACTCGGAGCTACTATCAATACCCATATGTTCAGAATCTGCGACCGGTATGTTTTGTGAAATATATAATAACTCACTTATGTAAATGAAAAAAACCAAACATGACTGACATAAAAAAAATGAATATTGACAGAAATCTACATCTACAACTACATGTATGCATATGTAAATATTATTTTTATGAAAACATCTTTTTTATTGATGTTATGCATAATGCAATATATTTAAAACATGTGATGAATGGACAGATACAACTTATGTACATTTCATTTTTCCTTATTTTAATTTCAGGACAGAACATATTCAACCTTATGGATGCAGAGTTGAAGTCTAAAAAAGTTTCCTGGTCTAACAATTTGGCTTTAGGGAGTGACAATGCAAGTGTGATGACCGGTTGCAAGAAAGGGGTTATCGCATATGCAAAAGAGAAGCATGATGAAATTTATCTAGCAGGCTGCACTCTTCATTTGATACACATAGCTGCAAAGAAAGCTGCAGAGGCCTTACCATCAGTAGATGATGTTCTTGTGGATATTTATTACTTTTTCGATAAAAGTGAAACAAGAAAGAGAGAGTTCAGAGGGTCACAGGATCTGTTTGATAAAGAACAAAAGAAAATGCTTAAGCATGTCTGCACCCGCTGGCTTAGTATAAATAGGTATTTTATTAAATTAAAATGTAACGAAAATATGTGCAAAGAGAACAATTCAATAACTAAATGAAATTTGTTAGACTCGTATAGATTGATTGATTGATTTGGTGTTTAACGTCACTTTCAGCAGTATTTCAGCTATTTCATGACGTGTCAGTTTTATTGGTGGAGGAACCTCCACTCGGCCACCAGAAAAAGAAAAGAGCATTCAACATTTTTTTTTTTGCTTTGGTATGGTTCAGTTTGATTTCAAACTTTTCATTTGAACAGTAATTCTTCAGTATCTATAGTTATAAATGTAATTATTCAATTATCTTGCTCATTGTGTTATATTCTACTTTGCAGGTGTCTTGAAAGAATGCTCTTGAACTGGGAACCTTTGAAGGACTTTTTCACAAAACAGAAACAAAAACTTGATGAAGCTAGGGAAAAAAAAATCAAAGAAGTCTGATGAAAAAAAAGATGCAACAAGTAGCAAACAAAACAAGACAAAATCTTCAAAATCAAATGAAACACCATCTCAGAACAGTTCTAAAGGCAAAACGAAAAGCAAAGAGAATACAAGTGAAAGTAGTTCAAAGAAGACCATAAATACATCAGATGACAAGTCCTATGCTGAGAGGAAAGTAGATGCTATTTACTTATTTATAAGATCCCCAACCAACAAGTTGTATGTGTTGTTCCTAAATTATACGTTAAGAATGTTTGATGAGGTTTTAAGAAAACTTCAGACTGAGGAACCTATGATACACCGCCTACGTAGAATTCTAACCAAGCTGTTTAGAGACATACTGACAAGGTTTGTTAAGCCCTCTGCATTCACATTCAAGAGTTCTATTGATGTTGACTACAAACTTAGTTACAACCAGAAATCAAATTCGGACTTAGTAATAGGAGAATCTGCAATAGATTTCATTAATGCAAAAACAGAGAACCACTTAAGAGATTCAAGAATCCAAGAGTTCTACAATTGTGTCAGACAATACTTTGTTGCCTGCTGTGACTATATGCTCAATAAATTGCCTCTAAGAGATGAATTACTTATCCATGCGGAGGTTGTGGATGTGGAACTGAAACAGGAATCAAGATCAGCTGATTTGATTTTTTTTATTAAGAAGTATCCATGTCTATTGCCAGATGGTGTTACTATCAACACAATTCTTGAGCAGTTTGCCAGTTATCAGATTCAAAATATTGACAGTTGCATTAAAGATAGAATTGATGAAACTTGGTATGCTATTGGGCAGTTAAAGGATGAAAGTGGAAGCAAGTTGTACAGTCAGTTAGCTTATGTCATGTGTGGGATTTTAACAATCCCACACAGTAGTGCCCATTGCGAGAGGATATTTTCTTGTGTGAGGAAGAACCGAACAGAACAAAGGGCATCCATGAACGATAGAACACTTGAATCTTTGCTTGTGTTAAAAAGTTCTCAACTTTCACCTACAGACTTTCTAGAGGGCAGTGACCTAGATAGGTTGAAAGGGGCCTATTACAGAAAACTTAATCCTCAATAACATTATTATGTCAATATGTAGTGTCATTAACAGTTTAAATCTAGTCTTTTTCATGATTCTAGTCAGTTATCAAATCGTGGTTTAGTTCAATGTTTCAAGTACAAACTCCTGTTGAAGGCGTATTTTTTGTAAAGTACAATTTTGTTTCAGTAAAATGCTGATTAAAATGCATGTAAAACTATTGCTCAGTATCTTAATGTGAATTTCAAAGCCCTAAACTCTTTTTGGTGATTTGGTACAAAAACTACTGGTAAATATGCAAAACTACTGGCAGTTGGACTAAAAATTACTGGCACACCAAAAATAGGGTAAACAGGTCTGGTGTTGGTAAACTTAGCTACTACTTTTTGGCCCTATGGGACTTGGATTTTTTTCAGCTAAAATACCAAAATATCATCTTGTCACTGCATCTTTTCTGAAACCACTTAAATTATGGATGACTTCATATTTGATAGGAGGTTGGTCATGATGTGAAGATTTGCATACTTTACTGCTTTGTTATGGGAGTTATTGGACTTTGTCTATTTTTAGCTAATTATAACACCCATGACACCAGTATCATCTTGTCACTGCAACAGAATTGAACAAAACTTTGTAAGAATGGAGTACACTATATGTAGTTGTGCATCTTACCAGGACATTTCGATTGGTTAATTTTTGTGGGAAATATGGAACTTAAAATTGTCAAGAATTCTGATAAAACATCCTGTGAACGCAACTCTTCTGAAAGTACAAATTGGTATGAAAGTAATAGGTCATATGTATTTGTGCATATTACCAGGATTTTTTATCAGCTATTTTTTGTGGGGGTAAATTGACCCTTTGGACTTAGAAATATGCCAAAAATCCAGATTCTTTATCTAACATGTACGTGTACTACTGGACACAATTTACATGTAGTACAGTACTTAACTTGGCATAAAAGAAATACACCATACCCATATACGTGTATGTAGTTTTGCATATTGCCAGGATTTTGTTTTCACAAATTATTGTGAGTGTTGTAGACCTTTGCAAGGACAAGGATAATATTGTAAGTCCAATAGGGGAACATGTGGGGTATGTGAGTGTTCTCACTAAGGTTCTTAATTGAGGCTGCACCAGCAACCTAACCCTAGCAGTGCAACGCACTTTGATTTGTTTTAAAGGTTTTATTTATTTATATTTCATATTTTGTTTTTACTTTTAAATGTGGCTTCACCTACCATTTATTTACTTATTACATATAAATTGGTCAAACAAAATACAATTTAAATTCATGAGCTAGTCTATAGGTAAATTGATTTTGTTTTAAAATGGAAGCAATAATAGATTGAACAAAAATAAATTTTAAAATTGAGCATACATGCACTAACTTTAATCTGACAAAATAGTGGAGATATTTTGACAACAGTTTTCACGTTTTAATAATAGTAAATGCCTCTTTTGACTAATCGTAAACGGTAATTCCGGATTTGACATTGTGAATTTTTTGCAAGCTTTCTAGTGATTTTGCTCTCAAAATATCAAGAAAAGGCCTTATACTTAAAAATCACTTGTCACATGTTTTGTCCCCTATGTCGCACGATCGTGCAACAGTGCGACAGGTTGGACACCCCTGGCATATGGAAGCTACTGATAAAATTGAAATTTGCATTACTCACTACAAAATGTAAATGTATCTGAAAACTCTTTGAAGCATGTGCTTACCTTTTTTTCAATTTATTTCAGAAAGAAAACAAAAGACCTTTATCAGGCCTGACTGTTCGAGGTAAGTTTCTTTTATACTATATAAAAAGGATAAAGGAAGTTGATAATTAAATTCAATAAAAGTTTTTTGGCTTCAATTCCGAAGGCCCTCTTGTTGAGACTTTGGGAGACCTGGAAAATATTTTTAGCGAACATAAAAAAATTTTTTTCAATCATCTGATTTTGGGAAATAGTTGATGTTGTAATACTTTGTTGTTTTAGCAAAATAAGATCATTAAAAAATTGTTTCATGTGGGCAAAAAAGCTTTTGCATCCAACCCATGTACACTTTCAAAAATTGATATGGGCAATTACGCTATGAGGCTTATGATATGGTTTTCAGCAACAGTAATTATGTTCCGTCATCTAGATCAACGGAAGTGTTAGTCAACCCATGTACACATCATACTAAAAGTGTAACCACCGTGATTGTGGCAGTGCAAGTATTTTGACTCCCTCCCAAAACTGTATTAATTCTGATCTTTCCTACTTTACTGTTACAGATATGCGGAGCCTTCTGTCGAACATAGTTATGAAACACTTTCAATCAAATAAACCCCAGTATGATGAGGATAACAGGCCGAAGTGGTGGAATAAGAAAGTAGACTTTATAAAACCAAATAAACTGATAAGGCAACAACTACTGGAGGTCCTGAAAGGAGCTCCAGTAGAGGAGCCTCCAGCCGTGGAAACGCGCAAGACTGTATTACCAAAAACGCATGAAGAGTTGTTAGAAAACCCTCCTGAAACTTTAACCGTCGAGACCTTACGGAAATTAATAAATAGCCAGTTGAAAAGTGAACCATTCACTGGAAAAACCCGATACATACCCCACAATAAGCCATCCTGGTGGCCTACAAAAGTGGGCTATAAAAAGACCACAAGCTTATTAAAACTGGACCTTATTGAAATAGTTAAAAACCTTCAAAATTTGAAGGTGACAGAAATGGAAACACCGGGGATGAGATCGTCCTATAGCATGGACAATCCTGTAAAGGGCATATGCCTTGCCATCCTTAATGGCATCTTTGAGAAGGAAAAGCACTTTGAAACAAAGTTTGACAAGGAGATAATAACGGAAACCTTCAGGAAACTAAATTTTGAATGCCATATTCATGAAAATCTGCAGGCAGAAGAAATGCTAAAGGTTATAAAGGACACAGCTGCAAATGACCACAGTAGGTCAGATGCCCTCGTATTATTTGTTTCATCCCATGGTTCGAAAGACATAATCTATGGAACAGATAACAAACCGGTAGCTGAAAGTGATATAAAAGAATGTTTTAATTCTATAAATTGCCAAACACTGGCAAATAAGCCAAAGCTGTTGGTCTTCGACGTTTGCAGGGGGGATAAGGTCATGGAAGGATTAATACAGCAGAAGTCTTCGTTGGCGGCTTCTGACACCTCAGACAGATCAAACATGAAGGGACCTGTAATGTCCATGACAAAGAGCGGCAGCAGCGAGGGAGTGGAAACCTCTGAGTGGAAACCAGTCCCAGAATTGGCAGACATGCTTGTTGCATATGCCACATGTCGAGGATATGTGGCATTTGCAGAAAGTCGAGGAGCCGTTTTTATCCAAAATTTTTGCCACAACCTTCTCAAGATGTGTAATAAACAAAGTGTAACAGACATTTTGCAATATACAGCAAAACACGTTTCTAGTGAATATCAAGATGAAGAACAGGTATATTTACAATTGCCTGAAACTGTGTCAACTCTGAGGCATAAATGGACTTTTTATTAATGATCAGAATTTTGATACTGGGTCATCTTTGTGAAATCATGCAAAAACCTTGTCGACACTCTTAGAGGCCATATATGTTAAATAATAATAAAATTGCTTTCAAATCTCTGATATGCAATTTCTTAAAACAATTTCATTGCAATTCAATTATAAAATCAAAATATTGAAGGTATTATTGATCCTTAGGGTGTCCTCTAATTAAATTGTGTTTTAATTTTGATACGTCAAAATACATGGCTGCCGTGGCTAAAAATATAACAGATATGTACATGTATGTCTAAGTTTGACTGCTAACATACCCTTGTTTTGCATGGGCGGCAAAGCACTTTTTACCTGCGTCGCCGATTTTGATCATTCTTTTTTATTGTACTCCTCAATAAATTCTGTCAACAAAATGTAACAACACCTTTGACGTATCTAGTACTGTTACATTGCTATAAGGGGTCAAAAAGGGGCCACACCCAAAAAATCGACTTTTTTATTTTTGGTCCGATTTTCAAAATCTTTTTTTCATTTGAATTCTTGTAAAAATCCCTGCCTGCGTTTTTCAATCAGATTTGCAATATCTCATACCGTTTTCGAGAAATTAGGGGTCAAAGGGGCCAAAAACGCCATTTATAAAAGTTTGTCCAGGCAAAGAGTTTTTTACCAATATTAAGTTGTAGTGGGCCAGCCAATTATTATGAAGTTTTAATATGATGATCATATCCAATAAAGAAATGTTGGTTTTGTATTTGGGGTTTGTTGCCCCTACTGTTTTAGAAAAAAAGGGCCAAAGGGGCCAAAACGGGTGTATTGACAAAACTGTTGTTGAATGTTCAATATTCATTCTATTTTGAAAATTCTTTTTTTGTTGAAGTGCTCATAAAATTCTGTCTACCAAATGTGTCCATGATTTTGACATTTATTTCACCATTACATTGCTACAGGGGGCTAAAGACAGGCCATGCCCATAAAATCAACTTTTTTATTTTTGGTCCGATTTTCAAAATCTTTTTTTCATTGGAATCCTAGTGAAAATCCCTGGCTGCAATTTTCAATCAGATGTTCAATATCTCTTACCGTTTTTGAGAAATTAGGGGTCAAAGGGGCCAAAAACACAAGGCAAATTATTTTATACTTAAAATTGTGTTGTAGTTATTACATTTGTACATGTATATAAATAAGGCTTTTTGTATTAGATGTTGATGTAAATATATATGTGTCAAAAATGCATTTTTAAGTCCACCACAGGATGCATGTGTCAAAAAGCTTTGTAAGTCCACCATGGGCTTCATGTGACCAAAGCAATTGACTATCCATATTAGGCCTCCAACGTACAGGGTTAAACTTGTTGCGGTCGTATCATGCTGCGCTCGGCGTAGCTTTTTATTCTATTTTAAGATTAAAATAACTTCATGAAATTGATCTTACTATATTGTGGTGATTGTCTACAATTGTTCAGAATGTGTATTTAATTTATGACCTATAATTGTACATGCTAATTACGATATTTATGTACATGTATGTATGAATAAGATTCGGTTAGTGCTTAACCATTTTGCTTTGCTTTGAGACCAAAATTGTTAATTTCTTTTCTGTTGTTGATAAACTACAAAATGTAATGGTACATGACACTGAAAAACTAAAATAGCAGTCATTAAAAAGATATCATTAGATGAAAAGAGAACTTGTTTTGTCAATTATATACTCAGACCTGTTTACCACTACGATTTGGCCGTAGTTTCTACGATTTTTGCATTAAAATTACGGTCTACGGTTTCTCCGTGAAAAACTACGGTCACGGCAAGTTTTTTAAAAAAAAATCGTTTCGCTAAAAAATCGGTAAAATCAAGTTTCGTTTCGCGTAAAAATCTTTAATTTTCAAACTTCCGGTTCACTATGTCTGCATCAAACGGCGCTTGATCCAATGGAAATTGTAATGAATTCAAGCGTCCACGTGAGACATTCTCCCAAGTTGGAGGAAAATAAGAGTAAACAAGAAAAATTAATGGCGGAATAATATTGAAAAAATTCAAAATGCCAAAAAGGCCGAACGTCGATGAGAATAACAATGGATCGAATGTGAACAACACATCAGGTCCCACTGAGGCAAAAAAGAAGAAAGCTTGCCAACGATTTAAAGATGAATATAGAGATATTTTCCCATTTGTTCAAAGGGCAAAGCAGAAAGGGAACTTGTATTTCTTTTGCACTGTTTGTGAAAAAGACGTGTCATGTGCTCATGGTGGTATTGATGACATTAAGAGACATGATAAGACATCTAGTCACACAGATTTAAAAAAGATAAAGCTCAGTCAGAAGCCCATAGATAAGTTTATTAAGGATAAACAACACCCTGACGAGAAAAAAAGAGCTGTTACAAAAGCAGAAGCCCTGATGTGTCATCTCATCTCTGTCCAAAATTTATCACTGTCCAGTGCAGATCTGTTCACTAAGTACTTCAAAGCCATGTTTCCAGACTCAAAGATAGCATCAGGTTAGTTACAATAGCATAATAATTTTTTTTAAAGATTTTTTCCTGTGCACAGAATATGTCTCTTTAGGATAAGGGGGACTGCCCAATTCTGTGCATTTTTCTCAGCGTACATGATTATCAAATATAAGCAAATATTTCTAAAGTTGTAAACTTATTGGCCTTTTACTTTCGTCTTAACCCATAAGGCTATTGAGACAAACCGTGACGCCAGGTTAAAGTAATATACTAACGTTACAGGTCATTTTTTAAAATACATTTGTATGTTCTGTTCCATATCATTTGGGTTTTTTTTCTGTATATTTTGCATTAATTCAAGTTCTACAGTGTAGTGAGTTGCGACTTGTCAAAATTATATATTTTCATTTCTGATTGTACACGTACATAATGTAAGTCCAAAATTTTACCTTTTAAAAAAATTATTATTTTTTTTATTTGACGCAATGCTATATTATACATGTTTAACTTGTGAACTTTTTCACATTGAGTAGGTGATCAAGGCAGTAATAAATATTTTTGTTATTCTTATTTTCAGAGATGCAGTGTGGGAGAAATAAAGCCACAGCTATGGTAGAGGAAATGGCCAGTATATCACAAGAAAACCTGGTAAACAGAATGAGAAATGGACCGTACACTATATCCACTGATGGCAGTAATGATAATATATCTAAACAATTTCCTATGGTAGTGAGGACTCCTGATGTAAATAACAACATGGTCAACTCGGAGCTACTATCAATACCCATATGTTCAGAATCTGCGACCGGTATGTTTTGTGAAATATATAATAACTCACTTATGTAAATGAAAAAAACCAAACATGACTGACATAAAAAAAATGAATATTGACAGAAATCTACAACTACATGTATGCATATGTAAATATTATTTTTATGAAAACATCTTTTTTATTGATGTTATGCATAATGCAATATATTTAAAACATGTGATGAATGGACAGATACAACTTATGTACATTTCATTTTTCCTTATTTTAATTTCAGGACAGAACATATTCAACCTTATGGATGCAGAGTTGAAGTCTAAAAAAGTTTCCTGGTCTAACAATTTGGCTTTAGGGAGTGACAATGCAAGTGTGATGACCGGTTGCAAGAAAGGGGTTATCGCATATGCAAAAGAGAAGCATGATGAAATTTATCTAGCAGGCTGCACTCTTCATTTGATACACATAGCTGCAAAGAAAGCTGCAGAGGCCTTACCATCAGTAGATGATGTTCTTGTGGATATTTATTACTTTTTCGATAAAAGTGAAACAAGAAAGAGAGAGTTCAGAGGGTCACAGGATCTGTTTGATAAAGAACAAAAGAAAATGCTTAAGCATGTCTGCACCCGCTGGCTTAGTATAAATAGGTATTTTATTAAATTAAAATGTAACGAAAATATGTGCAAAGAGAACAATTCAATAACTAAATGAAATTTGTTAGACTCGTATAGATTGATTGATTGATTTGGTGTTTAACGTCACTTTCAGCAGTATTTCAGCTATTTCATGACGTGTCAGTTTTATTGGTGGAGGAACCTCCACTCGGCCACCAGAAAAAGAAAAGAGCATTCAACATTTTTTTTTGGCTTTGGTATGGTTCAGTTTGATTTCAAACTTTTCATTTGAACAGTAATTCTTCAGTATCTATAGTTATAAATGTAATTATTCAATTATCTTGCTCATTGTGTTATATTCTACTTTGCAGGTGTCTTGAAAGAATGCTCTTGAACTGGGAACCTTTGAAGGACTTTTTCACAAAACAGAAACAAAAACTTGATGAAGCTAGGGAAAAAAAATCAAAGAAGTCTGATGAAAAAAAAGATGCAACAAGTAGCAAACAAAACAAGACAAAATCTTCAAAATCAAATGAAACACCATCTCAGAACAGTTCTAAAGGTAAAACGAAAAGCAAAGAGAATACAAGTGAAAGTAGTTCAAAGAAGACCATAAATACATCAGATGACAAGTCCTATGCTGAGAGGAAAGTAGATGCTATTTACTTATTTATAAGATCCCCAACCAACAAGTTGTATGTGTTGTTCCTAAATTATACGTTAAGAATGTTTGATGAGGTTTTAAGAAAACTTCAGACTGAGGAACCTATGATACACCGCCTACGTAGAATTCTAACCAAGCTGTTTAGAGACATACTGACAAGGTTTGTTAAGCCCTCTGCATTCACATTCAAGAGTTCTATTGATGTTGACTACAAACTTAGTTACAACCAGAAATCAAATTCGGACTTAGTAATAGGAGAATCTGCAATAGATTTCATTAATGCAAAAACAGAGAACCACTTAAGAGATTCAAGAATCCAAGAGTTCTACAATTGTGTCAGACAATACTTTGTTGCCTGCTGTGACTATATGCTCAATAAATTGCCTCTAAGAGATGAATTACTTATCCATGCGGAGGTTGTGGATGTGGAACTGAAACAGGAATCAAGATCAGCTGATTTGATTTTTTTTATTAAGAAGTATCCATGTCTATTGCCAGATGGTGTTACTATCAACACAATTCTTGAGCAGTTTGCCAGTTATCAGATTCAAAATATTGACAGTTGCATTAAAGATAGAATTGATGAAACTTGGTATGCTATTGAGCAGTTAAAGGATGAAAGTGGAAGCAAGTTGTACAGTCAGTTAGCTTATGTCATGTGTGGGATTTTAACAATCCCACACAGTAGTGCCCATTGCGAGAGGATATTTTCTTGTGTGAGGAAGAACCGAACAGAACAAAGGGCAGCCATGAACGATAGAACACTTGAATCTTTGCTTGTGTTAAAAAGTTCTCAACTTTCACCTACAGACTTTCTAGAGGGCAGTGATCTAGATAGGTTGAAAGGGGCCTATTACAGAAAACTTAATCCTCAATAACATTATTATGTCAATATGTAGTGTCATTAACAGTTTAAATCTAGTCTTTTTCATGATTCTAGTCAGTTATCAAATCGTGGTTTAGTTCAATGTTTCAAGTACAAACTCCTGTTGAAGGCGTATTTTTTGTAAAGTACAATTTTGTTTCAGTAAAATGCTGATTAAAATGCATGTAAAACTATTGCTCAGTATCTTAATGTGAATTTCAAAGCCCTAAACTCTTTTTGGTGATTTGGTACAAAAACTACTGGTAAATATGCAAAACTACTGGCAGTTGGACTAAAAATTACTGGCACACCAAAAATAGGGTAAACAGGTCTGATATTGAACCGACCCCCGCTACTCCAGCACCGGTTGCAAATACTAATAATCTTGTCGGTTAGAAATAAATCAGACAATCAGGTTCAAGATCAGGCCCCAAGTAAGGAACAATCTAATCATAACGCAATTATTCAAAATGAAAATTTTATAAACCAAAAAGCTTCAGAAAAAGGCATTTTGTCCCCAGATAATTCTCCGCAACCGCAAGAAATTGTTGAAAGTATGGAGTCTACCCCTTCTATACCGAAAAAGATCGTGGGGCTGTTAAGGCAGTTAAAATTACGGAAAGAGAAAATGAAAATCAGTCTGAGGGTACAGATCAGACAGTACTTCATAAGATCGAAGAAATGGTAAAGCCATGTAGCAAAGAGTATATTATGCATCTCATTTCTTTGTTAAGCACTTTTTTGGAAAAATTAAAAGAAAAAGGTCAATAATTTACAGTAGTTGTATCTTAATAAAGCATTTTTAGGCCTTAATAATGGGTGTCATAATTTTACAATGGAATGCGCGTTCACTTTAAATATTCGAACGCTAATTCATTAAAGATTTTTTTAGATAGTAATCTCAAACCAAATATTATCTGTGAACAGGAAACGCACTTTTAGGGTAATAGATTTGTTAAACTTCAGGGGTATCACGATCCCGTTACTAAAAAGTGAACTCCTCAGTTAATTACTAAGGGTAAAAACAAAGGTAAATTTAAGAATAACGGAGGCGGTGTAGCAATATACATCGCAAATGATATTAATTTTACAACAATCCCTTTGAATCATTCTAATATTGAATCAGTAGGTGTTTCCATCAGCTGTCAAGATAATAATGTAAATATTATCAATGTATATAGACCCCCAGATAAAGGCCTAACACTTCAAGAGTACCAGAATTTAACGAAAGATATTCACAATAACATCAATTTGTTAGGTGATTTTAATTGCAGATCCTCGCTCTGGGGGTCTGACACTACAGATTCTAATGGTCAAATATTAGAAGATTATATACAATATAAGAATTTGATTACACTTAATGATGGTAGTGGTACATATCAAATGCAATCTGGTCCTTTTTCTCATTTAGATCTCACTTTAGTATCACCTCATTTAGCTTACAATTGTATGTGGCAAGTTCTTAATGACTCATTAGGTTCCGATCATTTTCCTTTTGTTACCACCGTTAATAGCAAGCCGATAAAGAATCAAGCGTTGGTTATTTGATAAGGCTGATTGGCAACTTTTTCACAGTCTATGCACATCTATAGACAAAGATCAGGTTCATAATGAAAATATAGACTTTTTTAATCAAAATTTATGTCATCAATAAAAAAAGTCATCAATCAAATAGCCGAAGTTTCTATTCCTAAAAGTAAAGGTACGCTACATACTAGAAAGAACTGTCCGTGGTGGACAGACGAATGTTCTCAAGCCAAGAAATAAAAAAAAAAAACAAAGAAAAAACAAATTCAGCAAAAGAAGAATTTAAGCAGGCATAGAAAGATTTTCAAAAAATTACTGAGAAAGCTAAAAGGCAATATTGGGAAAAATTTTGTTCCACGCTTGACCACAAGACCAATGTTTCACAGGTGTGGAAAACCGTTAAGGGTCTGAAGGGCAATAGTACTTTTGGTTTACCTACTCTTGTTAAGAAAAATATTCAGGCAGTCTCAAATAAAGATAAGGCTAACTTATTAGCACAAAGTTTTGCTCAAGCATCTAGTGATCAAAATTTAGATCAGTAATTTCTTCTTCATAAGAATAAGGTTGAAACAGAAAATCCATTGTTTAAAGATGATAACGAAGAGCATAACACATCAGAATCTAATGTAGAATTCACTAAACAAGAGCTATATCATGTACTTAGAAATAAAAAAGCATAATCTCCTGGTGACGATAGACTTTCATATGCTATGTTTAAGAATATGCCAGATAATATGATAGATATCCTTTTAGATTTAATTAATAAAGTTTGGTTATCAGGTCAGCTACCACAATCATGGAAACAAGCAAATGTTATTCCTATTCCTAAGCCCAACAAGGAAAAATCAGATCCGTCTTCATATAGGCCTATCTCACTCACTTCCAATTTAGTGAGTGAGTGAGTGAGTTGGTTTTTTACGCCCGTGCAACGCTATATAGGTTATTTACAGGCGATGAACATGAAAAGGATGATATAATGAACATGAAATGATGATGATATATGAAATATGGGATGGGGTGGGAAACACAGGGACGGTAAATTTTGAAGAACCACAGGAAAAGGGGAGAAGTGGGTAGGGGCGGAAAATTTAGCCTATGTGGTGCACTACTTGGCGGTCCACAAAGGGGTCTTTTACGTGCATGAAGCGTGGCATTCTCCACACACGTTGGCCCACTATGGTCGGCGGTCAGAGTTTCCGTATTATAGACCTGACAACCCCCGCGGACGAGGGCTACCCTATTCAGCCATATAGGGTACACACTTGGTCGCTCTGTGGGCTGAGCACTGACCCGACGTCAGAATCCCAAGACCCTTAGTCGCCTCTTACGACAAGCTAGGCTCTGCTGCGGGCCATTCGCCACCCGGGCCCCGCACGGGACCACTTCCAATTTATGTTCTTCATGTTCATCGCCTGTAAATAACCTATATAGCGTTGCACGGGCGTAAAACACCAACTCACTCACTCACTCACTCCAATTTATGTAAGCTTATGGAAAGTATGGTAAACGAAAGGTTAAAATTTTTACTAGAAAAACAAAATATCATCTCAGATTCACAGAGTGGGTTTAGGGCATGACAATCCACCATTGATCATTTGCTTAGATTAGAGACTGATATTAAAAAAGCTAAAGTTAAAAAACAATATCTTTTGGCAGTTTTTCTTGATATAGAGAAAGCTTTTGATTTAGTATGGAGACCAGGCCTCCTATAAAAATGCAAGGATTTTGGCATTAAGGGTAGAATGTTTAATTTTATTAAAGATTTTTTGCAAAATAGAAAAATTAAAGTAAGAGTAAACGACGAATACTCTAATGAATTTGATTTAGAAAATGGCATTCCACAGGGAAGTGTTATTAGTCCTACACTTTTTAATATAATGAAAGACGATTTGGTCAAACAGACCAAAGATTCCACCACTACTTCACGATTTGCCGACGATAGCGCACTTAGGGAAATGGGCAGCGACCTTTTTATTTTGAAAAACAATATGCAAAAATCATTAAATAATATATCTCAATGGTCCAAAAAATTGGGTTTCAAAATTTCTCAGAATAAGACAGTAGGTGTATTATTTAGCGACAAGAAGGAGGCTGTTTTCCATTGTGGATATTTAAAATATACGTTTATAATGTAGGTTGTGTCGCGTACACTTATTCCACATCTCATTTTCTTCTATTCAGTCTGTCTCATGTTAGATGATAAGCCTATTAAATTTCAAAATACTGTTAAGTTTTTGGGAATGATGTTTGATAGAAAATTGACATGGAAACCCCATGTTGCATACGTCAGGGAAAGGTCCAAGCCTATTCTCAATCTTCTTAGGTATGTTAAGGCTAATAATTTTGGAATGGGCATAGAATCACTATTAATGCTATATAGGTCACTCTTAAGATCAGTTTTAGATTACGGTTGCCAAGGATATAATTCAGCTTCACCCAATGTCAAGGAAATATTAGATAAAATACAAGCAGAAGCTCTTAAAATTTGCTTAGGTGCTCTTAAAGCGACTCCGCTACTAGTGCTCTTGGCACAATCAAGCGAAACGCCACTCCAGCATAAGAGAGACCTTCTTTCTCAAAAATAATTTGCTAGGTGCACAAGAACTCCATCAAACCCTGCACAAAAACTCACACAGCCATGCTTAGAATATAAAGAGTGAGTGAGTGAGTTGGTGTTTTACGCCCGTGCAACGCTATATAGGTTATTTACAGGCGATGAACATGAAAAGGATGATAAAATGAACATGAAATGATGATGATAAATGAAAAATTGGGATGGGGTGGGAAACAAAGGACCGGTAAATTTTGAAGAACCACAGGAAAAGGGGAGAGGTGGGTATGGGCGGAAAATTTAGCCTATGTGGTGCACTACTGGGCGGTCCACAAAGGGGTCTTTTACGTGCATAGAGCGTGGCACTCTCCACACACGTTGGCCCACTATGGTCGGCGGTCAGGGTTTCCGTATTATAGACCTGACAACCCCCGCGGACGAGGGCTACCCTATTCAGCCACCTAGGGTACACACTTGGTCGCTCTGTGGGCTGAGCACTGACCCGACGTCAGAATCCCAAGACCCTTAGTCGCCTCTTACGACAAGCTAGGCTCTGCTGCGGGCCTATTCGCCACCCGGGCCCCGCACGGGACTAGAATATAAAGAAGTATATTCACACAAATGGAAGCAAAACGATATGCCGTACGGGTTTAGGGTCAATCAAGAACTCAAAGAGCATAATTTACAGGACGTCGGTATTATTCAAAATCTGCAACCAAAAACCGCACCCTGGCTACTTCAACCAATTCAAACATCAGACAAAATTAAAAATATGGTAAATAAGCAAGATAATCCACTTATCTCAAAAAATATAGTTCTACAAGCATTAGAAGACCAGTACAGCCAGTTCACACATGTATATACAGACGGATCCAAGGATCCAAATACTGGTAAGACAGGGTTTGCATTTTTCATACCATCTCAAAAAACAGCACGGTTTAGGCGTTCATCCGATAATATATCAGTTTACTCTACTGAAATGGCAGCAATAGCAAACGCTTTAGCTTGGATTCATGACAAAAAATATAAAGATCAAAAGATAGTTTGCTAATGCACTTTACAAACAAGGTAACAAAGTCGTTATCGAATGGGTACACGTACATGTAGGCATTCCTGGCAACGAAATTTGTGATAAATTGGCAAAATTAGCACTCAATCAAGATCAAGTAGATAGCAAGTTAGGGCTAAGTGCTAACGAATTCATTTCTATCATATCAAAGATGTACAAACAAAAATTACAAGACAATTGGCAGGATACTACTTTTTGGCACAAAAATGTTAACCCGATAGTTACAAAAAACCCGCAGTTTTATAAAGGCAGCAGATATCATGCGAAAACCATTGTTCGACTTAGGCTGGGCTACAGTCTTCTTCCAGGCAGCTTAGGTCAACACGTCAAAAATATATCCCCAAACTGTCCACAGTGCGGGGCAAAAGAAGACACGGGATCATGTACTTTTATCAAGGTTCAATGCATCAAGACAACAAATGATAGTTAAACTCAACAGCAATGGTATCGCAAATATCAATATCACCTTGTTGCTAAATCCACCAAAAGAACAGCAGCAAACTATCTGGTCAGCACTTTGCCAGTTCATCACTGACATTAATTATCACAATGCTATCTAATTTCATTTTTTTTAAAATTCTTTTATTTTATTATTTTTTGCAACTTTTCATTAATCATTCCTCATTTGAATCGATAGGTGCCCGTGCTTACAGCTTCGGAACGCTGGACACGCTCAACATTATTGCTCATTTCAATCGATAGGTGCCCGTGTTTACAGCTTCGGAACGCTGGACACGCTCAACATTATTGCTCATTTGAATTGATAGGTGCCCGTGTTTACAGCTTCGGAACGCTGGACACGCTCAACATTATTGCTCATTTGAATTGATAGGTGCCCGTGTTTACAGCTTCGGAACGCTGGACACGCTCAACAGTATTGCTGATTTCAATCGATAGGTGCCCGTGTTTACAGCTTCGGAACGCTGAACACTACCACTCACCTGAATCGAATCGTTTTTCAATCCAGGTGCTTTCTATTTTTATTTTTTTCCCTCTCTCTTTCTCTTTTCTATCTTTTTCTCAGCAAAAAAACAGTATTCAAATTGTTTCCAATAGAAAACGCAGCCTAAAAACTTCATTACAATTTTAAAGGTGCTTTCGCAGAAGTCCGCACTGTCAAAAATGAAAATATTTCAATCCAGGTGCTTTCAGCGGAGTCCGCACTATCAAATATAAATGTTTTTCAATCCAGGTGCTTTCAGCGGAGTCCGCACTGTCAAAAATGAAAATATTTCAATCCAGGTGCTTACAACGAAGTCCGCAATTATTTATGAAACAATTTCAATCCGCTTTCTCTCCCATAGCTTAACTAACAATGTTAAACCCAAGTAACATTCCCAACCCCCTTTAATCCTTCTCATACCCTTATACCCCTTTTCTATCTATATTTATTTAAACAAATATATATATATAAAATCCTTCTCTCTCCTTTTTAATCTATATTATGGCAATGTTAATACAACTGAATATTATTAATAAAGTACTTTTTGTTTCAGCCTCCTAGCAATTTTGGCACTTTTTAGAACTATATTCTAAATTCTAAAAGTGTAGTACTATAAGGCAGGTTATATCAAAATAGCCACATTTCATTCAAAGCCATTTTTTATTCAAAACGCCTATAGTATGCACTCTTACCAGCGGCACAGTGCTGGGGTTGACTGTGTGGGTGGTTGTAAATCTGCGTACTTCCACTCCGTGTGCTAGCACGTTAAAACCCGAGAACTACGCTCGGCTAGCCAAGGCAGCTAAATTATTTTATATGCATTAATTTACACCCTTTGGCTTTATTATTCTCTCGACTCAAAATGTGCATACACATTGGCTATCTAACTTCAAAGACACGAAATAACTTAAATTTGCAACACACCTTTGGCATACCCAAAAAAAACACGCATTTGGCTCTAAAACGCAACACCTTTTGGCAGTTCAAAATTAAACACGGCTGTTGTTCCTGGTCTCAGTTTGGCATCCTACAGCTCCTGGCGTCCGGCTCACGTTTGGCTAACTCACTCATATTTCGGCATTATATTTTTGTTTCAAAATACATTGCGTCTCATCTTTGGCATTAAATTTTTATTTCAAAACCAAGCTCCTACTCTTCCGACCTTTTGGCATTAAATTTTTGCTTTCAAAAACGGCACCACGGGTCCGGCTTGTTTCTCCTACACCACGTCCTGGCATATTAATTTGGCATTAAATTTTTAATTTTCTTTCAAAAATAATAAATATATAATATTTATTCATTTTTTCCCCATTACTATCATTTATTGTATCACTATTTATTTAAATATTCGACTTTCTTTTCCATTTTTTAACAAGACTTATTTTAAATATTATTTTTTTTTTCCTTTTTTTATTTCAATATTTATTTATTTTTCTTTGATTTTTATTTTTTATTTTATTATTTACTGTATTTTCTATTTTTTACTTAAAATTATTTAATTTATTTTCATTATATAAATTATTAAATGCTCGCTTCAGAGCACGTCGCTGCAGACCTTTATATAGGTATAGTCACGACGTTAAACTCCCCAGTCAGTCGACGAAGTAAGCCGATACATTGACGGAGTATCCCGATACTATTTTTCATTATGTATACTGTTTTTGTATCGGCTTACTTTAGACAATTAACGCGATACTTCGACGAAGTAAGCCGATACTTCAACGAAGTAAGCCGATACTTCAACGAAGTAAGCCGTTACTTCAACGAAGTATCGCGTTACTTGTTGAAAGTAAGCCGATAGTAAAAACTACCGCGTTAAAAGTATCACAATTTTGACATGAACGGCCACTCATACAGTTTTGTTGTGCACTTCCGATATAAATTAATCAACTTTATCATCATTTTTGCATAAATATTTTGGTCTCAAATGAAACATTTGGTTATTTAGAATTAAAATACAACATATTATAAAGAAAAATATCTTGAATAAATAAAATATACTAAAATTTGCACATTGTTTTGCTGATCTTACTTGATGAAATTGATAAAGTTCAAGACCAGCTCTAAATTTTGTCTTATTTTTCAGAATTATATCAGGTTGTTTCAAGTAGTGATAATTGAAAGTATTAATTTAGTCTTGTTTTACATCTCCCATTTAACAAATGACTGACTAAGACTTATTTTTACATTTAGAAAGCATTGCTACAATAATGTAGCTCCTTTATCGTCTTTGATTGGGCGGAGCTACAATGCGGTCCCATTACTCGTAATGGAGCAAAACGAATTTCTTAATCAAACTTTAACAAAGCTTCAAGATGGTTCGAAATAACCTATAACACTTTAATTAATATTAATTCATGAAATATCTTGGTCGGAAGTCATAGGAACTAATTAATAGTTAAAAAATCCACATTTTCAAAATTCTGATCCTGAACTTCATTATTAAGTTCAGGATCAATTTACTTCAAGAAAAGATGTTTTTACAAATGTCTTTTAGAAAGCGCAAAATGTCGGAAAATATAAATTGAATTTATCATTTAAATTCTAAATGCGATGTTTTTAAATCAAATTTGACGTCTAATGGATTAAATTGCGCCCGGTGTGATTTCGCTTTCGGCGTTGCTCCGTTGAGCAATGGGACCGCATTGTAGCTCCGCCCAATCAAAGATGTCAAAGGAGCTACGTTATTGTAGCTATAAAATCCCGTGTTTCTGATATGGAAGGAGCCCTGACTTCCCACGGCACCAGCTTGCTGGAAAAATGCCGAGGACGTCAGAGCAATCTCGGACTATGTTTTATATTGCGCAAAATGTCGGAAATTTAAAACTTAATTCGTCATTATAATACTTTAAGCGATATTTAAATACCAAATCTGCCGTCTAATGGATTGAAATGCGCCCGGTGTGATTTCACTTTCGGCGTTGCTCCGTTACGAGCAATGGGACCACATTGTAGCTCCGTCAAATCAAAGATGTCAAAGGAGCTACATTATTGCACAGGCGTTTGGGTCCAGGATTTGATTTTATTATAAATAACGTGTATATTAAAAAATTCATCTCGTCTATATACTATTTCCACAAGGCAAGAATGTTTGAAAGATCTAAAAATAGAACAATATTTACTCGCGGAAAACCCCCATATTTTCACATAGAATCAAATGTTTTACATGAAATATTGGTGATTCTCTAAATCCTTTCAGTTTAATCTCACAATTGGGAACACATTTATCGTGAAACAATTCGCAATGACTTTGAATCTTATCTTTTTTCCACTGAAGCGGGCCAAACAAACCATCACGGACGGAAGTAGTTTAAAATTTTAAAGGGAGACAATATTCTTCTACTTTTTCATCATTGTATTTTCGACAGATAAGGGTTGATTATGTGAAATCGGGTAAGGGTTGGCTATATTCCACTTAGGTAAGTGTTCTAACTAGTGTGACCTCATTTCAGGTAAGTGTTCTTCATTGTTGGTCACCATAGGTAAGGGTTCCAGATTGTGTGAAGTTTTTGGGGAGAGATTTCGTCGCTTTCTGGGTACATTGGCCTATGGTGTGTTGAGGATATATTGGCCTGTCTTGTGAGTTGGTTCGTTTTCCTTTTGGTTTGTGGTCGTACATTGGCCCTTTTTCGCATGACATGCATGGGTCTGTGTTATGGGTGCTGATTCCTGGGTGGGTCTACACAATTCAATTTGTTTTTTTTTTTCACTTAGTTCTTGTCCTGATTATGACTGAAATATTGTTGACTGGACATAAAACAAACAACAAACAAACAAACAAATTGAAACGAAATAACCACGTATTTATTATCCTTGAACGCCTTTTTAAAATTTATGGAACGCCCATCGAGTCGTAGTTTGTATGTACGTTTTATTATACTACTAACTCGTCAGTTAAAATATTTCAAAAAATCTGTCAAAGTCAAAAATGGCCGGATTTCGTTAAACAGGAAGTAGGTGAGCGACAGACCTAAAATCGGTTCCCACGTTATGGGACCCCACCCTGATGCTGTATACCAAATATCAAGTGGCTGTGATTAGTAGTTGCTGAGAAAAACTGTTACGAAAATTTTGTCCCCGCCCGCCCGCCGCCCGCCCGACATTCACCATTTTATAACCCGGATTTTTCACTCCGTGAAATCCGGCCAATAAAATTGAGTCCACATTTTCCGCCAAATAATTTGTTCGAACTCGCCCAGATTTTACCTTACTGTAGTGTCACTCGGAAGTCCTTTTATTTGGCGGAATATTAATTCCCTTGAAAACGTCCGTGGTGATCTTTTGTTTCGCTTCGTATGAAAAAAGACCCGATGTGAGATTTATACATACTGACATGCTTTACTTTTGCTTCCTAAAGAGAGTTAAAGCTGAAAGGAGTTAAAGAATATTCTAGTTGTTTATGGTAAAAAATATTTCTACAAGAAAAAAGGGAGTTTCCGACAGTACTATTTTTAGAACTTTCAAACATTCTTGCCTTGTGGAAATAGTATATAGACGAGATGAAAATTTTTATATACACGTTATTTATAATAAAATAAAATCCTGGACCCAAACGCCTGTGCATTATTGTAGCTATAAAATCCCGTGTTTCTGATATGGAAGGAGCCCTGACTTCCCACGGCACCAGCTTGCTGGAAAAATAGCAATCTCGGACTATGTTTTATATTGCGCAAAATGTCGGAAATTTAAAACTTAATTCGTCATTAAAATACTTTAAGCGATATTTAAATACCAAATCTGACATCTAATGGATTGAAATGCGCCCGGTGTGATTTCACTTTCGGCGTTGCTCCGTTACGAGCAATGGGACCACATTGTAGCTCCGTCAAATCAAAGATGTCAAAGGAGCTATATTAGCTAGAAAGTGATCAATTCCACAGAGATCATCATGGACTTGCCATGAGAAATCTGTTAAAAGAGAAAGGTCACATATTGAGAGATAAATTGATGATTCGCTGGATGTTTATAAAAATTGCGGAATACAAATGACAACAAAGTTCCAGACAATAAATTGGTATCCATCCGATATTCCGAAGGTGCGATAGACCGAAGGTCTGATAGTCCGAAGGTCCGTTCGTCCGAAAATACGTATATTCGCCTTGGATAGTATTCATTCAATTCAGTGCATCAAAATATACCTAGAAATCATTTTGCATTGAAATCTTCTCTAAAACCACCTCTAAAGCAATTCGCCTGAAACTTTGCAAAAACGCTTTTTGGTATACTGGACACAAAAGATCCTCATTTTAATATAGATTTGATCGAAAACACGGCCCTTGCAAAAATGTTTTCCGCCGTTGTTAAAAATAGAACAGGGGATCAGAACACAATTTCTGGTTTATATCTCAAAAAGTATGAGATAAACGAAATTTGAAGCAACCTTCCATGGGCCATATGCAGGGACTTACTCCCCTCTATCAATATTTTGTTAGAGTCAATGTGCGGTACAAATTTATGACCCATTTATAGGAGTTAATACCCTTTAAAGGCAAAAACATAAAAATGGTGGTGGTTTTATTCATGTTTTGTCATATAGAATGAAAGCCTAAGTGTTCGTCTTATTTAGTCCGAGATTGCTCTGACGTCCTCGGCATTTTTTCCAGCAAGCTGGTGCCATGGGACCCACGGCACCCGCTTGCTGGAAAAAATGCCGAGGACGTCAGAGCAACCTCGGACTACGTCTTATTTAGCTCTACAAAAGTCTCCATTGTGTGGAAGTTGTCAGAAAGCTGTGTTATTGGCCTTTGAAGGTCAAAAATGTTTTTTTTTTTAATTTCAATGTTATCTAAATTAACCGTTTTTACCCACGTTTTGGTAATTGTAATTTTGTGGCACATTGAAAAAAAATTGCAGATATAGAAAAGCTTTTGTTGCATAAAGGTTCAGACCATTCAGCTCTACAAAAGTGTCAATTTGTTTGTAGTTGTCAGATGACCCCTTATATGAGTCATGGTCCTTTAGAGCATTAGAGGTAAAAAAAAACCATACATTTTCTTAATGTTTGTTACAAATGTATATAGAATGAAAAGTATTGCAGACAGAGAAAAAGTTTTGCTTGCTTAAATGTTCAGTTCATTACGCTGGAGGTCTAACTTCATTGGGTCCAGTTTGTTGGATGACAATAATTTTGGTAGAGGTTGCAGAAAAGGAAACCTATTTCGGTCTGTTGCATTTGATGAATGTGTGTCATTGTTAATAATATGAGGCAGGTTTGACCTGTGACGCTCCCGAAGTTACATTATAACGTTACGTATCTTTAAATATTTTTTATGCTGCAGTATCCTGACGTTATATAAATTTTAAAATGTTTATGAATTGAAACCATTTGTATTCGAAAAATAAAAAAATACTAGGTTTTCTTCAGCCAGTTTTAGGTCTCGCGTGCACTTAATGACGTTCGAAATATTCAAATACGTAAAGCGTTAAAAAGACTCTAAAAAGGTTCGGGAAAACAAGCGTGAAATACCGGACGTTGAAGGAAAATTCAGCTTATAGTACAACTAAATTGTTGACATTTCTACTATTATCGCTCCCTTCGGGAGCGTATTAATAGGGGCTTGAAGCCTATGAAGTCAGGCGAGCGATTCAGACTCCTGAGAGTCTCTTGTGTTTCATGCACAGATAATTTTTATTCCAATTATTTAGCAATCATGTCTCAGAAATGGATGATATCATAGGTTGCACCCAAAAGATTATCATGGTTAAATGCGCCATCTTTTACACGATGTGCCCTATCCAAGCCAGGGACCCCTTAATATTTTGTATGATTTTCTTTGTCTTACGGGGGTTTTATTAAAAGGTTGTATCCGTCATTAAAAACTTAAAATCCAAAGAAATTTACATCATATTGAAACAAGAGAATAGGTAACACACAGAGCTGAAATGTTTAATGACTCAGGGTCCACCAAAACCGAAAGAATGCCAGCATCTTTTCTAGAAACATCCTCCGATATTTGAGCGTCCAAAGTTGAGCGCAATGAACGATACAGCAAGTCCGTGTGAAATCGGTCGACCAGCTCTAACATAACGCGTTTCTTCTATCCAAGACTAATCAGAGGCGCTCTACCTAAAATATTGAAAACACTATATGAATATGAAGAGCATAGAGCAATAAAACCAAAAATACCAAACTAGGGAACCAAATTATTACTAAGATAATCAACCTATGTCTGGTGTAGGAAGCACCTTAGGGTTTAGACAATTTTGAAATTTAGACGGATAATTTAAAGCTTTGATGTGTTCACCAACTCAAAAGTGATGGTGCCGGAGCGGGCTAACCTCGGGGAATTAAAACTCCACCAGCAGCGCTAACCTTCACGTGAGTTCAAAATACAAATGACAACAAAGTTCCAGACAATAAATTTTGCTACGCCTGACGCGCGTTTCGTCTATTCAATACTCAAATGTTCAGCTCATTAAGCTCTACATAAGTCTCCATAAGGTCGAAGATGTCAGATGACCTCTTATAAGGGTTATAGCCCTATAAAGGCAAAAACTAGCGTTTTTGGCCTATAGAATGACAACTATTGCAGATAGAGAAAAGCTGTTGCTTGCTATAAAGTTTAGCTCATTTATTTCTACAAAAGTCTTCATAAGGTCAAGGTTGTCAAATGACCCTTGAAGGGGTTAGAGCCCCTTTAAGGTGAAAAATAGTGTGTTTGACCTATAGAATGAAAACCATTGCAGATAGAGACAAGTCCCGTGCGGGGCCCGGGTGGCGAATAGGCCCGCAGCAGAGCTTAGCTTGTCGTAAGACGCGACTAAGGGTCTTGGGATTCTGACGTCGGGTCAGTGCTCAGCCCACAGAGCGACCAAGTGTGTACCCTAGGTGGCTGAATAGGGTGGCCCTCGTCCGCGGGGGTTGTCAGGTCTATAATACGGAAATCCTGACCGCCGACCATAGTGGGCCAACATGTGTGGAGAGTGCCACGCTTCATGCACGTAAACGACCCCTTTGTGGACCGCCAAGTAGTGCACCACATAGGCTAAATTTTCCGCCCCTACGCACCTCTCCCCTTTTCCCGTGGTTCTTCAAAATTTACCGGTCCTTTGTATCCCACTCCACCCCCATATTTCATTTATCATCATCATCATTTCATGTTCATTTTATCACCTTTTTCGTTGTTCATCGCCTGTAAATAACCTATAGAGCGTTACACGGGCGTAAAACACCAACTCACTCACTCACTCACTCACTCACCCAGATAGAGACAAGGGGTTGCACTAAGTCATGCTAAGCATATTGCAAATAGAGAAAAGCTGTTGCTTGCTTAAATGTTCAGCTCATTTAGCTCAACAAAAGTCTCCATATGGTTGAAGTTGTCTGATAAACCCCTTAAAAGTTGAATAATAGTGTTTTTTGATTATATAGAATATAAACTATTGCAGATAGAGAAAAGCTTTTTCATGCTTAAACATTCAGCTCATTTAGCTATACAAAAGTCTTCATAGGGTTGACATCAAGACAAGGTGAGCGATTCAGGCTCCTAGTAGCCTCTTGTTTCGTTTCGTGTTCTTTAGAAATTTTGACATTCAAGTGCCCTATGGGTGCATCTTTTTTCTTTAGAGATTTAAGATGGATATTATACATTGTATATTCAATACACATTGGTATTTAAGAACCCAATTGATTTGATCATATATTGAACACATGTACTATACCATAAAAAAGTAGTTCATCCATGTCGTCATCACTTGAAAACTCTGCCTCTTTCCTGCTGTTTGAATCTAAAACAAATGAAAAATCTTATAGGGATATTCGCCGTGACGTCAGAGCTTACCTGTGGAATATTTTTGGAGGGCAAAAAGACAATAAAATTGTGTTGAAAAACGTCTTTAAACTGTCATAACATTTTTGTTTTTCAAGATAATTTAAAAATTCTTTTGGTTCTACAATTTCCAGAAAAAGATCGTTTTTGTAGTGCATTTTGCATAATAAATATTCAGTGGTTCTAAAGATCGAAAAATTGGTTGATTTAAAAATTTTAACAAAAATTTACTTGTTTCAGAAACAATTTGGCAGAAAATTTATTTTTCAAGCCCTATTTTTAAAATTAATTATGGTAAATATGAATAAATTCTTCTTCCTAGAACCGTTTACAGAACCAATTTATCTTATCAATTACAAAAGTTACGAGGATTTGAAATTTGGGGAAATTATCCTATCAATCGATGTTTGTTTATTGCACTGTTTATTGCCATCCAATTTGACACTTAATGAGATGCAAATTAGTGAATATGACATCACTAATGAGATTGGCGAACATTCCTATTATATTTCCATAATCTTAATACTAATACATGAAACCAATTTATATATCTTGTATATAGATAAACACAAATACTTCATATCTACATGTATTATTATTAAACTTCATTTAATAGAAAGTATTTTTATCTACATTTCCCAATATGGGCATGTGTTTTAATCAGATTTACCTGCAGTCTATTATGTGATGCAGTAAGAATCAACAAATGTGATTGTGCAATTGTTTTGTTCTTCATTTGTGTTATTGACCTATGTGGCTTTGTGGATGTAATTTGCAATTATGGATTTGAATTTCATATCTATTACTTTTATTCCAGTTTAATTCTATATTTATATGTACATTTATTCATTTTAATATTGCATATTCAAATTTACCATAACCCGGGTGGCGAATAGGCCCGCAGCAGAGCCTAGCTTGTCGTAAGAGGCGACTAAGAGTATTGGGGTTCTGACGTCGGGTCATTGCTCAGCCCACAGTGCGACCAAGTGTGTACCCTAGGTGGCTGAATAGGTTGGGCCTCGTCCGCGGGGGTTGTCAGGTCTATAATACGGAAACCCTGACCGGTTGGAGAGTGCCACGCTTCATGCACGTAAAAGACCCCTTTGTGGACCGCCAAGTAGTGCACCATAAAGGCTAAATTTTCCGCCCTATACCCACCTCTCTCCTTTTCCTGTGGTTGTTCAAAATTTAGAGTCCCATCCCACCCCATATTTCATTATCATTTCATGTTCATTTTATCATCCTTTTCATGTTCATCGCCTGTAAATAACCTATATAGCGTTTCACGGGCGTAAAACACCAACTCACTCACTCTCTCAAATTTACCTTCAATTATTTTTCTTTTGCATCCTTTTGAAGGTTTTGTTTGTTTTCTCTTAGGAGGAGCTGTAATAAAAGACAAAAAGCTGAAATATACTCCAGAACACTTTCCATTTAAAATCTGATTTGTTTATATTGAAAAATAAGGTATTTTGTTATTTAACTTTCTCATGTCGGTTACTTGGGCAGGAAAATATAACCTTTTCTTTGTAATTGATTTCATAGTGGGCCAACGTGTGTGGAGAGTGCCACGCTTCTTGCACGGAAAAGACCCTTTGTGGACCGCCAAGTAGTGCACCACATAGGCTAAATTTTCTGCCCCTACCCACCTCTCCCCTTTTCCTGTGGTTCTTCAAATTTTACCGTTCCTTTGTGTCCCATCCCACCCCATATTTCATTTATCATCATCTTTTCATGTTCATTTTATTATCATTTTCATGTTCGTCTCCTGTAAATAACCTATATAGCGTTGCACGGGCGTAAAACACCAACTCACTCACTCCATGTTGCTTGTAACTAATTGCCAGCTGCTCCTTTTGTTTGGTTGGCAGCTGTTTTGACACACCTGGACCACAGGCAAGTTTTGATTGTGTAACTGTGACATTCAGTGTCTGACAATCATGAGGCATAAATTCTTCCTTGTACTGTGCCGACCTTTTTAATTCAAAAGTGTCTTAAGATGGGAACTTCCTTCTTTAATCTCTGAAGGAATTTGCCTTTTCCAATATTTTGTTGTCTTTCTTGTCTGTTGTCCTCAACCACAAAGACAATAGATAAATCTATTATTTTTAGTTGGTTGAGACGATTTATCTGCTTTATCCTTCTTTCATTGTTTTTAACGCATTCTATATTTCCTCTTCAGACTTGTAGGTCAGTCTTTGGCCAGGTTTATGTAGTTTTTTTTACAATTTGAAGTTTGAATTTCTTTAGTTGATCTAAATGAAAAAAAAGACAATGTTATGAAATTGATTGAATACTTTTATAGTATTTAATATCTATTATGTCCAAAGTACACAAAATCAACAGGATTGATCAAAAGGTTTCTTAAAAGTCATATTGGTTATGACAATAAAACTTAATTGTTTCTACTTTTTATTTATATTTATTAATAACTAAAAATGTTCAGAGGTGTTTCCTCTCAAAAAAGAACATAATACAATTTACTAGGAGCGCAAGAAATGATTAAGATCACTAATAATTACTCTTTATAAATCCATTCGTTTAGTCTGTGATAAAATAGTAAATTTATACCGGTATTGTATACAAAGAAAAGAAAATGTTTTATTAGTATTAACTTAACATAGGTTTTAAAGTTCAACCATGTAGGCTGCAGGAGTTCCATGAAAGAGGGGGTGTCATTTTCTGTTAATGATTTTTCAAATTTTTACCAAATTTTAGAGAAGCTTTGTAACTCTCATACAAACATAGCAGACGTTTTTTTAACAAATATCTATATGGATATAGACAGAAAATAGCAGAGAAAACAGTACTTGGAATGAATTGAGAGTGTTTAGTTTGGATAGGGACTAGCACATCTGATGGCAAATATGGGGCTTTTAATTATAAGCATCCAGTTGCCAACAGATGGATACGAATTCATGCACACAGATAAGCGTACATTATTCATTAGCGCATTTTAGATGGAGATGTCTCGCATATGTGTGACAATGGGAAATGCATGAATGTCGATCATCTGGTTTTGAAGTCACGCGGCTTTAACGCCAGTAGGCGTTCATGCATTTCTGCTGGGAGGTGTCTTGGGCATCCAAATTTGCCAGATTGTAGATAAGAACTAGTAATGCCAAAAAATAATATAGGTAAAAACTGTTTTCTTTTCTTTAATTTTTAAATTTTCGAAAAAGAGCCTCCCTTTTTAAATGAATCTGATGTTGGTGTCCCATTACTCTCATAATTTGATTTGTTTATAGATATAGTAGGATTCGTTTTAAAAAAAGCTGTGTGGACCTTTAAGAACCTGGGTTTTTCATTAAAAAAATAGAGATCAGCAGGCAATTTCTTCTTACAGTAGTCTCTGTGGAATGCAACAGCAGGAACTGTTTCGAACTGGCCTTTCGTGTAGTCTGAGTGACTGCCATGTAGTTCTTTGTATGCCTTGTGTTCTTGAATTTTCTCTGCTGCAGTCTGTTTTAATCCCCGCTTTTTAATGTAGGGTCTCTTCTCATAGTGTCTTTTGTACTGAAAGTCCTTGTCCATCTTGTCAAGGTACTTGGAGCTGGCCTCATTCAGTTGGAGTCCTTGAACATTTTCTTAATGGTATTTAATAATTGTTCTTTAGATCTAAACTTGTTATTGATATGTTTCTTTTGATTTTTCTGTTATCTACATGCTGTCTATTGTTGTATTGATCAGACTCACACTCACTGTCGCTACTATTCTACGTGCTGCTATAACGATAGCAGTTTCTTCTGTGTTGTTGATATCCTTCTATAAACAATGAATTTGGGAGGGTTACAATGTGGCAATATTTAAAAATGTCAAACCATGGATTGGAATTTTCTTAGTCAGCTTGTTTGGGGGACGACGGTCTGAGCCATTTGACCAAAAGGTCCCCTTCATCCTATGGACATAGATTAAGATCATCGACAACATTCTGAAACATCGATTTCCAAGCCAGGTTCATATCCGGCTGATCGTCATATTTTGTCAGTCCAATATTCCAATCGTTATTCATAGGAGTTCAAGAAATTAATCTACATACAAATATTTTTGAAGATCTTATTCTGGATTGTCGACAAGTTCGCCTTGCCTTAGCTCAAATTTTCTTTCGATCTTGCTTGAATAAAAAGACAAACGAAATATATTGAAAAATGCACTGCACATACACGCGTTTTATGTTATATAGTCCTCGTTTTAAATTATTATATTTAAGGAATGACTTTAATAGTTGGTCATTTCATACGGGTATAAAATGGGTAGGGTCGTTTTACGCTTAATAAAGCACGAAGCGAAGCGCTATATGTAGAGCGTAAAACGACCCTACCCATTTTATATCCCTATAAAATGACCAACTACTAAAGTCATTCCTTATAATTTAATTTCGTAAGATTTATATAAACTATTGAATATTTAACAACAAAAAATCATAGGGACTATTTCGAAAATGCCGTTGCGGATGAAGATGTAAGTGACGTCACAAGACCAAACCATATTATACAAAATAACATGGGTTGGTCCAACCAATCAAATTGAGCGTTACATACCAAATTAAATTATTTAATAATAAAAAGATGGTACTTTTATATTAACCACTTTTTTCACATGTTTGCTTAACAAAATGCATATATGCTTGTTTCCTAATTTGAATTGTGAAACCTGTATTTTTCTAACCTGACTGGTAACAGGTAACCATTTCGTACATCATTATTCATAACTAGCCCCTAAAGATTAGAAAATTAAGATCCATATAGCCATCGGGTACAGAATGATCTTAAAATAAACAGTATGCCACTTGCCACTTTAGTCTAAGAGGTAAAAAAATCCCCGAAACCTCAAGTCTTTGTTAGATTTATGAATTGTCACAAAAAGACAATACATATATACATGCATTTCCAAATAAATGAAAGTACGTATTTACTTCAGATATGCATGTATGCTAAGACAATGTTTAAGAAGAGCCCTGGTTCTAAACTTAAATTGCAGAAAGAAGAGATATTTTGTTCAGTCAAGTATTTCCAAAAAGTATCTGTGTAATCAACACATTTATGAAGTTTTGAACACAGGTCTCTTGCTGCAAGTTCCTTTAGGCTATTTATTGTAACCTCTTTTACCATATGTGGACTTGGTAAAAATGGAATAGTTTCACATTTTTGTTCAAGAGCAAACGTTGTGTTGTTGACTTCAATAAATGTTAAAAACTTTACCTTACTTTATCTATTACATTATCATTTATGAATGACACAACGTAGTCACAACGAGTTTTAGCATGTTGATACCCCTTTAATTGGTAAACTTTTCTATTGATACGTAGTCTTCCATATGTTTTCGGTTCCCGAGCTTTCATTTCTTCATCTAAATGTCGATAGTATTGACTGTTTTCCTTTATAAAGTTGGATCGTCCCAAACAAGTCACACTGTTGTCATCATTGTCATCTCTAGAAATCAAAATGTATAGAGTCAACTATGACATGTTATAAATGACACTTATTTATCAAATTAAAACCAAAAGTTAAACTTCACAAATCATTACCAATATGCTATTTTAAGTATTATGTATTGTAATTTGTTTATAAATCAGTGCCATAAAACCTTGTTCAACATACCATCCCTGTTGAAGTACATGTTTCGTGTGGTTATAAACATGTATAATATGTAAGGGATGTAATGCATTTTTTTTGCTGTGTATCAATATACTGGTTATATAATGGTGAATGCCAGGCATGGGAACAGGGGGGGGGAAGTCATTACAGTTTTCTAACTTTACACTTTTTAATTTCATGAAACATTCAATTAAAATGATATTATGTAAGTTTTTTTTATTTTGTCTTGAAGTTTTGAAATGCACAAAATATTTGTTGTCCGATGTCATTTCTATTCACACGATTCACCTTCTTGTAATAATTAAATAATATATCTGTAAATTAGGGTATATACATATGTACTTACATCCTGTGGCTCGCTTTTTTAATTGGTTCCTTTTTAAATTGGTCGTCCCGTGCGGGGCCCGGGTGGCGAAAAGGCCCGCAGCAGAGCCTAGCTTGTCGTAAGAGGCGACTAAGGGTCTTGGGATTCTGACGTCAGGTCAGTGCTCAGTCCACAGAGCGACCAAGTGTGTACCCTAGGTGGCTGAATAGGGTGGCCCTCGTCCGCGGGGGTTGTCAGGTCTATTATACGGAAACCCTGACCGCCGACCATAGTAGGCCAACGTGTGTGGAGAGTGCCACGCTTCATGCACGTAAAAGACCCCTTTGTGGACCGCCAAGTAGTGCACCACATAGGCTAAATTTTCCGCCCCTACCTACCTCTCCCCTTTTCCTGTGGTTCTTCAAAATTTACATCCTCGGAAACCCAGGGAGTCTTCTCTCGCTTACTCATTCATCACCCCTGGGACACTTGGTATGAAGTTGTTCGTTTCGAGTTCAGGATCTGATCTTGAACTTGATATTATTTCTATATAGAAACAAGTTAAAATCGCATTTGAAAAATCTAAAGCGACCAATCAGGAAGCTCGTTACAAAACTATCAAAAACGAAGTATTTCATGCGTAATGTCCCAGGGGTGATGAATGAGTAAGCGAGAGAAGAACCCCTGGGTTTCCGAGGATGCAAAATTTACCGTTCCAGTGTTTCCCACCCCATCCCCATATTTCATTTATCATCATCATTTCATGTTCATTTTATCACCCTCTTCATGTTCATCGCCTGTAAATAACCTATATAGCGTTGCACGGGCGTAAACACCAACTCACTCACTCACTTTAAATTGGTCATTTCCGTCTACAGTGCAGTTTTTTTTATTTCATTTGCTGTTAATAGTGGCACAACAAGGTTGAGTGCAAACTTTTCAGGTGTTTTGCTTCCTTTTTTATCCTGTTACATATTCTCTCCTCAATTTTGACATCATATTATGGATGTCCAACATATACCACAGCTTTCTCTACAAGTAAATAAAATCAGTATAAATAAATATTATTAAATACCAAAATTCAGTCACGTTGGTCTGTGAATTAAAACTATATAAACTTCAAAAAATTGTATGTTAACGAAACCAATTACCATGAAATCATCAAGCTTTGCAGCATGGAGGCTATATGAGACCCTTGTGTCCTCCCAGTCCGTGGAATCTGTCAGCTTAACAAAAAGACCTTTTAATTTTCTCTTTTTTTTCTGCCAATCTGCCAATGCTTCGTCGGCTAGCTTGGAGATTATACCAGGTCTGTCCACCTTCCTTAAATACCTCAATTAGGTAGTTGTATCACATCCTTGAAGAGCTCTGAACTGCTGAAAATATTACACATTATTGATTAATAAGAAGATAAGCATTATAAGGTCAGATTATACATGTACATAAAACTAAGATTCGATGTAGCAAAAAAGACAAAAACAAATTACAAAGTTGGTTTAATTTTTCTGTTTGTTTTTAGGTTAAATTGATAGAATATTAGTTTGACAAAGTCAATATTTTCGTACATGTTAACAAAAATAATATAACCTTCAGTTTCTCTACCTGAATAAAAGAAAGATATCTCATTAATGGTCTTCCTTTACAAGATTTGATATATTCTGTGCTGCAAATTATTAGCAATGTGCTTGGAGTGCTATTAGCATGCAGGATTTATTCCTTACTTTACTAGAGCACCTGATTTTATCTCGTTAGGACTTAAGTTCTCGTTTTTATATGACCGCCAAAAATTTGCGGGCGTATAATGGTATGATGCTGTCGTCGTCGTCGTTGTCGTCGTAACCATAAGAATATTTTTCTGGTTATAAATCATTGACAATGGATAAAAAGGGCCATATATCTTTTAGATTGTTTTTATTCTACTGGCTACTCGTATATGTTTTGTTCTCACTTTCTTTCATAGCTTAATCTTGATCCCTTTGGGACAAAAATTTACGCACTTTCTATGTTCAACGAAATAAGTTTTTTCAAGGCTGTCACAAAATGCAACTTTCATCTTTATATATTAATTAAAAATAAATTAATCGTAAGTTGAAGTTATTCTTGTGAGGTGTATAATCATGTTGTCAGTTGCGATAGTGTTTATAAGTTGCGAACCCGTGCGAATAGGCCCGCAGCAGCGCTAAGCTTGTCGGTAAAAGTCCACTAATGAGAGCTCAGAAACTTGACATCGGGTCAGGCCGCATGCCCACAAAGCGACTGGGATGTGTGCCCCAGGTGGTTGAATGGGGCAGCCCTGACATCGAGAGTCAGGCGATAATGCAGAAAACCTGACCGCAAACCATAGTGGTGCACCGTGTTGGGAAAAATGTCACGTTCCTCGCACGTTAAAGAACCCTGCTGCAGATCTCGGTAGGAGGCTAAATTCCCCGTCCTTACCCATCACTCCTTTTTCCAGTGGCAGTCAAAACTCTCCTACCCGATTGGCCTTGTGTCCCCATTTCCATCATTTCATGTTCATTGTATCACCACTTTCATGTTCATCTCCCGGATATAGCCGAAATCGTGCTGCTTATGAGTAAGCAATAACTAGCTAACTAAATTATAAGTTGCAAGCGGTAAGACGTAATTAATATGTAGCTATAACATTATATATTTGTATCACTGGAGCTTTATCTTTCAATTGGTAACTTATATTGAAATTTATATACTTTTAAATAATCGACCCGCTACTCTTTGAACCTCACAAGAGAGGAAAGTCACCGTCTTGGCAAGACTTCACCCACTCGCTTCAAAATCGTTTCATTTCAAACCCCTTTGATTTGTTCCAAGTTGATATTTCTCACTTCCAAGTTGGCATTTCTTACAAACATGTTGACATTTCTTAGTTCCAAGTTGACATTTCTCACTCTCTGCTGTACTGAGATGGTCACCTCAATATCCCTATTGTGTCTCACAATTATGTTGTGTTCTTTGGTCATTACCGGATCCTAAGATCGCAATGGAAGAGGGAGGTTTGGCGGCATAAGTCAGGACCATTGCGATCCGCCAATTCTCCGGTATGACTGAATCGTTTTTGTCATTTTCTCTGGATGAGATTGATCATTCAAGTTCGGTAAATTTGTTTTTATCTTTATTTCCAAGTTGGAACTAAGAAATGTCAAATTGGAAGTGAGAAATTTCAAGTTTGGAACTGCGACATGTCAACTTGGAACTGAGAAAGGTCAATTTGGAAGTGCGAAATATCAACTTGGAACTGAGAAATGGCAAGTTGAAAGTGCAAAATGTCAACTTGGAACTGAGAAATGTCAAGTTGAAAGTGCGAAATGTCAACTTGGAACAGAGAAATGTCAACGTGGAACTGAGAAATGTCAACTAGGAAATGAGAATTTTCTCGAATCAAGCGAGAAATGTGACAGAACATTTGGTACTAATGATTTTTCGTAGATACCTAATCTGCTTCCCTGTCTGAGCCATGTCAGGAACTTTTATTAAATTCTTTTTAGGTTAACAAGTGCCCAGCACAATTGAAGTATTTTCATTCTGTACAAGAAACTTACCTAAGCTTACATACGTGTAAATATAAGCATAGTTTTGAATTATTTACATTGATATTTGGAACATTATCAAAGAGATAGCAAGCACTTAAAATAAATTGCTTTTCACGTGTATTCATTTTGGTTTGTAGAGGTTTTGTCACATTTGATGCAGATTGACATTTTATTATTTCACATTTATGTCACATTTGATGCAGATTGACATTTTTTATTTCACATTATAGTACTATCTATACAACAATAAAATATGTGTTTTTCAGTCTAATTAAAGAATTCCTTGACTGAAATGCATGTTTCAGCTTTATTTATAATTTCATTGTAGTACAATTACATTTTTTTGTTTGTTTGATTGATTTTTTTTACATAGAAATGAAAGATCAATTCATGAGCAGAGGAGGATTTTGGTATTCGAGGACCGTCTTTTTTGGCTCTTTACAACATGCTCAAAGAAGAACAAAAGGACAAATAACAAACACAATTTGCTCCATGATAAAAGTTAAACAAATATGTGAGATATGTGACCATATAAAGGAATGGTTGAGTCAGCCAATGGTAGGAAACAAACCAGCTGGATTATTATTCTCAGGATCCATTCCTTCTAAGGCAGTGAGAATATTTAACATCTTGAAAGTGGCTAGCATCAGTACCTTTCTGAACCATCAAAAGTAGTACTTGTTTCCGGCCATTGGACATGTATGGTTTACTTGTCAACAGCAGTACATTAATGAAGTAAAAGAGTTTGGCCGTGAAATTGTTCTTGGTGGAGATGGCCGTGTTGACATACCTGTATGAGAGATATACTGCCCTTGATTTAGAAGAAGGATCTGTTGTTGACATAGTTCAGTTATTTTTATTGTCAATGTTTCAGTTTATCTGAATAACTTATTTTGCGCAGATACATGTAATTGTGTAACTGTTTTCAGTTGTGGATTTTGAATAAAAAGATGATAATATTGTAGGTTAAGTCGCATCCCGGAGTCGCATACACTTATTCCACATCTCATTTTCTTCTATGTTATTGCAATATTTCAAAAATATATAAATGGAGAAGACATAAATCATGTGTATAATCTATCAAGTTAAAATTCAACATTATAGAGTAAAACTATTTTGTTAATTGAATAAACTTCAATAGAATGATCCATTATAGAATTGCAAAATCATATAGAATTACCTTTATATGAAATTAGAAAAAAAATTTAAAAAATTTTCAGAGCCATGACGTAAAAAGCAGTTCACATATGGAGAAAGATGGACTCATTAGATGTGTCAATGCTTTTGTCGAAGAAGGCATCAAGATCAAAGTCTAAGTTACAACAGGCACGTCAAAATTGTCAAGTGGGTGCGAGAAAATATGCCATACACAATCCACTGCTATGATGTATGGCATGTTACTAAAGGTATGAAAAATTTTAATTTTTATACAACCGCAAAAAATTGTGGATATATAATGGTATGATGCTGTCGCTTTCGTCGTCTATTAACTTTAGTGTTCCCACAATAACTTAAGTTTTAGTAATCCGATTGCTATAAAATTTGACAATGTTGTTCCTTACCATAAAAGACCGGATGGGATTGATTTTGAGTCTGGCAGATTTCATGAAGATGTACATATGGTTAAAATATTATTCACAAACCTATTATATGTATTAAAATATTTAGGCTTTTTTCAACTTTTGACCAAAGCATCACTGAAGAACCTTCACCGTACGTACTGTCTATACTGCCATTAGTCATTTATTTTAAGATACAGTTTTAGATAAACCTATGTATTCTAGAATTCTGTTGTTGCCTTTTCTATTTACGATTATTTTTGTTTTAGGTTTAAAGAAGAAACTATTTGCCTTGTCAAGGGAAAAAGAGTGTGGTATTATACAACAATGGTCAAAGAGCATTGTCAACCATCTGTACTGGACAGCTGCTTCAACAGAAGACCAGGATAGTGAACTGATGCTGGCAAAATGGAACTCCTTGAGCAACCATGTGATAAATAATGCCTGTACCAAGTCAGGACCATTGCGATCCACCAATTCTCCGGAATGACTGATTCGATTTCGTCATTTTCTCTGGACTATGATATTGATCATTCAAGTTCGGTAGTTTTGTTATTACCTTTATTGACTGGGATTCAGATGGTTGTAAGGCACGATTTCCTTTTCTGAAATATTCAGCTTGTTTATAGTTTCTTGGTACCGAGCTCGAACTATTAGCTGTCAGCATCCCTCCAGTTTCTGAGAATGTTTTGTATAAAGCTTTTTTTGGTGGTAAATCATTTGTCTTTTCCTTTAGAAGATTTCTGATACTTGTCTTTGTTTGTTTGTATGGAGCCCCTTCCTTCTTTCTGTTTTGGTGGTCTCGTACATCAAATTTATGGTTTTCTCCGCTAAAAATATACTGAACAACGCAATATCTATAGTACTCTCCTCTGTTGTTTTCAAGTCTGTAAATCCATCTTTTCATATCCCGTGCAGATTGACATTGACCCCACATTCTCATTGATTCATATTTGTGAACTTGGTATGTAGTAGTCATACAGTCTTTACATGTGTATCACCATCCACTCTCCATTGTCATCTGCTGTTTTATCTTCATTATCTGAAAGCTGATTTAAATCGACTAGAAATGTGGCAGAAATTTTAACCCTGATTGGAACAGTAGTAGATACCTGCTCTTGGGATGAGTTAAATATTATTTTTGCCAGCTCTTGGTGTTTATATGGTGTTTTTCTCCCTTTGTCAATAGCGGGATGCCCATTGTAGGATTCCTTAGACATCTTCCGCATCTTAGAGAACGACTCATGATCAGAGGCTGACAGATAATCATCACTGTCTTCATCTGATGGTACATGTATAAATTTGTCATTGGTTTTCTTCACATGTTTGTCTAAAAACGGCTTTGTGTAGAAGACTTTTTTGCAATAATCACACTTCTGGCACCTCTGAT
Organism: Arcuatula senhousia; assembly: GCA_963971305.1. Taxonomy (NCBI): domain Eukaryota; kingdom Metazoa; phylum Mollusca; class Bivalvia; order Mytilida; family Mytilidae; genus Arcuatula; species Arcuatula senhousia. The sequence continues at coordinate 29,077,389 of OZ020314.1, read as the reverse complement.
TTCCTATAACCAAAGAAAAGCAGATTGAATATACATGGTTTTACAAATTATCTATTGCTTTACGCTTCATCAACCAAAAACTTAAAATCCTTAGAAATGAAACTGTGCTTAACTACTATTAAGGCATATGCTTACCAAGTTTTATTATCCTAGAACTTATAGAGATTGAGATATCGAGGTGCTGACAAAACCTTCATAGAAAAGTTAACACCGCCCCCGTCGCCGGTAAAGTAAAGTAAAGGAGGTTATTGCAGATAAGAAATGGGTACTCCTTTGTCGTTCAATGGCTAAGTCCAGGTTGCTTTGGGAAACCCCAAAATTCATTTGGACAGACTTTTAAAATATAAGGTGCGCCCTCCACATTATGGCACACAGATTGTGTAAAAGTTTTATGAAAATCCATCAAGAGGCCTTGTCAACCAATAGCAAAGTCAATGTTTTTTTAAAGGGGGCACCAATAAATAGTTTATCGGACTATTAAAATAGGAGGTACACAACTGCAATATGTCACAAATATTGTGTAAAAGTTTCATGAATATCCACCAAGGCGTTTAGAAGTTGCGGATCAGAGTTTGGGGTAAGGGACGGACGGATAGACACCCTCATCACTATATAGCGGGAGTATTAATATTTTGACAAAAGAGATGATTTCATTAGTGTCTGCTGTACTGAGATGATCACCTTAATATCCCTTGTGTCTCACAACCAAGTTCGCAAAATCACATTGGTAGAGGGTGATTTTTGACATTTGAATGTCTGAGATCGATTCTTTTGTTATTACCTTTATCATATTTATTTGATAGTCTTAAAAAACTAGATCACTAACAAGGTCAGGAAGAGCCTTCTGCTAAAATTTAAGTGTGATACATTTATAATGAAATTAGAATATAGATACTATGACATTATCCATAGCTTTAATATATTGTATATATTTTTTTAGTTTTGATGATCACAAGAATTGATGACGACAGACAATCTGAAAACATTTTTTTATATTTTTTTTATATTTTGTGTATGATCATCGATCTGTGCATTGCGTCTCCAGTTTCTTGCTGATTGGTGTTCTTGTGCATGTACTCAGTATCTTGTTCTGAAAATGATTCATTATCAGAACCGGAAGAGCTAAATTCTACTTGAGGGTTAAATACACTCATCTGTCCTGTCGTGATTTCAGGATTTTCATCGCTTCAAGAACTAATAAATACAAATTCCTGTAACAGAAAGTAATACAAGTAAATAATGTGAGCTAATGCTGTTATGAGTACTTCGTTGACAAACTCCCCAAACTATGCCTTACATACAAGTTAAAAAACCTAATACTAGTAAACAAAAAGCAGTTGACCTGAAAACTTACAATACCTATATACATGGATATATATACACCACATGGAAATAAGCCAAAATATCAGAAGCAAACAGACACCAATGAGACATTCTGAAGCCAAATGTCTAAAAGATATAACATACAGGTCAACACAAAACGAAACAAGCACGAACAAACAAGAAAGAAAAAAACCACATAAACATCAACTGACAACGCGAACTTAAGTTGTAACAAGAGTGAACGCAGGTGCTCCGAAAGCGTAAGCAGTTCCAGTCTGCTGCAACCTCTATCTCATTAAGTTGCTGCAAAAACTGTGACAAACATTTTGCCTCTAGAGGCTACGCGTTACCGCATGCGCATCATAGACATGTGAAATTACACAACCTAATCCATAATTAACACATCCAAGCCAAAACTGCAGCTCTTTCACATTTGTCGGTTTAGGTAATTTTAACATCGCTTCAACCTTTCTCGGAGATGCCTGAATACCATCCTTATTCACAATGAATTCAAAGTATTAAATTTCGGACTCCATGATTGAACATTTTGAACTTTTCAACCGTAAGCCATACTCGCTTAGACGGTTTAACACATTTTCTACATTTCTCAGATGCTCTTCATCATTTTTGCCAGTGATAATTAAACAATCAATAATACACCCAACACCATATATTCCTTTAAGCACCTTATCAATAAATTCCCGAACAAGACCAATCGATGTCTGGCCCTGCGTCGCATGGCAAAACGTTGAACCATGTACGTTTTAGGCCCAATATGGACAGTCAATAATTTTTGACACTTGCATCCTATGGTGGACTAACAAAGCATATTTGTCACATGCAACCCAATATTAAAAATATATAAAAAAAAATTAGAGTTTCTAATTTCCCCTTAAAATAATATAAATTGCACCGTAAATAAAAAAGTAAAATTTTTGCCCCTTTTGGGCCCCTCATTCCTAAACAAAATAAAAAGCTACGCCGAGCGCAGCATGATACGACCGCAACAAGATGAACCCTGTACATTGGAGGCCCAATATGGATAGTCTATTGCTTTGGTCACATGCAGCCCATGGTGGACTTACAAAGCTTTTTTACACATGCATCCTATGGTGGACTTTAAAATGCATATTTGACACATATATATTTACAATAACATTTAATAGAAAAAAAATCTTATTTCTAAATTCATTGACATTTTTTACACAATTTAGCCCCCTTTGTTTTTAAAAAAGGTTAGGACCACAAACCCCAAATGAAATAAAAAGCTTCCTTCAGTGTAATCATCATATTTAAACTTCATAACAATTGGCTGGCCCACTACAGCTAAATTTCTTGTGTAAATCCATTTGCCTTGACTTACTTTTAAAAATGGCGTTTTTTGCCCCTTCGACCCCTTATATCTCAAAAACAGTAAGATATATTGCAAATCTGATTGAAAAATGCAGGCAGGGATTTTCACAAGGATTCCAATGAAAAAAAGATTTTGAAAATCGGACCACAAATAAAAAAGTTGATTTTTTGGGTGTGGCCCGTCTTTGGCCCCCTGTAGCAATGTAACGGTTCAATATACATCAAAACCATTGACACATTTTGTTGACAGAATTTAATGAGGAATTCAATAAAAAAAGAATTTTCAAAATCTATTGAATAATAAACATTCTACAACAGTTTTGTTAATACACCTGTTTTAACCCCTTTTGGCCCTTTTTTCCAAAACGGTAAGGGCCACTAACCCCAAATACAATAGGAACCTTCCTCTAGTGGTTACAAACATTATATCAAAACTTCATAACAATTGGCTGGCCAAGTACAACTAAATTTTTGGTATAAAATCATTTGCCTTGACAAACTTTTAAAAATAGTGTTTTTGGCCCCTTTGACCCCTAATTTCTCAAAAACCGTAAGAGATATTGCAAATCTGATTGAAAAATGCAGGCAGGGATTTTCACAAGGATTCCAATGAAAAAAAGATTTTGAAAATCGGACCACAAATAAAAATCATTTTTTGGGGTGTGGCCCCTTTTCGACCCCCTGTAGCAATGTAACGGTTCAATATACATCAAAACTATTGACACATTTTGTTGACAGAATTTAATGAGGAATTAAATAAAAAAAGAATTTTCAAAATCTATTGAATAATAAACATTCTACAACAGTTTTGTTAATACACCCGTTTTAGCCCTTTTTTCCATAACGGTAAGGGCCACCAACGCCAAATACAATAGGAACCTTCCTCTAGTGGTTACAAACATCATATTAAAATTTCATAACAATTGGTCAATATTTACTTAAGTTATCGCACGGAAACAAAATGTCCCCAGACGACGACGACGACGACATCGCCATAACATACGATCGCAAAAATTTGCGGTCGTATAAAAAGAGGGGACACCCTAAATCAGCCCCACCCTTCCTTTTATGGTAAGTAACATTACTGTAAAGTTTCAGAGCATTTGGTCAACCGAAACAAAAGTTATTGTGAAAAAAAAGTTGCTTTTTTGGCCCCTTCAGGGCCCTTACTTTCTAAAGTAAAAAAAGAGGAGACACCCAAAGTAAGCCCTACCCCTCCTTTTATGGTAAGTAACATTACTGTAAAGTTTCATAGCATTTGGTCAACCAGAACAAACGTTATTGTTGAAACAAATAACAGTTTCTTTTTTTGCCCCTTTTGGGCCCCTAATTTCTGAACAAAAAATGTGGGGACACACAAAAATCAGCCATGCCCTTCCTTTTATGGTAAGTCGTAAGAGGCGACTAAGGGTCTTGGGATTCTGACGTCGGGTCAGTGCTCAGCCCACAGAGCGACCAAGTGTGTACCCTAGATGGCTGAATAGGGTGGCCCTCGTCCGCGGGGGTTGTCAGGTCTATAATACGGAAACCCTGACCGCCGACCATAGTGGGCCAACGTGTGTGGAGAGTGCCACGCTTCATGCACGTAAAAGACCCCTTTGTGGACCGCCAAGTAGTGCACCACATAGGCTAAATTTTCCGCCCCTACCCACCTCTCCCCTTTTCCTGTGGTTCTTCTAAATTAACCGGTCCTTTGTTTCCCACCCCACCCCCGTATTTCATTTATCATCATCATTTCATGTTCATTGTATCATCCTTTTCATGTTTATCGCCTGTAAATAACCTATATAGCGTTGCACGGGCGTAAAACACCAACTCACTCACTCACCTTTTATGGTAAGTAATATTACTGTAAAGTTTCATAGCATTTGGTCAACCAGAACAAAAGTTATTGTGGAAACAAATACAAAAGTTGCTTTTTTGGTCCCTTTAGGGCCCCTAATTTCTAAACGAAAAAAGCAGGGACACCCAAAATCAGCCCCACTCTTCCTTTTATGGTAAGTAACATTACTGTAAAGCTTCATAGCATTTGGCCAACCAAAACAAAAGTTATTGTGGAAACAAACAAAAAAGTCGCTTTTTTTGGCCCCTTTTGGGCCCTTAATTTTTAAACGAAATTATAAAATGACTCCAAAAGGGGAGGTGCACATCTTCAATATATCTGTAATCACTGTGTAAAATTTCAGAAAGATCTGTTTGGTTTTTGAGATTCAGATTACACAAGACAGGAACCCCATAGCGGGACGGACGGACGGACGGACAGACGGAGTGACCCGACTACTAGACCTGCTTTCGCCTTCGGCGACGCAGGTAAAAATTGCAGAACTAGACGCGGCTCCAAACGGTAATCTTGTATAGCGGAATAATCCCAAATGAGTATTGATAGTGACCATATTTCTCGAATTTTCATCAAGTAATACTTGCTGATATGCTTGTGATAGATCCAATTTGGTAATTTCTGACTACCATTCAATCGTGAAAACGAACCCTCGGCTGCCGGTAACCGATACTGCGGCACTTCTTAACACGGATTTTTAGTAACTTTGTAGTCTCCGCAAATTCTAACGTTTCAATTGGGTTTCAACACTGGAACAATCAATGCACCCAATTCGGAAAATTTGCGTTTCTCAAGTATTCCTTCCAATTTTGTCACGCATTGCATACCGTACCGGTCGTGGTTTGAAAAACTTCGGTACAGCTCCCTCTTTCAGTTTCAATGACGCCGTTATACCTTTAACAGTTCCTAATTCATCTTTAAACACATCTAATTTCATAAGTTCATTCACTTTGTCATTAACTGACACTGACTATCTAAGGTTATCTTTCACAGCCAATTTCTTCCAAACAATGACGGCCCATTTATCACTACAATTAACGGCAGTAGTTCAACTTGCTGATTATAGTCACGGTAATTGAATCTCCAGAATAAATCTTTTAATTTCACATCTGTTTTCTGTAGCGGTACATGCGAAAAATATTTGTAATAATGACTCTCACTGATTAACGAAACTGCTGTACCTGTGTCTAATTTCTTGTTTAAATTTGTGGCTTTTGTGCATTTTTATTGGAAGTATTGGCTTTGTTTTTCATTTTTTCGTGGTATTTGCGCATGTGCTCCTTTGTATTTCCTTTTGTCATTGGGCATAGATTATTCATTAGAACACGTGGTGGACTTCCACGGGGATAAAACCATGGGAATATTACCATCTACACTTTCTACAAACTCAGAATGAGTAATATATAGAGTCCACAAATTTCAGTCTTCGAAGTGTTTAGTTGTTCACCATGACAGACTAAAACCGTGTGGGGCCCGGGAGGCGAATAGGCCCGCAGCAGCGCTAAGCTTGTCGGTAAAAGTCCACTAATGAGCGCTCAGAAACCTGACATCGGGGTAAAAAAAAAAATGGAAAAAATGCCGAGGAAAATGCTGGAAAATTGCCGAGGACGTCAGAGCAATCTTGGACTACTCCCGGATATAGCCGAAATCGTGCTGCTTGGGAGTAAAGCAATAACTAACTAACCATTATTTTGGGCTGTAGGTGAAATGAACTGAAATGGATCTCATGGGTGGTCTTTCTGAAAAAAAAGGCTTTTCAATTTTATACATGTGGTACAAATTATCATGATCATCGTACATTGATGAGGCACGTCAGGACAGCGCATCCCAAGAAAATATTAGTGAAAGTGCATTCATTGTCCACCTACTCTGGTTGCCGCTCTGAGGTACAGAATGCTTAAGCACCAGGGTGCTTTGCATGGGTTGACTACCCTGGATGTAACGGAAGTAGTTATCCCAACTTATGAGGAGCCTGTTCGAAGAGATCAGAGAGCAGTGATTACAGGAAATAGGCCCCAGCCGTAAAATGAGTGAGTGAGTGAGTTGGTGTGTTACGCTATATAGGTTATTTACAGGCAATGAACATGAAATGATGATGATAAATGAAAAATGGGATGGGGTGGGAAACACAGGGTCGGTAAATTTTGAAGAACCACAGGAAAAGGGGAGAGGTGGGTAGGGGCGGAAAATTTAGCCTATGTGGTGCACTACTTGGCGGTCCACAAAGGGGTCTTTTACGTGCATGAAGCGTTGCATTCTCCACACACGTTGGCCCACTATGGTCGGCGGTCAGGGTTTCCGTATTATAGACCTGACAACCCCCGCGGACGAACGCTACCCTATTCAACCACCTAGGGTACACACTTGGTCGCTCTGTGGGCTGATCACTGACCCGACGTCAGAATCCCAAGGCCCTTAGTCGCCTCTTACGACAAGCTAGGCTCTGCTGCGGGCCTATTCGCCACCCGGGACCACTGTAATTTGACCCTATGTTCTATTTTAAGCCATGGAGGCCATATTTTTTTGACGAATCAAAAATCTGAACGGTAGAATTGTAGCATTAATGCTATTTAACAACTGTGCCAAGTTTGGTTGAAGTTAGATGTATGGTGTCAGACAAGTTAATCTTTGAAATTCAGGGTAAAAGTAATGAAAAATGGTAAATTTTGATGCTTTAAGGGCTATAACTATTTATTACTTCATGAGACTTGCAGCGAGACATCATTCAATACTCAGAGAACGCTCAGGCATGATAGGATCGTGTACAGATTTTATCAAGGCTTAACTTGATCATTGTTTGGAAAGTGCTCTTGAGGTTGCGAAAAAACTGGAGAAGAAAAATAAAGAGACCCCAGCACAGCAATAAAGTTTGGATATGATTTGTCACGAAAAGCATCAGCTAAGTTGGGCTTTTTCTCAAAAGCAACGACAAAAGAGGGAAAGCAAGAGGTGAATAACTTTATCGGATTGATGCAGATCGAGTGGTCTATAACGTGAACAGGTATGCCAAAGTGCTATTAGAGGAAAGGCATTTCAACAAAATGTTTGTCAATTACAGAGGACATTGTAATATTGGCAAATTTCTTGGTACTGTCTATGAAGTCCATAGAATTATATGTCAATATTGTCCATGATTTAAGAGTCAACTGTAAGTACATAAAATTATGTGTCAGTCCATGATTGTAAGTCTATAGAATTATGTCAATGTCCAGCCATCCGCATGTACCGAGTACCCTATGGGTGAGTGAGTTAGTGAGTGAGTTGGTGTTTTACGCCCGTGCAACGCTATATAGGTTATTTACTGAGATGATCACCTCAATATCCCTATTGTGTCTCACAACTATGTTGTGTTCTATGGTCATTACCGGATCCTAAGATCGCAATGGAAGAGGGAGGTTTGGCGCCATAAAACCTGGTTTAACCCACCATTTCGTTTGAAATGCCTGTACCAAGTCAGGACCATTGCGATCCACCAGTTCTCCGGTATGACTGATTCGTTTTTGTCATTTTCTCTGGACTATGAGATTGATCATGCAAGTTCGGTAGTTTTGTTATTACCTTTATTTACAGGCGATGAACATGAAAATGATGATACAATGAACATGAAATGATAATGATAAATGAAATATGGGGATGGGGAGGGAAACAAAGGACCGGTTAATTTTGAAGAACCACAGGAAAAGAGGAGAGGTGGGTAGGGCGGAAAATTTAGCCTATGTGGTGCACTACTTGGCGGTCCACAAAGGGGTCTTTTACGTGCATGAAGCGTGGCACTCTCCACACACGTTGGCCCACTATGGTCGGCGGTCAGGGTTTCCGTATTATAGACCTGACAACCCCCGCGGACGAGGGCTACCCTATTCAGCCACCTAGGGTACACACTTGGTCGCTCTGTGGGCTGAGCACTGACCCGACGTCAGAATCCCAAGACCCTTAGTCGCCTCTTACGACAAGCTAGGCTCTGCTGCGGGCCTATTCGCCACCCGGGCCTATTCGCCACCCGGGCCCCGCACGGGACGTACCCTATGGTAGATGAAAATATTACCTAAGAATTTTATCCTCGAAATTTTGTGGAAGTAGTGAACTGTTGAACTTTTTTGGAAAGAATGGAAGACATCTTTTTTTCTAGTTCCCTATGAGTAGATAAAGAAAGATATGCACTTCCAACTTTATTGTATCTTTAAATTAATTTTTGGAGCTAGGGGTATTTAATTGTTAGCTGTTGTCTTCGAGTCTTAAGAATGTTGTATGCATCTTAAAATAAGGGGTTGCTCTAAGTCGTGCTAAGCATACCCCCACTCGGCCATTCAGAAAACAGGAAGTAGATGATGGACTGACCTGGAAAGGGGAGGCACGGTATAACTCATCATGCTGAAGCTGTGTACCAAATTTGAAACCAATCCATCAAGTAGAAGCAGAGAAATTGAACCGGACGGACAGACAGACGGACGGACAAGGTGATTGCAATATAGCCCCCTCTCTTACGAGTGGGGGTATAAAAAGCCCACAAGAATGTATCTTTATAAATATCCTCATAACATTCAGAATAAGATCTAAAATATATAAATTTCGTTTTTACAAATTAAACTGTCTTTCATTCATGTTGGTCATACGCGTGAGGACATAGATCAGCATATCAGTGTATTTAGCTAACAAACTGCGTCAAACTAACTGAGATGAATACACTGATGAATAATGCTTCCAATCATGAGGATTTCTTAAACATCAGTGGTTGGCTTGAGACATTTAGTCCAGTTGATTTGTGCAGTTTTTTTGCGAAATTGCTCAAAGTATGGTAAAAGCATGAAATTTGGCATGGTGGTTAGTTACTAAGTTAGTTATTGCTTTACTCCAAAGCAGCGCAATTTCGGCTATATCCGGGAGATGGACATGAAAGTGGTGATACAATGAACATGAAATGATGAAGTGGAGGAAATGGGGACACAAGGCCAATCGGACTGCCACTGGAAGAAGGAGTGATGGGTAGGGACGGGAAAATTTGCCTCCTGCATGGGGATCCTACGGGTCCTACTCTTAACGAGACCTGCAGCAGGGTTCTTTAACGTGCGAGGAACGTGACATTTTTCCCAACACGGTGCACCATAACGGTTTGCGGTCAGGTTTTCCGCATTATCGCCTGACAACCCCGCATCTCTCGATGTCAGGGCAGCCCCATTCAACCACCTGGGGCACATATCCCAGTCGCTTTGTGGGCAAAGCGGCCTGACCCCAATGTCAGGTTTCTGAGAGCTCTTTAGTGGACTTTTACCGACATGATTAGCGCTGCTGCGGGCCTATTCGCCTCCCGGACCCCGCACGGGATAGCATACTAAACAATATCAGCTATGGACCCAACTCGAAACTTTTCACCAGTGCAGATACAGATGTATCATACATAAATGGTCGCTCCATGATTCATGTCGATTGTTTACCTGTGATTGTTTTAAATAATCTCTCCATAAATCTATGCCATTTCTTGCTATTAACAATCATTTGTTTCACACATATGTTCATATAACAGGTGGAATCCATACAACGAGGAATAGAAAAACGGAAGAAATTATTTTTACAATTTGTCATTAAAAGGAAATATACAAAGAGAAGAGGATAGCAAAAAGGATTGATTTTTGAGTCTTATTCGGATTGGATTGGAAAATTTCAAGACAGAAACGATTGAAATGGTGAGAAAATTACAGAATCAATAAGTATTGGGAAATTTCATGTGAACTTGATATAAAATCATCTTCAAGCATTACAATATAAACAAAATAATACTTATAAGAAATATTGGTAATTAATAATAGGCAGTCTTTTATAATGCCAAGAGAGCTATTTAACTGTGCCTGATGATATATGTTGACTGCATTGTCTACATTCTGTTTTGGTTGGTATTAATAATGCCTTTGGGTTAAAAGCTTTTTGCTTAATAAAATATTCATTGATATTTTTTACTGCGTTCGCCAGCACACACAAAATATATCCAGCATTGTCCAGGCTCAGATATTTAGAAAAATAAAAAAGTATGATACATGTAATTTAAATATCTATCGCCCCTTTTAAATCAAATGTTCACTCCCTACGACCTTTTTACAATCATCATGATCATAGTAAACATGGTAATCATTTGATTTGACTACTAGCATGCATATACCTGACATAAAAAGTTAAACTTGTTATATTCTATAAAAATGAACTTATTCATTTACACAGTTTAGGTTTTATTATATATAATAAAATCTTTGTAAATAATTCACTCTTTTATGACAATAAAAAAAAATTTTCAGGCTTATTTTTTAGTAAAATAAAATGAATATCATAATACATGTGTATATTTCTCTTTATGTAAATGTATGTTATCAAGTAAAAGATAAGGAATGATTTACAAATTGATTTGACATATCAGTCAAGAATCAACTTTCCATCTTCATGATCTTGTTTGCTTAAAGAATTAAGTTCCATCACAGTGATTCAACATTGCACATCTCTGATTCGATCAATAGGACCAGATCGTACCCTCAAAGGAAGGTACGTAGCAGACTCGGGTTTACATTATCACATCTAGGAAGTACATGTACTTGTATCATATTGGGTTAAAAAAAAATAGGCTAGCAGTCTACATTGTACATGTATATATAATACTTCATATCGGGCAATACAGGTTCATTCGCATATTTATTTGTGCTTCGACAGGAGGGGAGCATATATAAATAACGAAAAGAAAACGTCTTGCCCCACATGAAGACCGCAACATGAATGTTGTAGGACTACGTCAAATGCCGGTATGAACTTTTTCTATCGTTGTTGTTAAATATTTGTGAATCCTGCCGGGCTACAGATTTGACTGTTATCTTGTGTCTTGTGCAATGCAGTTTTCTTGGTCTACAGTTTTATACATACATGTATCATATACAATGTACATTACATGCATGGAAGTTGTTTACATTTATATTTTAAATCATTTGTACCCTGGCCTGTAGAAAAAAAATGTGGATGTCGACACCATAATAACTGACTTGTTTTGTGAGATTTTATACCAAAGTTTTCTACCTTACATGTACAGCACTGCTCTAAAGCGTTCAGAGCCAACAATGTGTACATGTGTACCAGGTGTACATGTGCACACGTGTAAACATTTAATGATCGATCGTCTTTTAACCACTTTACCAACGTCAGCGTAAACGAATATGGCCTTTGACAATTCATGAAGGTATAGAAATACATGCTCTTACCTTATTGTCAGAGATGAAGATTATTTTCGTGTTGAATTCATGTTGTTTTGCTTTCTGTTTTCGCACAATAATTTTTGTCGATTTGTTGATAGGTGAAAGGACCTTGCAGACACAGATCGGATTTTGATTGGTCGATAATAAAAAGAGGCGTTGTCTCCTTTTCAGCGGACACGAACAATATTTTTGTTCACCGAAAATAAATACAAAGACATTTGATATTTCTAGCTATGGTGGCCCTGTTTTTTGACAATTCAAACCTCCCCACATCCGTTCCAAATGCTTATAAATAGCTATACAAAGTAAGAATCGAATTAATACACTAATGGTGTCATATTCTTTGTAACTATCAGGCAGATACTGTAAAAGTGGTGGCACATCGACATCATTTACACAAAAAAAGTTTTGATGAAATTAAATCCAGCAACCGATGCTGCCAAACCTGTACAAAAGTGAACTTAGAAAGGACCTGTGGTTCACTTTTTTGGTCTGGTTTAATTCTCCTGACCAATCCAAGAAGCAGACCTAGGTCCTCTTTTCTGGTTTGGTTTGGTTGGAAAGCAGACCAGACCTCACCACAAGTCTGGTTCAGTCAAAATTCTGGTTTGGTTTGCCAAGAGTAGATCAGACCTAGAGTTTGGTCTCTAAGTCTGGTCTGCTTTCAATAAACCAACATTGGACCAGACCTTTGTTTCGTCTGCTCTTAGTCTGGTCTACTTTTAATAGTGAACCAAGAGCGGACCAGACATACGTTTGGTCTGCTTTTGATAGTGAACCAAGAGCGGAGCGGACCAAACTTAAGTTTGGTCTGCTCTAAGTCTGGTCTGCTTTTAATTGTGAACCAAGAGTAGACCAGACCTAGAGCGGACTTGGCCTAAGTTTGGTCTGCTCTAAGAAGCAGAGGTACCAATGGGGCATCCGAATATCAAAATTCCGAAAGGGCAGAGACAAAACCAGTAAACACCAACAGGAACGGGACAAAAACAGACAACATGCAAAACACGGAAACACAAAATAACTGAACATCAATCAACAACCCAAACTCCAGTCGAAAAAAGAGTGAACACAGGTGCTCCGGAAGAGTAAGTAGTTCCTGCTTGCTATAGCACACCCGTCGCGTTGCCAATAGTCCATTCAGCGTGTCGAATCCGGTAATCTAAGTCTGGTCTGCTTATAATAGTGAACCAAGAGCGGACTAGACCTAAGTTTGGTCTGCTTTTAATTGTGAACCAAGAGTGGACTAGACCTAGAGCGGACCTGCGCAATTTTGTTCTGCTCTGCTTTCAATAGTGAACAAAGAGTGGATCAGGCCTAAGTTTGGTTTTGTCTGCTTTCAATAATGAACCTAAAGTGGACCAGACCTAGAGCGGACCAGACCTAAGTTTGGTCTGCTCCAAGTCTGGTCCACTCAAGGAATTGTCAGTTTTACAGGTGTGGTCTGCCTGAGGTTAGAGTGAACCAGACCTTGGGCAAAGTTTTCTTTTGGGGTGAACTTTAGGTTCACTTTAACCAAACCAGACCAGAAAAAAACAAACATGAACCAGACTTCTGGTCCACTTTATAAGTCTGGTGCGCATACAGGTTAGGTTTGGACCCATCTATACTTCGAAATAACAATCATTTGTCTTGATCTTTCTTGTGTTTGTGAGATATAAGAACTGAAAGTTTAGTTGAAAAATACAAAAAAGTACGGAAAAATTTTCCGCTATAGTTTTTACAATATAACCAGTTAAAAATTATCTTGTAAAGTGTAGGATTTATATCAGTAAAACTGTCGTAGGTTTGTTTTTGTGGTCTAACATTGCATTTATTAAAGCCCCCAAAATCTTTAATCCTAGGATATGGATGTGCCACCACCTGCCTGATTCTTATGTGGAATGGTACTTAACGTTTTTGATATAATAAGAAAAGACAGTGAAAATGTTAACTTACATTCTAAGGGTACTAACTGCAAAAACAGTTGGTCTGACAACGTTGACCCTACTACAACATTTGTAGATCTTGATGTACTTAACATGATGCAACATAAATTTACAGTTTTCAAGATATTGATCTTCAAAAGTAAAAAAAATCATTAAAAATATAAAAAAGGCAATAACTCCTGCAGGAATTGTGAGATCGTCTTGAACATTTCAGGTCAGGTAGATCTTGTCATGCTAGCCACTTTTACTTGTGCTAGAATTTTGATTATCTGCGAACGTTTTTAGTTATTTGCAAATAAAAACGCACTTTACCCCTATGTTCTATTTTTTTGCCACGGCGGCCATGTTTCTTGAAGAAAAAATCCGAACAAGAGTTTTGAAGCCCCATGTCAATAAACATCCATAGTAAGTTTGGTTGCAATTGGACTAATGATGTCAGAAAAGTTAAGTTACGACGGACGTCGGACGCCAAGTGACGGAAACAGCTCACATAACCCTGAGGTGAGCTAAAATTAAATTTAAAAAAGATGACAAGATATAGGATTTAACACATTCGTGAGCCCATGCTACAACTGACGCGCGTTTCGTCAATAAATTACTCATCAGAGATAACTTTAGCAATTTAAACGATCCGTTCTCTTTCCTGTAATTTTCGAATAGCCCTGCCCTTTTATTAGGTGTTTCTGCTTCAAATTTGTTGAAAAGGTGTAAAACCTTCTAGCAGAAGGTGCCCTTTTATGGGTGGTTTCTGTGGACAAGTCTCTGTAATTAAATAAAAAGGTTAAATATGTTTTAGTCATTGCCTAGCAGCAAACAGTATACAGCCATACATTGTTAATCATGAAATTAACGCAATTTAGCGCGTGACGTTATAGATTCCAAAGTCAAGCATAAATAATGACGTCACTGAACAATATTTATTTCATTGAAAAATGAGTATAAGTGAATCAAATCGCGAATAAATAAAGTTGCTAGACATTATTTAAAAAAACTTTTCTCCTTCATTTAAAAAGTATCACAAACTTTTTATAAGAATTATTCCATTCACACCGACCTACAATTATTTTTATCCGAATCATTGAAAATTCTAATTAGCATAAGGCAATTTTTCCAGGGAACAAACACCGTAGAGCTCTGCGCTCTCTCGGGCACAAATCTCGCTGTAACGACAATTTTGATTGCTAAAATGAAAGTACGTCGAAAATGCATTATCATTTAACAATGGTCAAATCAACTTTGAAACGAAAATTCTATTAAAGCCGGATATATAGCTTCTTGTATTGTTTGAAGTGGATTATCAGATTCTCAATTAAGATAGTCAAACGATAGAAGCTTAAAATTCTGACATTTCGAGATTGAGAAATCTGATAATCCACGAGAAATGATGTAAGTCTGGTCTGCTTTTAATAGTGAACCGAGAGCGGACTAGACCTAAGTTTGGTCTGCTTTTAATTGTGAACCAAGAGTGGACTAGACCTAGAGCGGACCTGCGCAAATTTGTTCTGCTCTGCTTTCAATAGTGAACAAAGAGTGGATCAGGCCTAAGTTTGGTTTTGTCTGCTTTCAATAATGAACCTAATGGACCAGACCTAGAGCGGACCAGACCTAAGTTTGGTCTGCTCTAAGTCTGGTCCACTCAAGGAATTGTCAGTTTTACAGGTGTGGTCTGCCTGAGGTTAGAGTGAAAATTTCCCGCTATAGTTTTTACAATATAACCAGTCAAAAATTATCTAGTAAAGTGTAGGATTTATATCAGTAAAACTGTCGTAGGTTTGTTTTTGTGGTCTAATATTGCATTTATTAAAGCCCCCAAAATCTTTAATCCTAGGATATGGATGTGCCACCACCTGCCTGATTCTTATGTGGAATGGTACTTAACATTTTCACTGTCTTTTCTTATTATATCAAAAACGTTAACTTACATTCTAAGGGTACTAACTGCAAAAACAGTTGGTCTGACAACGTTGACCCTATTACAACATTTGTAGATCTTGATGTGCTTAACATGATGCAACATAAATTTACAGTTTTTAAGATATTGATCTTCAAAAGTAAAAAAAAATCATTAAAAATATAAAAAAGGCAATAACTCCTGCAGGAATTGTGAGATCGTCTTGAACATTTCAGGTCAGGTAGATCTTGTCATGCTGGCCACTTTTACTGTGCTAGAATTTTGATTATCTGCGAACGTTTTTAGTTATTTGCAAATAAAAACGCACTTTACCCCTATGTTCTATTTTTTTTGCCACGGCGGCCATGTTTTTTGAAGAAAAAATCCGAACAAGAGTTTTGAAGCCCCATGTCAATAAACATCCATAGAAAGTTTGGTTGCAATTGGACTAATGATGTCAGAAAAGTTAAGTGACGACGGACGTCGGACGCACTTTTTTATTTCTGGTCCGATTTTGAAAATTTTTTTTGCATGTTTGTTCTTGTCAAATAGCGAATACAAAATTAAGAATTAATTTTTGTGACCCCCCCTTTTTCCCCTATTACGTAATTATGGGCTAAATGGGGCTTTTTTATTTGTGGTCCGATTTTGAAAAAAAATTTTGCAAATTTATTCTTGTCAGGTAGCGATTCTAAATTTAAGAATAAATTTTTGGGGCTGTAATCATAATTTTAAGAAAATTCTGGTTCGATTCTTAATTTTTTCCCCAAACATTATTCTTTTAAAGAGTAGAATACAACATTCAAAATTTATATTTTTACCCCCAGGGTCGATAGTCCATCAGAGAAGCATGTGTCAAAAACCTTTGTCAGTCCACCATGGGCTGCATGTGTCCAGAACAATAGACTATCCATATTAGGCCTAAAACGTACAGAGTTCAACATGTTGCGGTCGTATCATGCTGCGCTCGGCGAAGCTTTTTATTTATTTTTGGTCCGATTTTCAAAATCTTTTTTTCATTAGAATCCTTGTGAAAATCCCTGCCTGCATTTTTCAATCAGTTTTGCAATATCTTTTGCCGTTTTTGAGGAAATAGGGGTCAAAGGGGCCAAAAACGCCATTTTAATAGTTTGTTTAAGAAAATAGTTTTACACAAGAGTAAATATTGACCGATTGTTATGAAATTTTTATATGATGTTTGTAATCACTAAAGAAAGGTTCCTATTGAATTTCGGGTTTGTGGCCCCTACCGTTTTAGAAAAAAGGGCCAAAGGGGCTAAAACGGGTGTATTGACAAAACTGTTGTAGAATGTTTGTTATTCATTCAATTTTGAAAATTCTTTTTTTTATTAAATTCCTCATTAAATTCTGTTATCTAAATGTGTCAATGATTTTAATATATACTGCACCGTTACATTAAAACAGGGGGCCAAAGATAGGCCACGCCCAAAAAATCAACTTTTTTTATTTTTGGTCCGATTTTCAAAATCTTTTTTTTTCATTAGAATCCTTGTGAAAATCCCTGCCTGCATTTTTCAATCAGATTTGCAATATCTTTTGCCGTTTTTTAGGAAATAGGGGTCAAAGGGGCCAAAAACGCCATTTTAATAGTTTGTTTAAGAAAATAGTTTTACACAAGAGTAAATATTTACCGATTGTTATGAAATTTTGAAATGATGTTTGTAATCACTAAAGAAAGGTTCCTATTGAAATTCGGGTTTGTGGCCCCTACCGTTTTAGAAAAAAAGGGCAAAAAGGGGCTAAAACAGGTGTATTTACAAAACTGTTGTAGAATGTTTGTTATTCATTCAATTTTGAAAATTCTTTTTTTATTAAATTCCTCATTAAATTATGTTAACTAAATGTGTCAATGATTTTAATATATACTGCACCGTAACATTAATACAGGGGGCCAAAGATAGGCCACGCCCAAAAAATCAACTTTTTATACGACCGCAAAAAATTTGCGGACGTATATTGGTATGATGCTGTCGTCATCGTTGTTGTTGTCGTCGTCGTCTGGGGACATTTGGTTTCCGTGCGATAACTTGAGTAAATATTGACCAATTGTTATGAAATTTTTAAATGATGTTTGTAACCACTAGAGGAAGGTTCCTATTGTATTTTGGGTTGGTGGCCCTTACCGTTTTGGAAAAAAGGGCCAAAAGGGGCTAATACGGATGTATTGACAAAACTGTTGTAGAGTGTTTATTATTCATTTGATTTTGAAATTTTTTTTTACTGAATTCCTTATTAAATTCTGTCAACAAAATGTGTCAATGGTTTTGATGTATATTGAACCGTTACATTGCTACTTTTTTAATTTGTGGTCCGATTTTCAAAATCTTTTTTCATTGGAATCCTTGTGAAAATTCCTGCCTGCATCTTTCAATCAGATTTGAAATATATCTAACCGTTTTTGAGATATAAGGGGTCGAAGGGGCAAAAAACACCATTTTTAAAAGTTGGTCAAGGACAAATGGTTTTACACAAGAAATTTAGCTGTAGTGGGCCAGCCAATTGTTATGAAGTTTAAATATGATGATTATTTACACTGAAGGAAGCTTTTTATTGTATTTTGTGGTCCTACCCTTTTTTAAAAAAAGGGCCAAAAAGGGCTTAATTGTGTCAAAAATGTCAATGAATATAGAAATATTTTTTTCTATTAAATGATATTGTAAATATATATGTGTCAAATATGCATTTTAAAGTCCACCATAGGTTGCATGTGTAAAAAAAGCTTTGTAAGTCCACCATGGGCTGCATGTGACCAAAGCAATAGACTATCCCTATTGGGCCTCCAATGTACAGGGTTCAACTTGGTGAATTGTTAAATTTCAAAATTGTCTAAATCCTAAGGTTCTTCCTACCCCAGACATAGGTTGAATATCTTAGTAATAATTTGGTTCCCCAGTTTGGTATTTTTGGTTATACTGTTCTATGCTCTTCATATTCATACAGTGTTTGGCATTTTCAATATTTTTGGTAGAGCGCCTCTGATGAGTCTTGAATAGACGAAACGCGCGTCAGGCGTAGCAAAATTTATTGTCTGGAACTTTGTTGTCATTTGTATTTCGAACACACGTGAAGGTTAGCACTGCTGGTGGAGTTTAAATTCCCCGAGGTTAGCCCGCTCCGGCACCAACACTTTTGAGTTGGAGAATACATCAAAGCTTTAAATTATCCGTCAAAATTTCAAAATTGTCTAAATCCTAAGGTTCTTCCTACCCCAGACATAGGTTGCATATCTTAGTAATAATTTGGTTCCCCAGTTTGGTATTTTTGGTTATACTGTTCTATGCTCTTCATATTCCTACAGTGTTTGGCATTTTCAATATTTTTGGTAGAGCGCCTCTGATGAGTCTTGAATAGACGAAACGCGCGTCAGGCGTAGCAAAATTTATTGTCTGGAACTTTGTTGTCATTTGTATTTTGTATAAAGCAACTTCTACATAACAAATCCTTTCCAGTGGTACAAATGTGTACTTTTTCATCAATGAATTTCCAAGCCTGGTCAGCATTGAAAACGGTATCTTCAGTCTTGAAATCAGTATCTAGTTAGTGATATGGTATTGCAATAGGCCGATCATTGACATTTAAAATTGCAATCAACCAATGTTTTACAACAGTCCCTACATGCTTCTTTACTACTGGAGGTGATCCTGGGTATATAATTGGTATTAAAAAGCTTGATGGGAATTGCTATGCATTTAATTCTGATAGTTGAGATGAGTGAGTGAGTGAGTGAGTGAGAAGTTTGTTGCAAATAAGTTCGATGGAAAATACTGTCAGGAATTCCAACAACACATATACTGCGTGTTTAATGCAGTGGCTACTTTTGTTAATAGTAGCAAAATCACTGTTTGTCAATTCCAAAACTGTAATGATTTCTTGTAAGTCGAAAAGTAATTTTAGGTCTCGGTCTTAGTTCAATGTACTTAAGTGCATTTTCAAAATGAAACATTTAGCTAAAAATTAATTCTAATGACTCTAGTTTTATATTTACATGCTTGGTTATGTCATTTCCATCTATAAGGCCTTGATTTTTGAGCCTTAACAATAAAGTCTTGAAATAAGTCTACTACTGTGTTACTTGTACCCTTTTTTACGCTCAGGGTTTCAACTTTCACTTTCCTCCGCACGACTTGTATTTGGGCTGCTGTCATAGCGTTTTCTACTTTACAATGCATATGACAACTGGTACAATTGTTGGGTCATCACCAAATAAATCATCCATTTGGGATTCAAATTCAAATGATTTTTAATTGTTTCCACTCCTTCACATTTTTGTAGGCCCCCATTAAGCTTTTCCAGCGTCCAGAAACTTATTTGTTATTATATGAATAGCCTTTCTGGTTCGATTCTCTACTTATTTCTTGCCACATTATCTTAATTGTCATCTTCCCCTTGTCAGCAATTTTAGATTTTAATTTGTATTCATCAATAAGCAGGATAGACGCGGGCTTTCCCCAAAGTTGAAGTAGACTTTCCACTATCTGGAATCATAAAGAGACAACTTTGTGATTTTTTACTCTGCTTTTAAAGTATCAGATAAAAGTCTTTACAGCGTTTGACATTACAATACTTTATTGAAATTACTCCACACAGCAAATTAAGCATAGCCCAATAAATATACATTTGAATTTTTGTCTGTATTTTATTTCATCTTAACAAACTTACGGTACAACAGAAAGGTCAGCATACATTTTTAGACTTTGTAAATTGTCCCAAAATATGAAATGAAATGAATTCTTGTGTAATACACTTCATAGAAAATACAAAAGTCATGTAAGTAAAGTTGATTAATTTTTAAAATCTTTTTAAACAAAGATAGAATAAAATAATAACGGTATACATGTAACAATATAATAATTTAGGTTGCAGTTTGTGTCATTTTTAGAACCAATTTTTTTCTTTATTTTGAGAAAATCTTAAAGCAAAATGAAAAGAAAGGAAATGCGATAAATGTCAAGGAGACAACACCCCATATCTAAGGTAAAACGACCGAAAACCATGCATCTTGGGGTATCAACGTTACATAGGCAGATATTGCCAAGAGGAAATTACAGCTCAAATATTGAAAACAAGTTTCTTGGAAGAAAGTTATGAGTGAGTGAGTGAGTGAGTTGGTGTTTTACGCCCGTGCAACGCTATATAGGTTATATACAGGCGATGAACATGAAAAGGATGATACAATGAACATGAAGTGATGATGATAAATCAAATAGGGGGGTGACACAAAGGACCGGTAAATTTTGAAGAGCCACAGGAAAAGGGGAGAGGTGGGTAGGGGCGGGAAATTTAGCCTATGTGGTGCACTATTTGGCGGTCAACAAAGGGGTCTTTTACGTGCATGAAGCGTGGCACTCTCCACACACGTTGGCCCACTATGGTCGGCAGTCAGGGTTTCCGTATTATAGACCTGACAACCCCCGCGGACGAGGGCCACCCTATTCTGCCACCTAGGGTACACACTTGGTCGCTCTGATGGATTCCTTCAATATATCCTCCAGAATTGTATTTTGCAGATGCTAAAGAAACTCAAAGCAATTTCCCAGTTAAGGAGTTGAGGAAGAAAGCTCAAGCTCATATGAATGAATTGTACTGTAAGAGACATGTATTTACCAAATTTAATCATGTTAATGTCAAATAAGAAAAAAAAACCAAAATACTGCTTTTTCAGTAGAAATTTTGTTTCCATACATGTATACATATATTTGGTCTTCTTTTTCAAAGACCTGTGGGTGACCTGCAGTAATTGTAATACGTGTATCTCAAGTCTAATGTACTGTAAATATTCCCAGTTTCCATATTTTTGTTCCCTGCCGCTTCGGTAAGGGGGATCTAGAAATACTGGTGTCCTCTGTCCGTCACACTTTGTAAACCGACTCACGCCTTCAATTCTCAACAGATTTTCATGAAACTAAAGGTAATAGCAAAACTACCAAACTTGAATGATCAATCTCAAAAGAGAAAGACAAAAACAAATGGGTCAATGGTGAATCGCAATGGTTAATACAGTGAGTGAGTGAGTTGGTGTTTTACGCCCGTGCAACGCTATATAGGTTATTTACAGGCGATGAACATGAAAGGGTGATAAAATGAACATGAAATGATGATGATAAATGAAAAATGGGGTGGGATGGGACACAAAGGACCGGTAAATTTTGAAGAACCACAGGAAAAGGGGAGAGGTGGGTAGGGGCGGAAAATTTAGCCTTTGTGGTGCACTACTTGGCGGTCCACAAAGGGGTCTTTTACGTGCACGAAGCGTGGCACTCTCCACACACGTTGGCCCACTATGGTCGGCGGTCAGGGTTTCCGTGAGTGAGTGAGTTGGTGTTTTACGCCCGTGCAACGCTATATAGGTTATTTACAGGCGATGAACATGAAAAGGATGATAAAATGAACATGAAATGATGATGATGAATGAAATATGGGGATGGGGTGGGACACAAAGGACCGGTAAATTTTGAAGAACCACAGGAAAAGGGGAGAGATGGGTAGGGGCGGAGAATTTAGCCTATGTGGTGCACTACTGGGCGGTCCACAAAGGGGTCTTTTACGTGCATGAAGCGTGGCACTCTCCACACACGTTGGCCCACTATGGTCGGCGGTCAGGGTTTCCGTATTATAGACCTGACAACCCCCGCGGACGAGGGCTACCCTATTCAGCCACCTAGGGTACACACTTGGTCGCTCTGTGGGCTGAGCACTGACCCGACGTCAGAATTCCAAGACCCTTAGTCGCCTCTTACGACAAGCTAGGCTCTGCTGCGGGCCTATTCGCCACCCGGGCCCCGCACGGGACGTCAGGGTTTCCGTATTATAGACCTGACAACCCCCGCGGACGAGGGCCACCCTATTCAGCCACCTAGGGTACACACTTGGTCGCTCTGTGGGCTGAGCACTGACCCGATGTCAGAATCCCAAGACCCTTAGTCGCCTCTTACGACAAGCTAGGCTCTGCTGCGGGCCTATTCGCCACCCGGGCCCCGCACGGGACTGGTTAATACAGACATTTCAAACAAAATTATGGGTTAAACCAGGTTTTATGGCGCCAAACCTCTCTCAAACACTTGTACATATTTATACTATTATTACTTTTTGCTTAGGCAAGTTGGAAATTAAGTGCTGATCAACAGATTTTATGGGAGGTATGCACCTAGGACTTTTTAAATGAAGGCCAAATTCACCCATTGGCACCTTGTAAGCCCTCTCCCTCCTACATTTCTCAACGGATTTCATCAAACTTTTATCTAGTATTTATGTCCCGTGCGGGGCCCGGGTGGCGAATAGGCCCGCAGCAGAGCCTAGCTTGTCGTAAGAGGCGACTAAGGGTCTTGGGATTCTGACGTCGGGTCAGTGCTCAGCCCACAGAGCGACCAAGTGTGTACCCTAGGTGGCTGAATAGGGTAGCCCTCGTCCGCGGGGGTTGTCAGGTCTATAATACGGAAACCCTGACCACCGACCATAGCGGGCCAACGTGTGTGAAGAGTGCCACGCTTCATGCACGTAAAAGACCCCTTTGTGGACCGCCAAGTAGTGCACCACATAGGCTAAATTTTCCGCCCCTACCCACCTCTCCCATTTTCCTGTGGTTCTTCAAAATTTACCGGTCCTTTGTGTCCCACCCCATCCCCATATTTCATTTATCATCATCATTTCATGTTCATTTTATCATCCTTTTCATGTTCATCGCCTGTAAATAACCTATATAGCGTTGCACGGGCGTAAAACACCAACTCACTCACTCATCTAGTATTTATACCCATTGTAACTTGAATAAGATCAAAATTTAGTGCAAGTCAACAAATTTTGTGAAAGATGTGCCCCTTTGACTGTTGAAATCAAGGCCAGGTTCACATATTGACAGCTTGTAAGTTTTCTATAATTAAAAAGTTCTTTTTTTGCAAAATTTTGAAAAATTACAGTATTAGGGTTATTACAAAATACTGATTTCCAAGGATATGTACGACGTTGTACAGAATCCATAGATCAAATCCGAGGAACTGGCAAATTTGAGGACCAACAACCATATTTTTGACAGCAATGGTCCTGACTTGGTTCAGGCATTTCAAAAGTATTGGTGGGTTAAACCAGGTACTGTACAATAAAAGTACAGTGTCAATGTTCCACATAAAATTATTTTACACAAATGTGGCTCAAAAAACAAATGATAATGAAAAGTATTGCTAAAAGAGTATGTTACCCTCAAAGTACATGTAGTTAAAAATAGACTGATAAATAATTCTGACTTCTCAGTGTTTAACAATAGAATATTTATCATCCTCTCAGTGGTTAAAAATATAATGAAGACTGTGACGTCATTTGGTGACCTAATGGCCCTAGAGTCTTTTCTAGATGAAAAAAATGTTAAGAATAAATTCGTGATTGTTCTTATGCAAGAACTTAGATTTTTACTCAAGTAATTTCATATATATTTACTGTTCTAGACAAAATAGATGTTTTTTTTTTTCCATAACTAATATGTAAAGTATTGTCTTTTTCTTTTTGATCTCTTGAAAATTGTTGGCAGTCAGCCCACAAAGCGACAAGGTGACTGAAAAAGAGGAGCCCTCGTTCGCGGGGGATGTCAGGGCTATGTTAGGTTAACCCTGAGCGGTGGTCTAAATTGATGTTTGAAACACTTTCACACTATGCCATGTTGGTACTCTATGAAATGTTATTTCTCGTGCCGGGTACTGTTATTTCCCCAATTGTGCATCACGTGGTTTTCTTATATTGATTACCGACATCTAAATTTACAGATTCTGAAGCAAAACGGTATTGCTAAGCTGTAAAATGGAAAGTCTATTACTTTTATGAACATTTCAAATCAAACCTTTAAAAAATTGAAAAGTAAAAATGTCTGTGTTAACTTTTATTTGATATTTCTTGCTGGAAAATTAGCACATTAACTGAAATATTTGATTGATTGCCTCTTAAAAACATATAAAGCAATGACCATGCATTAAATCATGAATTAAACCTTTTATAAAAATCATTTTTCTTTCTTTCTCATGCGTTTTGATATCGACATCGATATTTCAACGATTAGTTGCGGTGGGTAATTTTAAAATTGTACTGTTATTTCGCGTGGCAAATATGCATGAGGTGCTGTTATTTCCTGTGGTTTGGTACTGATATTTCATGTGATTACTTAAAACTTTGATCAAATTTTTGCAAGAAATGATGGTTAATAATTGAGTGAGTGAGAGAGTGAGTTGGTGTCTTAATTTTCGTTGTAATTTTGGTTCTTTCTTGCTGAAATGAACTTATATTGATTTGATTTTTACTGTGTGTCTGTTTGTGC
Organism: Arcuatula senhousia; assembly: GCA_963971305.1. Lineage (NCBI taxonomy): Eukaryota > Metazoa > Mollusca > Bivalvia > Mytilida > Mytilidae > Arcuatula > Arcuatula senhousia. Next base: position 29,052,521 of record OZ020314.1, on the reverse strand, counting down.
TTTGTTTTTGATTATCAATAGGGGAGGTTGGGCCCAAAAATAGTTTAACCATGCCACATTTTATTTTTTTTTAAGTGGATGATTGTTATGTTTATTGTTTTTTGTCAGGAAGAGGGTATATCATCGGACTTGAATCATATGTAGTTTATTTTCAATCGTGGGAAAATTCCAAAACAGTGAGCAGTGAACCCTGGTCACATTGAAGGCTGCTGGCTGTTTTACTTTGTGGATTTGAAAAAAAAATATTGTTAATATTGTAGGTTATGTCGCGTATTCCACATCTCATTATCTTCTATATTATACGGAAGCAAGAACATGTGCATGTGTATAGTTTTCAAGATATTGGGCTCAATAAGTGCAAAATTAGGAATAATCCAGAAAAGGGGCAATATCTTCTACATCAGTTGTTGGATCCTGTCAGGACTGGTAGATCTTTATGTGCAGATCGCTTTTACCCAGACCAGCATTTTGTTATCTGTAGCTGTACCATCTTTTAATCATTTGCAAATAATTGTTATTTACTGCTACATTCTATTTTTGGCAATGGCAGCCATGTTATTAGTAAAATCTAAAATCCGAACAATAGTTATTTAAAGGATATATCATAGATTAGAGTGAGTGAGTGAGTTGGTGTTTTACGCCCGTGCAACGCTATATAGGTTATTTACAGGCGATGAACATGAAAAGGATGATAAAATGAACATGAAATGATGATGATAAATGAAATATGGGGATGGGGTGGGAAACAAAGGACCGGTAAATTTTGAAGAACCACAGGAAAAAGGGGAGAGGTGGGTAGGGTCGGAAAATTTAGCCTATGTGGTGCACTACTGGGCGGTCCACAAAGGGGTCTTTTACGTGCATGAAGCGTGGCACTCTCCACACACGTTGGCCCGCTATGGTCGGCGGTCAGGGTTTCCGTATTATAGACCTGACAACCCCCGCGGACGAGGGCTACCCTATTCAGCCACCTAGGGTACACACTTGGTCGCTCTGTGGGCTGAGCACTGACCCGACGTCAGAATCCCAAGACCCTTAGTCGCCTCTTACGACAAGCTAGGCTCTGCTGCGGGCCTATTCGCCACCCGGGCCCCGCACGGGACCCTAGATTATGACATTTTACTTCTTCAATTTTAGGTTTAGTACTTTTTGCAAGGCCAACCTGTAAAGGTAGCAGTGAAACATCATGGAAATTCAAAATTTAATGCCAAGGAGAAAGGCTACAAATGGACAACTGAATCCGTGAAACTTAATTGACAACAAATTCAAAGAAAATGCGAAAACATAGGAAGCAAAGGAAAGCAAGGAGGACTTGAAAACGTTAAGAACAATTAAGGCTATGTAATAAAGTATTGTCTTATGACCTTTCTTGTAGCATTATTTTGTAGCTGTCATAAATTGTGGGATAAAATTGCATCTGAGTTACTGGTACCTGATTCAGGACATGCATATACATGCATATACTGGTACACAATGTGCCAATAAATGGAAATCTCTTCAAAGGGAATATAAGTCAGTAATAGACCACAATGCTAAGACTGGAAACGACCCTAAAAAATGTAAATTCTATGATGAGCTTAACAATCTTAATGAGAACAAACTTAGCACGAGGCCTGAATTTACACTTGATTCACTGGGAGTTAATGGATCAAATAGTTCCAGTTCAAGAAGTTCCAGCGACTTCGCCACGTCTAGTTCACCCAATACATCTATTAAATAGGCAGTATGTTCTACTCCAAGAACTTCATGTCGGAAGTCTTCCCAAATGTACCAAGGTTTAAGTCCAGATAGCGATACAGATGATCATGATGATGAAACATTAAAAATGAAAAGAAAACGTGCTTTCTCTTTTATTTTCAAGGCCGCATGCCTTACGTTCATGCTAAGTTTAGTATTATAATGTCTCGTTCTCGCTATCAGAATCTGAATCAGCAACTTAGACTCGGCAAGCAATGATTTTTTTTTTTGCCTCGGATGAAGAATCATTTTCCGGTTTTTTGTCAGTAAATAGCAACGGCGAACGAGAAAATTCAAATACGAGCGAGCCAAAAAATCCTTCAATGGAAAATACCGAAGGTCAGGATTTAGCACGTACATACGATAATCCCACGCAGGCTCAGAGGCAGCCGGAATTGGCAGCCAAAACATGTGGCGGTAAGAAAACTACCAGTGGAAAAGGACAAGGCAAGAATAAGAATTATTAAAGTTGTCAGTTAGTAAACGTCACCGGAAGTTGAAGTTTTGATGTTATCGACACCATCTTATACGCATTTTCTATAGTCATGTAAAATCTTACAACCATTGGTTTACTTATTACCGATATATACAGTTTTAAAATAATTGCATATGATGCGTTTCTTATGACGGTCAGTAGAGTTTTTAGGTATGTTTGTTTGTCTGTCACACTTTGTTTCGATCTAAAAGTTGGGAATTTCGATGTGGTAGTCCAGGCTTCATTTTTTACCATTTCTATCTACATGCAGCAGCTGCACGTCAGGTGTATTCCCAGTTCTTTAGTTTGCAAACTATAAGGGTATGTAAATTATTCTAGTTTTTTATTGCCTGTTTTACATTGATTCTAAAGGGATATGAGATAAAAAGTGAAACTACCATTTAATTGGCAATGCTGCATATTTTGCTGAAAAAATGTTATATATCTTTATTTACGTAATTTTCAAGATATTAAACCCATATTGACCCAAATCTAATAAAATTGATGTACTACTATATTAGTTGAATCGGTCTGATTCTTACACGGAATAGTACTTAATTAGTGAGTTAGTGAGTTGGTGTTTTACGCCCGTGCAACGCTATATAGGTTATTTACAGGCGATGAACATGAAAAGGGTGATAAAATGAACATGAAATGATGATGATAAATGAAATATGGGAGTGGGGTGGAAAACAAAGGACCGGTAAATTTTGAAGAACCAAAGGAAAAGGGGAGAGGTGGGTAGGGGCAGAAAATTTAGCCTATGTGGTGCACTACTTGGCGGTCCACAAAGGGGTCTTTTACGTGCATGAAGCGTGGCATTCTCCACACACGTTGGCCCACTATGGTCGGCGGTCAGGTTTTCCGTATTATAGACCTGACAACCCCCGCGGACGAGGGCCACCCTATTCAGCCACCTAGGGTACACACTTGGTCGCTCTGTGGGCTGAGCACTGACCCGACATCAGAATCCCAAGACCCTTAGTCGCCTCTTACGACAAGCTAGGCTCTGCTGCGGGCCTATTCGCCACCCGGGCCCCGCACGGGAGACTTAATTAGACAGGGCTCCTCAGAAGCAAATGCAGAACTTGAATCTTTGTCCGAAAATGTTCAACATTGTAGAAATACAGTAAACAAAGCAAGAGATGACATTCGTGATAAAAAGTTGGAATTTGTAAAAGCCATTTCGCAAATCAGTGGATCTTCAAGAACAGGGTCTACAAGTAGCCAAAAGCGAACCAAAGCAGCAGCAGAACGCACAAAGTTAGAGCTTGTGATGAAGGAAAATAAACACATTACACAGAAAGCGGAAATTGAGGCTTATATAAATCTTGGTCAACAAATGGGAAAAGTGTGAAACGCACGATTGTTAGGGTTAGTGGTAAGGGTTCAAAGCATACAATAAGGGTAAGGGAATGGTATAAAACGATACAATTAGCGTTAGGGTCAGCATTAAACCACAGAATAGTGTAAACTATACGATTAATCTCAAGGTTGGTATAAAAATATACATTTAGGGTTAGGGTTAATACTGAACATACAATTAAAGTTAAGGCCAGCATAAGTTCATAGAAGAAGGGTTAGTACAAAAACATACCATTAAGGTTAGGGTTAGTAAAAGACCTACAATTAAGCTTAGGGTAAAGTATAAAAAATGAGTGTTAGGGTCAGCATAAAACGATACAGATAGGGTTAGTACATCATTATACCCCCTCTCGGAAGAGGAAGGGGGTATACTCTATAACCTTTGTCCGTCCGTCAGTCCGTTACATAATTTCCGTCACAGTTTTCTCAGCAACTACATGAAGCAGAGGTCTGGTATTTTGTGAATAGCTTTCTCCCCTAGTACCATATGGTGTATACCGATTTTATGTTCCTAGGTCATCTACTTCCTGTTTACCGAATACGTTGATTTTTGCACATAGTGTTCATGAATGCGAAACTTTCACAAAATACAAAATTACTAATCATCAATCAGAAACCCGGACTCAAGTCGTAACCAGAGTGGTAGGGAAGATTAAGCGGTTCTTGCCTGCTATAGCGCTGCTAATGTCCAATCTAGCGTGTCAAATCGGGTGAAGGGAACAACGATTCCACCCTGATTGGCCTTGTGCCCCTTTTCTTCATTCCGTCATCATTTCATGATCATTATCATCTTTTCTTGTTCATCTACCGGATATAGTCGAAATCGTGCTGCTTGGGAGTAAAGACATGTAACCTATGTTCGAGATCCCATGTTATATTTCTAGCTATGGTGGCCCTGTTTTTTGACAATTCAAACCTCCCCACATCCGTTCCAAATGCTTATAAATAGCTATACAAAGTAAGAATCGAATTAATACACTAATGGTGTCATATTCTTTGTAACTATCAGGCAGATACTGTAAAAGTGGTGGCACATCGACATCATTTACACAAAAAAAGTTTTGATGAAATTAAATCCAGCAACCGATGCTGCCAAACCTGTACAAAAGTGAACTTAGAAAGGACCTGTGGTTCACTTTTTTGGTCTGGTTTAATTCTCCTGACCAATCCAAGAAGCAGACCTAGGTCCTCTTTTCTGGTTTGGTTTGGTTGGAAAGCAGACCAGACCTCACCACAAGTCTGGTTCAGTCAAAATTCTGGTTTGGTTTGCCAAGAGTAGATCAGACCTAGAGTTTGGTCTCTAAGTCTGGTCTGCTTTCAATAAACCAACATTGGACCAGACCTTTGTTTCGTCTGCTCTTAGTCTGGTCTACTTTTAATAGTGAACCAAGAGCGGACCAGACATACGTTTGGTCTGCTTTTGATAGTGAACCAAGAGCGGAGCGGACCAAACTTAAGTTTGGTCTGCTCTAAGTCTGGTCTGCTTTTAATTGTGAACCAAGAGTAGACCAGACCTAGAGCGGACTTGGCCTAAGTTTGGTCTGCTCTAAGAAGCAGAGGTACCAATGGGGCATCCGAATATCAAAATTCCGAAAGGGCAGAGACAAAACCAGTAAACACCAACAGGAACGGGACAAAAACAGACAACATGCAAAACACGGAAACACAAAATAACTGAACATCAATCAACAACCCAAACTCCAGTCGAAAAAAGAGTGAACACAGGTGCTCCGGAAGAGTAAGTAGTTCCTGCTTGCTATAGCACACCCGTCGCGTTGCCAATAGTCCATTCAGCGTGTCGAATCCGGTAATCTAAGTCTGGTCTGCTTATAATAGTGAACCAAGAGCGGACTAGACCTAAGTTTGGTCTGCTTTTAATTGTGAACCAAGAGTGGACTAGACCTAGAGCGGACCTGCGCAATTTTGTTCTGCTCTGCTTTCAATAGTGAACAAAGAGTGGATCAGGCCTAAGTTTGGTTTTGTCTGCTTTCAATAATGAACCTAAAGTGGACCAGACCTAGAGCGGACCAGACCTAAGTTTGGTCTGCTCCAAGTCTGGTCCACTCAAGGAATTGTCAGTTTTACAGGTGTGGTCTGCCTGAGGTTAGAGTGAACCAGACCTTGGGCAAAGTTTTCTTTTGGGGTGAACTTTAGGTTCACTTTAACCAAACCAGACCAGAAAAAAACAAACATGAACCAGACTTCTGGTCCACTTTATAAGTCTGGTGCGCATACAGGTTAGGTTTGGACCCATCTATACTTCGAAATAACAATCATTTGTCTTGATCTTTCTTGTGTTTGTGAGATATAAGAACTGAAAGTTTAGTTGAAAAATACAAAAAAGTACGGAAAAATTTTCCGCTATAGTTTTTACAATATAACCAGTTAAAAATTATCTTGTAAAGTGTAGGATTTATATCAGTAAAACTGTCGTAGGTTTGTTTTTGTGGTCTAACATTGCATTTATTAAAGCCCCCAAAATCTTTAATCCTAGGATATGGATGTGCCACCACCTGCCTGATTCTTATGTGGAATGGTACTTAACGTTTTTGATATAATAAGAAAAGACAGTGAAAATGTTAACTTACATTCTAAGGGTACTAACTGCAAAAACAGTTGGTCTGACAACGTTGACCCTACTACAACATTTGTAGATCTTGATGTACTTAACATGATGCAACATAAATTTACAGTTTTCAAGATATTGATCTTCAAAAGTAAAAAAAATCATTAAAAATATAAAAAAGGCAATAACTCCTGCAGGAATTGTGAGATCGTCTTGAACATTTCAGGTCAGGTAGATCTTGTCATGCTAGCCACTTTTACTTGTGCTAGAATTTTGATTATCTGCGAACGTTTTTAGTTATTTGCAAATAAAAACGCACTTTACCCCTATGTTCTATTTTTTTGCCACGGCGGCCATGTTTCTTGAAGAAAAAATCCGAACAAGAGTTTTGAAGCCCCATGTCAATAAACATCCATAGTAAGTTTGGTTGCAATTGGACTAATGATGTCAGAAAAGTTAAGTTACGACGGACGTCGGACGCCAAGTGACGGAAACAGCTCACATAACCCTGAGGTGAGCTAAAATTAAATTTAAAAAAGATGACAAGATATAGGATTTAACACATTCGTGAGCCCATGCTACAACTGACGCGCGTTTCGTCAATAAATTACTCATCAGAGATAACTTTAGCAATTTAAACGATCCGTTCTCTTTCCTGTAATTTTCGAATAGCCCTGCCCTTTTATTAGGTGTTTCTGCTTCAAATTTGTTGAAAAGGTGTAAAACCTTCTAGCAGAAGGTGCCCTTTTATGGGTGGTTTCTGTGGACAAGTCTCTGTAATTAAATAAATTGGTTAAATATGTTTTAGTCATTGCCTAGCAGCAAACAGTATACAGCCATACATTGTTAATCATGAAATTAACGCAATTTAGCGCGTGACGTTATAGATTCCAAAGTCAAGCATAAATAATGACGTCACTGAACAATATTTATTTCATTGAAAAATGAGTATAAGTGAATCAAATCGCGAATAAATAAAGTTGCTAGACATTATTTAAAAAAACTTTTCTCCTTCATTTAAAAAGTATCACAAACTTTTTATAAGAATTATTCCATTCACACCGACCTACAATTATTTTTATCCGAATCATTGAAAATTCTAATTAGCATAAGGCAATTTTTCCAGGGAACAAACACCGTAGAGCTCTGCGCTCTCTCGGGCACAAATCTCGCTGTAACGACAATTTTGATTGCTAAAATGAAAGTACGTCGAAAATGCATTATCATTTAACAATGGTCAAATCAACTTTGAAACGAAAATTCTATTAAAGCCGGATATATAGCTTCTTGTATTGTTTGAAGTGGATTATCAGATTCTCAATTAAGATAGTCAAACGATAGAAGCTTAAAATTCTGACATTTCGAGATTGAGAAATCTGATAATCCACGAGAAATGATGTAAGTCTGGTCTGCTTTTAATAGTGAACCGAGAGCGGACTAGACCTAAGTTTGGTCTGCTTTTAATTGTGAACCAAGAGTGGACTAGACCTAGAGCGGACCTGCGCAAATTTGTTCTGCTCTGCTTTCAATAGTGAACAAAGAGTGGATCAGGCCTAAGTTTGGTTTTGTCTGCTTTCAATAATGAACCTAATGGACCAGACCTAGAGCGGACCAGACCTAAGTTTGGTCTGCTCTAAGTCTGGTCCACTCAAGGAATTGTCAGTTTTACAGGTGTGGTCTGCCTGAGGTTAGAGTGAAAATTTCCCGCTATAGTTTTTACAATATAACCAGTCAAAAATTATCTAGTAAAGTGTAGGATTTATATCAGTAAAACTGTCGTAGGTTTGTTTTTGTGGTCTAATATTGCATTTATTAAAGCCCCCAAAATCTTTAATCCTAGGATATGGATGTGCCACCACCTGCCTGATTCTTATGTGGAATGGTACTTAACATTTTCACTGTCTTTTCTTATTATATCAAAAACGTTAACTTACATTCTAAGGGTACTAACTGCAAAAACAGTTGGTCTGACAACGTTGACCCTATTACAACATTTGTAGATCTTGATGTGCTTAACATGATGCAACATAAATTTACAGTTTTTAAGATATTGATCTTCAAAAGTAAAAAAAAATCATTAAAAATATAAAAAAGGCAATAACTCCTGCAGGAATTGTGAGATCGTCTTGAACATTTCAGGTCAGGTAGATCTTGTCATGCTGGCCACTTTTACTGTGCTAGAATTTTGATTATCTGCGAACGTTTTTAGTTATTTGCAAATAAAAACGCACTTTACCCCTATGTTCTATTTTTTTTGCCACGGCGGCCATGTTTTTTGAAGAAAAAATCCGAACAAGAGTTTTGAAGCCCCATGTCAATAAACATCCATAGAAAGTTTGGTTGCAATTGGACTAATGATGTCAGAAAAGTTAAGTGACGACGGACGTCGGACGCACTTTTTTATTTCTGGTCCGATTTTGAAAATTTTTTTTGCATGTTTGTTCTTGTCAAATAGCGAATACAAAATTAAGAATTAATTTTTGTGACCCCCCCTTTTTCCCCTATTACGTAATTATGGGCTAAATGGGGCTTTTTTATTTGTGGTCCGATTTTGAAAAAAAATTTTGCAAATTTATTCTTGTCAGGTAGCGATTCTAAATTTAAGAATAAATTTTTGGGGCTGTAATCATAATTTTAAGAAAATTCTGGTTCGATTCTTAATTTTTTCCCCAAACATTATTCTTTTAAAGAGTAGAATACAACATTCAAAATTTATATTTTTACCCCCAGGGTCGATAGTCCATCAGAGAAGCATGTGTCAAAAACCTTTGTCAGTCCACCATGGGCTGCATGTGTCCAGAACAATAGACTATCCATATTAGGCCTAAAACGTACAGAGTTCAACATGTTGCGGTCGTATCATGCTGCGCTCGGCGAAGCTTTTTATTTATTTTTGGTCCGATTTTCAAAATCTTTTTTTCATTAGAATCCTTGTGAAAATCCCTGCCTGCATTTTTCAATCAGTTTTGCAATATCTTTTGCCGTTTTTGAGGAAATAGGGGTCAAAGGGGCCAAAAACGCCATTTTAATAGTTTGTTTAAGAAAATAGTTTTACACAAGAGTAAATATTGACCGATTGTTATGAAATTTTGATATGATGTTTGTAATCACTAAAGAAAGGTTCCTATTGAATTTCGGGTTTGTGGCCCCTACCGTTTTAGAAAAAAGGGCCAAAGGGGCTAAAACGGGTGTATTGACAAAACTGTTGTAGAATGTTTGTTATTCATTCAATTTTGAAAATTCTTTTTTTTATTAAATTCCTCATTAAATTCTGTTATCTAAATGTGTCAATGATTTTAATATATACTGCACCGTTACATTAAAACAGGGGGCCAAAGATAGGCCACGCCCAAAAAATCAACTTTTTTTTATTTTTGGTCCGATTTTCAAAATCTTTTTTTTTCATTAGAATCCTTGTGAAAATCCCTGCCTGCATTTTTCAATCAGATTTGCAATATCTTTTGCCGTTTTTTAGGAAATAGGGGTCAAAGGGGCCAAAAACGCCATTTTAATAGTTTGTTTAAGAAAATAGTTTTACACAAGAGTAAATATTTACCGATTGTTATGAAATTTTGAAATGATGTTTGTAATCACTAAAGAAAGGTTCCTATTGAAATTCGGGTTTGTGGCCCCTACCGTTTTAGAAAAAAAAGGGCAAAAAGGGGCTAAAACAGGTGTATTTACAAAACTGTTGTAGAATGTTTGTTATTCATTCAATTTTGAAAATTCTTTTTTTATTAAATTCCTCATTAAATTATGTTAACTAAATGTGTCAATGATTTTAATATATACTGCACCGTAACATTAATACAGGGGGCCAAAGATAGGCCACGCCCAAAAAATCAACTTTTTATACGACCGCAAAAAATTTGCGGACGTATATTGGTATGATGCTGTCGTCATCGTTGTTGTTGTCGTCGTCGTCTGGGGACATTTGGTTTCCGTGCGATAACTTGAGTAAATATTGACCAATTGTTATGAAATTTTTAAATGATGTTTGTAACCACTAGAGGAAGGTTCCTATTGTATTTTGGGTTGGTGGCCCTTACCGTTTTGGTGGGTGAGTGGGTTGGTGTTTTACGCCCGTGCAACGCTATATAGGTTATTTACAGGCGATGAACATGAAAAGGATGATACAATGAACATGAAATGATGATGATATATGAAATATGGGATGGGGTGGGAAACACAGGGACGGTAAATTTTGAAGAACCACAGGAAAAGGGGAGAAGTGGGTAGGGGCGGAAAATTTAGCCTATGTGGTGCACTACTGGGCGGTCCACAAAGGGGTCTTTTACGTGCATGAAGCGTGGCATTCTCTTACCGTTTTGGAAAAAAGGGCCAAAAGGGGCTAATACGGATGTATTGACAAAACTGTTGTAGAGTGTTTATTATTCATTTGATTTTGAAATTTTTTTTTACTGAATTCCTTATTAAATTCTGTCAACAAAATGTGTCAATGGTTTTGATGTATATTGAACCGTTACATTGCTACTTTTTTAATTTGTGGTCCGATTTTCAAAATCTTTTTTCATTGGAATCCTTGTGAAAATTCCTGCCTGCATCTTTCAATCAGATTTGAAATATATCTAACCGTTTTTGAGATATAAGGGGTCGAAGGGGCAAAAAACACCATTTTTAAAAGTTGGTCAAGGACAAATGGTTTTACACAAGAAATTTAGCTGTAGTGGGCCAGCCAATTGTTATGAAGTTTAAATATGATGATTATTTACACTGAAGGAAGCTTTTTATTGTATTTTGTGGTCCTACCCTTTTTTAAAAAAAGGGCCAAAAAGGGCTTAATTGTGTCAAAAATGTCAATGAATATAGAAATATTTTTTTCTATTAAATGATATTGTAAATATATATGTGTCAAATATGCATTTTAAAGTCCACCATAGGTTGCATGTGTAAAAAAAGCTTTGTAAGTCCACCATGGGCTGCATGTGACCAAAGCAATAGACTATCCCTATTGGGCCTCCAATGTACAGGGTTCAACTTGGTGAATTGTTAAATTTCAAAATTGTCTAAATCCTAAGGTTCTTCCTACCCCAGACATAGGTTGAATATCTTAGTAATAATTTGGTTCCCCAGTTTGGTATTTTTGGTTATACTGTTCTATGCTCTTCATATTCATACAGTGTTTGGCATTTTCAATATTTTTGGTAGAGCGCCTCTGATGAGTCTTGAATAGACGAAACGCGCGTCAGGCGTAGCAAAATTTATTGTCTGGAACTTTGTTGTCATTTGTATTTCGAACACACGTGAAGGTTAGCACTGCTGGTGGAGTTTAAATTCCCCGAGGTTAGCCCGCTCCGGCACCAACACTTTTGAGTTGGAGAATACATCAAAGCTTTAAATTATCCGTCAAAATTTCAAAATTGTCTAAATCCTAAGGTTCTTCCTACCCCAGACATAGGTTGCATATCTTAGTAATAATTTGGTTCCCCAGTTTGGTATATTTGGTTATACTGTTCTATGCTCTTCATATTCCTACAGTGTTTGGCATTTTCAATATTTTTGGTAGAGCGCCTCTGATGAGTCTTGAATAGACGAAACGCGCGTCAGGCGTAGCAAAATTTATTGTCTGGAACTTTGTTGTCATTTGTATTTTGTATAAAGCAACTTCTACATAACAAATCCTTTCCAGTGGTACAAATGTGTACTTTTTCATCAATGAATTTCCAAGCCTGGTCAGCATTGAAAACGGTATCTTCAGTCTTGAAATCAGTATCTAGTTAGTGATATGGTATTGCAATAGGCCGATCATTGACATTTAAAATTGCAATCAACCAATGTTTTACAACAGTCCCTACATGCTTCTTTACTACTGGAGGTGATCCTGGGTATATAATTGGTATTAAAAAGCTTGATGGGAATTGCTATGCATTTAATTCTGATAGTTGAGATGAGTGAGTGAGTGAGTGAGTGAGTGAGTGAGAAGTTTGTTGCAAATAAGTTCGATGGAAAATACTGTCAGGAATTCCAACAACACATATACTGCGTGTTTAATGCAGTGGCTACTTTTGTTAATAGTAGCAAAATCACTGTTTGTCAATTCCAAAACTGTAATGATTTCTTGTAAGTCGAAAAGTAATTTTAGGTCTCGGTCTTAGTTCAATGTACTTAAGTGCATTTTCAAAATGAAACATTTAGCTAAAAATTAATTCTAATGACTCTAGTTTTATATTTACATGCTTGGTTATGTCATTTCCATCTATAAGGCCTTGATTTTTGAGCCTTAACAATAAAGTCTTGAAATAAGTCTACTACTGTGTTACTTGTACCCTTTTTTACGCTCAGGGTTTCAACTTTCACTTTCCTCCGCACGACTTGTATTTGGGCTGCTGTCATAGCGTTTTCTACTTTACAATGCATATGACAACTGGTACAATTGTTGGGTCATCACCAAATAAATCATCCATTTGGGATTCAAATTCAAATGATTTTTAATTGTTTCCACTCCTTCACATTTTTGTAGGCCCCCATTAAGCTTTTCCAGCGTCCAGAAACTTATTTGTTATTATATGAATAGCCTTTCTGGTTCGATTCTCTACTTATTTCTTGCCACATTATCTTAATTGTCATCTTCCCCTTGTCAGCAATTTTAGATTTTAATTTGTATTCATCAATAAGCAGGATAGACGCGGGCTTTCCCCAAAGTTGAAGTAGACTTTCCACTATCTGGAATCATAAAGAGACAACTTTGTGATTTTTTACTCTGCTTTTAAAGTATCAGATAAAAGTCTTTACAGCGTTTGACATTACAATACTTTATTGAAATTACTCCACACAGCAAATTAAGCATAGCCCAATAAATATACATTTGAATTTTTGTCTGTATTTTATTTCATCTTAACAAACTTACGGTACAACAGAAAGGTCAGCATACATTTTTAGACTTTGTAAATTGTCCCAAAATATGAAATGAAATGAATTCTTGTGTAATACACTTCATAGAAAATACAAAAGTCATGTAAGTAAAGTTGATTAATTTTTAAAATCTTTTTAAACAAAGATAGAATAAAATAATAACGGTATACATGTAACAATATAATAATTTAGGTTGCAGTTTGTGTCATTTTTAGAACCAATTTTTTTCTTTATTTTGAGAAAATCTTAAAGCAAAATGAAAAGAAAGGAAATGCGATAAATGTCAAGGAGACAACACCCCATATCTAAGGTAAAACGACCGAAAACCATGCATCTTGGGGTATCAACGTTACATAGGCAGATATTGCCAAGAGGAAATTACAGCTCAAATATTGAAAACAAGTTTCTTGGAAGAAAGTTATGAGTGAGTGAGTGAGTGAGTTGGTGTTTTACGCCCGTGCAACGCTATATAGGTTATATACAGGCGATGAACATGAAAAGGATGATACAATGAACATGAAGTGATGATGATAAATCAAATAGGGGGGTGACACAAAGGACCGGTAAATTTTGAAGAGCCACAGGAAAAGGGGAGAGGTGGGTAGGGGCGGGAAATTTAGCCTATGTGGTGCACTATTTGGCGGTCAACAAAGGGGTCTTTTACGTGCATGAAGCGTGGCACTCTCCACACACGTTGGCCCACTATGGTCGGCAGTCAGGGTTTCCGTATTATAGACCTGACAACCCCCGCGGACGAGGGCCACCCTATTCTGCCACCTAGGGTACACACTTGGTCGCTCTGATGGATTCCTTCAATATATCCTCCAGAATTGTATTTTGCAGATGCTAAAGAAACTCAAAGCAATTTCCCAGTTAAGGAGTTGAGGAAGAAAGCTCAAGCTCATATGAATGAATTGTACTGTAAGAGACATGTATTTACCAAATTTAATCATGTTAATGTCAAATAAGAAAAAAAAACCAAAATACTGCTTTTTCAGTAGAAATTTTGTTTCCATACATGTATACATATATTTGGTCTTCTTTTTCAAAGACCTGTGGGTGACCTGCAGTAATTGTAATACGTGTATCTCAAGTCTAATGTACTGTAAATATTCCCAGTTTCCATATTTTTGTTCCCTGCCGCTTCGGTAAGGGGGGTCTAGAAATACTGGTGTCCTCTGTCCGTCACACTTTGTAAACCGACTCACGCCTTCAATTCTCAACAGATTTTCATGAAACTAAAGGTAATAGCAAAACTACCAAACTTGAATGATCAATCTCAAAAGAGAAAGACAAAAACAAATGGGTCAATGGTGAATCGCAATGGTTAATACAGTGAGTGAGTGAGTTGGTGTTTTACGCCAGTGCAACGCTATATAGGTTATTTACAGGCGATGAACATGAAAGGGTGATAAAATGAACATGAAATGATGATGATAAATGAAAAATGGGGTGGGATGGGACACAAAGGACCGGTAAATTTTGAAGAACCACAGGAAAAGGGGAGAGGTGGGTAGGGGCGGAAAATTTAGCCTTTGTGGTGCACTACTTGGCGGTCCACAAAGGGGTCTTTTACGTGCACGAAGCGTGGCACTCTCCACACACGTTGGCCCACTATGGTCGGCGGTCAGGGTTTCCGTGAGTGAGTGAGTTGGTGTTTTACGCCCGTGCAACGCTATATAGGTTATTTACAGGCGATGAACATGAAAAGGATGATAAAATGAACATGAAATGATGATGATGAATGAAATATGGGGATGGGGTGGGACACAAAGGACCGGTAAATTTTGAAGAACCACAGGAAAAGGGGAGAGATGGGTAGGGGCGGAGAATTTAGCCTATGTGGTGCACTACTGGGCGGTCCACAAAGGGGTCTTTTACGTGCATGAAGCATGGCACTCTCCACACACGTTGGCCCACTATGGTCGGCGGTCAGGGTTTCCGTATTATAGACCTGACAACCCCCGCGGACGAGGGCTACCCTATTCAGCCACCTAGGGTACACACTTGGTCGCTCTGTGGGCTGAGCACTGACCCGACGTCAGAATCCCAAGACCCTTAGTCGCCTCTTACGACAAGCTAGGCTCTGCTGCGGGCCTATTCGCCACCCGGGCCCCGCACGGGACGTCAGGGTTTCCGTATTATAGACCTGACAACCCCCGCGGACGAGGGCCACCCTATTCAGCCACCTAGGGTACACACTTGGTCGCTCTGTGGGCTGAGCACTGACCCGATGTCAGAATCCCAAGACCCTTAGTCGCCTCTTACGACAAGCTAGGCTCTGCTGCGGGCCTATTCGCCACCCGGGCCCCGCACGGGACTGGTTAATACAGACATTTCAAACAAAATTATGGGTTAAACCAGGTTTTATGGCGCCAAACCTCTCTCAAACACTTGTACATATTTATACTATTATTACTTTTTGCTTAGGCAAGTTGGAAATTAAGTGCTGATCAACAGATTTTATGGGAGGTATGCACCTAGGACTTTTTAAATGAAGGCCAAATTCACCCATTGGCACCTTGTAAGCCCTCTCCCTCCTACATTTCTCAACGGATTTCATCAAACTTTTATCTAGTATTTATGTCCCGTGCGGGGCCCGGGTGGCGAATAGGCCCGCAGCAGAGCCTAGCTTGTCGTAAGAGGCGACTAAGGGTCTTGGGATTCTGACGTCGGGTCAGTGCTCAGCCCACAGAGCGACCAAGTGTGTACCCTAGGTGGCTGAATAGGGTAGCCCTCGTCCGCGGGGGTTGTCAGGTCTATAATACGGAAACCCTGACCACCGACCATAGCGGGCCAACGTGTGTGAAGAGTGCCACGCTTCATGCACGTAAAAGACCCCTTTGTGGACCGCCAAGTAGTGCACCACATAGGCTAAATTTTCCGCCCCTACCCACCTCTCCCATTTTCCTGTGGTTCTTCAAAATTTACCGGTCCTTTGTGTCCCACCCCATCCCCATATTTCATTTATCATCATCATTTCATGTTCATTTTATCATCCTTTTCATGTTCATCGCCTGTAAATAACCTATATAGCGTTGCACGGGCGTAAAACACCAACTCACTCACTCATCTAGTATTTATACCCATTGTAACTTGAATAAGATCAAAATTTAGTGCAAGTCAACAAATTTTGTGAAAGATGTGCCCCTTTGACTGTTGAAATCAAGGCCAGGTTCACATATTGACAGCTTGTAAGTTTTCTATAATTAAAAAGTTCTTTTTTGCAAAATTTTGAAAAATTACAGTATTAGGGTTATTACAAAATACTGATTTCCAAGGATATGTACGACGTTGTACAGAATCCATAGATCAAATCCGAGGAACTGGCAAATTTGAGGACCAACAACCATATTTTTGACAGCAATGGTCCTGACTTGGTTCAGGCATTTCAAAAGTATTGGTGGGTTAAACCAGGTACTGTACAATAAAAGTACAGTGTCAATGTTCCACATAAAATTATTTTACACAAATGTGGCTCAAAAAACAAATGATAATGAAAAGTATTGCTAAAAGAGTATGTTACCCTCAAAGTACATGTAGTTAAAAATAGACTGATAAATAATTCTGACTTCTCAGTGTTTAACAATAGAATATTTATCATCCTCTCAGTGGTTAAAAATAGAATGAAGACTGTGACGTCATTTGGTGACCTAATGGCCCTAGAGTCTTTTCTAGATGAAAAAAATGTTAAGAATAAATTCATGATTGTTCTTATGCAAGAACTTAGATTTTTACTCAAGTAATTTCATATATATTTACTGTTCTAGACAAAATAGATGGTTTTTTTTTCCATAACTAATATGTAAAGTATTGTCTTTTTCTTTTTGATCTCTTGAAAATTGTTGGCAGTCAGCCCACAAAGCGACAAGGTGACTGAAAAAGAGGAGCCCTCGTTCGCGGGGGATGTCAGGGCTATGTTAGGTTAACCCTGAGCGGTGGTCTAAATTGATGTTTGAAACACTTTCACACTATGCCATGTTGGTACTCTATGAAATGTTATTTCTCGTGCCGGGTACTGTTATTTCCCCAATTGTGCATCACGTGGTTTTCTTATATTGATTACCGACATCTAAATTTACAGATTCTGAAGCAAAACGGTATTGCTAAGCTGTAAAATGGAAAGTCTATTACTTTTATGAACATTTCAAATCAAACCTTTAAAAAATTGAAAAGTAAAAATGTCTGTGTTAACTTTTATTTGATATTTCTTGCTGGAAAATTAGCACATTAACTGAAATATTTGATTGATTGCCTCTTAAAAACATATAAAGCAATGACCATGCATTAAATCATGAATTAAACCTTTTATAAAAATCATTTTTCTTTCTTTCTCATGCGTTTTGATATCGACATCGATATTTCAACGATTAGTTGCGGTGGGTAATTTTAAAATTGTACTGTTATTTCGCGTGGCAAATATGCATGAGGTGCTGTTATTTCCTGTGGTTTGGTACTGATATTTCATGTGATTACTTAAAACTTTGATCAAATTTTTGCAAGAAATGATGGTTAATAATTGAGTGAGTGAGAGAGTGAGTTGGTGTCTTAATTTTCGTTGTAATTTTGGTTCTTTCTTGCTGAAATGAACTTATATTGATTTGATTTTTACTGTGTGTCTGTTTGTGCTTTGTTTTTGATTATCAATAGGGGAGGTTGGGCCCAAAAATAGTTTAACCATGCCACATTTTATTTTTTTTTAAGTGGATGATTGTTATGTTTATTGTTTTTTGTCAGGAAGAGGGTATATCATCGGACTTGAATCATATGTAGTTTATTTTCAATCGTGGGAAAATTCCAAAACAGTGAACAGTGAACCCTGGTCACATTGAAGGCTGCTGGCTGTTTTACTTTGTTGATTTGAAAAAAAAATATTGTTAATATTGTAGGTTATGTCGCGTATTCCACATCTCATTATCTTCTATATTATACGGAAGCAAGAACATGTGCATGTGTATAGTTTTCAAGATATTGGGCTCAATAAGTGCAAAATTAGGAATAATCCAGAAAAGGGGCAATATCTTCTACATCAGTTGTTGGATCCTGTCAGGACTGGTAGATCTTTATGTGCAGATCGCTTTTACCCAGACCAGCATTTTGTTATCTGTAGCTGTACCATCTTTTAATCATTTGCAAATAATTGTTATTTACTGCTACATTCTATTTTTGGCAATGGCAGCCATGTTATTAGTAAAATCTAAAATCCGAACAATAGTTATTTAAAGGATATATCATAGATTAGAGTGAGTGAGTGAGTTGGTGTTTTACGCCCGTGCAACGCTATATAGGTTATTTACAGGCGATGAACATGAAAAGGATGATAAAATGAACATGAAATGATGATGATAAATGAAATATGGGGATGGGGTGGGAAACAAAGGACCGGTAAATTTTGAAGAACCACAGGAAAAAGGGGAGAGGTGGGTAGGGTCGGAAAATTTAGCCTATGTGGTGCACTACTGGGCGGTCCACAAAGGGGTCTTTTACGTGCATGAAGCGTGGCACTCTCCACACACGTTGGCCCACTATGGTCGGCGGTCAGGGTTTCCGTATTATAGACCTGACAACCCCCGCGGACGAGGGCTACCCTATTCAGCCACCTAGGGTACACACTTGGTCGCTCTGTGGGCTGAGCACCGACCCGACGTCGGAATTCCAAGACCCTTAGTCGCCTCTTACGACAAGCTAGGCTCTGCTGCGGGCCTATTCGCCACCCGGGCCCCGCACGGGACTCATAGATTAGAAGAACCCTACCAAGTTTTGTTATAATTGGCGGTTTCATAAAAGATGATTTTTGAAAAGCTGAGTTGTGGACAGACGATGGACGACAAGTGATGTCAAAAGCTACTCAGAAATCTATAAAAACAATCAATAGGTGTAAATAGTTCTTACATACATCATCCTATTAACATGAACATTTTTACAAAGGTTCAACTGAGTACTATCAACATTTTTGTATAGTAGATTTATTTTGCTCAACTGCACCCTGTCATTTTCATCAAAGCTAGGATCCTGGTTTTTACAACGAAATAATAGAATTTAAGCACTTTGGCAAAAACACTGGAGTCAAATAGGAAAGCATAGCTTTCTGTATACTATATAATGTTGTAAACTACATGATTGCATGCATTTGGAGCAACAATAATAAAACTTTATATTTCTAATCTTCTCGATTTTCTCAAACATAAAGGAAAACCAAAGTACCGCTTGTTATCTTTTCCACAAAAGCAAATGATTTTCAAGTTTCTCAGGACGGAACATTGGATATGAATTTTTGCTAAGTTTTTTTGAAGCGGTATAATGCGAAGTCCATGTTTATAAATGATGTTTTTGTTTTTAAAAAGACATTAGATTTGTTTACTGATGCGGCGTCGCAGATATCAATTGCTGAACATTCTTATTTTCGGCCTTTCTTTCAATATCAAGTCCACCCAAAAAATGATCATTATGTTTGGCCGGTGCTTAATAATATTAACAATCACTTCTAGACAAAAAGGACCGCAAACTTGCTTTATCCTTCAATCTCACATTTCGTTATATTGATGATGTCCTTTCACTAAACAATCCTCGATTTGGTGACTATTTACATCTCATATATATAGGAACTTGTGGTAAAGGACACTACAGATTCTAGGAGGTCTGCTTCATATTTGGATCTATTTCTCGAAATTGACACACAAGGAAGGCTTTGTACAAAGCTCTATGACAAACGGGATGACTTCAACTTTCCAATAGTTAACTTTCCCTTTCTGTGTAGCAACATTCCGTCCGCTCCAGCATATGGAGTTTACGTATCACAATTGATTCGTTATTCCAGAGCATGTGGGGAGTACAACGACTTCCTTGATAGAGCTACACGGCTGACAAGCAAATTGTTAACACAGGGGAACGTTGCTCCCAGGTTGTTGTCATCACTCAAGAAATTTTACGGACGACATCATGTGCTTGTATGCAAATACGGGATTTCTATATCTCAGATGAGCACAGATGTTGGTTTGACATAGAGTTTTGTAATGTCATTCTTTCCGGATTTGACCAACACTTAATCGATCTTTGGCAACGTGACGGGTGTGCTATAGCAAGCAGGAACTGCTTACTCTTCCGGAGCACCTGAGTTCACCCTCGTTTCGACTTGAGTTCGCGTTGCTGAATGCGGTTTTGTTGTTATGTGTGTGTGTTTTATGTTGTTATATGTGGTTTGTTTTGTTGTGATGATTTTTTGTCTGCCGGTTTTGTCTTTGTCTTCACGGTTTTATGATACTGTTTACCCCTTTGCTTCATTAACATAATTGATGCTACCGTCATTTAATTGGTCATATCCAGGCTACCTAGAAGAATAATATTGTCTAACTATCTTCAACAATTAAATAATTACACGTACTGTGACCTTGAGGAAATTCTGATGTACTTGCTACATTCTTAACTCATTTGAGTTCTTTTAACTTTAAAAGGTCCATACGACGATTCCAAGCAGGTCATTGATTCTTAATTGATTGAATGTCCCGTCGGCGATATTGTAGCCATCATCAGGACATACATTGATTCTTGAAGGCGTAACAATGGCATGGTAATTTATTAATATCTGTGACTATTTGTCAAGCTGCATAGATATATTGCTTATTTCGTGTAAATTTAAGAATGCTGTCTCCAGCTTTTAACACGTTTAAATTGTCCTGTTCTTTGTTCGCAATCGACAAAATAAATGATGACGTCATCAAATTTGTCAAAACCCGGTTACCAAGAACAGCTAAAAATGTAAGTATAACTGTCTAATAGTCCAAATGTGAGTGATTTTCTAATTCAAGTTGAAAAACGACATCCTTAATCTGCCCAATCAAAGATGTGGGCACATTTTAGTTAAAGCTACAATGATATAGCTCCCTTTGACAGTCTGCAGTACACATACCAAACTCAGATTGAATGTAGCATTAAAAAGTCATAAAGGTACATTTTATTTTTATCTTTGCATAAATAGTTGATTGATTGATTGATTGATTGATTGTTAGTTGCTTAATGTCCCGTTGGCGATATTGCAGCCATCATCGGGACATAAACAAGTTGAAATAATTATGTTAATAACATGTTAATATAAAACAAAGTAAAAAGACCGTGGATAAAACAAAAAGTATGCCAAGAAAATAAATTGATAGAATAATCATTAAACAAGAGGCTCCCAGGAGCCTAAATCGCTCACCTGGTCTTGATGCCGACCCTATATTTTGTAGAGCTAACTGAGCTGAACATTTACTATAGTTTTCATTCTGTATGCCAAAAACACAAAAAACTGTTATTTTAGGGGCCGTAACCCCTATAAGGGGTCACCTGACAACTTCAACCCTATGGAGACTTTTGTAGAGCTTTATGCGCTGAACATTTAAGCAAGCAACAGCTTTTCTCTATCTGCTTTAGTTTTCATTCTAAAGGCCAAAAACATGAAAAAGGTTATTTTAAGGGCTGTAACCCCTATTAAGGGTCATCTGACAACTTCAATCATATTGAGACTTTTGTAGAGCTAAATGAGCTGAACATTTAAGCAAGCAACAGCTTTTCTCTATCTGCTATAGTTTTCTTTCTATAGGCCAAAAACATGAAAAAACATCATTTTAGGGGCTGTAACCCCTATAAGGGGTCATCTGACAACTTCGACCCTATGGAGACTTTTGTAGAGCTAAATGAGCTGAACATTTAAGCAAGCAACAGCTTTTCTCTATCTGCAATAGTTTTCATTCTATAGGCCAAAAACATGAAAAAACATCATTTTAGGGGCCGTAACCCCTTTAAGGGGTCATCTGACAACTTCGACCCTATGGAGACTTTTGTAGAGCTAAATGAGCTGAACATTTAAGCAAGCAACAGCTTTTCTCTATCTGCAATAGTTTTCATACTATAGACAAAAACATGAAAAAACGCTATTTTTCACATTTAAGGGGCTGTAACCCCTATAAGGGGTCATCTGACAACTTGGACCAAATAAAGACTTTTGTAGAGCTTTTAATGCTGAAGCAGTAGGGTGGCATCAGATTTCATCTATCTCTTATACTTTTTGATTTACAAGCCAAAAACAGTAGTCTGACCCCCCTGGTCTATTTTTAGCAACGGCGGCCATGTTTTTCGACGAATCAAAAATCCCCACATCAGTTCTGTGAAGGATACCCTAAGGTACCATCAGACCAAATTTGGTTCGAATCTGTTCAGCCGTTTCAGAGGAGAAGAAGTTTGAAGAAAAGTTAACGACGACGACGACGACGGACGACGACGACGGACGCCAAGTGATGGCAATAGCTCACATGGCCTTTGGCCAGGTGAGCTAAAAATAACACACTTAAACAATAAAACCATTTAAAGCAATAGGAAAACAAAGAACTTAACAAAAATAAGCTAAATATTATGACATCAAATTAATACGAATACCAAAAGGAGGAGTTTTGTTTTCATGTTTTTCATACATATTCCTGAGAGGTGGTTTAAAAACACAGTCGTGGGCAGGGTTGCTAGGAAAGGCTTTTAATTTGGTAGCATATTGCAGACCGAGTTTGATTCTGCGATGCTTCAGGGATGGCTCATTTGCCTCCGCATACAGACTCTCAATAGGAGAAGCTCTGTATGCACCGAGACAGAGTCGCAATCCCTGATGATGAACGGCATCTAACATTTGTAAGTACGACTTTTTTGCAGACCCATATATAATGGAACCATAATCCAGTTTTGATCGTACAATATACCTAATTTTGACTTTACCGTCTCTTTTGTTTGGACATCTTTATCGCGGCTTTTAAAAGATTAATTCCATTTGTTACATTTAATTTATTTGTCCTTAAAACTAAAACATATTTAATTTTTATCTAGTCCTATAGATCCTGAGAATTAAAATAAGAAAAAGAAGAAAATTATTTTTTTCTCTATTAATTTAAATATACTGTAATAAAATTTAATTTTCCTTTATCAATTCTCCTTTTTTCCAGTGGCAGTCAAAACTCTCCTACCCGATTGGCCTTGTGTCATTTCCTCCACTTCATCATCATTTCATGTTCATTGTATCACCACTTTCGTGTTCATCTCCCGGATATAGCCGAAATCGTGCTGCTTGGGAGTAAAGCAATAACTAACTAACTAACTAACTATCAATTTGAATAAAATATATGGAAATAGAACTTTCTATAAAATTCTAGCATGACATTTCGCTAATATTTTTTTTCAGTTGCACCGTTTATGATGCATATGTACATGGCCTTACATATGGTATTAGTTAGTCGCGACACAGATACAGACAAGTTCATGTACTAAATTAAGACCAGACCATTAGAAATCCCTTCAAAAAGAACAAATGACTGGGAAAATCCGGTCAGACCCAACAGGTACAACAAGAGACATAAACTTTCCATTTCAGAAGACAATGATGATGAATAAACTTGTACACATGAAGTTGAGAATGTTGAAGCTGAACCTGAAATTCTATGTGATAATGAAACACCTGGTGAAAATGATTAAAGCAATCCATCCATGGAACAGCTATTGTCAGATGTTCTGATGTACCATGAACCAGATAAAGGAGATATTTTGACTTTCTATGATGCTGAAGAAAATCATTCGAATGATGAAAATGATGAAGATGAAGAAATCAACTAAAACAAAGGTTGGCGTCAAGAAAAAAAAGTTTCAAACCTACAAGACAAGGTGGCTAACGAAATTCAAGCTCAAAGAATGAAAAAGAGCCGAATTGTTAAGAAAATTATACAAACTGTGAAACAATGCCAAGAAATAAAACATGAACCGGTAGAGGTATTGTTTGTTCTTAAGGAAACCAGAAAGAAGGAACCAGTTTCTAAATACTTCGGATATGGAGAAATGCTTAGTGCTTTTGAAATGGGAAAACCTTTGTCTAAGGGAAAGCCAAAGAAAAGTGCCCTGTCAGTTGATGCTTACACACCCATTCATTATCTCAACCCAAAATCCTACAAATTCTCCTTCTTAAAGCCAGATCAGCTATCCAGTTGCAGTTGTATTTTATTTATTTTAATTATTTTATTTTATGTAGGCCCCAGTTCGGCTTCTGGTTCCTTTACTCCTGTTACGCCTACTTCTGGCTTATCTACTGCCGCTGCTTGTACCGGTGGAGATTTTGAGGAAAGAATAAAACACATGGAGGAAAATCTGTTAGATTTCAAAACCTAACAGTCAGAAGATAAAGTTGAGGAAGCTTTAAAAAATGTAAGAACTTTAGCAAGTAAACCAAAACTTACTTCTGTTAACGTTCTTTTAGCGGCTCTAGAAGTCTTAGTTCAAAATGCTACAAAGACTGGTAATAAAGAAACGGATTACTATGTTAAAGCCTTACAAGCCTGTCGTCAGTATGAGGATCATCCAGATATTTGTAACCTTTGCTTAAAACTACTGTGTTCTAATGAAGATAAAAAGATCTCTAACACTATCGCTGATTGGGTGAAATCAATGAAGTACGAAATTAAGCTAGAAAACATGAGGCTCCCAGGAGCCTGAATCGCTCACCTGGACTTGATGTTGACCCTATACTTTTGTAGAGCTAAATGAGCTGAACATTTAAGCAAGCAACAGCTTTTCTCTACCTGCAATAGTTTTCATTCTATAGGCCAACACCATTTTTCACCTATAAGGGGCCATAACCCCTATAAGGAGTCATCTGACAACTTCAACCCTATGGAGACTTTTGTAGAGCTAAATGAGCTGAACATTTAAGCAAGCAACAGCTAATCTCTATCTGCAATATTTTTCATTCTGTAGGCCAAAAACATGAAAAATCGCTATTTTTCAGGGGCCGTAACCCCTATAAGGGGTCACCTGACAACTTCGACCCTATGGAGAATTTTGTAGAGCTAAATGAGCTGAACATTTAAGCAAGCAACAGCTTATCTCTATCTGCAATAGTTTTCATTCTATAGGCCTAAAACATGAAAAATCGCTATTTTTCAGGGGCCGTAACCCCTATAAGGGGTCATCTGACAACTTCGACCCTATGGAGAATTTTGTAGAGCTAAATGAGCTGAACATTTAAACAAGCAACAGCTAATCTCTATGTGCAACAGTTTTCATTCTGTAGGCCAAAAACATGAAAAATGGCTATTTTTCACCTTTAAGGGGCCGTAACCCCTATAAGGAGTCATCTGACAACTTCGACCCTGTAGAGACTTTTGTAGAGTTAAATGAGCTGAACATTTAAGCAAGCAACAGCTAATCTCTATCTGCAATAGTTTTCATTCTGTATGCCAAAAACATGAAAAAAAGCTATTTTTCACCTTCAAGGGGCCGTAACCCCTAACAGGGGTTATCTGACAACTTTGACCAAATGGAGACTTTTGTAGAGCTTTTGATGCTGAATCAGTAGCGTGGCCTCAGATTTCCTCTATCTCTTATACTTTTTGATTTATAAGCCAAAAACAGTAGTCTGACCCCCCTAGTCTATTTTTAGTAACGGCGGTCATGTTTTTTTTAACGGATCAAAAATAAAAAAAAAACACAAGTTTGGTGCAGGACACCCTAAGGATCATTCATACCAAGTTTCATTAAATTCTGTTTGGTAGTTTCAGAGGAGAAGATTTTTGAAAAATTGTTAACAGACGACGACGGACGCCAAGTGATGGTAATAGCTCACTGGACCTTTGGTACAGGTGAGCTAAAAACTGTGAAAATGGTCAATTTTTACAATCCAAGGGGTATAACTCCTAAAGGAACGATCCTACAACTTTGACTCTGTTACGACTTTTGTAGATTGTAGATCTTGATGTGCTTAGTCATATGCAATTTAAATTTTTGAAATATCTTATATAGGGCTAAATAAGTAAATTTTTTATAAAAATCCAGAAAAAGGGCAATAACTCCTACATCGGTTGTTGGATCTTCTTGAAAATTTCTGGGCAGGTAGATCTTGAGGTGCTGATCACTTTTACCCTATGCCAGAATTTTGATATCTGATACGGTTTTTGAGTAATTTGCAAAAAACTGCAATTTACCCCTATGTTCTATTTTTAGCCATGGCGGCCATGTTTTTTGTCGAATCAAAATTTCGAACGATAGGTTTGTAGAGGACATACTTCAGAACAACCCTACTAAGTTTCATTACATTTGGCCAAGCGGTTTCAGAGAAGAAGATTTTTGAAAAGTTGAACGACGGACGACAGACGACGGACGACGGACGCCAAAAGCTTACATTGCCTTCGGCAAGGTGAGCTAAAAAAGAATTTTCAAAATCGAATGAATAACAAACATTCTACAACAGTTTTGTCAATACACCCGTTTTAGCCCCTTTCGACCCTTTTTTCTAAAACGGTAGGGTCTACAAACCCGTAATACGGTACCAACCTGCCTTTAGTGGTTACAAACATCATATCAAAATTTAAAAACAATTGGTCAACATTTACTCAAGTTATTGCACGGAAACCAAATGTTCCCAGACGACAACGACGACATCGCCATAACATTATACGATCGCAAAATTTTGCGGTCGTATAAGAATTTTGCGGTCATATAAAAATTTAAACAAATTAAAGGATAATAGATAAAAATAACTCAACAAAAATGAAAATCAAAATTCAATAGACCATAAAATTCATAACTTAAAAGTTACCAGTTAAAATTGGGGGGGGGGGGGTATTTAAAAAAACTATTTTTTAAAGTAAAATCTTTCAGCTGACAGTAATAAACAAAATTTCTTTGCTTACCAATCCCTTGACTGGATCTTCTCTCTCGGGGTTGAGTATGTTCTATATATTGTTGTATTTGTGTCCGTTTCCATTCTTCAGGACCTTCTCTACCTCGATCTGAAATAGATAACAAGAGGCTCCCAGGAGCCTGAATCGCTCTTTTGACTTTTGTATAGCTAAATGAGCTGAATGTTTAAAGTGTAAGTTCGCGATTTTTTCAAAATTTGTACATTGAAAGACTATCATATAAAAATAACTTTGGGGAAATTCCTAGCGCTCAAATATGCATACCGTATAGCGGGAAATTTTCGCGAGGTTCTAATTTTCGCTATATTCGCGACGATTATTCTATCGCGAAATTTAGAACCCGCGTAAAATAGAATCAATATAAATTTGTATTGAGAATATTATCAAATCGCGAAAATAAATGTCCGCGTATATAAAAACTTAGCCATTTGGTATGAAATCGCGAAATTTGCACGCCGCGAAAATTACCCGCTATACGGTAGTTAGGATAAAATCGGCTTTTGAAAGTAAAAAAAAATTCGCGAAAATGGGTATGATCATTTCTCAGTATGTCATAAAACCTCCTTTAAGCAAACTTATAAAAATGAACAAACAGGGGAAATTGTTAAATGCTGTACAAACAGGATCGAGGGTGCCTGGAAAATATCCAAGGACCATTTCCGTAGAATTAATGGTACAAACACAAAACAATTTGAACAGCATCTTGCTGAAATCGTTTGGAGAAATCACGTTGCTTCATCAAAGAAAAGCTTGTGCGAGTCGTTTTTTGAACTGATTAAGACCACTTTCAGTTTGTCTACAGAAGCAACGTTCGACTATCCCAATCCGTTGTTTAAAACCTGGACGCCTCCTAGTAAGGATATTGAGGACGCACATTCTATTACTATAGTGCAAGGAAGTGATGACGAGTCTGACGACGAATCTGAAATCGAGTTGGACGCGAATGCGATCGATTCACTGAACAAAAATTCTGATGTAGTCAGTTCAGAAGAAAGTCAAAATCCTGGGCCGTCTAAAGATGTTGCTGAATGCTATTCTGAGAGCAGTGATCAGTCTCCTTTATTCTATATATATTCTATTTCAAACCCGTTAAATGCAGTTCATCAAAGAAGACCCGTGCTGTCCGCTCACGGAAGAAGTCTAGATCTGGAAATCCATATTCAAAATCTGCGTTTCAATGCACCTTCTCTTCTAGTGATAGCGATTTCCAATAATGTCTTTGTCTGTGTGTTTGTTGTTCTGTCATGACTGTGATGTCTATGTCTATAATTGTCCATGTGTATTTGTATGAAGTGTTACATGTATCTACAATCTACATCTTCATTATCATATTATGGAGGTAAGATGAAATATCCATGTTTTATCGCCTTTTCTCTTTTTTTTAAACCTGAAATATATTCATTTATTGTGTAAAATTTATAACTTAGACAATATTTATTTATGCTGGTTCAGTACTCCTTAAACAATGATGTATATGATATGCGATTTTACTAAAGGCTATGTCGGTTGATGGGAAAAATATCAATATAAATACTGATGAAGGTGTATAAAACTCGTATGTACGAGAATACATGTATATCACTTTATAAGAAAAATGTTTCACATTTGAAATCGATAGCATATAACATTAAATGTCTTATTTCCAAATCAGGATCCCACAAGCAATGACATAATAAGAATAAGATATTAGAGAACATAAAAGTACACGAAATACATTGTATGATAAAAAATACAATTAATACAAAATCAAACCTTAAATATTGTGAATTTATGTTTCAATGCATGCCCGGTACATTTATTAATATTACAAGTGTTAACTTTTAATTAATAACCATGAGCTACATTACTGTAAGGAAAAACTTTGGACTGACAATGTCCTAGCTACAATAATGTGGCTCCTTTGACATCTTTGATTTGGTGGAGCTACAATGTGGTCCCATTACTCGTAACGGAGCAAATCGATTTTGTTTCTCCAACTCAAACAAAGATTCAAATGGTTCGAAATAACCAATCGCACTTTGATTAGTAATGAGTCATTAAATGTTTTGGTTGAAATTCACAGGAACCAATAATTTTTTTAGATAACCCACATTTTCAAAATTCTGATCCTGATCTTCATTTTAAAGTTCAGGATCAATTTACTTTTAAATTGCGCTATAAAATGTCGGAAAATTTAACTGACTGACTGTGGGTGTTTAGCGTCGTGACTATACCATGATAATGGTTTGCAGCGACGTGCCCTGGTGTTCGGGCTTTAGTCCAGGTGTGCCAATATGAATCGATGGTACCGTTGGCTTGAGGAGGATTTAGGTGTTTCCTGGATAAATTGGCTCTTGAAGGTACCGACTGTGATTGAGAGGATGTCCATGACCGACATGTTCTTAAGCTGGTATATTTTTCATGTTTTTGGCTTACAGAATGAAAACTATTGCAGATAGAGATTAGCTGTTGCTTGCTTAAATGTTCAGCTCATTTAGCTCTACAAAAGTCTCCATAGGGTCGAAGTTGTCAGATAACTCCTTATAGGGGTTATGGCCCCTTATAGGTGAAAAATGGTGTTTTTGGCCTATAGAATGAAAACTATTGCAGGTAGAGAAAAGCTGTTGCTTGCTTAAATGTTCAGCTCATTTAGCTCTACAAAAGTATAGGGTCAACATCAAGACAGGTGAGCGATTCAGGCTCCTGGGAGCCTCTTGTTTTTTTGCCTATAAGGGGTCATCTGACAACTTCAACCCTATAGAGACTTTTGTAGAGCTAAATGAGCTGAACATTGGAAGATTGTGGTTGATTAAGGGTGTCCCCTCTTTTTTCGTTTAGAAATTAAGGGCCCTAAACGGGCCAAAAATGCAACTTATTTTATTTGTTTCCACTATTACTTTTGTTCTGGTCAACCAAATGCTACGAAACTTTACAGTAATGTTACTTACCATAAAAGGAAGGTTGGGTTTTATTTTGAGTGTCCCACATGAATCTCATTATTTTTCATATGAAAACAGGATGGAATAGTACTTGTGACTCTGGTAACCGTCAGCTATTTTTTTGTTTATACACGTTTTCATTAGTATACCAACCTGAAGCGTGGCACGCTCCACACACGTTGGCCCACTGGTCGGCGGTCAGGGTTTCCGTATTATAGACCTGACAACCCCCGAGGACGAGGGCTACCCTATTCAGCCACCTAGGGTACACACTTGGTTGCTCTGTGGGCTGAGCACTGACCCGACGTCAGAATCCCAAGACCCGTAGTCGCCTTTTACGACAAGCTAGGCTCTGCTGCGGGCCTATTCGCCACCCGGGCCCCCCATTTTGGGAAAATTTAGCCCATGGATGACAGAAGCTATTTTTAGCTCTTATTTTTAAAAATAACAAATTAAGGTCCCAGTAAAAAAAATTTTTTCTATTGATTAAGAAGGGTTCAAAGACACTTTATGAATAAAGAATTTTAAATTTGAATCAGGGGAACATTTTGCAAATCAATGAACAAAATGCTGAAAAATGACAAAATCTTCAAAATTAGAAAATCCTAAAATTTTGCAATTTTGGTATGGTGTTGATCGGATAAGGTGTTAATATATATATTTTTTTATTATTGTAGAAAGATACCTTAACACATTGCTTATGTATCAAAAACAATAAATTGTCTGTCAAAATTGATCAATTGTAGTTGTTATTGTGTGTAAAACATGCCCTTTTTCCCTAAAAATGGCTGTTTCCAGAGCCAAATATGGCCGCCTCCGTTACCATGGCAACCAATGTTGTTTTCTTTCAATTTTTTGTTTTAAACTTGCTTACATGTTAAGGTAAGTTATCTAGCAAAGTAACAAAGTTGTTCTGAGTTGGTGAGTTTCCAGCCCCCTACAGAGACATTCAAGTGCTTACAGAGAATTGGTGTTAAATAAGCCCAACAAGTGATGGTAAAAAATAGTAGTCAATATTGGTCTTATCACATGCAGCACATGGTTGATTGACACATGCATTCTTCGTTAGTCTTTCCATCCACAATTCACAATCAAATTCATAATGAAGGAAAAGGGGGGATGGGTTAAAAAATATCCTCTATTTTGTATTGTTACTTGACACGAATAAACGTGATAAAAGATTTTTTTTTAAAAGACTAGAAATAAGTTTCAAAATTTTACCACTTTAAGGTCCTAACTTTATATCGGGGGAAAAAGGAAATTAATCTTCTGTTTGTACTGGCTACTTCCAGGCGCAGATCCAGGATTTCAGGTTAGGGGGGTGTTAAACTTGTTTTAGGGAGAATATCACCAAGCGGGGCGAGGCATGAATTTTTTTTTAGTGTTTTTGACGTGGATTTTATACAAAAAAAAACATATTTTTTGCCAGTTTTATGGGGGCGTACGCCTTTCCTTGTATCTGCGCCTGACTTCACAAGTTAGAATAAACCTGCCAAAAAATTTTGAAAATTGGTCCCAAAAAAGTTTTAATTCACTATATAAAACATTAATATTGTAAAATTTGATCAAGACCAAAAACAAAGTAGGTGAGTTTACCGTCACAAGACTGTCCCTAATTTTTACCCCCTACCCTAAAGTTTTTATGAAGATTTTCCACTAAACACCGCTAAAGCCACAATGATGCTCCCATAGACTCGAGGTAAAAAAAATGTAAAAATAAAATAACTTCTTACCTAGTACCGACCCTAATAGTTTTTCAGCATGTGACTGTAAACACACAAAAAAGTAGCATTATAGGCCCCTCATTTCTGAAGGAAAAAAACAAAGAACCTTAAATTAAAATGCATCGAGTGATATCAGAGGAGCACAAATAATTTCAAGTTAATCTGATAATAAAACTTCAGTTATTGTGGAATCAGTAAAGTTAAGACAACACAGACAATTTGAATTGATTACAACAGCATCATACGTACATTCATACAACCACAAACTTTTTGTAGTTGCATAAAAATAATTGTAAAAAAAAAGAATAAACATTTGATAATGTCTTGCCTGCCGGCACCATCGGGAAAAAAAATCCTTAGTTATTTTTTTATAAATATATGATTACTTTTGGTTTATGCGATCAAAAGCCTGAATATTGCTATTATCATAATATAATAGGTATTGAAAATTGTCATTCACTGAAACAGAAAATCGACTTCAAGGTCAAAAGACAGGGAATGCAATTGTGCTAAGCTTCTATTGAAGCATATGCATACCCAGTTTCATTAACCTAGGATTTATAGTTCTTGAGATATGGAGGTGCCCATAAAAGCTTAACATTGCTACTACATGTACATTTATATGCATTACCAATTCAAGTTTCAATAACATAGGACTTTCTGTCACTGGAAAGTAATAGCTAAGTCTCGCCATTTGCAACTATTTGTGCAGGCAAGACCAAAATGATTTAGGGCTATTCCATTAAAATGTGGGTACCAGGGTCGGAAGGCATTTTAAAAATTCATCAACCACCAACAGGAAATTCAGTAGTGAGATAAGTTGTTGATCGAGATTTTGCCCAATCACCAACAGGAATAATAAAACTTGCCTTCCGACCCTGGTACCTGAATTTTAATGGAATAGCCCTTACTGTAAACATGGAAATTTTCTCGCCATCTTTCTTTCGCAGTTCCAAGACAGAAATTTAGCTATACATGTAGTTCGCAAAGTTTTAAATTCCTGTTGGAAAGTTATTGACCATAAAATACAATGGAAGATGAACATATTATTCACACAAATTTTTACGATAGTAATGTCAACATAAAAATCTCCAAAAAAAAACTGGTTTACACTGGTATTGTATATATAATGATATATAAGTTAATCTGATGTTTTGTTTGTTAAAATATGCTTACACAATTATAATTGTTTCCTGAGATATGCTTTAAACTACTTCTATCCTGATAGATACTTGTATATAATTGTTGTATATGTATTTATTTAATCTGTGGTTTCATTATTATTGTTGGGTATTCATTTTGGTGGGTAGTCTTGAACCACGAAATTTGATATTCAATGAAAAGGCAATTTAACATTGGTTTGTATGCTGCAGCCTAAAGAACCACAAATTTAAGAATACACGAACTTATATACTTTTCCACCAAACCACAAAATTGGTACCCACGAAAATAAATGAATTCACAGTAGGTACAAGTCACATGATCAAAACATTAAATATGCCTTGACATCCATTCCTCGGAAACCCAGGGGTTCTTCTCTCGCTTACTCATTCATGAATGAGTAAGCGAGAGAAGAACCCCTGGGTTTCCGAGGATGCTTGACATCCTAATTACAATGTATGCATATGTAAATGTCCAATGTTGAAATCAATAAAACAGCTCTTGGTGCAATTTAATTGGTAAATTATATGTAATTTCTACTTACAAATAATAACTCTGTAAAAGTTTGATCCTCCAAATGGAATCTTTCCATTTTTTCCACTGATGTTCATTTTGGCCATTAGGGAGTTGGTAAACAACCTGTTAATATAAATGTATTTTTTGGTCCTAAATTTGTTCACAGGTAAGTTTCATTATTTTGAAATAGACAATATTGTACTTATTTTAGGTAAGGGACACATTGTAATTCCTACTGCTTTCATTTCATAGGACAAGATATGTTTATTTTTATTTTCAAAACACATTCTTGCTTCACCTACTTTACTCACAAAGTTACCTATTGAATTACATTTAGCTAATCCAATAGGTAAATGGTCAATTAAAACAGCTGTACCATTATTTTAAAAAGTTTTCTCCGCTTTAATTGATATTAAATGTACTTACAAGATTTCAATGAAGTTACTTTACTTCAGTCAAAATTGTGCAAACTTGTTGGCTGTGATGAACTACAAATAAATTAAGTGTATAGCCAATTTTGCAATACTGAATAAAGGCAGTTTAGTAGTCATAGAAAAAAAAAACAGATGAAAAGCATAGAAGCTTTCAAGTTCACATACCCAGCCAAAGATCTCTTCATCATATCTGTGGCATTGTGTCCACCAATTTTCTTCAGCAGTGATTTCTGTAAATAAACAAATATCACTTAAGGTTTTTTCTACATGGTAAATATCAAGAGATAGCCACTAGTGCAATGCCATAGAACTTAGTTCGGACTTATTCCGACTAGTGAAAATTATCTAAAATTTTATTTGAACATATAAGAAAAAACCTTAAAAACTTGTTGTCGGACTTGTTGTACTGACAAACATGAGTAAAGCCCCACCTCCACCCACAATATTTACGTTTTTTCTAGAAAAGCTATTAAAAAGATAAATCATGTATACCAAGGTATCTTTGTAATCTTCCACTTCAATTTGCTTGTCAAATTGGTGAAATTCTTCTTCAGTTCTGATAATATCGAAATTTACACTTTCATGTGTATTGCTGTCTGAAGTTTTCTGCTTCTCTGCTACACTTTTCACGATGTCCCTTATTTCAAACAAGATGTGAAACATCTTTCTCTGCCATCCTGGAAATATAAAAAAAATATATCATAGAATCTTAAATTAACATTTAGAATTCGAAGTCTTCCATTCCAACAAGTGAAAATACCTGGATACCAATTTTAAATCAATGTATTCTTGTATGATTTTACATGCATTTGTGTTATTTAAGTGTGCAGTAAACAACAACACTACAACACTTAACGTCTCATAAGTTGAGGAGGTACATGTAGATATACTAACTTGGAAAGGGGAAACTAATATTGCACTACTGAACCTTATCAAGTGTGTGTATCATATTTAAAAACTTTGACAGATTAATGCAGTCTTCAGGAAAGATTAAAATTGTTGCCGGACATTTGGTTGGACACCTAAATTTTCTGTCAGACCAAGCTTGTTTTTACCGATCCAATTTCACAGATTTTTTTCCATTCATACCTGATTAGTGTAATGCGCAAATTGATTGGGCCTCATGGAAACATTGGCCAATCATATCACGCTACACAAAGAAAAAATTCGGATGTCATATGAAAATACACAAATGAATGAATAAATTGAATCTTTACAAGGATTTAAGATAATTTTCTGTCTTTTGACATCGATTTTAGCTTCTTTTGCTGTGAGACAGAATAAATTAAATACGGTTATACCTTCTCATTTTTTACAAATTTTACTGCCAGACTTTTGGTTTGTTGTTAATACAAAGCTACCGGTTTGATACCTAGACCCACTTCTGACGACTGACCGACTCCTCCTAGACCCACTTCTGACAACTGAATGACTCCTCCTAGATCCACTTCTCCTAACTGAACAACTCCTCCTAGACCCACTTCTGATGACTGACCGACTCCTCCTAGACCCACTTCTCCTAACTGAACAACTCCTCCTAGACCCACTTCTGATGACTGACCGACTCCTCCTAGACCCACTTCTGACGACTGACCGACTCCTAGACCCACTTCTGACAAGTGAAAGACTCCTCCTAGACCCACTTCTGATGACTGACCGACTCCTCCTAGACCCACTTCTGACGACTGACCGACTCCTCCTAGACCCACTTCTGACAAGTGAAAGACTCCTCCTAGACCCACTTCTGATGACTGACCCACTCCTCCTAGACCCACTTCTCCTGTCAACTGAATGACTCCTCCTTGACCCACTTCTCCTGTCGACTGAATGACTCCTCGTTGACCCACTCCCTGACCGCTGGCTCCTGAGAACTGACTGAGGACTTCTGGAAATGGACCTTGGACTGACAGCTGACTGCGAACTCCTGGAATCTGAGCCATCCTTCTTTTTGTCTCCAATCTTGGGAGGAGGATTTGGCAGCCTAGTTTGATCTGAAATATAAAATAATCAAAATAAGTTCTATTTGAAATGTATATGTTGTGTACAAGTTACAATTTTGTAAAAGTTGTAACATGTACAGAAATGTTGTACAAGTTGAGAAATTTTTTGACATGTGTTGCTTTCATTAAGGAATTCCATGAAATTTGATGGCTAACAAATTTTCACAGATTCAAATAATAATCTGAATGGCAAAGTCAGCTTCAATTCACCAAAATCTGTAGAAAATCACTTTATTTAAGTTCCATATGACACCATGAAAAACATCTTTTGCAAAATGAAGAAAGCAATTTTTTTATATCTGAGTATGTCATTTTCTGCAGGTGAAAACAACTTAATTTTGTTGCATCTGGTAGCTATTGATACACATTTCTTAAAACAGTTGTTTGATAATTTTATTCCGCTGTATTTAATTTGTCATATAATGTTCAGGGTATGTTAATTTTGTCATAACTTGTACAATATTTCTGTACATGTAACTTGTACAAAATTGTAACTTGTACACAACATATATATAGCTTAGCTTATACAAATTTCGAAAGAAATGCCCAGTGGTACCAAAGGTTCTTTTACTTTTACCGGACCGAAACAGATTTAAAAAACAAATTTGCATTAATTCCATTCATTTGTTACCAGACCAAGCCAATTTTACCAGTATGTCTGACGGTCAGACATACCTTCAGAATCACTGCATGCCTCCCACCAATGCTTATAGTTCTGGAACAGCTCTTAAAATTGACACTTTCATGTTAATGAATATCACAAAATCAAAAGAATACAAATGCTGTATCTGGTCACAGTGTCGTTATTATATGCAATGATTTACAGTGCAATTTTCAGGCATTTATCTTTAACATGTTTCCTTTTTTCATTTGTACATGTATTTATTGGTAAAATAACCGACAGAAATGAAGTTCAACAGGTGGACCTATATAGAACAAAGAAAAACAGTCAGATGGTAAAAGTAGCTGATCTTACAGGCGTGGTACTAATTAAGCTCTGGGAAAACCAGATTGATGAAGTTTTAGATGATCACACCTACAAATTCACACACTTGTCAAGCAGAATCTTCATGGGGGACTTTTTCTTAACAACACCAACAAAAAAACCCATACTAAAGCAGGCACAATTGCAGGATGACAACCTGTCTGATGATCTTAAAGCTGTAGAATCCAAACAATCCACTGGAAAAATCCTGAATTGTGCTGTTTCAATTAAGTATCATTGTCGTTCTTGTGATGCCTCTGTCATGTTAGATGAAAATGCTACTAAGATAAAATGCAAAATGTGCAAACTTAAATCAAAGAGATAGTCATTTAGAACAGCAGTATCTTGCACTCTCAACATTGTGGATAGTCATAGAGTTGAACTAAGACTGATAGCATTTTCCCAACCATTGGAAGAGTTTTTGGAAAAGAAAGGTGAAAAAGATTTGATAAAAAGCCCTGATCTTCTACAGGACATTGTTTTGGACCTCGATGAAATAATCATTTCCAAGCCCATAAATTCTGATATTGTGAGCAGATTTGTATAAGCTACTTACTTGCTAACTTTCTCTTTTGTACTAGATAACAATAGCATTTCAATTGTTTCAAAATATTTTCCATGCTTTAAAAACACAATCGAACATTACATTTATTGTGTTATAGGTTTTTTTTTTCATTCAACCATTTAATGTTCAATTCTTTTCAAAAGGGGTGCACACAAATGAAACTAAAATAAATTAAAGTTTGTTTTTGCATACAAAAACGATGTCTCCCCCCGTTTCCCCAAAAAGTTCAAAGTTCAAAAGGCCCTTATTCCAAAAAAAATTTGCAATATGCACAACTACATATGGTGTCCTTCCTATATACCAGGTTTCATTGAATTCGGTTCAGTAGTTTCAGAGGAGTTGCGCTGACAAGATGATAAATGAGGATTTTCAGCAAATTTCTTAGTTCAAAGGGCCATAACTCCCACAAAAATTTGAGGATCAAAATTTCCTGGTAATATGCGCAACAACATATAATGTCCTTCCTATATACCAAGTTTCGTTGATTTCAGTTCAGTAGTTTCAGAAGAGTTGCGCTGACAAGACGATAAATGAGGATTTTCAGCAAATTTCTAAGTTCAAAGGGCCATAACTTCCACAAAAATTTGAGGATCAAAATTTCCTGGTCATATGCACAACTACATATGGTGTCATTCCCTTATACCAAGTTTCGTTGAATTCGGTTCAGTAGTTTCAGAGGAGTTGAACAGCAGTATCTTGCACTCTGGCATGACTATGACTATCCACAATGTTGAGAGTGCAAGATACTGCTGGCTTTCCTTTGGCATTTCTGTTGACAAAAAGAACGATGACGTTCCATCCTTGTATTGGATTCCAAAGTTACATAAAACTCCATACAAGCAACGATTTATTGCTGGGTCATCCAAATGTACAACTAAGCCTCTTTCAGTTTTTTTAACATCAATATTGACGGCAATAAAATCAAGCCTTCAAAAGTATTTCGATTGTTGTTACTCTAGAAATGGCGTCAATCAAATGTGGATTCTCAAAAATTCTAAAGAACTGATGGAAAATCTCCATTCTAAGTCATTTTCATCATGTAATAGCATTAAAACGTTTGATTTCTCTACATTATATACTTCAATTCCACATTCACAATTAAAATCTCGTTTGGCACAGCTGATTAAACGTAGCTTTATCAAAAAGAATGGAAAACGCAGGTACAAGTATTTGGTAGTCGGTTATAAAAAGACTTACTTTGTCATCCAAGAGTCTAGCAAAAAAAAACAAATTCACAGAAGATCAAATAATAGAAATGCTCAACTTTCTAATCGACAACATATTTGTACAGTTTGGTGGACGTGTTTTTCAGCAAACAATAGGTATCCCAATGGGCACAAATTGTGCACCATTGCTTGCCGATTTGTTTCTTCATTCATATGAAGCAGACTTCTTACAATCACTTCTAGACAAAAAGGACCGCAAACTTGCTTTATCCTTCAGTCTCACATTTCGTTATATTGATGATGTCCTTTCACTAAACAATCCTCGATTTGGTGACTATTTACATCTCATATATCCGAAGGAACTTGAGGTAAAGGACACTACAGATTCTATGAGGTCTGCTTCATATTTGGATCTATTTCTCGAAATTGACACACAAGGAAGGCTTTGTACAAAGCTCTATGACAAACGTGATGACTTCAACTTTCCAATAGTTAACTTTCCCTTTCTGTGTAGCAACATTCCGTCCGCTCCAGCATATGGAGTTTACGTATCACAATTGATTCGTTATTCCAGAGCATGTGGGGAGTACAACGACTTCCTTGATAGAGCTACACGGCTGACAAGCAAATTGTTAACACAGGGGTACGTTGCTCCCAGGTTGTTGTCATCACTCAAGAAATTTTACGGACGGCATCATGTGCTTGTATGCAAATACGGGATTTCTATCTCTCAGATGAGCACAGATGTTGGTTTGACATAGAGTTTTGTAATGTCATCCTTCCCGGATTTGACCAACACTTAATCGATCTTTGGCAACGTGACGGGTGTGCTATAGCAAGCAGGAACTGCTTACTCTTCCGGAGCACCTGAGTTCACTCTCGTTTCGACTTGAGTTCGCGTTGCTGAATGCGGTTTTGTTGTTATATGTGTGTGTTTTATGTTGTTATATGGTTTGTTTTGTTGTGATGATTTTTTGTCTGCCGGTTTTGTCTTTGTCTTCACGGTTTTATGATACTGATTACCCCTTTGGTACACCTTTGCTTCTTTGAGCTGACAAGATGATAAATGAGGATTTTCAGCAAATTCCTAAGTTCAAAGGGCCATAACTTCCACAAAAATTTGAGGATCAAAATTTCCTGGTAATATGCACAACTTAAAATGGTGTCCTTCCTTTATACCAAGTTTCGTTGAATTTGGGTCAGTAGTTTCAGAGGAGTTGCGCTGACAAAATGATAAATGAGGATTTTCAGCAAATTTCTAAGCTCAAAGGGCCATAACTCCCACAAAAATTTGAGGATCAAAATTTCCTGGTAATATCCCCAACTACATATGATGTCCTTCCTATATACCAAGTTTCGTTGAATTCGGTTCAGTAGTTTCAGAGGAGTTGCGCTGACAAACTTTGTGACGGACAGACGGACGGACACGACAAAAACAATATGTCTTCCCACAAAAGTGGGGGAGACATAATTTCATTTTGTCATATTCGGTCATCTATTGAACATGATATTGTACTTTTCCACTAACTGACAAATTTTATCACTAAAAAAATCCCCTGTGAAATATTAAGCCATAGAGTTTCAAGAAAATTTTAAGTCCTCTTGAAGTTTTTTTAAACACGAAG
This sequence comes from Arcuatula senhousia, assembly GCA_963971305.1. Classification (NCBI taxonomy): domain Eukaryota; kingdom Metazoa; phylum Mollusca; class Bivalvia; order Mytilida; family Mytilidae; genus Arcuatula; species Arcuatula senhousia. The sequence continues at coordinate 29,012,711 of OZ020314.1, read as the reverse complement.
AAATAAATACAAAGGTTTTAATGAAAATAAAGCTTTGAATCCAATAATAATATCAAACCAAATTGTTGAACTTTTCTTCAAATTTTCTTTTACAAAAAATTTGCTTAACAATATTTGTTGAGTATATGTAGTTATGCCTTGATATATGAAAATGAAACATTTTAATTTACTCTTATTTGATACATGTACATGTACAACTTAAACTTTTTCGCGTTGTTGATTGATATTCAGTTATTTTGTGTTTCCATGTTTTACATGTTGTCTGTTTTTGTCCCGTTCTTGTTGGTGTTTACTGGTTTTGTCTCTGCCCTTTCGGACTTTTGATATTCGGATACCCCATTGGTACCTCTGCTTCTTGAATTACTCTATGTAAACTTATTTATTAAATTTGGACATATACCATTATGTTGTGTGCTTTTTTAAAGAATATAATATCTATTAAAATAACAAGATTCAAAGTATTATTTGTTGTTACTGTTACATGTAGCATGGATAGGACATTATTACAAGTTAAGGATTCTTGTAAACTCTAGCATGCTTAGAAAAACTAGTTTTTAGCTTTTCAACTTCATGTTGTTATTTTGTATTCTGCAACTTTGATCAATCGCACAATTTAAGTTAACACATAACTGTCAGCTGAGATGGTATTTTGTATCTTATTTTCTTATAACTTGCATGTAGTGCTTTCCAAGAGCTCCACAAAATACATGTAATTTATCTAAAGCTGTAAACTGTTTTTCTTTTTTTTTTTCTTAAAATTAACCCACAAGAGTGGATTTTTTTCTCTTTAACATTTTTTTTTACATGTATAATATTTTTTTTGTTTGCAAGGTATGCAATTTATATAAGTTGTCATTATAATATGTCATAAAACTCTATTTCTTAACTCTTTATAGTAAGTTAATGTTTTTGCATCTACAATGATGTCGAGCCAGTAAAAAATAAACATTTTTTTTAATTGAATACAAGTGTGGACTCTAATGCATATTGCCTAGCAAACCGCTATGGACACAAAAAGCAAAGATCTGCTTTAGTAACATAAAAAAAGACTTTATTATTTCTAGGTCCTGCTAAGGTTTATTGTTGTCTATAAGTAGCCTTTGTTGTACACACTATAAAATCAATCTAAAATTAAGCCATTTTAAGATAAACATGTTGATGAATCTAAGTCATGTAAGCGTTTATCCTAAACATTATTTTTTTAACTTGGAATAGATATTGCTTCAAGGGAGATAATTAAAATGCTGAGATTACAAAAACCTTCTAGATCTACCAAGGGTGAAGATGAGAGATAGCGGATCGTAACCCTTGGCTAGCGAAGATGGCAAGTGTGATGATCCTGAATGTTGTGGTCCTAGAAGGTGTGAAGTAATCTTTCCCTGTACTTTCTATTGCAGATCAGAAACATAAATTACTAGACCGGGTGTTGGCTCTCGGGCAAGATTCCACAAAGATCGTCCATCAGCATCGTATAACTCTGTTGCAGCTGTAGCTGAAGAGTTGCAGGTTTGTTTTAATGAAGTACACTGTAATATGAAAGCATGTTTTCTGTCTTGACATATTTTTATTTTAAACCATGGAAGAACATGATTCAATATTAAACCATGATACTTTAACTAGAATTTAAATAAGAAATGTATTGTTTATTAGCATAAAACATTCAATGCCATCAAATTACACAAGTAGGAAATAAAATGATTGATCTGTATATCTGTCTTCAGTGGATCTGAAATGAAATTAAAAAAAATTGCTAAATGTGTCATGTTTTCTAATAGGGCGCAAAAAAACAGTGTACTGACTGCCCAGAATGTCAGGAAAACAGTGATTTGCTTCGAGTGCTTGAAACCACGATATATCTTTGCGAAGACACTTAGCACAAGAGAGTCAAGGACACTTACTAGACTGCTTGAGAAATCAGACTACTCATGTGGTGCTCTACTTACTCCTGAAGGTAGAATTTGTTTAAATTAGCTCCTTTTTATGCCCCCGCGACGACATGTCGGGGGGCATTAAGTTTTACTCATGTCCGTCCGTCCGTACGTACGTCCGTCCGTACGTCCGTACGAATTTCCGTCAAGCTTTTCTCAGAAACCGTAAATGGGAATGACTTGAAACTTGATAGGATGGTTCAGTATGACAAACTATATGTCCTAAGCGAATTTTAGACCTGTCAGACATCTACTTCCTGTTTGGGGCTGGATCGATACCAAAATCGACATGAAAATTTCCGTCAAGCTTTTCTCAGAAACTGTACATGGGAATGACTTGAAACTTGGTAGGATGGTTCAGTATGACAAACTATATGTCCTAAGCGAATTTTAGACCTGTGGGACATCTACTTCCTGTTTGGGGCTGGACGGTACCAAAATCGACATGAAAATTTCCGTCAAGCTTTTCTCAGAAACTGTACATGGGAATGACTTGAAACTTAATAGGATGGTTCAGTATGACAAACTATATGTCCTAAGCGAATTTTAGACCTGTGGGACATCTACTTCCTGTTTGGGGCTGGACTGATACCAAAATCGACATGAAAAATTCCGTCAAGCTTTTCTCAGAAACCGTACATGGGAATGATTTGAAACTTAGTAGGATGGTTAAGTACGATTAACTATGCGTCCTAAGCGACTTTCAGACCTTTAGGACTTCAACTTTTTATTTGAGGCCAGCGGGGGCATCCGTGTCCCATGGACACATTCTTTCTTTATTTTCATAAATTTATGAAGAATGAACATTTATCCCTTTTGCAATACCATTGTCACAAAATATGTCTTACACAGACATCACTATGCTGGATTCCGAATAATTTTTGCATAATTTTCCGTCATTGTTTTTTTAATAGTTTGATTTTTACATTTTCCGGCAACATTGCCTCACATGTTTTTGCAAATTTTGTGACTTTATACATCTTTAGAGAGCCTCATGGCACCAAAGTGTAAGTTTATTCATGTTTATAAAAGTTATCATATCCATTGCTTTTGGTTCAGCTCCTTCACGATAAAGATTTTTGAGTATTTTACACTCCAGCACCCCGTGACCTCATTTTGTCATGTAACTTCTGTTTTTCATTTTTATAAGGTGTACACAAGTTTTATATGAATACTTTACCTTTTATACATTTTATTACCACATATTCATTCCTCTTTTTATAAATTTTTCTATATAGAAGGGTCATTTTCGACGATTTTTTGTATGTCCTAGATATTAACCCTTTGTTCACAGTGTAATTCACAGTAGGTTTTCTGCCGATTGATTTTTCTGTTTTCTTATCATCACTGTCATACATATGCAAATCTGATTAGATGTTTTTACATGTATATTCTATGTTTTGGTAGTGGTTATTTATCACTGATTGTCTGATATATTATACACATACACCATTGATTGTTTTTTGCCATGTCTTGATATTTTAAGTAATTTTCATTGCGAGAGTTAAAACTTTTTTCTGTTTATTATTTAGATGAGACACATTTGGTCTTGACTTGTTACATCTAATATGTTGATACTTACCGGATTAAATACTTGTCTCATCAGTGGATTTAATGAAACGTTCACCAAACACGCACTATTTCCATGCATACTTTACAAACAAATATGAGTACTTTATTGTGTTTACCATACATATTATGTTAGACTTTTATGATATCATTTGTTAATTAAGTCGATCGCCATTGTATTTCTGATATTTTTGTTTCTTTCAGTTTTTTACCCTCTCAGGAGGTTTTGTTCATCAGTGGGAAATAAATCATCAATTGGATTTTGTCTTCCCTTTTCTCTTGCGCCAGATCAGTCAAAAAACTTTGCCTAGATCCAGCAGTGGTAAAGATAGGAAGTCGTAACCAAAGATGTCATCTGGCTATCCTTTACGTCAAAGGAACCTTACGCCTGCAGCCGGTGATATTTTTCAAGACAAACAATGTTACTATATTTAGACACAACCTGGCAACACTGGAAAATGACATTCGAAAGCCCATCTCCGCCTTGTATGATAGCTTATCTGAAGATAAGGAGGCAATAAATGGCTACATCAATCAGAACTTCTCCAATTACGAGAACATTAATTCTCAGTATGTAGACTTTCTTGTGAGATCCAGAACTAGAGATGGCGAGGAACTACGTCTTGCACAACTACAGTCATACGATAATGTTAAAGAAGCTGTTATGAGGGCATTGAATAATCAGACTGATAATCAACCCAGATGTGATCATGAGTGCGACACTCAATCTCAGAGGTCTAGGTCAAGTTCATCATCAACTAGGTCAACTTTGTTACGTAAGAGAGCACAACTAAAAGCTACTAAGACAAAGTATGCTCAACAGCAAACCGAGTTATAGAAACTGAACATAAGTTTACAGAGATCAAGAAGGAGGCTGAAACACTAGAAACAGAAATCCGAGTTATGGAAAGTGAAACCTTCCAAGATGACAATGAATCTGTTGCAAGCGTACGTTTTCAACGAACACAGGAATGTGTTCAATCTTATAGTGTGACACAATATGATAGACCACAGATGTTGCAAAGCTACAGCCTAAATGTGAATGCTCCAAACTTTACAAGTTCACATCCAGTAACATGTACTAGTCAAAGTAGGCCATTGACAACAGTTGGATATCCTATCAGAACAGGACAGTCGACACCTGCTCCTGTTACTACATCTACGTCCAACTAACCCAATCCGACTGTTTCGTATCCTACTAGACCCAATATCCAATCTCAACCTCCACAAGGTCAACCTAGTGCTTCGTCAGCAACAGACATCTGTGAACTCATGACCAAAATGATTGCTAGAAAGGACAATGTAATCTTTTTTAAAGATTCTCTGATGAAGTACAGGCGCAAGTCAACGAGATAGAAAGAATAGACTTTATGATTGAAAGACAATTAAGACATTTAATGAATGCAAGACAGGAAATTGTAGTTTAGGAGAAGCTTATCGAAAACTATACAATCCAAAAGAGCAATTTGGAGGATACTGTTGGAATTTATGTAGATAAGAGTGTATAAGTGATAAGCCTATTTTTAGCAACATTGGCCATGTTTATTGAAGATTCAAAAATCGAAAAAAAACAACTATATGGTAAGAAACATCACTCTCAAATCTCACGACTACTGACAATGTAATCTTTTTTAAAGATTCTCTGATGAAGTACAGGCGCAAGTCAACGAGATAGAAAGAATAGACTTTATGATTGAAAGACAATTAAGACATTTAATGAATGCAAGACAGGAAATTGTAGTTTAGGAGAAGCTTATCGAAAACTATACAATCCAAAAGAGCAATTTGGAGGATACTGTTGGAATTTATGTAGATAAGAGTGTATAAGTGATAAGCCTATTTTTAGCAACATTGGCCATGTTTATTGAAGATTCCAAAATCGAAAAAAAAACTATATGGTAAGAAACATCACTCTCAAATCTCACGACTACTGATAACTAGAACTAAAGAAATGGTGCTAAGACTAAAGTTAACAAACAAGGACACAGATATGGACAACAACAACGAAGACAGCATAATACACTGTATATTTGCAATTTTTTGTGGTCGTATAAAAAGAGAAATTCTAACCTGACATTCCTCCACATCAAATTTATTGTTATAAGATCTCAGATGTTTCACTACTCCTGGTAAATGTTCCCCCAACTTCTGTAATACATCTAAGTTATGTTTAATACCATCCACATCCATTTGCCTATGGCTGATTTTGATAATCAAACAGTTGAATGGTTTCATTCAGGTCACCGGTTATTAAGTTTTTAAGAACAGCATTGAAAGAGGTAACTGAAGCTTTCATAATTCTCGCTGCTCTTTCAATGTCCTTAACAGATTCTGCAGTTTTGTATCCTTTGGTTTTTCTTATTTGACTTAATGTTTTAATTTTATTCTGCAATTGTGTAGTATCACTAAGAATTTTTTCAAATGCTTTGTTTCTTTTTCCCATTTTCTGTAAGAGAAAAAAAACACTATAATACTGACAAAAATCATCAACGGTCATTGAAATAAATCTGGGATAAAATTTTAGAAGAATAAATTAAGTTCAACTGAAAATCATGTTTAGATGTTTTTATCATCAGAAATCTTAGTTTCATCTTCAGATTTCATTTTTTTTAACTTTCAGCTGTTGTAGAGTTCCATTTGTACTGTTTGAAAGGCTATATTACTTTCAGTTGCAGTCTCAGTTCCACTTTATCATTCTCATTCTCAGTTTCTACATCTACAAAAATGCAATTATTAAGTGAATGCCTAGTATTTAAGCTTAAAGCCGAATTTCACCCATTGCCAATACCACATAAATCATGTGTTATACCTTTCAAACTAATGTCTGTCAGTTTTCGACCAGCATACTTGGCAGATAGATCAAATTCTTGAAGAAGCATGAGTTTGCTAATCTCTGTTCTTTCTATAATAGATAATGTCGATAATGTATCTTATGTATATCAAGACTGTGACCAAGGTGGTTGACAAGCCACGTCTGTTGTTGTTCACTTAGATCGAAAACCTGTTAGAACAATATAATTTATGTAGAATTGAAATTTTCAATAAAATCTAAATATTGATAACATACATGTACAAGAGGCACCATGGTGCCTTAATCGCTCACCTGGTACCTGATGGCCAACTAAGAAAACAAGGGCAATAACTCCATTTTCAAAATGAAACAAGTATCAACAGAATACAATGGCAGCAATCTTAATTTTAACATTACAATTTCTAACATTGCACCATATAAATCCCTAATATACCAATTTTTGTCAAAAACTGTGGACATAAAAAAATCTGCTAATTATGGCAGCTATCTTGGGTGGCCATTTTGAAATACCAATTTTCATCGAAATCTGTAAACGTTTAAAAAATCAGCTCATTTTGGCGGCCATCTTGAAATTTTTGTACGATTTTTTTCTTAGTTCAATAAAGTCCTACTAACTGAACACAATTTGTTCTTGCAGCCATTATTTATCTTCTTTCGTTTTCACCAGAACAGCCTCCAAATATCAAAATTTGCAAAACAATGACATTTCAGGGGCTATAACTCCTACATCCGTATATGGATATTTCTGAAAATTGGTACACTGGTAAATCTTATGATGCTGAACAATTCAATAAGCAAAATTTTTTCTCAATCTGCAACGGTTTCCATTTTAAAGGCTAAAACATGGGAAAATGTGATTATTTTTTCTTCAAAGGGCAATAACTCCTATAATGGATCGTCTGGCAACATCGACTCAATGGAGACTGTCGTAGAGCTTGTGATTCTGCAGAGCCTATGAAGCTTCAGATTTTTTCTATCTATTATTGTTATAAGCCAATTTATGCGATTTTACCCCTATGTTATATTTTTAGTAACGACAGCATTTTTTTTTCCAGATCGCTTCGAAATGAGGATACTTGGTAGCCAACATGTCAAGAAACATTACTGCAAAGTTTCAGCAAATCCGTTAAGTGGTTTCATAGAAGAATTTTTTAAAAGTTTACGCCGACTGACAACTACAGATGACAGATGCATAGTGATGGCATAAGCTCACCGCTGGCCATAGGCCAGATGAGCTAACAAATAACCTCTCTTATTTTGCAAAAGATAATTTAACTTTGTTTATTTATTACATTATATATTAGAATGTGACTGTCTATGATTTATGTTTTAAAAATCAATGAAACTGCAGAATATTGCATTCAATCTTTAAATACAAAGACATGTATCTTTCACCGATAGGCCAAACAATTTTGAATTATTGAAATGATGATGATTATATAATTATAAGTAATGCTTGCTCTCATACTCACACTTTCTTAATTTTGCTATATTTGTAGTGAAAGCTATTAAAAGTTTACTTTATATACTTTACCTGTGATATTGTGGTTGTGTACTTTTTCAGATTTACTGAAGTGATTTTCTGTGGTTTTACTAAATCAACTTCACTACATATTCTTTTAAGGCAATCGTAGGCACCGTCACCCCATTTCCTAAAAAATAAAAGCAATCAAGTTGATCAGTATCCAAATTATTTTGCACAACTGAATCTGCCAAAGTTCTATCTGTCAAAAATTTAAAGATATGAAATTATAGCTACAATAATGCAACTCCTTAGACATCTTTGATTAGGCGGAATCAAAGATGTCTAAGGAGCTGCATTATTGTAGCTAATGAAATTACACAGCAATGCAAGGACATCCATTGCTATTGAACACCACAGAACTTTATTCAACCACTAAATAAGTAAAAGACTTGTATAAAGATAAACTTTTACGTAAATTAACCTTTATTTTTTTTACAAATTAAACAAAGATATGTGAACAAAATCTTTTAAACGAAAAAATCGACTATTTTATCCAGTACTCATATACAGGTCTATGGTAGCGCAAAAAAGTCAATCGCGAATATTGATTATAACATGAAAGTAACCAAAACTTAATAAACAAAAAATATATGTAGGATAGATTACTTACTAAAATTTGATAAAAGTTAAATAAAATTAAGACAAATACAAATAATACTGACACAGATCTACAAACGTAAAAGTGCATGTGGTTTTGGTAGTGTAACGAAAAGTGTTCTGTGGTACTTGTATATTGCCAATAACTAAATGTTTTTATCAAAACTTGAACCCTTTTTTGAACCCAATCGGAACCTTTCATGATTTTCAGCTGATTGAGATTAAGAATCCAGAGAACTTAATTAGTGAATCTATAAATAAACTGCTGTATTTTATCTTAGCACGTGCATAGGCTATTTTTAGCTAAACTGTATATAAACAAAGAAACAGAAAGTATGATCATATCTATTTTCACTACAATTTCACCCATTATTGTTCCAGCTTAAACTTGCCCCTTTTCTGTCATTTTTCCCACGAAAAAGCTGTGGATTATTATTTTTTTCATAACGAATCCCAGGTTTGTCCGCACTTTCCATTTTTACCTTAAAGTCAATTTGGAGCGCCTCTGAGTGCAGTTCTTGATTCATCAATCATTGGATTATCTGCCCGCCTAGCTACAATAATGTAGCTCCTTTGACATCTTTGATTCCACCTAATCAAAGATGTCAAAGGAGCTACATTATTGTAGCTACTGCCCGCCATAATCTAAAATGCTCATCATAATACAGAGCATCCCTCTCCCCTACATGATCATGGATCTTTTGCACAATTGCCATATATTTCTTAAAATCTGAGGACTGCTCTGGATATTTTGTACAATTAATCGAAACGAAAATGTGAAAAGCACTAACCCACTGACTAAATGAATTAAAAAGAATTTTCTTTCTTTCTGTATAAACTGAATTTGATTGTCAACCTGCACTACTTGTAATTTTGCGGCAGACTGTTTTTGAAGCAGGCTACTTATTGAAATATATTCCTCTGCCGAAATTTTGAATTTGAGTTTCAGGTCAACAGCCTGTCCTAACGAACGTCCAGCATGTAGTGGACCAACTGAATTCGAACTTTGATTACAGTTGGCGTTGATGAAGAGGCTATTTATTTACCTATGTTTCCATTTGATGGCACCTGTTCTGCCTCTGACACTACTTGTTGTTTGTTATGTTGATCTCCCCCATTGTTTGTTGGTGCAGTATTAGTTTTTTGATTGATTTTGTCTACAACCATATCGACAATCATCGGGACCATTTCTGAAATTATCTCCTTTGTCTTTGTTTCAGTGGCACACCGCGTACTCGTGTGCTAGGTAGCGTAGAACTTTCAGTTCGTCTTCGCTTTTTAGCAGGCTGAGGCATCTTGACTACAAAATGAAAATAACCTTGTTAGTACTGTCAACAAGTATGCAACCTATCAGGCTGATTAAATTATACTTTTCTGATGTTGTATGACAAGTGTTTTTTTTTTTTTTTGGTTTTTAGCTCACTTGACCCGAGTGACAAGTGAGCTATTGTCATCACTTGGCGTCCGTCCGTCGTCCGTAAACTTTTTAAAACGTTAACTCCTCTGACACCATAAGTCCAATTGCAACCAAACTAGGTATGGTTGTTCATTAGCATTCGGTGCTTAGAACTGATGTGGGGATTTTTGATTCGTCGTAAAACATGGCCGCCATGGCTAAAAATAGAACATAGGGGTAAAATGCAGTTTTTTGCAAATAACTCAAAAACGGTGACAGATATCAAAATTCTGGCATATGGTAAAAGTGATCAGCACCTCAAGATCTACCTACCCTGAAATTTTGAAGAAAAATCCAACGACCCATGTAGGAGTTATTGCCCTTTTTGTGGATTTTTTTGCAAATTTTGCACCTGTTTAGCTCAATATCTTGAAAACTATACTAGATATTTGAGAAATTTAAATTGCATATTGTTAAGCACATCAAAAAGATCTACAAAATATTTAACATGGTCAACATTGTAGGACCTTTCCTTTTAGGAGTTATTGCGCTTAGAACGTCAAAATTTAGCATTTTAACTGCATTTCCTCATTACATTGAAAACGTTAACTCCTCTGACACTTTAAGTCCAAATGGAACGAAACTTGGTATAGTTGTTTATTAGCATTAGGTGTATAGAACTGATGTGGGGATTTTTGATTGGTCGTAAAACATGGCCGCTGTGGCTAAAAATAGAACATAGGGGTAAATGGCAGTTTTTTGCAAATAACTCTAAAACGGTGACAGATTTCAAAATTTTGATCGGGAACAAAAGTGATCAGCACCTCAAGATCTACCAGCTCTGAAATTTTGAAGAAAATCCAACAACCCATGTAGGAGTAATTGCCCTTTTTGTGGATTATTTGCAAATTTTGCACCTGTTTAGCTCAATATCTTGAAAACTACACAAGATATTTGAGAAATTTAAATTGCATATTGTTAGGCGCATCAAGATCTACAAAATTTGTAGATTTTTCGTCTTCAAAACATTGTCCAACTCTTCTACGTGAAAAAGAAATCAATAAACTTAAAGCAGAAAAGAACATTACCTACCAAGAAGCTCGTCGTCAAGTCTCTATCTCGAGTGATACAGCACCATCCATGTCTTACGCGGAGGCTGCTAAACCCTCTAGGACATATGGTTGGCAAACCATGTACACTTGGCCTGAGGGTGAAATTAAGCCCCGTACTTGCAACACCAATGGATGGATGTTTGGTGCTGACTGTTTCGTGGATGATATCCCAAAAAGCAATATCAAATACGCGAAGCCTTGGAAGGAATTGTGTGATAATCATCCCCCACCACGTAAGTCAACAGCAGGTCAATGGTCGATGAGGATTTGTTTATAATTCCACGAAAATCGTCTTGGACTGGATTTGGAGCTCCAACCAAAGCTTCTAATCCTCAACCCCCATCAATTTCTCTTTCTTCCAAACAGAGTCAATCGTCTTCTTCAAGGTCGTCATCTGCTGCTCAACCTGGAAATAGACAGCAGCGACCCTCACAGCCAGGAAGACGCCAGAGTTCATCGCAGCAGAAGTCACCGCTTAAAATGCGTAGATCAAAGAAGGCCGAACGAGATGCAATTTATATGCATAATCGTTTCGGCTCTCATGGTGACGAAATGGAGTCTGATATGGATCCATCGGAAACACCTGTCGACCGTTCACAGAGCCAGTCTTCACAGAGGAGACGTAGGCGATCACTCGGTAGACTTTCTGATCCCATACAGACTCCAAGATGAGTACCATCATTCAATGGAATTGCCGAGGCCTTAAGGCCAACTTTCTTGAATTACAACTCATGGTGCAGTCTTTAAATCCAACTGTCTTTTGTCTTCAGGAAACACACCTCAAGAAAACTGACACGATTTCCTTGAAGGGTTTTTCTATGTATAACACATTTTCTAATACAGAACGAGCTTCTGGCGGATCCTCCATCTTAGTTAAGGATCGTATTCTCCATAGTTCGATTCCTTTAACTACCGATCTGAGGGCAGTTGCCGTTAGAGTTTCATTACATCAAACAATAACCCTATGTTCAGTTTATATACCACCTAATGATAACTTAACTTTAGCACAACTTCAAAATTTAACGGATCAGCTTCCTGCTCCATACATGTTAGTTGGGGACTTCAATGCCCACAACCCATTATGGGGCAGTGCCAACTTGAATGATAAGGGTAAAAACATTGAGGATTTTGTATCAAAAGAATCTCTTTGTATCTTTAATGATGGTTCTTCTACATTTTTACATTCTGGAAATGGAACATACTCATCAATTGATCTCTCAATTTGTGATCCTTCTCCTTTAACAGATTTCTCATGGCAAGTCAATGATGATCTCTGTGGAAGTGATCACTTTCCTATTATATTAAAAGATCTTTTTGGTGAACCTGAACAAATAATTCCTCGCTATAAGTTAGAGAAGGCCGATTGGCAAAAAACTTTAATACTTTGTTCGGAAAAATTAAGACCAGAAATTTTTTATCAGGACCAAGAACCAATAACAACTTTTAACCAAACTCTTATCTCTATAGTTGATGAAACCATTCCAAAGACCTCGGCAACTCCTAAAAAACTCAATAAACCTTGGGTCACAGACGAGTGTGACAAGGCTATCGACGATAGAAATAAAGCTCAAAAACAATTTGGCAAACAACAAACGAAAGAAAATTTGAGTAATTTTAGAATTTTTCGGGCAAAGGCTAGACGAACTTGTCGACAATCCAGAAGAATATCCTGGAGAAATTTTGTATCTGGTTTAACTTCACGAACTCCCATGAATAAAATTTGGAATTTCATACAAAAACTCAAAGGTAAAAACTCTAAATCCTCAGTTAAACATCTAAACGTTGGCAATTCCACTTTAACATCTGAAAAGGACATTGCCAACAAACTAGCTGAGACTTTTGCCAAACATTCATCTTCATCTAATTACAAACCTGACTTCCAAAAATTTAAACGTACAGCTGAAAAAACGAAATTGAACTTTAACTCTGACAATTCGGAGAGCTTTAATTCTCCTTTCTCTTTAGATGAGCTTAAAACTTCCTTAAATAAAGCCCATGACACTGCATGTGGCCCTGATAGCATCCACTATCAACTGTTAAAACATCTTCCTGATATATCGATGAAGACTCTTCTAAATTTAATGAATGATATATGGATAAATGGAAAATTGCCCGAAATATGGAAGCTTGCCACTGTTGTTCCTATCCCTAAGCCGGGGAAGGATCACACAGATGCTTCCAACTATCGTCCGATAGCATTGACAAGCTGCGTCTGTAAGACTCTAGAACGCATGATCAACGATCGGCTCGTTTGGTTCCTCGAGCCCAATGGACTCATTTCGAATATCCAGTGTGGATTCCGCCATGGCAGGAGCACGCTTGATCATTTGGTCCGTTTTGAGTCTTTTCTTCGAAATGCATTTGCGAAGAACGAACATGTGGTGTCTATCTTATTCGATCTCGAAAAAGCTTATGACACCACATGGAAGTATGGTATTTTAAAGGACATTTCTGATATGGGGTTGAATGGAAGGTTACCAACTTTCTTGGCCGACTTTCTTTCTGACAGACACTTTAATGTTAAAGTTCATAAGACTTTTTCTGAAGAGTTTGATCAAGAAATGGTCCCGTGCGAGGCCCGGGTGGCGAATAGGCCCGCAGCAAAGCCTAGCTTGTCGTAAGAGGCGACTAAGGGTCTTGGGATTCTGACGTCGGGTCAGTGCTCAGCCCACAGAGCGACCAAGTGTGTACCCTAGGTGGCTGAATAGGGTAGCCCTCGTCCGCGGGGGTTGTCAGGTCTATAATACGGAAACCCTGACCGCCGACCATAGTGGGCCAACGTGTGTGGAGAGTGCCACGCTTCATGCACGTAAAAGACCCCTTTGTGGACCGCCCAGTAGTGCACCACATAGGCTAAATTTTCCGCCCCTACCCATCTCTCCCCTTTTCCTGTGGTTCTTCAAAATCTACCGTTCCTTTGTGTCCCACCCCATCCCCATGTTTCATTTATCATCATCATTTCATGTTCATTTTATCATCCTTTTCATGTTCATCGCCTGTAAATAACCTATATAGCGTTGCACGGGCGTAAAACACCAACTCACTCACTCACTCATTGATCAAGAAATGGGTGTGCCTCAGTGTAGCATCCTTTCGGTCACTCTCTTTAGTATTAAAATAAATAGTATTGCCAAAGTTCTCCAAGATAATATTGAAGGTTCTTTATATGTTGATGACTTTTTAATATGCTACAGTGCAAAAAACATGAATACCATTGAAAGAAATGGGCCTCTGAAAATGGTGTCAAATTTTCAGAGAGTAAAACTGTTGCTATGCATTTTTGTAAGAAACGGAAACTTCATCCTGATCCAGATCTCTTTTTGTATATTAACAAAAAAATAAAGATAGTTGAAGAAGCAAAATTTCTTGGCGTCCTTTTTGACAGAAAACTTTCCTTTCTCCCCCATATCAAAATGTTAAAATCAAGATGCCTAAAATCTCTTGATGTTTTAAAAGTTGTTTCCAGTACTGACTGGGGAGCTGATAAATCAGTTCTTTTAAATTTGTATAGGTCCATTGTTAGATCGAAATTGGATTATGGTTCAATTATTTATGGGTCAGCGAAAAAGTCTTATTTACAGATTTTAGACGCTGTTCATCATCAGGGATTGCGTCTCTGTCTCGGTGCATACAGGACCTCCCCCATTGAGAGCCTGTATGCAGAGGTAAATGAGCCATCCCTGAAGCATCGAAGAATTAAACTCGGTTTGCAATATGCCACCAAATTAAACCAAACAACCCTGCCTACGACTGTGTTTTTTAACCACCTCTTAGGAATATGTATGAAAAACATGAAAACAAAACTCCTCCTTTTGGTATTTGTATCGAACCTCACCTGACTAATCTGAGGATTGATTTAGAAACTATAAAACCTGTCAAGCCTTTGAGAGTTCCACCCTGTGAACTTTTAAGCCAAAATTTATTTTTGATCTCCGTAAACATAAAAAGTCTGAAACAAATCATCTGCTTATACAACAAGATTACTGCGAAATTAAATCCAAATATCCTGATTTTTCAACAGCATATACAGATGGCTCTAAAGATGGTGATAGTGTTGCTGCTACGGCTGACTTAGAAGATAGCATTTCTACGCAACGCGTCCCGTCTACTGCTTCCATTTTTACAGCTGAAGCAAGAGCCATCATTTTAGCCCTCAGGCTTATTGATGCTTCAGAACACTCTCAATTCTTTGTTTGTTCTGATTCTCTCTCTTGTCTTCTGGCAGTTGAGAATTGTAATTTTAAAATCCCATTAATTTCTAAAATTGTATATATAGTGGATCAATTGATAAGAGGTGGCGTGGAATTGATTTTCCTATGGGTACCCAGTCATACTGGTATTCATGGGAATTCAGTCGTGGACAGGGTTGCGAAGGAAGCCCTTCGGAATCCAATATCCAAATGTTTTATTTCTTATTCGGACTGTAGAAATAAAATCAGAATATATGTTCAAAGTTTATGGGACGAGGTTTGGGCTGCCGCTGAGCACAACAAACTTCATGAGCTCAAGCCACAGCTTGGGGAGAGTCATGCCTCATTCCGATGCCGTCGAGACCAAGTAGTCATCACTAGATGCCGCATAGGTCATTCTAGAGTCACTCATGGCTACTTGATGACACAAGAGAAGGAAGTTCCGATGTGCATCCCTTGTGACTCACGGTATTCTTTGAGGCATGTTCTCCTTGACTGTGTTGATCTTGCTCCTATTCGTATGAAGTATTTCAACTGTGCATCCATGCACGATTTGTTCAGCGGCATCCCAGCCGATGCCATTTTATCATTTTTAAAAGAAATTGGTCAGTACTCAAAATTATAATTCTTAAAATAAAATCACCATTTGTAAATTCTTTTGTTGCTATTATAATTAATCTTTAGCTCGTTATTGTCAAGTTCTTTTTGCTATCGCTGTAAATGGTTTTATATTTTAGTGTGTTAATTTTAAATGATTATTTTATCTATTTATTTTCTAGTCATTCTTTTTATTTTATCTACGGTCTTTTGACTTTGTTTTATATTAATGTGTTATTTACATAATTATTTCAACCTGTTTATGTCCCGATGATGGCTGCAATATCGCCGACGGGACATTATACAACTAACAATCAATCAATCAATCATCTCAATATGATGTCATTTTTGAAAGATTGTCAGAATCCAAATCGTTAATAGGGTTGATAGAAAATCATACAATAAGGGTTATAGTCGATGAAAACACAAAATAAGGGGTAGGGGTTAGAACAAATAGATAAAGTTCAGGTAAAGGATAGTACATAAACGTACACTTAGGGTAAAGGTTAGTGTAAAACATATACTTAGGGTTAGGTTTAGCATAAAACACTCAATTAGGGTTAGGGGTTAGCATATTAAGATACACTTAGGGTTAGGGTTAGTACAAAATCATACAATTAGGGTTAGGTTCGATGAAAACCCAAAATAAGGGGTAGGGGTTAGTACAAAAAATGCATTTATGATAAGGGTTAGTACAAAAACGTACCATATGGATTAGGGTTAGTGTAAAACATATAATTAGGGTTTGTATCAAACACACAACTAGGATTTGGGCTTAGCATATTAAGATACACTTAGGGTTAGGGTTAGTACAAAATCATACAATTAGGGTTAGGGTCGATGAAAACACAAAAAAAGGTGTAGGGGTTAGTACAAAGAGATACAGTTTAGGTAAAGGATAGTAAAAAAAAACGTGCAATTAGGGTGAGGGTTAGTATAAAACATAATTAGGGTATGCTAAGTATAAAACACCCAATTAAGGTTAGGGGTTAGCATATTAAGATACATTTAGAGTTAGGGTTAGTACAAAATCATACAATTAGGAATAGGGTGGATGAAAACACAAAATAAGGGGTAGGGGTTAGTACAAAAATGCATTTATGACAAGGGTTAGTACAAAAACTTACAATTAGGGTTAGGGTTAGTGTAAAAAATATAATTAGGGTTAGGGTTAGTATCAAACACACAACTAAGATTTGGGCTAAGCATATTAAGATACACTTAGGGTTTGGGTTGATGAAAACACAAAAAAGGGGTAGGGGTTAGTAGAAAGAGATACAGTTCAGGTAAAGGTTACTACATAAATGTACAATTAGGGTGAGGGTTAGGGTAAAACATATAATTAGGGTTACGTTTAGTATAAAACACACAATTAGGGAAAGGGGTTAGCATATTTAGATACACTTAGGGTTAGTACAACATCATACAATTAGGGTTAGGGTTAGTGTAAAACATATAATTAGGGTTAGGGTTAGTATAAAACACACAATTAGAGTTAGGGGTTAGCATATTAAGATACACTTAGGGTTAGGGTTAATAGAAAATCATACAATAAGGGTTATAGTCGTGGAAAACACAAAATAAGGGGTAGGGGTTAGAACAAAGAGATACAGTTCAGGTAAAGGTTAGTACATTGAATATTAATAATATATTCTTGCATCTCAATTTGTAATGTGAACTTGATCTATCTATAGTGAGTAAATGGAATTGACTGTGACGACTTAAGCTTCAAGCAGGAAATAACTAGAAAATGGGTCAAAGAGGAAAATAACTGGTTGCATTAACATATTATTTCTAAAATCATGAACTGGATGGGCCCTGTCTGTATAGAATCTAAGCTGTTACCCAAACTATTTGCACCAATACAAATCATAATTGGTAAAACATGTAGTGAACATCCAATAGACCTGAAAATCAATCCACCATATGGGTCCTCACCAAAGAAAGCATACAAAATTTCAGAACCCTATCATTAAAAGTTTCTGGGAAATGGTTAAGAAAATTTACAGTTGACCCAAAGGGGAAAGGAAATGACCAAGTCGTAAAACTGCACATGTATGTCTGACAGACTAGAACACAAATCACACCATGTGAGACTCCACATGATATTCAATACAAAATTTCAAAACCTTAACAAGTACAGCATGCACATCCATTAATCTTTTCAGACTTTAGTGAAACTGAGTCAAAAATTAAATGACAACATTTGTAACCTGAAGTCTTTCTTGTCTTTTCCTAAGTTTATCTTTCTGCCTGGCAGCTCGAGTGTTCTTTCCACTTGTTTTCTTTTTTGGCATTTTAGAATACTTTACTTAGACTCAATCTGAAAAAGTAAGCATCATTTATATAAGAGAAAAATAGAAAATTTGAGCAAAATCCATTGAGTTGCATCTCAGAAAAAATGTGACTGACAAACAAAATGTTGAAAATTCATTAAGTGGATAAAGTTTCATAAGTCATGAAAAATGAGTCAAAGCCAAATGGCGGTATGGAATGATCCAAGACATATGGTGGTAAACATTTCTACCAAATTTCAGCAAAATCTGTTTTCAGAGGAGTTGCTTTCACAAAATACATTACGAACAGACATATGGACGGATGAACACCATTACTAAGTCCATCAAACACATTGCAGCAGGGGACAAATAATACAGATAAGTAAAGTTTTGTTTTGAACAATTAAGACATAAAACATAATTTATTAGGGAAACACATATACAACAAATGGTCATTGCTAACATATTTAAGAACTATGAGCTACAAATATAATGGTTACTATTATGTGTAACTGTTCAAAGTAGTTGCAAGGCATTTGCCACATTATAGTACATATTGTTTTGCTTGATGAATATAATTACTGTGTGTAAAGTTACTTAATGATTTACCATATATACATGTATTAGAACAGTTAGATAAATATTACCTTTGACTACACATATACAGTTTCCTGAATGTCTTTGTTGAATATTGTACATTATTTCCCTTTCTTCAGCATCTTCTATTCAGATCTCTAAAAAAACATTTATTAGAATCAAAAGAAACCAATTTCAATAGTACATATCCTTTGCAATTTACAGAAAAACAAAATAAGTATAATAAATAACAAAACAATTCAGTATGTATTTCTGTTACATAAACGATGTACAAATTTTGGTTTTTTTTAATGTTTATTGTTCAAAGTTGTCCTCTCTTTCAACAGCAGTGTTGTTCTCTTCAACGTTGTTCTCTCTTTCAACGACAGTGCTGTTCTCTTCAATGTTGTCCTCTCTTTCAACAACAGTGCTGTTTTCTTCAACATTGTCATCTCTTTCAATGACAGTGTTGTCCTGTATTTCAACAACATTTCCATCGGTTTCATCATGACCATCATTACTTGGTGTAGATGTGAAGAAATCATCTGTAAAGGCAGTTAAAAGTTCCTGGCTGTTGTCAAGTTCTAGTTTGATCTTCTTGCATTGTTCTTGAGAAGCATACATGTCACATCTGGCTTCTGAGAATTTTGCCTGCAGGTGTTTGTTTTACCTTTTGTGAGTTTCTACGAAGGACATGTTTTCCTTTATGGCAGTAGTTACATTGTTTGTGCCATCTATGTTTTTGCTCATATGAGCTGCTATTTCATCAGTGATATCACTGATTTCGTTCAACCGGCCAATGTTGACATTGCCTTCTCTTTGAATCTTAAACAGTAATCCCACTATCTTTAATGACAAGTCTGTTACTTTCTCCGACGATTCTTTAATTTGATTTAGTATGTTGATTGGTTCCATGATGATCTGTATAAAGATGAGAATTCTAAAGTAATATGAAGTCAAAATAAAGTGTTCATAAAAAACCTGTTAATATTACTATTACATAAGTAGATACCTGGCAGACCATGTGAAATGTCAAATGTATACTCCAAATTATTACGTTTTTGAGTTTAAGTGATCCCAAGAGCTTTGTCACAAAAAGTTGAACCTGAAAGGTAAAACACAGACTCTAAGAAGGACAAACATTTGAAAAAGACTCCAATGTTGGTTGCTACATGTATGTTTAGTCCTTGATATAATAGTGTACAAAATTTCATGAAGATCCAACTGAAGAACAGACAAACGAACAGATCGAAAAACTGTATAAAAATCTTGTAAATGTTGATGTACGGTACATGGCTCAAAAAGTTGAACCTGAAAGGTAAAACACAGACTCTAAGAAGGACAAACATTTGAAAAAGACTCCAATGTTGGTTGCTACATGTATATTTAGTCCTTGATCCAACTGAAGAACAGACAAACGAACAGATCGAAAAACTGTATAAAAATCTTGTTAATGTTGATGTACGGTACATGGCTCAAAAAGTTGAGTGAGTGAGTTGGTGATATAGGTTATTTACAGCCGATGAACATGAAAAGGATGATAAAATGAACATGAAATATGGGACTGGGGAGGGACACAAAGGAACGGTAAATTTTGAAGAACCACAGGAAAAGGGGAGAGATGGGTAGGGGCGGAAAATTTAGCCTATGTGGTGCACTACTTGGTGGTCCACAAATGGGTCTTTTACGTGCATGAAGCGTGGTACTCTCCACACACGTTGGCCCACTATGGTCGGCGGTCAGGGTTTCCGTATTATAGACCTGACAACCCCCGCGGACGAGGGCTACCCTATTCAGCCATCTAGGGTACACACTTGGTCGCTCTGTGGGCTGAGCACTGACCCGACGTCAGAATCCCAAGACCCTTAGTCGCCTCTTACGACAAGCTAGGCTCTGCTGTGGGCCTATTCGCCACCCGGGCCCCGCACGGGACTCAAAGTTGAACCTGAAAGGTAAAACACAGACTCTAAGAAGGACAAACATTTGAAAAAGACTCCAATGTTGGTTGCTACATGTATGTTTAGTCCTTGATATAATAGTGTACAAAATTTCATGAAGACCCAACTGAAGAACAGACAAACGAACAGATCGAAAAACTGTATAAAAATCTTGTAAATGTTGATGTACGGTACATGGCTCAAAAAGTTGAACCTGAAAGGTAAAACACAGACTCTAAGAAGAACAAACATTTGAAAAAGACTCCAATGTTGGTTGCTACATGTATGTTTAGTCCTTGATAAAATAGTGTACAAAATTTCATGAAGATCCAACTGAAGAACAGACAAACGAACAGATCGAAAAACTGTATAAAAATCTTGTAAATGTTGATGTACGGTACATGGCTCAAACAGTTGAACCTGAAAGGTAAAACACAGACTCTAAGAAGGACAAACATTTGAAAAAGACTCCAATGTTGGTTGCTACATGTATGTTTAGTCCTTGATCCAACTGAAGAACAGACAAACGAACAGATCGAAAAACTGTATAAAAATCTTGTTAATGTTGATGTACGGTACATGGCTCAAAAAGTTGAGTGAGTGAGTGAGTGAGTTGGTGATATAGGTTATTTACAGTCGATGAACATGAAAAGGATGATAAAATGAACATGAAATATGGGACTGGGGAGGGACACAAAGGAACGGTAAATTTTGAAGAACCACAGGAAAAGGGGAGAGATGGGTAGGGGCGGAAAATTTAGCCTATGTGGTGCACTACTTGGTGGTCCACAAATGGGTCTTTTACGTGCATGAAGCGTGGTACTCTCCACACACGTTGGCCCACTATGGTCGGCGGTCAGGGTTTCCGTATTATAGACCTGACAACCCCCGCGGACGAGGGCTACCCTATTCAGCCATCTAGGGTACACACTTGGTCGCTCTGTGGGCTGAGCACTGACCCGACGTCAGAATCCCAAGACCCTTAGTCGCCTCTTACGACAAGCTAGGCTCTGCTGTGGGCCTATTCGCCACCCGGGCCCCGCACGGGACTCAAAGTTGAACCTGAAAGGTAAAACACAGACTCTAAGAAGAACAAACATTTGAAAAAGACTCCAATGTTGGTTGCTACATGTATGTTTAGTCCTTGATAAAATAGTGTACAAAATTTCATGAAGATCCAACTGAAGAACAGACAAACGAACAGATCGAAAAACTGTATAAAAATCTTGTAAATGTTGATGTACGGTACATGGCTCAAACAGTTGAACCTGAAAGGTAAAACACAGACTCTAAGAAGGACAAACATTTGAAAAAGACTCCAATGTTGGTTGCTACATGTATGTTTAGTCCTTGATCCAACTGAAGAACAGACAAACGAACAGATCGAAAAACTGTATAAAAATTTTGTTAATGTTGATGTACGGTACATGGCTCAAAAAGTTGAGTGAGTGAGTTGGTGTTTTACGCCCGTGCAACGCTATATAGGTTATTTACAGCCGATGAACATGAAAAGGATGATAAAATGAACATGAAATGATGATGATAAATGAAATATGGGGATGGGGTGGGACACAAAGGAACGGTAAATTTTGAAGAACCACAGGAAAAGGGGAGAGATGGGTAGGGGCGGAAAATTTAGCCTATGTGGTGCACTACTTGGCGGTCCACAAAGGGGTCTTTTACGTGCATGAAGCGTGGCCCACTATGGTCGGCGGTCAGGGTTTCCGTATTATAGACCTGACAACCCCCGCGGACGAGGGCTACCCTATTCAGCCATCTAGGGTACACACTTGGTCGCTCTGTGGGCTGAGCACTGACCCGACGTTAGAATCCCAAGACCCTTAGTCGCCTCTTACGACAAGCTAGGCTCTGCTGCGGGCCTATTCGCCACCCGGGCCCCGCACGGGACTCAAAGTTGAACCTGAAAGGTAAAACAGACTCTAAGAAGGACAAACATTTGAAAAAGACTCCAATGTTGGTTGCTACATGTATGTTTAGTCCTTGATATAATAGTGTACTAAATTTCATGAAGATCCAACTGAAGAACAGACAAACGAACAGATCGAAAAACTGTATAAAAATCTTGTAAATGTTGATGTACGGTACATGGCTCAAAAAGTTGAACCTGAAAGGTAAAACACAGACTCTAAGAAGGACAAACATTTGAAAAAGACTCCAATGTTGGTTGCTACATGTATGTTTAGTCCTTGATATAATAGTGTACAAAATTTCATGAAGATCCAACTGAAGAACAGACAAACGAACAGATCGAAAAACTGTATAAAAATCTTGTAAATGTTGTAAAACTGATAATAAATGTTGTGTTAAAAAAGTGTCTATTATGTTGAACAAAAACGCAGCATTAAATTTTGTAGTATTTATAACAATGGGAAAAAGGCAACATACGGCACTTCGGGCATTTAATAAAAAGACATGCTGGATATTTTTAAGGCTGTTTCACAGGGTTATCGTCAGCTTCTTCCCACAGACGGCATAGCACACCGTTTCTGACATCTAAACGTTTCCAATTGGCTATGTAAAACTTGTATTCTCTGCTTTTACTGCTAAAACATTCCCGTGTAGGTTTTTGAATCTTAAAATTTCTCCGATGGTATCATCTTCTTCTTGCATCTTCCTGATCAATTCAATGTCACTTTAATCTACTGATGGAATTTTCTTTGGTGTTGCTGGTGTCGGTCTGTTGGGTTTCCTCCCGCTCCTTAAAACTATTGCTTCCCCTGAAGCACCATCAGGATCCTGCTGGGACTGGACCCATCGGGATAAATAAAACTATTGGTTAAAAGCCTCCTTCTCTCCACTGGCCAGTATGGCTGTCTGTTCATGACCAGGCGGCCTCCAGCACCAGGCCTGGTGCCCACACATCACCCCAGTCCCGTGCGGGGCCCGGGAGGCGAATAGGCCCGCAGCAGCGCTAAGCTTGTCGGTAAAAGTCCACTAAAGAGCGCTCAGAAACCTGAAATCGGGGTCAGGCCGCTTTGCCCACAAAGCGACTGGGATGTGTGCCCCAGGTGGTTGAATGGGGCAGCCCTGACATCGAGAGATGCGGGGTCGTCAGGCGATAATGCGGAAAACCTGACCGCAAACCATAGTGGTGCACCGTGTTGGGAAAAATGTCACGTTCCTCGCGTGACTATAGTCTTGTATATAGTTATCAGAAGCCTTGTTTTACACATCAACTTGTAGACAGTAGAAAATGATTGTGCTACCACCTCTATTACTCTGCCACATATAACTATTAAGATATTTTGAAGCTCCCCATTGTATAACATGTCTTAAATGTCCTCCCCCCAACGATATGCAGCTGTTCAAAAAGTTATCCTAGTAATACTGTCTGCATTACCGAAAATATCCAGCAACATTTATTATGTTTTTATCTGATGTGCCATGATGAAACATGGCAAAAAGACAGTTTCCGGCACACATTGGCCCAACATAGGCTTTATCATTTCCATGCTTCCTGAAAAAAAATATAAATTTGTGATCAAGATTTTATGTTTCGACAACAATGTAGTGTCTTTAGGATATTGTTTTATTTTTACTTCCTCAATGATCCACAAAAGCTCTTTTCAATTACACTTTGTGTCATTTGTGTAACACGAAATAATAAAAAGCTACGCCGAGCGCAGCATGATACGACCGCAACAAGTTTAATAGATGCATTAGTGTTAGTTAAAACAAGCATTTTGCGCGAAATATTGTTGAATCGAAATGCTATCAATGAAACAACTAATTAAGAATGTCAAAATGAGGATGTGCACTAGTTCGGCGCACGAAATTAAAAAAAAATATTTGATAGATTGATCTGTTTAATTAAAACTTGTAAGGAAAAAATCTTAAGTAAAATAAATATGTTTATGCTGCATTGGTGTGGTAATTGTGAACTTACGATTGATGACTTCTTTATTTGGAGGCCAAATGTAGTGTGGTGTTCCAGTTTCTTAATTTTGTAGGATTGTCCATCTTTGAGTTTCTTTTGTATCATCTCCAGTTCAAACGACGAAAGAGTTATTACGTCTTCCGTCGAATGATCTAGGGCTTTAACGAACACTTTCTGCGTTTTGCCTGTAGGCCTTATAACTGGGGCCACCAGTATTGTAGCGGTTATTTAAAACATTATCATTGTGATTTATAGAAACTCGTTTCTACTTATGCTATAACTTTTTTGTTGTAATTTATATTTCATCACACAATGTTAATATGTTAATAGATGCATTAGTGTTAGTTAAAATAAACTTTTTTTTAAATGCAGACGATCTGTTTCTAATTTTTTGAAGGATAAGAAGAACTTCTAAGATAACAAGCAAGTTGACTAAAATAAAATCTGAATTTAATATTGAAAGAATACTTATACAGTAAAAAAAGATATATGGAGAGATTTCAAAGTTTTAATGGCTAGAGCCATTTCTAGGAATAATGATGATGAATGGAAGAGACTCTCAGAAAAACAAACAAAACAAGAGGCTCCCAGGAGCCGGAATCGCTCACCTGGTCTTGATGTCACCCCTATGGTGAACTTTGAAGAGCTAAATAAGCTAAACATTTAAGCAAACTACAGCTTTTCTCTTTCAGCAATAGTTTTGATTCTGTAGCCAAAAACGTGCAAAATGTTATTTTAAGGGCCGTCGTAACACTTTGACTCTATAGAGACTTTTGTTAAAAGTTTTATTAATGGATTCAACATTTAAGCAAGCATTCCATTTTTTTTACTCTGCTATAGTTTTCATTTTAAGCAAAAAACATGAAAACATGTTAATTTAGGGGTTGTAATCCCAATAAAGAGTCATCTGACAACTTTGACCCTATGACGACTTTTGTAGAGCTAAATGAGCTGAACATCTAAGCAAGCAACAAATTTTCTCTATATATATTGTTTTCATTCTAGAGGCCAAGAACACTATTTTCGCCTTAAAGGGTCTCTAACCCCTGTAAGGGGTCACCTAACAACTTCGACCCTTTGGAGACTGTTGTAGAGCTAAAGGAGCTGAACATTTAAGCAAGCAACAGCTTTTGTCTATCTGAAATGATGATATTTCATTGCTCCATTGGGCTGATACATGTTTTACATCATAATAAATGGTATTGTAGGCGTTGCTAATATAATTTGTACTTTTGGATTGTTTATTGGAATGGCAATATTTTGAATATGGAGAATTCAAGTCATACATGTTCGGTTCGTTGAACTGTATCTACCTTTATTCGGAGTTGAGAAGGAGGAGTCCAGATTTGTGTGATAGGTACTTTGATCATAGTTATATGATAACGGCGATAATGCAGGTCTGGATTTTGGTGAACTCGTATAGTTTTTGTTGGTAAACAGTTGTACAGGTAAAGTCTTCACTAGTTTGTGGGTTTCATATGGTTCAACAAAGAAAAAAACCTCACACCCTTCCAAACACTTTACATAAAACAGTTTCTTTTTTTAAAGATTTTTATGTATCGATTATAGATTAAATAGTAAAGATATAGCCAGTTGACCTGATTTTCCTTTGAATCCAATGTGATTTTCACGTATCAAATTATTGCAATCAGTAAATTTAATAATTCTTGCAAGTGGACTTTGTTGAATAAATTCCCCAGGATAAAAGTTAAAAGAGATTCCTCAATAGTTTGAAGGGTTGGCTTTGTGCCCCTTTTTATGAATTAAGTGAGTGAGTTGGTGTTTTACGCCCGTGCAACGCTATATAGGTTATTTACAGGCGATGAACATGAAAAGGATGATAAAATGAACATGAAATGATGATGATAAATAAAATATGGGATGGGGTGGGACACTTAGGAACTGTAAAGTTTGAAGAACCACAGGAAAAGGGGAGAGATGGGTAGGGGCAGAAAATTTAGCCTATGTGGTGCACTACTTGGCGGTCCACAAAGGGGTCTTTTACGTGCATGAAGCGTGGCACTCTCCACACACGTTGGCCCACTATGGTCGGCGGTCAGGGTTTCCGTATTATAGACCTGACAACCCCCGCGGACGAGAGCCACCCTATTCAGCCACATAGGGTACACACTTGGTCGCTCTGTGGGCTGAGCACTGACCCGACGTTTTATGAATTAATGATATATAATAACTTTCATTCCATATTTTGGGGGTATTAACCCTTTTAAATCATCAAATTTAACAATTTAACAGTGTCAGAAAGGTGTTTGATAATGTACGAGACTCATCTCAATGTTTGTGATAAACATCATTTGTTTTCAAATTATTTTCAAATAGAGAAGTTAAAAACAATTACGAACAGAAAAGAGTGCCAACAACAATTATATGCATGCAGGGGATAAAAATCTTAAGATGTATAACATTTAATTTCCATTAGTCCTTCCACCAAAGAAATTCTTCCTGGCATTCAAATGTTACCATGGACTGATTCCAATATTTCGACTGAATAGCATTCATTGATTCTCTGCGAAATCCACCCATAATACGATTTCGTCATCAGGCAAGTTTTCTCGTAGTTTTCGCGTCTCAGAATACTGATTTTGTACCTTTCACCTGTTGTCTAAGCTCCATTGTTTGTTAATCAATAAGTTTTTAAAATTCGTCTCTTGTTATTGGTTCCTCTTCTTCTTAGAATCCAACGACTTTTGTTGTTTTCTATCTCTTTCACGTTATCAGGTAAGTTTGGCTCAATTGAGTTTTTGGACACATTGATCCCATATGCTCTGATAGCTTTCAGTTTTAGGGCTATATTCTGGAGATGTTGGTTAAGACAGGTTCGTCTTGACGCAAAGTTTGCAAGAAGAAGATACTGAGGTCGTGCATTGTAAAATGTCGCCCTTGATACTCTGATTTCTGGATTTTCCATTCTTAATTTCTCATGCAGATGGTGTGTGTAGTCATTCAACATTTTCTTCTGATGTTCTATTCGGTCGATGCATCCTGCGCCAGTCTTCTTCTTTTCAACCAGGGGCCAGAAACTAAAAGCAATCTTAGACATAAACATTTTCTTAAGAGAGTGTAACTAAAAGCAGTCGTAGAATGATTAACAGCCCTTAACTTCTATTCAGACACGCAAATTTAAGAAGTGTCTACGAAAAGTCTTAAGATTATCTTATTTTTGTCGGGAAACTAACATTTCTCTTTAAATTTAACCTGTTTGCAAACTCACCTTTAGGTCAACTTTGACTTTTAAGTGTGTAACTAAAAATTCTCTTATATGAAAACAATCTTCGTAACGATAAGGGTGCCCATGACCAACCTTAAATGTCATCTCTTTATAGACAAACCTCAAAACCTAATGACCGTAGCACCATTTTTGATGAAATTTAATTTTATTGAGTGAGTGAGTGAGTTGGTGTTTTACGCCCGTGCAACGCTATATAGGTTATTTACAGGCGATGAACATGAAAAGGATGATAAAATGAACATGAAATGATGATGATAAATGAAATATGGAGATGAGGTGGGAAACAAAGAACCGGTAAATTTTGAAGAACCACAGGAAAAAGGGGAGAGGTGGGTAGGGGCGGAAAATTTAGCCTATGTGGTGCACTACTGGGCGGTCCACAAAGGGGTCTTTTACGTGCATGAAGCGTGGCACTCTCCACACACGTTGGCCCACTATGGTCGGCGGTCAGGGTTTCCGTATTATAGACCTGACAACCCCCGCGGACGAGGGCTACCCCATTCAGCCACCTAGGGTACACACTTGGTCGCTCTGTGGGCTGAGCACTGACCCGACGTCAGAATCCCAAGACCCTTAGTCGCCTCTTACGACAAGCTAGGCTCTGCTGCAGGCCTATTCGCCACCCGGGCCCCGCACGGGACAAATTTAATTTTACATACACTGGAATAAACCATGACAAGCAAGGAGTACCCCCTCCCCCTTTTTTTCAATTGTGAAAACATAACAAAAAGTTATGTGGTTATGTATATTATTGTCAGACTTTTAATAACTTATTTTATGAATTACAAAGAAACTATTCTCTCTGAAAATGTCTCCTTCCCATCTTCAATGTCAATTTGAATTTTGTTGGAATCATGTACAATTGATTTTGTACATCTCCAGCACAGCTTTATTTGTCGCATTCATCCATGGAAGATGTCAGTAAGGGCAAGTTAGCTTGGAATTCCATGCAGGTCTGCCTCATAATTACCGTAGAACCTGTTTAATTTCTTGAAAAGTGATTACATACATAAAATTGCTTAAATTAAATGTAAAAATAATAATTATATATAAAACAAGAGTTAACACTAAAGTATGTCTTGCCTGCCGGAACCATCAGAAGCAATAATTCTTTCTTACATCCATTATATTTTCATAAATTTATAAGGATTTTCACTTTCTGAGATCAAAAGGTGTTTATAGAACTTAAACATTACTAATATTTGCAATAAAAATTGTCACTCAACCAGAAAAGTCAAGGTCAAAAGATGGGGCTGCAACTGAGGTGCTCATAAAACCCTACCCAAAACTAAACACAAGGGCTGCCTGTAAAGTAACACCTACGTCCTGCTCTGCTTTGCAGGCGAGACAAAATTCATTTCTGTGTTGCATAAATCTTGAAAACTATATTAAATATATACTCTGGATATCAATATTTGACTATTTTAACAGGATTTTAACATCATTTCAAATAAAAATGGTAACATTGGTATGTGCAAATATGTAAACTGTCATGAACAGGACACATTTCATTCAAAAGAATTTAAAACTGATGACTAATTATTTCATTCGTTACAAAATATCACGCTTCGATTCCTACTTACATCTTGCTTCTTCTGCGGGTTTATAGCCCTCCTTTTCAAGTTTTAGTTGTTCCATGGCAAGTTTGGAGAAATATGATGAGATTTGCTGAGGCCTCAAATACTCATCCTTGCTGAAAGCAAACTCAGATCCATTTTTCATTTGGTCCCGTGTGGGGCCCGGATGGCGAATAGGCCCGCAGCAGCGCTAAGTTTGTCGGTAAAAGACCACTAAAGAGCGCTCAGAAACCTGACATCGGGGTCAGGCCGCTTTGCCCACAAAGCGACTGGGATGTGTGCCCCAGGTGGTTGAATGGGGCAGCCCTGACATCGAGAGATGCGGGGTCGTCAGGCGATAATGCGGAAAACCTGACCGCAAACCATTGTGGTGCACCGTGTTGGGAAAAATGTAACGTTCCTCGTACGTTAAAGAACCCTGCTGCAGGTCTCGGTAAGAGTAGGACCCGTAGGATCCCAATGCAGGAGGCAAAAATTTTCGTCCCAACCCATCACTCCTTTTTCCAGTGGCAGTTAAAACTCTCCTACCGATTGGCCTTGTGTCCCTATTTCCTCCACTTCATCATCATTTCATGTTCATTGTATCACCATTTTCATGTTCATCTCCCGGATATAGCCGAAATCGTGCTGCTTGGGAGTAAAGCAATAACTAACTAACTAACATTTTTCATTTGCCTCATTTCAATGGACGCTGTATAAGGGTCTATTTTGCTGCCAGTTTTTTTACCAACGTCAAATTTATCCCTCATTAATTTGATCTGACGCTCAGTAAATTGCACTCTCTTTTTCTTCGACTTCAGAGCCCATCCTTGTTGTAGATAAAGGTAATAACAAAACTACCGAACTTGAATGATCAATCTCATAGTCCAGAGAAAATGACAAAAACGAATCAGTCATACCGGAGAATTGGTGGATCGCAATGGTCCTGACTTGGTACAGGCATTTCAAACGAAATGGTGGGTTAAACCAGGTTTTATGGCGCCAAACCTCCCTCTTCCATTGCGATCTTAGGATCCGGTAATGACCACAGAACACAACACATGTGTGACACAATAGGGATATTGAGGTGATCATCTCAGTACAGCAGACCAGTCAAACACTAATAAAAACAATTAACTATCATATCTGTCATATGTAGCTTTGTATGCCCTTCAATGACATCTGATGGCAAAGTAACTGGGTTTGTGTTAACAAAAAGATCATTCACTTTAGATCCATACAAAGTTTTTGCTTTGTCATGTGATGTCAATAAGTCCTGATCAAAACTACAATCTCCTAAAAGTGGGTGATTTTCAAGAGAATTATTGGTGGCAAAGGTCTTTGTACAGCAATCCTTTGTGCAATCGAAGCTATCAGATCTTTTTTTCTTGGGAGCAGAACAACCAGCTTCCTCTAAAAAAAATGATTACGGACAAACATAACACATATTTTAACAGAATGTTGATAAAACCAAAGATCTTTAAAGGCACCACCGATTACATAAAAATCACGCCAATAACCAAATTCCTAAAATTGATACTTATCGTGAAAACTGGTAGAATTTTGTTTCTGTATAGTTATAAATATTAACAGTAAAAATTACGGCATAGAATACAATCTAAATATGTGCCATATGTCATCGCAAAATTATTTTACTGCAATGGTTAAATATTTGGATTTTTTGGCTGTCCATACAATGTGTTTTTAGCTTTTAAACTGCTCTCAAAAATTGTTAAAATAGAGAAAGAACTCCGGAATAGGTATATATCTACTTGGTGATGAATTTTAATCTATAAAGAATTTTGACATCTGCCTTAAGTAAAAGTCCTTATCTTTTGCGCATTCAATAGGATCCGTGTTTTTCCACTTTTCAGCAGCAGGACATTTTATTTCTATGAGACCCTGGTTAAGAATTCCTTCCTTGTCCTTATATGATACGATACCATCTGGACTGGCTCCTAAGTATGGTTTCCTGGTAGAAACAATAAGACCAGTTTGATCTATTTTAACATTGGGAAATTCTTTCTTCATGTGAATTTGGTATTTAACTCTGGCGGCAGCCTCATTTTTTTCCCATTCCGTGTATATGCTCCTGAAGTCAGAGTAAAGAATATCCCTGATTGTTGACTCTGGGGAGGTTGACTCACGCATGTGGATTATCCTGCCAAAGTTTGAGTAGGTAATCCTGGTTGACCTATGGTCTTTCCACAAGAAGTTTTTTGATTGACCCCTCGTATTTATTTCTAGAGCCTCAGCTTGCTTTTCAGTTGTTGAAAATGCATTTAGAAAATTTTCAAGTTGTGTTTTAACATATAAACTACTTAGCTTCACAGAGTCATGAAACATGTATGGGATTTGAATGTTTGGTAGCTCTTCTTCTTTCGAGTGCAAGGAATGAGTTACAAAATTCAAAAGCCATCCTGCTCGGGGGTTACATTCCTGCAATTTAGAGGTGTTTGGCATGTTTGGTGGTTGTTTACTTTTTTCAGTTGTATTTGATTTTGAACTTTTTTCAAATTTTGTTTTTTTGAACATCAGGTCCTGGGCCTTTTTTTGGCGACAGTTTTCTTTTTATTGGATCATTCCACTCACACTTCTTAGATGTTGAAGCCAATGTGCCATCTTTTTTCTTTTCTGATATGGCAACTAATGTGTATAAAAAGGCCCCAATATGGTTGCATGATTCTGCTATTCTAAAAATATAAAGAACATATTGCATGTATATACAAGTGTTTACATGTTATACAGAATTTTTAAAGTAAATATTATATACATGTTTGCATGCTTATACAGTATGTTGTTGTCACTGAATTGAAACAAAATTGACTTTTGTGCATTGAGTTACACTACCTATAACCACCCATTATAATTAAGAAATGAGGTTTTCATTTTTAAAAACTTTTAAACATATTTTTAAACACTTAGAGACAAGGAACCTTAAGCAGGTTAGGGCTATTCCATAAATAATAGGAACCTTAAGCAGGTTAGGGCTATTCCATTTGTAATAACTACAAAGTTGAATAATAATCATACTTATTTGGAAGATGAAAACGATGTAATAGAAGATAATGTTTAAAGAGTCTTTGATGAAATTTTAGCATTACAAAAAGCTTTAGAAAGCCAAAGAATAACCTTGCAGTTATCAACCATTCCACCTTCTAATCTTGCCAAGTATGAATTCTATCAAATGACTCCAAAAAATCTGGTTAGTTTTGACGATGAAATAAGAAAAAGGTATTATTTGCAACAAATTAATCTCGAAAATGATATTGAAAAAAACAACTGATTTGATTCTAGGGTTATTTCAAATAAAGATAAAAAAATTCCTGGAATGCACAAGGACATGCAGAGGCGTTCAAGAACAAAATTGTGACATACATTAAATATTTGTATATTAAATTTTACCTTTATCGAAATTTGCTTCAAGCCATCAGGTAAAGCATCCATGTTTTATATTAAAGGTTTGCCATTCAAGATGTAATCAGTGACAACATCAGAAAAGACATGTAGCCCAGGTCCATCCTGAAAACAGGACCACAAGCTGTCTAAGAAAGATTAATGAGTTTCCTTCCTTTCCATATTATACATTAAGTAATGTACAAATTTGTATTTAGCAACACAGGCACAAACTGTGTATTGTTAGTGTATTTTTTTTTCAATTTAATTTATTTTATTTCTTAAATTTTAAAGATACAATCGGATTTACTATTTATACGTCCTCATTACAATGAATACTGGTATCTTCCAGTAAAAACTGTAGGCGTGAGAGTGCTTACATTGGGCTTATGTTTGGATCTCGTCTAATTGGTCACCTTGTCCATGGTATTAACGGCACAACTATGTAATATGATACAGGTACAAACTAATAAGCTCCCAAAAATAAAGTTAAAAATAAAAAAAAAATTGCATATCATTTACATAGAGAAGCATGTAATCTGATGAAGTTATATGTTTCTTCTTAACCCCCCCACGTCAACATCTTCTCTACAAAAAGGAAATCTTCAATGGACTATGAAGACCTGCTTGGAATATTCTAAGATCCAGGACATCCGATAGCACAAAGCCTCTTTTTACTTCCATTAGAAATGGATATTCGGGATTCTGGACCATGAAATTTCGGCGGTGTTCTTTAAAAGATTTTGTAGATCTTCAATTGAGTGTAACTGTTTGAAATAACAAAAGTCCAAAAACCGGTGATATTTAAACACTAGGATGTGAGCTCTTCATCGAAAAAGATAAAAAACTCAATTCGTATGTTTATCCAAATTTTAAGTTATGCTGTTTAAATAAAATATTTTGAATTAAAAAGAGTTTTTGAAAGTATAAGATTGCATTTTCAATGGATGTTATTGTGTGGATATTTATAAAATGCATACAGTGTAACTGAAATGGATCGCACAAGGTAAAAGTTTATAAAAAACATTAAAAATCAAACGATTCCTATAAATGTATATCTTTCCATCTGCAAATTTTCAGACATGTACTGCAAGAGGTTTAGCCAAAATAAAATTAAGAAAAAGACCTTTTTTCTAGTCTGCCTTGACAACCTTCTTTTTGAAAGTACACAATTAACCTGTTGAATTAAATACGTCATAGAACATGTTTACCTTTTTAGAATGGTATCCGTAATTTGGCATTATCAACATGTAAATTTGCATTGTGTCTGATTAAATATCCAACTCAGAAAGCAGTCATCCGGTATGTGTTCCATATCAAGTTGATTATCAATGTAAAATGAAACTTGGTAATTACGTCCCTTGATCAAATTTTGATAGCAACAGATTAAAATGATATGAATCTTTAAATCTTGCCAATAGAATAGAATTTTCAAACAATATCTTTAAGTGTTACCGTCACTTGGCGTCCGTCATATAAAAATTTATTCATTGATATATGCCCCTACAAAGTTTGAGAGGGTAAAAAATTACCTTAAAAAATTATTATCTTTTATAGTCATCAAATAGAACTTTCTGAATAGTACTCTTAAAAACTGAAATTGTTTCCAGGAATAATGTTGTTGTTAACATTTCAAAGTTGTGCATTCATTGAGGGAAGCTTTCCATGCTTACTTTTCCCTTCTGTGAAATCCTTAGATGTTAGATGGTCAACACATTGAGTTGTTATCCGCCATGGCTGGTAATATAATTTCTCCATAAGGTATCTGACGATTGTGAGAGCTTCGAAGAGGGAAATATTGCCCTCTTCTGTAACTAAAATGCCTCCAACCAGTTTGAAGTCTTACTTCATGGGGGGAGGGGGGGTGAGGATTTGTTTAACTGAACATTATTTGCAAAACTTTGTAAAAACAAACTTTTTTCTACACATAACTTTTGGAACTGAAGTTTCTAACAAGAGGCTCCCAGGTTCCAAAGACAGAAAAAAATGATATTACTATTAAAAATAAATGAAAATATTTATTACTTTATTGATTTTATGGTCACTGATGGTACTGAAAGAGTCATCCCTCTTTACACTAATGTACTCCACAAGTGCTGCAACCATAAACAGTTTCCTACCTCATTTTTATGAGATGAACTCGGCATTTTCTTTTACACTTCATATTGACATAGTCCCGTGCGGGGCCCGGGAGGCGTATAGAACCGCAGCAGCGCTAAGCTTGTCGGTAAAAGTCCACTTAAGAGCGCTCAGAAACCTGACATCGGGGTCAGGCCGCTTTGCCCACAAAGCGACTGGGAGGTGTGCCCCAGGTGGTTGAATGGGGCAGCCCTGACATCGAGAGATGCGGGGTCGTCAGGCGATAATGCGGAAAACCTGACCGCAAACCATAGTGGTGCACCGTGTTGGGAAAAATGTCACGTTCCTCGCACGTTAAAGAACCCTGCTGCAGGTCTCGGTAAGAGTAGGACCCGTAGGATCCCAATGCAGGAGGCAAAATTTTCCGTCCCTACCCATCACTCCTTTTTCCAGTGGCAGTCAATACTCTCCTACCCGATTGGCCTTGTGTCCCTATTTCCTCCACTTCATCATCATTTCATGTTCATTGTATCACCATTTTCATGTTCATCTCCCGGATATAGCCGGAATCGTGCTGCTTGGGAGTAAAGCAATAACTAACTAACTAACTCATATTGACATGTATATGTCCTTGGACCATATGTATTTACTTACTTTCTGGTACCAGATAAGCTTCATCAGGAGCAAAACTGCTGGGGTTCATTACCTGATTCTGCTATTTCCACAAAGGCAGATGCATCTGGAAGTGTTTCAATCTGAAATTTTAAAAGGTTAAATTCATGATCATGAATACATGATGTGAAAACATCTGCTTGTAGTAATTATGTCTCTTGCATGAAAACTTTAGCAATAAAGTACTGTACATAGAGGTCCCGTGCGGGGCCTGGGTGGCGAATAGGCCTGCAACAGAGCATAGCTTGTTGTAAGATGCGACTAAGGGTCTTGGTCAGTGCTCAGCCCACAAAGCGACCAAGTGTGTACCCTAGGTGGTTGAATATGGTGGCCCTCGTCCGCGGGGGTTGTCAGGTCTATAATACGGAAACCTTGACCACTGATCATAGTGGGCCAACGTATATGGAGAATGCGGGGTCGTCAGGCGATAATGCGGAAAACTTGACCGCAAACCATAGTGGTGCACCTAGCTACATTATTGTAGCAATGGTGCACCGTGTTGGGAAATATGTCTCGTTCCTCGCACGTTAAAGTTTTAACCTTGAAATAATTGACAGATTTTTGATGTTTAATTTAGAATTAGTGTAAAAAAAAAAATTATTTTCTCTGACTTCAGAAACACTACCCGCTGCTGTAGTAACGTCAGGATCTATGTCATGTGGCACTGTGTCAAAATCAGTATTGACGACTTCAGAAAGACTACCAGCTGCTGTAGTAATGTCAGGAACTATGTCATGTGGCACTGTCACCATTAGTATTGAATACTTCAGAAAGACTACCAGCTGCTGTAGTAACGTCGGGGTCTATGTCATGTGGCTCTGTGTCACCATTAGTATTGACGACTTCAGAAAGACTACCAGCTGCTGTAGTAACGTCAGGATCTATGTCATGTGGCACTTCAGGAACTATGTCATGTGGCACTGTCACCATTAGTATTGAATACTTCAGAAAGACTACCAGCTGCTGTAGTTACGTCAGGATCTATGTCATGTGGCACTGTGTCACCATTAGTATTGAATACGTCAGAAAGACTACCAGCTGCTGTAGTAACGTCAGGATCTATGTCATGTGGCACTGTGTCACCATTAGTATTGACGACTTCAGAAAGACTACCAGCTGCTGTAGTAACGTCAGGATCTATGTCATGTGACACTGTGTCACCATTAGTATTGACGACTTCAGAAAGACTACCAACTGCTGTAGTAACGTCAGGATTTATGCCATGTGGCACTGTGTCACCATTAGTATTGACGACTTCAGAAAGACTACCAGCTGCTGTAGTAACGTTAGGATCTATGTTATGTAGCACTGTGTCACCATTAGTATTGAATACTTCAGAAAGACTACCAGCTGCTGTAGTTACGTCAGGATCTATGTCATGTGGCACTGTGTCACCATAAGTATTGAATACTTCAGAAAGACTACCAGCTGCTGTAGTAAAGTCATGATCTATGTCATGTGGCACTGTGTCACTATTAGTATTGACGACTTCAGAAAGACTACCAGCTGCTGTAGTAACGTCAGGATCTATGTCATGTGGCACTGTGTCACCATTAGTATTGAATACGTCAGAAAGACTACCAGCTGCTGTAGTAACGTCAGGATCTATGTCATGTGGCACTATGTCACCATTAGTATTGACGACTTTAGAAAGACTACCAACTGCTGTAGTAACGTCAGGATCTATGCCATGTGGCACTGTGTCACCATTAGAATTGACGACTTCAGAAAGACTACCAGCTGCTGTAGTAACGTCAGGATCTATGGCATATGGCACTGTGTCACCATTAGTATTGACGACTTCAGAAAGACTACCAACTGCTGTAGTAACGTCAGGATCTATGCCATGTGGCACTGTGTCACCATTAGTATTGACGACTTCAGAAAAGATAACCAGCTCCTGTAGTAACGTTAGGATCTATGTTATGGAGCACTGTGTCACCATTAGTATTGAATACTTCACAAATACTACCAGCTGCTGTAGTTACGTCAGGATCTATGTCATGTGGCACTGTGTCACCATAAGTATTGAATACTTCAGAAAGACTACCAGCTGCTGTAGTAAAGTCAGGATCTATGTCATGTGGCACTGTGTCACCATTAGTATTGGCGACTTCAGAAAGACTACCAGCTGCTGTAGTAACGTCAGGATCTATGTCATGTGGCACTGTGTCACCATTAGTATTGACGACTTCAGAAAGACTACCAGCTGCTGTAGTAATGTCAGGATCTATGTTATGTAGCACTGTGTCACCATTAGTATTGAATACTTCAGAAAGACTACCAGCTGCTGTAGTAACGCCAGGATCTATGTCATGTGGCGTTGTGTCACCATTAGTATTGACGACTTCAGAAAGACTACCAGCTGCTGTAGTAACGTCAGGATCAATGTTATGTAGCACTGTGTCACCATTAGTATTGTATACGTCAGAAAGACTACCAGCTGCTGTAGTAACGTCAGGATCTATGTTATGTAGCACTGTCTCACCATTAGTATTGAATACGTCAGAAAGACTACCAGCTGCTGTAGTAACGTCAGGATCTATGTCATGTGGCACTGTGTCACCATAAGTATTGAATGCTTCAGAAAGACTACCAGCTCAGGATCTATGTCATGTGGCACTGTGTCACCATTAGTATTGACTTCAGAAAGACTACCAGCTGCTGTAGTAACGCCAGGATCTATGTGATGTGGCACTGTGTCACCATTGGTATTGACGACTTCAGAAAGACTACCAGGAATAGGTGTGTCTGAAAAAAAGTAAATGTATAAAGCTTTTTCTGAAAATAAACCTTATGTGGACACGTAAAGACATAGTATAAGGGTTAGGGTTAGTATGAAAACATGAAATAAGGGTAAGGGTTAGTGTAAAGACATACAATAAGGGTTAAGGTAAGCATGAAAACATAAATAGAAGGAGTGTTAGTGTAAAAACACACGATAAGGCTTCAGTTTACCATGAAAACATAAATAAGGGTTCGGGTTAGTGTAAAGACATACAATTAGGGTTTAGGTTAGCATGAAAACATAAATATAGGGCTAGTATTAGTGTAAAGACATACGATAAGGTTAAAGTTTAACATGAAAACATAAAATAAGAGTTAAGGTTAGTGTAAAGACATACGATTAGGGTTTACGTTAACATGAAAACATAAATATAGCTTTAGGGTTAGCGTAGAATATACAATTAGGGTTAGGGTTAGCATAAAACATAAATTAAGGGTTAGTGTTAGTGTAAAGACATAAGATTAGGGATAAGGTAAACATGAAAACATAAAATAAGGGTAAGGGTTAGTGATAAGACATACGATAAGGGTTAAGTTTAACATGAAAACATAAAATAAGGGTTAGGGTAAGTGTAAAGACATACGATAAAGGTTAAGGTTAACATAAAAACAAAAAAAATAAGGGTTAGGTTTAGTGTAAAGACATATTATAAGGGTAAAGGTTAGTATGAAAACATAAAAATAGGGTTAGGGTTAGTATAGAAACATACGATAAGGGTTATTAAATTCTCTGTCGCTACGCTCCTCCGAATTTAAAACATTTCTATACTAAGTTCATATGGCTAGGTTAAATGAAAACAAATAAATTAGATTTGGTTGCTTGCAGTAACGTATATATATTTTCTCTTGCAAGACAACATTTAATTATTCATTCACAATACAAAATAAACAACAATACAAAAATATCTTTTTTCAGAGTTTTCATTTATAACTTCTATATCCGACATGATATATACACTTCAATGCGGTCGTTACTGCGAGCACCTTCGATAATGAATAGAAAACTTAGAACCCTTATATACCATTTAAGCAACAATTACCCGCCAAAATAAAACTCGTGCCACGGTAGCTCTATAGAGCCTAGCTGTTAATATGAAATTAAAGTATCTAAATTTGGATCAAGAAAAAACCCATATTTAAACGCAAAGAAATAAATATGTTAATATGAAAACAGAAAATAAGGGTTAATGTAAAGACATATAATAAGGGTTAAGGTTAGCATGAAAACATTAATATAGGGTTAGGGTTAGTGATAAGACATACAATAAGGGTTAGGGTTAGCATGAAAATATATGATTAGGTTTAAGGTTAGTGTAAAGACATCTTATAAGGGTT
This sequence comes from Arcuatula senhousia, assembly GCA_963971305.1. Lineage (NCBI taxonomy): Eukaryota > Metazoa > Mollusca > Bivalvia > Mytilida > Mytilidae > Arcuatula > Arcuatula senhousia. Next base: position 28,973,226 of record OZ020314.1, on the reverse strand, counting down.
AGGGATAGCATGAAAAAATAAGATAAGTTAGGGTTTGTATGAAGACATACGATTAGGGTTAAATTTAACATGAAAACATAAAATAAGGGTTAGGGTAACTGTAAAGACATACAAAAGGTATTAAGGTTAACAGGAAAACATAAAATAAGGGCTAGGGTTAGTGATAAGACATACGATAAGGGTTAAGGTTAACATGAAAACAAAAAATAAGGGTAAGGGTTAGTGTGAAGACATACAAGAGGGGTTAAAGTTAGCATGAAAACAAAAAAATAAGGGCTAGCGTTAGTGTAAAAAACATACCATAAGAGTTAAGGTTAGCATGAAAACTTAAATGTAGGTAAGGGTTAGCGTAAAGACATAAATATAGGGTTAGGGTTAGTGTAAAGACATTCAATAAGTCTTAGGGTTAGCATGAAATTATATAATAAAGGTTAGGGTTAGTGAAAAAACATGCGATAAGGGTTAAGATTAACATGAAAACATAAGATAAGTGCTAGGGTTAGTGATAAGGTCCCGTGCGGGGCCCGGGTGGCGAATAGGCCTGCAGCAGAGCCTAGCTGGTCGTAAGAGGCGACTAAGGGTCTTCGGATGCTGACGTCGGGTCAGTGCTCAGCCCACAGAGCGACCAAGTGTGTACCCTAGTTGGCTGAATAGGGTAGCCCTCATCCGCGGGGGTTGTCAGGTCTATAATACAGAAACCCTGACCGCCGACCATAGTGGGCCAACGTGTGTAAAGAGTGCCACGCTTCATGCACGTAAAAGACCCCTTTGTGGACCGCCAAGTAGTGCACCACAAAGGCTAAATTTTCTGCCCCTACCCACCTCTCCCCTTTTCCTGTGGTTCTTCAAAATTTACCGGTCCTTTGTGTCCCACCCCATCCCCATATTTCATTTATTATCATCATGTCATGATCATTTTATCATAATTTTTTTCATGTTCATCGCCTGTAAATAACCTATATAGCGTTGCACGGGCGTAAAACACCAACTTACTCACTCACTAACAGTTAGTGATAAGACATACAAGAGGGGTTAAGGTTAATCATAAAAAACGGGTTAGGGTTAGTGTAAAAACAAACGATAAGGGTAAAAGTTAACATGAAAACATAAAATATGGGTAAGGGTTAGTGTAAATACATAAATATATGGTTAGGGTTAGCATAGAGACATAAAATTAGGGTTAGGGTTAGCATGCAAACATAAAAATAGGGTAAGTCTTAGTGTAAAGACATACGATAAGGGTTAAGTTAAACATGAAAACATAAGATAAGGGATAGGGTTAGTGTAAAGACAAAAGATAAGGGTTAAAGTAAACATGAAAACATAAAGTAAGGGTAAGGGTTAGTGATAAGACATACGATAAAGGCTAAGTTTAACATTAAAAAAAAACAAAATAAGGGTTAGGGTTAGTGTAAAGACATACGATAAGGGTTAAGGTTAACATAAAAACAAAAAAATAAGGGTTAGCTTTAGTGAGTGAGTGAGTGAGTTGGTGTTTTACGCCCGTGCAACGCTATATAGGTTATTTACAGGCGATGAACATGAAAAGGATGATAAAATGAACATGAAATGATGATGATGATAAATGAAATATGGGGGATGGGATGGGACACAGAGGACCGGTTAATTTTGAAGAACCACAGGAAAAGGGGAGATGTGGGTAGGGGCGGAAAATTTAGCCTATGTGGTGCACTACTTGGCGGTCCACAAAGGGGTCTTTTACGTGCATGAAGCGTGGCACTCTCCACACACGTTGGCCCACTATGGTCGGCGGTCAGGGTTTCCGTATTATAGACCTGACAACCCCCGCGGACGAGGGCCACCCTATTCAGCCACCTAGGGTACACACTTGGTCGCTCTGTGGGCTGAGCACTGACCCGACGTCAGAATCCCAAGACCCTTAGTCGCCTCTTACGACAAGCTAGGCTCTGCTGCGGGCCTATTCGCCACCCGGGCCCCGCACGGGACGTTAGCTTTAGTGTAAAGACATATAATAAGGGTAAAGGTTAATAGGTATAAAACATAAAAATAGGGATAGGGTTAGTATAAAAACATACGATAAGGGTTAATGTAAAAATGAAAACAGAAAATAAGGATTAATGAAAAGACATACAATAAGGGTTAAGGTTAGCATGAAAACATAAATATAGGGTTAAGGTTAGCATGAAAACATAAATATAGGGTTAGGGTTAGTGGTAAGACATCCAATAAGGGTAAGGGTAAGCATGAAATTATATGATAAGGTTTAAGGTTAGTGTAAAGACATCTTATAATGGTTAGGGCTAGCATGAAAACATAAGATAAAGGTTAGGATTTGTATAAAGACATACGATTAGGGTAAAGTTTAACATGAAAACATAAAATAAGGGTTAGGGTTAGTGTAAAGACATACAAGGGGTATTGAGGTTAACATTAAAACATAAAATAAGGGCTAGGGTTAGTGATAAGACATACGATTAGGGTTAAGGTTAACATGAAAACAAAAAATAAGGGTTAGGGTAAGTGAAAAGACATACAAGATGGGTTAAAGTTAGCAGGAAAACATAAAATAAGGGCTAGCGTTAGTGTAAAAAACATACCATAAGAGTTAAGGTTAGCATGAAAACATTAATATAGGTAAGGGTTAGCGTAAAGACATATAATTAGTGTTAGGATTAGAATGAAATTATATAATAAGGGTAAGGTTAATGTAAAGACATAAATATAGGGTTAGGGTTAGTGTAAAGACATAAATATTGGGTTAGGGTTAGTGTAAAGACATGCAATAAGTCTTAAGGTTAGCATGACATTATTAAATAAAGGTTAGGGTTAGTGTAAAGACATGCGATAAGGGTAAAGATTAACATGAAAACATAAAATAAGGGGTAGGGTAAGTGATAAGACATACAATTAGGGCTAAGGTTAGCATGAAAACATAAATATAGGGTTAGGGTTAGCGTAGAGACATACAGTAAGGGAAAAGGTAAGCATGCAAACATAAAATTACAGTTAGCGGTTGTGTAAAGACATAGTATAAGGGTTAGGGTTAGTATGAAAACATAAAATAAGGATTAGGGTTAGTGTAAAGACATACAATAAGGGTTAAGGTTAGCATGGAAACATAAATATAGGGCTAGTGTTAGTGTAAAAACATATGATAAGGCTTAAGTTAAACATAAAAACATAAAATTACGGCTAGTGTAAGTGTAAAGACATAGTATAAGGGTTAGGGTTAGCATGAAAACGTAAGATAAGGGTTAGGCTTAGTGTAAAGACATACAATAAGGGTTAGGGTTAGCATGAAAACATACATATAGGGTTGGGCTTAGCGTAAAGATATCAATAAGTGTTAGGGTTGGCATGACATTTTATATTAAGGGTTAGAGTTAGTGTTAAGACATAGAAAAAGGGTTCAAGTTAGCATGAAAGCATAAAATAAGGGTAAGGTTTAGTGGAAAGACATATTATAAGGGTTAAGGTAATCATGGAAACATAAATATAGTTAGGGCTTGCGTTAAGACATACAATAAGGGTTAAGGGACCGGTCAAAATTTATTAAAACATGGGACCGGAGCAAATGATAGTGGGATAAGTACTTTTTTTAACGTCCAAAGGAGTGGGACCAAAAAATTTTTTCAAAATTGAAAGGCATGGGACATATACTTTTTAGCTCACCTGACCCGAAGGGTCATGTGAGCTATTGCCATCACTTTGCGTCCGTCGTCCGTCCGTCGTCCGTCGTCTGTCGTCCGTCGTCCGTCGTCCGTCGTCCGTTAGCTTTTTTCAAACATCTTCTTCTCTGAAACTGCTAGGCCAATTGCAGCCAAACTTGATATGGTTGTTCCTTAGGGTATTATGCAAAAAGTTTGCGTTGGGATTTTTGATACGTCAAAAAACATGGCCGCTGTTACTAAAAATAGAACAGGGGGGTCAAATATAGTTTTTTGCAAATAACTCAGAAACGGTCACAGATATCAAAATTCTGGCAAAGGGTAAAAGTGATCAGCACCTCAAGATCTACCTGCCCAGAAATTTTCAAAAAGATCCAACAACTGATGTTGGAGTTATTGCCCTTTTTCTGGATTTTTTCAAAATTTTGCACTTATTTAGCCCTATATCTTGAAAACTGTACAAGATATTTTAATAATTCAAATTGCATATGATTAAGCACGTCAAGATCTACGTTTCATGTAATTAGGTCAAAGCTGTAGAACCATTTCTTTTAGGAGTTATGGCCCTTAAAGCGTCAAAATGTACCATTTTTCATTACTTTTCCCCTGAATTTCAAAGATGAACTTGTCTGACACCATACATCCAACTTCAACCAAACTTGGCACAGTTGCTTAATAGCATAATTGCTACAATTCTATTGTTTTTGATTTTTGATTCGTCAAAAAATATGGCCGCCATGGCTAAAAATAGAACATAGGGGTAAATTGCAGATTTTTGCTAATTACTCAAAAATAGTTACAGATATCAAAATTCTGATGGGAGAAAAAAGTGATCAGCATCTCAAGATCTACCTGCTCTGAAATTTTCAAGAAGATCCAACAATCGACATAGGAGTTATTGCCCTTTTTTTGGATTTTTTCAAAATTTTGCACTTATTTAGCCCTATATCTTGAAAACTGTACAAGATATTTTAATAATTCAAATTGCATATGATTAAGCACGTCAAGATCTACGTTTCATGTAATTAGGTCAAAGCTGTAGAACCATTTCTTTTAGGAGTTATGGCCCTTAAAGCGTCAAAATGTACCATTTTTCATTACTTTTCCCCTGAATTTCAAAGATGAACTTGTCTGACACCATACATCCAACTTCAACCAAACTTGGCACAGTTGCTTAATAGCATAATTGCTACAATTCTGAAGTTCGGATTTTTGATTCGTAAAAAAACATGGCCACCATGGCTAAAAATAGAACATAGGGATAAATTGCATTTTTTTGCTAATAACTCAAAAATGGTTTCAGATATCAAAATTGTGTAAGAATCAAAAGTGATCAGCATGTTAAGATTTACCTGTCCTGAAATTTCAAAAAAGATCTGACTGCTGATGTGGGAGTTATTGTTCTTTTTCCTAATTTTCGCCAAATTTGCACTTATTAAGCCCAATATCTTAAAAACTTACCAAGATATTTCAGAAATTAAAATCGCATATGGTTAAGCACAATAATATCTACAAATATATGTATCTGTGTAAATCAGGTGAGCGATTCAGGCTCTTGGGAGCCTCTTGTTTCTCCAACACTATATAAAATATATTTTTTAAATTTGTTTCATTTATAGAAAGAATAATTGCCTACAAAGACACTACAAACTGCTAAAAGTCTGAAATGGCCCATGTTTGTACTCGACTTTGCTAGTTATTACTCAAATTCTGAAAATTACTCGCCACATTCTTAGTCAGACTATAAGTACTTAACATGTTCTAAACCTTTTTCTAGACTTACGCTCGACCTGTACAAATGCCTAAAATTCTGAAAAGTACTCGACCTTATTTTATTTAGATAAAAGTTCAACAAGGTCCAGAATGCATTGACTTCACATTTTTTTTATTGTAAATTTCAGTAATAAATATATATATCTTTTAGTTTTCATTTGTGTAGAATCTATATACCAGTAACAAATTGAGAATTATTTAATGCATGGTCATCACATTATAATAAAATAAATACAAAATAATAGTGAGTAAAAAGGTGGCCCCCCAAAAATACTGTTATTATACACATTGTACTTGTTTGGTTTTTTTTCCCATTTCTTCAATTTGCATGGGACATGTACTTTTTTTCTTTATGGAAATACATGGGACCAACATTTTTTACTACACAATTAACCATGGGACCATGAGATTTTTTCATGTCAGAATTCCATCTGCTCCGGTCCCATGCCTCGATAAATTTTGACCGGTCCCCAACAAAAAAATATAAGATAAGGGTTAGGGGAATGCGGTAAAAAGGAGACACATTTACCGTTCTTTTTACGACAAAATCCTGGAACGCGGTAAATGGTAACTATTTTGGGGTAATCTGCATCCTTTTTACGGTATTTGGCTGTTCCCGTTTTTTTGTTCGAGAATGTGGTAAAATGGCAACCTTTTTACGGTGAAACCTACCTTTTTGCCGATGAAAAATTCTAAGTCCAACTTTTTTCCGGACAAATTTACATGTTGAGTTTTTTCGAAGTTTTGCACTATTTTAAGCATTTTTATCCATGTTACATTTTGCATTTTTTTTCTGCACTTTTTACCTTCCATGACTGTCATTTTTTTATTTTTGAAGTTTTTAAGCACGTGATGGAGGAAGATGGTTCAAGATATATAAGACTGAAATTCTGTCCACACAGAAAAGTGAAATTCTCAATGTCAAAAGAAGCAGTTCGATCTGAAAACCGTAAACTTTACCGCATACATGGATTCAAGGTAAATTAATGCATTGATTATTTACATGTATGTAGTTATTAATATGCGTGTATTTATATGTATGTTATGTATGTATGTATGTATGTATGTATGTATGTATGTATGTATGTATGTATGTATGTAAGTAAGTAAGTATGTATGTATGTATGTGTGTATGTTTGTATATTTGCATGTATGTATGTATTTATATATGTATTATGTATTTATTCATGGTCTATTTATAGCTATCTTTCATGCTCCATTGGATTCCACAGAAACTGCAGAATGCAAGATTACAGAAACTGCAGAATGCAAGATTATTCGAATAATCTTGCATTCTGCAGTTTCTGTAGAATCCAATGGAGCATGAACATAAACACGTTAGAGATAGCTATAAATAGACCATGCATAAATATCACAAGGCTATGGAATTTATCAAAAACCCTCATGAATCCGTGTGTATATTCAATTCAATAGCTCTGTAATTAAAACACCTTGCGACGCTTCATACATTGTGTTAGCAGAATAAGTTGTAATTGTACTTCGTAGGGAAAATTAACACTACCCAAACGAAAGCTCTTCTTTTGAGGAGCCTAGGATGGTGTAGTGGTTACAACCTCTGTTCTGTTAGCTAGGCGCATACGCCGTAGATGTCCCAAATGTTGTGAGTTCGATCCTCGCTGAGGGCACTCAAAAATCAAAATCTGTTTGTCAGATGATTTTCAGGGTTGAAATTACAGTAACATTGTTTGATTATATTCTAGACATTCATATATATTATGTATTTATTTATATATGTATGTATGTATGCATGAATGTATGTATGTATGTATGTATGGGTGTATGGATGTATGTATGTGTGTATATATGTATGTATGTATGTATGTATGTATAAAGAGTCTAAAGGAAGCTACCAACCAGTCAACTTATTGAGTATCGGATCGACAAAACAATTGACGATGCAACATAAACAAAATAATATAAAAGTCTAAAGGATTATGCAACGATACAATAAAGATGTTGTAAATTATTAAGACAGATATTTCGACCAACAGATGGCCTTCATCGGTGTCAAAAATACACAACTTTACACTTTGAAAGATAAATGTAAACTGAGCTGTTAAATGGTGTCGTAAAAACAACTCACTACGATAAAGTTTGTTTATTATCGTCACTTGCATATTTAAAACTCATTAATGAAATACGTCATCAATGTAGATCTTGAACTTTATCTGACAACAGCGGATTACAGACAGACTAAAAAGATGATTGATTGATTGATAGATTTAATGTTTTTTGTTAATTCCTTTCGGATGAAATGTGCAGAGTTCTTTTATCCAGAAGCTTTCCCTAGCCTCTCGTTCAGAGTCTCTCCAATCACAGTTATGTTCGATAATAAGTATTTTCATATTATCGAAATCATTGAGGCTGTGATCGGGTAACCTGAAGTGTTGGCTAACAGGCAGAAATACTTTTTTGGTCAAGTCACTTCGGTGTCCATTCAGTCGTTTGTGGAAAGGCTGTTTCGACTCCCCCACATATTGCAAGCCACATACCGAGCATTCAAGAATGTAAATTACATTAGAGCTCTTACAGTTGACAGTAGAGAAGATCTTAAACTGTTTGTTTGTGACTTTGCTTGCAAATGTGGACGAGGACTGCATATGTTTACAACATTTACAGCGTTTGTCACCACACGACCGATTGGAACCCACAGAAGTGTATGTATTTATATATGTATGTATTTATATATGTATTATGTATTTATGTATAAATGCATGTATGTATGTATGTATGTATTTATACATGTATGTATGTATATATGTATTTATGTATGTATTTATGTATGTGTATATAGGTATGTATGTGTGTATGTATGTATGTTCACATGACTAGATGTCATGAAAGATAATTTATCATCAGTTGGGTATGTAATAAAGTTTGGATTTGTAGGCAGTAGATTCACAGACATTTTGTGGATCCAATTCAGATATGCTCTTACCAAAAACAATAGATCCGGGCTCAGTCCCAGGCTGACTGGGCCTCGGGCGGCAGTATGTGGTCGGCAATCTGAAAAACAATATGGAAAGGTAAAGTTCATGCAAATGTGATAAAATTCATAAAAAGTGTTCATACAAAAATTCACATTCATATTTAGTTTTTTCTGGTTACTGCAATGTTGTGTATGGTTACCTTGAAACACATTACCGAATATTTTAATGGTGAATGGTAACTTTTTTTGTGGTACGTGGTTACTGTTTTTGCGGTATTTGGTTTCCAAGAAATAAATTACCGCATTATTTTTAACGGTAAAAGTTAACATTGAAGCGGTATTTGGTGACTAATTTGCGGTAATTTATTACCTCAAAGGATATTACCGCATTTTAAAAGCGGTATAAGGTATCGCAATTGCGGTACTTTTTTACATTTTTGCGGTATTTTATTACCTCGAAACATATCACCGCATCTTTAAAAACGGTATAAGTTTGTTTTTATGCGATATTTAGTTACATTTTTGTGGTATTGTATTACCTTGAAACATATTACCGCATTTTTCAAACGGTGTAAGTTAACCTTTTTGTGGTATTAAGTCACCTTTTTGCGGTACTTGATTACATGGAAACATATTACCACTGTTATATTCTATGTTTTTGTGCGGCATTTGGTTACTATGTTACAGAATACCGTATTTCCTAACGGTAATTGGTAACTGTATTGCGGTAATTAGTTACTATGTAACACATTGCCGCATGAAATTAAACGGTAATGGTAACTTTTTGCGGTATAATGGTAACTTTTTGCGGTAAATGATTACAATTTAAGGAAGACTGATTCAAATAAGTAAGTGTACAATGAAATTTGTTTTCCAAGTTCGTTAGGTTTGTTGGTTAATATACATAGTATAATGTTTTACTTACCATGACTACTGCTCCTTTGTCAGTCACGTGGGCTCTATCTATCGACTGTGTTGTAAGATTATTTATAGCACCGGGACGCTGTGCATTTGCTTGTAGTAGTCTTAGAAGTACGTTTTTCCTAACTGTAAAAAAATCTGCCGGTACAATCTGATATGGTATAGGACCGTTCAATTTTTCTTCCGCTTCCTTGGCGATGCCACTACTCATGAAGTCAGTAAAATCCTCTGGAGTTAGATTGTTTCTGAAAAAAAAACAAAAATTATCTGTAAGTTATGTGGATACCATTGTGTACATTTATTTTTGTATACGTGTGTGTGTTTGTTTATGTGTTTGTGAATTATTATGTGTGTGCATGAGGGTGTGTGAGTGAGTGTGTTTTTGTTTGTTTGTTTGTGTGTGTGTGTGTGTGTGTGTTTGTTTGTTTGTGTGTGTGTTTGTTTGTTTGTGTGTGTGTTTGTGTGTGAGGGTGTGTGTGTGTGTGTCTTTTACTACTAATGAAATGACTTACCTATTTCTTCGACTTCTACTCTAGTTCTTCTAGTCTGGACTTTCTTCTTTATTTGCTTGCTTAAAAGTTTGATGTCTTCTTTAAATCTGAGAGCTTTGCTCAATGCCTTCTTTAAGTTAGAATTTCTTATCAAATGTCCTACAAACAGGGCAAGTGATCCAAGATATGATCTTGCCGTCCCAGGTGCTCTGTTGTCAAGAAATCTGGTTAATCATTCGTTTAGTTTATCTGTTTGGAAAAGCTCTTTAAGTGTCCTTTTTCTCGAAATAGCCCCCCATACATGATGCGCCTGGCAAGCATGCTGCAAAGCGTCTTTACGAGATTTCATCTCAAATTTCTGGAGACTCTTAATGAATTGATTGATGTGAGGATTTTGGAAAAGGTATTCTTCTTTTCCTGTCGTTCTTCACTGGTGTTTGACGTACTTTTTTGACTTGACGTACTTGGTCTTTGCGTCGGAGCTAGTTGATCGACATCACTCTCCGAACTGCTTTCCGGTGTACTTTCAGGTGAGTATAAGTCAGACCCAGAGTCGGTAAACGAATTTTTAATGTCACTATCAGAATCTGAAATAGGTTCTGGGGCCTTTCTTTTTCTACTTAACAACGCAACCTTTAAGACCTGCTTGCCTTTTCCCTTTGGGGTTGAAACTTTTGGCGTTGGAGGCATTATGTCGGAATCTGGCGATGGGGAGTGAATCTAGACAAAATAAAAAACAATTATACATGTTGTATATGCATTGAAACAGATTAATAAACAGTTATTGTTTGCGTTGATTGGTTTCTTTACGCTGTAAAATGTTTGTTTTTTTGCAGTATATGGTTAATAAGAAACGAATTACCACATTGATATTTGGTAACCTTTTTGTGGTATTTGGCAACTAAGTACGTTATTACCGCTTACTTTTTGCGGTAAATTGTTACTTTGTTACAAAACACCGCAAAAAATAAACGGTAATTGGTAACTAGTTTGCGGTAAATTATTACTTTGTTACAAAACACCGCAAAAAATAAACAGTAATTAGTAACCATTTGGCGGTTAATTATTACTTTGTTACAAAACACCGTAAAAAATAAACGGTAATTGGTAACTTTTTTGCGGTAAATTATTACGCTTTTGCGGTGATAGGTAACTTTGATGCGGTATAAGGTAATTATTTTGCGGTATTTGGTGACTCTTTAGCGGTGATTTGGTAACTTTTATGCGGTATTTTTAAAAAAACTTATAGTGTTATATAAAAATTACAAAAATCCATTACATATTACCAGTTATGAATCAAAAAAACACTTACGTTTTTTTTCGACTGTTCTCTCCAAGTGTCAGCATCAAAATGGCAGCGAATGAGCATCACATGACTAAAGTACTTCAGGGTACCTTATGGGTATCAAGGGTATTATATGGGGAATCACATTTCAAATTTATCTTTTAATGCAAAATCTATGTTTTTAAGTTTAAATTATGCAATATTAATTCGAAAAATTAAACAGCAAATGTTTGAATATACGAAAACGAGTGAATCGGCATTTGTTTTGAAGATATATGGATATTTGTTATAATTATCAATATACCGTATTTTTTTTTTCTGATGGAAACACAATACCGCTTAAAGAACATATCCTAAAAATCGTTTAATAACCAAAATGTGAACCGAGAATTAACAAACAAAAACTTAGTTTACTTTAGAACTGTATCCATTTAACTGCTGCAAAATTTAAACGTAAAAGCCCCGAAAATAAAAAAAAATGAAACAAGTCGATCACTTGATTCATTGGTCAATAATGTTTGTACTTATTTCAGCCAAAAAGATACTATTTTGTAACTCTCATATTTTTTTTTATATTTTACTTTTCTACCAAATAAATGCAGAATATTAATGTTAATATATTATATTTATTAGAACAAAAGCCCATCTGTCGTCAGAGTTAACATGTCATGAGAAGTAAACACAATAAATGGGGCTTGACATTTTATTGTGTTTTTAACTATTTTTAAGTATTAAGTGTTTGCGGTAATGGTTACTTCTCTACAAATACATCTCCAAATTTAATACCTTTACGCCTTTATATATGTGAATTAGATATTTGAAAGAATAATCAATTTTCCTCACAATGACGTTTTTCTGCATTGAATATCTTCAACGACAATTTTTTTTACTTTAACATCTACGTAACCTAGTAAATCCGTTTTTTTATACGGTGATGGATACAAAAAATGTTTAAAGATTTATAAAACTAGTTCTATCCAATATTTTTCAAATTTTGTATGGACGTTTAATATGGCATTGGCAAGTGGTGTTCAAAATTTCGTAACGATATCATAAGAAATAAAAGAGTTACATTAAATCTAGTATAATAATCTATAAAACAATTTTGGTCGCTCTTCCATGTATATACCCTATAGTAATCTTTTTCCCAAAGTGGTAAACCCCCCCCTTCCAACTTGAACTTTAGCAGAGGGTTAGGGAAGGGTTTGGTGGTCAACGTTAGGCACTTTTTTAAGGAATCTTTGTACGTTTTTGGATTTGCTAACCCTTTTCGGGCAGGTCAAAGGGTTAGCGGTAATTTAAAGTTACCATTTACGATAAAACTATTGATTTTATAACTAAGCAAATTTTGGTGTGTGCATCCTATTTTATATCAAATAAATGACCAGCAAACCCTTTTCTAACCCTCTTACCATATTTTTGTTAGATACCCTAGGTTACCATACACCGTATGGTAACGTCATTCTTCTTATTAGGGGTTAGCATGTTAAGATACACTTTGGGTTAGGGTTGGTACAAAATCATACAATTAGGGTTAGGGTCGATGAAAACACAAGCATAAGGGGTAGGGGTTAGTAGAAAGAGATACAGTTCAGGTAAAGGTTAGTACATAAACGTACAATTAGGGTTAGGGTTAGTGTAAAACATATAATTAGGGTTAGGTTTAGTATAAAACACACAATTAGGGTTAGGGGTTAGCATATTATGATACACTTAGGGTTAGGGTTAGTACAAAATCAAACAATTATGGTTTAGGTCGATGAAATCTCAAAAGAAGGGGTAGGGGTTAGTACAAAGAGATACGGTTTAGGTCAAGGATAGTACAAAAACGTACAATTAGGGTTAAGGTTAGTGTAAAACATATAATTAGGGTAGGTTTAGTATAAAACAAACAATACTAGGGTAAGAGTCGATGAAAACACAAAATAAGTGGTAGGGGTTAGTACAAAAAATGCATTTATGATAAGGGTTAGTACAAAAACGCACAATTAGGGTTAGAGTTAGTGTAAAACATATTATTAGGGTTAAGGTTAGTATAAAACACTAAGTTAGGGTCAGAGGTTAGCATATTAAGATACATTTTGGGTAAGGGTTAGTACAAAATTATACAATTAGGGTTATAGTCGATGAAAACAGAAAATAAAGGGTAGGGTTTAGTACAAAGAAACACAGTTCAGGTAAAGGATAATACAAAAACGTACAATTAAGGTTATGGACAGTGTAAAACATATAATTAGGGTTAGATATAGTATAAAACACACAATTAGGGTTAGGGGTTGGCATATTTAGATACACTTAGGGTTAGGGTTAGAACAACATCATATAATTAGGGTTAGGGTCGATAAAAACACAAAATAAGGGGTAGGGGTTAGTAAAAAGAGACACATTTATGATAAGGGTTAGTACAAAACGTACAATTAGGGTTAGGGTTAGTGTAAAACATATAATTAGGGTTAGGGTTAGTATGAACACACAGTTAAGGTTAGGGGTAAGCGTATAAAGAAACATTTATGGTTAGGGTTAGTACAAAATTATACAATTAGGGTTATAGTCGAGGAAAACACAAAATGAGTAGTAGGGGTTAGTACAAAAAATACATTTATGACAAGGGTTAGTACAAAAACGTACAATTAGGGTTATAGTCGAGGAAAATACATTTATGACAAGGGTTAGTACAAAAACGTACAATTAGGGTTAGGGTTAGTGCAAAACATAAAATTAGGGTTAGGGTTAGTATAAAACACACAACTAGGGTTAGCATATTAAGATACACTTAGGGTTAGGGTTAGTACAAAATCATACAATTAGGGTTAGGGTCGATGAAAACACAAGCATAAGGGGTAGGGGTTAGTAGAAACAGATACAGTTCAGGTAAAGGTTAGTACATAAACGTACAATTAGGGTTAGGGTTAGTGTAAAACATATAATTAGGGTTAGGTTTAGTATAAAACACACAATAAGGGTTAGGGGTTAGCATATTATGATACACTTAGAGTTAGGGTTAGTACAAAATCAAACAATTATGGTTTAGGTCGATGAAATCTCAAAAGAAGGGGTAGGGGTTAGTACAAAGAGATACGGTTTAGGTCAAGGATAGTACAAAAACGTACAATTAGGGTAAGGGTTAGTGTAAAACATATAATTAGGGTAGGTTTAGTATAAAACAAACAATACTAGGGTAAGGGTCGATGAAAACACAAAATAAGTGGTAGGGGTTAGTACAAAAAATGCATTTATGATAAGGGTTAGTACAAAACGTACAATTAGGGTTAGGGTTAGTGTAAAACATATAATTAGGGTTAGGGTTAGTATGAATACACAGTTAAGGTTAGGGGTAAGCGTATAAAGATACATTTATGGTTAGGGTTAGTACAAAATTATACAATTAGGGTTATAGTCGAGGAAAACACAAAATTAGTGGTAGGGGTTAGTACAAAAAATACATTTATGACAAGGGTTAGTACAAAAACGTACAATTAGGGTAAGGGTTAGTGCAAAACATAAAATTAGGGCTAAGGTTAGTATAAAACACACAACTAGGGTTAGCATATTAAGATACACTTAGGGTTAGGGTTAGTACAAAATCATACAATTAGGGTTAGGGTCGATGAAACACAAGCATTAGGGGTAGGGGTAAGTAGAAGAGATACAATTCAGGTAAAGGTTAGTACATAAACGTACAATTAGGGTTAGGGTTAGTGTAAAACATATAATTAGGGTTATGTTTAGTATAAAACACACAATTAGGGTTAGGGGTTAGCATATAATGATACACTTAGGGTTAGGGTTAGTACAAAATCAAACAATTATGGTATAGGTCGATGAAATCTCAAAAGAAGGGGTAGGGATTATTACAAAGAGATACGGTTTAGGTCAAGGATAGTACAAAAACGTACAATTAGGGTAAGGGTTAGTGTAAAACATATAATTAGGGTAGGTTAAGTATAAAACAAACAATACTAGGGTAAGGGTCGATGAAAACACAAAATAAGTGGTAGGGGTTAGTACAAAAAATGCATTTATGATAAGGGTTAGTACAAAAACGCACAATTAGGGTTAGGGTTAGTGTAAAACATATTATTAGGGTTAGTGTTAGTATAAAACACTAAGTTAGGGTCAGCGGTTAGCATATAAAGATACATTTTGGGTAAGGGTTAGTACAAAATTATACAATTAGGGTTATAGTCGATGAAAACAGAAAATAAAGGGTAGGGTTTAGTACAAAGAAACACAGTTCAGGTAAAGGATAATACAAAGACGTACAATTAAGGTTAGGGTTAGTGTAAAACATATAATTAGGGTTAGATTTAGTATAAAACACACAATTAGGGTTAGGGGTTGGCATATTTAGATACACTTAGGGTTAGGGTTAGAACAACATCATATAATTAGGGCTAGGGTCGATAAAAACACAAAATAAGGGGTAGGGGTTAGTAAAAAGAGACACATTTATGATAAGGGTTAGTACAAAACGTACAATTAGGGTTAGGGTTAGTGTAAAACATATAATTAGGGTTAAGGTTAGTATGAACACACAGTTAAGGTTAGGGGTAAGCGTATAAAGAAACATTTATGGTTAGGGTTAGTACAAAATTATACAATTAGGGTTATAGTCGAAGAAAACACAAAATTAGTGGTAGGGGTTAGTACAAAAATACATTTATGACAAGGGTTAGTACAAAAACGTACAATTAGGGTTAGGGTTAGTGCAAAACATAAAATTAGGGTTAGGGTTAGTATAAAACACACAACTAGGGTTAGCATATTAAGATACACTTAGGGTTAGGGTTAGTACAAAATCATACAATTAGGGTTAGGGTCGATGAAAACACAAGCATAAGGGGTAGGGGTTAGTAGAAACAGATACAGTTCAGGTAAAGGTTAGTACATAAACGTACAATTAGGGTTAGCGTTAGTGTAAAACATATAATTAGGGTTAGGTTTAGTATAAAACACACAATAAGGGTTAGGGGTTAGCATATTATGATACACTTAGGGTTAGGGTTAGTACAAAATCAAACAATTATGGTATAGGTCGATGAAATCTCAAAAGAAGGGGTAGGGATTAGTACAAAGAGATACGGTTTAGGTCAAGGATAGTACAAAAACGTACAATTAGGGTAAGGGTTAGTGTAAAACATATAATTAGGGTAGGTTTAGTATAAAACAAACAATACTAGGGTAAGGGTCGATGAAAACACAAAATAAGTGGTAGGGGTTAGTACAAAAAATGCATTTATGATAAGGGTTAGTACAAAACGTACAATTAGGGTTAGGGTTAGTGTAAAACATATAATTAGGGTTAGGGTTAGTATGAACACACAGTTAAGGTTAGGGGTAAGCGTATAAAGATACATTTATGGTTAGGGTTAGTACAAAATTATACAATTAGGGTTATTGTCGAGGAAAACACAAAATTAGTGGTAGGGGTTAGTACAAAAAATACATTTATGACAAGGGTTAGTACAAAAACGTACAATTAGGGTTAGGGTTAGTGCAAAACATAAAATTAGGGCTAGGGTTAGTATAAAACACACAACTAGGGTTAGCATATTAAGATACACTTAGGGTTAGGGTTAGTACAAAATCATACAATTAGGGTTAGGGTCGATGAAACACAAGCATTAGGGGTAGGGGTAAGTAGAAGAGATACAATTCAGGTAAAGGTTAGTACATAAACGTACAATTAGGGTTAGGGTTAGTGTAAAACATATAATTAGGGTTATGTTTAGTATAAAACACACAATTAGGGTTAGGGGTTAGCATATTATGATACACTTAGGGTTAGGGTTAGTACAAAATCAAACAATTATGGTATAGGTCGATGAAATCTCAAAAGAAGGGGTAGGGATTAGTACAAAGAGATACGGTTTAGGTCAAGGATAGTACAAAAACGTACAATTAGGGTAAGGGTTAGTGTAAAACATATAATTAGGGTAGGTTTAGTATAAAACAAACAATACTAGGGTAAGGGTCGATGAAAACACAAAATAAGTGGTAGGGGTTAGTACAAAAAATGCATTTATGATAAGGGTTAGTACAAAACGTACAATTAGGGTTAGGGTTAGTGTAAAACATATAATTAGGGTTAGGGTTAGTATGAACACACAGTTAAGGTTAGGGGTAAGCGTATAAAGATACATTTATGGTTAGGGTTAGTACAAAATTATACAATTAGGGTTATAGTCGATGAAATCAGAAAATAAAGGGTAGGGTTTAGTACAAAGAAACACAGTTCAGGTAAAGGATAATACAAAGACGTACAATTAAGGTTAGGGTTAGTGTAAAACATATAATTAGGGTTAGATTTAGTATAAAACACACAATTAGGGTTAGGGGTTGGCATATTTAGATACACTTAGGGTTAGGGTTAGAACAACATCATATAATTAGGGTTAGGGTCGATAAAAACACAAAATAAGGGGTAGGGGTTAGTAAAAAGAGACACATTTATGATAAGGGTTAGTACAAAACGTACAATTAGGGTTAGGGTTAGTGTAAAACATATAATTAGGGTTAAGGTTAGTATGAACACACAGTTAAGGTTAGGGGTAAGCGTATAAAGAAACATTTATGGTTAGGGTTAGTACAAAATTATACAATTAGGGTTATAGTCGAGGAAAACACAAAATTAGTGGTAGGGGTTAGTACAAAAATACATTTATGACAAGGGTTAGTACAAAAACGTACAATTAGGGTTATAGTCGAGGAAAATACATTTATGACAAGGGTTAGTACAAAAACGTACAATTAGGGTTAGGGTTAGTGCAAAACATAAAATTAGGGTTAGGGTTAGTATAAAACACACAACTAGGGTTAGCATATTAAGATACACTTAGGGTTAGGGTTAGTACAAAATCATACAATTAGGGTTAGGGTCGATGAAAACACAAGCATAAGGGGTAGGGGTTAGTAGAAACAGATACAGTTCAGGTAAAGGTTAGTACATAAACGTACAATTAGGGTTAGGGTTAGTGTAAAACATATAATTAGGGTTAGGTTTAGTATAAAACACACAATAAGGGTTAGGGGTTAGCATATTATGATACACTTAGGGTTAGGGTTAGTACAAAATCAAACAATTATGGTTCAGGTCGATGAAATCTCAAAAGAAGGGGTAGGGGTTAGTACAAAGAGATACGGTTTAGGTCAAGGATAGTACAAAACCGTACAATTAGGGTAAGGGTTAGTGTAAAACATATAATTAGGGTAGGTTTAGTATAAAACAAACAATACTAGGGTAAGGGTCGATGAAAACACAAAATAAGTGGTAGGGGTTAGTACAAAAAATGCATTTATGATAAGGGTTAGTACAAAACGTACAATTAGGGTTAGGGTTAGTGTAAAACATATAATTAGGGTTAGGGTTAGTATGAACACACAGTTAAGGTTAGGGGTAAGCGTATAAAGATACATTTATGGTTAGGGTTAGTACAAAATTATACAATTAGGGTTATAGTCGAGGAAAACACAAAATTAGTGGTAGGGGTTAGTACAAAAAATACATTTATGACAAGGGTTAGTACAAAAACGTACAATTAGGGTTAGGGTTAGTGCAAAACATAAAATTAGGGCTAGGGTTAGTATAAAACACACAACTAGGGTTAGCATATTAAGATACACTTAGGGTTAGGGTTAGTACAAAATCATACAATTAGGGTTAGGGTCGATGAAACACAAGCATTAGGGGTAGGGGTAAGTAGAAGAGATACAATTCAGGTAAAGGTTAGTACATAAACGTACAATTAGGGTTAGGGTTAGTGTAAAACATATAATTAGGGTTATGTTTAGTATAAAACACACAATTAGGGTTAGGGGTTAGCATATAATGATACACTTAGGGTTAGGGTTAGTACAAAATCAAACAATTATAGTATAGGTCGATGAAATCTCAAAAGAAGGGGCAGGGATTAGTACAAAGAGATACGGTTTAGGTCAAGGATAGTACAAAAACGTACATTTAGGGTTAAGGTTAGTGTAAAACATATAATTAGGGTTAGGTTTAGTATAAAACACACAATAAGGGTTAGGGGTTAGCATATTATGATACACTTAGGGTTAGGGTTAGTACAAAATCAAACAATTATGGTTTAGGTCGATGAAATCTCAAAAGAAGGGGTAGGGGTTAGTACAAAGAGATACAGTTTAGGTCAAGGATAGTCCAAAAACGTACAATTAGGATAAGGGTTAGTGTAAAACATATAATTAGGGTAGGTTTAGTATAAAACAAACAATACTAGGGTAAGAGTCGATGAAAACACAAAATAAGTGGTAGGGGTTAGTACAAAAAATGCATTTATGATAAGGGTTAGTACAAAAACGCACAATTAGGGTTAGAGTTAGTGTAAAACATATTATTAGGGTTAGGGTTAGTATAAAACACTAAGTTAGGGTCAGAGGTTAGCATATTAAGATACATTTTGGGTAAGGGTTAGTACAAAATTATACAATTAGGGTTATAGTCGATGAAAACAGAAAATAAAGGGTAGGGTTTAGTACAAAGAAACACAGTTCAGGTAAAGGATAATACAAAAACGTACAATTAAGGTTATGGACAGTGTAAAACATATAATTAGGGTTAGATATAGTATAAAACACACAATTAGGGTTAGGGGTTGGCATATTTAGATACACTTAGGGTTAGGGTTAGAACAACATCATATAATTAGGGTTAGGGTCGATAAAAACACAAAATAAGGGGTAGGGGTTAGTAAAAAGAGACTTATTTATGATAAGGGTTAGTACAAAACGTACAATTAGGGTTAGGGTTAGTGTAAAACATATAATTAGGGTTAGGGTTAGTATGAACACACAGTTAAGGTTAGGGGTAAGCGTATAAAGAAACATTTATGGTTAGGGTTAGTACAAAATTATACAATTAGGGTTATAGTCGAGGAAAACACAAAATGAGTGGTAGGGGTTACACCCCCTGTAACCGTGTACGCCAGAAAATGATTTTCCCCTGATTAAGGTACTGATTTTTCCTGATCATGTACAGATTTTCCTCTGATTTTGTACTGATTTTATCCTGATTTATATTTATCAAGGGATTTACTATCTCAAGATAATGAATTTGATACACCCAATTAGTGCCATGTGTGCAGTGGTCAAATCTGACCAGCATGCTGACCTTAAACTGTCTTTAAGTTGCATAACTAACCTTTGCAAGCGGAATTTTTGTGTAGCACGTGTGTATTTTAGTAAATTGTTGCTGTTATTGTTGGAGACCTAAAAATCTGCGACTGTTCATTATTCACTGTTACTGGTAAGTACTTTTTAAACACATTTATACTTAAAAAGGTTTTTTATACCATTTTTATAATAATAAAATTTAAAGAAAAATATACATCTGCACACTGATTACCAGTGTACTGATTGTCCCTGAGTCAAATTTTCAAATACTGATTTTCCCAGACAACAGTACAGATTGTCCCTGATCAAAACTTGTTAAAGGTTATTGTGGTTTTTAACTATAATGATACCAAACATTTTGGCATGTGAAAATATGTTTGTATATATTTTAATTATAAAATTAAATCATTTAAGTATGTACTTTTAATCTAATACATGTAATAAATGTAATTAAATGTATTGCAGTGATGTATACAAAGAAACAACATCGAACACACCATAAAACTATTACTTTGGATTAAATTCTGTTTTAAATGTTATACATTTCTATTTTCTATGTATATTGCTAAAATTGGATTCTGTAGTATAATTTAAGTATTTCTCTCCCATTATATTTTTATTTTATGTCTTTTTATTGTTTCCATTTTTGTTGCTGAAGAGATGGTACTCCGGCATTGAAGTATACATATCTAGCAGTTATTTTTGCCATTACAGTGGTAATTTTTATTAAATACAACAATTTTGTACTCCTATAATATTTTGCAGGTTATGGAATCTGAACAGATCCCATTTGAAGACGGGCATGACAGACTCCCTGGTTCAGATGAGGACAACTCATCAGCTGAGGAAAACAATACACAGGTTAACACCTCCAGCAGTACACCCAGAACTAAGGAACAGAAAGCATTTAAATGTGACACATGTACATATTCATCAAAGTTCAAGAGCAATTTAATGAGACACATACGGTTAAAACACCAAGATGATATTACATGTAAAGAGTGCGGAAAGTCCTTCGACAGTGAGACTTCTTTGGGAGAACATCAGAGGAACCACAATAAAGAATACTTTTGTGAGCTGTGTGGAAAACGGTACACTTCCCGAAAGGGGATAAGAGTACACAAACTGAATGTTCACAAAGAAATGAAAGGCAAACATACGTGTATATTTTGTGATAAAACGTTCAGTGAACTATCCCATTATACCGGTCATGTAAATAAACATCATGGACTACGTCCATTCGAGTGTTCAAAATGCAAACAGAACTTTTCATATAAATCAAATTTACAAAGACACGAAAAAACCTGTAAAGGAAATGACAAATTTACTTGTGATGTTTGTAAAAATGTGTTTACATCATTGGCTGTGTTGAAAGAGCATAAGGCAGGGAAGCACGCATCAACAAAGAGGTATACCTGCAAATGTGGCCAACTTTTTAGGTGGAGATCAGCTTTGGGCAAACACAGGAAAAACTGTAATATTAACTAAGGTTCACTTGATCATTGTTATAATTGAAACTGATGATTGTACATGCTGTATATTTGATATGACAATCATAATGCAATTAATAAAGTTATTGAATGTCTGGAATTTCACTAAGTCCATATCTCAAGTGGGACAGTATCAAACTCTCATCCCTTCTATGGTGTTGTCGCACCCCTGATTCCCCTCTGGCTGGTTGGTGTGGTGCCCGAACATCTCCCTTTTTTCTCCGTGGGTTAAGTTTCTTCCTGTCTTCGATGTCAAAGATAAAGTGATCTCTGCAAAAAAAAAAAAAAATAGATAAATAATAAAATAATTCCATCATGAGAAAAAACAGATTTGAATCTTTAGAAACACACATTGCAATGTGTAAAATTGTGAATAAATCAGAGAGCTAATTGCCACAGCCAATTGTCAAAGCAAAGAAAGGTAGGCCTTGTAGATAAATAAACCGAATTTTGCTATTCAAACGTAAAAAAATGTACCAAAATATAGATTTTAATGTTCCATTGTGTTCCATCAAATATCTACAATTATATATATGAAGTGATTGGTCAAATACAAAATATAATCTAGGTAGATTGTTGTAAAAACATTATTTACTACTAGTATATTAGTACCTTGGTTGAATAACATCAACACTTCGGTGAGCTGGTGGAGCCCAGAAGGAGTCTATCTCCATTTGTTCTTCTATATCAAGAGGATGAATGGGATACACAGATGATGCCGTTGTTCGCATGCTGAACGGTCTAAAAAAGAAGGATTTGTCAATGGTCATGATCAATATTGTAAAAATATTGTAAAATGAAAGTTTAATGTGCAAAGTGTCTTTCATAGCATGTATCATACATTATGATATTTTAAATGTAATGCTGTTTTACAGACAATATTGATGAGAACATCTCAATCATTATAGCATCCATTGTTTTGTGTACCTTGTGCAAGTGCAAAATGCAGAGAATATGGTGAAATGCAACACATAATTCAAAACTAATTACGTATAATTTAACTCATCAATATATAAAAATTACCTATTTGGGTTAAGTCTGTAGTTGTCAAGTTCAAGTGCTGTACCAAGAGCTGCAGGTATGTCATCTGGCTTCAAAATACCTTTACCAGCTGGATCCAGCTCTTGAAAACTTTGGAAAATGTTCTCGACTTCTAGCGTTCCTGTTGCTCTTGAATTGTACGATCCATGGGTACAATAAGGATATAATTGCAGTTTGCGTTCTATTGTGATGATAAGTCCTTCCCATAAAACCCATGGCATGTCGCTAATATACTTTCCTGGAGGTGGAAATTGATTCATCTGATTTCGTCCCGCATCCTTCAGCCAATCCAGAAAATTCAATCTGAATTGTGTTCGTTCGATTGCGTTAATTCCGGGTTCGTCCTCTGCTTTGTACCATTCTCTTACTAGTTTCGTAAAATTCGCCTCCTTTTCAAATCCATTTTCTCTCATAAAGATTTCCACGTCCTCATCAAATGTTCGTAACGCGAAAGCATTGTTCTGCTTGTCGATCAAGTCTGTAACCAACGCAAGAGACAATTTTGTGTTGTCTGATTTTGCAGCTTCCACCCATGCCTGCTTCTGAATTCCTAATGTTGGCAATCCAGAGGAACATACTTTTGTGCGAAGACTGCATAGTTTGTGATGGGCATCGATTACGTAAAATTGAGCATGTTCTTTTTCATCAACTGTTATTATGTCAGGACATGAATACCAATCTACTGTACGATTCAGACCGTGAATGGTTGTTCCATTTTTGAACATGTTGTTTTCTTCCCACACTTGTTTCCTGTTTGTCCATATGTTTTCTGCATAAATACTTGATAGTATCTGTTTTGGTAGAGTACATAGACTTCTAATACACAAATCTTTTAGCGTTAGCTTTTTCTTGTTTTTCCTTTTGTATTTTATGTTGTTATCCAATTTTCCTTTATACAATCCATCAAACAACTCAACCAGTTGAAACTTATTCCAGGAAAGGCCATATGAAATTTTTTGTTCCTTCAGTAAATATGTTATGGCTTCCAGACATACCCGTAATTCAATACGTAAAAAGTTCTTTTCAATATGTTTCTTTTCACTAAAAATGTATAGGAACTGTTCTTGTGAAATATTTGACCACCTTTCTGGATTTTTAACTCGTTCGTCACTCTCTAGATTGGTTTTCATTAAATTGTAGTGCGCCTGCTCAAGCTTGAAATGAAAAAACGTTTCCTTAAGGTTTGTAGATGATGTAGCATTGTCAGATATTGTTGAAGGAATGATATCTGCGCTTTGTGTAATTTGTATGCTTTCAAGATCCGATATGATATCCATATCACTGCTGTCTTCGTCCAGTAATGGGAATTCACCAACTACATTCTCAAACATATCTTCAATGTCGAATGCATCGACATCTGGGAAAATTCCACTGCTGACATCTTCTTTGAGTAGGGACTCAGCCATTTCCAACGTTTCGTCTCCAATTTCCTCAAGAATTTCATCCGGTATAAAATTCATAATGCCATCCATGCTACCATTTTCTTGCATTGTTTCTGGTTGATCATTTTCAGTGTCTTCATTCACTTCTATTTCTCCTCGAACATGCCTTTGTATCATTTTGAATGTGTTGCTACTTAGATAAGCTTTCAGGTGAACATTACTATCTTTCTTTTCTAGAATAAGTTTACAAACTTTGCCTGATATTTCATCTACAACCTCAATCTTTCTGTAGTCGACATCATTATATGTGTTCAATTTGTGTAGCTTAGCAATGATGGTTGACTTTTGCATTTTATTAACATCTTTCCACACATCTTTCTGTAACTGGGGTATTGTTAGTGGCTTATTGTCAACACTACGAACGGCAATTCTCTGAAAGGCTGAATCTGACGAAATAAGAGGTAAATGTAGACCAGAACGAATGCAATGGGAAATTACATGGTTTAGCATTTGTCGGTATGTTTCCGTGAACAAACTAGCCCCTTTCATTCCATATGCTATAATATGAGCATTCTTTTGTTCAAAACTAAAGACTCTGTCTAAGTCAGCGATGACAAAAACTAGTATTTCGTTGGCTAAAGTACGACATAGTTGATATTGATCATTCAAATATTTCAACAAGTCATGTAAAGTAGTTTGGACTTCCTCAATGGTCACTTTTTTTTCTAATGTTACTGAATTATCGGAAGGTTCCTTGTGGTGACTATCAGTATTTTTGTCATTTTCAAGTGAAGACTTTGACATTGTTTTCTGAACAGTACAAGAAGGAAATTCTCCTAATATCTCTACTGATCTTGCTAACGTCTTTGATATGAGCTCTTTAATATCGTGTACATCTTGTGATTTTTTCAATGGTCGTTTTGGAGATTCCTGTCCATAAATTTGGGTGAGAGTACTCCATGATTTGTTCCACAGATCTTCATCAAAATTGACTTTGAAGCATACAGACGACTCTGGCGACCAACATATGCAAATAAGACTTTGAACATCCAAAACTTTCATTTCGCTCATAATCTGTAGAATGTAGTAAGGTGGTATAGAGTAATATACAGGTAATGCATTTGGATTACTGGTTCTGCATTTGGCTTCAAACCCAAGGGATGCATCTGCTGAAGGAGAACGTCGTAGACTTCCATCGGGACTAACTACCATAAAGTCTTGTCCATTGTACTGCAATTTGTAGCAGCCTTCTTCTACATAATTCAGGTTTGGAAAGAAGATTGGCAAAATTTTGCATGTAAGTGTTGCTATTACATTGATTTCATTTTCTGTTCCAAAAGCCATGTTTTTTTTCTGGGTGTCACTAGCCTCTGGTTTAGACTTTTTGTGTATGACAGAATCAAAATGCTCTTGCTGTTTTTTAAGAGTGTCTTGACAGAGAGCGGAATTTATAGTGCTGCCACTAACTTTCGCTGTTTCACGAATACTATGCCACTTTTTTGTTCTTTGTTTTATAAATCTTGTTTCTGAGTCTGTGTTGTTTGTTCCGTCATCTTTTAATTCATAATAGTTTCCTTGTGCAGTTAAATCAACTTTCTGTTCAATCTTGTAATGTTTTTGTTTCATATTAACAGTTGCAATATAATATCCAACTTGATTAACAGTGTCTTGAAGTTTCTTTATGCAACTATTTACATCATACAGGGAGGTTTTTAAAGAACTTATAGCATTAAGAAGATTTGATTTCCTCCAGTCCTTACCGTCCTTTTCAGCCATATTCAAGAACTTTGTGACAGAACGCTGTAGTGACAACTTCACTTCTCTCAAAGATTTCAAACGCAGAGATATCATTTGTATTACTTTCTTCGACTTTTCGCCAAAATCGCGTTTGCTTGTGTCATCCAAATAGTTTATGCATTGAGTATTACTGCCATCAAGAAAACTTATGACATCTTTGACTATTTGGAGGTCCATTTCCAGCTGTTCTTTTTTGTCAGACAATTTGGCAGTCTCAAATCCAAAAAGATCTATGTCACCCATAATCTTGCCTCTCCCCTTCGAAATCTTTTTTGCATCCACAGCAATTTTGAAACTATTACCATTATCTTGCTGAGCAATGGCATCAATCGTAGTATGGAATATTCCTGGTTGTAAATCTTCTTTTTCAAATGGATTTAGCTTTCGAAGAACTTGATTACTTGGTACTGCAAAATTTATTTCAGATTCCTGGGGATCATATTGTCCTTTATATGTTGCACCTTGAAGTATTTGTCCTTGATTTTTAGGTCCTGACATAAATCTTAAAAATCTGCCATGAAACAGCTTTTGTCCAATTCTCCAAAATTGTAGGGTCTGTGGAAACGAGTACTTCATTTGTGAAGAGTTTGCTTGTGAGAACCAATTCACAACATCAAGAAAAAGTAAAAATGCGATATTCTCCAACGGGAATTCGTCCTCTGATACAAGTTTAAGAAATTTTTCGAAAGTTTCAAGTTTGTCAGCTTCTTTCAGGTTGGCCAGTACAGAAGGTATGAGCTTAGTAATGTCATCTTCTATATCTTCGGATGAAATATTGGACTCATTTATATTCAGACTAATAACACTTTCATCGTCAGAAAAATTTTCATTGCTTTCATCGTCAGTTTTGGTGTATTGTGTAAATAATGATTTTTTTTGATTTGCTATCATTGTCCCTATGGTTTGGTGGTTGATGACATTCATTTTCTGCATTTGGTGAACATAATACTTTTGACTTTTTCAAAACCTTTTGTGGAGTGTTTATTGACAACCGGCATATAACAATATTTTCTCCCTGTATTTGAACATCTTTTTTATCATCTTTGAAATTGTCTGGAATGTACGTGTGATATGTTCGTATTCGGTAGCTCGACTTGATGAGTGGGTCATCTCTTCGCCATATTGTAAGTTTTTTGGATGGGTGGGTTTCTTTGTGGTGGTCAACTACTTTGTCAAATTCAAAGAATTTCTCTAGACAAAAGTAGCATTTGTAGACAGGCATTTCCCTGAAACAAAATGGATAATTTAAAATAGGAATGGGGGAACAGTAAATTGCGTATAAAAGTTTACATGCGCGTGACTATCCTATTTTTAGTGTATGCATGTATAAACTAAACTGTTTAAGGCATTTTATTATGAGTAAAAGCTTAAATTCATAGCATTTCCTTTAATTTGGTTTCTAGAAACTTAGTAAAAATCAGGGACAATCAGTATCTTAAATCTATATTCAGGGACAATCTGTACTATAGTCTGGGAAAATCAGTACACCATTCACATAATTGAAAAAAGCAATTAAAGAATTTTCCAACTTCTATAATAATCTTTAAATGTATTTAATACATGTGCCTATTCCTTGTCTTATCTTACATGTTCACAATTACCAAACATATGCATTAATATGACAATAAATAAGAAAATCATGCTTACCATTACATAAGAAATGCTATACATCTATTCTACATGGCTTCAGGTCAAGTTGTTCCACATTTTCTAAAATTTTCTTCATGGGTAATTATTTTGATTGACTTCAATCAACATTAAAGCTTGTTATCTATAAATAATTACATCTTTTGATGTTTCCATTGAAAATAATCAGGAAAAATCAGTATTATATCTGGGAAAATCAGTACCTAAATCAGGGAAAAATCATTTTCCAGCGTACACGGTTACAGGGGGTGGGTTAGTACAAAAAATACATTTATGACAAGGGTTAGTACAAAAACGTACAATTAGGGTTATAGTCGAGGAAAATACATTTATGACAAGGGTTAGTACAAAAACGTACAATTAGGGTTAGGGTAAGTGCAAAACATAAAATTAGGGTTAGGGTTAGTATAAAACACACAACTAGGGTTAGCATATTAAGATACACTTAGGATTAGGGTTAGTACAAAATCATACAATTAGGGTTAGGGTCGATGAAAACACAAGCATAAGGGGTAGGGGTTAGTAGAAAGAGATACAGTTCAGGTAAAGGTTAGTACATAAACGTACAATTAGGGTTAGGGTTAGTGTAAAACATATAATTAGGGTTAGGTTTAGTATAAAACACACAATAAGGGTTAGGGGTTAGCATATTATGATACACTTAGGGTTAGGGTTAGTACACAATCAAACAATTATGGTTTAGGTCGATGAAATCTCAAAGGAAGGGGTAGGGATTAGTACAAAGAGATACGGTTTAGGTCAAGGATAGTACAAAAACGTACAATTAGGGTAAGGGTTAGTGTAAAACATATAATTAGGGTAGGTTAAGTATAAAACAAACAATACTAGGGTAAGGGTCGATGAAAACACAAAATAAGTGGTAGGGGTTAGTACAAAAAAATGCATTTAAGACAGTCTTCTCTGGAATGAGATTTACTCCTCTACTCAGATTTGTCTCATTGGTAACATTTTCTTGCATTTCAGCTCAATTTGTGATGAAAAGATGGATTTTCCTTCAAAGTACAATAAATAGGCATGAAGTGATTGCACACACTATTTTTGTACTTCTTGGAGGATATGCCATAGTCGTATCTGCTGAACACTGTCAAATTGCAGCCCCATCTACATCTACAATATGAAAAGGAATTAATTTAACAATGTATTTATTTTATATATTTGGAAAATGATTAGCCATGATTATTTTTAATCAAAAGCAACAGTAGTTATTCCATTTATAAAATTTGCTTTCATTTGCATGCAACATTATTTCATTAACTTACAGTTTGACTTGCCATTGGTCATAAAGGTAGCATCATCGCATAAATTTGATTAAATTTAATCAACGAGGACTGTCTAATTTAATAGTCACAAAATGGATTATATTTAATCAAATTGTAATACCTTATTAGATATTCATGCGAAATGGATTAAAATTAATCAACATAAATAACTTTCTTTGAAAAGATATAGATACGTCAAATTGGATTACATTTAATCAAACTTTAAATACGTTTTTAATATGTCATTTATAAAAATGGATTAAAATTAATCAACAAGATCAATTCCTTTGAAAAGATAAAAATCCGTCAAATTTGATTAAATTTAATCAAATTTCTGTCCATTTAAAACACACAATTGAAATTATGCGTTATATGGCATGGTAATACTACATATTGCACTGCCAAGGTACTACCGGATGATACGTTAAAGGTAATAATAGCAGATTCTTACTTTTTTTATGGTAAGTACCACATAGTGCATTACTAAGGTGCTACATGTACCTGGTGATAAGAAAAAGATAATAAAAAGCTTCGCCGAGCGCAGCATGATACGACCGCAACATGTTGAACCCTGTACATTTTAGGCCCAATATGGATAGTCTATTGCTCTGGACACATGCAGCCCATGGTGGACTGACAAAGGTTTTTGACACATGCTGCTCTGGTGGACTTTCGACCCAGGGGGTAAAAATATAAATTTTCAATTTTGTATTCTACTCATGCAAAAAAATTGTCAAAATCGGACATAAATAAAAAAAAATTCAATTTCGGCCCCTTTTGGCCCCTTATTATGTAACAGGTGAAAAAGGGGTGGGGTTGCAAAAATAATTTCTCAAATTTGGATTCACTACTTGACAAAAATAAACTTGCAAAAAAAATTTCAAAAACAAACCAGAAATAAAAAAGTTTTGATTACGGCCCTTTTTGGCCCCTAATTACAAAACAAGTGAAAAAGGGGATGGTCACAAAAATTAATTCTCAAATTTGGATTCACTACCTGACAAGAATAAACTTGCAAAAAAAAATTTTAAAATCGGACCACAAATAAAAAAGTTTTGATTTTGGCCCCATTTGGCCCCTAATTACGTAATAGGGGAAAAAGGGGGGGTCGCAAAAATTAATTCTTAATTGTGTAAATGAGCTGAACATTTAAGCAAGCAACAGCTTCTCTCTACCTGCTATAGTTTTCATTTCATAGGCCAAAAACATGAAAAAACATTATTTTAGGGGCTGTAGCCCCTATTAGGGGTCATCTGACAACTTTGACCGTATGAAGTTTTTTGTAGAGCTAAATGAGCTGAACAATTAAGCAAGCAACAGCTTTTTGCTATCTGCAATAATTTTCATACTATAGGGCAAAAACATGAAAAAATGCTATTTTTCACCTTTAAGGGGCCGTAACCCCTATAAGGGGTCTTCTGACAACTTCGACCAAATGGAGACTTTTGTAGAACTTTTGATCCTGAAGCAGTAGGGTGGCATCAGATTTCATCTATCCCTTATACTTTTTGAATTACAAGCCAAAAACAGTAGTCTGACCCCCCTGGTCTATTTTTAGCCACGGCGGACATGTTTTTTTGACGAATCAGAAATTGAAACATTACTATAGTGCAGGACACCCTAATGATCAATCATACCAAGTTTCATTGAATTCTGTTCAGTAGTTTCAGAGGAGAAGATTTTTAAAAAGTTATTGTAAGAACAAACAAAAAAGTTACAATTTTGGCCCCTTTTGGCCCTTAATTTCCAAACGAAAAAAGGGGGGACTCCCAAAATCAATCCCATCCATCCTTTACTGGTAAGAAATATCATTGTCAAATTTCATTGCATTTGGATAACTAGAACTAAAGTTATCGTGTATACACTAAAGTTAACAGACGACGACGACAACGCCAACGACAACGACGACGACGACGACGACGACAGCATCATACCATTATACGTCCGCAAATTTTTTGCGGTCGTATAAAAACCGCTGATTCCTAATTTATTTTATTTGAAGGTAGTATTACATATTGCATTGCCAAGGTAGCATAACATATGGCATTGCAAAGGTACTACCTGATGATAAGAAAATAATAAACACAGCAGATAACTAATTTATTTTATATAAAAAGGCTGGTACTTTATTTTGTATTGCCAAGGCACTACTGGATATAAACTTTAAGACAAAAACAGCAGATTCCTACTTTATTTTATATGGTAAGGTAATACTAGATATTGAATTGCTAATAAACTACTTGATGTTTAGATAAAGATAATGAAGAAATGGAGCTGTCGTACACGACCACTAGTCCCCTCGCCCGTTACATTAAAATGTAAGTAGTGGTGACCTAAATCTGGAACAGATATCAATTACTATCCAAGATATGCCTACTATCCAAATATCTTTCATCTACAAATTGGAATTGGGGAGATCCAAAACGTTAACCTGCGTCATTCATGAAGAAAATGTAGGTCAATATGACCTTATTTTAATATGGATGCTACTTACTATCAACGATGTACCCACTGACCCTATATCTTCTCCTGTAGTTGCTGAGATGTGGACCTTAACCAAAACTTTTATCCGTAATCATTCATCTGGAAAATGTAGGTCAAGGTAACCAAATTTTAGTATGGATGCTGGTTACTATCCAAGATGTACTTACTAACCCAATATCATCTCTCTATCACTGTCTGGGACCATGTTGTAATTCATATTTGCAGTTGCTGAGATATGGACTTTAACCAAAACTTTAACCTGAGTCATTCATACAGAAAATATAAATCAGGGTCACTTAATTTTGGTACGGATGTTGGCTACTGTCCAAGAAGTACCCAATCACCTAAAATCATGTCTCTATCACTTGCAGTTGGTGAGATATGGACATTTACAAAAAACTTAAACCTGAGTCATTCATGTGGAAAATTTGGTCAGGGTCACTTAAGTTTGGTACATGTGTACGGACGTAAGTTACTGTCCAAGAAGCACACAATTACCCATATCATCTCTCTATTACTTGCAGTTGGTGAAATATGGACATTAACCAAAACTTTAACCTGAGTGATTCATGCGGAAAATATAGGTCAAGGTCACTAAATTTTGGACCTGATGCTGAATACCATCAAAGATGTATCCATTGACCAAATATCATCCCTCTTTGATGATTAGTTCCCAAGTTTATGACAAAATAAAAATAATTACGTACGTTCGTACGTTGGTACGAGCAAACGAACCAACCAAACGATATATCTTTTACCAACTCCGTTGGACTCGGAGATAAAAACAACAGATTCCTACTTTTCTATATAGTAAAGTAGTATTTCAGATGGCATTGCCAGGGTACTACTGGATGATAAGATAAAGGTAAAAACAACAAATTCCTACTTTTATTTACATGGTTACTACATATTGTATTGCCAAGGTTCTACCTGGTGATAAGAAACAGATAAAAACAGCAGATTCCTACTTAATTTTATATGGAACGATTGGTACTAGAATACTGTATTGCCAAAGCACTACTGGATTTAAACTTGTAGACAATAACAGCAGATTCCTAATTTTATTTTATATGGTAAGGTAGAATAGCATTTTACATTACCAAGGCACTACCTGGCAATAAAAAAAAAGATAAAAACTGAAGATTCCCACTTTAGTTTATATGGAAGGACTAGTACTTCATAATGTTTTGCCAAGGAACTACTGGGTATAAACTGTAAGTCAAACCAGCAGATTCCTACTTAATTTTATATGGTAAGGTAGAATAACATATTGCATTACCAAGGTACTACTTGAAAGGAAAAAAGATAAAACCAGCTGAACCCTACTTCATTTTATATGGAAGGACTAGTACTTCATAGTGTATTTCATGGGAACTTCTGGTTATAAACGTAAAGACAATAACAGCAGAATCCTACTTCAGTTTATATTGTAAGATTGTACTACAGAATGCTTTGCCAAGAGACTACAGGGTGTAAACATAAAGATACAAAAAGCAGATTCTTACTATATTGTATATGGTAAGGTAGTTTACCTTACCATATAAAATAAAGTGGGAGTAGTACTAGATATTGCATTGCCCAGAAAGGTAAAGATAAAACAAGAAGATTCCTACTTTATTTTATATGGTAAGGTAGTATAGCATCTTGCATTACCAAGGCACTACCTAATGACAAGAAAAAGATAAAACCAGCATATTCCTATTTCATTTTATATGGAAGGACTAGTACTTCATATCGTATTGCCAATGCACTACTGGATAAAAACTTTCAGTCAAAAACAGCAGATCCCTACTTATGGTAAGGTAGTATAACATATTGCATTACCAAGGCACTACCTGGTGATAAGAAAAAGATAAAAACAGCAGATTCCCACTCTATTTGATATTGAAGGATTAGTACTCCTAAATGTATTGCAAAGAAACTACTGAATGTAAATTGTAAGTCAAAAACAGCAGATTCCTACTTAAATTCATATGGTGAGGTAGTATAACACATTGCATTACCAATGTACTACTTGATGATAAGAAAAAAGATAAAACCAGCAGATTTCTATTGCATTTGATATGGAAAGACTTGTACTTCATATTGTATTGCCAAGGCACTACTGGATATAAACTTTAAGTCAAAAGCAGCAGATTCCTACTTAATTGTATATGGTAAGGAAGTATAACATATTGCATTCCCAATGTACTACTTAATGATAAGAAAAAGATAACAATAGTTAAACACTAAAGTATGTCTCGCCAGTCGGCACCATCACAGAACTCATTGAAGGTCTAGCTTGGCCTGCAGAAAAGTAAAGGTCAAGGTCATGTGACAGGCGACAGAATTTCATTAAACCATCACAAAGACTCCATGGGATGTCTGAACTGTTCTAGATACAATAGTTATTGAGAAACAATAAAAAAAAGACTGACATTCAGCCATGAAATTGGGATCAAGGTCACATTACATGTTGAGGTCAGTTTTGTATGTCTGTATACCAAATATCAGATATCTAGTTATAACATTGAACTTTTCACTTAACTCATTTTCAGCCCAAAAATCATCTAAGTTCACAAAGTCACTATACCATGAAAATGGGGCCAGGGCCAAACAACTTGGTGTCAGTTGTGTAGACCAAATCCCGAAGTGTCTGTATACTAAATATCATAGCTATTTTATTTTTTACTTAATTTATTTTCTGCAAAAGTAATTGTCCCAAAAATCATCGATACAATCACTGAACTATGAAAATTATGTCAAGGTCACAGGACATGGTGTCAGTTGCATAGGCAATAACTCCAGGTGACTGTATACCAGATATCAGATGTCTAGCTGTTATGCTTATCACTTAATCATTTTTCCACAAAAGTCTTACAAAGTTTTTTTTTGGCCCAAAAAACATCTAGGTCCAAAGAGTCACTGAACCATGAAAATAGGGTCAGGGTCAAACAGCATGGCACCAGTTGCGTGGACCATAACTTTAACTGTCTGTATACCTGATATAAGATGCCTAGACATTATACTTTTTCACCTAATTCATTTTCAATAAAAGTCTTACAAAGAAGCTTTTTGGCCCCAAAAATCATCTATGTTGACAGAGTCGCTGAACCATGAAAATGGGGCCAGAGTCAAACGGCCTGGAACAGTTGCATAGACCATAACATGAAGTGTCGGTATACCGGATATCAGATGGCTACTATACTTTTCACTTAATTCATTTTCAACAAAAGTCTTACAAAGAGGTTATTGGGCCCCAAAAATCATATAAGTCCAAAGAGTCACTGAACCATTAAAATGGGGTCAAGGTCAAACGGCATGGAACCAGTTGCTTAGACCATAAACACAACTGTCTGTATACCAAATATCAGATGCCTAGCTATTATACTTTTTTTGTAATTCGTTTTCCACAATAGTATTACAAAGAAGCTTTTTGGCCCACAAAATCATCGGAGTTGACAGAGTCGCTGAACTATAACAAAGGGACCGGGATTAAACGGCATGGGGCAAGTTGCGCAAAAACATGGGGCAAGACAAAAACTGCAGATTCTTATATGGAAGGACTTTCACTTCATATCGTATTGCCAGGGCACTCCTGGATATAAACTTTAAGTCAAAAACAGCAGATTCCTACTTAATTTTATATGGTAGGGTAGTATGACATATTGCATTACTCAGGTACTCCTTGATAAGAAAAAGATAAAACCAGCAGATTCTTACTTTATTTTATATGGAAGGACTAGTTCTTCATATCGTATTGCCACGGCACTCATGGATATAAAATTTAAGACAAAAACAGCAGATTCCTACCTAATTGTATATGGTAAGGTAGTATAACACATTGCATTACAATTGTACTACTTGATGATAAGAAAAAGATAAAACCAGCAGATTTCTATTTCATTTTTTATATGGAAGGACTTGTACTTCATATCGTATTGCCAAGGCACTACTGGATACAATTATTAAGTCAAAAACAACAGATTCCTACTTAATTGTATATGGTAAGGTAGTATATAACACATTGCATTACCAAGGCATTACTTGATGATAAAAAAGATAAAACCAGCAGATTCCTATTTCATTTTATATGGAAGGACTAGTTTTTCATATTGTATTGCCGATTCCTACTTAATTGTATACGGTAAGGAAGTATAACATATTGCATTACCAAGGAACTACTTGATGATAAAATACAAATGACAACAAAAAAGATAAAACCAGCAGATTATTACTTATTTTATATGGAATGACTTGTACTTCATATTGTATTGCCAAGGCACTACTGGATATAAACTTTAAGACAATAACAGCAGATTCCTACTTCAGTTTATATTGTAAGGTTGTACTACAGATTACGTTGCCAAGAGACTACTGGGTGTAAAGAAAAAGATAAAAACAGCAGATTCCTACTTTATTCTATATTGTACGGTAGTCTACCTTACCATATAAGAAAAGTGGGAGTAGCGCTAGATATTGCATTGCCAAGATACTACTGGATGCAGAGATAAAGATAAAACAAGACGACTCCTACTTTATTTTATATGGAAGGACTTATACTTCATATTGTATTGCCAACGCACTACTGGACAAAAGCAGCAGATTCCTACTTTATTGTATATGGTAAGGTAGTATAACATATTGCATTCCCAAGGCAATACCTGGTGATAAGAAAAAGATAACAAGAGTTGACACTAAAGTATGTCCCGCCTGTCGGCACCATCACAGAGCTCATTGAAGGTCTAGCTGGGCCTTCAGAAAAATTAAGATCAAGGTCATGTGACAAATGACAGAATTCCATTTAACCATCATAAAAATGTCTGAAGTGTGTTTTAGATACCATAGTTATTTAGAAACAATGAAAAAAAAAACAACATTCACTGAGTCATTCAATCATTAAAATAGGGTCAAGGTCACATTACATGGTGACGTCAGTTGTGTATACTATAATCTCCAAATATCAGATGCCTAGCTATAATGTACCTTTCACTTAACTCATTTTCCACCAAAAAAACATCTAAGTTCACAAAGTCACTGAACCATTAAACTGGGGTCAGGGTCACACAACATGGTGTCAGTTGTGTAGACCAAAACCCCAAATGTCTGTATACCAAATATCAGATGTCTAGCTATTATACTTTATACCTTAATTCATTTTCCACAAAAGTTTAAATTGTCCAAAAAATCATCTAAGTCCACAGAGTCACTGAACCATGAAAATGGGGTCAGGGTCATATGGCATGGGGCCAGTTGCATAGATTATAACCTGAAGTGTCTGTATACAAGATGTCAGATGCCTACTATTATACTTTCACTTTATTCATCTTCCACAAAAGTCTTACAAAGGGGTCTTTTGGCCTAAAAAAACATCTAAGTTCACAGAGTCACTGAACCATAAAATTTGGGTCAGGGTCAATCAGCATGGTGCCAGTTGCGTAGACCATAACCCCAACTGTCTGTGTACCAAATATCAGATGCCTAGCTATTATACTTTTTTGTAATTCATTTTCCACAAAAGTCTTACAAAGGGGTCTTTTGGCCTGAAAAAACATCTAAGTTCACAGAGTAGCTGAATCATGTAATTGGGGTCAAGGTCAAACGGCATGGTGCCAGTTGCGTAGACCATAATCCCAACTGTCTGTATACCAAATATCAGATGCCTAGCTATTATACTTTTATTGTAATTCATTTTCCACAAAAGTCTTACAAAAAAGTTTACGCCGTCGCCATCGCCGCCGCCGGAAAGTAATACCTATGTCTCGCCTTCAGCGACTAAAGTCGTAGGCGAGACAAAAACTGCAGATTTCTACTTTATTTTATATTGAAGGATTAGTACTTCATATTGTTTTGCCAAGGCACTGCTGGATATAAACTTTAAGTAAAAAACAGCAGATTCCTACTTAATTGTATATGGTAAGGTAGTGTAACATATTGCATCACCAATGCACTACTCGATGATAAGAAAAAGATAAAAACAACAGATTCCTACTTTATTATGGTAAGGTAGTACAAGATACTGCAATGCCAAGATAATACTGGTCGAAAAGAGAAACAGACAACAGATTCCAACTTTTTTACATGGTAAGGCAGTACTTGATATTATAATGCCAAGGCATTACTAAGAAAACAACATATGCCTTAAATATATCCATTTTTAGTGTTATAACTGATTTTGGTAATGCCTATGACTGAAGGTAGTCTACCTTACCATATAAAATAAACATGATAAAGTGAAAGTACTAGATATTGCATTGCCAAGATACAACTGGATGTAAACAGCAGATTCCTACTTTTTCCATATGGTAAGGTAGTACTACATATGGCATGTCAGGTACTACTGGATGACAAGAAACAGATAAAAACAGCAGATTCTTACTTTATTTTATTTAGTAAGGCGGTCCACCTTTATATAAATTTGTGATCTTATCTAGACAAAGAGTGTCAAATAGTTTGATACAAAGTGTTAAAGAATACTGATAAAACTAGACTGGAGTTATAATCAAACACACTGCCATTATGAGGGACTGGCCAGACGTGCAAACACCCGTCGGTGCAGGTCGTAGATCACCATACGCTGAACTCAGCATATAAAATGGTAGTGTAAATCAAAGTATGTTCACAAAGTCCATGCTCTATGCTCAATAATATAGATTTGTTGGCATAAAGGTATTATTTTATTATTCCATAAGTCGACAGGACCTACATACCTCAAAAAAGAGAGCCTGTCTCATATAAGTTGATACAAACAAATGTAGAGTATGAATTTAGTACTAGAAGATTATGTATTCTACAACAAATAAGCTACACTGTATTATGCCCAACGGTAACCTGATGATTGTAAAAATGACGGTTACAATGTATGTTAATTATGTATACTTACACTGTTCTTTTTCACCTGCTTAAAATTAACCAAACAGGATATCGCAATAATAATAATAAACATAATAATCAACATGTTGATGGTGGTCATCAAGAGGCAGTGATAAACAAAGAATGTTTCTGATACCGCCAAATCATTATCTCGAAAACGCTTAAAATCAAGTATTTTTAAAAGCAGATTAAAACCGCAAGCTGATCATGCTCCTGTATTTCTAATGTCAAACCAAAATCGGTGACAATATGCATGATATCCGGGAGTGGTAATTATTTTTAGAAACAAATTTTGGGGGAGTTATTTAAGATCATTTAATAAATTCAAAAGCTCGAGGATATTTCTTGATTTCAACGATGGCCTAGGGCCATCGCCTCATTACGACAATTTATTACGCAAAATATAGTCCTATAAAAAACGAAAGTAGTATATAAATCTACAAATTGGTAACAATACGAATCTTTGGATGGTAAATAATGAATCTTATCTAGATAAATAGTATAATTTAATTATTCGACTAAACTCCCATTGTATCTGTAGTCTAAGCACAAAAATAACAATGTACATTGGTATAAAAACATAAGGTTACCTAAGGCCCCCAAAATAATATAATAATTTGCATTGGTGTAAATTATTTATAACCTGAGCCTACCTATACTAAATAAATTGTAATGAACAAAAGATTACCTGAGGCCTACTAAAGCAATATTCAATGGTGTAAACCATTGGTATATCTATTGGTGTCCTCTCAATTGTAATAATTTATTAATTTATAATTGATACAATGTATACGATTCTTCATCATTATTGTTTGTACTGTCATTGCCCCTTGAGGGTCCATAATTGGTCAATAAACTTGTATTCTTGTATTCTTGGTATATCTATAGCAATATACTTTTAATTTGACCGTTGATTACCCAAGGCCCCCCTATAGCAATATACATTGAAGTTAACCATTGATTACCCAAGGCCCCCCATAGCAATATACATTGAAGTTAACCATTGATTACCCGAGGCCCCCTATAGCAATATACATTGCAGTTTATCATTGATTACCCAAGGCCCTTATAGCAATATAGATTAAAGTTAACTATTGATTACCCAAGGCCCCCTATAGCAGTATACATTGAAGTTAACCATTGATTACCCATGGCCCCCTTTAGCAGTATACATTGAAGTTAACCATTGATTACCCGAGGCCCCCTATAGCAATATACATTGCAGTTTATCATTGATTACCCAAGGCCCTTATAGCAATATAGATTGAAGTTAACTATTGATTACCCAAGGCCCCCTATAGCAGTATACATTGAAGTTAACCATTGATTACCCATGGCCCCCTTTAGCAATATACATTGAAGTTAACCATTGATTACCCCAGGCCCCCTATAGCAGTATACATTGTTGTTAACAATTGATTACCCAAGGGCCCCTATAGCAATATACATTGAAGTTAACCATTGATTACCCAAGGCCCCCTATAGCAATATACATTGAAGTTAACCATTGATTACCCAAGGCCCCCTTTAGCAATATACATTGAAGTTAACCATTGATTACCCCAGGCTCCCTATAGCAATATACATTGCAGTTTATCATTGATTACCCAAGGCCCTTATAGCAATATAGATTGAAGTTAACCATTGCTTACCCCAGGCCCCCTATAGCAGTATACATTGAAGTTAACCATTGATTACCCAAGGCCCCCTTTAGCAGTATACATTGTTGTTAAAAATTGATTACCCAAGGGCCCCTAAAGCAATATACATTGAAGTTAACCATTGATTACCCGAGGCCCCCTATAGCAATATACATTGAAGTTAACCATTGATTACCCAAGGCCCCCCATAGCAATATACATTGAAGTTAACCATTGATTACCCGAGGCCCCCTATAGCAATATACATTGCAGTTTATCATTGATTACCCAAGGCCCTTATAGCAATATAGATTGAAGTTAACCATTGATTACCCAAGGCCCCCTATAGCAATATACATTGCAGTTTATCATTGATTACCCAAGGCCCCTATAGCAAAATGCATTGAAGTTAACCATTGATTACTCAAGGCCCCCTAAAGCAGTATGCATTGTTGTTAACACTTGATTACCCAAGGGCCCCTATAGCAATGTACATTGAAGTTTACGATTAATTACCCAAGGCCCCCTATAGCAATATGCATTGAAGTTAACCAGTGATTACCCAAAGGCCCCTTTAGCAATATACATTACAGTTTATCATTGATTACCCAAGGCCCCCTATAGCAATATACATTGAAGCTTACCATTGATTACCCAAGGCCCCCTATAGCAGTATACATTGAAGTTAACCATTGGTTACCTGAGGCCCCTTATAGCAATATACATTGAAGTTAACTTTTGATTACCCAAGGTTTCCTTCCTATAGCAGTATACATTGAAGTTAACCATTGGTTACCTGAGGCCCCCTGTAGCAATATACATTGAAGTTAACCATTGGTTACCCAAGACCTCTTATAATAGCAACCACATTTATGTAAACCATTGGTTACACGATGCCCGCTATAAGATTGTAAATTGAAGTAAATGACGAAACGCGCTTCAGGCATAGCAAAATTTATTGTCTGGAACTTTGTGGTAATTTTTATTTTTGATACCCTAGGTCCTATGTTGATATATCTTAAAATAGAAAATAATGAGATGTGGAATACATGTACGCGACACAGCCCACA
The DNA here is from genome assembly GCA_963971305.1 of Arcuatula senhousia. Classification (NCBI taxonomy): domain Eukaryota; kingdom Metazoa; phylum Mollusca; class Bivalvia; order Mytilida; family Mytilidae; genus Arcuatula; species Arcuatula senhousia. The sequence continues at coordinate 28,932,341 of OZ020314.1, read as the reverse complement.
ATCAAGCGACAATTCAGAACAACCACAATGGACAACCGCCAGCATCCTTCAACGAGGCCATTTGGCATTTCTCGCGGTTCTGTAATTGGCCCATGGTCTAAATTAACTGCATATAATTCAAATCCAGTCCTGAAATAGTCACAGATAGACACCCGGCTTCTTAAACAAGGAACAGAAAACATCAAAAAGACAAGAACATACGAAGGCTTTGTCAAAGATTCCTGGCTTAGGACAGGCACATATAATATGTGTCGGGGTTAAACTAGTTTTTTTGGGCCCAACCTTCCCCCTATCAATATTCATAGACAAAGCACAAAAACTAAACACACAATAAAAATCAAATCGATCAAAGTCCAATTCCACTAGAGAGAACATAAGACAAAAAACAACAAGAACAAACAAAAGGACGGTAAAGGAACTCTCCAAAGAACACTCGCTGTTACTGACAGCTAGCTGAGAATCATCAAACGACTGATGTAAAAAAAGTCAAACAAATCGATTTTAATTCCGACACAACACTTCAAACAATACTGATTTAGTGAAGTGTCATCACACAAAACCTTGATCGATATTATGCTTTAAAATGACAATTGTAAAAACGTTTATGATCGAATTTAAGGTAAGTATCAAGTTATCAATATTTCTGCCAAAAAAACACTAAATTCAAAGATTTAACCAAAATATTCAATTCATATCATTTTGAATTTTAAAACTCTTAGATTTTGAAGCCAATTCTTCATTTCTAATGGATTGTTTTTAAACTTGTGAGCTTTATAAAAAAACATTACCATAAGATTCAGGATGTGATATTCCTTTCACTATCAGAAAACGACGTGTACAATTAGATTTTTCAATAAGAGATCGATACTTGTGGAAGAATTTAGAATTTTTTTTTACTAATTTGTGGTATCGATAATCTAAAAGTAATGTTTGGTTACTTCAGGCTCCCTAGAAGTATTTATAATGTCATGAACGATTTGTAAAGCAAACACGGGGGGTAACCTCTATTATAAAGGTAAGGACATATTGCGACAAAAAATGGTCTACTTTTTAGGGTCTTCATTATGTGAAAATATCAGATGTTGCATATATGATATGGTGTACTTTTCACACATGTACGTAGTAACATGCCAAAACCTGCATAACATCGCTTAAAAAAGGCATTTTTAGGTTACCTCAAAAGACTTAAAATTATATAATTATTTTATAAAATCTGCAATTCATTACCATGAATTAGCTTTCAATGATTATAACAAACAAGTTATAAATCTCGTTTGTTGCTACATGTATAAATCTTATTTTTATTCGGTATTTCCTATTCCTGATTTTGTGTGCTTGATAGTTTATAAATATTCTTAAGTTTATAACAATAAATATGCTATAGGTGGTCTTAGGTATCCCATGCTTTAAATCTATGCCGTTGCTTTAGCATTATATGGGATCTTATACTGCAATCGGTCTATTTGAGCAGTCAAATTACAGTGACCGTATATCGATATGTGATATACGGTCAGTGACAGTATATCACTTTTAGTACACGCCCCCTTTCCGAGGCATGCTGTAAAACAAGGTCGAATATAGTATGGTACAAATATTTAGAAAATAAGAATTTTATTGGTAATTGGCTAATTACCGATAGTGTGGTATTCAAGCATGAAGATTCCGCCACACAAGCCCCTTTATAAGGGATACCTTATTATATTATTTTTTTATGGAACTTGATTATTTGTAAATCACAAAATTAGCAGTACAACCTCTATACAAACACAGTGTTTTTTTGTTTTTTTTATTTTTTTGTTGGGGGGTTGCATTCTAGGACACATCAGCTACATTAAAGAATTAAATCAAAACTGTAATAAATATGTATAAATAAAAGAAACCTTTCGTATGAGTGGGGAAATGAATATTGGTATTAGTGAGCACAGATCGAAAGCGGGTTATTCGCTCTAGCAGAGATCTCTACGAATTTGTTCCTAATGCTGTTAAAGAATTTTCATGGTCCGGAATGACGATTAAAACCACATAAATCACCAATTATTTAATATATAATTTTAAAAAGGATAGTATGTGAAAATTTTCATGCAACTCGGATTGAGAAGTCAGGACAGAAGCAAGGAATTAGAATACAGATATCCGTGGTCCTTGATTTGGCTTTCCTGTTCGAACATTTTGGTATTGATTACTAGTACTTGTACAAATGCATTTTCATAGTTTTGGTTATTGATCTTCCAATGTTTTGACGTGAATGCTGTTGATGAGAGGTTACTCCTTGAAATTTTGAAATCGGCAAAATTAAATTAACCGTTTATTCCCGTATAAATAAATTCAAGAAAAGTATTTGTTAGGTGAAATTAAAATTATAAACTTAAAAAATAGGTGGGAAATAATTGGATGTTCTATCATGTAATTAAATATGCCCAATTTATGTAGGCAACTACTATCAAATCCGTATAAACCGGTAAACAACATATATAGAGAGAACTAGTTGAGTTTGCAGTTGCACGGACTCCACGTGCTTTTTGATTGACAGGTGTAAATATTAATGCGTTGAATTGAATACCCGAATTTAAAATACTTATGATAAAAATATGTAATCTTAATATTGTTAACGCCGAATGTATTTGATAAATGTATTACATTTTATTCCAAGAAAAACAATTATTTTTTTTTTTTTTATTTCTAGCATAATGATATTAAGCTGCATTCTTACATGTAAGGCGCATATTAGTTAAAAAAACGGTAGCATTCAATTTTTAATTTTTAATTTATGCTTCCGTATAAATATATTATTTTTATTTTATTTTTTTCAAATTTCATTACATTAATTTACTTTAGACCATGAACATTTGTGTCATAGTACATAAACCATTCCATGTTATACAGTGTGCCCCTTACCTGGCGACACAGGTGTTATGACAATATTAGGAGAGGGGCCCGAGGTAGGATCATTTTTCGATTTTTTTATTTGTGTTTTTTTTTTAAATAAAGAATACTCCAAAGAAAATACAAAATATTGCAGTATAAACACAATAATAGTACACTGACTCGACATAAAATTGTATTTATACGAATTCGGCTCGAAACAAGAAAACGCTCGGGAGACCCTCGCGTTTTCCTGTTTCTAAGCCTCATCCGTATAAAAATTTTATGTCGAGTCAGTGTACTATTATTGTATATTTAGGTAACCAATTGTTAACTCCAATGTATATTGCTATAGAGAGCAAACATTGTTTATTTCTGAATGTATTTACTGTAAGGGGCCTCGGGTAAACAATTGTTTATTTCAATGTACACAGCTGTAGGGGGTCGAAGGTAACATGTTCAATGCTATGAGAGGCCTTGGGTTACCAATGGTAAACTTCATTGTATATTGCTTTAGGGGGCCTCCGGTAACCAATGGTAAATTTCAATGTATATTGTGATAGGAAACCTCGGGTAATCAATGTACACCGCCATAGGGGGCCTTAGGTAACCAATCAATTACTTCAATTTACAATCTTATAGTGGACATCATGTAACCAATGGTTTACACAAATGTCGTTGCTATTAGAGGTCTTGGGTAACCAATTGTTAACTTCAATGTATATTGCAATATGGGGCCTCAGGTAACCAATGGTTAACTTCAATGTATACTGCTATAGGGGGCCTTGGGTAATCAATGGTTAACTTCAATGTATATTGCTATAGGGGGCCTTGGGTAATCAATGGTAAACTTCAATGTATATTGCTATAAGGGCCCTTGGGTAATCAATGGTTAACTTCAATGTATACTGCTATAGGGGGCCTTGGGTAATCAATATACATTTAATTCAATGTATATTGCTATAGGAGGCCTTGGGTAATCAATGGTAAACTTCAATGTATATTGCTATACGGTGCCTTGGGTAATCAATGATAAACTGCAATGTATATTTGCTATTGGGGGCCTCGGGTAATCAATGGTTAACTTCAATGTATATTGCTACAGGGGGCCTCAAGTAACCAAATGTTTATTTCAATGCATATTTCTATAGAGGGTCTTAGGTAGCCTATCGTTTATTCTAATTTATATTGATATAGTGGGTCTCAGGTAACAAAAAGTTTACATCAATGCTGTTGCAATAGGGGGGCCTCCGGTAACCAATGGTAAATTTCAATGTATATTGTGATAGGAAGCCTCGGGTAATCAATGTACACCGCCATAGGGGGTCTTAGGTAGCCAATCATTTACTTCAATTTACAATCTTATAGTGGGCATGATGTAACCAATGTTTTACATAAATGTCGTTGCAATAGGGGCCTTGGGTAACCAATGGTTAACTTCAATGTATATTGTTATGGGGGGTCTCAGGAAACCAATGGTTAACTTCAATGTACAATCTTATAGTGGGCATCATGTAACCAATGGTTTACATAAATGTCGTTGCAATAGGGGCCTTGGGTAACCAATGGTTAACTTCAATTGTATATTGTTATAGGGGGTGTCAGGTAACCAATGGTTAACTTCAATGTACAATCTTATAGTAGGCATCATGTAACCAATGGTTTACATAAATGTCGTTGCTATAGGGGGCCTTGGGTAACCAATGGTTAACTTCAATCAATAATGCTAGATGGGGCCTTAGGTAACCAATCATTTACTTCATTTTACAATCTTATATTGGGCATCATGTTACCAATGGTTTACATAAATGTCGTTGCTATAGGGGGCCTCCGGTAACCAATGATAAGCGTCTATGTATATTGTTATAGGAAGCCTCAGTCAACCAAAGGTTAACTTCAATGTATACTGCAATAGGGGGCCTTAGGTAAGCACTCATTTACTTCAATTTACAATCTTATAGTGGACATGATGTAACCAATGGTAAACATAAATGTCGTTGCTATAGGGGGCCTTGGGTTACCAATGGTAACCTTCAATGTATATTGTTATAGGAGGCCTTGGGTAACCAATGATTTTATGTATATTTCTATAGGGACTTAACGTCAATGCCGTGTACACTTATTCCACGTCTCCGTTATCTTCTACTGAATGTATAGGGCTTCGGTAACCAACTGATATCCGGGCTATTTATATGGATGTACAATATATAGGGGCATGACAAATTCGAATGCTTATTTAAACGTATATTTATAAATGTAGCGTCCAAGGTAATCAAATATATAAATATAAGACCTTCTTGTATATATGTTTTTGTTTTTTATGTATTGTGTATTTGTTTTCATTTATATCATATAATGTATACCTTGATAATTTTGAGGCCCACAATGAAAATTAGACTAGTTCTAATTGGGTTAGCCTCTTTAAATAAAGCATTTACTTACTTACTTACTAGGTAACCGAATATTTATACGCTCCCGAAGGGAGCGATAATGGTAGAAATGTCAATATTTTAGTTGTACTATGAGCTGAATTTTCCTTCAACGTCCGGTATAGCACGTGCTTGTTTTCCCGAACTTTCGGCGTCTTTTTAACGTTTTTATCTTTGAAAATTTTAGACGTCATTAAACGCTCACGTAACCCACAAGAAAAGCTAGTTTTTTTATTTTCGAACCAAAAAAATTAAATTAATTGAAACCTCGGGAGCGTAACAGGATTTACCTGCCTCATATTACGCTCCCGAAGGGAGCGATAATGGTAGAAATGTCAATATTTTAGTTGTACTATGAGCTGAATTTTCCTTCAACGTCCGGTATAGCACGCGCTTGTTTTCCCGAACTTTCGGCGTCTTTTTAACGTTTTTATCTTTGAAAATTTTAGACGTCATTAAACGCTCGCGTAACCCACAAGAAAAGCTAGTTTTTTTTTTATTTTCGAACAAAAAAATTAAATAATTGAAACCTCGGGAGCGTAACAGGATTTACCTGCCTCATATTATAATGTATATAAACATATAAACGCTATAATGGTTTAGCGTCTAAGGTAACCAAATGTATATTATATGTCTTTTGGGGACTATTAAGGAGCCTAGAGTTATCGAATATTTTTTTAGATATAATTTACTTATACGTATCTATAGGTGGCCTGGGGTAACTAATGGTTCATTTGCTAAAAGTGAAAGTAGGAAAACCCTACGCCGAAGTACTATTTTTCTTGATGGCCCCAGGCCATCGTTGAGATCAAGAAATATCCTCGAGCAATTCAAAACGGAAGTATTTGAATATAAGTGCATTTCCACAATGTGAATCTATTTTAATTTTGACAGTTATTTAATTCAATTATGCAAGGAATTGTTCATGGACAGACTCGTTAAGATAGGTCTTAATAACCAAAGGTTATGATTTTCACATTACTAGTTTATAAATGTGATCAGCTATATGAATGGGAACTGGTTTTTATACGAACTGATATCCCCATGAAGAAGAGTGCTTGTTAAAAGACGGTAACTAACGACCGCTAAATAAACTGGATTGTTTTTTTTAATTACATATCTCAAGATAAAACCATACAGTTTTGTCCAGGACCAATATTTTCATACCAATGAAAGCAAGGGTGTAACTTAACAGACTTTATAAGACTTAAACATATTTTCCCCGGCAAATTCAAGATGACCGACCAATACAGACCGTATAACCAGCATTAATGTCCTAGGGAAAGGGGGGGCTACCCCTTATGACTTAGGGTATACCTGTGCCGTTGCCTTGGTCTGAACCGGTTAGTTCTGTAAACATAAAAAAATCTGCGAAAACACACCAGCGGACATTGTAAAGCATACCCTAAAATGCTTTGATACATATATAGCCATTCAGAAGGAATTCACAAAGGGTAGGTCTCTTGAGTTGAAATAGATCAGGAACCATCATTTTTAGAAGCATTCTACAATGTATTGTTAGAATTCCATGTTTATTTTACTTTACTGATGAAGCTTATTTACTTTCACACCTTTGTTACTCTGGCTGAATTTATAACTAAGTAAAGTAAGTAATTGAAATTATGGATATGGTAAATTATATTATGGGTTGGTCAAAAAATATTCAAAAATTTCTTTCGAAGTTATTTGTATTCATTCTAAGGACCTGTACTTTTAGGGTTTTTTTGTTTTTTAAACACGAACTTATTCAAAGTCGTTACTGATAAATATCATTTCACCTTTGATAAGTTCTTTTTAGGTTTATGGACATTTATACAGATCCTTGCTCTTAAAAACCAAACTTTCTCAAACTTTATTTATGATATCTATCCTAAAGAATTAGCCCTTAATAAATCTAATTCGACCGGCGAGAGATGTCCATTTTTTAGATTTAGATTTAAGCATTGTCAGTGGAAAATTACACACTAAAGTATATGATAAATGTCCCAATTGTAAATTTTCCGTTTCTTAAAGGCTATAACTCTAGCTCCCTCTTACGAAGTGTACGTTTCACAGTAAGTCAGATATGCTCGAATTTGCAGTGGTGGTTCTGATTTTAATGATAAAAACCGTTTGATTACAGAAAAAAATACTATAACAAGGTTATCGATATTACACATTAGTCAAATGTTTTACAAAATTTGTTCATGAATATGGGTATCGTTTTGAAAAATTGAAATGCACACGTCGATTTTAGATTGTCAAAGGTACATCACATCCTGAATTTTATGAACATGTTGTTTTATGAGGCTCGGAAATTTTAAAAACAATCATCGGCATACGGTAATTTGGCTTGGAAATTTTTTAAAGAAAGGATACTAGTTGGCAAATATATTTTTAAATGTTTAAATTTGGTGTTTTTGATACAAATATTGATAATTTGATAGTAACTTTAAAACGTTTATTTATACCCTTTTGACTACGGTTTTATTTTTAGGCATTACAACGATCAAATATGCCGGTTTTGTGTGATGATGTAACACTAAATCATTAGTTGTTGGAAGTGGTGTGTCGGGTTTAAAATCGATGTGTTTGTTTTTGTTTTTTTTTTACATCAGTCGATAATTGCTTTTTAACTAGCTGTCAGTAACTGCAAGGGTTATCAAGATAGTTCCTCTACGTCTCGTTGTTCTCGTAAAGTTTTCTTGTGTCAGGTTCTCTTTTGGTGAATTGGACTTTTATCGGTTTGATTTTTAAAGTGTGTTAGTTTTGAGCTTTGTACAAGATTATCAATAGGGGGAAGGTTCGGCCCAAAAAACTAGTTTAACCCCGCCCCATTTTATATGTGCCCGTTCTAAGCCAGGACTTTTATTTGTCTCTGTCATCTATCTATTTATTATTCTATGTTCAGAAATGGGCCTTTTGTTTTTTTTTAGTCTTGGGCCAATGCAAAACGGCGAGAAACGAGCGACCTCTGGTCTTGTTGCAGACTGCTGACTGTTTTCCATTGTGATTTATTAAAATCCCGTTTCTTCATGTTGGTTGTGTCGCATATTATTCCACATCTCTTTATCGTCTGTTGAAGGAGTTTTACAAGAAAAAAAATATTCAAGATATTGGAAATGACCGAAACGTAACGGCATCAAAACTTTTATTTTTATTCAAGAATTTCGACAAAGTTTGGATGAAAACTTGACGTTAATAATACTTTTCGTAATTTATTTCTATTGGATTGCATGAATATTTTTTAGGAAAACCTCACAATCGTTCTTTGGACGATTCTTAAGGAATACAAAGAGTCAACAATGGGGCATTTGAGTGTCAAAAGTCCGAAAGGGCAACGGTAAACATGAACAAGAACAGCACGAGGAAACACAAAATCGACCGAATAGAAATCAACAACGCGAAAGAGTAAACTCGGGTGCTGCTCCGAAAGAGCAAGCGGTTCCTGCCTGCCATAGCAAACCCGTCGCACTGCCAATTTCAAATTCAGGGTGTCAAATCCGGTAAAGGAAGACAAAAAAAAAAACCTTATGACAAACCAACATCTGCACTCAACTGAGAGATAGAAGTCCCATATTTATCTAAGAGCGCATGATGCCTACCGTAAAATTTCGTGAGTAAAGACAGCAACCGAGGAGCAACATAACCCCGGTTAGCAATTTCTTTGTCAAACGTGACACTCTGCCAAGGAAATCGATGTAATTCCCACAAGCTCTAGAGAAAGTTGAAGTCATCACGTTTATCAAAGAGCTTTGTTGATCGTTTTCCATGAGAGTCTATTTCGAGATGCAGATCTAAATATGAAGCAGACTTCCTAGATTCTGATGTGTTCTTTATCTCAAGTTCCGGCAGATATATGAGATGTATATTAGAATAGACTCAGAATAAAAAAGCTACGCTGAGCACAGCATGATGTGACCGCAACATGTTGAACCCTATACATTTGCGGCCCAATATGGATTGACAAATGCTTTGAAGCCCATGGTGGACACACAAAGCTGTTTGACACATGCATTCTTTGATGGACTTTCAATGCATATTTGATTTTTTATACATTTATACCAACTTTCAAGGGAAAAAAGGCGATTTTGACCCCTTTGATACCTAATTTCCACAAAATGGTAGGAGATATTGCAAATCTGATTGAAAAATGCAGGCAGGGATTTTCACAAAGATTCCAATGAAAAAAAGATTTTGAAAATCGGACCACAAATAAAGAAGTGATTTTTTTATGTGGCCGCTTTTTGACCCCTTGTTGCAATGTAACGGGTTAGGATACTTCAAAACTGTTGTTACATTTTCTTGTCAGAATTTATTTAGAAACGAAATGAACAAAATCGTATGAATAATAAATGTTCTAAAGCAGTTTTGTTTTTACATCCATTTTACACTGTTGGCCCTTTTTCTCTTAACCCATGGGGGCCAAAATCCCTTAATGCATGAATATAATGAAACTTTCTCTAGTGGTTTAAACATCATTTTAAAACAGCGTTACAATGGGTCAGCCCACTCCAACTCAATATTTTTAGTAAAAACATTTGCAGAAACAAACTTTAATAATTGATGTTTTTTGCCCCTTGGACCCCTAATTACTAAAAAAACGGTAAAAGATATTGCACATCTAATTAAAAACAAAGGGAGGGATTTTCACAAGGATTCCATTAAAAAAAGATTGAAAAATCGAACAACAAATAAAAAGAATTATTTTGGGGGCGTGGCTCAACTTTGACCCCCATTGCCAATGTTACGGTGCAAGATACATAAAAACTGTTGTCACCTGTCGTTGACAAAATCAATTGAGGAATACAATAAAAAATTATCAAATCAAAATCGGCTGAAAAATAAAATTCTACAGAAATTTTGTCAATACACCCATTTTTAGCCCCTTTTGGTCCTTTTTATTCTGAACGGTAGGGACCAGAAATCCCAAATGCAATACCATCCTTTTTTAATGGATAAAACAAGCAGAAGCACCAATGGAGCATTTATCTACGAGTACATGGTGTCTATTGTAAAATTTCTTGAATGAAGACAGCAACCGAGGAGCAACATAACCCCGATTAGCAATTTCTGTGTCAAACGTAACGTTCTGCCAAGGAAATCGATGTGATTCCCACAAGCTCTTGAGTAACGAATCAATGGTGATACGTAAACACCATAGGCTGAAGCGGACGGAATGTTGCTACACAAGAAAGGAAAGTTGACGATTGGGAAGTTGAAGTCATCACGTTTGTCATTGAGCTTTTATTGATAGTTTTCCATGAGAGTCTATTTCGAGATGCAGATCTAAATATGAAGCAGACTTCCTAGAATCCGTTGTTTCCTTTATTTCAAGTTCCGGGGTATATATGAGATGGAGAAAGTCACCAAATCGGGAATTGTTTAGTGAAAGGACATCATCAATATAACGCAACGTGAGGTTAAAAGAGAGAGCTAGTCTACAATCTTTTTTGTCTAGAAGAGATTGTAAGAAGTCTGCTTTATATGAACGAAGAAACAAATCAGCTAGCAAAGGTACACAACTGCACAAACATCATATCAAAAGTTCATAACATTCGATCAACATTTGCTCAAGTTATCGCATGGAAACCAAAGTGTCCAAAGACGATGACAACAAGGACGACGACATCGCCATAACAAAATACGATCGCAAAAAATTTGCGGTCGTATAAAAAGCCACCCTGATGCAGTTATATTTATATTGATACTTGTGTTACTGAAATGTTTTTCCCCTAACCTCTCCCAAACGAAAAATGAGTATATACATCCTTCCCTCTCCCCCTAAATAGGCCCCGGGAAAATTATTATAGCAGATATTTTTCCTCGGCCAAATCTATATTCGATTACCACATACTTCTGTTCTGTTTTTTTACTTGATACATGTCGTATATGTATCAGGTATGAAAATGTTTAACTATTAGAACAGGGTGGGTCTGGCGCAACAAAGTAAAAAGTATTCCTAAATCTGAATCTTTTGTGGCGCTAGGACTCAACCTTGGTAATTCATTGGACCAGTAAGCCTGTGCTAAAATATTTCTCGAATAAAGCACTTGTGTATTTGTAATAAGCATATAAATTATAGTTTATACCCGTTTCCCCTGAATGAAATAAAGGTAATAACAAAACTACCGAACTTGAATGATCAATCTCATAGTTCAGAGAAAACGACAAAAACGAATCAGTCATACCGGAGAATTGGTGGATCGCAATGGTCCTGACTTGGTACAGGCATTTGAAACAAAATAGTGGGTTAAACCAGGTTTTATGACGCCAAACCTCCCTCTTCCATTGCGATCTATGGATCCAGTAATGACACTTATTACATATCTTTTAACTCAATTTTGAACTTTTCTACTAGTTGCTGATAACGAAGAAATAATTTTTTAGGGATCGTATGAGACGTATTTTCTTATAGCCCTGCTCCTAAAATCGGTCACGAAGAAATTGGTCTCTGATAAAAAAATCTGTGAAATGTGTGCAAGCTCTGGCATATCGAATAAGTTGTGAAATATAAACACAAGGGAGGTAAGTATATTGCTCTGTAGACTAGGAAAATATTAATTTGAAAATTAAAATCGTCTCTTTTATCGTAATTTTTTGTACTGAGATGACCACCTGGATCAAATTCGAGGTGCAAAACCAAGAAAGACGTGAAGCAATTTGATTCGGTGGTCTCTTTAATCTCCATTTCTGGAGGATATATTGAAGGATTCCATCTACCAAATTAAGTGTTACTGACAAAAAGGACATCATCAATATATCTGAATGTAAGATTAAATGACCTTGCCTCTTTCATCTTCTTGTTCTTTACGAGTCCCTGAAGAAATTGTGTCTCGTAAGAGTATAAAAACAAGTAGGCGAGAAGAGGAGCACAGTTTGTGCCCATTGGAATGCCGATTTGTTGTTGAAAAAAATCTCTCCTCCTAACATGACAAATTTGTTGTCAATGAGGAAATCAAGCATACTGCAAACTTGTTCCAGTGTGTAACAAATGTTATCTTTGAAGGATGTTTTGGAAAAGAATGTAGAGTTATAACCCAAAACAACAAAATTTCTAGAGTTTGAAAAGGCTTTTTTGAGAAGTTTTGTCAGGCGACATTTTAGTTTTTCGTGTAACAAGGTTGTGTATAAAGTTGAAAAATCGAACGTTTGCAAAGAATGAACCTCAGAAAATGATCTAGATTTAAAATAACCTAACAAATCTTTTGAGTTTTTCAAAATCCACACATGGTTGATTCCACTACGATTATAAGTAGTGTCGCAATATGCTTGTTGACTTTCTTTGACAGCGGACAAGATTTAAGTTAAATGAACAGACAGCTCTGTAGTTGAACATGATGAAGATCCAGCTATATACCTTTCTTTGTACGGACTGTTGTGAAGTTTAGGTATTCAGTACAAATATGGTAACTCTTTGTGTTCCTCTTTCATTTGAATATTGAAAGAGGACACAAAAGAGCTATCGCAGTATAATCTCAGTATATTCTCATTTTTCATGGGGATTCTAGTACATGTACGAGGTGAAGGTTGAGCCTTCCCAACCCGAGCTATGTGAAATATTTAATTTATGAAAAGATATGGAGTAAATGAACAAGAGACTATAACACATATGTTTTATAGTCTCATAAAAGCAATGATCAACTCTATGTATTGGTTTTTTTCAAAATTTCAGATACAAATAAAATTGTTTTAGCGTTATCTATATGTTTAGATATATAAGGCATTTATATTTATACTAGTATAAGGAAAAACTTCAAGGGGTTGCTCTAAGTGATGATAAGGATACACCAATCGACCATTTGGAAAATGGGAAATGAATTTCCGAAAGACATGGAAAGGAAAGGCACTTTATAACTATAATTGTACCAATGGTCTGTATCAAATTTGAAATAAATTCCTTCCATAGAAAACCACGAAAAACAATATATTTTTACTCCTAGGTCGTCTTCGAAAATTAAATAGGAATGCGAGTAGATGTTGATTGACCTAGTAAGCACATTACAACTTCCTAAGTTGGGTATCAAATTTTAAATCAATCCTTCGGTAGAAGCAAAGTCAGCCTAGGAAACGGGAGGTATACATGACTGGCCTAGAAAGGGGGTCACGTTACAACTCATCACAAAAAAGTTAGCATGGATGTCAAGTTGGTTCCTTATTCCCTATTCCTTAAGATCCTGTTACCTATTAGAATAAGTAACGAATAGGTAACAAATATGGAATAGGAAATCCAACTTGACATCCACAAAGCTACCTGTGGAGTTAATTTGAAATATGTTACGAAAGTTGTGACGGACGTGACGACTGACAAGCCGATTAAAATTTAACCCATCTCTAACGAGTGGGGGTATATTAAATGTATAGCAACAAAACTGAACTGGGATAATCAATCTCATATACCCGAGATGAATAGACAAATCAAAGCAAGGAAAAATTGAATAACGCGATGGTCTTGACTTGATGCAGGTATTTCATAAGAAAGGTGGATTAAAGTGGTGTTCGTTTTTAAGAAGCAAATATGTTCCGATGCAATAAATAGGGCATTTGAATGTCAAAAATTTAAAAGGACCAGTAAATACGCGCACGGGCAGCACGAAGACACGGGACAATACAAAAAACAACTAAACAGCAACCAACAACGTAACGAGAGTGAGTTCAGATGCTCCGGAAGATAAGGCAAGCAGTAAGGTGCAGATTTGTTTGCTAAAAGAAGCAGAGGTACCAATGGGGTATCCGAATGTCAAAAGTCCGAAAGGGCAGAGACAAAACTAGTAAACACCAACAAGAACGGGACAAAAACAGTCAACATGTAAAACATGGAAACACAAAAATTACTGAATGTCAATCAACAACGCGAACTCCAGTCGAAACAAAATTGAACTTAGGTACTCCGGAAGAGTAAGCAGTTGCTGCTTGCTATAGCACACCCGTCGCGTTACCAATAGTCTATTCAGCGTTTCAAATCCGTAAAGGAAGACAAAACAAAACCCTATGACAAAACAACATCTGCACTCATCTGAGAGATCAAAATCCCATATTTGTCTATAAGTGCATGATGTCTTCCGTAAAATTTCTTAAGTGAAGACAGCAACCGAGGAGCAACATAACCCTGTGTGAGCAATTTTTGCGTCAGACGTGTCGCTCTGCTAAGGAAATCGATGTAAGTCCCGCACGCTCTGGAGTAACGAATCAATTGAGATACGTAAACTCCATAAGTCTTCCTTGAATTATGCAGTCGCATAAATTATGCATTTGTAACGCAAATTTATCATTAATAAACGAAATAAAAAACAACTCACTCCACTTAACATTGCTCTTACTCTTGATTTGGTCGTCATAACTTTGCCAATTGTCACCTTTGCTGGTAAGAAGTTATTTCAAGAGGACGCGGTGTGTAAGTAAAATATCTGCCGGAGGCCGGAGGGTTATCTTACTGACACACCAAGTCCGAATGTAATAACTATTTTACATCCCAGGCTTCAAAATATGTCATGTAAAATTAATACAAACATAAGAATACCTTCTATGCATTTGGAATCAAATAGAAAATAGTTCATACTTTTTAATATAGAGTATCCCTATTGGGCCCCTTTAATATTCTTTATGTACAATTTTTAGCTCAAAGTTTCCATCGGTTCCGTGGTCTATCGGATATAATGAATATAATGGAATGGTGACGACCCTCGTTCAAACCCAAGTGGAAATTTGTCAATCTCCAAAAAAATACTTTGTTGATGATTTTATTATTTTCCTATGTCCAACATAGTGAACATTTTCCAAACAAAAAGTTCTTTGCAAAACAAAAGAAAAGGACCAATATAGTTGAAAAAGTAGAACAGGGTATTCCGAGGAATGATCTGGTTCAGATCACCCCTGTTAAAACATAGGAACTGGGATGTAATACCCTGTGACATACATTGCTAGGTATTTCCATATTTATGCCCACCAAATTTAGTGGTAATTACAAAAAAGTCTGCAATGGAAAACTGCCATCAGTCTCCAACCTGACCATAAAATGTTGAACGTTGAATTAGTTTTTAAGCCCAACCTTCCTACAAAAATGACACACAATACTCTTGTTCTTGTGTTATGACCTTTCCGTTGTGTGTATGAACAGTCAAAAATTAACATCATTTGAATAATTAACTTATTTTCCCTTTCAAAAGTGATCAATATAGATGACAACTAGAATTATAGATATGATTTGACTACTATAATACTCATCACACATTTTATTCTTTTGCAATACAATTTCCAGTTTGAAAAATTTTCATAACCCGCATATAACTCTAGCTCATCTCAGTCCTTATACATTTGACCTTCTCTTAAGCATTAATCCTTGTCCAGTCTGTTGTAGCCGGAAAGGTTGGGCTTTATTAAGTTAAAGTGGAAGGAAAGCCCGATATTTCATGCTGGAAAATCGGTGAAAACCCATGAGCAACGGTAGAGGTGTCGACCTGTGATTTAAAGTCCCGTGCCTTAACCACTCAGCCACCGCGCTCCCATAATAGTCTGACAGTCAAGTAGGACGCCACAATTTGTCATATTGAACCAATTGCCTTTTTAAACATTTTCTGGAAAAGCCTCGGGTGTTTTCCTTTCTCGGAAAAGAAGTATCTGGGTCACCCTTCACCTAGGGGGATAATTGTATAATATACATGTAGAAAGATATCAGAGCTTATTTTTTTCAAGTGTTATTGATTTAATTTGTCCAAAACGAGGGATGAACTTCCTATAGAAGGAGAACAAAGATCTGCTAAAAATATGGGTAGATTTTTTTGAAAAAATATATAAAATGAGTATAGTTTTAGGAAAAAAGTATATAAAAAATGTATCCTTTCTAATATTCACTGGTAAAGAATTAAATTTTTAATATGGGAATTGAATTCAAATCGAAAACGGCACATCCCACCCCAAAAATTTTCCAAGATAGCCACCCCCTCGGGAGACAAGAATTGTCAGTAATAAAAACAATTCTCCAAAAAAAAGGTTAAAAAAGATAGCACTGTCGCTTTGATAAAGAACACATAAAAAACAGCATTGCATCAATGCGAAATTCCGAACCAAAGATAGCTGAACACGTTAATCAGGCAGAAGGCAACAATGTAACTTTCAAATGTACCAGGTTCAATAGATAAGGAGGGTATAGTGCAAACGTGCAGTACTGATATTAAAAAAAACACCTTTTCTATCAAGAAAATAAAATTGATGCCCCTACTTTTTGACCATCCCCCCCCCCCCTCGCAGATAAAAAAATATATGTCCCTAACATCAAAATCCCGCTCATATATACTCACTACAATTTTAGAATGATTTCTAGCATTTCAGATTTTTCCGGGGAGGGTATGTTTGTATGTGTTTGTTTTATTTTTTTAAGTATTTTTATATATTCTAAATACCAAACCGACAAAACGCGCCAATATTCCCCAAAATAAAATCTCACATCTGTTAATTTTACTTGAAAGCTGAGGTTGAAGTAACCTTTGATAAGTGCATACTGCACGATAGCATCTATCAATTTATTACGCACAGGAAATTAGATCTGTCAACGTTTAATATATCAGAGTATGTTCTCAGTTTTATAACAATTATGTCATTATAAAAGTGAAACACTTTTCCTATACATTTTTATCCTTAAATTGCAGAAGATAATATATAGTTATGCAATAACAAGAGGCTCTCAGGAGCCTGTCGTTCACCTGGTCTTGATGTCAACCCTATTTAGACTTTTATAGAGCTAAATGAGCTGACCATTTAAGCAAGCAACAGCTTTACTCTATCTACTATAGTTTCATTCTGTGGGCCAAATACACGAAAAACATTATTTTAGGGGCCGTAACCCCTATAAGGGGTTATCTTACAATTTCGACCCTATGGAGACTTTTGCAGAGCTAAATGAACTGAACATTTAAGCAAACAACAGCTTTTCTATATCTGCTATAGTTTTCATTCTATAGACCAAAAACATTAAAAAACGTTTTTTTTTTTCGGACCGTAACCCCTATAAGGGGTCATTTGAAAACTTCGATCCTATGAAGACTTTTGAAGAGCTTAATGAGCTGAACATTTAAGCAAGCAACGGCAAAAAAAAAAAAAAAAAGCAAGCAACGGCTTCTCTCTATCTGCTATAGTTTCATTCAATAGGACAATTACAAAAAAAACCCATCATTTTAGGGGTCACTCCCAAAATAAGGTGTCATCTGACGACTTCGACCCTATGGACCTTTGTAGAGCTAAATATGCTGAACATTTAAGCAAGCAACAGCTTTTCTCTTCCTGCAATATTTTTCATACTATAGGACAAAAACATGAAACAAGAGGCTCCCAGGAGCCTGAATCGCTCACCTGGTCTTGATGTCGACCCTATAAAGACTTTTGCAGAGCTAAATGAGCTGAACATTTAAGCAAGTAACAGTTTTTCTCTATCTACCAAAGTTTTCTTGCTGAAGACGTATAGGCCCAAATTATGACAAAAACCGTTATTTTAGGGGCCATAACCCCTATAAGGGGTTCTGACAACTTCCACTCAATAAAAACTTTTGTAGAGTTAAATGAACTGAATGTTTAAGCAAGCAACAGCTATCTGCAATAGTTTTCATCCTATAAGCAAATAACACTTTTTTTCACCTTTAAGGGGCTGTAACCCCTATAAGAAGTAATCTGACAACTTCCGTCCTATGAAGACTTTTGTAGAGCGAAATGAGCTGAACATTTATGCCAGCAACTGCTTTTCTCTATCTGCTATAGTTTTCATTCTATAGACCAAAAAAAAAAAAAAAAAAACGTTTATTTTAGAGGCTGTAACCCCTATTAGGGGACATATGACAAATTCGACCCTATAGACACTTTTCAAAATCCAAACGACAGTTTTGTAAATCATACCTCAGAGAACTACCACATCAAGTTTGGTAATTGTGAGACTTATGGTGTTAGATAAGTTAATGTTTGTAAATAAGATGAAAAAAACTGAAAATGGTCAATTTTGATAGTCTAAGGGGAAAAACTTCTATAAGGAATGGTTCTAATACTTTGACCCCATTACATCATTTGTAGATTTTGCTGATCACTTTTATCTTTGCCACAATTTTGATATCTGTTACTGTTTTTGAGTTATTTGCAAAAAAAACGTGATTTTCAGATCTTCTTGAAAATTTCAGGGTAGGTAGATCTTGAGGTGCTGATCAATTTTATTTAATGCCAGAATTTTACATATCGTTTTCGAGTAATTTGCGAAAAACTGCAATTTACCCCTATGTTCTATTTTTAGCAATGGCAGCCATGTTTTTCACCGAATCAAAAATCCCAACGGCAGTTTTGTAGAGGACCCTAAATCACAATCATACCAAGTTTCATTCCATTTGATTTGGCGGTTTCAGAGAAGAAGATTTTTGCCATTCGTTCTGAGAAATTAAAACATAGTTGTGACGTCATGCCATTGTTAATGCAGTACTTTATTTAACCGATAAGTACTGTGTAGTCTTAATATTGGATTGCTTTTATATAATATTGGACACTCAGTAATAGTATTTTTGTGACTTTAACATTTTATAAGTCGTTGATTGATGGGAAAAATGCAGCAAGTATAAAATTCGCCACATATTTTACAATTTATGCCATGCCTGGATTCGAACCCGCAATGTTTCTCTCGTCAGGCAAAGTCATTAAGCATGTAGCTACCGATTGCTTTATTCAAAAGTGTTTAATTGGGGTATTTAAATCATTCTGATTGTATAAACGTGTATGATAAATCTAAATCGAGAACGAAAATTGTTTTGTCCGTCGCTGGAATCGAACCCATAGTCTCTGCCACCATAGTCCACAACGCTAACCATTCGGCTATGGAAGACTTGACAAAGATGTGTTCACTTATAGTATTTAAGTTATCAGATAGTATTAACGTATATAACATCACGGATAAAAATATATTTTCGATCGTGTTATGCTTGAATATAAAAGTCCAATATTTTACCGAATGGACTGTTTACGGCTTATATCCTTTACAAAAACTGCGCTGTAGAAGTATAAAGTGTGAAAAATCAAATATCTTGATAATGATGCTTTTGCAAGAAGAAACTGATTTGAATTATTTAGGATCCACATTTCATTGACACCATTTCACGAAAATTGGTATCCACAAAATAATTCAAAAACATATTCTTTTAAACTACACCTATATGAATGTTAATTGACGCCGAGAGCAAAGATTGCAACGGTATCCTAATACATACTTGGTACATGGAACCCATACATATGCGAACATTTTTATTTATGATCAGGGACCAACTCAGTAGGAGTGCAATTACCAGATCAGTCCAAATAAGTAACATTTACTCTCAATCAGTTGTATTATCGCTGTTCAAGATCAAATGTCTGGGGGATATGTCTAGGAGTATGTGTGTATACATGTATGAATAAAAATATAATTGACCTTATCATATAATATATAAGAGGAAAAATGGTACTTATTACAGCGGTATACGTCTTATTACCTTCAATATAGGAATTGTCCTACAATATAGGAATTGTCCCCACTAGCTATTGAGATTTTTGTATGTGTTGAGATTTGGAAGATAGGGTCTTTTTGACTTGCCTTTGACGACAAGACGTAGCTATTATTTTCATTTATTATGTCTTATACGAAAGTAGGACGCAAAATCAGACACTAGGCAGACACCAGACTGGTATTTAGGTACATGTGTGCACCTTGGAGCCACAGTGCCAAAATTAATAAAAAGCTTCGCCAAATGCAGCATGATACGACCACAACATGTCGAACTCTGTTCATTTTAGGCCTATATGGACAGTTAATTGCTCTGGACACATGTAGCCCATGGTGAAGTGACACAGTGTTTTTACACATGCAGCCTTTGGGGGACTTTCCACCCACATTTCACAAGGAATTCATTTTTTAAAAGCAGACTAAAATAAATTACAACTAGAAAAGCTGTGAGCAACAGCTCACAAATAAATACCCCCACCCCACCCCACATCCACCCCAACAAAAAAAATCAATCAGATAAAATTTTAAAATAAGAGATGCACATCTACATTATGTCACAAAGATTGTATGGAAGTTTCATGAAAATTCATCGAGGGGTTTACAACGAGTAGGGGATAGAAGATGGGTATCCCATGTAGTTGAATGGTTAAGTCCATGTTTTGCTATGGGAAACCCCAAAAATCATTCTCATCAAATTTTAAAATACGAGATGCATTATGTTACAAAGATTGTGTGAAAGTTTCATGTAAATCCACGAAGGGGTTTAGAAGGAGTTGCGGAAAAGAGATGGATACCCCCTTGCAGTCTAACAGCTAAGTCCAAGTTTTGCTATGGGGAACCCGAAAATCATTCGGATCAATTTTTAAAATATGAGTTGCACATCTACATTATGTCAGACAGATTGTGTACAAGTTTATCAAAAATCCACCAAGGGATTTCGGATAAGAGATGGGTACCCTTATGCGTCACGGAAGGACGGACACACGGACAGACATACACCTCTATCACTATATACCCTCCTTTTCAAGCGGGGGTATAATTACAAAAAAAACTACCCCTTTTGGCCCATAATTAAGGGTATCTGCTGACTTTCATTTTCCCCTTTTTGCCTCTAACGGCAACTAAGGAGAGGGAAGGGTCACACAATTAATCCTCAATTTGTAAATTCATTACCTGACAAGAATTAATTAGCAAAATCATTTTTGTATTTTTGGTTTTATTGTTCTATGCTCTTCATATTCATATAGTGTTTGGCATTTTTAATATTTTTTGGTAGAGCGCCTCTGATGAGTCTTGAATAGACGAAACGCGCACGTCAGGCGTAGCAAACTTTATTGTCTGGAACTTTGTTGTCATTTGTATTTTTAATCGGACAAATTCAAAACTGAACAAGAGAGGTTGCAATAATTAATCCCCCGCTTGTATTGCCTACTTGACAAGACTTAACATGAAAAAAAAAATTCAAAATCGAACCAGAAATAAACAAGTAATACTATGAGTGAGCTCACAAAAGGATACCCCCGATTCATATTGGACTCTGTACTTCCCAAAGAACACTCAATTCCAATTATCTCCCCTGAATGATATCTGAGAGCAATGAAAATTCTTCTTTCACATCTACATATAATGGACTTCCTTCATGTAAAGTTTCGCCAAAATCCTTCGAGCAGTTTAGGAGGAGTTGTGCTTACGAGGTCTCCCATTGACTAATGCATTAAAAAAGTCGAAGTCCAATTATTTCCCCTGAATGATATCTGAGAGCGATGGAAATTTTTCATGCAGATTTACATATAATGTACTTCCTTCATGTACAATTTAATAAAAAATCCCTCAAACAGTTTAGGAGGAGTTGCGCTTACGAGGTCTCCCATTTGATAATGTTTTTAAAATGTCTAAGTCCAATTAATGTCCCCTGAATGATGTCTAAGTGCAATGAAATTTTTTCATGCACATCTACATATGATGTACTTCCTTCATGTAAAGTTTAATAAAAATCCTTCAAGCGGTTTCGGAGGAGAAGCGCTTACGAGTTATGTGGACAGACGGACGGACAGATAGACAGACAGACAGGGTGTTTCCTATATACCCCCAAACTTTGCTTGCGGGGATATAAAAAGCCCTTTCTGGGCCGCTTATGTCTACTTGCAAAAAAAGGGAGGACTGCCAAAAATTATACCATGTATGGTTTAATGGTAAAACATATGAGTGTCAATGCATAGCAATTGGAAAACCAGAGTTGAAGTAGTTATTGCGGGAACAAATAAAATATTTGATTTTGTTGCCCTTTTTGGTCCCTTGTTTCTATAGAAAAAAGGGGATCCCGAAAATCAATCCCATCCAACTTTTTATTGTCAAAATTATTGTGGGAACACTAAAGTTAACAGACAACAACGCCAAACGACAACAACAACGACGACGACAATGACGACAGCATCATAGCAATTTTTTTGCGGTCGTATAGAAATCAAAGCATACTGAACTTTTCTGAGTTCCCTATAATATTCATGGAACTACAAAAAAAAATAGAATTGCAGTCGTCCTTGGAAAACATAAAATATCGCCTGCGCTTAAAAATAACTAAGCATTTGCAAAACAAGATGAAACAGAAATTCTGTATATAGATGTCCACTATATGTAAAAACTTAACTTTTCCGTAAACAGGTAGTAGTCTTTTTTTCGCAATAAATTCGCATTATATCATATGGTACTATAAGACAAAGCTACATGCAAAATATCAAGAGGCTGGTACATGTAGTTGCCCAGAAAACTGTGACAGAAATTTTGTATATATGTCAGCTATATGACGAAACTTATTTAAGTTCTCGGTAAACAGCAATATGGGTAAACAGGTAGTAGTCTTTTTTCGGAATAAATTCGCTGTACACCATATATTACCATAGGACAAAGCTACATGTCGAATATCAAGAGGCTGGTACATGTAGTTGCCCAGAAAA
The DNA here is from genome assembly GCA_963971305.1 of Arcuatula senhousia. Lineage (NCBI taxonomy): Eukaryota > Metazoa > Mollusca > Bivalvia > Mytilida > Mytilidae > Arcuatula > Arcuatula senhousia. The sequence goes on along the minus strand of OZ020314.1, from coordinate 28,909,617 downwards.
CTGGGACGAAAGTTTTAATGATGCCGCAGGACACTAGACGACACAAGACGACGGAAAGTGCCAAAAGTGACTCATATATGTCGCTTTGCGACACGTTGAAGGCGACATAAAAAGGAATGTGTCCATGGGACACAGATGCCCCAGCTATTCCCAAACAGGAAGTAGAAGTATGATAGGTCTGAAAGTTGCTTAGGACGTAAGGTTTGTCATATCGAATCATCCTATTAAGTTTCGTTGCATTTTTTGTTGTTTTTGTTGCAGTTGTTTCGACAGATATTTAGACTTTGCCTTTTTTTATTTTGACATTTTAATGGCCCATTTGGTACCTTATTTCATCATAGGAACACTAAGGGACTGAACATTCAACTTGAAAAACAGGGCCCTTGATTTTTTTTTAATATGTGATGAAAAAACATATATTTGCACCAAAGGTGAAGTAAGAAGGATTTTTGCTATATAAAATAATTCATATGTTGGGGAAAATATTCTGTTGCGACACTTTTAAAAAATAAACATTATTTCAGTGCAAAAACTGTCTAGCCAAAGCAATGCCAATGCCGCCTCTCCTTTTTTCAAGTTAAATGTACTATTATATGAACTTACTGATTGCGGAAAAACAAGTTTCAATAAAATTTTTGTTATCATTAATGAATTATAAAAAGCAACATGCACCACTCAGATGAGAATAATTATTCTCATTATGAAAAAAATCCACAAAAGGCATTTTTGCACAAGTATATAAAATACAAAAACAAATGTGTTTTATAAACATATATTTTTATATAAAATAGATCAATGTAAAATATTTTAAACTATTAATTTTAATTCATTTCTGACACATAATACGTTTTAACTCGTACTTTTGTACTTATATCATTCATCATGAAATAAAGTAAATAGCCAAAAAATATGATTGTTTTCACAATCTGTTACTAATAAATTTGTCTGCTAACGTTTTCAATGACTTCTATTTTTGTAACAAGCTGCTGGGAGTCAATTTTTTATGCTGATAAGAGATGTTAATCATTTAGCTATTCTGGATTTGTTTTCGTAACTAGTTTAACCTATTAAGCTGTTAAACAAATTACATAAGTTTCTGTTGATTTGACACAGATGTTCCTCCTACAACAATTTTGTTTGCCATCGATATGATTGTTTTAATGTGGATTTATATAAAATATACATACATTTCTCTTTACATTTATTTTTATAAACATTTTGATTTTGATAATAGTAATTGATAAAATATATCAAATATGTTTAATTATACAGGTATACAACAATGACAATTTTTATTGATTCCCAATTTTGATTGTCTAGTAAGAATATAATGAATTCTTACCAATAAAATATTCATTATGTCATTCTGCTGGCAGAAATAGTTTTGATGTATATTATATGTTGTGTATGAAATAACATGTTATGTTATGTTAAAAATACATTTAATTCATATATTTTCAACCCATAATATTTATGTCTTTCTGTCCGTATAAATTACCCGCAAGCTTTTCTCAGAAACCATACATAAGAATGATGATCGTACACGATGGGTATATGAAATATGTTAAGAGGTTAAATGCCCTTAATTTTTTAACACGTAAAATATAATATTGACGAATACATTTTCCACCTAAATGACTTAGGTTAAAATTTTAAAGGTCCATATGTCAGCAACTGCAAGTGGTTGAGATAATATCAGGTCATTAGAAACATCTTGGATAGTTCAGCATCTGTACCAAAGTAAGGTTACTTTGACCTACATTTTCTGCATGAATGTCTCGGGTGAAAGTTAGTTAAAGGTCCATATCACAGCATCTGCAAGTGATAGACATTTGATATTGGGTTTGTGGGTAGATCTTTGATATACTGTGGATTCATTTATTTTCTAGGGTACCAAATTTTGTGGTTTGATGAAAAAGGATTTGTTCGTGGATTCTTAAATTCGTGATTTTTTTAGACTGTAGCATACAGACCAATGTTAAAGTTGGCATCAATTTTCGTGGTTAAAAAGGACACCCACGAAAACTACGAAAATTGATACCTCACGAATTATGATGAAACCACAGTAATTAACCATCATTCGTAACAATAGGGTTACCTTGACCAACTTTTTCTGCATGAATGACTCGTAAAAATTTGGGTTAAGGTCTCAGCAACTGCAGGTGGTATACATGTGATATTTGGTCAGTGGGCATTTCTTGCATAGTAACCAGCATCTTTTCAAGATATTGGTCACCTTGACTAACATTTTAATGTAACGAGGGAGGGGATAAGCTGTCACGTGCGACTGCTCCATTTCTTTATTGCTGTTTTTCGTACGGTTGTTTGCAATGTATTAGGCCTTTCAAATTTTTGCTTGATCCCCATGGCCACTGTTGGGTTTTGAGTAGACGAAAGACGCTCGTAAGAAGCACTTTTAAATTTGATTGTTAATAGTTATTTTAGTTTTCATTCCAGAATCATGTAATGGTTGGTGTTGCCAGTGGAGATCATAGTGGAGTTTACGCTTCCCGATCCGCACTCGTTTGTGTTGATATACAACAAGGTCTAATTTTTCACTTCAAAAAAGAGTGGGTCAAACAACTGGTAGCGTGCGATGCGTCACCTTTTGGTTTAGGGATGTTTTGTCCCATGTGATGCCTGATTGGTAGGAGTAGCAAGTTCTCTTCGATTTGCAAGTCAGAGCAAAATTATGCGCAGATCAACAAGGATTTGTTCTATAGAACAGTTTGGGCGTACGTAAATCTTACAATTACATTTGTATTTGTTAGCACGTAAATTCACGCTGGTAACTGATCATAAGCCATGTACATTCACTTCGATTTTCAGTCTGAGCCGAGCGATTCCTCATAAAACCCCAGCAATATTGCAAAGATGTGCGATATTTGTTTCTAGGTTTAATTATGACATTGACTGAGTTCAAAAGTATCAAGCTGCAAACATAGGCGAAAGGACTGTCAAGCCGATGTCTGTCGAGAGCTGCAACTCGGACGGTATGGACGCCAAATAAATTTTTCACATATCACATTTCGAAGCCTTGACAGTAACTGTTCTGTTATAGCACGAGAAACGCGCCGTGACCGAACATTTTCAGCAATTTCACCATAGCCCCATTTCCTCCTCCCATAATAATTAAATGGTCGCTTCCTATCAAGAGAGTGTCACGCATTATAGTTCATAGAAACATAAACCATCATGATCATCAAGTTTAAGAGGAAATTGCAGGGCAAGATGAAACACTCAGTGTGCTATGGGAACTGTAAATTCGAAAATTGGCCGGTGTATGGAACACTTAGAAAAAGTTAGTTTAATTAAACATAGTATTTTGTTAAACAACTGGAAGACAATACTTTTTATCGATGCAGAGGATGACGAATTGCGAATACATGTACGAGAGCAGTTCATGCACTTGCATATGCGCCTGGTTAAACTTTAAATCTTTAATTTCTCTGGGTTGCCCTGTTTTGTCTGTTTGTCTTGATTCCAGTTCGGTTATTTTGATCTTTATTAATAACCAGGGTTTTGTCTTGTTTAATTTTATTTCAATTTAATTGCATAACTATATATTATTTTCTGAAATTTAAGAATAAAAATGGAAAGGAAAAGTGTCCCACTTTTGTAAGGCATTCTAGAAAATGAAACGCGGGATGGGAACTTGGGATGGACTCTTGGGATGGACCAATGGAGCCAGAATAGAATGGGATGGACCGGTGGACTAAAAATGGAATGGACTCATATAAGGGATTTTCTTTTTATAATTCACTTATATCATAATAATAATAACTTTATTGTCATATAAATCATATTACACATGATTTGTGACAGAAATAATAAACGACAATATAACCTATCCTCAATTTTGTTGACCGTTGAATGAAGGAGGCAAGGTTCTGAGTTTGCCGAAAATTTGTAGGAGGTAGTATTTTAATTAAATCATCATGATCAGAGGTCTTAGCGGGATTAACATTCACAATATTAATATATGTCAGTAATTTACTTCTATAATCTTGGTTGTGGTTGCAATATAAAAAGAAGTGGCGTTCATCGTCTATACTATTTTGATTACAAAAGGCACAAAGACGTTGTTCTTGGGGAACTTTTTTATATCTTCCCCGCTTTATGTCTAAAAAGCGGTCAGACATTCTAAATTTTGCTATGCATTTACGTGTTTCAAAATCAGAGTGGGATAAATAAAACTCTTTTCCCAGCTCTGACTAAAGACATATTTTACTTTGATCGTTTAGGCTTGATAATTTATTTATAGTTAACTTGTTATAATAATTTGAACTTTCAGTTTTTATATGAGATGTATTTAATTTAAATTCTTTCATAGATTTACAAGATTTAGCTTTTTCACCATCAAAATTTGATTCTGACCATAATACATATTTTATTGTCAAATTCTTTTATTTAACATGTGTACATTGGTATTAAAAAAACTGCTGAGATGGTATTTTTAGCTGATAAGATTTGAGTAAGAAAAGAATATAAATGATACGGGCTTGTTTTATTAACATGTAAAATTGTATTCCTGTTAGACAAGTAGTTTGATTGTTTCTTTATTCTTTGTTTATTAGTCCTTATCTCGCTTTTTGGATTAGTATAATTTCTAAATCCAGTTAATAAATGAAATCATGTCTACTTTTAATGACATATTCTGAGGAATGATTAACTTATATTTATTTTATATCAAATAAACATTAAGAGTAAGATTTTTTAACATTTTAATAAAAAATACATGTACTTTTGGAAAATCAACTATTAATCATTTCCTTTGTCCATTAAACAATGTTAAATGTGTTCTCAGTTTTTCTTAAAAAATTAATAGTGGATGCAAGGTTTACTTGTTAAACTGAATGACATAAGTATTATAAAACCTTGAAAACATACACGTTACAGATCTAATTTCCTGTATTATATATCTTTAGAATGTTTACAGACATGACAGCTTAATAAATTGATAGATGCTATGGTGCAGTATGCACTTAACAAAGGTTAATTCAACGTCAGTTGACTTCTCAAAGTGAGATTGTATTTGGGGGAAATTGGCGCGTTTTATGGTACACTACCTATCGGTTTGGTATTTAGAATATTTTAAAGATTTAAGAAATAAAACACACAAACGAGCCCCCCCCCTAAAAAAAATGAGTGCTAGGAATCATTCTAAAATTACAGTGAGATATATAAGAGCGAGAGTTCTATGTTGAAGGCCTCAATCTGACTAGGATTACGAAGAGCAATAAAATCCCGTGCATTTGCCTACCAAAAATGTTGAATAACGCTTTTATTGTGCCTACAAGTAGCGATTTTATGCTTAAATTGTCTTCGTTAATTCACATTTAATAGGCACTTTTTGTACCAAGAATCGTATCTATAGCAAAATCCACGTTTCAGAAAGAAGGACACTAAAATATTGATCGATGCTAAACTAGCATTATCTGTGTCTAATGTTGAAAAACTGGGGTACGCTCCTTACTATTCCTGCGTCTTTTACCCATCATTGTGATTCTATATATCATCATTGTTAGATGTATATGTACATAAAGACCACAATACTGTTAATCTGTATATACTGTTCATACTATCTGTTGAATTTGAAAAAGTCCTAGGCCCTGGGTTTGATTTTTAAATATGCTCCATCTACGAAAGTAAGGGGCATATAGTAATCTGGTCTGTTCGTCCGTCCGTTCGCCTGTTTGTCCCAAATGCTGCAAGATGGGGCATTATGTCTTTCGGAAATATTCTTGTTTATCTTCCTTTACTGAAATTTACACACTAAAGCAACGCGACGGGTGTGTTATAGCACACAGAACCTGCTTCCTTTCGCGGAGTACACAAGGTTACTGTCTTTAAGACTTGAGTTTGCGTTGCTGTTTTGTGTTTTTATTGTTTGATTCTTCGTACTGTTTCCGTTCGCGTTTACTGGAATTTTAATGTTTGGATGCTCAAATGTTACTATTTTGTTCTTACAAAAAAACTTTTAAAAAGTATCTTGCTTTGTATTTATCATGGTTCCATAGTTTTTATATATTGATATAAATCTTAGCAAAAATTCGCCCTAGTTGCAGCTTAAGCTGTTAGCCAAGGTCTTTTAAATTATTTTTAATATCTTTAATTTTATTCTTTGCCTGTTACAGTATATGCACCAACTTGTACGGCAAGATGAAACATTCAGTATGTTATTGGAGCCGTAAAAATTCACCGTAAAATTAGATAAATAAAACATAATATTTAGTTAAACAACTGGAAGACAATAATCTTTCTTTTCAGATGCAGAGGATGACTAATTGCAAATACATGTACGAGAGCAGTTTATGCACTTGCACCTGGTTAAACTTGAAATCTTCAATTTCTCTGGGTTGCCCTGTTTTGTCAGTTCGTCTCGAAAACTCCAGTTCGGTTGTTAAGATCTCTATTTTCTTTATTTAAATGTCCCTATAGTGATTTTGTCTACAATAAAATTTGATTTGATTAGATTAATAGCCAGGGTTTTGTCTTTTTTAATTTTATTTCAATTTTATTGCATAACTATATATTGTCTTCTGAAATTTGAGAATAAAAATGTAAAGGAAAAGTGTCCCACTTTTATAAGGCATACTAGAAAACGCGGGATGGGAACTTGGGATGGACCCACGGACCCAAAACCGAATGGACATTGAGTCCATAAATCTAATGGACTCATGGGATAGAACCATGGGATCGACCGGTGGACTAAAAATGGGATGGACTCATATATTGGATGTTCATTTTATAATTCACCTATATCATAATACATATTGTATTGTCAAATTCTTTAATTCACCTTGTGTACATTGGAATGAAAATAAAAACTGCTGAGAAGAAAATTTTAGCTGATAAGATTTTAGTAAGAAAAGAATGTAAATGATACGGGCTTGTTTTATCAATATTGTATTCCCTTTGATTTATATGTTAGACAAGTAGTTTGATTGTTTCTTTATTCTTTGTTTATTAGTCCTTATCTCACTTTTTGGATAAATATAATTTCTAAATCCAGTTAATTAATGAAATCATGTCTACATTTAATTACATATTCTGAGGAATGATAAACTTATACTTATTTCATTTCAAATAATCATTTAGAGTACGTTTTTTATCTAAAATACTTGTACTATTGGAAAATCAACTATTAACATTTTTTTTTGCCAATTCAATGTGTTCTCAGTTTTTCATAAAAATTAAAAGTGGATTCAAGGTTTACTTGTAAAACTGAATGACATAAGTATTATAAAACCTTGAAAATAAACGCGTTACAGATCTTATTTCCTGTATTATATATCTTTAGAATGTTTACAGACATCACAGCATAATAAATTATTAGATGTTATCGTGCAGTATGCACTTTACAAAGGTTAATTCAACGTCAGTTGACTTTGCAAGTAAAATTGACAAATGTGAGATTTTATTTGGGGGATATTGGCGCGTTTTCTGGTACACTATTTATCGGTTTGGTATTTAGAATATTTTAACGACTTAAGTACTACTTTTTCTAAGAATCAGGCAGATACCATTAATAGGGTGGCACATCAATAATAAATACACAAAAAAATCAACAGAATTAGGTAAAGCAACCCCAGTAAACTTTGTTTTGATCACCAAATCTTTAAGTCGATCCTGTGTTTATGAGATATTACCTGTCAAAATTTAGTTACATTGTACATAGAAAAGTACGGGATCTAATTCCCGCCATTACTTTTCCCTATATAACCAGTCAAAAAATATTTAAGCACCAACTACATTCTAAAATGTAAAAACTGCCTTAGGTTTGTGTTTATGGTAAAATGAAATCATCTATACCACAAAATCTAAAATTGGAAATTATCAGTGTGCCACCCCCTGCCCGATCCTTATATGGAATAGTAGTTAACAAATAAAACACACACAAACAAACACCACCCCCCAAAAAAAATGCTAGGAATCATTCTAAAATTGCAGTGAGGTATATATGAGCGAGAGTTCTATACCGAAGCTCTCAGTCTGACTAGGTTTACGAAGAGCAATAAAATCCCATGCATTTGCCTACCAAAAATGTTGAATAACGCTTTCATTGTGCCTACAAGTAGCGATTTTATGCTTAAATTGTCTTCGTTTACGTCACTTCTAATTGGCACTTTTTGTACCAAGAATCGTTACTATAGCAAAATCCACGTTTCAGAAAGAAGAAGGACACTCAAATATTGATCGATGCTAAACTAGCATTATATGTTTAAGTTGAAAAACTGAGATACGCTCCATACTATTCCTGCGTTTTTTACCCATCATTGTGATTCTATATATCATCATTGTTAGATGTAGATGTACGTAAAGACCACAATACTGTTAATCTGTATATACTGTTCATACTATCTGTTGAATTTGAAAAAGTCCTAGGCCCTGGGTTTGATTTTATGTTCCATCTACGAAAGTAAGGGGCATATAGTAATCTGGTCTATTCGTCCGTCCGTTCGCCTGTTTGTCCCAAATGCTGCAAGATGGGGCATTATGTCTTTCGGAAATATTCTTGTTTATCTTCCTTTACTGAAATTTACACACTAAAGCAACGCGACGGTTGTGTTATAGCACACAGAACCTGCTTCCTTTCGCGGAGTACACGAGGTTACTGTCTTTAAGACTTGAGTTTGCGTTGCTGTTTTGTGTTTTTGTTGTTTGATTCTTCGTACTGTTCCCGTTCGCGTTTACTGGAATTTTAATGTTCGGATGCTCAAATTGTACTATTTTGTTCTTACAAAAAAACTTTTAAAAAGTATCTTGCATTGTATTTATCATGGTTCCATAGTTTTTATATATTTTTATAAAACTTAGCAAAAATTCGCCCTAGTTGCAGCTTAAGCTGTTAGTTAGCCAAGGTCTTTTGATGTTTTTTAAATATCTTTAATTTTATTCTTTGCCTGTTACAGTATATGCACCAACCTTTTTTAAGATTGTGCGTTGCTTAAAATACTTGAATACAGTATTCTAGTGAATACGCACGCCACTCGATTAATATATATTTTAGTCTGTCTGCGTTCTCCTATGCAATATATTTGATACCAGTATCTCCAGTTTATATACCAAAATGTTGAACAATGCTTTCAGTGTGCCTACAAGGAGCCATGTTATGCTTAAATTGTCTTCGTTTTCGTCACTTCTAATAGGCACATTTTGTTCCAAGAATCGTAACTACAGCAAAATCCAAGTTTCAGAAAGAAGGACGACACTGAAATATTGATCGATGCTAAACTAGCATCATCTGTGTAAGTTGATACACTGAGGTACGCTTCAAATTATTCCTGGAAGCGCATTGTTTATCTGAACTTCATTCTGGCTTAACTGGCTGACCTGAACCATCAATCATCACACAAAACTGCTCTTAATCAGAAATATAAATAGTCACTTTAACTGAATAAAGCCCTAGCTACAACAGACTGGACCAGGACTTGTGCTTAAGAGGATCCGGAGGTCAAATGTATTAAGACTTAGATTAGCTAGAGTTATATAAAGATTTTTCTAACTGGAAATTTTATTACAAAGGATCAAAATTCATACCCACGACGGAAAGGTTAAAACAAAAGAACAAGATAACTGTGTGTCATTTTCGTGAGAGGTTGGGCCTAAAAACTAATTAAACCATCCACATTTTTATGGTCACGTTGAAGACTGCTGGCTGTTATCCATTGCGGACTTTTTTGTTATTGCCGCTAAAGTAACAGTGGGTCCACCTTTATATCCAATAGACCACGAAACCGATGGAAACTCTATCTTAAAATTGTGCATAAAAAATATTAAGGGGACACATACATGTAGGGATACTCTATATTATATAGTTACAAATCTTTTTTATTTGATTTAAAAGGCACAGAAGGTATTCTAGTGTTTGTATTATTTTTGCATGATATATTTTGAAGTCTGGGGTGTAAAATAGTTATTTGCTTACTCTTCCGGAACATCTGAGTTCACTCCCGTTACGACTTGAAGTTCGCATTGTTGGTTGCTGTTTAGTTTAGTTTTTGTGTTGTTATTTTGTCCTGTGTCTTCGTGCTGCCTTTGCTCGTATTTACTGGTCCTTTTAAACTTTTGACATTCAAATGCCCCATTTATTGCATAGGAACATATTTGTTTCTTATAGGCGAACACAACTTTAATCCACCAATTCTTATGAAATACCTGAATCAAGTCAATACCATCGCGCTATTTCTTTTTCCTTTTTTTTTTTTTTTGGTATATGAGATTTATTATCCAAGTGAGGCAGTTTTGTTGGTGTAAAATTTGATACCCAACTTAGGAAAGATAAGTTGTAATGTGCCAATCCTTTCCAGGTCAATCGACATCTACTCGGATTCCTATTAAGTTTTCGAATACGACCTAGACATTTTTAGGAGCGTAGTGGTTTGTACCTGGATGACGTCTGACGAGTACCGGAAGTACCCAGGATGCACCAGTTGAAATAGCCTTCCTCAGACGCAGCAGACGTTCCAGTATCGGACCCTGCCTTCGTCAACAACTACGGCCGTTACAGCCCACTGTGCTACTACCAGTGAGTAGGTAAGCATTGATACAGGAGTAAAAATATAATTCTTTCGTGTTTTTCTACCGAAGGAATTAACTAAAATTTGATACGGGCCATTGGTACAACGAGTTAAAAAGTGCCTTTCCTTTTCCTTTCCATGTCTTTCAGACATCTACTTCCTATTTTCCAAATGGTCGAGTTGGGTGTCCTTACATCATGTACATGTAGCATTACTGAGAGAAACCCCTTAAATTTTTTCGTTGTACCTGTATTAATAAAAATGCACTATATATTAAAACATATAGACGCTTCAACAATTTTATTTTTAAATGAATTTTTGTGGGTTGTTTTTTCAATTAAAAAACTTATCCAAATAATACATAGAGTTGATCATTTATTGCTTTCACATAGCTCAGGTTGGGAAGGCTAAACCTTCTCATAATGCTAGAATCGCCCGAAAAAATCAGAATATACTGAGATTTTACTCTAGGAAACGGGTATAAACTATAATTTATATGCCAATTATTATTACACAAGTACTTTATTCAAAATGTATTTTAGCACAGGCTTACTGGTCCATTAAATTACTGAGATTGAGTCCTGGCGCCACAAAAACTTGAAAAAATGCTTAAGATTCAGATTTAAGATTTTTTTTACTTTGTTGCACTACACCCACTTTGTTCTAATAGAAAAAACCCTATAAAGCTTGCTTACTCCATGTCATTTATATTTAAGCTAAACATGTAGATGTGGCCAAATTTTCATACATAGAAGTATATATTTTCATACCTGATATATATATACGACAGAGTTAAAGTTAAAAAAACCAGAAGTATGTGGTAGTCGAATATAGATTTGGTCAATGGAATTTATCTGCTATACTTAATTTTCCTTGGGCTTATTTTTTTTTTATTTTCGGGGGAGAAGGATGGATGTGTTTACTGATTGGGGGGATAAGGGGGAAAAATTTTAGTAACTCAAGTATCAATTTACATAACCTTTCTGATGGTGCGAACTAGCATGATAAAATGACGTAATCTAGTAGGCAGGCATTTTTATACTTTTCTTTGCTAGATGATGATATTTAAACAATGCCACAGACGTGTTTTTTGCATCCTATATATAAAACCAATTCTGCAACTTTATATCAAACCCCCATTCTTTCATCATGCCTAAAGGGTCCTACGACAAAATATAAGTTTAACTATTAAAATTACAATCGTCTAAAGAACGATTGTGATGTTTCCCTATGATTATTTATGCAAAGTAATAGATCTCAATTACAAAAAGTATTATTAAAGTCAAGTTGTCATCCAAAATTATTGAATAAAAATAAATCTTGGTGCCGTTACTTTTTCGCCCAGTTCCGATATCTAAAATATTTCTTTCTTGTAAAACACCATAAATAGACGATAATGAGATGTGGAATAAGTGTACACGACACAACCAACATAAAAAACCGGGATTTGAAAAAATAACAATTGATAACATTAGTCTTCAACATGACCAGAATTCGCTGCTCGCCGTTTTGCATCGGCCGAAGACTAAAAATGCAAAACATAAGATTTAAAACTAATCCCTAAATTATCAACGAAAGACCCATTTCTGGACATAAAACAATAAACAGATAGACAGAGACAAACAAAAGCTTTGACAAAAAGGCCCAGCCTTCCTCCTATTGATAATCTTGTACAAAGCACAAAACTAACACACTCTAATAATCAAATCGATGAAAGTCCACTTGACCAAGAGAGAACCTGACACATGAAAACTATACGAGAACAATGAGACGTAGAGAAACTCTCTTGAGAACACTCGCAGTAACTGCATGACAACCAGCTAAGAATTAATTTTCAACTGATGAAAAAAAAAATCAAACACATCGATTTTAAATCCGACACGACAATTCAAACAATTAATGATTTAGTATTATATCATCACACAAAATCGACATATATAATCGCTGTAATGTTAAAAAAAACAAAGTCAAAAGGTTATAATTTAAGGTTTTTAAGTTACTATATAATTATCAAAATTTATATCAAAAACATTAAATTTAAAGATTTAACTAAAACTTCCAACTCGTATTCTTTCTTAAATAAATTTTTAAGCCACACATAGGCTAAATTTTCCGCCCCTACCCATCCCTCCCCTTTTCCTGTGGTTCTTCAAAATTTACCGTTCCTTTGTGTCCCACCCCATCCCCATATTTCATTTATCATCATCATTTCATGTTCATTTTATCATCCTTTTCATGTTCATCGCCTGTAAATAACCTATATAGCGTTGCACGGGCGTAAAACACCAACTCACTCACTCACACTCACTCCGTGTCCCGATGATTGTTTTTGAATATCCGGGCCTTATTAACAACATTTTCATAAAATTCAGGATGTGATGTACCTTTGACAATCTAAATTCGACGTGTAGTTATTTTTTCAATAAGATACCCAATGCCATATTTATGAACAAATTTTGTGAAAGATTTTACTAATTTGTAGTATCGATAATCTTGTTTTATTATTTTTTTCTGTAATCAAACGGTTTTACCATTAAAACCAGAAACAACACGGCAAAACGAGCATATCTGATTAACTGTGGAATGTATAGTCTGTGAGAGGGGACTAGAGGTATATCACCTTCTAGAAACGGAAAATTTACAACTGGAAAAGAAAAGTTATCACATCTTTCATATACTTAAGTGTGTAATTTTTCACTGACAATGCTTAAATATAAATCTAACAATAGATATCTATTGCCGGTCGAGTTTTAACTATTCAAGATAGATATCATCAATCAAGTTTAAGAAAGTTGGGTTGTAAAGAGCAAGGATGTCATCGAAGTATTTGTAAGCATTGTAAAAAAATGTCAATTAACCTTAAAATAACTTATCAAAGGTGAAACAATATTTATCAGTAACGAGAAGTTCGTGTTAAAAAAACAAAGAAATCTAAAAGTACGGGTCCTTAAAAATATATTAATTATGGACTCACCAGGCTTAATATATTGGACTAACAAATTCGGATATGAACGGCCACAGTCGAAAAGATTTGAAGAGACTTGGCAAGATAATCAGATTACCAAAAAATACCGGGCATGTGTGCGCACCACTGGTAACATGGCCTGCTTTCCGTATACGACGGGTCATATCTCAGTACCCTCTGGTATAAGCAACTTAAAAAAATTCAGAGGAGACAAAACCAAAATTTATACAATAATATTTTACTAATAGTAAATCATTTAACATGTAGCTCAAACTGGTAACAGTCCAGCCGACAACTCATGGTAACATGGTACCAAAATCTTCTTGTGGTAACACTAGAAAGCATTAAAATGATTATGATCCGCCGTACAATTATCAAAAGCTTCGAGGCCCTTTATCTTGCCAAGACCCGCCACATGGATGGGTATGTACCCATTCACCCATTGAAAGTACCTAGTTAAAATGAAATTGAATAAATAATTTATTGAATTGTTTCTGGAAAGCAAAATATATTGTCCCACGCTATGAACGATTCGAGAGCTCCTTGAATTTTGTTGAGATAAATGTCATTTCCGATGTCTGATAAATGTGTACCATCAAAGCGGTACAACTCTTTCTCTCGAGGTCTTATATTCGGATGTTTAATAATGCGATGACCTTCTTTCTTTACAAAATTATTGATGGCAAAGTTTACGCGCTTACGAATTTATTCAATCGCTTTTCCGTCGCCATCAGCAACATGCCAGTATCGCCTCATCAAAATCTCACTCCATACAAGTTTTGTATCTGGCAACTGAAAAGTATCTTTTCATATCTTCAATAAGGCCTTCAGAAAGACCTTTTCCTAAATCATTGGACCCCAATTGAACCATGAGAAAGTTTGGAGGCGGCATTGTTTTAAGTATCTCTTCGACTGTGGCCGCGAAATCGTACCAAGACATGCCTCGAGTGCCGAACCAACGAATTTGGACTCCTCTGTAATGAAGACCAAGGTTTTGACCCCCAAGTCTTGAGTAAGCTCGTCTCTGTGCCCAATACATTATTGACGACCCAAAAACCAAACTGTTTTTAGACCTAGAATGAAGTAAATATTTCTGTTTTATAACCTTATGTATCTTAGATACGCATTAGAAGTCCAACGCCCACATTGTTTTATAATATCATCATGCATACCCATTTTTTGCGATATCTGTTGCACATCCAATACGGAAAGAATGTGAGCTTATATGCTGAGGTATGTCACAAAATTTTAATGCTTTAAGGAGCATAGCCGAATATTTTGTTAGAGCTAATCCATTCAAATTGATAAATACTTTGTTTGAAAAATCTTTTCTTTGGGGGCGTATTGCCAAATAAGACAACATAAGCTTAACTGGGCAATAGATACTTCAGGCTGACTGCTTACAATAGAGTTGTGGAGTTGCCCCTTTGATTAGTTTTGGGACTTTTTATCTTAACCTGCATTTCATTAGTGTCGCATTTTGCATCAAATGAAATATCATCTCTGTTCATTGTATGACTTGTCTCACAACTAAAGGAATTACTAGCGTGTGAAATCGCTAACTCGCTTACCCGAAGCAAGGCGAAATGGGCAAGAGAAAAAGCGGCAGCAAACAATTTTGCTTCATCCACTGAATGGCCAACTTTGTCAAGGGAAAAAAAATCAGTTTTTTAAGCATCTCTTTATTTATAGGGGCCCTCACATCCGGGGTTTTGGGTTTTTTCCGTCTCAAGCCCTCTACTAGTTTATTGATAATGAATGATTTAGTTGGATCCAAAATATTGTCTTTTTTATGGATAAAGCTTAGTCCAGATATATAGGTAGACACAGTAGAAGCAGATATCTCCTTGTGTGATAGAAATGCTACATAATAAGCCAGTTCGTCAATTGGGATAAACCAAATATTAGGAAAATTATAGGTTTTTGGAAAGGACTTTAAAGATTCCACTGCTATCTCATAAGTTTTCTAGGTATTCGTAGACATAGATGAACTTATCAGTACGCAGACTTCACTGTTTAAATCTTCCAAAGATGGGGCGGGATGGCACAGGGAGTAACGCCTGCTGTGGGGCACAGTTTCTTGATTTTCTGAAAATCACCACGAGAGAGAGAGTCAGCCAAACTATTGAGGTGGCCAGGGATATGTTTGCATTTTAGTAAAATATTTAATTTCAGGCATAACAAAACAAGCTTCCTGACAAGAGACATGACTCGAGGGGACTTGGAAGACATTTTATTAATAATAGTGACGCCAGCTTTGTTATCAATCCTAAATAAAATCTTTTTATCTGCCAAAACTTGACCCAAATTGTTAAAGCCACCACTACTGGACAGAGTTCCAAGAACGTAATAGCCAATTAAGTCCATTATCGACCCAGAACTGAGGCCAAAATGCTTGAGCCCATTTCCCGTTATAGAAAATTCCAAACCTTTTACCTTGACCTCCTGTACTATCACTAAACAACTACAATTGTTCGTTAGAAACCAAAAGACGATATAGCATAACGGTTTTCCCGTTATATTCATCTAGAAATTTTAACCATATTTTTATATCTTATTTCATCTCTTTGGTTACCCATGTTTTTTTCTGGTTTGGTTGCTTTAAATTACAAGATGCATCAACAAAACGACGACAAAAGGCTCGACCAGGGATAATTACTTGACATGCGAAATTAAGACTACCCGTCAAGAACTGTAATTCTCGTAAAATAATTTTCTTTATATAAAAGTAAGTCTGAAGTAACTGTTTTAGTTCATCGATCTTATCTCGAATGAGCCTCATTTCCATCAAATTTGTGTCAAATTCTACCCCCAAAATATAAGAATTTCAGTAGGTTCTATGTTTTTTTTCTTCTGCTAGGGGGACGTCCAACGACGCACAACAATCACTAAAACACGACAAGGTGACGGAATAGATTTCATTTTTGGGGGGACCCCAAAAGAGAAAATCGTCTAAATAATGAATAATATCATTGTTTTTTTATCGGTCTTGAACAAACCAATGTAATGCAGTTGAAAAAGATTCAAAAAGAGCACAGCGAATTGACGCCCCCATCGGTAGACATTTGTCAAAATAATACTGATTATCAAATTTAAATCCTATCGTCCCGTGCGGGGCCCGGGTGGCGAATAGGCCCGCAGCAGAGCCTAGCTTGTCGTAAGAGGCGACTAAGGGTCTTGAGATTCTGACATCGGGTCAGTGCTCAGCCCAAAGAGCGACCAAGTGTGTACCCTAGGTGGGTGAATAGGGTAGCCTTCGTCCGCGGGGGTTGTCAGGTCTATAATACGGAAACCCTGACCGCCGACCATAGTGGGCCAACATGTGTGAAGAGTGCCACGCTTCATGCACGTAAAAGACCCCTTTGTGGACAGCCAAGTAGTGCACAACATAGGCTTAATTTTCCGCCCCTACCCACCTCTCCCCTTTTCCCGTGGTTCTTCAAAATTAACCGGTCCTATGTTTCCCAACCCATCCCCATGTTTCATTTATCATCATCATTTCATGTTCATTTTATCATCCCTTTCATGTTCATCGCCTGTAAATAACCTATATAGCGTTGCACGGGCGTTAAACACCAACTCACTCACTCACTCACTAAATCCTGTCAAATCAAATTCACTGGGTGACAAATGAGGTAATCTTAAAGCCGACTTAATGTCGCATTTGGTCAAAAGAACACCTTTGCCAAGATTTTTAATCATCCTGACTGCGTCGTCAAAGCTGGAATACACTACCGAACAACAATCACGATCATTGTAACCATTAACAGACTAATTTGCGGGAAATGACAAGTTGTGAATCATGCGGAACTCGGAATAAGACTTTTTATGGATGACTGATATAGGTTATACTCTGAAAGTAGGGAAAGGGGGAGTGGGAAATGGCCCAGCCACTCTGCCTAAAGCAATTTCTTTGTTAATTTTTTGCTGAGCAATAGATGCTAGTTTTCCAGTTATTTGTTTACAGTACCGGTACGTTCCCATTCATATACCTGATCACATTCGTTTATTTAGACCTGTTAACGAGTTTTTCCATGAACATTTTTTTAAATAAAAATGAATTAGAATACTGTCAAAACCAAAATAGATTCACATCGTGGAAATGTACTTATATTCAAATGCTTCCGTTTTAACTAACCATAACTTTAAATTTATTAAATTATCTTAAATAACTCCCCCAAATTTGTCTCTAAAATTAATTACCACCCCGGATACCATGCATATTGTCACCGACTTTGGTTTGAAATAAGAAATTCAGAATCATGATCAGATTGCAGTTTTAAAACACGTTTTAAAAATGCTTGATATCAAGCGTTTTCGAGATAATGAATTGGCGGTGTCAGAAACAACCTTTGTTTATCACTTTGATTACCAGTTAACATTCACATAACTTGGTAGATTTTAAACAGATAAAAAAGAACAGTGTAAGTATACATAATTACCATACATTGTAATTGTTATTTTTACAATCATCATGTTACCCTTGGGCATACATTGTAGCTTGTTTGTTGCAGAATACAGTATTTGCTAGTATTTATATAATTAATTCAACGTGTACAGGTAGCTCATTTGTTGGTATTTACTTATATGAGACATGCCCACTTGTTTGAGGTACGTAGGTCCTGTCGACTTATGGAATAATAAAATAATACCTTTTTGACCACAAATCTATATTCATACCAGTTTGGTTTTTTCGGTTTCTCTTTTATATGCTCTTCATAATCATATAGTGTTTGGCATTTTCAATATATTTGGTAGAGCGCCTCTGATGAGTCTTGAATAGATGAAATGCGCGTCAGGCGTGGTAAAATTTATTGTCTGGAACTTTGTTGTCATTTTTATTTTGAGCTAGGACGGTCAAAATAATTTGATATACCCTACCATTGTATATGCTGAGTTCAGCGTATGTAGATTTACAACCGACAAATTACTTGTAAGTTTAGAATGCATAGACTTAAATCTGCTAGAGACAATTGTTAGAGTTGGGCCGTGGACAAACAAAAGTTGTAAAAAAATCCATTCAATGTCTATTTAAAACCTTTTAATGAACATTTATCATGTTTGTTTACTAACAATGACTCATTTAAGTTTTAGCTTGGATAAAATTAGTTGCTGTCATTTCATTATTAGACACAAAAAGTTGTATACTATACTAATAAGCTTGTATTTGAAAACAAACATGTGAATTAATGTTTAAGAGTAGAACTTTGAATATGATTCAAATAACTTTTGATTGTACAGATGGTGTAAAGTATTAACTTAAAAAACTTTTTCTTAAAACGCCAAAAATAAAGCACACTCAAATTAAACATGTCCATTTTAATCTAAAACCGCCAAAATATCCCTACACCAAAATATCCAAATTTACGGTATCCAGTAGTTCCTTGGCAATAAAATCTGAAGTACTAGTCCTTCCATATAAAATAAAGTAGGAATCTGCTAGTTTTATTTTCTTCTTATCATCAAGGAGTACCTTGGTAATGCAATATGTTATACTACCTTACCATATACAATAAAGTAGGAATCTGCTGTTTTTAACTTAAGATTTATATCTAGCAGTGCCTTGGCAGTACAATATGAAGTGCTAGTCCTTGCATATAAAATGTAGTGGGAATCTGCAGTTTTTAGTTTTTTCTTATCATCAAGGAGTGAGTACCTTCGAAATCCAATATGTTAAACTTCCTTACTTTCTCAAACTGGAGAAGGAATCTGCTGTTTTTATCTGTTTCTTGTCATCCAGTAGTTCCTGGCATGCCATATGTAGTACTACCTTACCATATGGAAAAAAGAAAGAGTCTGCCTTTTTTTTTAAAGTTAAGATCCAGTAGTAACTTGACAATACAATATAGAGCACTAGCTTACCATAAAAAGTTATAAAATAAAGTAGGAATCTGCTGTTTACATCCAGTTGTATTTTGGAAATGCAATATCTAGTACTTTCACTTTATCTTATAAGGTAAGGTAGTCTACTTCCAGTCATGGGCATCACCAAAATCAGTTATAAAATTTATGACTTAAACTGGATATATTTAAGTCATACATGTCATATGTTTGTTTTTATTAGTGACCTGGCAATGTAATATCAAGTACTACCTTACCATGTAAAATAGTTGAAATCTGTTGTGTTTATCTCTATCTTTTATCTTTTTTCTTATTGTCAGGTAGTAACTTCGCATTGCAATATGTTATACTACCTTGCCATATAAAATAAAGTAGGAATCTGCTGTGTTTGACTTAAAGTGTTTATCCAGTAGTGCTTTGGCAAAACAATATGAAGTCCATGTCCTACCATATGAAATGAAATAGGAATCTGCTGGTTTTATATTTTTTGTAAACATCAAGTACTACCTTGGTAAGGCAATATTTTATACTACCTTACCATATAAAATTAAGTAGGAATCTGTTGTTTTTGACTAAAAGTTTATATCCAGTAGTTCCTTGGCAATTCATTATGAAGTACTAGTCCTTCCATAAAAAATGAAAAAAAAAATCTGCTGGTTTTATCTTTTTCTAATCATCAAGTAGTACCTTAATAATGCAATATGTTATACTACCTTACCATATAAAATTAAGACGACATCTGCTGCTTTTGACTTAAAGTTTATATCCAGTAGTACCTTGGCAATACAATATGAAGACCAAGTTATTCCATATAAAATGCAATAGGAATCTGCTGGTTTTAACTTTTTTCTAAACATCAAGTAGTAACTTGGTAATGCAATATGTTTTACTACGTAAACATATAAAATTAAGTAGGAATTTGCTGTTTTTGACCAAAAGTTTATACCGTAAATTGGGATATTATGGATGTAGTTTATTTTGGTTTATTTAACGCCTCCCCTCATTGTGCCAAAATTAAACACACCAAATTACTTGTAAGTTTAGAATGCATAGACTTAAATCTGCTAGAGACAATTGTTAGAGTTGGGCCGTGGACAAACAAAAGTTGTAAAAAAATCCATTTAATGTCTATTTAAAACCTTTTAATGAACATTTATCATGTTTGTTTACTAACAATGACTCAATTAAGTTTTAGCTTGGATAAAATTAGTTGCTGTCATTTCATTATTAGACACAAAAAGTTGTATACTATACTAATAAGCTTGTATTTGAAAACAAACATGTGAATTAATGTTTAAGAGTAGAACTTTGAATATGATTCAAATAACTTTTGATTGTACAGATGGTGTAAAGTATTAACTTAAAAAACTTTTTCTTAAAACGCCAAAAATAAAGCACACTCAAATTAAACATGTCCATTTTCATCTAAAACCGCCAAAATATCCCTACACCAAAATATCCAAATTTACGGTATCCAGTAGTTCCTTGGCAATAAAATCTGAAGTACTAGTCCTTCCATATAAAATAAAGTAGGAATCTGCTAGTTTTATTTTCTTTTTATCATCAAGGAGTACCTTGGTAATGCAAAATGTTATACTACCTTACCATATACAATTAAGTAGGAATCTGCTGTTTTTAACTTAAGATTTATATCTAGCAGTGCCTTGGCAGTACAATATGAAGTGCTAGTCCTTGCATATAAAATGAAGTGGGAATCTGCAGTTTTTAGTTTTTTCTTATCATCAAGGAGTGAGTACCTTCGAAATCCAATATGTTAAACTTCCTTACTTTCTCAAACTGGAGAAGGAATCTGCTGTTTTTATCTGTTTCTTGTCATCCAGTAGTCCCTGGCATGCCATATGTAGTACTACCTTACCATATGGAAAAAAGAAAGAGTCTGCCTTTTTTGTTTTAAAGTTTAGATCCAGTAGTAACTTGGCAATACAATATAGAGTACTAGCTTACCATAAAAAGTTATAAAATAAAGTAGGAATCTGCTGTTTACATCCAGTTGTATTTTGGAAATGCAATATCTAGTACTTTCACTTTATCTTATAAGGTAAGGTAGTCTACTTCCAGTCATGGGCATCACCAAAATCAGTTATAAAATTTATGACTTAAACTGGATATATTTAAGTCGTACATGTCATATGTTTGTTTTTATTAGTGACCTGGCAATGTAATATCAAGTACTACCTTACCATGTAAAATAGTTGAAATCTGTTGTGCTTATCTCTATCTTTTATCTTTTTCTTATTGTCATGTAGTAACTTGGCATTGCAATATGTTATACTACCTTGCCATATAAAATAAAGTAAGAATCTGCTGTGTTTGACTTAAAGTGTTTATCCAGTAGTGCCTTGGCAAAACAATATGAAGTCCATGTCCTACCATATAAAATGAAATAGGAATCTGCTGGTTTTATATTTTTTGTAAACATCAAGTGCTACCTTGGTAAGGCAATATGTTATACTACCTTACCATATTAAATAAAATTAGGAATCTGCTGTTTTTATCTTTACCTTTACACCCAGTATTCTCTTAGCGAAGCAATCATAAGTACAACCTTACCATATAAACTTGAAAAAGATTCTTCTGTTTTTATTTGTTTCTTGTCATCCAGTTGTCACTGTCATGCTACATGTAGCTTTACCTTACCATATGAAAAAAGTAGGAGTCTGTCTTATGTGTCTTTAAGTTTAGATCCAGTAGTAACTTGGCAATACAATATAGAGTACTAGCTTACCATGAAAAATTATAACATAAAGTAGGAATCTGCTGTTTACATCCAGTTGTATTTTGGAAATGCAATATCTAGTACTTTCACTTTATTTTATATGTTAAGGTAGTCTACTTTAAGTCATTGGCATCACCAAAATCAGTTATAAAATTTATGACTTAAACTGGATATATTTTAGTCATATAATGTTTTCTTATTAGTGTGACTTGGCAATGTAATATCAAGTGCTGCCTTACCATGTAAAACAGTTGGAATCTGTTGTGTTTATCTTTATCTTTTATCTTTTTCTTATCGTCAGGTAGCACCTCGACAATGCTGCATGCAATACCTAACCATATAAAATTAAGTAGGAATCTGCTGTTTTTGACTTAAAGTGTATATCAAGTAGTGCCTTGGCAAAACAATATGAAGTCCAAGTCCTATCATAAAAAATGAAAAAGGAATCTGCTGGCTTTTTATACCCCCCACTTCAAAAGTGGGGGGTATATAGTGATAGGGGTGTCTGTCCGTCCTTCCGTCCGTCCGTCCTTCCGTTACACTTCAAGGTACCCATCTCTTATCCGCAACTCCTCCTAAACCCCTTGATGGATTTTCATGAAACTTACACACAATCTTTGTGACATAGTGTAGATGTGCACCTACTATTTTAAAATTTGATCAGAATGATTTTTGGGGTTTCCCATAGCAAAACATGGACTTAGCCATTCGACTACATGGGGGTACCCATCTCTTATCCGCAACTCCTCCTAAACCCCTTGATGGATTTTCATGAAACTTACACATAATCTTTGTGACATAGTGTAGATGTGCACCTGCTATTTTAAAATTTGATCAGAATGATTTTTGGGGTTTCCCATAGCAAAACATGGACTTAGCCATTCGACTACATGGGGGTACCCATCTCTTATCCGCAACTCCTCCTAAACCCCTTGATGGATTTTCATGAAACTTACACACAATCTTTGTGACATAGTGTAGATGTGCACCTACTGTTTTAAAATTTGATCAGAATGATTTTTGGGGTTTCCCATAGCAAAACATGGACTTAGCCATTCGACTACATGGGGGTACCCATCTCTTATCCGCAACTCCTCCTAAACCCCTTGATGGATTTTCATGAAACTTACACACAATCTTTGTGACATAGTGTAGATGTGCACCTGCTATTTTAAAATTTGATCAGAATGATTTTTGGGGTTTCCCATAGCAAAACATGGACTTAGCCATTCGACTACATGGGGGTACCCATCTCTTATCCGCAACTCCTCCTAAACCCCTTGATGGATTTTCATGAAACTTACACACAATCTTTGTGACATCATGTAGATGTGCACCTACTATTTTAAAATTTGATCAGAACGATTTTTGGGGTTTCCCATAGCAAAACATGGACTTAGCCATTTGACTACATGGGGGTACCCATCTCTTATCCGCAACTCCTCCTAAACCCATTGATGAATTTTCATGAAACTTATACACAATCTTTGTGACATCATGTAGATGTGCACCTACTATTCTAAAATTTTATCTGATTAATTTTTTTGGGGGTGGGGGGTATTTATTTGTGAGCTGCGGCTCACAGTTTTTCTAGTTATTATTCTTATCATCAAATAGTACCTTTGTTATGCAATATGTAATACTACCTTACCATATAAAATTGAGTATGAATCTGCTTTTTTTACTAAAAGTTTATATCCAGTAGTTCCTTTGCAATACAATATGAAGTTCTAGTCCTTCAAAATAAAATAAAGTAGGAATCTGCTGGTTTTATCTTTTTCTTATCATCAAGATGTACATTGGTAATGCAATACATTATACTACCTTACCATATACAATTAAGTAGGAATCTGTTGTTTATGACTGAAAGTTTACATACAGTAGTGCCTTGCCAATTCAATATGAGAACTAAACCTTCCATATAAATTAAAGTGGGCATCTGCAGTTTTAATCCGTTTCTTATTATCAAGTAGTGCCTTGGAAATGCATTATGCTATTCTAACTTACCATATAGAATAAAATTTGAAATCTGTTTTTTTCTAAAATTTATATCCAGTAATGCCTTAGCAATACAATATGAAGTATTAGTCCTTCCATATAAAATAAAAAAGGAATCATCTTGTTTTATCTTTTCTTTGCATCCAGTAGTACATGTATCTTGGAAATGTAATATCTATTATTACTCCCACTATATTTTAATGGTTAACCACCTACCCATATAAAATAAAGTAGGAATCTGCTGTTTTTATCTTTTTTATCGTCAGGTATTACCTTGGCAATGCAATATGTTATACTACCTTACCATATAAAATTAAGTAGGAATCTGCTGTTTTTGACTTAAGGTGTATATCCAGTAGTACCTTTGAAATACAATATAAAGTCCAAGTCCTACCTAATCAAATGAAATAGGAATCTGCTGGTTTTATCTTTTTCTAAACATCAAGTAGTAATACATTATGAAGTACTAGTCCTTCCATATAAAATAAAGTAGGAATTTGCTGGTTTTATCTTCTTATCATCAAGGAGTACCTTGTTAATGCAATATGTTATACTACCTTACCATATACAACTAGGTAGGAATTTGCTGATTTTGATTTAAAGTTCATATCCAGTAGTGCCTTGGTAGTACATTATGAAGTACTAGTCTTTGCATATAAAATAAAGTGGGAATCTACAGTTTTTATCCTTTTCTTATTATCATGTAGTACCTTGGTAATGCAATACAGATGGGTCCGAACCAAGGTAAACCACGCCAGACAAGTAAACTTAGTTTACTACGTCAGAGAAAACCATACCAGGCTGCAAGTTTAGTTTACTCAGAGTTAACCAGATAAATATTAAAAGTAAAACAAACAAGGTCGCTGGTTTGGTTTACTCTGAGTAAACTAAATAAGGCCAAGAGTAAACCAAACCAGGCCAATTGTTTGGTTTACTTTGAACGAGCATGTGCAGTAAAGAATAAACTCTTTACTAGCCGATCTGCGCGTCGCACTAATTCACAAATTCAATTCATAATCTCTACTTTATTACTTTTTCATCAGGCCGCTGGTTTGGTTTACTCTGAGTAAACTAAACAAGCCAAGAGTAAACCAAACCAAGCCAGTAGTTTGGTTTACTTTGAGCAAGCGTGCGCAGTTAAAAGAACAAACTCCTTACTCGCCGATCTGCGTGTCACGCTAATTCACAAATTCAAGTCATCATCTCTACTTTATTACATTTCATCAGGCCTCTGGTTTGGTTTACTCAGAGTAAACTAAACAAGATTACAGGTAAACCAAATCAGGCTGCTGGTTTAGTTAACTCAGAGTAAACTAAACAAGATTAAAAGTAAACCAAACCAGGACGCTGGTTTGGTTTACTCTGAGTAAACTAAACACGATTAAAAGTAAACCAAACTAGTAGCCTGGTTTGGTTTACTCTACTAAGTTAAGTTTACTTCGGAAAGCAAACCACGGTTTACTACCTAGTTTAGTCATGTAAACCAAACCAAACCAGAAAAGTAACCTAAATGTATACTTTTGGTTTACTTTTGTACAGGTAAGGTTTGGTCCCATCTTTATGTTATACTACCTCACCAAATTAAATAAAAATAGGAATTTGCTGTTTTTATCTTTATCTTTACACCCAGTATTCTCTTAGCAAAGCAATCTGAAGTACAATCTTACCATATAAACTGGAGAAGAAATCTGCTGTTTTGATTTGTTTCTTGTCATCCAGTAGTCACTGACATGCTATATGTAGCTCTACCCTACCATATGGAAAAAGTAGGAATCTGCCTTTTTTGTCTTAAAGTTTAAATCCAGTAGTAACTTGGCAATACAATATCGAGTACTAGCTTAACATAAACAATATGAAATTAAGTAGGAATCTGCTGTTTACATGCAGTTGTATTTTAGAAATGCAAAATCTTGTACTTCCATTTTATTTCATATCGTAAATGTAAGGTAGTCTACTTTCAGTCATGGTCATCACCAAAATCAGTTATAAAATTTATGACTTAAACTGGATATATTTTAGTCATATAATGTTCTCTTATTAGTGACCTGGCAATGTAATATAAAGTACTGCCTTACCATGTATATCCAGTAGTGTCTGGCAAAAAAATATGAAGTCCAAGTCCTATCATATGAAATGAAATAGGAGTCTGCTGGTTTCACCTTTTTTCTAGTCATTAAGTAGTACCTTGGTAATGCAATATGTTATACTACCTTACCATATATAAAGTTAAGTAGGAATTTGCTGTTTTACCAACAGTTTTATTCAGTAATTCCTTTGCAATACAATATGAAGTACTTATCCTTCAATATAGAATAAAGCAGGAATCTGCTGGTTGTATCGTTTTCTTATCATCAAGATGGACCTTGGTAATGCAATATATTATACTACCTTACCATATACAATTAATAAGGAATCTGCTGTCTTTGACTTAAAGTTTACATTTGCCAATACAATATGAAGACCAAGTCCTACCATATAAAATAAAGTGGGAATCTGCAGTTTTTATCCTTTTCTTATTATCAGGTAGTGCCTTGGAAATGCAATATGCTATTCTACCTTACCATATAGAATAAGATTTGGAATCTGCTGATTTTGTCTAAAACTTAATATCAAGTAGTGCCTTAGCAATACAATATGAAGTATTAGTCCTTTCAAATAAAGAAAATTAGGAATCTTCAGGTTTTATCTTTTTCTTATCATCAGGTTGTGCCTTGGCAATATTAATGTAATATGTTGGACCTAATAAAAGTGGGAGTCTGCTGTTTTGTTTTAAAGTTTATATCCAGTAGCGCCTTGGCAATACAAAATTAAGTACTAGTCCTTCCATATAAAACAAGAGGCTCCCGGGAGCCTGAATCGCTCACCTGGTCTTAATGTCAACCCTATGGAAAACTTTGTAGAGCTAAATAAGCAAGCAACAGCTTTTCTCTTTCAGCAATAGTTTTCATTTCTTTATCTGCTATAGTTTTTTTATATAAGCCAAAAACATGAAAAGATGTTAATTTTGGGGCTATTTTTCCTGTAAGGGGTCATCTGACAACCTCAACCCTATGTATGCTTTTGTAAATGAGCTGAGCATTTAAGCCAGCGACAGCTTTGCTCTATCTTCTATAGGCCAAAAAAACTATTTTTTTACCTTTAAGGGGCTACAACGCCTAATAGGGGTCATCTGACAACTTCAACCCTTTGACGACTTTTGTAGAGTTAAATGAGCTGAATATTTAAGCAACCAACAGGTTTTCTTTATCTGTAATATCATTCTACAGGCCAAAAACACTTTTTTGTCGCCTTAGGGGCTATAAACCCAAAAAGGGGTCATGTGACAACTTCAACCCTATGAAGACTTTTGTAAAGCTCAATAATCTGAACATTTAATCAAGCAACAGCTTTTCCCTATCTGCAAAAGTTTTCATTCTATAGGCCAAAACACTATTTTTCGCATTAACGGGTTGTAACCCCTATAAGGGGTCATCTGACAACTTCGACCCTATGATTGCTTTTGTAGAGCTTAATGAGCTGAACATTTAAGCAAGCAACAGCTTTTCTCTATCTGCAATAGTTTTCATTCTATGGGTCAAAAACACTATTTGTCGCCTTAAAAGGGCTGTTACCCCTATAAGAAGTCATCAAACAATATTGACCCAATGGAGACTTTTGTAGAGCTAAATGAGCCTACTATTTAAGCAAGCAACATAGTTTCTCTATCTGTAATTGTTTTCATTCTATAAGCCAAAAACATGTAAAAAGCTATTTTTTCACCTTAAAGGGGCTGTAACCCCTATAAGGAATCATCTGACAATTTTAACATATGGAGACTGTTGTAGAACTTTTGATGCTGAAGCAGTAGGGTGGCATCAGATTTCATCTATCTCTTATACATGTACTTTTTGATTTACAAGCCAAAAACAGTAGTCTGACCCATTGGTCTATACCCATTGGTCTATTTTAGTAACAGTGGCCATGTTTTTTGACGAATCAAAAATCGAAACACAAGTTTGGTGAAGGACATCCTAAGCATCATTTATGGCAAGTTTCATAAAATTCTGTTCAATAGTTTCAGAGGAGAATGTTTTTGAAAAATTGTTAATGGACTACATATGACGACGGAAGCCAAGTGGTGGTAATAGCTAACATGGACCTTCGGTCCAGGTGATCTAATAAAGTAGGAATCTAATGTTTTTATTGTTATCTTATCATCGGGTAATACCTTAAAGTGTGCAATGCTATATGGTATACTACCTTGGCAATGCAATATGTAATACTACCTTCCATATAAAATAAAGTAGGAACCTGCTGTTTTTATCGTTTTCTTATTATCATGTGTAGCACCTTGGTAATGCCATATGTGGTCACCCTACCATATACAAAAAGTAGGAATCTGGTATTGTTATCTTTAACATATCATCCGGTAGAACTTTGGCAGTGCAATATGTAGTATTACCGTGCCTTAAAACATATACTTACAAAAAGAGCATTGGCAAAGCATTTTATCACAGGAAAACTATAAAGTGAATTGTGTGTTTTAATGGATTTAAATTGAATCAAATTTGACGGATTTTTTTTTCAAGGGAAGTTGTTCTTGTTGATTAATTTTAATCCATTTTTATTTATGACACATTGAATAAGTATTTTAAGTTTGATTAACTTTAATCCAATTTGACTGATTTATATCTTTTCACAAAAATAAAAAAGTTGTTCTTGTTGATTAATTTTAATCCATTCGCATGACATATTTGATAAGTAATGGCAGTTTGATTAAATATAATCCATTTCGTAACTTTTTAATTAGATAATCCTTATTGATTAAATTTAATCTTATTTATGCAATTATGCTATCTTTATGACCAATGGCAAGTAAAAATGTAGAATAATGAAATAATGTTGTATGTAGATATTGATTAAATTCAAGCAAATTTTATAAAAGGGATATCTACTGTTGCTTTTGATTAAAAATAATCCTGGCTAAGTATTTTCCAAAAACAATTATACATTTTCAAATTAATTCCTTTTGATTTTGTAGAAAGTGTGTAATTTGACAGTGTTCAGCAGATACCACTATGGCCTATCCTCCAAGAAGAACAAAAATAGTGTGTGCAATCACTTCATACCTGTTTATTGTTCTTTGAAGGAAAATCCATCTTTTCATCACAAATTGAGCTGAAATGCAGGAAAATGTTACCAATGAGACAAATCTGAGTAGAGGAGTAAATCTCATTTCAGAGGAGACTGTCTTATTTATGATAAGGGTTAGTACAAAAACGCACAATTAGGGTTAGGGTTAGTGTAAAACATATTATTAGGGTTAGGGTTAGTATAAAACACTAAGTTAGGGTCAGCGGTTAGCATATAAAGATACATTTTGGGTAAGGGTTAGTACAAAATTATACAATTAGGGTTATAGTCGATGAAAACAGAAAATAAAGGGTAGGGTTTAGTACAAAGAAACACAGTTCAGGTAAAGGATAATACAAAGACGTACAATTAAGGTTAGGGTTAGTGTAAAACATATAATTAGGGTTAGATTTAGTATAAAACACACAATTAGGGTTAGGGGTTAGCATATTTAGATACCCTTAGGGTTAGGGTTAGTACAACATCATATAATTAGGGTTAGGGTCGATAAAAACACAAAATAAGGGGTAGGGGTTAGTAAAAAGAGACACATTTATGATAAGGGTTAGTACAAAACGTACAATTAGGGTTAGGGTTAGTGTAAAACATATAATTAGGGTTAGGGTTAGTATGAACACACAGTTAAGGTTAGGGGTAAGCGTATAAAGATACATTTATGGTTAGGGTTAGTACAAAATTATACAATTAGGGTTATAGTCGAGGAAAACACAAAATTAGTGGTAGGGGTTAGTACAAAAAATACATTTATGACAAGGTTTAGTACAAAAACGTACAATTAGGGTTATAGTCGAGGAAAATACATTTATGACAAGGGTTAGTACAAAAACGTACAATTAGGGTTAGGGTTAGTGCAAAACATAAAATTAGGGTTAGGGTTAGTATAAAACACACAACTAGGGTTAGCATATTAAGATACACTTAGGGTAAGGGTTAGTACAAAATCATACAATTAGGGTTAGGGTCGATGAAAACACAAGCATAAGGGGTAGGGGTTAGTAGAAAGAGATACAGTTCAGGTAAAGGTTAGTACATAAACGTACAATTAGGGTTAGGGTTAGTGTAAAACATATAATTAGGGCTAGGTTTAGTATAAAACACAGAATAAGGGTTAGGGGTTAGCATATTATGATACACTTAGGGTTAGGGTTAGTACAAAATCAAACAATTATGGTTTAGGTCGATGAAATCTCAAAAGAAGGGGTAGGGGTTAGTACAAAGAGATACGGTTTAGGTCAAGGATAGTACAAAAACGTACATTTAGGGGTAAGGTTAGTGTAAAACATATAATTAGGGTTAGGTTTAGTATAAAACACACAATAAGGTTTAGGGGTTAACATATTATGATACACTTAGGGTTAGGGTTAGTACAAAATCAAACAATTATGGTTTAGGTCGATGAAATCTCAAAAGAAGGGGTAGGGGTTAGTACAAAGAGATACGGTTTAGGTCAAGGATAGTACAAAAACGTACAATTAGGGTAAGGGTTAGTGTAAAACATATAATTAAGGTAGGTTTAGTATAAAACAAACAATACTAGGGTAAGGGTCGATGAAAACACAAAATAAGTGGTAGGGGTTAGTACAAAAAATGCATTTACGATAAGGGTTAGTACAAAAACGCACAATTAGGGTTAGAGTTAGTGTAAAACATATTATTAGGGTTAGGGTTAGTATAAAACACTAAGTTAGGGTCAGAGGTTAGCATATAAAGATACATTTTGGGTAAGGGTTAGTACAAAATTATACAATTAGGGTTATAGTCGATGAAAACAGAAAATAAAGGGTAGGGTTTAGTACAAAGAAACACAGTTCAGGTAAAGGATAATACAAAAACGTACAATTAAGGTTATGGTTAGTATAAAACACACAATTAGGGTTAGGGGTTAGCATATTATGATACACTTAGGGTTATGGTTAGTACAAAATCAAACAATTATGGTTTAGGTCGATGAAATCTCAAAAGAAGGGGTAGGGGTTAGTACAAAGAGATACGGTTTAGGTCAAGGATAGTACAAAAACGTACAATTAGGGTTAAGGTTAGTGTAAAACATATAATTAGGGTAGGTTTAGTATAAAACAAACAATACTAGGGTAAGAGTCGATGAAAGCACAAAATAAGTGGTAGGGGTTAGTACAAAAAATGCATTTATGATAAGGGTTAGTACAAAAACGCACAATTAGGGTTAGAGTTAGTGTAAAACATATTATTAGGGTTAGGGTTAGTATAAAACACTAAGTTAGGGTCAGAGGTTAACATATTAAGATACATTTTGGGTAAGGGTTAGTACAAAATTATACAATTAGGGTTATAGTCGATGAAAACAGAAAATAAAGGGTAGGGTTTAGTACAAAGAAACACAGTTCAGGTAAAGGATAATACAAAAACGTACAATTAAGGTTATGGACAGTGTAAAACATATAATTAGGGTTAGATATAGTATAAAACACACAATTAGGGTTAGGGGTTGGCATATTTAGATACACTTAGGGTTAGGGTTAGAACAACATCATATAATTAGGGTTAGGGTCGATAAAAACACAAAATAAGGGGTAGGGGTTAGTAAAAAGAGACTTATTTATGATTAGGGTTAGTACAAAACGTACAATTAGGGTTAGGGTTAGTGTAAAACATATAATTAGGGTTAGGTTTAGTATAAAACACACAATAAGGGTTAGGGGTTAGCATATTATGATACACTTAGGGTTAGGGTTAGTACAAAATCAAACAATTATGGTTTAGGTCGATGAA
The DNA here is from genome assembly GCA_963971305.1 of Arcuatula senhousia. Lineage (NCBI taxonomy): Eukaryota > Metazoa > Mollusca > Bivalvia > Mytilida > Mytilidae > Arcuatula > Arcuatula senhousia. The sequence goes on along the minus strand of OZ020314.1, from coordinate 28,877,672 downwards.
ATCTCAAAAGAAGGGGTAGGGATTAGTACAAAGAGATACGGTTTAGGTCAAGGATAGTACAAAAACGTACAATTAGGGTAAGGGTTAGTGTAAAACATATAATTAGGGTAGGTTAAGTATAAAACAAACAATACTAGGGTAAGGGTCGATGAAAACACAAAATAAGTGGTAGGGGTAAGTACAAAAAATGCATTTATGATAAGGGTTAGTACAAAAACGCACAATTAGGGTTAGGGTTAGTGTAAAACATATTATTAGGGTTAGGGTTAGTATAAAACACTAAGTTAGGGTCAGCGGTTAGCATATAAAGATACATTTTGGGTAAGGGTTAGTACAAAATTATACAATTAGGGTTATAGTCGATGAAAACAGAAAATAAAGGGTAGGGTTTAGTACAAAGAAACACAGTTCAGGTAAAGGATAATACAAAGACGTACAATTAAGGTTAGGGTTAGTGTAAAACATATAATTAGGGTTAGATTTAGTATAAAACACACAATTAGGGTTAGGGGTTAGCATATTTAGATACACTTAGGGTTAGGGTTAGTACAACATCATATAATTAGTGTTAGGGTCGATAAAAACACAAAATAAGGGGTAGGGGTTAGTAAAAAGAGACACATTTATGATAAGGGTTAGTACAAAACGTACAATTAGGGTTAGGGTTAGTGTAAAACATATAATTAGGGTTAGGGTTAGTATGAACACACAGTTAAGGTTAGGGGTAAGCGTATAAAGATACATTTATGGTTAGGATTAGTACAAAATTATACAATTAGGGTTATAGTCGAGGAAAACACAAAATTAGTGGTAGGGGTTAGTACAAAAAATACATTTATGACAAGGGTTAGTACAAAAACGTACAATTAGGGTTATAGTCGAGGAAAATACATTTATGACAAGGGTTAGTACAAAAACGTACAATTAGGGTTAGGGTTAGTGCAAAACATAAAATTAGGGTTAGGGTTAGTATAAAACACACAACTAGGGTTAGCATATTAAGATACACTTAGGGTTAGGGTTGGTACAAAATCATACAATTAGGGTTAGGGTCGATGAAAACACAAGCATAAGGGGTAGGGGTTAGTAGAAACAGATACAGTTCATGTAAAGGTTAGTACATAAACGTACAATTAGGGTTAGGGTTAGTGTAAAACATATAATTAGGGTTAGGTTTAGTATAAAACACACAATAAGGGTTAGGGGTTAGCATATTATGATACACTTAGGGTTAGGGTTAGTACAAAATCAAACAATTATGGTTTAGGTCGATGAAATCTCAAAAGAAGGGGTAGGGGTTAGTACAAAGAGATACGGTTTAGGTCAAGGATAGTACAAAAACGTACAATTAGGGTTAGGGTTAGTGTAAAACATATAATTAGGGTAGGTTTAGTATAAAACAAACAATACTAGGGTAAGGGTCGATGAAAACACGAAATAAGTGGTAGGGGTTAGTACAGAAACGCACAATTAGGGTTAGGGTTAGTGTAAAACATATTATTAGGGTTAGGGATAGTATAAAACACTAAGTTAGGGTCAGCGGTTAGCATATAAAGATACATTTTGGGTAACGGTTAGTACAAAATTATACAATTAGGGTTATAGTCGATGAAAAACAGAAAATAAAGGGTAGGGTTTAGTACAAAGAAACACAGTTCAGGTAAAGGATAATACAAAAACGTACAATTAAGGTTAGGGTTAGTGTAAAACATATAATTAGGGTTAGATTTAGTATAAAACACAAAATTAGGGTTAGGGGTTAGCATATTTAGATACACTTAGGGTTAGTACAACATCATATAATTAGGGTTAGGGTCGATAAAAACACAAAATAAGGGGTAGGGGTTAGTAAAAAGAGCGCTTACAAGGTCTGTTTAGCAAAAAAAAACAGTCGTTTTTATGGTCAAAGTCCCATAACTCCTACAAAAATTATCGAAAAATGCTGATTTTCGAACTTGTCCAAGGTATTAGTAATATAAACATTTAGGAGAGCGCTTACAAAAAGTGTGACGGACGGACGGAAAGACGGACGGAAGGACGGACGGACGCCCGGTATTTCTATGTCCCCGCTCCGCGTTGCGGCGCGGGACAAAAACATAAAAAGGGGTTAGGGTTAGCGAAGAGACATACAATAAGGGTATAAGTTAACATGAAAACATATAATAAGGGCTAAGGTTAGTGATAAGACATACGATAAGGGTTTAGGTAAACATGATAACATAAAATAAGAGTTAGGGTTACTGTTAAGACATACAAGAGGTTAAAGGTTAATATGAAAACATAAAATAATGGTTAGGTTTAGTGTAAAGACATACGATAAGAGTTAAGGGTAACAGGAAAACATAAAATATGGGTAAGGGTTAGTGATAAGACATAAATATAGGGTAATGGCTAGCATAGAGACATAAAATAAGGGTTAGGGTTAGCATGCAAACATAAACCTAGGGTTAGGGTTAGTGTAAAGACATACCATAAGGGTTAAGGTTAACCTAAAAACATAAAAAAGGGCTAGGGTTAGTGTAAAAACTTACAATAAGGGTTAAGGTTAACATAAAACATAAATATAGGGTTAGGATTAGCGTACACACATACAATAAGGGTTAGGGTTAGCATGGAAACATAAAATAAGGGCTAGTGTTAGTGTAAAGACATACGATAAGGGTTAAGTTTAACATGAAAACATAAAATAAAGGTTAGGGTTAGTGTAAGACATACGATAAGGCTTAAGGTTAACATGAAAACATAAAATAAGGGCTAGGGTTAGTGATAAGACATGCGATAAGGGTTAAGGTAAACATGAAAGCATAAAAAAAGGTTAGGGTTAGTGTAAAGACATACAAGAGGTTTAAGGTTAACATGAAAACGTAAAATAAGGGTTAGGGTTAGTGTGAAGACATACGATAAGGGTTAAGGGTAACAGGAAAACATAAAAGATGGGTTAGGGTTAGTGTAAAGACATAAATTTAGGGATAGGGTTAGCATAGAGACATAAAACAAGGGTTAGGGTTAGCATGCAAACATAAAAATAGGGTAAGGGTTAGTGTAAAGACATACTATAAGGGTCAAGGTTAACATTAAAACATAAAATAAGGGCTAGGGTAAGTGATAAGACATACAATAAGGGTTAAGCTTAACATGAAAACAAAAAAAGGGGTTAAGGTTAGTGTAAAGACATAAATATAGGGTTAGGGTTAGCATAGAGACATACAATAAGGGTTAGGGTTAGCATGCAAACATAAAAATAGGGTAAGGGTTAGTGTAAAGACATACGATAAGGGTTAAGGTTAACATAAAAACATAAAATAAGGGCTAGGGTTAGTGATAAGATATACGAAAAAGGTTAAGGTTAACATAAAACATAAATATCGGGTTAGGGTTAGTGTAGAGACATACAATAAGGGTTAGGGTTAGCATTCAAACATAAAATGAGGGCAAGTGTAAGTGTAAAAAATAAGATAAGGGTTAAATTAAACATGAAAACAAAATAGGGGTTAGAGTTAGTGTAAAGACATACGATAAGGGTTAAGATAAACATTAAAACATAAAATAAATGTTAGGGTTAGTGTAAAGACATACGATAAGGGTTAAGGTTAAAATGAAAATAAAATAGGCGTTAGGGTTAGTGTAAAGACTTACGATAAGAGTTAAGATAAACATTAAAACATAAAATAAATGTTAAGGTTAGTGTTAAGACATACGAGAAGGGTTAAGGTTAAAATGAAAACATTAAATAAGGGCTAGGGCTAGTGAAAAGACACACGATAAAGGTTAAGGTAAACATGAAAACATAAAAAAGGGTTAAGGTTAGTGTAAAGACATACAAGAGGGGTAAAGGATAAAATGAAAACATAAAATAAGGGTAAGGGTTAGTGAAAAGACATACGATACGGGTTAAGCTTAACATGAAAACAAAAAATAAGGGTTAGGGTTAGTGTAAAGACATAAATATAGGGATAGGGTAAGCATAGAGACATACAATATGGGTTAGGGTTAGCATGCAAACATAAAATATAGCGTTAGGGTTAGTGTAAAGATATACGAGAAGGGTTAAGGTTAACATAAAAACATAAAATAAGGGCTAGGGTAAGTGATAAGACATACAATAAGGGTTAAGCTTAACATGAAAACAAAACAAAATAAGGGTTAGGGTTAGTGTAAAGACATAAATTTAGGGTAAGGTTTAGCATAGAGACGTACAATAAGGGTTAGGGTTAGCATGCAAACATAAAAATAGGGTTAGGGTTAGTGTAAAGACATACGATAAGGGTTAAGGTTAACATAAAAACATAAAATAAGGGCTAGGGTAGGTGATAAGACATACGATAAGGGTTAAGCTTAACATGAAAACAAAAAATAAGGGTTATTGTTAGTGTAAAGACAAAAATATAGGGTTAGGGTTAGCATAGAGACATACAATATGGGTAAGGGTTAGCATGCAAACATAAAGTTAGTGTAAAGACATACGATAAGGGTTAAGGTTAACATAAAAAAACATAAAATAAGGGCTATGGTTAGTGTAAAGACATACAGTTAGGGTTAGGGTTAGCATGCAAACATAAAATATAGTGTAAGGGTTAGTGATAAGACATACAATAAGGGTTAAGCTTAACATGAAAACAAAAAATAAGGGTTAGGATTAGTGTAAAGACATAAATATAGGGCTAGGTTTAGCATAGAGACGTACAATAAGGGTTAGTGTTAGCATGCAAACATAAATATAGGGTTAGGGTTAGTGTAAAGACATACGATAAGGGTTGAGCTTAACTTGAAAACAAAAAAATGAGGGTTAGGGTTAGTGTAAAGACATAAATATAGAAATAGGGTAAGCATGGAGACATACAACATGGGTTAGGCTTAGCATGCAAACATAAAATATAGTTTAGGGTTAGTGTAAAGATACACGAGAAAGGTTAAGGTTAACATAAAAACATAAAATAAGGGCTAGGGTAAGTGATTAGACATACAATAAGGGTTAAGCTTAACATGAAAACAAAAAATAAGGGTTACGGTTAGTGTAAAGACATAAGTATAGGGTTAGGTTAAGCATAGAGAAATACAATAAGGGTTAAGGTTAGCATGCAAACATAAAAATAGGGTTAGGGTTAGTGTAAAGACATACGATAAGGGTTAAGGTTAACATAAAAACATAAAATAAGGGCTATGGTTAGTGTAAAGACATACAATAAGGGTTAACGTTAACATAAAAACATAAAATAAGGGCTAGATAAGTGATAAGACATACGATAAGGGTTAAGCTTAACATGAAAACAAAAAATAAGGGTTAGGGTTAGTGTAAAGACATAAATATAGGGTTAGGGTTAGCATAGAGACATACAATAAGGGTTGAAGATAGCATTCAAACATAAAAATAGGGTTAAGGTTAATGTAAAGACATACAATAAGGGTTAAGGCTAACATAAAAACATAGAATAAGGGCTAGGGTTAGTGTAAAGACATACAATAAGGGTAAAGGTTAATAAAAAACCATAAATATAGGGATAGGGTAAGCATAGAGACATACAATATGGGTTAGGCTTAGCATGCAAACATAAAATATAGTGTTAGGGTATATGTAAAGATATACGAGAAGGGTTAAGATTAACATAAAAACATAAAATAAGGGCTAGGGTAAGTGATAAGACATACAATAACGGTTAAGCTTTACATGAAAACAAAAAAATAAGGGTTAGGGTTAGTGTAAAGACATAAATATAGGGTTACGTTAAGCATAGAGACATACAATAAGGGTTAGGGTTAACATGCAAACATAAAAGTAGGGTTAGGGTTAGTCTAAAGACATACGATAAGGGTACAGGTTAACATAAAAACAGGGTTAGTGTAAAGATACACGAGAAAGGTTAAGGTTAACATAAAAACATAAAATAAGGGCTAGGGTAAGTGATTACACATACAATAAGGGTTAAGCTTAACATGAAAATAAGGGCTAGGTTAGTGTGAAGAAATACAATAAGGGTTAAGGTTAACATAAAAACATAAAGTAAGGGCTATGGTAAGTGATAAGACATAGGATAAGGATTAAGCTTAACATGAAAACAAAAAATAAGGGTTATGGTTAGTGTAAAGACATAAATATAGGGTTAGGGTTAGCATAGAGACATACAATAAGGGTTAGGGTTAGCATGCAAACATAAACATAGGGTTGGGGTTAGTGTAAAGACATACGATAAGTGATAAGGTTAACATAAAAACATAAAATAAGGGCTAGGGTTAGTGTAAAGAGATACAATAAGGGTAAAGGTTAACATAAAAACATAAAAAAGGGCTAGGGTAAGTGATAAGACATACGATAAGTGTTAAGCTTAACATGAAAACAAAAATCAGGGTTATGGTTAGTGTAAAGACATATATATAGGGTTAGGGTTGGCATAGACACATACAATAAGGGTTAGGGTTAGCATTCAAACATAAAAATAGGGTTAGGGTTAGTGTAAAGACATACAATAAGAGTAAAGGTTAACATAAAAACATAAATATAGGGTTAGGGTTGGCGTAGAAACATACAATAAGCGTTATATGAAAACATATAATAAGGGCTAAGGTTAGTGATAAGACATACAATAAGGGTTTAGGTAAACACGAAAACATAAAATAAGGGTTAGGGTTAGTGTCAAGACATACAACAGGTTTAAGTTTAACATGAAAACATAAAAAAAGGGTAAGGGTTAGTGTGAAGACATACGATAAAAGTTAAGGGTAACAGGAAAACATAAAAGATGGCATAGGTTTAGTGTTAAGACATAAATATAGGGTTAGGGCTACCATAGAGACATAAAATAAGGGTTAGGGTTAGTATGCAAACATAAACATAGGGTTAGGGTTAGTGTTAAGACATACCATAAGGGTTAAGGTTAACATAAAAACAAAATAAGGGCTAGGGTTAGTGTAAAAACATACAATAAGAGTTAAGGTTAACATAAAACATAAATATAGGGTTTGGGTTAGCGTAGAGACATACAAGAAGGGTTAGGGTAGGCATGGAAACATAAAATAAGGGCTAGTGTTAGTGTAAAGACATACAATTAGGATTAAGTTTTTCATGAAAACATAAAATAAAGGTTAAGGTTAGTGTAAGACATACGATAAGGGTTAAAGTTAACATGAAAATAAAATAGGGCTAGGGTTATTGATAAGACATACGATAAGGGTTAAGGTAAACATAAAAACATAAAATAAAAGTTAAGGTTAGTGTATAGACATACAAGAGGTTTAAGGTTAACATGAAAACATAAAAGATGGCATAGGTTTAGTGTTAAGACATAAATATAGGGTTAGGGCTAGCATAGAGACATAAAATAAGGGTTAGGGTTAGTATGCAAACATAAACATTGGGTTAGGGTTAGTGTTAAGACATACCATAAGGGTTAAGGTTAACATAAAAACATAAAATAAGGGCTAGGGTTAGTGTAAAGAGATACAATAAGGGTAAAGGTTAACATAAAAACATAAAAAGGGCTAGGGTAAGTGATAAGACATACGATAAGTGTTAAGCTTAACATGAAAACAAAAATAAGGGTTATGGTTAGTGTAAAGACATATATATAGGGTTAGGGTTGGCATAGACACATACAATAAGGGTTAGGGTTAGCATTCAAACATAAAAATAGGGTTAGGGTTAGTGTAAAGACATACAATAAGAGTAAAGGTTAACATAAAAACATAAATATAGGGTTAGGGTTGGCGTAGAAACATACAATAAGCGTTATATAAAAACATATAATAAGGGCTAAGGTTAGTGATAAGACATACAATAAGGGTTTAGGTAAACACGAAAACATAAAATAAGGGTTAGGGTTAGTGTCAAGACATACAACAGGTTTAAGTTTAACATGAAAACATAAAAAAAGGGTTAGGGTTAGTGTAAAGACATACGATAAAAGTTAAGGGTAACAGGAAAACATAAAAGATGGCATAGGTTTAGTGTTAAGATATAAATATAGGGTTAGGGCTAGCATAGAGACATAAAATAAGGGTTAGGGTTAGTATGCAAACATAAACATTGGGTTAGGGTTAGTGTTAAGACATACCATAAGGGTTAAGGTTAACATAAAAACATAAACTAAGGGCTAGGGTTAGTGTAAAAACATACAATAAGAGTTAAGGTTATTATAAAACATAAATATAGGGTTTGGGTTAGCGTAGAGACATACAATAAGGGTTACGGTAAGCATGGAAACATAAAATAAGGGCTAGTGGTAGTGTAAAGATATACGATAAGGGTTACGTTTATCATGAAAACATAAAATAAAGGTTAAGGTTAGTGTAAGACATACAATAAGGGTTAAGGTTAACATGAAAATATAAAATAAGGGTTAGGGTTAGTGTAAAGACAAACGATAAAAGTTAAGGGTAACAGGAAAACATGAAAGATGGCTTAGGGTTAGTGTTAAGACATAAATATAGGGTTAGGGCTAGCATAGAGACATAAAATGAGGGTTAGGGTTAGTATGCAAACATAAACATAGGGTTAGGGTTAGTGTAAAGACATACGATAAGTGTTAAGGTTAACATAAAAACATAAAATAAGGGCTAGGGTTAGTGTAAAGAGATACAATAAGGGTAAAGGTTAACATAAAAACATAAAAAAGGGCTAGGGTAAGTGATAAGACATACGATAAGTGTTAAGCTTAACATGAAAACAAAAATAAGGGTTATGGTTAGTGTAAAGACATATATATAGGGTTAGGGTTGGCATAGACACATACAATAAGGGTTAGGGTTAGCATTCAAACATAAAAATAGGGTTAGGGTTAGTGTAAAGACATACAATAAGAGTAAAGGTTAACATAAAAACATAAATATAGGGTTAGGGTTGGCGTAGAAACATACAATAAGCGTTATATGAAAACATATAATAAGGGCTAAGGTTAGTGATAAGACATACAATAAGGGTTTAGGTAAACACGAAAACATAAAATAAGGGTTAGGATTAGTGTCAAGACATACAACAGGTTTAAGTTTAACATGAAAACATAAAAAAAGGGTTAGGGTTAGTGTGAAGACATACGATAAAAGTTAAGGGTAACAGGAAAACATAAAAGATGGCATAGGTTTAGTGTTAAGACATAAATATAGGGTTAGGGCTACCATAGAGACATAAAATAAGGGTTAGGGTTAGTATGCAAACATAAACATAGGGTTAGGGTTAGTGTTTAGACATACCATAAGGGTTAAGGTTAACATAAAAACATAAACTAAGGGCTAGGGTTAGTGTAAAAACATACAATAAGAGTTAAGGTTATTATAAAACATAAATATAGGGTTTGGGTTAGCGTAGAGACATACAATAAGGGTTACGGTAAGCATGGAAACATAAAATAAGGGCTAGTGGTAGTGTAAAGATATACGATAAGGGTTACGTTTATCATGAAAACATAAAATAAAGGTTAAGGTTAGTGTAAGACATACAATAAGGGTTAAGGTTAACATGAAAATATAAAATAAGGGTTAGGGTTAGTGTAAAGACAAACGATAAAAGTTAAGGGTAACAGGAAAACATGAAAGATGGCTTAGGGTTAGTGTTAAGACATAAATATAGGGTTAGGGCTAGCATAGAGACATAAAATAAGGGTTAGGATTAGTATGCAAACATAAACATAGGGTTAGGGTTAGTGTTAAGACATACCATAAGGGTTAAGGTTAACATAAAAACAAAATAAGGGCTAGGGTTAGTGTAAAAACATACAATAAGAGTTAAGGTTAACATAAAACATAAAGATAGGGTTTGGGTTAGCGTAGAGACATACAAGAAGGGTTAGGGTAGGCATGGAAACATAAAATAAGGGCTAGTGTTAGTGTAAAGACATACGATTAGGATTAAGTTTTTCATGAAAACATAAAATAAAGGTTAAGGTTAGTGTAAGACATACGATAAGGGTTAAGGTTAACATGAAAATAAAATAGGGCTAGGGTTATTGATAAGACATACGATAAGGGTTTAGGTAAACATAAAAACATAAAATAAAAGTTAAGGTTAGTGTATAGACATACAAGAGGTTTAAGGTTAACATGAAAACATAAAAGATGGCATAGGTTTAGTGTTAAGACATAAATATAGGGTTAGGGCCAGCATAGAGACATAAAATAAGGGTTAGGGTTAGTATGCAAACATAAACATTGGGTTAGGGTTAGTGTTAAGACATACCAAAAGGGTTAAGGTTAACATAAAAACAAAATAAGGGCTAGGGTTAGTGTAAAAACATACAATAAGAGTTAAGGTTAACATAAAACATAAATATAGGGTTTGGGTTAGCGTAGAGACATACAAGAAGGGTTAGGGTAGGCATGGAAACATAAAATAAGGGCTAGTGTTAGTGTAAAGACATACGATAAGGATTAAGTTTTTCACGAAAACATAAAATAAAGGTTAAGGTTAGTGTAAGACATACGATAAGGGTTAAGGTTAACATGAAAATAAAATAGGGCTAGGGTTATTGATAAGACATACGATAAGGGTTTAGGTAAACATAAAAACATAAAATAAAAGTTAAGGTTAGTGTATAGACATACAAGAGGTTTAAGGTTAACATGAAAACATAAAATAAGGGTTAGGGTTAGTGGAAAGACATACGATAAGGGTTAAGGGTAACAGGAAAACATGAAAGATCGGTTGGGGTTAGTGTAAAGACATAAATATAGGGTTAGGGTTAGCATAGAGACATACCATAAGGGTTAGGGTTAGCATGCAAACATAAAAATAGGGTTAGTGTTAGTGTAAAGACATACCAAAAGGGTTAAGTTCAACATAAAAACATAAAATTAGAGCTAAGGTTAGTGATAAGACAAACTAAAAAGGTTAAGGTTAACATAAAAACATAAATATAGGGTTAGGGTTACCGTAGAGACATACAATAAGGGTTAGGGTTAGTGTAAAGACATAAATATACGTTTAGGTTAGGCATAAAGAAATACAATAAGGGTAAGGGTTAGCATGCAAACATAAAAATAGGGTTAGGGTTAGTGTAAAGACATACGATAAGGGTTAAGGTTAACATAAAAACATAAAATAGTGGCTATGGGTAGTGTAAATACATACAATAAGGGTTAACGTTAACATAAAAACATAAAATAAGGGCTAGGGTAAGTGATAAGACATACGATAAGGGTTAAGCTTAACATGAAAACAAAAAATAAGGGTTAGGGTTAGTGTGAAGACATCAATATAGGGTTAAGGTTAGCATAGAGACATCCAATAAGGGTTGGGGATAGCATTCAATCATAAAAATAGGGTTAGGGTTAATGTAAAGACATACAATAAGGGTTAATGCTAACATAAAAACATAAAATAAGGGCTAGGGTTAGTGTAAATACATACAATAAAGGTAAAGGTTAATAAAAGAACATAAATATAGGGATAGGGTAAGCATAGAGACATACAATATGGGTTAGGCTTTGCATGCAAACATAAAATATAGTGTTAGGGTTAATGTAAAGATATACGAGCAGGGTAAAGATTAACATAAAAACATAAAATAAGTGCTAGGGTAAGTGATAAGACATACAATAACGGTTAAGCTTAACATGAAAACAAAAAAAAATAAGGGTTAGGGTTAGTGTAAAGACATAAATATAGGGTTATGTTAAGCATAGAGACAAACAATAAGGGTTAGGGTTAACATGCAAACATAAAAATAGGGTTAGGGTTAGTCTAAAGACATACGATAAGGGTACAGGTTAACATAAAAACATAAAATAAGGGCTAGGTTAGTGTGAAGAGATACAATAAGGGTTAAGGTGAACATAAAATAAGGGCTAGGGTAAGTGATAAGACATAGGATAAGGGTTAAGCTTAACATGAAAACAAAAAAAAGGGTTATGGTTAGTGTAAAGACATAAATATAGGGTTAGGGTTAGCATAGAGACATACAATAAGGGTTAGGGTTAGCATGCAAACATAAAAATAAGGTTAGGGTTAGTGTAAAGACATACTATAAGGGTTAAGGTTAACATAAAAACATAAAATAAGGGCTAGGGTTAGTGTAAAGAGATACAATAAGGGTAAAGGTTAACATAAAAACATAAAAAAAGGCTAGGGTAAGTGATAAGACATACGATAAGGGTTAAGCTTAACATGAAAACAAAAAATAAGGGCTATGGTTAGTGTAAAGACATAAATATAGGGTTAGGGTTGGCATAGACACATAGAATAAGGGTTAGGGTTAGCATTCAAACATAAAAATAGGGTTAGTGTAAAGACATACCATAAAGGTAAATGTTAACATAAAACATAAATATAGGGTTATGGTTGACGTAGAAACATACAATAAGCGTTAAGGTTAACATGAAAACATATAATAAGGGCTAAGGTTAGTGATAAGACATACAATAAGGGTTTAGGTAAACACGAAAACATAAAATAAGGGTTAGGGTTAATGTCAAGACATACAAGAGGTTTAAGGTTAACATGAAAACATAAAATAAGGGTTAGGGTTAGTGTAAAGACATACGATAAAAGTTAAGGGTAACAGGAAAACATAAAAGATGGCATAGGTTTAGTGTTAAGACATAAATATAGGGTTAGGGCTAGCATAGAGACTTAAAATAAGGGTTAGGGTTAGTATGCAAACATAAACATAGGGTTGGGGTTAGTGGTAAGACATACCATAAGGGTTAAGGTTAACATAAAAACATAAACTAACGGCTAGGGTTAGTGTAAAAAATACAATAAGAGTTAAGGTTATTATAAAACATAAATATAGGGTTTGGGTTAGCGTAGAGACATACAATAAGGGTTAGGGTAAGCATGGAAACATAAAATAAGGGCTAGTGGTAGTGTAAAGACATACGATAAGGGTTAAGTTTATCATGAAAACATAAAATAAAGGTTAAGGTTAGTGTAAGACATACAATAAGGGTTAAGGTTAACATAAAAATATAAAATAAGGGTTAGGGTTAGTGTAAAGACAAACGATAAAAGTTAAGGGTAACAGGAAAACATGTAAGATGGCTTAGGGTTAGTGTTAAGACATAAATATAGGGTTAGGGCTAGCATAGAGACATAAAAATAAGGATTAGGGTTAGTATGCAAACATAAACATAGGGTTAGGGTTAGTGTTAAGACATACCATAAGGGTTAAGGTTAACAAAAAAACATAAAATAAGGGCTAGGGTTAGTGTAAAAACATACAATAAGAGTTAAGGTTAACATAAAACATAAATATAGGGTTTGGGTTAGCGTAGAGACATACAAGAAGGGTTAGGGTTAGCATGGAAACATAAAATAAGGGCTAGTGGTAATGTAAAGACATACGATAAGGATTAAGTTTTTCATGAAAACATAAAATAAAGGTTAAGGTTAGTGTAAGACATATGATAAGGCTTTAGGTTAACATGAAAATAAAATAGGGCTAGGGTTATTGATAAGACATACGATAAGGGTTTAGGTAAACATAAAAACATAAAATAGTGGCTATGGTTAGTGTAAAGACATACAATAAGGGTTACCGTTAACATAAAAAACATAAAATAAGGGCTAGGGTTAGTGTAAAGACATACAATAAGGGTTAACGTTAACATAAAAAACATAAAATAAGGGCTAGGGTTAGTGTAAAGACATAAATATAGGGTTAAGGTTAGCATAGAGACATACAATAAGGGTTGGGGATAGCATTAAATCATACAAATAGGGTTAGGGTTAATGTAAAGACATACAATAAGGGTTAAGGCTAACCTAAAAACATAAAATAAGGGCTAGGGTTAGTGTAAATACATACAATATGGGTAAAAGTTAATAAAAGAACATAAATATAGGGATAGGGTAAGCATAGAGACATACAATATGGGTTAGGCTTAGCATGCAAACATAAAATATGGTGTTATGTTAATGTAAAGATATACGAGAAGGGTTAAGATTAACATAAAAACATAAAATAAGGGCTAGGGTAAGTGATAAGACATACAATAACGGTTAAGCTTAACATGAAAACAAAAAATAAGGGTTAGGGCTAGTGTAAAGACATAAATATAGGGTTAGGGTTAGCATAGAGACATACAATAAGGGTTAGTGTTAACATTCAAACATAAAAATAGGGCTAAGGTTAGTGTAAAGACATACAATAAGGGTAAAGGTTAACATAAAAACATAAATATAGAGTTAGGGTTAGTGTGAAGACAAACGATAAGGGTTAAGGCTAACATAAAAACATAAAATAAGGGCTAAGGTTAGTGTAAAGACATACAATAAGGGTAAAGGTTAACATAAAAACATAAATATAGAGTTAGGGTTAGTGGAGAGACATACAATAGGGTTAAGGTTAACATGAAAACATATAATAAGGGCTAAGGTTAGTGATAAGACATACGATAAGTGTTAAGGTTAACAGAAAAACATAAATATAGGGTTAGGGTAAGCGTAAAGACATAGAATAAGGGTTAGGGTTAGCATTCAAACATAAAATTAGGGCTAGTGTTAGTGTAAAAAATAAGCTAAGGGTTCAGTTAAACATGAAAACATTAAATAGGGGTTAGGATTAGTGTAAAGACATACGATAAGGGTTAAGATAAACATTAAAACATAAAATAAATGTTAGGGTTAGTGTAAAGACATACGATAAGGGTTAATGTTAAATTGAAAACATTAAATAAGGGCTAGGGTTAGTGATAAAACATACAATAAGGGTTAAGCTTAACATGAAAACAAAAAATAAGTGTTACGGTTAGTGTAAAGAAATAAATATACGTTTAGGTTAAGCATAGAGAAATACAATAAGGGTAAGGGTTAGCATGCAAACATAAAAATTGGGTTAGGGTTAGTGTAAAGACATACGATAAGGGTTAAGGCTAACATAAAAACATAAAATAGTGGCTATGGTTAGTGTAAAGACATACAATAAGGGTTAAACTTAACATGAAAACAAAAAATAAGGGTTAGGGTTAGTGTAAAGACATAAATATAGGGTTAAGGTTAGCATAGAGACATACAATAAGGGTTGGGGATAGCATTAAATCATACAAAAAGGGTTAGGGTTAATGTAAAGACATACAAAAAGGGTTAAGGCTAACATAAAAACATAAAATAAGGGCTAGGGTTAGTGTAAATACATACAATATGGGTAAAAGTTAATAAAAGAACATAAATATAGGGATAGGGTAAGCATAGAGACATACAATATGGGTTAGGCTTAGCATGCAAACATAAAACATGGTGTTATGTTAATGTAAAGATATACGAGAAGGGTTAAGATTAACATTAAAACATAAAATAAGGGCTAGGGTAAGTGATAAGACATACAATAACGGTTAAGCTTAAC
The DNA here is from genome assembly GCA_963971305.1 of Arcuatula senhousia. Taxonomy (NCBI): domain Eukaryota; kingdom Metazoa; phylum Mollusca; class Bivalvia; order Mytilida; family Mytilidae; genus Arcuatula; species Arcuatula senhousia. The sequence continues at coordinate 28,862,406 of OZ020314.1, read as the reverse complement.
ATGAAAACAAAAAATAAGGGTTAGGGCTAGTGTAAAGACATAAATATAGGGTTAGGGTTAGCATAGAGACATACAATGAGGGTTAGTGTTAACATTCAAACATAAAAATAGGGTTAGGGTTAGTGTGAAGACAAACGATAAGGGTTAAGGCTAACATAAAAACATAAAATAAGGGCTAAGGTTAGTGTAAAGACATACAATAAGGGTAAAGGTTAACATAAAAACATAAATATAGGGTTAGGGTTAGTGGAGAGACATACAATAGGGTCAAGGTTAACATGAAAACAGATAATAAGGGCTAAGGTTAGTGATAAGACATACGATAAGTGTTAAGGTTAACAGAAAAACATAAATATAGGGTTAGGCTAAGCGTAGATACATAGAATAAGGATTAGGGTTAGCATTCAAACATAAAATTAGGGCTAGTGTTAGTGTAAAAAATAAGCTAAGGTTTAAGTTAAACATGAAAACATTAAATAGGGGTTAGGATTAGTGTAAAGACATACGATAAGGGTTAAGATAAACATTAAAACATAAAATAAATGTTAGGGTTAGTGTAAAGACATACGATAAGGGTTAATGTTAAATTGAAAACATTAAATAAGGGCTAGGGTTAGTGATAAGGCACACGATAAAGGTTAAGGTAAACATGAAAACATAAAAGAAGGGTTAAGGTTAGTGTAAAGACATACACGAGGGGTAAAGGATAACATGAAAACATAAAATAAGGGTAAAGGTTAGTCTAAAGACATACGATAAGGGTTGAGCTTAACATGAAAACAAAAAATAAGGGTTAGGGTTAGTGTAAAGACATAAATATAGGGATAGGGTAAGCATGGAGACATACAATATGGGTTAGGCTTAGCATGCAAACATAAAATATAGTGTTAGGGTTATTGTAAAGATATACGAGAAGGGTTAAGGTTAACAAAAAAAAAAACAAACATAAAATAAGGGCTAGGGTAGGTGATAAGACATACAATAAGGGTTAAGCTTAACATGAAAACAAAAAATAAGGGTTAGGGTAAGTGTAAAGACATAAATATAGGGTTAGGTTAAGCATAGAGACATACACTAAGGGTTAGGGTTAGCATGCCAACATAAAAATAGGGTAAGGGTTAGTGTAAAGACATATGATAAGGGTTAAGGTTAACATTGAAACATAAAATAAGGGCTCTGGTTAGTGTAAAGACATACAATAAGGGCTAGGGTTAGTGTAAAGAGATACAATAAGGGTTAAGGTTAACATAAAAACATAAAATAAGGGCTAGGGTAAGTGATAAGACATACGATAAGGATTAAGCTTAACATGAAAACAAAAAAATAAGGGTTATGGTTAGTGTAAAGACATAAATATAGGGTTAGGGTTAGCATAGAGACATACAATAAGGGTTACGGTTAACATTCAAACATAAAAATAGGGTTAGGGTTAGTGTGAAGACATACGATAAGAGTTAAGGCTAACATAAAAACATAAAATACGGGCTAAGGTTAGTGTAAAGACATACAATAAGGGTAAAGGTTAACATAAAAACATAAATATAGGCTTAGGGTTAGTGGAAAGACATACAATAAGGGTTAAGGTTAACATGAAAACAAAAAATAAGGGTTAGGGTAAGTGTAAAGACATAAATATAGGGTAAGGTTAAGCATAGAGACATACACTAAGGGTTAGGGTTAGCATGCAAACATAAAAATAGGGTTAGGGTTAGTGTAAAGACATACAATGAGGGTTAACGTTAACATAAAAACATAAAATAAGGGCAAGGGTAAGTGATAAGACATACGATAAGGGTTAAGCTTAACATGAAAACAAAAAATAAGGGTTAGGGTTAGTGTAAAGACCTAAATATAGTAATAGGGTAAGCATAGAGACATACAATATGGGTTAGGCTTAGCATGCAAACATAAAATATAGTGTTATGTTAATGTAAAGATATACGAGAAGGGTTAAGATTAACATAAAAACATAAAATAAAGGCTAGGGTAAGTGATAAGACATACAATAACGGTTAAGCTTAACATGAAAACAAAAAATAAGGGTTAGGGCTAGTGTAAAGACATAAATATAGGGTTACGTTTAGCATAGAGACATACAATAAGGGTTAGGGTTAACATGCAAACATAAAAATAGGGTTAGGGTTAGTGTAAAGACATACGATAAGGGTTCAGGTTAACATAAAAACATAAAATACGGGCTAAGGTTAGTGTAAAGACATACAATAAGGGTAAAGGTTAACATAAAAACATAAATATAGGCTTAGGGTTAGTGGAAAGACATACAATAAGGGTTAAGGTTAACATGAAAACAAAAAATAAGGGTTAGGGTAAGTGTAAGGACATAAATATAGGGTTAGGTTAAGCATAGAGACATACAATAAGGGTAAAGGTTAACATAAAAACATAAATATAGGGTTAGGGTTAGTGGAGAGACATACAATAGGGTCAAGGTTAACATGAAAACAGATAATAAGGGCTAAGGTTAGTGATAAGACATACGATAAGTGTTAAGGTTAACAGAAAAACATAAATATAGGGTTAGGGTAAGCGTAGAGACATAGAATAAGGATTAGGGTTAGCATTCAAACATAAAATTAAGGCTAGTGTTAGTGTAAAAAATAAGCTAAGGTTTAAGTTAAACATGAAAACATTAAATAGGGGTTAGGATTAGTGTAAAGACATACGATAAGGGTTAAGATAAACATTAAAACATAAAATAAATGTTAGGGTTAGTGTAAAGACATACGATAAGGGTTAATGTTAAATTGAAAACATTAAATAAGGGCTAGGGTAAGTGATAAGGCACACGATAAAGGTTAAGGTAAACATGAAAACATAAAAGAAGGGTTAAGGTTAGTGTAAAGACATACACGAGGGGTAAAGGATAACATGAAAACATAAAATAAGGGTAAAGGTTAGTCTAAAGACATACGATAAGGGTTGAGCTTAACATGAAAACAAAAAATAAGGGTTAGGGTTAGTGTAAAGACATAAATATAGGGATAGGGTAAGCATGGAGACATACAATATGGGTTAGGCTTAGCATGCAAACATAAAATATAGTGTTAGGGTTATTGTAAAGATATACGAGAAGGGTTAAGGTTAACAAAAAAAAAAACAAACATAAAATAAGGGCTAGGGTAGGTGATAAGACATACAATAAGGGTTAAGCTTAACATGAAAACAAAAAATAAGGGTTAGGGTAAGTGTAAAGACATAAATATAGGGTTAGGTTAAGCATAGAGACATACACTAAGGGTTAGGGTTAGCATGCCAACATAAAAATAGGGTAAGGGTTAGTGTAAAGACATATGATAAGGGTTAAGGTTAACATTGAAACATAAAATAAGGGCTCTGGTTAGTGTAAAGACATACAATAAGGGCTAGGGTTAGTGTAAAGAGATACAATAAGGGTTAAGGTTAACATAAAAACATAAAATAAGGGCTAGGGTAAGTGATAAGACATACGATAAGGATTAAGCTTAACATGAAAACAAAAAAATAAGGGTTATGGTTAGTGTAAAGACATAAATATAGGGTTAGGGTTAGCATAGAGACATACAATAAGGGTTACGGTTAACATTCAAACATAAAAATAGGGTTAGGGTTAGTGTGAAGACATACGATAAGAGTTAAGGCTAACATAAAAACATAAAATACGGGCTAAGGTTAGTGTAAAGACATACAATAAGGGTAAAGGTTAACATAAAAACATAAATATAGGCTTAGGGTTAGTGGAAAGACATACAATAAGGGTTAAGGTTAACATGAAAACAAAAAATAAGGGTTAGGGTAAGTGTAAAGACATAAATATAGGGTAAGGTTAAGCATAGAGACATACACTAAGGGTTAGGGTTAGCATGCAAACATAAAAATAGGGTTAGGGTTAGTGTAAAGACATACAATGAGGGTTAACGTTAACATAAAAACATAAAATAAGGGCAAGGGTAAGTGATAAGACATACGATAAGGGTTAAGCTTAACATGAAAACAAAAAATAAGGGTTAGGGTTAGTGTAAAGACCTAAATATAGTAATAGGGTAAGCATAGAGACATACAATATGGGTTAGGCTTAGCATGCAAACATAAAATATAGTGTTATGTTAATGTAAAGATATACGAGAAGTGTTAAGATTAACATAAAAACATAAAATAAAGGCTAGGGTAAGTGATAAGACATAGAATAACGGTTAAGCTTAACATGAAAACAAAAAATAAGGGTTAGGGCTAGTGTAAAGACATAAATATAGGGTTACGTTTAGCATAGAGACATACAATAAGGGTTAGGGTTAACATGCAAACATAAAAATAGGGTTAGGGTTAGTGTAAAGACATACGATAAGGGTTCAGGTTAACATAAAAACATAAAATAAGGGCTAGGGTTAGTGTAAAGACATACAATAAGGGATAAGGTTAACATAAAAACATAAAATAAGGGCTAGGGTAAGTGATAAGACATACGATAAGGATTAAGCTTAACATGAAAACAAAAAATAAGGGTTATGGTTAGTGTAAAGACATAAATATAGGGTTAGGGTTAGCATAGAGACATACAATAAGGGTAAGTGTTAACATTCAAACATAAAAATAGGGTTAGGGTTAGTGTGAAGACATACGATAAGGGTAAAGGTTAGCATAAAAACATAAATATAGGGTTAGGGTTAGTGGAGAGACATACAATAAGGGTTAAGGTTAACATGATAACATATAATAAGGGCTAAGGTTAGTGATAAGACATACGATAAGGGTTAAGGTTAACAGAAAAACATAAATATAGGGTTAGGGTTAGCGTAGAGACATAGAATAAGGGTTAAGGTTAGCATTCAAACATAAAATTAGAGCTAGTGTTAGTGTTAAAAAATAAGCTAAGGGTTAAATAAAACATGAAAACATAAAATAGGGGTTAGGGTTAGTGTAAAGACATATGATAAAGGTTAAGATAAACATTAAAACATAAACTTAATGTTCGGGTTAGTGTAAAGACATACGATAAGGGTTAAGGTTAAAATGAAAACATTAAATAAGGCTAAGACACACGATAAAGGTTAAGGTAAACATGAAAACATAAAAGAAGGGTTAAGGTTAGTGTAAAGACATACAAGAAGGGTAAAGGATAACATGAAGACATAAAATAAGGGTAAGGGTTAGTGTAAAGACATACGATAAGGGTTGAGCTTAACATGAAAACAAAAAAATAAGGGTTAGGGTTAGTGTAAAGACATAAATATAGAAATAGGGTAAGCATGGAGACATACAATATGGGTTAGGCTTAGCATGCAAACATAAAATATAGTGTTAGGGTTAATGTAAAGACACACGACAAGGGTTAAAGTTAACATAAAAACTTAAAATAAGGGCTCTAGTTAGTGTAAAGACATACAATAAGGGTTGAGGTTAACATTAAGACATAAAATAAGGGCTAGGGTAAGTGATAAGACATACGTAAAGGTTTAAACTTAACAGGAAAACATAAAAGATGGGTTAGGGTCAGTGTAAAGACATAAAATAAGGGTTAGGGTTAGCATAGAGACATAAACATAGGGTTAGGGGTAAAGGATAACATGAAAACATAAAATAAGGATAAGGGTTAGTGTAAAGACATACGATAAGGGTTGAGCTTAACATGAAAACAAAAAAATAAGGGTTAGGGTTAGTGTAAAGACATAAATATAGAAAAAGGGTAAGCATGGAGACATACAATATTGGTTAGGCTTAGCATGCAAACATAAAATATAGTGTTAGGGTTAGTGTAAAGATACACGAGAAGGGTTAAGGTTAACATAAAAACATAAAATAAGGGCTAGGGTAAGTGATAAGACATACAATAAGGGTTAAGCTTAACATGAAAACAAAAAATAAGTGTTACGGTTAGTGTAAAGACATAAATATACGTTTAGGTTAAGTATAAAAAAAATACTATAAGGGTTAGGGTTAGCATGCAAACATAAAAATAGGGTTAGGGTTAGTGTAAAGACAAACGATAAGGGTTAAGGTTAACATAAAAACATAAAATATTGGCTATGGTTAGTGTAAAGACATACAATAAGGGTTAATGTTAACATAAAAACATAAAAAAAGGGCTAGGGTAAGTGATAAGACATACGATAAGGGTTAAGCTTAACATGAAAACAAAAAATAAGGGTTAGGGTTAGTGTAAAGACATAAATATAGGGTTAGGGTTAGCATAGAGACATACAATAAGGGTTGGGGATAGCATTCAAACATAAAAATAGGGTTAGGGTTAATGTAAAGACATACAATAAGGGTTAAGGCTAACATAAAAACATAAAATAAGGGCTAGGGTTAGTGTAAATACATACAATAAGGGTAAAGGTTAATAAAAGAACATAAATATAGGGATAGGGTAAGCATAGAGACATACAATATGGGTTAGGCTTAGCATGCAAACATAAAATATAGTGTTATGTTAATGCAAAGATATACGAGAAGGGTTAAGATAAACATAAAAACATAAAATAAGGACTAGGGTAAGTGATAAGACATACAATAACGGTTAAGCTTAACATGAAAACAAAAAAATAAGGGTTAGGGCTAGTGTAAAGACATAAATATAGGGTTACGTTTAGCATAGAGACATACAATAAGGGTTAGGGTTAACATGCAAACATAAAAATAGGGTTAGGGTTAGCGTAGAGACATAGAATAAGGGTTAGGGTTAGCATTCAAACATAAAATTAGGGCTAGTGTTAGTGTAAAAAATAAGCTAAGGGTTAAGTTAAACATGAAAACGTTAACTAGGGGTTAGGATTAGTGTAAAGACATACGATAAGGGTTAAGGTTAACATTAAAACATAAAATAAGGGCTCTGGTTAGTGTAAAGACATACAATAAGGGTTAAGGTTAACATAAAAACATAAAATAAGGGCTAGGGTTAGTGTCAAGAGATACAATAAGGGTTAAGGTTAACATAAAAACATAAAATAAGGGCTAGAGTAAGTGATAAGACATACGATAAGGATTAAGCTAAACATGAAAACAAAAAGTAAGGGTTATGGTTAGTGTAAAGACATAAATATAGGGTTAGGGTAAGCATAGAGACATGCACTAAGGGTTAGGGTTAGCATGCAAACATAAAAATGAGGTTAGGGTTAGTGTAAAGACATACGATAAGGGCTAAGGTTAACATTAAAACATAAAAGAAGGGCTCTGGTTAGTGTAAAGACATACAATAAGGGTTAAGGTTAACATAAAAACATAAAATAAGGGCTAGGGTTAGTGTAAAGAGATACAATAAGGGTTAAGGTTAACATAAAAACATAAAATAAGGGCTAGGGTAAGTGATAAGACATACGATAAGGATTAAGCTTAACATGAAAACAAAAAGGGTTATGGTTAGTTTAAAGACATAAATATAGGGTTAGGGTTAGCATAGAGACATACAATAAGGGTTAGGGTTAACATTCAAACATAAAAATAGGGTTAGGGTTAGTGTGAAGACATACGATAAGGGTTAAGGCTGACATAAAAACATAAAATAAGGGCTAAGGTTAATGTAAAGACATACAATAAGGGTAAAGGTTAACATAAAAACATAAATATAGGGTTAGGGTTAGTGGAGAGACATACAATAAGGGTTAAGGTTAACATGAAAACATATAATAAGGGCTTAGGTTAGTGATAAGACATACGATAAGGGTAAAGGTTAACAGAAAAACATAAATATAGGGTTAGAGTTAGCGTAGAGACATAGAATAAGGGTTAGGGTTAGCATTCAAACATCAAATTAGGGCTAGTGTTAGTGTAAAAAATAAGCTAAGGGTTAAGTTAAACATGAAAACATTAAATAGGGGTTAGGATTAGTGTAAAGACATACGATAAGGGTTAATGTTAAAATAAAAACATTAAATAAGGGCTAGTTTTAGTGATAAGGCACACGATAAAGGTTAAGGTAAACATGAAAACATAAAAGAAGGGTTAAGGTTAGTGTAAAGACATACACGAGGGGTAAAGGATAACATGAAAACATAAAATAAGGGTAAAGGTTAGTCTAAAGACATACGATAAGGGTTGAGCTTAACATGAAAACAAAAAATAAGGGTTAGGGTTAGTGTAAAGACATAAATATAGGGATAGGGTAAGCATGGAGACATACAATATGGGTTAGGCTTAGCATGCAAACATAAAATATAGTGTTAGGGTTATTGTAAAGATATACGAGAAGGGTTAAGGTAAACATAAAAACATAAAATAAGGGCTAGGGTAGGTGATAAGACATATAATAAGGGTTAAGCTTAACATGAAAACAAAAAAAATAAGGGTTAGGGTTAGTGTAAAGACATAAATATAGGGTTAGGTTAAGCATAGAGACATAAACTAAGGGTTAGGGTTAGCATGCAAACATAAAAATAGGGTTAGGGTTAGTGTAAAGACATACGATAAGGGTTAAGGTTAACATTAAAACATAAAATAAGGGCTCTGGTTAGTGTCAAGACATACAATAAGGGTTAAGGTTAACATTAAGACATAAAATAAGGGCTAGGGTAAGTGATAAGACATACATAAAGGTTTAAGCTTAACAGGAAAACATAAAAGATGGGTTAGGTTCAGTGTAAAGACATAAATATAGGGTAAGGGTTAGCATAGAGACATAAACATAGGGTTAGGGTTAGTGTTAAGACATACTATAAGGGTTAAGGTTAACATAAAAACATAAAATAAGGGCTAGGGTTAGTGTAAAAACATACAATAAGAGTTAAGGTTAACATAAAAACATAAAATCAGGGCTAGGGTTAGTGATAAGACATAAGAAAAAGGTTAAGGTTAACATAAAAACATACATATAGGGTTAGGGTTAGCGTAAAGACATAGAATAAGGGTTAGGGTTAGCATTCAAACATAAAATTAGGGCTAGTGTAAGTGTAAAAAATAAGATAAGGGTTAAGTTAAACATGAAAAGATAAAATAGGGGTTAGGGTTAGTGTAAACACTTGCGATAAGGGTTAAGATAAACATTAAAACATAAAATAAATGTTAAGGTTAGTGTAAAGACATACGATAAGGGTTAAGGTTAAAATGAAAACATTAAATAAGGGCTAGGGTTAGTGATAAGACACACGATAAAGATTAAGGTAAACATGAAAACATAAAAGAAGGGTTAAGGTTAGTGTAAAGACATACAAGAGGGGTAAAGGATAACATGAAAACATAAAATAAGGGTAAGGGTTAGTGTAAAGACATACGATAAGGGTTTATCTTAACATGAAAACAAAAAATAAGCGTTAGGGTTAGCATGCAAACATAAAAATAGGGTTATGGTTAGTGTAAAGACATACGATAAGGGTTAAGGTTAACATAAAAACATAAAATAAGGGCTCTGGTTAGTGTAAAGACATACAATAAGGGTTAAGGTTAACATAAAAAGATAAAATAAGGGCTAGGGTAAGTGATAAGACATACGATAAGGGTTAAGCTTAACAGGAAAACATAAAAGATGGGTTAGGGTTAGTGTAAAGACATAAATATAGGGTTAGGGTTAGCATAAAGACATACAATAAGGGTTAGGGTTAGCATTCAAACATAAACATAGGGTTAGGGTTAGTGTTAAGACATATCATAATGGTTAGGGTTAACATAAAAACATAAAATAAGGGCTAGGGTTAGTGTAAAAACATACAATAAGAGTAAAGGTTAACATAAAACATAAATATAAGGTTAGGGTTAGTGTAGAGACATACAATAAGAGTTAAGGTTAACATAAAATATAAATATAGGGTTAGGGTTAGTGTAAAGACATACGATAAGGGTTAAGATAAACATTCAAACATAAAATAAATGTTAGGGTTAGTGTAAAGACATACGATAAGGGTTAAGGTTAAAATGAAAACATTAAATAAGGGCTAGGGTTAGTGATAAGACACACGATAAAGGTTAAGGTAAACATGAAATCATAAAAGAAGGGTTAAGGTTAGTGTAAAGACATACAAGAGGGGTAAAGGATAGCATGAAAACCTTTACATAAGGGTAAGGGTTAGTGTAAAGACATACGATAAGGGTTGAGGTTAACATGAAAACAAAAAATAAGGGTTAGGGTTAGTGTAAAGACATAAATATAGGGATAAGGTAAGCATGGAGACATACAATATGGGTTAGGCTTAGCATGCACACATAAAATATTGTGTTAGGGTTAGTGTAAATATATACGAGAAGGGTAAAGGTTAACATAAAAACATAAAATAAGGGCTAGGGTAAGTGATAAGACATACAATAAGGGTTAAGCTTAACATGAAAACAAAAAATAAGGGTTAGGGTTAGTGTAAAGACATAAATATAGGGTTAGGTTAAGCATAGAGACATACAATACGGGTTAGGGTTAGCATGCAAACATAAAAATAGGGTTAGGATTAGTGTAAAGACATACGATAAGGGTTAAGGTTAACATAAAAAAAACATAAAATAAGGGCTATGGTTAGTGTAAAGACATACAGTTAGGGTTAGGGTAAGCATGCAAACATAAATATAGTGTAAGGGTTAGTGATAAGACATACAATAAGGGTTAGGGTTAGCATGCAAACATAAAAATAGGGTTAAGGTTAGTGTAAAGACATACGATAAGGGTTAAGGTTAACATAAAAACATAAAATAAGGGCTATGGTTAGTGTAAAGACATACAGTAAAGGTTAGGGTTAGCATGCAAACATAAAATATAGTGTAAGGGTTAGTGATAAGACATACAATAAGGGTTAAGCTTAACATGAAAACAAAAAATAAGGGTTAGGGTTAGTGTAAAGACATAAATATAGGGCTAGGTTTAGCATAGAGACGTACAATAAGGGTTAGGGTTAGCATGCAAACAAAAAATAGGGTAAGGTTTAGTGTAAAGACATACGATAAGAGTTAATGTTAATATAAAAACATAAAATAAGGGCTAGGGTTAGTGTAAAGAGATACAATAAGGGTTAAGGTTAACATAAAAACATTAAAAAAAGGGCTAGGGTAAGTGATAAGACATACGATATGGGTTAAGCTTAACATGAAAACAAAAAATAAGGGTTATGGTTAGTGTAAAGAGATACAATAAGGGTAAAGGTTAACATAAAAACATAAATATAGGGTTAGGGTTGGCTTAGAAATATACAATAAGCGTTAAGGTTAAAATGAAAACATATAATAAGGGCTAAGGTTAGTGATAAGACATACGATAAGGGTTTAGGTAAACATGAAAACATAAAATAAGGGTTACGGTTAGTGTCGAGACATACCAGAGGTTTAAGGTTAACATGAAAACATAAAATAAGGGTTAGGGTTAGTGTAAAGACATACGATAATAGTTAAGGGTAACAGGAAAACATAAAAGATGGCTTAGGTTTAGTTTTAAGACATAAATATAGGGTTAGGGCTAGCATAGAGAGCAATCATTTCCTGGTGTGATAGATTATTATACATTTCTTTAATATCGAAGGTTACAAGAAAAGCGTCTAATGACACTTTTGTTTCCTCTAAGATATTTATCAATTGCAGAGAATCTCTTAAATATGTTGTTTGTTTGCGGCCAGCTGGAAGAAGAAACATGTCTAAATATTTTCCAACCCTTTCTAAAATGGTACCTGATAGACTAACAATTGGTCTACCCTGCAGCTTGACCTCTTTGTAGAGATCTCGATTTTTCTGAATATGTTCGATCAATTCTGGCTTTGTTTTATGTAATTTTGGCAAAAGATATAGCCTGCCTGGTTTGTCATTTATTTTTGTTGAAAGGTATTTGTAGCTTATTTTGTCTACAAAGCCTTTATTGTACATCTCCATTATGATAGCAGTGATTTTTGTATGAGTTTTTTGACATTTAATTGATTAATTTCAACAAAATGCGTTGCACTGTTTAATTGTCTCATTCCCTCATCAATATACTCTGCTTTATCCCAAATAACTGTAGTGTTATTTTTATCAGCCTTTCTTATCACAAAATTTCTATTCTGTTTCAAAGCAGAAAGAGCTCTTCTTTCTGTTAAACTTAAGTTGTCATACGAATGCATGGGTTATATATTGTCTAGCTCTAGTTTTGTTTTTAATATATATGTTTCAATCGCATTATTTGCAAATTCAGGTTTGTATCCCGATTTTCTCCAAAAAGGATGAGTAATGTTTCCCTCGTCATTGTTAAAATGGTATTTACATCGGAGTTTTCTGCAGAATTCATTAAAATCTGCCAATATCTCTGATTTATGAAACTTAGAGGATGGACAAGGTATAAATTTCAATCCCTTGCTCAATACTATTATTTCATCGTTGCTTATATTTTCTTTAGTGAATATTTTAACATATTCACGTGCCTTTTCAAAAGACAATTGTCTCTTGTTCAAACGCTTCAATTTCTTTTTATTTCTTTGATATAAGACCTTTTCAGGATGGCCTTTTTATTATATTTACTTCTATTGAAGCGTCGGTTAGCCATGCTAACTAAGCCAAAATGGCAAAGATATTATGCAAGCAATAAAATATAAACAAGGATCAGAGATAAGAAAAGCATTATCCAATCAAAACGTTCTATCAGGATGTAGACAACAAACAATTATAGGTTTCCTCCCTAAAATATTTTGACATCTGTTAGAATACTTAGGGGCATTCTGTAAAACATGGTATGGTACGGTGGTATGGTATGTGGTATGGTACGCTGGTATGGTATAAAATTTGCCATACCATGGTACGGTGGTATGGTATGATGGTATGGTATCGTGGTATGGTACGGTGGTATGGTATAAAATTTGCCATACCATGGTACGGTGGTATGGTATGATGGTATGGTATCGTGGTATGGTACGAACTTTTATACCATGGTATGAAGTCTATGGTATTGTACGGATTTGAAAAATTCTTTTATAAAATAAATAAAAAAAAATTCCATTAAAATTATGTTAAATAATAGTACACCTTATTTTATAAGTATCATTATACAATGTACTTGTTTTACAAAACTCTAATCCAGAAAGTTGTATCTCTACACTTGATGATGATGATAAATGTTTTTTGTTTGTTGCATGTCCATAGGATTGATTGATTGATTGATTGTTAGTTGTTCAATGTCCCGTCGCGATATTGCATCCATCATCGGGCCACAAACAAGTTGAAATAATTATGTAAATAACACATTGATATAAAAGTCAAAAGACCGTAGATAAAATAAAAAAGGATGACTAGAAAATGAATAGATAAAATAATTATTAAAAAATTAACACACTAACATGCATGTCCATAGGAAGCTTAAGTCAGTAATCCAATATTCTGGTAAATCACCATTAAGCAAATTCCAACAATACAAATGTCAACTCAATTGTAAAGTTCTTTACAGAATTTAATAAACTTTTGTGTTTTTGTGTTGCTGATAAAACTATGGTGATTTCAAGGTTAATGAAACAATTTCTCATAACATTCTCTTGATACTTCTTTTTAATAGTTGTTGTAATGTATTAATTGTATACACACACATCATCTTTTCAAAACATGTGAGTAAGTGAGTGAGTTGGTGTTTTACGCCCGTGCAACGCTATAAAGGTTATTTACAGGCGATGAACATGAAAGGGATGATAAAATGAACATGAAATGATGATGATAAATGAAATATGGGGTGGGGTGGGAAACAAAGGACCGGTAAATTTTGAAGAACCACAGAAAAAGGGGAGAGGTGGGTAGGGGCGGAAAATTTAGCCTATGTGGTGCACTACTGGGCGGTCCACAAAGGGGTCTTTTACGTGCATGAAGCGTGGCACTCTCCACACACGTTGGCCCACTATGGTCGGCGGTCAGGGTTTCCGTATTATAGACCTGACAACCCCCGCGGACGAGGGCTACCCTATTCAGCCACCTAGGGTACACACTTGGTCGCTCTGTGGGCTGAGCACTGACCCGATGTCAGAATCCCAAGACCCTTAGTCGCCTCTTACGACAAGCTAGGCTCTGCTGCGGGCCTATTCGCCACCCGGGCCCCGCACGGGACCTTTTCTTTTCAAAACATAATTTTCTCTTAGTTAATTATCTTCTGAATCTAAAATATTACACAAATGATTATATTTAACCTTATCTAAAGACTTACAGTTCACTAAGAACGAACCGGAGGAGGGATTTGCTTTTGTCCAAATCTACATCAAAATAACAAATACTTCTGAGGTTCCAATCCCAGGAACACCCCCTTTGTCACCCCAATCTGTATTATAGTTGAGAAATATCATTATATACATGTACTTAAATTTACCATTTTATCTTTTAAAAGTTTTCAAATCCATACCATACCATATGGTATACCAACTTCTATACCATGGTATGAAAATTTGTACCATACCATGATACCATACCATCGTACCATACCACCGTACCATGGTATGGCAAAATTTATACCATACCATTGTACCACACCACATACCATACCACCGTACCATACCATGTTTTACAGTATGCCATGAGTGAGACAGCTTAAATATTTTGATAAAAATAGATTTAAAGAGCCATAGGTGCAATATTATAGTTAGTAATTTTGTTTTACCCATTAATTTGTACATAACATATATATAGTAAGTAAGCCAGATTTATCAGGTAACCATTTTAATAAATTCTAAAGTATCCTACTATAATACTATCAAAGACATTTCAATTCTAGTATCAGTTCCTATACATGCTGCATATATTGAATAAGTCAGTTTTTTTTAAATTCCAGAATATATAAATCCATTTGCAAAACAAAGTTAAAGTTAGAATTTGCGCCCATAGCCTCTAGTGCCACCGCGTCCTTTATACGATCCACGAGCGCTATGACCTCGCCTATTATTTCCCACCATTTCTTTAAGTTCTTTTAGCTCTTCTTGTAGTTTGGAGATTTCATTGTCCTTATTGTCATCTTTTTTGTCTGATTTCTGCTTCTTCATGCTCCTTGTCGCTTTCAAGTACCTCTCGTTCCACTTATCTTTTAGTTCATTGATTCTATATTTTATAAGTAATAGGAGGCTATATCCAATTTCTGCACCCCAACTTATTAGATCACCAGGTGTTTCGAACATCGATTTAGACCAATTAGCTAATACTAATTGACCTTGGCCATGTTCATCATCAGGGACCAAGCCATAAAATACTGATTTCATGTTAATAAAGTATGTCATGTATATTGTATACTTTTTCTTCTTTCAAAGATTATATTGCACTGACATTTTATTAAGGGTCCGAAAAACGACTAATAATGGACAAATGTTGTTCGGATTTGGAGGACCTTTTCAGGAAAAAACACAATCTGACAACTCTCAGGTTTGACCTTAAGAAGATGTCGCCGTCGGAACTTCCAACATACATGAAGGTTTCAATCCATTTCTCGCATTTGGACGACAAAAGCTCCAAACTTTTTCAAACTAGATTGAAGGACATTAAGTCGGAGCTTATTGAGAATCTATTAAAAAAGTTGATTGACTGTTGTGATGATCAGACTGATACAATTCCACGTATTATCGCGGAGCTCCTAGCGAAAACAGAGCAAAAAATAGGAAGGAATAACGAAGAAGAGGGGATGCTGCTTAGATCTCTTAGAGCAAGGGTACAGGAACTAAAAGATAAATGGAATGAACGATATCTTAAGGCTATACGTAACATTCCAAAACAATCCGGAAAAGAAGAGAAAGATCGTGAATCTGGGGACAGTGCTATTTTGGCATTACAAGCAGGACTTGATGAACTTAAGCAACTCATTAACCCTGGTGCGAGAAGGGGACGTGGAAGTTATAATGGAAAATTCAATTACAGGGGCAGGAGAGGAGGACAAAAACCCTATTCCTACAGATATTAACAATACATTACTCAATACAGTGCTATGTATATTGTTTTTATTGACCGAAATTCAATCTTTTCGTTTTCCATGAGGATATCTTGACAATTATTCAAACATGTTTATAGTTTTGTGGTAAGATCCTTGTCATTTCACAATTTAGCTGAATATATGCTTATCATCTTATATTCTTTTTATATTTCATTTTTAATTTCCCTGATGCTGACAAAAAACAAACATGCTACTTCATCTGCATACTACTGCATGTAGTATACATTGCCAGTGTTTGGTTTGATCTTGATGTATTGATATTGGCCATGACTTGGGAGGCTTACTCTATTTAATCTGTTCATAGCTTTCAATCTATCTATATATTTATTTGAATCGCAGTTATTTTAATAATTGGACTGACTTGGTTGATTATAAAAACAAATTCCAATTGAAAAATAATATTACAACTGTAATGTGGAGAATTTTATGACTCTGACTCATTGATAATTGTACAGACTTCGAATCAAGTACAAAATAGCTATTGTTACTGCACCTAAAATCTATTTATTATTGATTTCTTTTCAACACCATGAACATATGAATAGAAAATAAAAGATATCGAGATAATGCAACATCATTGATCTAGATACTCGCTATATAGCGATATTTGTAAATAATTTCCATTAAATTGATACATCTTAAGTACCTTGCAATCGTAAAATTTATATCAATATAATATATATATTATACACAAAAATATCTGGCATTTATTGATTATTGACTTGGTAAAGCTAAACCATCAGTCAGTCTCATTCTGACATGCAGCTTTTTGTTCAACTTTTCAAAAATCTTCTTCTCTGAAACTGCTTGGCAAAATGTAATGAAACTTGGTAGGGTTATTCTGTAGTATGTTTTCTACCAAAAGATCGTTCGAAATATAGATTTGATAAAAAAACATGGCCGCCATGGCTAAAAATAGAACATATAGGCAACTACAGTTTTTTTGCAAATTGCTCAAAATTGGTAACAGATATTAAAATTCTGTTTCGGTAATTGTGATCAAAACATCAAGATCTACCGGCTTTGAAGTTTTGAAAAGATCTGACAATGGATGTAGGAGTTATTGCCCTTTTTTCTTTTTTCTTTTTAATTTTGCTCTTTTTAGACCAATATCTTGAAAAACTATACAAGATATTTGAAAAATATAAATTGCAATTGATTAAGCACATAAAGATCTAAAAATTATGTAATGGGGTCAAACTTGTAAGACCTTTCTTGATAACAGTTGTTTCCCTTAGAACATTAAAATTGATAATTCCAGAGAGTAGCTGTCCTTTGCAAAATATTCAGCTTATAATTATCATTGAATACAAGGTGAGCGATTCAGGCTCCTGGGAGCCTCTAGTTATCATTAAAATCATACACACCACTGCATATCATACCAATTGTGTGAAATATAAACTCCGTAAGAAGAAGCGGTACATCTCCCTCTAGAAAAGGAAAATTAACAATAGAAAATGAAGAGTCGTCCCGTTTATTATATATTTCAGTGTGTAATTTGTAACTGATAATACTGAAGAAATATAGATCTATAAATGTGCGTCTATCACATGTGAGAAAAAGCCTTTCAAGAGAACATAAATAATAAGATAACAAACCATTTTGCACTTCACTGTCGGTATGATATATGTACAATAGGTATGCAATTTTTTTTATTATTTTTTAATCCGCAGATAGATTTAATCAAAATCATGAAACTATTGCTTTGAAATCTAGAAAATGTTGCTATAAAATTTAGCCCCCAACAATAGAGTAAACCAGTCATGATGAAAAAAAGCTCTATTCCGTCCTGTTCCATCAGAAATTTTTGATATGCCAAGGTAAGCAAAACTATTCTTACATTTCTTAGATGTGCATTAGTTTAAAGTTTACAAGGCATGTCAATATTTATGGCTGTGTGGGGCTGCATATAAGTATATAAATGAACATAATTATTAACTAATGTGAATTTACTACACACACATGTGCTTAACTAAAATGTTTTTGAAGTGTGATTTAAGCCACAGACCGCCGGGACTACACCAACAGAAACTTACTCCTCAGCAAGGGCTGCCAGTTCTAGTGAACATGTCGAAGTTTCAGAAGTTGGGCCCAGTGTAACTAAAGCTTTTTCTGAAAAGCCAGTTCAGTATGAGGAGGAAGGTTATGTCTATTTCACTGTGGATTTCGGAAATTTCACAGATCAGGATTATGTAGAAATTCACTGTGATAGTAGTAAATTTGACATTCCTCTCGAATATATTGATGTTCCTAGTGCATTATCACATGGATACATGGAAGAGATCAAGAAGCAGAAGCAAGACAGTGATTAAGTTGTAAAAGTAAATGTTTAAACACAGGAATTTCTATGTTGTCAAAAATTTCCTATAATGAGGAGAGTTTATCTTCAGTGGCAAATTCCTATTAAAAGGTAATTTTACGTTGTTTTTTAAGGAAAACATTTTTTTAGAGTTTAGAATTCTTTTACATTTTCTTCATTAGTTTTAAAATATGTATCTGATGATTGTTAGAAAGATATTTTTAATTTAAAATATGGTTTCAATGCAGATTTTAAATTAAAATTGATAATTTTAATCCCTACTAAGTTGATATACATCTACATTAGTCCACATTATCATTCAGATATCTCTTATCTTTGGCTATTTTTTTTTATTTCGTAAGATCCTTTTTAATTACCTATATTATATAATCTAAATATTAAAAACGAAAGAATATGGAATATGTGCCAAAAAGACACGACCCACATATTGAAAGTCCTAAAGATTAATATTTTAGTTACGATAACGTAACCCTTACTCCGTTACTCTCCGTGATGGTTACGATTCCCACCCATTTGTATCAACGGAGCACAGCGAAACCTATTGGTGGCTCTCGAGTTCGCAAATAATGATGCAATTTATGATCCGGGCCCTCTTTTTAATGATTTGTTATGGTTATTTTACAATTCTACAATTTCTTCAAGCTTTCATTCTTATCTGAAATGGCGTTGACTTTGTTTTCTACATCATGAGTCTGTTCTTTTTTCAACCTATTTCCGCATTCTATTTTGATTCAAGCAACATGAAAAGTTTTCACATTTATTTTCCAAAATTAGGTTTTTAAAATTTTGCAAATAAAGTAAAGATCTTTTATTGTAACTAATTCAGTCTTAAAAACTTTAATTTGAGTGATATAAAGTTCACGATCTCTCTCACTGCGGTATTTTGTCATTAAAACCAGGTCAACTGTTTTGCATAAAGAATAAAATCGGCTTTCAAGCCGCTCACAGTTAATAAGTTTGTATGCATGGATTTGTGAGTTGATTAGGCAACGACCATTTGTTTTTCTGGGGGGGGGGGGGGCTGGGATTTTTGTTAAAAAAAACATTATGGCTCTGACTTTTGGCAAAAAAATAGTCTGGCCAGCTTATAGGGCGAAAAAAATAATCTGGCCCGCATTTTGCGCTTAGAAAAAAAAAGATATTTAGCATTGAGTGTATAGGAAAAAAATAAGCTGGCCCGTGTAATTAAATAACAATTTAACCAACAAGAACTCAATTTAATTTCTGAAAATGAGTAATATGTAAGTGTTGCACCCCTGACAGCAGAAAAGCTGCCCTAACAGCCAAAAAAATGACCCTTTCTGTCATTATTTTTGCACAAATGAAGTCGCTGAAGAGGCTGCTTTGAAAAATAAAGAAAAAAGACATATTGATGAGGTTATTTATAAATGATAGCTGGTTAAAGTTGAAAGTTGCACATCTGACATTGAAGAGTAGGTGGTTTTGATCGCCTCTCAGAAATTTTACAAGCATGCTGGCAATGTTTTTTAGCCATAGGCCATGTGAGCTTTAGTCATCACATTGCGTCCGTCGTCTGTGAACTAAAAAAAATATTCTCTGAAACTACTTGGGTACGGGGAGCCATTGCCCATACGGGGCATTGAAAACCAGGTGGGTGATTATGGCTCCCTTGATGCAGTGTATTTTTTTTAAAACTGCCCATATCTGTTAAAATAAACGGCTTTTACTGCCTTTTTCTCAATGCACAATTAAACATGAGCAACACTGGCCTTGCATTCTTGGAAAAATCTCAGTTGTTTTTTCATGTGTATGTGTATAAAAGAGGCACAAAAAATATCTTAACACACAAATAATGTAGTGTTAAGTATGAATTGAACGAATATTACATTAATGATTTAAATTCATAGCCTTTTACATCTTAACATTTTTGTCTTTTAGAAGAAAGCGTTACACTGCATATCGTCAGTTTGTGAGGTGGAATTGGTGTGTGTGTGTGTGTGTTTGTTGGTGTTTAACGCCCTTTATCGACGGTGGAGGAAACCGGAGTACCCGGAGGAAACCACCGACCTTGGGCAGGTAAATGACAAACCTAATCACATACTGCTGGGGAAGTCCCTTTTTAGCTCACCTGACCCGAAGGGTCTCCGTCCGTCAGTTTACTTTTCTTCAAACATCTGAAACAACTGATGGGATTGCTTTGAAACTTTGTACACTTGATCTTTAGGATGTCCTTAACCAAGTTTGTGAAATTTGTGAACGTCAACCAACCAACCAACATGGCCGCCGTTACTAAAAATAGAATAGGGGGGGTCAGACCATAGTTTTTGGCTTATAGCTCAAAAAGTATAAGAGATAGAGGAAATCCGAATCAACTTTCCTTCTTCAGCATCAAAAGCTCTACAAAACTCTCCATTGAGTCAAAGTTGTGGGACGACTCCTTATAGGAGTAATTTCCCCTTAATCGTCAATATTGACCATTATCACAGTTTTTGGACTTTATCTTGAAAACTGTAAGTGCAAGAGGAAAAATTAGCATTGCCCAATTGTTCAGCTTATTGAGAGCTCAAAAATGATTTCAGGGCCAAAATTTTTAGATCAACCGTTTAAGAGTTATTCCCCTTGAACTGATTTTTCTTTCAATTTTAACTGATTTTTAAAAATCTTCTTCTCTGAAACCACTGATGGGATTGCTTTGAAACTTTATACAATTGATCTGTAGGATGTTCACTACCAAGTTTGTGAAATTTGTGAAAGTCGACCTACCAACATGGCTGCCGTTACTAACAAGAGTTGACACTAAGTATGTCTCACCTGTCGGCTTTTTCACAGAACTCATTGAAGGTCTAGCTGGGCCTTTAGAAAAGTTAACGTCAAGATCATGTGACAGATGACAGAATTCCATTTAACCATCACAAAAATGTCTGAAGTGTGTTCTAGATACCATATAGTTAAAAAAGACCAACATTCACTAAGTCATTCAACCATGAAAATGGGGTCAAGGTCACATTACATGGTGACATCAGTTGTGTATACCATAATACCCAAATACCAGATGTCTAGCTATAATATTATACTTTACACTTAACTCATTTTCCACCCAAAAATCATCTACATTCACAAAGTCACTGAACCGTGAAAATGGGGTCAGGGTCACACAACATGGTATCAGTTGTGTAGACCAAAACCCCAATTGTCTGTATACCAAATATCAGATGCCTAGCTATTATACTTTTAACTTAACTTATTTTCCACCACAGTTTTAATTGTCCCAAAAATCATCTAAGTCCACAGAGTCACTGAATCATGAACATTGTGTCAAGGTTGCAGGACATGGTGTCGGTTGCATAAACACGTCTGACACGATTTACCATAAAATTTCTAATATTTTTGTCGCTGAAATTTCCGTTTTTCAAATTCAAAATTGTTTAAAACACCAGGGTTCTTTCCTTGCAATACACATGGTCGATATACTCGGTGCTGGATTTGGCTTCCTAGTTCGAACGTTTTGGTTTTGAGTACTTTTCGATTTCAATAGTTTGTGGATATGACCTTCCAATGTTTTGATTTAAATGCTACGGATGAGAGGTTACTCCTTGAAATATCGATATATAGCATATCCAAATTAATCGTTCTTACCCGCATTTTGGTATTTGTAATTTCAAGAACTCGAATGTCTATACGGACGTTTTACATCTACTACTAATTTTCCATGGCAGTCACAATTTACAATACTGTCACTACTTACCCTTATATAGGGATAGATGTCGTCTATATAAAAAAATACAGTTGTGTTGACTGTCATGTTCTTGTGGTAGTCACCCATCACCTGTTTATACTCTTGGAGGGAACAGGGTTCATTGTCTCTGTCCAGACTATTGATGGAGTTTTGAACGGCACTGTTGACGGGCTACAAATGCGTAAAATAAGTGACTATGATGGATTCTCTACTGATGTATGCGTAGGATGGTGTACAGTTGACGGTGAAATGTGGCCTATTCTCTGCTCGAACCAGGTCAATGATGTATTGCCGTTTATGTACTTTCTAGATTTTTTTGCCATGGTGATACTGTCACGGTTCTGAACACTGTTTTTGTAAAGTTCATCTACGGCAAGCTTGGTATTGTCCGTGTTGTATAGCGTATTCAGACACGTTAGTATTGTTGTACATGGCATAGCTTGTTTTTACATGGTAACCGCTAAATGTACTTAAAAAATACTGGTTTTGAATAACACGACTTAAGTCCCTGTTATGTTATGTTCTTTTTCCAGTGGCAGACAAAACTCTCCGACCCGATTTGCCTTGTGTCCCCATTTCCTCCACTTCATCATCATATTATGTTCATTGTATCACAACTGTCATGTTCATCTCCCGGATATAGCCGAAATCGTTCTGCTTGGGAGTAAAACAATCGCTAACTAACGACATTTATACGTTCAAGGGGCGGGGGACCTGGAATCTGTTCTAGTTTGACTTTGAAAAAGTGAAAACTGAATCTTTAATTTTACCAGAAAGGAATTATGCCGTTCTGAAATAAAATAGCCTCTTATCTACAATTATGTATATTTTCATGAATCAAGTGCATGTAATAAAGCCGTGTGATTTTTGATAGAAATTGTGCAAAGTAATGCATAACAAGTGGAATTTACGGCAACTTATAGCATCGTACTAAATCATCTTAAGTACAATAAGTAGGCTTCCCAACCAAAGAGCATTAAACAAATCAATTTCACATGGATATAGTTCATTTCCAAAATATTGGAATCAGTTTTTCATTTTTTTTTTCAAATTAAAAAGGGTACATAGTCCGGAATCAGTTTTTCATTTTTTTTTTTTCAAATTTAAAAAGGGTACATAGTCCTTAAAGTTAAATTCAATATGGCATCATTGAGGGCATGGGTAACATGAACACATGTTCTGTTCTGTCCTGACTTCAGTAACCTATTCGGTGTTCTGGTTTTCACATTAAATTGACCATCAGCTTCCAGTTCTATTTCATCCTTTTGCAATTTATAAATATGCATTTGCTTTTAAAATAACTACAAAATGACATTCAAAATTCCCCAGCTATGGCCACCGAAACCGAAGAAGGAAGCTGCGATGCAGATTATAACAAATTCTGGACTACCTATAACCGAAGTTTACAACATAGAAAGTCTAAAGACTCTAGGTCAGGGAAGTTATGGAGTCATCTCAATTTGCAAGTTAAAGTATGATGGGAGACAGCTGATCAAAAAAGAACTGATGATAAATGCTAGAGACAGTGAGAAATTATTCATCATTCATCACACATTTGTATTGGTCATATAGTTGTAACTTGCCTGCTTTGTCCATACGCCCCAGACACTATGATCAAGTTGTTGGCAAATGTATATGACCAGTACTTTGTTTCAGAAAGACGTTTCCAAGTGTCATTTGGGGCTTCCATGCATACATATTCCATATTGTCATTCAAAATTTATGTGTCTGTGATAATGTGTATTCTTTATGCATTATGTTATTTTTATAATTAAATGTAATTATCAATTAAAGAAATTGATTATTAAACCTTCCAAAGGGAATGATTTGATTATTCAAGAACAGTCTTTCTTGTTATTAATTTTAGCCTATAGGTATTAACCTTTGATCCACAGTAGCCAGTTATATTGGTATGGTAGTAATTTTGGAGTTATTCAGGCATGATCTTATGAATGGGTGTGTCTGTGTTTGAGTTCTGATTGGCTGAGTACTTTCCAGATTTACTATTTGATTGGTTTGGGTACTTTTCCCGCCTAAACTTTCAAGGTGTGGAGGAACATTCCTTTACAAGTGAAGAACCTGTCATTCAGGTACGGTCAGAAAGTTCTGACAGTACATATACTGAAAGTGTACAGGAGGAAGATGTTGAAGAACATGGCCCTGATACAGAAACAGAGAGTGGGGAAGAGGTAATTGAAGAACCAGTTACATGACACAAAAGACAGACTCGACAACAAAGTTGGATCATGTCTCAGCAGTCCAGCTAGTTGGTAAGAGTTGTTAGCTATGTCAGGAATGTGTAAACATATTTTATCAACTCATTAAATAATGTATATACAATTTATGTCATCAACAATACAATTAATTAATAGGATTCGAAAACAAGACTTAGTTTTATGTTAATCCGTCACCTTTATACCAAATTAAATTACCATAATACTATAACTCGAGGGTGAAACAAATAAATCAATTCATTATTAAATGCAAAAATAAATGTTAACACATAAGAATAACATGAAGGAAAAATGAATACAAAGAATCAAATGAAAGTGGTTAAGAATGATTTTAAGTTAAATCTTAAAGGGAAAAGCTGTGTGTGAAAAGTGAAAGAGGGAGAAATTGTGAAGAGGTTTAAGAGGTATAATGTATGTTCTTTATGATCAAAATCGCTTGCTTTCAAGAGTGAGTGAGTGAGTTGGTGTTTTACGCCCGTGCAACGCTATATAGGTTATTTACAGGCGATGAACATGAAAAGGGTGATAAAATGAACATGAAATGATGATGAATGAAAAATGGGGGTGGGATGGGGAAACAAAGGACCGGTAAATTTTGAAGAACCACAGGAAAAGGGGAGAGGTGGGTAGGGGCGGAAAATTTAGCCTATGTGGTGCACTACTTGGCGGTCCACAAAGGGGTCTTTTACGTGCATGAAGCGTGGCACTCTCCACACACGTTGGCCCACTATGGTCGGCGGTCAGGGTTTCCGTATTATAGACCTGACAACCCCCGCGGACGAGGGTCACCCCATTCAGCCACCTAGGGTACACACTTGGTCGCTCTGTGGGCTGAGCACTGACCCGACGTCAGAATCCCAAGACCCTTAGTCGCCTCTTACGACAAGCTAGGTTCTGCTGCGGGCCTATTCGCCACCCGGGCCCCGCACGGGACTCAAATAAATTGGCATTCAGAATTAATAAACAAACAGACATTTATTCTACGACCATGAAATACAATGGAGTTGACAAACCACTGTTACTTCTTTCTTTCTTTGTAACACAATGATTTTTTTTTTGATTACCGACCCTTGATATGGCGGCATGAAATTTTGAGAGGTGAAATTTTTGTGAAAAAGGTGTACAATTTACTGATGTTATGTATGTAAACTGGTGAACTGTTATAATTTAAAGTAGCCACAGATAGTGTGTCATTTAAATGCCGATTTGAAGATTAATAAGTGGACATTAACGTAATTTGTGTCATTGACTGAATGATGAGATGTAAACAAATATGGCCGGTACCCCAGCAAAATCAGGTTTGAAAAGAGAGCTGTCCTTTAGTCCATCTGATATATCCCCATCCTTAGTACAGCCAGAGAAAACTGCTAAAGTTAGATCTGATTCTCCACTAAACCTAAACAAAACTCTACCAATGTCTGATCCTACTGTAGCTTCACAAGGTGATACCATTCTCCACCTTTCAGACGTTGTATGTTCAGTGCTGAATAACCCACAGTTGGTTAATGCTATTGTCCCTCAGATAATAGAGAAAGTTGTGGAAAACATCAAACCCCGCATCGAACAAATGGTACTCGAATCTATGCAGCCTTTTATTGAAACTATTGATAAATCAAAACTTGAAATTGAATCCCAAAATCTAATCATCAAAGAGCAGCGTGAAACCATAGCAAAACTTAAAGACACCATAAGCAGTATAGGTAGAAGGGTTGAGGCACAAGAACAATACTCACGTAGAACCAGCCTCCGCTTCAACAATGTACCATTACCTGTGAAAGCTAATGGGGAAGTAGTAAAACCTGTAGATACTGACAGCTTAGTTCTTAATATCTGCAACGGCCCACTTGGACTAAGTCTATCTGAGCAAGACCTTGGTAGGACACATCCCATTGGTGAGGTAAAGCAAGGCAGGATGTCAATCATTGTTAGATTTCTTTCTTACAGACAGCGTCAGTTGGTATTTAATAACAAGAAGAAACTTAAAGACCACAAAGACAAGATATTTATATCTGAAAACTTGACTCGTTATAGGTATGGTCTACTCAAGCACTTAAATGCACTACGTATAGAGGAAAAAATTCACTCTTTTTGGACGCATGATGGAAAAATCATCGTAAAAGAAACAGCTGACTCTAGATTCACAGTTGTCAATTGCTATCAGGACATTCGTGATCTGGGCGGTGAAATCTTGGAAGATGCTTTGGATGATTTCTAACTGAATAGTCTTACACGTGTAATTGTTTATAAACATCTGTATCACGTGCCCCTTTTAATCACATGTATTGTTTGCTGTATAGGCAATCTTTCTTTTTTGAATTTTTTTTTTCTTACAGTATCGTTTCAGTTACTTAATTATCAACCATGATTTTTGTAAAGTTTCCATGAAACGAATATGTGTACAGTATTTCCTAATCATTAAGTTGATTCTCGTCACTAGATTAACTATTATTAGTTTGTCACGTTGAAATGTTTTGTTTACATAGTGAAATCCATTTAAACACGTCTAATCTAAAAGTACATTTGAACCTTAAGGTCAACTGAGTTTAAATCATAAGCTAGCGTCACAAATGCAAACCTGGTAAAAAAGATTATTTTCAGAAAAAGTATATAGAAATTCTGTATGTTTCAAAATAAGTAATTATTGGTTATTTATACGATATGTAGTATTGTGTTGTGTTTTGTTGTTGTTATTTAATTTTCTGATTATTTGTTGTATAGATCTTTCAAAGATGTAAATATGCAACTAACCCACATAGAGTAGTAAAAAATGCTGTCAACTTTACCCCACCAGTACATTCTATTCCACATTTACTTTAACAGTTAATAGTAATACTACCTCGACAGTTTTGCTTTAAAAA
This sequence comes from Arcuatula senhousia, assembly GCA_963971305.1. Classification (NCBI taxonomy): domain Eukaryota; kingdom Metazoa; phylum Mollusca; class Bivalvia; order Mytilida; family Mytilidae; genus Arcuatula; species Arcuatula senhousia. The sequence goes on along the minus strand of OZ020314.1, from coordinate 28,835,492 downwards.
ATAAAAATCTTAAAATAGTATTTAATAAACACGAGAAATTTAGCCAATGCAATAGTGTTAGACTTTAAAATCAGTATCGAACTTAATTTTTCGCCTTTTTCCAAATCCTAAAAACCTACAAAAATGCAATACTTAACACTTTTGTACATATGTTTTATTTTATATTTGTATTGTGGTTACTGCTCGAGGTCGACAAACTTGTTTGGATTAAGTGTTTTATATTTTCATGAAAAGTCCTTTTATAAATTCAATCTCAGACTGATATTTGACAATGGGTAACGATGCAATAATGCACAGAGTTGCAATAGGACTTTTTTATGGAAAGATAAGTAGAATTGTTTTGGGACGAACGATTAGTATAAACTTTAATATTTATGATTTTGTTCTATTACATTTGATATGGATATACAGACTTGTTAAAAAGGAACTTCTGAGGTTAGAACATTACTTGTCATCTCTAACTCTGTACATGTTATTTATCCTTTTGCTATTAGCTGGGGATATTGAACTTAATCCTGGCCCAGTGGATACACCTGATAGCTCTGATAACTGTTTAACTCTTTTTCATTGCAATATTCGTAGCTTAAGAAACAAAATCGAATACATTCATAACATTGTAGAAGAATTTGATATCGTGTTCTTCACTGAAACGCATCTTGATAATTTTGTCTCAAATGAAAACATAAAACTTGTAGGATTTGAAGCCCCAATCCGGAAAGATAGAAACTCTGATGGAGGTGGTGTCATTATGTACTATAAAAACAATGTCAACGTTAAGCGTCGTTCTGATTTAGAAGAGGCAAACGTAGAATGTATGTGGTTCGAGTTAACGACAAAAGTACATAAGATACTCGTTAACATTGCATACAGATCCGAACGTTTTGCTCCTGCTAATTTTTGGTCATTATACGAGTCAATGATTAAAAGGGCTCTAGATGAAACCAATCACTTAATATGTTTAGGAGATCTTAACAAAAACTTTCAGAATGATCTTCCTAATTATTTAAGTGACATACTAAACATCAACGGGATTTTCAATACAATTTCAGAAGCAACCCATTTTGATCAAAGAACAGGTAATCAATCTTTGCTTGACCCGATATTAATTACTGAGTCTATTAATTTTATCGATTCGGGTACTATACCAATTGATAGAGTTATAAGTGATCATGAAGGGACTTATGTCACTATCAAGAGTGGTTATAACAACTCAAAAAGTTTCAAAAGGAAAGTTTGGGACTACAAAAGGGGAGATTATAACTTGATGAGAACTAGAGTAAATGATATCAATTGGCATGAAGAACTAAATCATGAAATGGATATCAATGAAACTTGTGAGAAATTTAGCGAAATATTTTTAGATATAGCATCTTCTTGTATTCCACGAAATGAAGTCACAATTAGAGCCAACGACAAACTTTGGTTTAATTCCACCCTGCGTAGAGAAATAAGAAAAAAGGACCGATTAAGAAAAAAATATCATCAGTGCAAAACTGAAGCTAGTGAAAGTAACTATAAAAAACAAAGAAACCGTGTTAATAATCTAAAAAAGCAAACTATCAAGAACTTTTATGAGAATATCAATGAAAATTTAAATGATTTAAAACAAACAAACAGTAGAGTTTATTGGAAAACTATTAATACATTATTAAAGGGAGAGCAATCCACCAATGAAATCCCCCCACTACAAAATATAGAGAACTTTGAGATTTGCTATGAAAGTAAAGAAAAGAGTGACATTCTTAATAGATACTTTTGCTCAATAGCTAGTTTAGATGAAGAGAACAAGGTTTTGCCAGATTTTGATGACAGGGGAATTAATTGTATATCTGACATTATTGTATCAGTAGAAGAAGTCATTGATATTATTTCAACTTTAGATCCCAATAAAGCTGTAGGACCTGATAAAATCAGCAACAGAATGGTAATAGCTGTTAAAAATGAAATTGCATTACCCTTAAGTATAATTTTCAACAAATCGTTGAGACAAAGAAAATTTCCAACAAATTGGAAATTAGCTTTTGTTATTCCCTTATTCAAAAATGGTGATAAATCATTGCCATCTAACTATAGACCTGTGTCTCTCTTATCTTGTATTAGCAAGATTTTAGAAAAGATTATTTTCAAACATATTTTTAACCACATGAATGATAATAAGCTATTATACAAATATCAATCTGGTTTTATACCAGATAGATCAACTTATCATCAGCTTATAGAGATGTATCATTCTATTTTGTCAACCCTCGACAACAAATTTTTTACAAGTCTAACGTTTGTTGATGTTAGTAAAGCATTCGACAGGGTGTGGATACGAGGGTTGTTACTTAAAATAGAAAGATATGGAATCAAGGGCGATTTACTTGCTTGGCTTAAAAGCTACTTAAGCAATAGAACTCAGAGAGTGATATTAAAAGATGCTGTTTCTGAATTAGGTAATCTTAGAGCAGGTGTTCCACAGGGTTCAGTATTAGGCCCTTTACTATTTCTAATTTTTGTAAATGACATTGCTGATGACATGATAGGATTGACAAGAATGTTTGCAGATGATACATCTATCGGCCACACTGCTCCTGACGACGAAACACTTAAATATATGATAAACATGGACTTACAAAATATATCTACATGGGCTAACACATGGCTAGTTAAATTTAATGCTAGTAAGACTGATATAATGATATTTAACTTGGCAAATTCAAATAACATGCTATTCGATTTTGATGGAGTTGAAATAGAATCAGTTAAGATACACAAACATTTAGGTTTGCACTTTAGTAGCGATTGTAAATGGTCAAAACATATTGACTATTTGATAGAACGAGTGTCTAAACAAGTAAATGTTCTTAGAAAATTAAAATTTACTTTAAAGAAGGAGTATTTATCTAAAATATATTTAACTTTCATTAGACCTGTTCTAGAGTATTCTTCTGAAGTATGGGATAGTTGTGGAATTTTAAACTCGGAAAGGTTAGAAAAATTACAATTAGAAGCAGCACGAATAGTCACAGGACTAACTAGTTATTCGAGTGCTGAATCATTATATTTAGAAACTGGGTGGGAAAAATTAAAAGTTAGACGGGAGGTTAAAAAATTGACACTGATGTACAAGATAATGAATGATGAAGCCCCTGACTACTTAGTGGACTTAGTTCCCCCTATCGTTGCAGAAACTAGTACTTATAACCTTCGGAATAATCAAAATATTTATCAGCTGCCAACTAGATTATCATTATATCAACAATCTTTTATTCCATCAACAATTAAACTTTGGAACTCACTTGATATAAGTTTGCGAAACGATCCATCTTTAAATTCTTTCAAGTTGCGCCTTAAACAAAAACTTTATAAAAATGTTAGTCCCCCTTCTTTTTACACAATTGGGAACAGATATTTAAGTGTTTTACATTCTAGATTAAGAAATAAATGCAGTGGCTTAAATATGGACTTATATCAATCAAACATAAAACCAACCTCAAATTGTTCGTGTGGATATCATCGTGAAAATAGAGAACATTTTTTACTCTCTTGTAATAACTATATTGATCAAAGAAACACTCTTATGTCTGAACTCAGAAGACAAAACATACCTTTTGAAATCAACACACTTTTATATGGAAACAGCATGTACAGCTTCGACACGAACACATTCATTTTTCTTCAAGTGCAAAACTATATTAAAGATACTCGTCGTTTCTCCTAATTCACTTATTCACTATATCCTATTTGACAAGACGTGGCGATCTCGAGCTGGGAACACTTTTACAGTATAAAACGACATAGTTCAGTGATAATCCTCTTACTTTATAAATTCATCAATGATTTAGCATGCTTTTGAAACCTAGTATGTACTTAATGACCCTATAATACAGTATTGAACTGTGTTGCTCCTCCCATCGTATGATTGTATTGTTTGTATTGTTTTATATCCTTTTGTGTCACTTTATTAAGAGTCGTTCAACTTATATAAAATGTATGATTGTATATATAATTATGTTCATTATATGTAATATATTGTATGTAACGGAGAAGACATCCTAAGTTGCAAAACTTGTGTCTTATCCTTTTGTCTTGATTTTTGGACAATAAAATATGTTTAAATTAAATTAACACAATGATTACTGAAACAGTTAAACTAGTTTTTATACGACCGCAAAATTTGTGCGATCGTATAATGTTATGGCGATGTCGTCGTTGTCGGCGTCGTCGTCTGTGGACATTTGGTTTCCGTGCGATAACTTGAGTAAATATTGACAGATTGATATGAAATTTGGATATGATGTTTGTAACCACTAAAGGAAGGTTGGTATTGTATTTGGGGTTTGTGGCCCCTACTGTTTTAGCAAAAAGGGCCAAAAGGGGCTAAATCGGATGTATTGACAAAACTGTTGTAGAATGTTTATTATTCATTCAATTTTGAAAATTCTTTTTTTATTGAATTCATCATTATATTCTGTCAACTAAATGTGTCAACGGTTTCAATATATATTGCACCGTTATATTGCTATAGGGGGTCAAAAAGGGGTCACACCCCAAAAAGTGACTTTTTTATTTGTGGTCCGATTTTCAAAATCTTTTTTTCATAAAAATTCTTATAAAAATCCCTGCCTGCGTTTTTCAATCAGATTTGCAATATCTTTAACCATTTATGAGAAATTAGGGGTCAAAGGGGCAAAAAACACAATTTTTTAAAGTTTGTCAAGGTAAATAGTCTTATACCAAAAATTAAGTTGAAGTGGGCCAGCCAATTGTTATGAAGTTTTAATACACTTAATAAATATTGGTATTGAATTTGGGAAGTGTTTGACGCTTCATTATCCTTCATTCTACATCATACATGTGTATCAATCCAATGTGCTGTCAAGGAAATTAAAAAATACCAGCCAATCAAAATCTTCGTATCGAAAAGAACTCGGTAAATGTAAACACGGAAGTAAAACTTTCCAATACTTAACTTTCATTCTCGATCGATCTTTCTATTTCGTTTGTACTTGTCATGTTTTCTGTTCCTCGTTCAAGAAGGGGGTCTATCTGTGACAATTTCAGGGCTGGATTTGAATTATATGCATTTTATTTAGACCATGAGCCAATTGCAGAACCGCGAGCAGTGCCAAATGGTTTGTTGAAGGCTGCTGGGGGTTCTCTAAATTGTCGTTTAATTGTGGGTTGTGTCGCTTACACTTATTCCACATCTCATTATTTTCTATCCCAAAACGAAATAGACTTTTTTTAGCGTTTGAACCGGCCAGAAAATTGCTTGAAACGGTCATTTTGGCCATCGACCGGTTCTTACATTTGTACGGAATACAATGAGAAAGTTCAGTTCCCGGATGAGCACCGTCCATATAAGCACAAAAGCAGTAACTACAAAATTAATGTGTTCTTTTCCCTTGTTTTCTAGATTTTACAGGGTCATTTGATAATTGCGGGGAATGTTCATGTAACATTCGATTAAAATCAAGAATTAAATTATTCAACATAGCAATTTGCTCGTGCAAAATTTGATCATCATCACGAAACTGTTCTGGATTCGAATGTTTCCTGAACTTATTCCACCAATAAATAGAATAAACTGGCAATTCAATAAAGACTAGACGTAAATTGTCATATTGTTTTTCAACCAATAAATTTGTTTATAAACTTTATAAATGTCATCTACATTAGTTAGTTATGTCTCCCCCACTTTTGTGGGGAGACATATTGTTTTTGTCGTGTCCGTCCGTCCGTCTGTCCGTCTGTCCGTCACAAAGTTTGTCAGCGCAACTCCTCTGAAACTACTGAACCGACGAAACTTGGTATATAGGAAGGACACCATTTGTAGTTGTGCATATTACCAGGAAATTTTGATCCTCAAATTTTTGTGGGAGTTATGGCCCTTTGAACTTAGAAAATTGCTGAAAATCCTCAAATATCATCTTGTCAGCGCAACTCCTCTGAAACTACTGAACCTAATTCAACGAAACTTAGTATATAGGAAGGACACCATATGTAGTTGTGCATATTACCAGGAAATTTTGATCCTCACATTTTTGTAGGAGTTACAGCCCTTTGAACTTAGAAAATTGCTGAAAATCCTTATTTATCATCTTGTCAGCGCAACTCCTCTGAAACTACTGAACCGAATTAAACAAAACTTGGTATATAGGAAGGACACCATATGTAGTTGTGCATGTTACCAGGAAATTTTGATCCTCAAATTTTTGTAGGAGTTACGGCCCTTTGAACTTGGAACTTTTTTGGGAAACGGGGGGAGACATCGTTTTTGTAGGCAAAAACAAACTTTAATTAGTTATTGCTTTACTCCCAAGCAGCGCGATTTCGGCTATATCCGGGAGATGCACATGAAAGTGGTGATACAATGAACATGGAATGATGATGAAGTGGAGGAAATGCGGACACAAGGCCAATCGGGTAGGAGAGTTTTGACTGCCACTGGAAAAAAGAGTGATGGGTAGGGACGGGAAATTTAGCATGGGGATCCTACGGGTCCTACTCTTACCGTGACCTGCAGCAGGGTTCTTTAACGTGACATCCCCCCCCCACGGTGCACCACTATGGTTTGCGGTCAGGTTTTCCGCATTATCGCCTGACGACCCCGCATCTCTCGATGTCAGGGCTGCCCCATTCAACCCCCGGGGGCACACATCCCAGTCGCTCTGTGGGCAAAGCGGCCTGATCCCGATGTCAGGTTTCTGAGCGCTCTTTAGTGGACTTTTACCGACAAGCTTAGCGCTGCTGCGGGCCTATTCGCCTCCCGGGCCCCGCACGGGACAATGTCATCTACAGCACTGTTGGAACGCGATTTTAATAAAATGAATCCGTCGTCATCTTTTACTGCCAAGTCAAACGTACCAATTCAAATAAAGTGTTAATCCATTTGGATGTTTCTTCACAAGTTTTGGTAATTTTTCAACCAAACATTCGTTATGTTTTGTACAATTAACACTAGTAGATTTATAACACCATTCAATATTATGTTGAAAATTCACTTGTTGATGAATATATCATTACGAAAACAGGAACACGAGATTTAAAATTCAATTTTTTTTTACTGCTTCAAAATGTTATTTATCGACATTTAAAAACAAAAACTTAACGGATGGAAAGCAACCGGGTTTCTACCATTTAAGATACGGATTTGACGTTCACATATCTTAGTAATAAATAAAACAAAATATTCCGTTTTCTTAATTTCTAATAACTAAAACTAAATATATTCAATTTACAAGAAGCAGAGGTACCAATGGGGTATCCGAATATCAAAAGTCCGAAAGGGCAGAGACAAAACCAGTAAACACCAACAAGAACGGGACAAAAACAGACAACATGTAAAACATGGAAACACAAAATAACTGAATATCAATCAACAACGCGAACTCCAGTCGAAACAAGAGTGAACTCAGGTGCTCCGGAAGAGTAAGCAGTTCCTGCTTGCTATAGCACACCCGTCGCGTTGCCAATAGTCCATTCAGCGTGTCAAATCCGGTAAAGGAAGACAAAACAACATCCTTTGACAAACCAACATCTGCACTCATCTGAGAGATCGAAATCCCATATTTGTCTATAAGTGCATGATGTCTTCCGTAAAATTTCTTGAGTGAAGACAGCAACCGAGGAGCAACATAACCCTGTGTGAGCAATTTTTGCGTCAGACGTGTCGCTCTGCTAAGGAAATCGATGTAAGTCCCGCACGCTCTGGAGTAACGAATCAATTGAGATACGTAAACTCCATAAGCTGGAGCGGACGGAATGTTGCTACACAAGAAGGGAAAGTTGACGATTGGAAAGTTGAAGTCATCACGTTTTTCATAGAGCCTTGTTGAAAGTCTTCCTTGTGAGTCAATTTCTAGATGTAGATATAAATATGAAGCAGACTTTCTAGAATCCGTTGTGTCCTTTATCTCAAGCTCCTGGGGATATATGAGATGGAGAAAGTCACCAAATCGAGAATTGTTTAGTGAAAGGACATTATCAATATAACGGAACGTGAGGTTAAAAGAGAGAGCTAGTCTACGGTCTTTTTGTCTAGAAGAGATTGTAAGAAGTCTGCTTCATATGAATGAAGAAACAAATCAGCAAGCAAAGGTGCACAATTAGTGCCCATTGGAATCCCTATTGTTTGCTGAAAAACACGTCCACCAAACTGAACAAATATGTTGTCAATAAGAAGTTGAGCATGTCGATTATTTGGTCTTCTGTAAATTTGTTCTTTTTCTTAGACTCATTGATGACAAAGTAAGTCTTGGTATAATCGACTTCAAGAAATTTGTACCTGCGTTTTCCATTCTTTTTGAAAAAGCTGCGTTTAATCAGCTGTGCCAATCGCGATTTCAGTTGTTCATGTGGAATAGAAGTGTAAAGTGTGGAGAAATCGAATGTTTTGATGCTGTTACAAGATGAAACTGATTTAGAGTTAAGAATCTCCATCAGTTCTTTCGAATTCTTCAGGATCCACATTTGATTGACACCATTTCTAGAATAACAACAATCGTAATATTTCTGGAGGCCGGATTTTATTGCCGTAAGTATTGAAGTTAACAGAACTGAAAGAGGCTTAGTTGTACATTTGGATGACCCTGCAATGAAGCGCTGTTTGTATGGATTTTTATGTAATTTAGGAATCCAATACAGGGATAGAATGTCATCATTACTGCCACCAACAGAAAGGCCGAAGGAGGAAATGACAGATTTGTGATTGTCAATGATTTCCTCCTTAGACAGTGTTGTAGCCGTGTATGTACAACATAGAGACAAACGATCATGAAGCAACAGTCGAACAAAGTACAAGTCAGAAATTTAAGCTTAAGTCCTTATCAAATCAATATATAAGCCAGAGCTACACGTTCAGATCTTATCAGTCATGAATATTCATAAGTAACAGTTAACAAAGGAGGCGTGCCAGTAACCACTAAAAGAATGGTCAATCACATGCCTGATACAATTACATCAATTTACCAACCAGTATCGAAAGATAAAATATAACACAATAACGATTTTTTTTCTTGAATAATAAATGCATAATTTTACCCTTTGATGCCTGAGCAGTGGTCATCTCCTGTATCATTATATTTCCTTCCTAGAATCTCAACAGTTCTTGAATGGCACTGGCTGTAACTGGGCGTACTTTACCACTAAATAGCCCCCTGGCATGTTGTCTATTTTCATCTTGACGAGGAAAATTTAGAAATTGATGGGTTTCAAGTCCTGTCAAAACCACAGAAATGATGGGAATGAGAGGATTTGTGTATAAAAACAATGCAAACTCATTTATATACATGTAACTAAATAGCTTAATAACTAAAGGGTTTGTCTTGTCTTATGCAAGTCTTTATCTTTATAAATAGGAAAGTTTTCAAAATTCATATATGTAACTGTTTAATTTTTAAACCTTAACAATGAAAATTGAAAAAAAATATGTTTGAACAAGAGCTAATTTTGATTGCAAGCATGTCAACTAGCTACACTTATATAGCTCCTTTGACTAGTCCTATATCATAAGACGTCTTTGGCGCTTTTTGTTTTATATTTGATGAGTGAGTGAGTTGGTGTTTTACGCCCGTGCAACGCTATATAGGTGAACATGAAAAGGATGATAAAATGAGCATGAAATGATGATGATGATAAATGAAATATGGGGTGGGAAACAGAGGACCGGTAAATTTTGAAGAACCACAGGAAAAGGGGAGAGATGGGTAGGGGCGGAAAATTTATACAATTTGGTTCACAAATTGGAATTTTGTGAACGAGAGTACAATTACCTGAAGACAATATGGATTACTTCCCTTGAATAGGTTGACCTAACTCGCCCTAAAACGCTTAGCTGACCCAGACATCACCATGTGATTCAGTCAAGCGTAATAGGGATACATCAGTCTCCGGCGAAATCAGGTTGACTTCACCAGAAAACTGAATGAACAAAAAATAAGGGAGGGAAGTCATTCAGGTAAGTGTACTCTCGTTCACAAAATTCCAATTTGTGAACCAAATTGTATAATTTTATTATACTACGGTACACTTATCTGAAGACAGTATGGAATACTCCAGATTGAAAAGCAGTTCTTCATAACTGTAGCATGTATAGGGTGGGCTTCATATCATCTCATCCCATGTTCATTCATTATAATAAAGTTATATATAAAATCACAGAATGTCAATTCCCTCCATTCTTCATGAAAAAGTTAAAAGATAAAAACATCCACATGTTATAATGTTATATTCATTTAACACAAAGTTAGAAGTCACATATGTACGCAACTCGTCGGAAAATAAATTCTATACAATGTACACTGTACAACATCCAAGTAATACACATATATCCTTTTTTATACCCCCCATTTCAAAAGTGGGGGGTATATAGTGATAGGGGTGTCCGTCCTTCCGTTACACTTCAGGGTACCCATCTCTTATCCGCAACTCCTCCTAAACCCCTTGGTGGATTTTCATGAAACTTACACACAATCTTTGTGACATAATGTAGATGTGCACCTACTATTTTAAAATTTGATCAGAATGATTTTTGGAGTTTCCCATAGCAAAACATGGACTTAGCCATTCGCCTACATGGGGGTACCCATCTCTTATCCGCAACTCCTGTCTATAAAATAAAACTTGAAAAGTCAATTGTCATTATGAATCATGATAGATTGAAACTTTGTAAAGATCGCGTCGTACCACCTTGGTTAAAGCGGTGTCAGCACCGTATTAGTGAGGGTGAGAATATCGCCATTCCGGTCAATCGCGAACTGTTTTGCCTATGTAGACGACCAGACGATGGCCAGTTCATGATTCAGTGTGACGACTGTGATGAATGGTACCATGGATCCTGTATTGATATGACACAAGAGCAAGCTGACATGCTGGTGAAGTTTGTATGTCCACGATGTCAGGATCCAGACACTGCAGGTACCTTAATTAAGACTGTTGTATAAAGTAGGATTATGTAGTTTTAAACATGTAGTAATAGTTTTTCTGTATTTTGTAGATTGGTACGATGTGCCTGGTAGTAAGAAACCCCAGCAGGGAGATGAAGGAAGGTGGCCCACTCCAGCAGAAGTTTGGGAGTAGGCCTGTGGCAATGCCTCCGGCAGAGGAGCGGAGGGAGCGTGTTATTCACGTAGAGGACAGCCAGGAGGAGCACAAAGCTAAGGAGGCCGATGTGGTTATTTTTCCGGCAAGACATGAAGAAGATGATGATGTCTTTGTGATGGATATCATGGAGTGCACAAACTACATAGATTGGAGCGTATCTCCAACCCCAGACAATAATCGTGATTCGTCACGTATGTCTTTGTGCAGCCCCTGTACCATTCAGACAGATGAGAAGGGGTCAAGATCGATGTCATCACCGGAGGGGCAGGTGAATCGGGAGAGGGCACCGTTCGAAAGAGAGTCTACTTGCCCGATTCCCACATGTAAAACCCGGACAAGGAAGTTGAAGCACCACTGTTGGGAGTTTTATTTGCCGCCGATGTTTAGGGAGACCGCGGGTACCAGGCTGGAGATAGACCCGGATTTTCAAAGGTCTCGATTCCGTGCTCTAACACTTTTGGCAACTTGGATATGTGGGCAGGGGTCTACCGTGTATGACCTAGTCAGATGGGTAAATACCCGTAAAGACTTTATTCCCCCAAATTGCTCCATGATGGCTCGCTGTAATGAGCAGATGGAAAATTTAACTCGATGGAATATATACGATGTATCCAGTGAACCACCCGAGCGTCCTGATGCAGTGGCGTATCTTAATCACTTAATTGGCGGGTTTATCCCCGGAGAGACGAGCTACTTTTCGAAGGCTACCGAACTATGGTCCAGAGCCGGAAGTGCGTAGTGGTGCAGCTGCTCAACAACGACCGAAGTATGTGTTGGGCGGAAAGGGTAGTTTTAAGGCAGAAACACCGGAAATAAAGGATGCTAGAGACATTATAAATAGGAAAAGGCAGGCGCCTGTACAGACAGGAGAACGGGAAAAATCCCGAAAAATTGCAACTAGTAGGTCAAGCGAGGTAGCTGATGTCAACAACAACCGAACGGCGGCTGTGAGAAATGTTGTGTCATTGGATTTGAGGAAGGCTTTCGACAGCCATTTTCAATTGGATAGGGCAAGCATCCTGACAAACGGGGACCTAAGCTTGACATTGGAAGATTATTTGAACTCTCCACTAACACCAGCGCCTACAAAACCAGTGGAGGTGGCAGGGGGTGTGCTAGTTTACTGCGACCCTAATACTTACCCCTCAGTGTTCCCCGCGGAAACGGATTTTAAGATTGTGGTTGGGTTGCACCCGAAATCGGCAAAATTCTTCACGCAAGATCAGTTTGACGTGATCCGGGAAACCCTTCAAGACCCGAGGGTATCGGGATTAGGAGAGATAGGGTTGGATAGGACCTGTAACCCTTTAACTTGGGATACTCAGGAGAAGACTCTGGAGAGGCTGTTGGAGCTGGCGAATCCAAACAAACCAGTGGTTTTACATGTAAGAGGAGAAGCGGGAGAGCAGTATTCCCGGGAGACATATGACAAGGCGTTGGAGATAATGATTAAATGCTGTGAGCCGGAGCAGAAGATTCATCTCCATTCGTTTCACGGCTCTCTGGAGACATTACGGGATTGGAGACGTCATTTCCCCAATGCGTATTTCAGCTACAGTGCACTGGCAAACGATTTTAACGTGGCTCAGAGGGAGGAATTAGTGGCGATGCCTAAACACCGGATACTGTTGGAGACGGATTCTCCATACCTGCCGGCTAAGCGTGAAATACGGGTCAATAACCCGAAATACATTGGCAGTTTGGCTTTGTTGGTTTCTGGGTTAAGAGGAGTTTCGTACGCCGAAATTTTGGCTACAACTTGGGAGAATGGTCACAGCCTGTACTCGTGATTTTTCCCCGGAACTATAACAGAATCTGGCTGTCTGTCATAGCGTGACATTTAAAATTGTACCGCTGCTAAGGATATAATTTTTTTAACATTGTAGATATGTGTTATGGATGTATATTGTGATTCATAGATTTGAAAAACAGCAGCTAAAACTGTCACGGACGATTGTATGTTTTCTTATTCCCCCGCAGCAGTGGAAGTACGGGGGTCAAGCATGCCAAAAGGAGAGTATAACCGTTTTAAATGTGAATAGGAAAGACATTTTTATCTGTATATATCGGCAGTGTTTGGAATTTTTTCGAATCGAACGATGTAACCAAGGGATGTTATACACAATTTGATAGTGTAATGGGAAAGTTTCCCCGCGCAGCACGGGGGTAAAAGATGTGAAAATATGGACTGTATATTGTGAATGATATGATAATCAGCTGTATAATTTGATTAAAGACTTGTTATATGTGCACAGGAATGTATTCCCGGGAAATGGATGATATGCGGGATTCTAAGGAATGGATTATGTGATATTCCCAAGCAAGTCAGGATATGGCTCCCCCTTTTGAAACCGGGGGGAGTGTTGGGAATATGGTATATATGATTGTATGTGCCGACAGCTACGGTACGAGAGATGCGGTTTTTAGGGACGAACCAACCGTGTAGATGACTTGTTCCCGGAAGGTCTAGGTTTGCTCTGTGGAGAAACCAGTGCGGTCGTAGGACCAGTTGTTAGCAGATTGGCGGGAGTAAAAGCAGAAGAGATAAGTCACAGCAGTGTTATTCTTGAATATTGTTCTATATATTCGGATTTGTGAGTATATATTAACTTATTTACACATAGGATTATTGTATATTTACGCCTAATCCTACAGTAACCACCCGGATTTGACAAATAAAATGACGTCAGCATTAATTATGTTAATTTAGAGCACAAAACCTGTTTCTCGACCACCACGGGAAAAAGTTGGTAGCGGACATCATTTAAACAAAATAACAAATACCCAAACGCGGTTGTAAACGGTTAATTTTGATATGCTATGTATCGATATTTCAAGGAGTCACCTCTCATCTGTGGCATTTAAATCAAAATATTGGAAGGTCGAATTCCAAAATAGTCCGAGATTGCTCTGACGTCCTAGCAATCTCGGACTAATTCAAAAACTAATGTTCGAACAAGGAAGCCAAATTCTGCACCGAGGATATTGACCATTAGCTACAATAATGTAGCTCCTTTGACATCTTTGATTAGGCGGAGCTACAATGCGGTCCCATTACTCGCAATGGAGCAAATTGAATTTCTTTCTCCAACTCAAACAAAGCCTCAAGATGGTTTGAAAATACCAATAGCACTCTGAATAACATTGAGTAAATAAAAATTTTGGTCGAAAGTCACAGGTTAATATTATTTTGTTAGAAAACCAACATTTTCAAATTGAAAAGGTTACTACCTAACTTTTATGTTACAAATACAAATGACAACAAAGTTCCAGACAATCAATTTTGCTACGCCTGACGCGCGTTTCGTCTAAGACTCATCAGAGGCGCTCTTTCAAAAATATTGAAAATGCCAAACACTGTATGAATATGAAGAGCATAGAACAGTATAACCAAAAATACCAAACTGGGGAACCAAATTATTACTAAGATATTCAACCTATGTCTGGGGTAGGAAGAACCTTAGGGATTAGACAATTTTGAAATTTAGACGGATAATTTAAAGCTTTGATGTATTCTCCAACTCAAAAGTGTTGGTGCCGGAGCGGGCTAACCTCGGGGAATTCAAACTCCACCAGCAGTGCTAACCTTCACGTGTGTTCGAAATACAAATGACAACAAAGTTTAATCTTATCAACAGACTTGAAACCTAACATTTTAGTTCTTAATTAGCTTAAAACATTTGCCTATCTTTTAGAAAAGTTTATTTTATTTCAAATATTTAAGACCAGATGGGCAGAGAAGTTTCCGTAAAAATTGGAAAGAATTATCTCCACTTAAAAATTACAGAGATGCCCCATTGTAACGGTAAGCTTGCTGTATATCAATACAGACACTAACAGGCACTTAAGCACCCTACCTTGAGTAGTCTGTGAGACTGTGGCTCTTGTAATGGAAAAGGCACTTAAATGAGGAACTCACGGGCTTATATACTAAATAAAAAGCTTCGCCGAGCGCAGCATGATACGACCGCAACATGTTGAACCCTGTACATTTTAGGCCCAATATGGATAGTCTATTGCTATGGACACATGCAGCCCATGGTGGACTGACAAAGGTTTTTGACACATGCTGCTCTGGTGGACTATCGACCCAGGGGGTTACAAATATAAATTTTCAATTTTGTATTCTACTCTTGCAAAAACATTGTCAAAATCGGACAAGAATTAAAAAAAAATCAATTTCGGCCCCTTTTGGCCCCTTATTATGGAACAGGTGAAAAAGGGGTGGGGTTGCAAAATAATTTCTCAAATTTGGATTCACTACTTGACAAAAATAAACTTGCAAAAAAAAATTTCAAAAACAAACCAGAAATAAAAAAGTTTTGATTACGGCCCCTTTTGGCCCCTAATTTCAAAACAAGTGAAAAGGGGGATGGTCACAAAAATAAATTCTCAAAATTTGGATTCACTACCTGACAAGAATAAACTTGCAAAAAAAAAATTTAAAATCGGACCACAAATAAAAAAGTTTCGATTTTGGCCCCATTTGGCCCCTTATTACGTAATAGGGGAAAAAGGGGGGTCGCAAAAACTAATTCTTAATTGTGTAAATAAGCTGAACATTTAAGCAAGCAACAGCTTCTCTCTATCTGCTATAGTTTTCATTTCATAGGCCAAAAACATGAAAAAACATTATTTTAGGGGCTGTAGCCCCTATAAGGGGTCATCTGACAACTTCGACCGTATGGAGTTTTTTGTAGAGCTAAATGAGCTGAACAATTAAGCAAGCAACAGCTTTTTGCTATCTGCAATAATTTTCATACTATAGGGCAACAAGAGGCTCCCAGGAGCCTGAATCGCTCACCTGAACTTCACAGATACATATATTTTGTAGATATTATTGTGCTTAACAATATGCAATTTAAATTTCTGAAATAACTTGGTTAGTTTTCAAGTTATTGGGCTTAATAAGTGCAAAATTTCGAAAAAAATTGAAAAAAGGGCAAAACCACTCCCACATCAGCAGTCAGATCTTTTCGTAAATTTCAGGACAGGTACTTAATATGCTGATAACTTTCGATTTTTGCACAATTTTGATATCTGAAACCATTTTTGAGTTATTAGCAAAAAAATGAAATTTACGCCCTATGTTCTATTTTTAGCCACGACAGCCATGTTTTTTAACAAATCAAAAATATGAACTATAGAGTTGTAGCATATAAGCTATTAAACAAGTGTGCCAAGTTAAGATGCAGTTGGTCTTACGGTGTCAGACAATTTAATCTTTGAAATTCAGGGGAAAAATAATTAAAAATGGTAAATTTAGTTGTTTTAAGGACAATAACTCCTAATAAAAATGGTCCTACAGCTTTGACCTAAATATATGAAATGTAGATCTTGATGTGCTTGATCATATGCAATTTAAATTTTTGAAATATCTTGTATAGTTTTTAAGATATATGGCTAAATAAGTGAAAAATTTTGAAAAAATCCAGAAAAAGGGCAATAACTCCTACATCAATTGTTGGATCTTCTTGAAACTTTCAGAGCAGGTAGATCTTCAGATGCTGATCACTTTTGTCTCCAATCAGAATTTTGATATCTGTAAACATTTTTGAGTTATTAGCAAAAAACTGCAAATTACCCTTATGTTCTATTTTTAGCCATGGCGGCCATATTTTTTGACGAATCAAAAATCTGAACAATACACTTCTAGAATTTATGCCATTCAACAACTGTGCCAAGTTTGGTTGAAGTTGGATGTATGGTGTCAGACAAGTTAATCTTTGAAATTCAGGGAAAAAGTAATGAAATATGGTAAATTTTGACACTTTAAGGGCCATAACTCCTAAAAGAAATGGTTCCACAGCTTTGACCTAATTACATGAAATGTAGATCTTAATGTGCTTAA
Source organism: Arcuatula senhousia (assembly GCA_963971305.1). Classification (NCBI taxonomy): domain Eukaryota; kingdom Metazoa; phylum Mollusca; class Bivalvia; order Mytilida; family Mytilidae; genus Arcuatula; species Arcuatula senhousia. Next base: position 28,818,553 of record OZ020314.1, on the reverse strand, counting down.
TCATATGCAATTTGAATTTTTAAAATATCTTGTATAGTTTTTAAGATATAGGGCTAAATATATGCAAAATTTTGAAAAAATCCAGAAAAAGGGCAATAACTCCTGCACCTGTTGTTGGATCTTCTTGAAAATTTCAGGGCAGGTAGATCTTGAGGTGCTGATCAATTTTACCCCAAGCCACAATTTTGATATCTGTCACCGTTTTTGAGTTATTTGCAAAAAACTGTATTTGACCCCCCTGTTCTATTTTTAGTAACAGCGGCCATGTTTTTTGACGTATCAAAAATCTGAACGCAAACTTTTTGCACAATACCCTAAGGAACAACCATATCAAGTTTGGCTGCATTTGGCCAAGCAGTTTCAGAGAAGAAGATGTTTGAAAAAAGCTAACGGACGACGGACGACGGACGACGGACGACAGACGACGGACGACAGACGACGGACGACGGACGACGGACGGACGACGGACGCAAAGTGATGGCAATAGCTCACATGACCCTTCGGGTCAGGTGAGCTAAAAACATGAAAAAATGCTATTTTTCACCTTTAAGGGGCCGTAACCCCTATAAGGGGTCTTCTGACAACTTCGACCAAATGGAGACTTTTGTAGAACTTTTGATCCAGAAGCAGTAGTGTGGCATCAGATTTCATCTATCCCTTATACTTTTTGAATTACAAGCCAAAAACAGTAGTCTGACCCCCCTGGTCTATTTTTAGCCACGGCGGCCATGTTTTTTGACAAATCAGAAATTGAAACATTACTTTAGTGCAGGACACCCTAATGATCAATCATACCAAGTTTCATTGAATTCTGTTCAGTAGTTTCAGAGGAGAAGATTTTGAAACAGTTATTGTAAGAACAAACAAAAAAGTTACAATTTTGGCCCCTTTTGGCCCTTAATTTCCAAACCAAAAAAGGGGGGACTCCCAAAATCAATCCCATTCATCCTTTAATGGTAAGAAATATCACTGTCAAATTTCATTGCATTTGGATAACTAGAACTAAAATTATCGTGTATACACTAAAGTTAACAGACGACGACGACAACGACGACGACGACGACAGCATCATACCTTTATACGTCCGCAAATTTTTTGCGGTCGTATAAAAAGTTGTTGATTTACTAAAAATAGTAGGCTCAATCAAAAATACTTGAACAAAAATTAAGCCAATTAAAATAAAGTTAATAAAGCATCTATGAAAAAGAGGCTTAGAAAAGTAAAACAGGTAAATAAATGGTAGGTGAAGCCACATTTAAAAGGTAAAACAAAATATGAAATATAAATAAATAAAACCTTTAAAACAAATAAAAACTAAATTGCCCAAATTTTCGGACATAAAGTCCTTCTTCAGGGGCTAAAAAGTAAAAAGATGTTATCACATCGACTGACGAGGACAGAATGACACAAAACGACCCGAAGAACATGACGTTATGTCTTAATCCTGAACTTGATGACTACATAATGAATATTAAGAAAAGGTCTGTCTTTTAACATTAATACCCAAGGGTTGAAAAGTGCCTAAAAAACTGATTATTCTTTGCTCAAGAAACTGTCTTTGTTTTTCGCCGGTGCATGTTTCAAGGAGAACGGTCACCTGCATATCCTGGACGCTATGGTTTGGCAATGAAAAGTGCTGGCCGACTGGGCAGTCGTCGCATTTGAGAACACTTCTCCTGTGTTCAGCAAATCTGTCACCCAGTCGACGATAGGTTTCTCCTACGTAGATTTTTAGGCACTTAGCACAGCGGATTGCGTAAATGACATTTTCGGAGATGCAGGTAAAACCGTTCTTCAACTTGAAAGTATTGGAGGGTCCAATTATCTCCTCAGTCTCCCAGGTAAAGGCACATGTGACACAGACGGATCGACCACAACCCCTGGTGCCAGAAAAGTCAGAGCGAGGACGTCTCTTGGATTTGTCAAATGAACTAGAGACAAGATGTTGCCTCAAACTCTTACCTTTGCGGAAAGCAGTCAGGGGTGGTGAATCGAACACTGTCGACATGTGTTCGTCCTTCAAGACGATGGACTTGAAATTGCGCAGAAGAATGTCCCGTATAACGATGTTATGAGGGTGGTATGTAAGTACCAAGGGTATACGGTCATTCTTGCATCTCGACCTGGGTTCCAAAGCCTTGGATCGTGTCACCCGAGAAACTGAGTCGATAGCTTTATCCAAGATGTTGTTAGGATATCCCCTTTTGACAAAGAATGATTTCATAGTGCTACTTTGAACTCTGAAATCATCCTCATCACTGCAAATACGTTTAAGTCTCAGAAATTGAGACTTAGGAATGGCATCTTTGCAGCTCTGGGGATGACAGGATTGATAGTTCAGGTAGCAGTGTGCATCAGTTGGTTTATAGAACACAGACGTTACTATTTTGCCATTTTGGATGCTACATTCCAAGTCAAGAAAGGAGAGTTTCTCTTGCGAGATGGTAAAGGTATACTGAATGGCAGGATGATAGGAAGAGACAAAGCTGATAAACGAGTTCAAATCATCTTCACTATCAGAGGATACACCAAAAACATCATCTATGTACCGTTTGTATAGGTCAGGGACAGGACCAACGTATTCGGAAAACATTTTCTCTTCCAAATACCCAACAAACAGACAAGCGAAACTAGGACCCATCTTAGTGCCCATGGCAACACCACCAGACTGAGAATAAAACTCTCCATTAAACTGAAAAGTGTTGAGATTGAGAACAAGTTCTGCTAGAAAAGTAATGTAAGTTGCTCTCATATAATTAAAAGAAAAAGTCCGAGCGACCCGATAAACTCGGTTAACAATACTAAATTTAGCAGAACCTTGTAGTTACTGGTTTACGCAAACTTATTTACTTGCGGAACCAGTAGAAATGACAAGAAAACATGGAAGCTTTGCAAGGAGCTCAAACTAAACTACTATTCTCAAACTATAAGAGAAATTATGTTTAAAAACAGGTAAAGACCCGAAAATATAAATTAAACTGAATATATAAACTGAAATCTGCCACATCCCCCCCACATTAAAACCAAGTATACATAATTGGTTTTAAAGTTGTATAATTATAATTATAAAACCATATAAAAAAAAATGAAATAAATTAGTCCAAAGTCTTTAATCGGAATCGCGACAAACACAAATTCTCCATCATCACCCATCCTCATCTCGACATCCACATCTCTGAGTATCTCTTCCCCCATTTGAATAACGTACTCTCCATTATATGCCTCTACTTCCACCACAGGGGCTTGTGTACAGTAAAAAAATAAAAATCCCCCTATATACCCTTTCACAAGGGAGGACATACTTCGGATAGGCCCTCGCTTCAAAGACAATTTTTACTAGTTCAAATGTTGAATGACGATCAACCGGCGTTATAATATTGTAAAATAATGATGTTTCTTTCAGCAAACACTAACCTTTATGTTTAAATCCCGTCGGAAACCCCATTATTGAAACAATATTCCAACAAATTCATCCAATGGACAACTCCTTGGCTTCCATAATCACGTGACTTTAGTGCGCCGTTCGATTGTTCTCGGCCTCTTTCAAATCTTAAACATAGAGGTGGAGGGGACAGCAGCAGTAAAAGTAGACAATGGATTTTCCGAACCTCTTTGAAGTTTGTACATAACGGCGCTTCTGTCCCCTCCATTTCATTATTTGCGATTGGTAAAAGTCCGTGCACAAATTTCACAAACTTGGTAGAGGACGTCCTAAAGATCAAGTGTACAAAGTTTGAAAGTAATCCCTTCAGTGGTTTCAGAGAAGAATATCTTTGAAGAAAAGTTAACCGACGACGGACGCTAAACAATGACAATAGCTCACATGACACTTCGGGTCAGGTGAGCTAAAAAGTCAATTTTATGGGTGTGGCCGTCTTTGGCCCCCTGTAGCAATATAACGGTGACAGAATTTAATCAGCAATTCAACAAAAAAAGAATTTTCAAAATCGAATGAATAACAAACATTCTACAACAGTTTTGTCAATACAACAGTTTTGTCAATAAACCCGTTTTAGCCCCTTTTGACCCTTTTTTGAATTTATAAAATGGTAAGGGCAAAAATTCCCAAATAATATTCCTTTAGTGGATATAATCATCATATTAAAACTTCATAACATTTGGCTGGCCCACTACAACTAAATTTCTTGTGTAAAACTATTTGCCTTGAAAATGGCTGTTTTTGTCCCTTTGACCCCTAATTTCTCGAAAACGGTTACAGATATTGCAAATCTGTTTGAAAAAGTCTGGCATGGATTTTCACAAGGATTCCAATGAAAAACAGATTTTAAAAATCAAACCTTAAACAAAAAAGTAGATTTTTTGCATGTGGCCCATCTTTGGCCCCTAGTAACCTCGGTAACAATGTGCAGTATATATCAAAACCATTGCACATTTAGTTGACAGAATTTAAGAATTTAATGAGGAATTCAATTAAATAAGAAATTTCAAAATCGAATGAATAATAAACATTCTACAACAGTTTTGTTAATACACTCATTTAAGCCCCTTTTGGCCATTTTTTTTCTAAAACGGAAGGGACCACAAACCCAGAATACAACACCAACTTTCCTTTAGTGGTTACAAACTTCATATCATAATTTCATAACAATCGGGTCAATATTTACTCAAGTTATCACACTGAAACCAAATGTCCACAAACGACAACGACGTCGCCATAACATTATACAATCGCAAAAAATTTGCAGTCGTATAAACTTATACACATTTGTTTCCAATTTTAACATTTTTTTTAACAGATTCGTTTTGGAAATGAAAGGCTATCAAGAGAAAACTTCATAAACAACCATAATTTAGAAATCAGTTACATCAACAAGAGTTGTTTTATCAAATCAGTTAACTCCATTTTGGGTAATCAAAAAGAACAACAGTCCGAAGCGAGAGAACAGCAACAGATAAGCCAGACAATCCAAAACAGTAAGAGAAAGGCAACAGTTCCACTTACCCCAGATGTTGAAGTAAATTCAACAATTACTCAATCACCAGATTTGGAAACAAGAGTTAAATAGCAAGTTTTTAGGTATATATATATCTGTTGTGTACAAGTTATGATTTGTATTTTGACTCTGTACAAATTATAATTGTACAAAAAGTGCTTGTACAAATTATAATTTGTACAAAATACGGCTAAATTTCACTTATAACTTGTACAACAATTTATCATATGGATATTGTGATTAAAATGTATTGATACCCACTATAAAAACTGTTCAATGCTCTTTTTAAATTCATATTGATTCCTTTATTTTGCCTTGAGGTTATAAATTGAACTCCTGTTTACTGGTGTTTCACATGGTAATTTACAAAAGTAAAAGTTAAGGTGTTAAAAAAATGGCTAGTATTGTTGATCAACAGGATAAATTTTATCAAGAAGTTCAGCAATTTGCTGAGAATAATACATCTAAGCACAACCATCTTTATACTAGGGACAAATTGAATGACTTAATTTCTAAAGTTAAAAATGCAAAAGAGGCATCGAAGAAAAGTGACCAAGACAGACATTTGCTAAAGAAATATGATATTATTGAAGTTGCAGATATTGAAAAGCTCATCAAAAAAGGAGGAAATGGTAAGTTTTGTTTTGTTTTATATGACAAATATAGAAGGGGGTCTGATATCGAATGTAAACAAAAATCTATCCCATCCTGGAATTTTAATTAATTGATTGTTGGTTGCTTAACGTTCAGTGGTAAATATTTCATGCATAATCATGACGATGTGTCAAAATAATCAAACTTTGCAACCTAAAATCATAACTCTATATGATCACAGTATAAAAGGGTGTACACGTATTATTTAAGGAACTTTAGGTCACAAAACAGACGACAATATGAGCTTAACTATTTCACAGATCTGCTTATATTTATAATATTTGAACAAGAATATTGCTTTTAGGGCTCATAACATAATTATCTTCAGAACAAAATGCAAGTTTAGATTTGTGCCATACTCAAAATGGTTTGATTCTTACTTTCAGATGACACCATACTTTACTACTTACCCATTGAGGATATGTATGATATCATAAAAACAGCACATGTTGGGGTCGGTCATGGAGGTCTCCATAAAACTAACAAAGAACTCAAAAAACATTTTGCTAACATTAGCCGGGAAGCAATACGCATATTTACAACCAACTGTGAACAATGTATCTTGAAAAGAAAGCGTTCTGATATATCAAAACTTGTTGTTAAACCTATAATTTCTGCTGACTTCAACAGTAGAGGGCAGGTTGACCTTGTAGACCTTCAATCAGGAATTTAAATGGATAATGCATTATCAAGATCATCTTACCAAATTTAGTGTGCTTAGACCTCTGAAATATAAGAGAGCTGCTGAAGTTGCGTATCAATTACTTGACATCTTTCTTCTCTTTGGTGCACCCCATATCCTCCAAAGCGATAATGGAAGAGAGTTCACTGCACATATAATTACTGAACTGAAATCGTTATGGTCAGAATTAGTAATAGTTCATGGACGACCAAGACATCCCCAAAGTCAAGGATCTTTAGAAAGAGCAAATGCAGACATTAAAGAAATGCTCATATCATGGATGAATGACAATGACACACGGCAGTGGTCTGAAGGTTTGCGCTTCGTGCAATTTCAGAAAAATAGATCATATCACAGAGTAATTGATCAATCGCCTTATCATGCTCTGTTTGGTTCTGACCCAAAGATAGGTTTATCTTCATCTTCTTTGCCCAAGGAACTTTTGCCAAATCTTGAAACTGAGGAAGATCTGGAGAAAGTGTTTAAAGAGGTTTCAGAGGAGAACAGTGAAATTGAGATTGATGGAACGGATGCTGAATCGGTAGAATCAGAAAGAGAACTTAACGATTCTGGATCAACACGTACAACTATTGAAGTAGTATCAGAGGAAGTCGAAACCCCAATCATTCGTGCTAGAAAACGTGCATTGTCTGGCCAACAAATCCAAGCAGATGTCCTTACAAGAAATACGAAACAGAAACTGAGTGAGTTATCTGTTGGAGACAATGTTATTATCCCAATACCACAATATGACCGAGCACCGACCGATCCAAGGAACATACAAGGTGTTGTTGTAGAAGTAGGAAATTTTGGATATCGTGTAGGGACAATAGCTGGTAATTTATCAGGAGTCTTAAGCAGAAACCAACTAGAATCAATTAGTGACTCTTCTTTGTCAGTTACTCAAATTCCAGATTTACAACTTTCCCTTAGGGAAGCTGTGAAAAAAATTTCAAAAACTGGTGGACAGGGTTATCTCTCTTGCAAATGTAAAGGCGGTTGTAACAATTCAAAGTGTAAATGTAAAAAGCAAAATGTATTGTGTAATTCGAGGTGTCATGGTTCGCTAACCTGCTCAAACAAATAAGAGCATTATATATTATTGTATGGTATTGTAAATAGAGTTATCAGTGTGTTTCATATTGATTCGTAATTAAAATTGAATTTATTTTTTATCATTTGATTTGAAACTTATTATATTTAAAATATTGTACAAGTTATAAGTGAAATTTAGCCTTATTTTGTACAAATTATAATGTGTGCAGGCACTTTTTGTCAATATACAAATTTATAATTTGTACAAAATGATAACTTGTACACAACATATATATACTTATTTTTTTAGGTTAATATGTCATCATTTACATGATTTAGAAGTAGACAGTTTCTTCAATGTCTGTATGTTAGGCCTGTAACACATATTTTAAAAGCTAAATGAGATGTGAAAAAATGCTAGTGCATCACTATAAAATCAATAACACCAATAACATAAACAAGGAACATTATTGTAAAGTTTCATAGCAATCAGTCAACTAGAACTTAAGTTACTAAGGAAAACAAATAAAAGTTTCATTTTTTAGCCCCTTTTGCGACCCTAATTTCTAAACAAACAAAGAGGGGACACCCAAAATCAACCCCATCCTTCCTTTTATGGTAAGTAACATATTAGTAGAAAGTTTTATAGCATCTGGTCAACCAGAACAAAAGTTATTGTGGAAACATAAAAAAGTCGCTTTTTTTGGCCTCTTTAGGGTTCTAAACGGAATTATAAAATGACCCCAAAAGGAGAGGTGCACATCTTCAACATGTCTGTAATTACTGTGTCAAATTTCAGAAAGATCTTGTGTATGGTTTTTGAGATTTAGATTACACAAGACAGGCACCCTATAGCGCGACGGACGGACAGAGTTACCCTGCTACTAGACCTAGGTAAAAATAACCCAAGGAAAACTGTTTAAAGTTCATGTAAGCAGTGGGCCCTGATGACATTGACAATGTCAAAATTGGGACTGAAATATATGATAACAAAGACAAAATGGCCAATGGATATAAAAAAACACAAAAACCCACACATAACACAAAATACATCCAATCAACATGCAATCACCTCATCAATATTAAAATTACAATGCAAGGAGAGAGGTCCTTAAACCAAATATCTACCAGTTACAAGTGAAGATATCTGTTTTATAATTTATACATGTCTGTTTTTATTATTTTTCATTTTTATTTCAAAAAGTACATTTGTTAGTATGAAAAACATCGAATACCGGTACCTTATCCCGGCCCCGTTAATGTTAGTATAATAGTATAATATTTTGAGGTATTGCATTTTGGAGTAGCTAGTGTTAGTACTTGTTAGTAGAAAGGTACACTCCAACTATAAATGTACAATTTGAATATGATGATGATATAATATTGACACATAAAAAGAAAACAACAAACAAACAAAAAAAAGAAGAAAAAAGACACAAAACAAAATCAAATAAAAATACCCAAATCAAAACCCCTATAGTACTGCCGGCACATTTGAAAGCTGATCTCATTTGCATTTTGTTACAATAATATCTAAACAAGAAAAATTAATGTAAATGGAATAGTAATTTTTCAGATTTCTGTGTATCCACGGTTAAGAAGTGAGTTGTAAACATTTACTTTGGTCGCAGGTTGTGGAAAGTATAGTAGTATTCCTAAAATAATGCCATCCAGGGGTTCCAGTAATTTAAGAATTTTTGTGGAGGATTATTCTTTTGAGTGAGTGAGTGAGTTGGTGTTTTACGCTATATAGGTTATCTACAGGCGATGGACATGAAAAGGATGATAAAATGAACATGAAATGATGATGATAAATGAAATATGGAGATGGGGTGGGAAACAAAGGACCGGTAAATTTTGAAGAACCACAGGAAAAGGGGGAGAGGTGGGTAGGGGCGGAAAATTAAGCCTATGTGGTGCACTACTGGGCGGTCCACAAAGGGGTGATGAATGAGTAAGCGAGAGAAGAACCCCTGGGTTTCCGAGGATGTGGGACATTACGCATGAAATACTTCGTTTTTGATGGTTTTGTAACGAGCTTCCTGATTGGTCGCTTTAGATTTTTCAAATGCGATTTTAACTTGTTTCTATATAGAAATTATATCAAGTTCAAGATCAGATCCTGAACTCGAAACGAACAACATCATACCAAGTGTCCCAGGGGTGATGAATGAGTAAGCGAGAGAAGAACCCCTGGGTTTCCGAGGATGAGGGTTGATATCAAGACCAGTTGAGCAATTCAGGCTCATGGGAGCCTCTTGTTTACACGTTATTTTTTTTTATGTAAAATAAAAACCCATGTTTTATCCCTTTTTTGTAAACAAATAATTCAAGTGTTTTTACTTTTGTAAACTATATTTACAAGTTTTTTTTTACTTTCGTTTTTAAACATTTTAAGAAAGAAAAACACAAGATTTGTTTAACTCGTGTAAAATAAATAGGTTGATTTTTTATTCATTTTTTGCATCTTTCTGTGACAGTTTGGAAGAGCAAGCACAAGTTTAAGTGTTCCTATCCCAGGAATGATGAGAAATATGTCATATATTATGCATGCTAGTTCCAAGAATGATTCAGGCATTCAATATAAGTAAATGCCAGTCTCAGAACCCATTAACCCTCCAAAGGCATCTTAGAAAAGTGCACAAACTTACCGGTAGGTGAGTGTGAGGAAACTTCAAAAAGGTGGTGTTTGATACCACTGACAGACAAAAACATAATAGAAAGTGATAACTACGTCTTTGCTGAGCATACGATCAGACATCGGAAACTCTCTATTAAGAACAATTCAAAATGAGGCCACATCCTTGTTTGAGATTGACACAGTTCCAGATGAACTTACACGTTGAGAGGGTAAAGGTACTACATTTTTTTTCGTTTCTTTATTGAACCTCATTACATCAAAGATGATATAGGCAAAAAAGAAATGGTACAGAGAAGGACAGCTAGGTTCGTAACACAACTTCATCCCACACGAACCAGCTAAAAGTTAGTTAGTTAGTTAGTTATTGCTTTACTCCCAAACATCACGATTTCGGCTATATCCAGGAGATGAATATGAAAGTGAATATGAAAGGAGGCCAATCGGGTAGGAGAGTTTTGACTGCCACTGGAAAAAGGAGTGATGAATATGAAAGTGATGATATAATGAACATGAAATGATGATGAAGTGGTGGAAATGGGGACAGGAGGCCAATCGGGTATGGAAAAAGGAGTGATGGGTAGGGACGGGAAATTTAGCCTCTTGCATGGGGATCCTACGGGTCCTACTCTTAACGAGACCTGCAGCAGGGTTCTTAAACGTGCGAGGAACGTGACATTTTCCCCCAACACGGTGCACCACTATGGTTTGCGGTCAGGTTTTCCGCATTATCGCCTGACGACCCCGCATCTCTAGATGTCAGGGTTGCCCCATTCAACCACCTGGGCACACATCCCAGTCGCTTTGTGGGCAAAGCGGCCGGACCCGATGTCAGGTTTCTGGGCGCTCTTTGGTGGATTTTTACCAACAAGCTTAGCGCTGCTGCTACCAGCTAAAAAGACCGACCAATATTATTAACAGCATTGTGGGTACAATAGTGAGTAGAGAGGTGTCGGAGAAAGAAATTGCAAAATTAGCCGGTGCTATTGGATCTTATATTAATACAGATATGGCTTTGATTTAAATGCTACTGATGAGAGGTTAACCGTTTATACCGGCGTTTTGGTATTTGTAATTTTGAAACCACTGGGCGATAACCGCTGCTGGTGGACCAGAGGATTGATGGTAAATACTGATTATATATGTTAATTAGTAAAATCACAAACTCTGATTTCTCCTTATAGATACCACCTAAATCGATTGCTGAGAATAAGGTACTATAATTTTAACAGGCCAATCAGTGGAATTACGGGTGGTGATCGCATCCTCATCAGCGCCCCCATCCCCCAGTTTTTTTTTTACATTGATGGAGGGAAAATCAAACACAGCTTTTATTATGAGCATATTCGTAAAATTATTTTTCATACGATTTTTTTAATAAGAAAAATTTCCACTATTATTTCAGCCTGAGTATCGTAGAGAAATGACGTTTTATTGACATTACTTGAGTCTATGCAGCAGGGAAATTGTCGGCTAGATCTAGGACTTTGCATAGAACAATGTATACCACTCCGCAAATCCTAGGTTTATCGCACTAATGTCATTTGCAAAGAACATTGTCTTTCTACAAGACTACAAATAAATTTACAAGCGGTACTTTTGACTTTTCTAGTTAATCAAGATTAGGCACGGACCATTTGATTTTCTGGGGGGGGGGGGGGGGGGGGCTGGGATTTTACCTTGAGCCGGGAATTTTTTTTTTCACACACATATTAAGCAAGGAAATTTTGTTGGCAAGATTTTTTTTTTCAATTGGCAAGATTGAAACCAGATTATTTTTTTCAACCTAGGTGCTGGCCAGATTATTTTTTTTACAAAAATCAGGGCCGGGAAATTTTTTCCAAAAAAATCCCAGCCCCCCCCCCCTCAGAAAATCAAATGGTCCGTGCCTTATGCCTTTGATTCACTATAACTCAAAAGGATTATTATAATAATTGACCAAAATTAAAACATAATCATAATAATGGTAACTTTATTCGTTATATATGTTATCCTTAATATTTAAATATGTACATTTATTGTTTGTTTTCTTATTTATTTATAATTTCAAGATCATTATCAGGAAGCTATAGTACCGTTCAAAAATGAATTTATTGAACGAGCACAATTGCAATAAAGATCAACACAATAAATTTTGCTTCATTGTTACCTCTGCTTCTTTCAATGTTACATCAGTGTCACGTCCTCCACTATCGACAATTATGAAAGCTGACAAATGGTTGGCTATATGTTGACAAGACTTAAACAACAGAGAAAGCGTTTGGACAACCATCGAAATCAGCAAATACATGTGTACATTTCACTGAGCTTACCTTTCAGAAACAATGGGAAGAGAATGATATTGTTGATTAATATTCAATATCCAAATTACTGTTGAAAGATGTACAAGATGTCTCGGGGATAAACGATAAGCTGAAATGTATGCAGCAGCATGGCCAACCTCTAAACATATGCAATAAACATGTGTGTAAAGAAATCATCAATCGTTTCTTGCAAAGAGGGTTTTTTAATGCAAACGTTAATGCGTTTTTTGGAAACTTTAAAGCCAAATCATCCCACCAGACATCTTCTTCTATGTCTAACTGTATGAATTCTCTTTATGTGGATAAGTCAAAATTCCTTGAAACTTAAGTGTCAGAAGTTATAAAACGTATCGTAGAAACCATGTAAAACCCAGCAGAAGCTAAATATTATGACATACGAACGCATTACATTTAACATTTCGAAGAAATAGTTGGAACACAAGGAAAGAAGAATAATTTATTATAACAACGCAAACATTTTCATTGGTCATTGCCTATGCTTCTGGTAAGTATCAATAATCAAACTGTTTATTAGACAGAATCATTTTATAACAAATTAAAGGTAAAAATTTAAAACATGTTGCAGTCATTGAGTTGATCTGTAGTCAGGATTGTCAGACATATTGTCTTGAGATATGTTATAGATTTCAACCATTCATCCCTTTTTTCTTATATTAAGCTTTAACTTTTTGAATTTAGAAATAAATAAAGACACTGCAAAACCTGTTGCTGTCATTATCCAATACTCTTCCCTTGCTTCTTCTTATACCTATTTATAAAATGATAATTTTTATTTATATAGGGTAGGTAAGCACATATTATTTTAGAGCAACGTTTATGGGCAGTCGATTTGACAAATGCATTATATAAAGATATTGATGATGAAAGAGCCTTCATTGTATCAGTTGAAACGCCTCCGTGAAAACAAAATGGAATCAGATTGCTTAACAAGTGATAAAGATTAACAACGCCATAAAGTAAGCCAATAAATGTTTTATGCTATGAACAAAATATACTTTTCATAAAAAACAGGTAAATCTGTGAGCTTCTACTAACTATTGATATCCCCGCTTCCCAAACTACGCCATGCATGCAAGTTTAAAAACTCGGTAAACAGTTGACCAAGAAACATAACATCTCTATACACAATATGGGAGTGTAAGATAAAGCTATATGCAAAATATCAGGCCTCTATCTTATGTCGCTGCTGCGAAAACTTTGACGAAAATTTTGTATTCATGTTTACTAAGTTTATACCCTCATCATTCCTATTTCTATAATGATGTAACTAAGCAACCAAAAATTTAAATTCTTTCGTGGTGGGAACGCACTTCTGGAATTTCTTTATTTGCACATCAAACATACCTTGTTAAATCCATTTAACATGCGTTAGTTCTTGATATCGTGGGAACGCTCTTGTCACACGCTGCATGATATCTATCTGGCGTCTGAATATTTGATAAGTTCAATGCTTACGTTTTGATGTTAAAAATTACATCTTCAATTCCAACCGTAAAAGGGGAGAGGTAGGTAGGGGCGGAAAATTTAGCCTGTGTGGTGCACTACTTGGCGGTCCACAAAGGTGTCTTTTACGTGCATGAAGCGTGGCACTCTCCACACACTATGGTCGGCGGTCAGGGTTTCCGTATTATAGACCTGACAACCCCCGCGGACGAGGGCCACCCTATTCAGCCACCTAGGGTACACACTTGGTCGCTCTATGGGCTGAGCACTGACCCGACGTCAGAATCCCAAGACCCTTAGTCGCCTCTTACGTCAAGTTAGGCTCTGCTGCGGGCCTATTCGCCACCCGGGTCCCGCACGGAACTGAAACTATTGCAGATAGTGAAAAGCGTTTCTTGCTTAAACGTTCAGCTCATTTATCTTTACAAATGTCTTCATAGGGTTGACACAAAGACCAGGTGAGCGATTCAGGCTCCCGGGATCGTCTTATTAGTATTCATTAATTTGCACCAAGGTATGGTGTTGTTTTAGAAAGTGGTTTGCAAATCACACTGCTTATTGCTTTTTAGCTCACCTGACCCGAAGGGTCATGTGAGCTTTTGCCATCACTTTGCGTCCGTCGTCCGTCCGTCGTCCGTCGTCCGTCGTCCGTCGTCCGTCGTCCGTTAGCTTTTTTCAAACATCTTCTTCTCTGAAACTGCTAGGCCAATTGCAGCCAAACTTGATATGGTTGTTCCTTAGGGTATTGTGCAAAAAGTTTGCGTTGGGATTTTTGATACGTCAAAAAACATGGCCGCTGTTACTAAAAATAGAACAGGGGGGTCAAATATAGTTTTTTGCAAATAACTCAGAAACGGTCACAGATATCAAAATTCTGGCATAGGGTAAAAGTGATCAGCACCTCAAGATCTACCTGCCCAGAAATTTTCAAAAAGATCCAACAACCGATGTTGGAGTTATTGCCCTTTTACTGGATTTTTTCAAAATTTTGCACTTATTTAGCCATATATCTTGAAAACTGTACAAGATATTTTAAAAATTCAAATTGCATATGATTAAGCACGTCAAGATCTATGTTTCATGTAATTAGGTCAAAGCTGTAGAACCATTTCTTTTAGGAGTTATGGCCCTTAAAGCGTCAAAATTTACCATTTTTCATTACTTTTTCCCTGAATTTCAAAGATGAACTTGTCTGACACCATACATCCAACTTCAACCAAACTTGGCACAGTTGCTTAATAGCATAATTGCTACAATTCTATTGTTTTTGATTTTTGATTCGTCAAAAAATATGGCGGCCATGGCTAAAAATAGAACATAGGGGTAAATTGCAGATTTTTGCTAATTACTCAAAAATAGTTACAGATATCAAAATTCTGATGGGAGAAAAAAGTGATCAGCATCTCAAAATCTACCTGCTCTGAAATTTTCAAGAAGATCCAACAATCGACATAGGAGTTATTGCCCTTTTTCTGGATTTTTTGAAAATTTTGCACTTATTAAGCCCAATATCTTGAAAACTATACAAGATAATTTAAAAATTCAAATTGCATATGATTAAGCATGTCAAAATCTACGTTTCATGTAACTAGGTCAAAGCTGTAGAACCATTTCTTTTAGGAGTTATGGCCCTTAAAGCGTCAAAATTTACCATTTTTCATTACTTTTTCCCTGAATTTCAAAGATGAACTTGTCTGACACCATACATCCAACTTCAACCAAACTTGGCACAGTTGCTTAATAGCATAATTGCTACAATTCTAAAGTTCGAATTTTTGATTCGTAAAAAAAAATGGCCACCATAGCTAAAAATAGAACATAGGGATAAATTGCATTTTTTTGCTAATAACTCAAAAATGGTTTCAGATATCAAAATTGTGTAAGAATCAAAAGTGATCAGCATGTTAAGATTTACCTGTCCTGAAATTTCAAAAAAGATCTGACTGCTGATGTGGGAGTTATTGTTCTTTTTCCTAATTTTCGCCAAATTTGCACTTATTAAGCCCAATATCTTAAAAACTAACCAAGATATTTCAGAAATTTAAATCGCATATGGTTAAGCACAATAATATCTACAAATATATGTATCTGTGTAAATCAGGTGAGCGATTCAGGCTCTTGGGAGCCTCTTGTTTCATTTAAAAAAAGTTTACAAAAAACTATAAGCTTGCTTCATTGCAATACAACTCAGTATCGTGACCAACAGGATTACAAATAGAAGTAAAAAAATTCCCATAACCACGTTTGAAATAAAATCATCACCAGGCTATTAGTTGATACAAATTTATTGAATACGTTTTATATTCAAGTTAACTTAGAAAATAGGCATTATTTTAATATTATTTTTTGATAATGGAAACGGTTTGAAGTTACATCCAACACAATGGCATGGATTTAAGGCCATTATGAAGCTGTCGGGAAAATGGTTGTAACGATTGTAGTACATGGAGGACCATTACTGCCTGTTTTTACGCACAATTTTATAAATTATGCGATTTTTGGAAAATGAGAATTGTCTTACATAACACTAGATGATGATGATATGAATGTAATTGAAAAGTTATATTATTTAAAGTAATAGAAATCAGTGTAAATAATTAGAGATAATGAGTCACATCATCGAAATATCAGATAACTGTATAAACCAACTCCTTTAACAATATCACTTTCATATATGTTTTGAGTTTTTGTCAAGCAAACTAAACCTGTAGAATAAAGTTCCCCCCAGATGCCCCAAAAATATCATCTTTCCGTCCATAATAATTTGTCCTTGTGACATATACTTTTCATGTTCATCGCCTGTAAATAACCTATATAGCGTTGCATGGGCGTAAAACACCAACTCACTCACTCACTCACTCCTTACAAGCTCTATCAAGACATTCTGCTTCTGGTCGATTGTCATGTTGGCATACTGTCATTTGGATACTTTCTCTTTTAACTTTTATCAGATACATCCCTTTCAACTGCTTATCTAATGTTTCGTGGCCTCTGTCTTTAGAGCATTGTTGCAACAGATGGTGCACAAGCAAGATCTTTTACTTGCCTCTGTTACTTTTTTATCATTTGTTGTCATAATATGTTTTTAAACTAGATTGTATTCTGATTTTTTTATGCGTTCGTATGTCATAATATTTAGTCTCTGTTAGGTTTTCCATGGTGGCGAATAGGCCCACAGCAGAGCCTAGCTTGTCGTAAGAGGCGACTAAGGGTCTTGGGATTCTGACGTCGGGTCAGTGCTCAGCCAACGGAGCGACCAAGTTTGTACCCTAGGTGGCTGGTTAGGGTTGCCCTCGTCCGCAGGGGTTGTCAGGTCTATTATACGGAAAGTGTATTATACCTAAGTGTATGTTAATATGCTAACCCCTAACCCTAATTGTGTATTTTATACTAACCCTAACTATATGTTTTACACTAACCCTAAATTTAATTATACGTTTTTGTAATAACCCTTATCGTAATTTTTGTTTTGTTTTATCCCCTACCATTTATTTTGTGTTTTCATCGATACTAACCCTAATTGTATAGTTTAGTACTAGCCCTAACCCTAAATGTATCTTTATATGCTAACCCCTAGCCCTAACTGTGTGTTTTATACTAACCCTAAGTATATGTTTTACACTAACCCTAACCATAATTATACGTTTTTGTACTAACCCTTATTTGTACATACCCCTAGCACTTATTTTGTGTTTAAATCGACTATAACCCTAATTGTATAATTTTGTACTAACCCTAAACCTAAATGTATCTTTATATGCTAACCCCTTACCCTAACTGTATTTTATACTCACCCTAACCCTAATTATATGTTTCACACTAACCCTAACCTTAATTATACGTTTTCGTACTAACCCTTATCATAAATGTATTTTTGTACTAACCCCTACAACTCATTTTGTGTTTTCATCGACTATAACCCTAATTGTATAGTTTTGTACTAACCCTAATCCTAAATATATCTTTATATGCTAACCTCTAACCCTAACTGTGAGTTTTATACTAACCCTAACCCTAAGTTTATGTTTTAAACTAACCCTAACCCTAATTGTACGTTTTTGTACTAACCCTTAGCATATATGTATTTTTTGTACTAACCCCTACCACTTATTTTGTGTTTACATCGACTATATTCCTAATTGTATAATTTTTCACTAACCCTACACGTAAATTTTATCTTTGTATGCTAACCCCTTACCCTAACTATGTGTTTTATACTCACCCTAACCCTAAGTATATGTTTTACACTAACCCTAACCCTAATTGTACGTTTTTGTACTACTAGTATCCCTTACCTGAACTGTATCTCTTTGTACTTACCTCTACCCCTTATTTTGTGTTTTCATCGACCCTAACCGTAATTGTATGATTTTGTACTAACCCTAAGTGTATGTTAATATGCTAACCTCTTACCCTTATTGTGTATTTTATACTAACCCTAACTATATGTTTTACACTAACCCTAACCTTAATTATACGTTTTTGTAATAACCCTTATCATAATTTTTTTTTGTTCTAACCCCTACCACTTATTTTGTGTTTTCATCGATACTAACCCTCATTGTATAGTTTAGTACTAGCCCTAACCCTAAATGTATCTTTATATGCTAACCCCTAGCCCTAACTGTGTGTTTTTTACTAACCCTAAGTATATGTTTTACACTAACCCTAACCCTAATTGTACGTTTTTGTACAAACCCTTAGCATTAATGTATTTTTGCACTAACACCTACCACTTATTTGTGTTTTCATCGACTATAACCCTAATTTTATGATTTTGTACTAACCCTAACCCTGAGTGTATATTAATATGATATCCTCTAACCCTAATAGTGTGTTTAATACAAACCCTAACCCTTATTATATGTTTTACACTAACCCTTACCTTAATTATATGTTTTTGTACTAACCCTTATTTTAAATGTATTTTTGTACTAACCCTACCACTTATTTGTGTTTCATCGACTATAACCCTAATTGTATAATTTTGTATTAACCCTATACCTAAATATATCTTTATATGCTAACCCCTAACCTTAATTGGGTATTTTAAACTAACCCTAACCCTAATTATATGTTTTACACTATCCCTAACCTTAATTATATGTTTTTTGTACTAACCCTTATCATAAGTGTATTTTTGTACTAACCCCTACCACTTATTTTGTGTTTTAATCAACTAGAAACCTAATTGTATAATTTTGTACTAACCCTAAACATAAATGTATCTTTATGTGCTAACCCCTTACCCTAACTGTGTTTTATACTTACCCTAACCCTAATTATATGTTTAACACTAACCCTAACCTTAATTATACGTTTTTGTACTAACCCTTATCATAAATGAATTTTTGTACTAACCTCTACCACTTATTTTGTGTTTTCATCGACTATAACCCTAATTGTATAGTTTTGTAATAACCCTAACCCTAAATGTATCTTTATATGCTAACCCTTAACCCTAACTGTGTTTTATACTAACCCTAACCCTAAGTATATGTTTTAAACTAACCCTTACCCTAATTGTACGTTTTTGTACTAACCCTTAGCATACATGTTTTTTTTTGTACTAACCCCTACCACTCATTTTGTGTTTTCATCGATTTAGAAAAACCACAATGAATAACCGCCAGCAGCCTTCAACAAGGCCAGTAAGCGCTGCTCGCAGTTCTGCAATCGGCGTCATCTAACGTCTAACAACGGCGGTTATCTAACGTCAATTAAGGAATGACTGTCATAAATATTTGGTTAAATGGTTTATTCAGGTGTAACCTTGATATTTCAGTGTAGTAAAATTTAAATTCCTAAATAATTTTACTTCAAATGTAATGTCAAATTTGATTGGCTGTGATAATATAGTTTTACAAAAATCGGTCAAAGACACAAAAACCATAATTTCATTAAACAGGAAGTAGATGGCCGACAACCCCCAAAACAGGAGACACCATATGGGACCCTACTGGAGGCTGCCTACAAAATTGAAGAACCCTATGATTAGCAGTTTCTGCTAAAAAGTATTTATCCGGCTCACCCATCAATTACTATACTATAACACGTTTCCATTTTTCTGAAATTGGATAAAAATTATATGGGTTGCTCATTTGACATCACACAAATTTAATATTCATCTGGAAGGGACAAATCAAAAATTAATTATAATAAGATTTTAGAGGCTATAAATTACATGTAACTTACAAACACGTCTGTTTCTTTGTTTAAATCCAAAATTAAATCCAGAATCGAAATATAACATGTATCACATGTATTCACAGATAACATGCTCGTCAATTTAAATTGTCTGGCATTTCATTCAACTATTCAAATGTGTTTGTGTATTTTATTTTGTGTCATTTAAACCAGGGTCAATATTTATGTATTTTATATTCAACAAATACTCTTCATCTTAACTTTTGTGTCCTCGGGGATGAAGAATAATGTAATTATGGGGAACCTCAAGATATGCTTTCCCTGGGCATCTTGAGGAAATTGTAACAGGATGTAATACAATAAATTTGTATTAATGAAAAAAAAAAAAAAAAAAAAAAAAAAAAAAAAATTAATTGGGTGTAAACTGACCCTGCGCATATAACATGTTTAAGAATCGAATTCATTCCTTAAATAATATGCATAAAATTGAATTATAAGGAATGTTTTAAATATTTGACCAGGTTATGTAGTATCATCAACCTTTGCACAGTATACGCTATACATAGACCATTTTGCGACAAAATGCAGCATTTTATTGGCCAAAAGGTCTGACCATAAAAAAAATCAACAAAACTGACAATAATTAGAGGAGAAGAAATAGGATTCAGTAATATAAAATATACTTACCACTGTGTAGTTACATTGTTCCGTTCCATTTTCTACACCATCACTAAGTGACATATTGTAATCTTGTAGGTAAAAACAAACACAAAGGATTTTACAATTGTTTTGCAATAAACCATTGTCAAACAAATGATGAATCTGAATTTCCTTAATGATAAATATATATAAATTTTAATTAAATCTAGAAATTTTGCCATTCTTGGATATGGTATCATGTTGACTGTCATATAATTTTTCTGTGAGGAAGTAGATGATGAGTCACTTCGGGCCACCTGAGAATCACCATTTATTTCCATACGAGGTTACAGTTCTTAAATGCAGATCCCTTATATAAAAGTTAAATACCTGATGTTGATTATCAGATGACCAGTTGTTGTTGAACTGTTGAAATGAACACATTTAAACTTTATCAGCTTTTGTTCTCAAAAAGTATGTTGTCCATATAGAGACAAAATACATAAACTAAAACAGATATCATGGTAGTTCATATTTATTTAATCTAAAACTATGCAATATTGTGAAATCATAAAATGTACTTCTTACTGTCAAATACATGTTACATGTATATATTTACCTATAGACTTTATATCATTTTTTGTAGCTACCAAATAATCGGAAAATAACCAACTAATATTAAAATATTAGCCAATCGATACATGTGATATGAAATGCATGATAAAGTGTTATATATAGTTGTATATTTAACATGATGTAATGTCGATCAAATTTTGTGTGATAAACAATAAAATAGGATGTAACTTACTTCATTGTGGTAAAGATTAGCCTTTATCGACTCCTCTGTTCTCTGCACATCTGTCAGTATCTGTCGTACTTTCTGTAAACAAATTATGCTTACTTGGTGATCTCAAAGTTGATGTCATTGGTGTAGGTGGCGCAAAAAGTTCTTCTATTGTAGGTGGCGGTGGAGTTGGTGAGCGTGGCGGTGCAAATGTTGGTACAGGGAGCGAAAAAGTGGTCCCATTGTAGGTGATGGATGCAATATATGTAATTTATTAAGTCTTTAGCTTTCGCCAAAGTGAATCATTATAAAAAGAATGTATTTGAGAATGAATGGTAAGATTTTATTATTTTTGTTTGTATAAGATAACGATAACATTTCTTTATTGCCGCTTATTGTAATATTTAATAGTCAGATATGATGCACTTGGTAATGTACAGGTATTTGTGGTCCGATTTTCAAAATCTGTTTTTCATCGGATTCCATGTACACAATTTCCTATCATTTTTTATCGGATTAGCAATATCTTTTACCATTTTTGAAGAATTAGGGGTCAAAGGGCCAAAATTGTAAATTAATACATGTATATAAATAAGGCGTTGATGTAAATATATTTGTCAAAAATGCATTTCTATAAGTCCACCACAGGATGCATGTGTCAAAAAGCTTTGTAAGTCCACCATGGGCTTCATGTGACCAAAGCAATGGACTATCCATATTGGGCACTATTGAAAAAGAAATAAAAAAAGTAAGTTAGTTAGTTGGTTATTGCTTTACTCCCAAGCAGCGCGATTTCGGCTTTAACCGGGAGATGAACATGAAAGTGGTGATACAATGAACATGAAATGATGATGAAGTGATGGAAATGGGGACACAAGGCCAATCGGGTAGGAGAGTTTTGACTGCATCGATAAATATAGGGTCAATACACAAGTGGTGCGAACCTCGTACTTTTCATCGACTCCCCTTTTTCCCCCTTTTTATTCACATTATTTCTTAATAATATTAGCAAAATTATTTCATTTTTATTTGATATCTTTATTTTTTTTTCTGTTTTTCTGTCATTTTTTTTTTCATCTTATTCTTTTTTTATATATTTTTTTTTATTATTTTAACTCAATCTAAGGCCGTTCAGTTCTTAAATATGTTAAGGTTTCCCCCATTATCAAAGCTATACATTCAAAGAAATCGACGTCACAGATAAAACAAAACTCGCCTACGGTATTGAATTTTAATTTCAGCTATAAATGATAATGGTAAGTATAAAGGCGCGATTACTTTAAAGTAAGTCGCCTCCCAAACAGAAGAAGAAGAAGAAAAAGAAGATTTGGTATATATGGCAGACCTAAAATCTATACTAACTTGTGATATAATACCTTATACCAATTTTTAAGTAGATGCTGAGAAAAGAGTCACGAAAGTTATAATAAGGATAGATGAAATGATTAACAGATTAACTTCCTCTCCTAGGAAACATAAAGAGTTTTAAACCAAGGAAAGCAAATATGTTACCTCTTCATCTTCTGGCCAGATATTGAGAAATCCACCCTTTACACCTCTTTTCTGTGCATTCTCTATTGCCAATGCCCTGTGAGTTTTGGCCCATTTCTTTTCTGATGTCTTTAGTTCATTGCAATCATCTGAAAAATACAATAAAAATAACTTGTGTAATTTTTTTTTACATGTTTTTATACATGTTTGGTATAAGAAGTATTATTTTAAGTAGAATACCTACATACATGTATAAAGAAGGTGCAAGATACATCAAAGCCGTTGATACATTTTGTTGACAGAATTTATTGAGGAATACAATAAAAAAAGAATGATCAAAATTGGATGAAAATTAAACATTCTACAGATGTTTTGTCAATATACACATTTTTGCCCCTTTTGGCCCTTTTTTCTTCAACGGTAGGGGCCAGAAACCCCAAATGCAATACCAACCTTCCTTTAGTGGTTATAAACATCATATCAAAATTTTATAACAATTGGTTATCTACAACTAAAGTTATCGCACGGAAACCAAAGTGTCTACAGACGACGACGACGACGACAACGACATCGCCATAACATAATACGATCGCAAAAATTTTGCGGTCGTATAAAAATGTGTGATATGGGTATGAATACTTTTCAGTTAAGATTATTTGTTGGTTGTTTTTTCTATAATACATGTATCCTACATGCACAATAATATATATAGCCGTTCAGGATTCCAGGCCATACTCACAAGCATGTACACTATTTTAAATCTTTTGTCTTAATTTTCTCTTGGGACAATTGAGATTGATCCTCAAAGTTCAGTAATTTTGTTATTTCCTTTATTTCTTGTTGTATACCCAAGCTCATTTGATTGATATCTAAACATGTTAAACATGGACATTATTTCCAAGTATATGGATATTAAAAGGAACATGCACCATTTTGACATAAGGTAAACATGAACAATCTGCATTCTTTGCCTTTAAAATCTTATTGCATAAAACATGTACAATGAATAACAAACTGACAGAAAGTTCAAACCAGATGACCCGACAGACAATATAGGCCTCTCTCTTAGGAGTGGGGGTTATAAAAAGAAACACCAGGAAACAAACATATATTTTTTTTGGCCCTATACAAGATGATTTTTTCAGAATTGGTCAAGTATTAAAGTATATGGCAAATAATTACTAAGGTCATTCCTACAAGTATAATGCTTGCAAAACTTTTCATTGTCATTGAAATAAACATGAATTGAAAATTGTCAAAGTTACTCAACCCAGAAATAAATATCAAGGTCAAAAGATGGGGGATGCAACTGTGCGAAGCTACTACTGGTAAATATGCATATCAAGATTCATTAGGTGATCATAAAACTTTAACAATGAAGGTTGCCACCAGTAAAGTAACACCTTAGATGGCTCACTGTGCTTCGCAGATGAGACAAAAACCTATGCCACAGATTTTTCTTAAATTTTGTGAAAATCTTAGTTTTTCAGTGACCTTCAAGTATACAAGATAACAAGAGTTAACATTAAAGTATGTCTCGCCTGCCGGCACCATCAGAAGCAATTATTCTTTCTTACTTCCACTATATTTTGAATTTACATGGATTTTCAGTTTCTGAGATCAAAAAATGTTTATAGAACTTATGCAAATATATGCAATAAAAATAATCAAAGTCACTTAACTAGAAAATCACTACGGACACGGCGTCGTTTCGTAATACAGGTGTCCAAAGTACACCCCATTGGTACCTCTGCTTCTTTCAGATAAGCATTTAAGTTTCTTAAACTAATATTAAAGCTTAACATGTAAAGAACGCACAATTAAATAACAATCTTTTTGTCTTAATTAGTTTTATTTCTATTTTTTGTTGTGGTTCACTCACATTTTCCACAAAATAAAAGTATTGTCATAATTAAATTAGTAAGCTAAGCTTTGGTCACCATGAAACCATTCAATAATTTTAAGGTTTTTGAAACAATTGTTATCAAAACATTCAATTAAAAAGTTTGCATGCATGATATATTCTAATCATCTTTACAGCTTGGATCATTACAATTGGTTTAGTCCTGGTTTGCCCACATTTAATTAGCAGTATAACCAATTAAGTTAAATAAACACAAAAGACAATAGATGCACTGACCATAAAAATCTAAAGTCTCTTCTATCTTAATAGGTATAGAACATCCTCGGAAACCCAGGGGTTCTTCTCTCGCTTACTCATTCATCACCCCTGGGACATTACGCATGAAATACTTCGTTTTTGATGGTTTTGTAACGAGCTTCCTGATTGGTCGCTTTAGATTTTTCAAATGCGATTTTAACTTGTTTCTATATAGAAATTATATCAAGTTCAAGATCAGATCCTGAACTCGAAACGAACAACATCATACCAAGTGTCCCAGGGGTGATGAATGAGTAAGCGAGAGAAGAACCCCTGGGTTTCCGAGGATGGGTATAGAATTGATAAAAAGTATATAATTTTTATGTAATTTTCTGTTCAGAAAAAAAAATAGAATACTGACAAAGTCAGAAAGGGCCCCTCGGCAAAAAATCTAAGTGTTTTGAAAATCATATGAACTTTGATTATAACCACTAAGGCATGTTCCATGGAATGTGTATGAACCTTCAGAGCTGTATTGTTGATAGCCTTTGAGTTTTATTGTTAAAAAATTCCAATTCTCAAAATCTGTGATTTTCGATGAAAATGAAGTTTTTTTAAAAAATATTTAACAGATTTGCACGAAATTTTAATATGCAAATCATGACATGCTAATTAGCAGCTGTGCAAAGTTTCAGAACTGTATTGTAAACTGAGTTTTTGAGTTTAAGTGTTCAAAAGGCCAATTCTCTAAATCTGTGATTTTCGATAAAAAATGAAGTTTTTTCCAAAAATGTTTCACATCTTTGCATGAAATTTTAATATTCAAATTATAACATAGCTGTACAAAATTTCAGAACTGTGGTGTTAATAGTTTTAGAGTTTTAGCGTTCACAAGAATTTTTGACAGACAGACAGACGGACGGACAGACAGACGGACAAAGTGAAAACTGTAGGGCGTCCACATCTTCGATGCGGGGCCCTAAATATATATGTTCTCATTTTTATGTCTTGATGTGTATTTTTGCAATGAAAACATTTTTGTTGTTGTTGTTTGGTGTTTCAACAATGTTCAATGTTCAAAATTAGTTTTAAGTCAAAAATAGAAATTGTATTTATAAGTATTTTTTACAATTTTCAAACATCTCTAATGTTTCACAATGATATATAGTTTTAATATGACTTAATGTGAGTTCTTCACAAGACATTTGTACATTTCTGTAACTATTTTCAAAATGAAGATAATTTCAGCTTAGCTGTAGATGCACAATATTAAAGATATAGATATCAACAGTCCATCAAAAATTTCTTAGGGATTTCTTAATCCGTGCAGATTCCGGAGGTAGCAGGGCTAAGTTTATTGATAAAAGCCCACTAAAAGAGGGCACAAAAACCAGACACCTGACAAGACCGCTTTGCTCAACTTCATCTTCATTTCAGGTTCATTTTATCACCTACCACTTCTATGTAGGTTTTTTTCTAAGAATTTCATTCCTGAATGAGTAAAATTTAAGTTCAAAGGTAAAAAGTTTGTGGCATATGCAAGTGCTTATCATCTTCTCCCTGTACGAATGTTGTATTTGGACTACTTTTAATAATCTGGTTCAGGAGGCTGATTAGGTGTCTCTTTGTCCTAAGAAAGCTAAAAAAGTAAAACCCATGAACCTTAAGATTGCCAGTTTAGTCAATTTTTTTTATATAGATATTATGAGATCTATATTTTTTTTAGATAAAAATTTCATAAAAATGTTCTTTAAAATGAAATCTTTTTCTTTTATCAAAAAAGTTTTTTTATATGTACAATACAGTATTCAATGAATTCAATAGTACACTATATGCCAATCTTTGATTACTTTTATGATTTAAAATACAGGTGAAAAGTCGGATTAATTTTCAAGAAAAAACTTTAATTGCTAAAACAACAAAACACCTTATGTTTGTAAATGCCCCTATGTAGTGGGCAAACCAGGATGACACCTTACAATTATATATAACGAGAATGTATTGTCATTAAAAGATTTTCAAAGCCACACAAACATGACAAGACTGACATGTTAATTTTTTTGTTTACACAAATGATTTATCCTTGATTTTCTCAAAGGCATGAGACATTCATTCTTTTTTCACATTTTCTTTTACCTTGAATTGAGTAAATTAGAGTTGAATTCAAGTGCAACGGTGCTTCAGCAAAAATGACAATAAAAATGTTAGGGTAGGCATGAAAAAATAGGTAGGGTAATACATGTACTATGAAACACATTATTTGTTTTGTCTCAAAATACCTTATATCTTAATATTTATAGTTTATTGGACTTAAGAATCTGTTCTGTTTGATGTGAAATTTAGTTTTATCATGGTTCGTTTGAACAATTTTCACTGTGGTGTAGATAAGAAAAAACAAAATCATAAAACATGCAAAGCAGACCGTAATAATGTATTGAGATAGAGTTGTTGAATTAAAGACAAATATATATATGCCAAAAGTCATGAAAGTATTTGGTCACTCTCAACTTTTCCATTACTTTTTATGTTGATTAACAATTAATTTAAATATTTTTGCAAAATTATTCTGAAGCCATTTTTCAGCCAATTTTAATGACTTTTCACCATTGTACCTACATGGTGTACATGATCTATAGTTATTCAAGGATGAATGGCAGAATTTTTAGAACAATTTCTGATATACATGATATAAATAATATGGATATAAACTTGATATTAAACTCTTTGTGTTGAAATAAATTATAATTTATCATTTCCTAAATGTTTCTATGCAAATATTTTTTTAAATAAAAAACTTCATTAAAATTTAAATGCAGACCACTTCAGACTACAGAGCAAAAGACAAATAGATAAGATGAGATAGATAAGATTGTTTATTCCAATTAAGATCCCTCAAGGGGCATAATAATTTAATACAATGATTTTACATGTATAATTGGGTCAAGACAAAACAAAAATATTTGTATATATATATATATAGTCTGATCAGAGCCATACCAGTATTATATTAAATTAGCAATAAATTCTTCTGAGTTCAAAACATTCTTGTATATAATTTCCTATTAGAGTTGTAATATTTATATCTTCATTTGACAACAGCCATAAAAATTTGGAGGAGTTATTCAAAGTTCTAAAGTTTATACATAAGTTATCTAATTCTAAATACAGATTGTTTCTCAAATGTTATTAAAGATTACATTCAGTTATAAAATGGCGTTCATCTTCAACTTCTCCCTGTGAACAAAATCTACAAAGGTGTTCAGATCTGTCAATATTTTATATCTGCCATATTCTATTAATAAAGGATGAGCACTAATTCTTAATTTACATAGTGCTTGTCTAATTTTAAACTTTTTATTTTCTAAATATTTCTCTTTCTCAAAACACTGTTAAAAGTAAAATAGGTGCAAAGCTTCCCCTTTTTGGTTGCTATGGCTTCATGCTGCAATTTATGCCAATACTCAATATAGTTGTCGACATAATAGTTTTTTAATATTGTTAGCTAAAGCTCCAGCTTTCATATTCAGATTAGGTATATCTAATTCATTCATTATATACTTTAAAGTAAGAACAAATGAACAAATAAGAACAATTGAAATAATTAAAAATATTTAATGAAATTTTGGTGCAAATTTTTTTAAAAATTACTTCAACATGTCATGAATAATAAATTTTAAATTATTAAATGAATTAATTTTATATAGAAAACAATGGAAAATTTTTAAGTCACCGAATACTTCTGGCGCACATCTGAAGATGACTAAGGCATGTCTAGAAAGTCAGGGGGCTTTACCATGTTTAGTAGATTTTGACCGTTGTTAATTAATGTTTAGGCCACATGATTTACCGGTAGGCCTGGGACACCCTTTAAAGTGAAATAATTTGGTTGGATACATGTATATAGGAAATAATTCAAGATAGATCTGAGTGGTCCCCTTTTTAAAAACAAATTCTGGATCCGACACTGCATACACTGGTTTCTATCATTTCATCCTACCCTATCTCTTCAGTATAATTCATTAATTGATATTTTGAAACAATCATGGATTTACATGTATTAGTTAGTCCATTTTAGTCTACAATGCATTAACAAATGAATAATTTGCCTTGTCTTACTAAATATAAGAGTATCCCCAGTCTATGGATATTCTTTAGAACTTATTAAAAACAGAGTGTATCAAACCTACAAGACTTTTATGATCAAATAGATCGGGGCTGTTTAAAATTTCCAGATTTAATTCACAAATTTCTAATGTGGTAAATAAAATGATTAACTTTGAGAGGATGTAAGAAAGTGTGATTGATCGAAATGGAACAATAGAAAAATGTGTGGAGGACATGGGTGAAGTCTTGCAGAAAATAGCAGACAAGTGTGAAAATAATCAATCATCATAGGTGCATCAGAACAAAGTATATTTAGCAGGATAGTAACTAATGAACTTTTACAACTTCAAAACCACAGCTCTTTAGTTTATTTGTAATTTGCTTTACTGTAATAGAAAATCAAATCTAAAAGACCATGTGCAATGACAATGGGTAATTAAAACAAAGTAACTACCTCTGAAAATGTATAAATTGTACAACGATCATGACGATTGTTTATGATTTCTTCTTCATGTTGCATGGCATCTAAATCGGGTATATTTTCTACTGGGGAATGAAACATACTAAAAAGCTAAGAACTTACCGATCTTCGCTGGTCTTCTTCGAATTTCTTTGAAAATATGCTTCAATCACTTTTAAAAATCACTCGTGACACAAAAATGTTAACAAATGACACTAATATTAAACTACTAACTTGTTTACTTATATTGAATTAAATCCTTAAAACAAATAAATCTGCGATGCGAATGTTGCGAAGTTTTTAGCACAATGAATTTGGATTGCGAACAACAATATTGTAGAATTTTAATTTCAAAAAAAAAGAAACATTTTACAAAATGTTGGCTTTCATTGGCTTATGAAATCCTGAAACAAAGAATAATGGTTGGTTGCCCAATCATGAGAGGGCATCACTTACTAATTAACGGGGTGGGTGGGGCTGTTCAGGTACATGTACCTGTTGAAAACGACCAGGTGTTTTCTAATTGGTTTATTAGAGGCACAGTGTGACAATTATCATGATACTAATTAAGGTCATTGTGAATCAACTTTCTGCCACTGGATGATATACATACAAATTCAACCTAGCAGTAAATCACTTTTATTGCTATTCGGGAATTTAGACATACAAAAACTTGACACTTCAAATAGACTACATGTATTTACCGTGGGAAGATATGCCTTTTTTCTAACTTTTACCAATTATTTGTTGAATTTATTAATGTCGTTTTTTTCAAATAAAATATTTGTGTTTAAACCTACATTTCTTTCCCTATAAAAAATTGCTAATGGAAGTTAAATTGTTTTGTGTTGTTCTGCAGCATATTCAAATAAAAAAAAAGAGAGAAAACGCAATTTCAAAGATGCTTATATATCCATTTGTTGTAGAAAAGCAAACATATTTTATTTACAAATGTATCTTTACTGAAATAATGTATAATAATTATTATTACAATATAATCAATAGATAATTAATAAATGAATGTACAATAAATAAATAAATACTAAATAAATACAATAAATAAATGAATAATAAATAAATAAATAAACATTGACGTTAGTTTCGTTTCGCAAAATTTGTATTTCATATTTTTACTTAAACTAATCAAATGCATTGTGGGTATGGGGAATGGGGATGGGGATGGTGTATGGTAAATGGGGAATTGCAATGGGGAATGGTAAATTCCAATGGTATAATTGAATGGCAAATGGTATATCGTGTATGGGGATGGGGATGGGGATAGTGTAAGGTGTATGGAGATGGGGATGGGGATGGTGTATCGTGTATGGGGATGGTATATGGTGTAATGGGGAATGGGGAGAGTGGGAAGCTTTTACCATACAGGGACTGTACAGACTCTCTACGTTCCTCCCTATGTTCAACTGGTCCAGACTGATGTGAAGCACCATATGGTATGCGGTCTCTTCTTCTTCATTCCCTTTTACTGGTCCAGACTGACCTGTGACAACAATAGGTCTGGCCTTTCTCAGTACTTCCTTTTTTTTAGGGTCCCGTGCGGGGCCCGGGTGGCGAATAGGCCCGCAGCAGAGCCTAGCTTGTCGTAAGAGGCGACTAAGGGTCTTGGGATTCTGACGTCGGGTCAGTGCTCAGCCCACAGAGCGACCAAGTGTGTACCCTAAGTGGCTGAATAGGGTAGCCCTCGTCCGCGGGGGTTGTCAGGTCTATAATACGGAAACCCTGACCGCCGACCATAGTGGGCCAACGTGTGTGAAGAGTGCCACGCTTCATGCACGTAAAAGACCCCTTTGTGGACCACCCAATTTTCCGCCCCTACCCACCTCTCCCCTTTTCCTGTGGTTCTTCAAAATTTACCGGTCCTTTGTGTCCCACCCCATCCCATATTTCATTTATCATCATCATTTCATGTTCATTTTATCATCCTTTTCATGTTCATCGCCTGTAAATAACCTATATAGCGTTGCACGGGCGTAAAACACCAACTCACTCACTCACTCACCCTTTTTTCAGGTGGTCCTGACCGACTTTGGGCACCGTTAGGTCTGGGCTTACTACATTCTTCCCTCTCTTCAGCTGGTGCAGGCTGACATGCGGCACCAATAGATCCGGTATCTCTAAGTTCTTCCCTCTATACAGGTGGTTTGGACTGACTTGGTGCTCCAATAGGTCCAGGCTCTCTAAATTCATCCCTCTCTTCAGTTGGTCCAGACTGACTTTGGGCGACTTTATGTACAGGGTCTTTTCTTTCTTTCTTCTCTTCTGCTGGTCCAGGCTGACTTGGAGCCTGACAATAGGTATGGGCTCTCTTTGTTTTTCCCTCTCTTCAGATGGTCCAGGGGGTCCTAGAGGTCCAGTTACTCCCTGGAAAATATCCACAATATATATGGCATTAGGACATATTGTAAAAATAATTCGCTACAACTAGTTGGACTCTTTAAGATAAAACTGACTGACTAAGGAGTTTAAATCTGTAATTATACCTAGATGTAGTTCTGCAGCAATGACCTTTTAAGTTATAAAGCTTATTTGTTACTATTCATATGTGTATTGATACCATCCATGTCTCTAAAACACAGATCTTAAATAACTTTTATGGGCGTAAAACACCAACTCACTCACTCACTCACCCTTTTTACGGATATGTTCTGGTAGGAATTCAAACAATTCAAATGCTTTAGTGACATCTTTTAGGTTCAAACATGTGTTTTAGGGTTAGGAAAAAAATGAATTTGTTTTAGACAAAAAATCGTACACGTTTGCAAAAATTTTGCCTTTTAGCGCTTTTCATACTTTATATGGTGAAAACTGATTAAGTCCCATTGTTGACCACCGTGGATGCAACTTGAGCTTGAAACCATTATTTTTTGTTTGTATAGTGGTAATTTGTCATGTTTGCAAACATTATATGCATTGATAAGTTGTTATAAGTCTACAATTGATATTGAAAGTTAAACTTTTTAGACGCTATTTTATCTTAGTTTTTACACCATTTTCGAAAAGTTTTCATGACTTGCAAACATTTCTGATAGAACATCTTAAGTCCATACATTGAAGTGATTACTTTTTGATTTTCCATCATTAACCCACCATTTCGTTTGAAATGCCTGTACCAAGTCAGGACCATTGCGATCCACCAGTTCTCCGGTATGACTGATTCGTTTTTGTCATTTTCTCTGGACTATGAGATTGATCATTCAAGTTCGGTAGTTTTGTTATTACCTTTATTTGCATCATGCGAATATTTAAAGCCATAAAATGATTATGGTTTAAAAAAGTTGGTGTTGCTTAACTTTTGGCGAGGTGTATATAATGTATATCAATAAAGAATAGATTTTAACAATAATTGCTATAAAGTCTTTTAAACATAATGAATGGATCGATTACAGCATTTGAAACACAAAGTTTATTTCATTGTGAATAATCTTTGTTAATTTAGTCAATTACACATTTTCCATTTTCAATATCGAATGTGTCTCCATTTGCAGCGACGCATGCACGACATCTCCTTGGCATAGAACGAACTAAACGACGGATACGGTCTTGTTGGATGTAATTCTACTCATCTTGCAAAGCGATTTCAAGTTTTTTAGGAATTTGAAAAGGCTGTCATTTTTAGCTCACCTGACCCGAAGGGTCAAGTGAGCTATTGTCATCGCCATCCGTCCGTCGTCCGTCCGTTACTTTTTCAAAAATCCTCTTCTCTGAACCCACTGAATGGAATTTTTCAAAACTTGGTCCAAGTATTAATCAGGGTATGATGTTTAAAAATTGTGTTCGGCTTTATGATTTGATAACAAACATGGCCGCTGTTAATAAAAAAAGAACATATGGTAAAATCACATTCAAAGACTTATAACTTGAAAACTAGAACAGATAGAAAAAATCTGAAGGATCTTAGGCTCTTCAGAACCAAAAGCTCTACAAAAGTCTCCATTGGGTCGAAGTTGTCAGATGACCCCTAATAGGGGTTATGGCCCTTTTAAGGTCAAAAATAGCGGGTTTTTTTCATGTTTTTGCCCTATAGAATATGAAAACTATTGTAGATAGAGACTAGATAATGCGTCTATGAGCCACAGGATGGCCCTCCCGTTTTTGAAATATCATTGACCCTCAATGTGTATTACTTGGGATATGGACCTTAACCAAGAAACTGATCCAAAGTGTTCATATGTAAACTATAGGTCGCTGTGACCTTATTTCTGGTGGGTGGTGCCATGTTACCATGACTCATCGAGTAGTGAAATATTGTTGACCCCTAACGTGTAGTATTCAAAATATGGACCTTAACCAAGAACTAAATCAAAGTCATTCATGCGTAAAATATAGGTCACAGTGACCTAATTTCTAGTGGGTGGTGTCACCTTACCTAAGACACATCTAGTAGTGAAATATCAATGACCCCCAACATCTAGTATCCAAGTTATGGACCTTAACCAAGAACTTATTTTTATTATAATTAACTGTTATTGTTTAATGTTATATCTTGAATGTGCTTTAAATACAGCCTAGAGGCACTCATGGAAATGTTTTTTTTTTCAATTTCAGAAATATGATATGTATAAATTAAAATGCGAATATTGTGATTTTTTTTCTGGCATATTCAACGACACAATTTTGCATTTTGTCCATAACCATCCCAAGGAAAAAGTAAATATCAAAATTAGAGTGGATAAAAAAAAGAACAAGTTTAAACATTTGAAATTTGATTTGAGACCAGAAGATGAAATTTTAAATAGAAAAAAAAACATTGTACACTCCCTGAATCATTCAACGTTCCCTTTTTAGCGTGTACCGTGTAGCGATCATTTCGCTCCGTGTACCGTGTACCGATCATTTTGCTCCGTGTACCGTGTTCCTTCCATGTACCGTGTACCGATCCGTGTACCGTTCTCCTTGAGCTATTTTCATAGAAAATCAATGTTCTTTTCTAGTGTTTAAACAATATAAGCAAACGTGTAATTGTTATTCATGGCTATATTTAAAAAAAAAATAATCGATTATCAAGACTTGCGCTCAAAGATCGATTTATTTTACTTTTCCATAGTGTTTTATTTTCTGTTCATGTTCAGTGTACATGTATGTAAAAAAATCAAATAAATTTGTTGCCAAATTGCCCACAAGATGCGCTAGTCTCACGCGAGTTGCGTGACACTCGACAGATTTGACAGCTCCTCCACTTAGTGCGACACATACACATTTTACTAAACAGTCTGCACACCAGACATCCCTTGTACAGTTACCCAGCACCACAGTGCAATGATGCTCCAGAGTGAGCCCTGCACTTTCAGTAAAATAGCTAGAATAACATTGATGGAATATGTATTACGTTGAAAAATGTTAAAATCTTCAGGTTTTCTGATTTGTTTTCTGTTCATCATGAAGTCTGTTGTTTAGGATATTCACTGAGATACTTTAAAATAATATTTCATTTTTAGAACACATGTGATATAAAACAGTGGCTAGTCCAGAGGTGTTGTTATAACTTTTAAGGATCTTAACTCTCCTTCAGATATTTTGTTTTTATCATAATAATTATTCCACCATCACCATCACCTACTTTTATATGCAAAATTACAGGACTACTGTGGAAGATTTTTACAGGGTAAGTAAGTCCAATTTTTATTTTCATGACAGGTCCAATTATTTGTTAGGAAGTGTAATGTCAGATTGTTTTTATACCCCGCCACACGAAGTGGCAGGGTATTATGTTATACCCTCACTTTTTTCGGTGTCTGTCCGTCCGTCCGTCTGTCTGTCCGTCCGTCTGTCCGTCCCCCGACGGTTTCCGACCAATAACTTGAAAACGCGTTAAAGGATTTGAATGATATTTTGCACAGCTGTTTAGTACAATAAAATACAGGTCAAGTTCGATTTCCAGCATGATCCAAAAAATAGTTTTTGAGATAGGCCACTTTGAAAAATCAAATTTCATGAAATTTTGAGTTTCCGACCAATAACTTGAAAATGCGTTAAAGGATTTGAATGATATTTTGCACAGCTGTTTAGTACAATAAAATACAGGTCAAGTTCGATTTCCACCATGATCCAAAAAATAGTTTTCGAGATAGGCCACTTTGAAAAATCAAATTTCATGAAATTTTGAATTTCCGACCAATAACTTGAAAACAGGTCAAAGGATTTGAATGATATTTTGCACAGCTGTTTAGTACAATAAAATACAGGTCAAGTTTGATTTCCAGCATGATCCAAAAAATAATTTTTGAGATAAGCCACTTTGAAAAATCAAATTTCATGAAATTTTGAGTTTCCGACCAATTACTTGAAAAGTCTTTATGGGATTCAAATGATATTTTGTACAGCTATTGAGTACAATAAAATACAGGTCAAGTTCAAATTCCAGCATGATATGAAATACAGTTTTCAAGATAGGCCACTTGGAAATCAAATTTTATGAACTTTTGATATTATAACGTGGCGGGGTATCATTTAATGTCCCATTACATGCCCTATTTTTTTGTTGTTTTTTTGTCCGACTAGTTGAGGACATGTTAAACCTTATAAAGGTTTACAGTTTATTTTATTTCAAATGATTTTACACCTCCAGTTGAATATACAACCCTGTTAGTATAATTGGTAATTACACTTGCCTGTGGCAAGAGACCAGGGTTCGATTCCCTGACAGGGTTTATACCAGCATATATATAATCAGAAATACATTAAAAGTTTTAATATTGGATTGATTCAAGTACTATAGTATCTGATATCAACCAAATAAATATAAAGTATAAAAAATCAATATATATTTTTTTTTCAGTGCACAAAATTGACAATGGATGTCTTGTTAAAGCAAAGTGCTATCGTTCCATGAAAAAAAAAATGAAAGTCCACATAATATGGAGGTATGTAACAAATATGACTTTTGCAAATGAAATAATGAATTGTTCAGTTCAGCTGAGCAGATTTATACACTATATGTAGTATAAACATTGTCATTTTGATGACTTTTTTGGGCTGAACAAATTTTATCACACCGAACAAAGCACTTTGTAATAGAAGATAACGAGATGTGGAATAAATGTATGTGACACAGCCTACAAATATATCGACAGCAATTTAAATATCCAGAACGGAAAACAGCTTTCAATGTAACCAGTCACTGCATATTATAACGAATTGGAACCAGATAAAAATATAATGCATACATGTATACGATTAAAAACCAATCCTTAGAAATGTCAAAAGACCCCCTTCTGGACATAAACAAACATATATAAAACCCATGCAACAACTAGAGATAGAATGATTTCAAACGGCAATGAAAGTTCTCCAAACAACTCTCAATATCAACTTTGTTTTACTTTGTTCTGATTTTTATTTCTTTATAATTTTAACAGCGACGTCCGTTAATGAATAATGTAACGAAAGTACACAAAATGATGCGAGAGCCAACATTTATAAGAAGACTCTCTAAGCAAAAACCTTCAAAATATTATTAGTCTACTTGTGAACGTAAATATCAACATTTGATTTTTCGAAGATTTATTTCAATGAGGAAGCTGTTTGAAACACCTTTAGATTCTGATTTACTTATGTTAATAAAGTGAACTAGAGGCTCCCAGGGGCCTGAATCGCTCACCTGATCTCTTATGCCAAAGTTTGAATAAATTTCACAAACTTTCAACTCTACAAAGTTGCAAATAATCCCTTCAGTGGTTTCAGAGAAGATTTTTGGAAATCAGTTTAAATTAATAGAAAAAAACAGTTAAAGGGCAATAACTCCTGTAAAGACCTTTTGATGCTAAACAAGAAAAGTTGCTTCGGATTTTCTCTATCTCTTATACTTTTTGAGTTATAAGCCAAAAACAATGGTCTGACCCCCCTGTTCTATTTTTAGCAATGGCGGCCATGTTGGTTGGTTGACGTGTATATAATTCACAAACTTGGTAGAGGACATCCTAAAGATCAAGTGTACCAAGTTTCAAACCAATCCCTTCAGTGATTTCAGAGAACAAGATTTTTGAAAATCAGTTAAAATTAATGGAAAAAAACAGTTAAAGGGGAATAACTCTTAAATGGCAGATCTGACCATTTTGACCCTGAAATCATTTTTGTAGATCTCAATGAGCAGAACAATTCTGCAATGCTAACTTTTCCTCTAGCTCTAACGGTGTTCAAGATATTGTCCAAAAACTGCAAAAATGGTCAATTTTGACGATTAAAGGGCAATAACTCCTATAAGGAGTCGTTTCACAACTTCGACTCAATGGAGAGATTTGTAGAGCTATTGATGCTGAACAAGGTAGGTTGCTTCGGATTTTCTCTATCTTTTATACTTTTTGAGTTATAAGCCAAAAACAATGGTCTGACCCCCCTGTTCTATTTTTAGCAACAGCGGCCATGTTGGTTGGTCGACGTGTATATAATTCACAAACTTGGTAGAGGACATCCTAAAGATCATGTATACCAAGTATCAATGCAATCCCTTCAGTGGTTTTAGAGAAGATTTTTAAAAATCAGTTAAAATTAATGGAAAAAACAGTTAAAGGGGAATAACTCTTAAACGGCTGATCTGACAATTTCGACCCTGAAATCATCTTTGTAGATCACAATGAGCTAAACAATTCTGCAATGCTAACTTTTCCTCTAAATCTAACGGTTTTCAAGATTTAGTCCAAAAACTGCAAAAATGGTCAATTTTGATGATTAAAGGACAATAACTTCTATAAGGAGTCGTTTCACAACTTTGACTCAATAAAGTGATTCGTAGAGCTTTTGATGCTGAACAAGGTAGGTTGCTTCGGATTTTCTCCATCTCTTATACTTTTTGAGTTATAAGCCAAAAACAATGGTCTGACCTCCCTGTTCTATTTTTAGCAACGGCGGCCATGTTGGTTGGTCGACATGTATATAATTCACAAACTTGGTAGAGGACATCCTAAAGATCATGTATACCAAGTATCAATGCAATCCCTTCAGTGGTTTCAGAGAAGAAGATTTTTAAAAATCAGTTAAAATTAATGGAAAAAAACAGTTAAAGGGGAATAACTCTTAAACGGCTGATCTGACAATTTTGACCCTGAAATCATTTTTGTAGATCACAATGAGCTAAACAATTCTGCAATGCTAACTTTTCCTCTAAATCTAACGGTTTTCAAGATATAGTCCAAAAACTGCAAAAATGGTCAATTTTGATGATTAAAGAGCAATAACTCCTATAAGGAGTCGTTTCACAACTTCGACTCAATGGAGAGATTCGTAGAGCTTTTGATGCTGA
The DNA here is from genome assembly GCA_963971305.1 of Arcuatula senhousia. Lineage (NCBI taxonomy): Eukaryota > Metazoa > Mollusca > Bivalvia > Mytilida > Mytilidae > Arcuatula > Arcuatula senhousia. Next base: position 28,779,843 of record OZ020314.1, on the reverse strand, counting down.
ACAAGGTAGGTTGCTTCGGATTTTCTCTATCTCTTATACTTTTTGAGTTATAAGCCAAAAACAATGGTCTAACCCCCCTGTTCTATTTTTAGCAACGGCGGCCATGTTGGTTGGTCGACATGTATATAATTCACAAACTTGGTAGAGGACATCCTAAAGATCATGTATACCAAGTATCAATGCAATCCCTTCAGTGGTTTCAGAGAAGAAGATCTTTGAAGAAAAGTTAACGGACGGACGACGGACGGACGACGGACGCTTAACGATGACAATAGCTCACATGACCCTTCGGGTCAGGTGAGCTAAAAACTTGGGTCAAAGACTTTATGCGAAACCTTCAAAAGGTTCAAACTTAGTACATAGTTGTGCCATACAGGGAAGCGTTTGTTGCAATGCCATTTACAGACAGTATTTGGTAACTTGCCTGTTTTATAAGATTTATCCTGTTGATGGAAACATAATTTACAGTCTAATTATTATGTGAATTAGAAATGTTCACTGGTGTTACAATTGGGATGGAATTATTGTATAATTAGGGAATTGCCAGATTACTTGGTGGTGGAGTTTAAAGACGAGGATGAAGGGGCTGTAATCCCAAATCATTGGCTTATAAATTTAATTGCAATAGTTTTGATAGTTTTTATTTCTTTATATTAAAGCATAAAAAAACTTGAATTGTTTTAGGTAACTTAAACTGATGTCTCCACTTCGTTTTGTGTATTTTAAGTGCTAACGAATGGTATAAGGTCAAAGGTCAAGGTCAACCATTTACTGTGGACACATTGTCTTGCAGTGACATTCCTGCATACTAAATATCAAGGCCTATGTCAAAAGACAAAAAAGAATACAACGTGGTTTTGCAGTTTGTAAGGGGTCCTGTTTTCTGCATTAAAATCGCCGATAAAACCATAAATAGAGCTTAGAAGTTCATACTAATATAAATAATTCTTTCAAATCATTTTCAGTGCGAATTTTCTCGTATAAAGGCTTATATTTGAAGTTCATTTTTTCATCTTCCTTTTTCCACAATTTTAAAGTGCCTCTCTTAACCACGCAGCATGGCGGTAGAGATGGAATGGTCCCCGTCACAGAGGATTGTTATTGCTCCCGCCAGAAAGATCAACTCGGTGGTAGCGATATTGCACCAGAGGGTTTTGGCGTCAGTGCCAGTATAAGTCGCTCATAAACATGAAAGGGCAATGCGTCGTATCTGGTTACATGAAGGCAGACCGAGAGGAATGATCTATGAATCCTACAGAAACTAAAAAAAAGCTAAAAACGATTTCCGAAATGTCCAGCGTTGTGCGGCCGAAAAGTTCCTTAAAAAGTCAATTGATGATATAAATGAAGCGGCAGATTGTGACATTCGTCTCTTCTGGAGGTTAATGAAACGTTCAAAACCGTCAAAGCGAATTTATCCAGAAAAAGTTTACAACGACAAACTTGGTAACACCCCAGAGACGGTAGCTGAGACTTTCAAGGAATACTTTATGGACTTGTATAGTGAAACTGAAAATAATGACTTTGACTCCAAAAACAAGCATTACGTAGAAAAGACTTATGAAACTATTCACAAATCTCTAGTGCGAGGTGATATTCTCCCAGGTGGTTCTATAACAGATGATGAAGTATCCAACATAGTTAAAAATCTAAAGCGCAGAAAAGCAAGTGGTATTGACCGAATTCAACACGAACACATCCTGTATGGTGGTAAAGCTATTATAAAGTTTTTAACATATCTTTTTAACATTATTGTTGAAACTGCCGAACTACCTACAGTCTGGAAGCATGGACTTATTGTTCCCCTATATAAAGGCAACAATAAACCGAAACACCTACCGGATAGCTACAGACCCATCAGTCTTCTTTCATGTTCTCTTAAAATATTTGAACGTGTTTTATACTCTCGAATTCTGGATAAAGTCTCAGAGAACATGAACTTTCCTAACCCCCAACAACAAGGGTTTCAAACAGGGCTCAGTTGTCTCACTGCGTCATTTTATTTACATGCAACGGTGTATTTTAACTTAGATTTGTCAAGTAAAGTATATGCAGCTTTTATGGATAGTCGAAAAGCCTTCGACATAGTGTGGCGAAAAGGATTATTAGTCAAATTAAATAAATTAGGTGTGAAAGGTAAATTGTGGCAATTGTTGATAACCATCATGTTAATACATATAGTGCTATCATTGTAAATCAATGTCAGTCTGTGTTTTTCATGTAAATGAAGGTGTTCGCCAAGATGGTGTTCTTTCTGGTTTACTTTATTTAGTTTTTATTAACGATTTAATAAATGATCTTCAGAATGTAAACTCAAATACTGGTGCTAATAATGTTGCAAGTTGTGCCCCTTCATTAGCTGATGATAATGCCTTTATTAGTACAACCCCTGTTATGTTACAACGTATGCTTGATGTCTGCTACAAGTTCTCAAGAATGTGGCGATTCACATTTAACGCACAGAAGTCATACATTGTGATATTCACGACTAACCCGAGGTCGGATACATCCAGCTTAAACTGGACTATAGGACAAAAATGTATTCCTATTTCAAAAAACGTTACTCATCTTGATATTATCTTAAGCGCTAACTTGAAAGCTCACGAAAGAACTCTTAAAGACTGTCAAAAAGGAAAAAAATACGTTTTTTGCGCTGAGTGGAATTTCCACGGACTCAACAAACCCGTGTAAAAAGTACTTGTAAAACTATATTCTCTGTTGTCCTGCCATCTACACTGTACGGTTGTGAACTTTGGACTAACCTTAAAGCACAAGACTGGTCTGCTCTTAACCGATTACAACACATGATAATCAAAAACATTTTGAAGCTCAAAATTACTACACGCTCAGACATGTGTGAGAGTATTCTAGGCATTCATCCTATCACAAGTGAGATTGATAAACGAAAGCTATTCTTTCTTCAAAAACTGAGCAATTTGGATAATAAACACTTATCAAAAGCTATCTTCTTAAATAGTCTGTTTTCGTATCTGATGGATCCCATTAGTAAACACCTTGGTTATGTTCCAGATATTATAACCTTACTATATAAATATAACCTACATGAATACTTACTTGAATTTACTCAAAATGGACATTTCCCATCCAAGCAAGAATGGAAAAAGATAGTAACATAGAGCGTGTCTAACATACAATCTAACGAATGGTCTACCCGCATAAATAATGATAGTGACTTTGTTAAATTTAGAGAAATACACGATACTGTAACATTGGCAGAATTCTATAACAGAAAATGAAATAAAGAGATCTTTTTTTATTACCAAACTTTTAACAGATGTCCCAAGTGTTAGCTCAACAATGTTATGCAAAATCTATGATCGACAATACGTAGACGTATGGATGATGGATGATGATGGTCTCACCATTTCTATTTCATCACTTCACCAGCAACATGATCATGATGAAGTTGATGACCATCTACAAGAATTCTTGAGAGAAGCAGAATTTGATGACATAACACCTATAGACATTTCCCATGATGAAACAATGCCATCAATCCAGCGGTCAATTTGAAGGTAACAATACAAGAAATGACGATGAAAATACCAATGTTGATGTCTACAAAACAATATCCTTGAAAATGAAGAAATTTGTAGTACCGCCTCTGATTTACCGACACCCAAACCCAGCTCAAGGAAGAGATGATGACATAACATATTTAAAAGAAATACTCCTAGATGTTTTGGTCACGGTCGCTTTCCAGATAAAGAATACAAAGAAAGAATATTATTTGCTCCGGACCATAAAATATCAAAAAAACCTTTTGATGTTGATGAATACTAATCCTGAGTTTCCAAGCCTTCACCTTAAACAATCAAAAATCAACAAACAAACCTGTTGTCAGCTTACAAAGATGCCGGAATACTCCATCTTTGTAAATACATGAAAGATTCAGACAAAAAGGGGGACTGGACAGACTTGTTATCTACAAATATTGAGACAGCCGCAAGGTACATCAAGCGATTGGCATTAGCACTTCATTTTGCATTCTTTCTATCAACATCAACACCTAAAGAAATGGAAGCCGAAGAATTCTTAGAAGATATACAGACTGGGGATCTTGACGAACTGAGAGGAAAATGGTACAAAAGACATCAAGATTTTATGGCAAAAGGAAAGGATAACAACGCTACATTTGCACTTCATGCTGACATGATGCGTCATGCAGGTGAAATAATAAGAATTGGAATAGATAAACGTGTTGGTGGCCATGATGGGTATACCCTTCTCCTTGGTTGCACCAAGTCTTCACTGCCGTTTTCCTTCTCAAATGGTGCAACATCGTATGCTTCATTTTGTACAGACTTATTACATGAACACTATTCAGCTGGCATAGTTCAAAATATGAAAAAAATTCTATTCAGCACACCACACAAAGATAGTACTGTTAACATACACTCGATACCCGACGTGAGATGGATCATCAAGATGCTATTAAAGGCTTCAGGCCAAGATCAACGATAGAGTCAGTCATTCCACGGATGGCAATAGTATACCATTTCACTGATGTACAGAAAGCAAGAAGCTGCTTCAACACTTCAGAGCTTAATATAATTAGCTCCAAAGATACGGAGGATGATGATAGTCAAGGCTCATTTCTTGACGGAAATCATGGAAAGGTAGCTTTGAACTATTCCGTAAATGAAAAAGATTTAAAATTTATCATTCCTACTTCGAAACTGATTCTTAGAGTAAATGCCTTATCCATGCATGAAGACGCTGTTCCAGCAAACGTATATGGGCAAAAAAATTAAACCTCTTTCCGCTGCTATCCTTGTTAAAGACTCATATTCTTCTGGGCAATTCATGGTTATCATATAGGCCTGCCAACAGAAGTTGTTTAACCTGACTCAAGATGATATTGCAAATCTGGAAATAGTAGAAGGACCAGTCTGCCTGTTGCAGCGTTTAAGTAAATTTATTTATTTTGACACCCAAATATATACTCTAGAATAATTCGACCAGTGCATATATGAGTCACTTTCTTATTACCAGTCGTCGTCATACCACACCTGCGGCGTAATAACCTTCCGTCAGAGTTCTCCCTAATACATTTTTAGAATTTTCTACAGCAGCTTTGTCCCCGATTTGCACTACATGACATGTTACAATCTATAAACAAGAGGCTCCCAGGAGCCTGAATCGCTCACCTGGTCTTGATGTCAACCCTATGAAGACTTTTGAATAGCTAAATGAGCTGAATGTTTATAAGCATGAAAAATCTTTTCTCTATTTGCAATTGCTTTAATTCTAAATAATCAAAAAACACTAAGGGGCTGTAACCCCTATAAGGGGTTATCTGACAACTTTGACTTTATGGAGATTTTTGTAGAGCTAAATGAGCTGAACATTTAAGCAAGCAACAGCTTTTCTCTATTTACAATAGTTTTCATTCTTTTGGCCAAAAACACTATTTTTTGCCTTTAAGGGGCTGTAACCCCTATAAGGGGTAATCTGACAACTTTGACCTTATTGAGACTTTTGTAGAGCTAAATGAGATGAACATTGAAGCAAGCAACAGCTTTTCTCTATCTACAATAGTTTTCATTCTATAGGCCGAAAACATGCAAAACCGCTATTTTTCACCTTTAAGGGGCTTTAACCCCAATAAAGGATCATCTGACAACTTTGACCTTATGGAGACTTTTGTAGAGCTAAATGAGCTGAACATTTTAGCATGCAACAGCTTTTCTCTATCTGCAATAGTTTTCATTCTATAGGCAAAAAACACTATTTTTTTGCCTTTAAGGGGCTGTAACCCCTGTAAGGGGCCATCTGACAACTTTGACCCTATGGAAACTTTTGTAGAGCTAAATGAGCTGAACATTTAAGCAAGCAACGGCTTTTCTCTATCTACAATAGTTTTCATTCTATAGGCCAAAAACATGCAAAAACGCTATTTTTCACCTTTAAGGGGCTGTAACCCCTATAAGGGATCATCTGACAACTTTGACCTTATGGAGACTTTTGTAGAGCTAAATGAGCTGAACATTTAAGCAAGCAACAGCTTTTCTCTATTTGCAATACTTTTCAGTCTATAGGCCAAAAACACTATTTTTTGCCTTTAAGGGGCTGTAACCCCTATAAGGGGTCATCTGACAACTTCGACCCTATGGAGACTTTTGTAGAGCTAAATGAGCTGAACATTTCAGCAAACAACAGCTTTTCTCTATTTACAATAGTTTTCATTCTATAGGCCAAAAACATGTAAAAACGCTATTTTTCACCTTTAAGGGGCTGTAACTCCTATAAGGAATCATCTGACAACTTCGACCAAATGGAGACTTTTGTAGAACTTTTGATGCTGAAGCAGTAGCGTTGCATCAGATTTCATCTATCTCTTATACTTTTTGATTTACAAGCCAAAAACAGTAGTCTGACCCCCCTGGTCTATTTTTAGTAACGGTGGCCATGTTTTTTGACGGATCAAAAATTGAAACACAAGTTTGGTGCAGGACACCCTAAGGATCATTCATACCAAGTTTCATTAAATTCTGTTCAGTAGTTTCAGAGGAGAAGATTTTTGAAAAATTGTTAACAGACGACGACGACGACAACGGACGCCAAGTGATGGTAATAGCTCACCTTTTCGGTCCAGGTGAGCTAAAAAATTTGAATGAAATCTTAATCGTGCTACTTTCATTTTAGCTACAAAAATGTAACTCATTTGACATCTTTGATTGGGCGGAGCTACAATGCGGTCCCATTGCTCGTAACGGAGCAACGAAAGCGAAATCACACCGGGTGCAATTCAATCCATTTAACGTCAAATTTGGTATTAAAATATCGCTTATAGTATTTAAACGACGAATTCAGTTTAATTTTTCCGACATTTTGCACAGTTTAAAAGACTTTCGTAAATATCAATTTTTGGTCGAAAGTCATAAAATTTCAAAAATTCTGATCCTGAACTTCATTATTATCAATCGACTTTTGTGTGCCCGTTTATAATTGAGCTTTAATTTATTCTAATATGTGTAACAAAATAGTCTATTAACCTTGAAATAGAAGTAGTTCTAGGTCTTCGGAAATCTCCAGGACCAAAGAATTTACTAAAACCAAGCTTTATTGAACCGGAACGTTGCCGTTACATTGCCCCCGTCTTTAAAAAGTTGTCCGACCCCGGACACATTCAATAAATATAATAAATATTACCATATTACAAATTTAAAAATCATCATTCATCATTTTATAAGTTAATACCAGTATTTACGGTAGTTTTGTTATATCTTAATTTACCTACCTAACACATAAAAATAGTAAAAAAATCATATAATGTAATAATACTTATGCTTTTTACATATATACATCATTGGAACATTTAAAAGTCCATTGTATAACTAATTGTCTATTGGTAAAAGTCCAGGTCCATACCATATACCCACCCTCCTAATCCAAGAAGTCGTCTGTGTCTGTTTCTTTTAGTAGGTGGTCTTCGTCCTCCGTCGTCTGAGTGTGAATCTGTTATGATGATGCGTCGGGTATGTGTAGATGAGTTGAGAATTACTACTCTTCTGTCCCCTGTTTGGGTCTCGTCCTCCACGCTTACCTGCTGCTAACCCTATGACAACCAACATCTGCATTCATCTGAGAGATAGAAATCCCTAATTTGTCTATGAGCGCATGATTTCTTCCATAAAATTTCTAGAGTGAAGACAGCAACATAACTTTGTGTTAGCAATTTTTGTGTCAGACATGACGCTCTGCCAAGAAAGTGGATGTAAGACCTGTAAGCTCTGGGATAACAATTCAATTATGATATGTATACTCCATAAGCTGAAGCGGACGAAATGAGACATATACTTTCTTGTGAAACTTATTTATTTGTAGGTGGATATGATTTCTCATTGGTATTTATAATGCATCCCAAATCTTGAACAAGCTGTAATTTTCAACCTGTTTTCCTTTTAAGATCAAGCAGTAACTACAAAGCCTATAGCAGTAACATACCAGACTTCCTGACCAATAGACGTAGGCATGTAGTTGAGCATTGCATGAAGAGATTATGCTCAAGTGAGGCATTCTCTGAGGATAGCATTTCATTGATTAATGATCAGACCTTTGAAGTAAGAAGTCATGACACCAAGAATATGGTTGACTTGGGCAGTGAAGATACATTTCCATATTGCCAGTGTGATGACTTTAGAAAAAACTACCTTCCATGCAAGCATTTTTTTTGCGGTATTTGAAAATACGGGTAAAACCTGGGATGACTTATCTAAACTTTATAGAGAAAGTCTATTCCTCAATTTAGATTGTGATGCATTGCAACATTACAACGATTGCAAAGATTTCAGAATCCAAGAGAATACCACAACTGTTACAGAAATAAACAGTCAAGGTTCTACAGACTTGACAAAATCACTTCGATATCATCAAAATGAAGTATTGTCAGAGTTGAAGGCTTCTCAATCATTGGTATATAATACTAGTGATATTGAAGTATTAACCTAAGCCAAGGACACCATACTGAAATTAAAAGAAATTCTGTCAAAGGGTTGTGATACCGAAGATGGTCTTCCGCTAACCTTTACCACGGAAAAGGAGACCCATCGAGATGAAATTTGCCCAGAGGGTTGGAAAGAAAGACTCCATTGTTAAGAATATACTTGTACAGGTATGTTGATAATTACATCCAGTTAAACTTGTTGCAAGACAAATTGTTTTTCAATCTGTACATTCATATGTCACACTCAGGTTCACCTTTGTGTTTTAATTGATTTCGCTGGAAACTTCATGTTGGATCTTCATATAATTTTATACACTCATTTTAATATAAGCATATAGATTACAACCACCCTAAGAATAAAGATGTGTCAACATACACTCAGTGGAACATCCGTCTCTGACAACGTTTTTTGTTTTGTGCACTTGAATATATTCAGACTGTATCATAATTTAACTACAATAAAACTTAAAATTCCAAATCTGATATCTTATAAACATGATAAAGTTATTTTAAAAAAATATTTTGAATGTTCATATCCCTTTGCCACGACTAAGCTTGTCTGTTCAGTTGTAGAGAGTTTGTTTTTTTGGTACTCATAAACTTACTTATAGCTGTACGTGTATTTTTTTCAGGTTTACCATTGTCTGAACTGGCACAGAAAGAGATGCCAGAACAAAAAACACTAGGTATGTACATGTATTTATGGAATGCCAGTGTCAACTGGATTGGTAATTAAATAATTTTAGTTTTTCATTGCTTTGTGTTGTAAGAGTTTATATTTCAATAAACTGAATTCATGAAATGTTGGGCCCATTGATGCAGAACTTTTAAATACTTTTGAAATATTTGAAATTATCATTTGAAATTATCATGTAGTATAACACAAAAATAAAACCAAGATATATATTCCATCTTTTCTGTTATCTGTACATTGCTTTTTGGGGCACTTTTTATTGTTTTATTAATTTTAAACTTTTTGAAAAGTTTTGATAAAACTCTAACTTAAAAGGAAGTACATCATATAAGGGAGTGCATGAGGTCACGGGCCTATGTAGAACTGTCCTAATAATGTACATGAGATAACCGGCCTGTGTAGAAATATCCTAATACATGTACATGAGGTCATGGGCTGTGTAGAACTGTTCTAATACATGTACACGAGGTCACAAGCCTTTCTAGATCTAATCTAATACATGTACATGAGGTCACGGGCCTATGTAGAACTGTTCTAATACATGTACATGAGGTCATAGGCCTGTGTACAACTGTTCTAATACATGTACATGAGGTCACGAGCCTTTCTAGATCTGTTCTAATACATGTACATGAGGTCACGGGCCCATGTAGAACTAAGCGTTGCACGGGCGTAAAACACCAACTCACTCACTCACAGAACTATCCTACATCATGTACATGAGGTCACGGGCCTATGTAGAACTGTCCTAATACATGTACATGAGATCACTGGCCTGTGTACAACTGTTCTAATACATGTAAATGAGGTCATGGGCCTGTGTAGAACTGTCCTACAGCATGTACATGAGGTCACGGGCCTATGTAGAACTGTCCTAATACATGTATATGAGATCACGGGCCTGTGTACAACTGTTCTTATACATGTACATGAGGTCACGGGCCTGTGTAGAACTGTTCTAATACATGTACATGAGGTCACTGACCTTTTTAGATATGTTCTAATACATGTACATGAGGTCATCATCATTTCATGTTCATTTTATCATCCTCTTCATGTGCATCGCCTGTAAATAACCTATATAGCGTTGCACGGGCGTAAAACACCAACTCACTCACTCACTCACATCACAATCGATATAAGAATATTGGATTTTTATTAAATCTTTTCGTAGCTAGAAAACAGTGAGTTGGTTATAGGTATTTACCACAGGTCAGCTCATTGGACACTGATTGTAAGGTGTACACATTTTACATTTTTTAAGAAGTTTAATTTTCATCCTAAACATATTCTGAGATTGGAATTTTAAACATGGTATGAGGTCACAATGAACAAGTGAAAGTTAGTTAGTTAGTGCTAGGCACCATAACCATACAGAGCTGTCAATTTCAATGGAGGTGAAAGCTTGACCTTGTGAAAATCATTAACCTTGAGCACTGGTTACTGATAAACCTAATTTCACCACTAGGGTTGCAACCTTTTTTTTGGTTTGTTAAATACTGTCTATTACCTTAAAAACCTAATTTCACCACTAGGGTTGCAACCTTTTTTTTTGGTTTGTTAAATACTGTCTATTACCTTAAAAGGTCATTATTCTGGATTTAAATAGATGCCTTCATTTGTCTTTTTAGGTTGCTGATATGAGACAAGGAACACTCTTTTTTTACAACCCTGCTGTTGAGCAATCTTTGGAAATGAGAAAAATATTATATACCTGGAAGTAAGGAAACAATTAATTGAAGTGTCCCCTGCAAAGTGTTGCAGATACTAGATATAGGAGTCACTCGGGCACTATCCATTGTGATGTGGCATGCTGTGTCCTGTGACATCACTACATGCTTCAGACTCCTGAAAATTTGCATGCAGCTTTATCCTTATGGTCTTACTATATGGTGTAAAGCAAAAAAAATCCTTGTGTAAGACTGCAATACTATAGTACTTTATGGTGTAAAGTGATTTTATACCTGTAAGTTATCTACTTCCTGTTTACCAAATATTTTAAGAAACAACTATGCAAGATATTTGAGAATTTTAATTTGCATATTGTTAAGCACTTCATGATTTATGAAATATGTAGGGTCAACTTTGTATGACAAAATTACCCATTACTTTACACTTTGGGTATACTTAATACTGTTTCACCTGCATACATGTGCCATTTGTAAGTGTGTATAAAAAATAATAACATCACACTTTCTGTAAATTTTCTCTTTAACTTATAGCACTATCAAAACAGATCAGATAGAAAGATAACAAGTATTAACTGTGATTGCAAGCAAGTCACAAAGTCCCCCAAACGACCCGTATTTGCCACTATTCTCTTCAGCATGTCAAAAAACCCCTAAATATAAATTTTCATGTAAATCGGAGCACTTTGAAAATTTCGACCCGATTATCTCCCTTGAGAAATCACATTTTTATTTATATCTCGAAAACCGTAAATATCGCTTCAAAATTTTTTTTCATATTATGAAAGAGAATGTTTTGCTCTATCAACCTACAAAATTTCAGAACCCTGCGCACCTAGGTTACCGAGATATTGCAATGTCCAATATTTAGTCCATTTTCCTGTTTCCATGGAAACGGCGGCCATTTTGAAAAGTCTGATTGTCAACGAAGCTTCCTTTCTTTACTATCTATTATCCTGCCAAGTTTCATATTGATATGTGGAGTCGTTTTCTCTGGGATCTCCGGACAAGTTCACGACTAAGTGGAAGAATCGGAAGAAGAAGAAGAAGAAGAATAATAATAATAAGAAACGGTGCAAAAACAATAAGTCCCCAAACGTTGTTTGGGGGACTTAATAACAATGCCCTTGCTCACAAGTTTCAAAAGTTATTCTTTGTATTTATTCTCATAGATAACTCAAAAAGCATTCCCTGTGATTTCCAGGAAGGAACTAAGAAAAAAGTTTATAAAGGTAATAGTAAATTTAACATAAACAATGTAAATAAACTTTTAAGGGCATATCGCCTCTGATTAGTCTTGAAAAGAAGACAGTGAGTGAGTGAGTTGGTGTTTTACGCCCGTGCAACGCTATATAGGTTATTTACAGGCGATGAACATGAAAAGGATGATAAAATGAACATGAAATGATGATGATAAATGAAATATGGGGGTGGGGAGGGACACAAAGGACCGGTAAATTTTGAAGAACCACAGGAAAAGGGGAGAGGTGGGTAGGGACGGAAAATTTAGCCTATGTGGTGCACTACTGGGCGGTCCACAAAGGGGTCTTTTACGTGCATGAAGCGTGGCACTCTCCACACACGTTGGCCCACTGTGGTCGGCGGTCAGGGTTTCCGTATTATAGACCTGACAACCCCCGCGGACGAGGGCTACCCTATTCAGCCACCTAGGGTACACACTTGGTTGCTCTGTGGGCTGAGCACTGACCCGACGTCAGAATCCCAAGACCCTTAGTCGCCTTTTACGACAAGCTAGGCTCTGCTGCGGGCCTATTCGCCACCCGGGCCCCGCACGGGACGAAAAGAAGACATACACCCAGGCGTATCAAAAAGTATTTAGTGGATGTTTTGTTTTTGTTTCTTTTTGGAAGTTTGGATTTCTGCTATATTTGTATATGATTCAATATCTTAAAAATTGCTACAACCTTTCATTCTTAGTTTAGAATGAAATAAATAACTAGAGGCTCCCAGGAGCCTGAATCGCTCACCTGATCTCTTATGCCAAAGTTTGAATAAATTTCACAAACTTTCAACTATACAAAGTTGCAAATAATCCCTTCAGTGGTTTCAGAGAAGATTTTTGGAAATCAGTTTAAATTAATAGAAAAAAAAAGTTAAAGGGCAATAACTCCTATAAGGACCTTTTGATGCTAAACAAGAAAAGTTGCTTCAGATTTTCTCTATCTCTTATACTTTTTGAGTTATAAGCCAAAAACAATGGTCTGACCCCCCCTGTTCTATTTTTAGCAATGGCGGCCATGTTGGTTGGTTGACGTGTATATAATTCACAAACTTGGTAGAGGACATCCTAAAGATCAAGTGTACCAAGTTTCAAAGCAATCCCTTCAGTGGTTTCAGAGAAGAAGATTTTTGAAAATCAGTTAAAATTAATGGAAAAAAACAGTTAAAGGGGAATAACTCTTAAATGGCTGATCTGACCATTTTGACCCTGAAATCATTTTTGTAGATCTCAATGAGCTGAACAATTCTGCAATGCTAACTTTTCCTCTGGCTCTAACGGTGTTCAAGATATTGTCCAAAAACTGCAAAAATGGTCAATTTTGACGATTAAAGGGCAACAACTCCTATAAGGAGTCGTTTCACAACTTCGACTCAATGGAGAGATTTGTAGAGCTTTTGATGCTGAACAAGGAAGGTTGCTTCGGATTTTCTCTATCTCTTATACTTTTTGAGTTATAAGCCAAAAACAATGGTCTGACCCCCCTGTTCTATTTTTAGCAACAGCGGCCATGTTGGTTGGTCGACGTGTATATAATTCACAAACTTGGTAGAGGACATCCTAAAGATCATGTATACCAAGTATCAATGCAATCCCTTCAGTGGTTTCAGAGAAGAAGATTTTTGAAAATCAGTTAAAATTGTGGAGGTTGAGATTGGATATTGGGTCTAGTAGGATACGAAACAGTCGGATTGGGTTAGTTGGACGTAGATGTAGTAACAGGGGCAGGTGTCGACTGTCCTGTTCTGATAGGATATCCAACTGTTGTCAATGGCCTACTTTGACTAGTACATGTTACTGGATGTGAACTTGTAAAGTTTGGAGCATTCACATTTAGTCTGTAGCTTTGCAACATCTGTGGTCTATCAGATTGTGTCACACTATAAGATTGAACATATTCCTGTGTTCGTTGAAAACGTACGCTTGCAACAGATTCATTGTCATCTTGGAAGGTTTCACTTTCCATAACTCGGATTTCTGTTTCTAGTGTTTCAGCCTCCTTCTTGGTCTCTGTAAACTTATGTTCAGTTTCTAATTCGTTTCTAACTTCGTTTTTAATAACTCGGTTTGCTGTTGAGCATACTTTGTCTTAGTAGCTTCTAGTTGTGCTCTCTTACGTAACAAAGTTGACCTAGTTGATGATGAACTTGACCTAGACCTCTGAGATTGAGTGTCGCACTCATGATCACATCTGGGTTGATTATCAGTCTGATTATTCAATGCCCTCATAACAGCTTCTTTAACTTTATCGTATGACTGTAGTTGTGCAAGACGTAGTTCCTCGCCATCTCTAGTTCTGGATCTCACAAGAAAGTCTACATACTGAGAATTAATGTTCTCGTAATTTGAGAAGTTCTGATTGATGTAGCCATTTATTGCCTCCTTATCTTCAGATAAACTATCATACAAGGCGGAGATGGGCTTTCGAATGTCATTTTCCAGTGTTGCCAGGTTGTGTCTAAATATAGTAACATTGTTTGTCTTGAAAAATATCACCGGCTGCAGGCGTAAGGTTCCTTTGACGTAAAGGATAGCCAGATGACATCTTTGGTTACGACTTCCTATCTTTACCACTGCTAGTTCTAGGCAAAGCTTTTTGACTGATCTGGCGCAAGAGAAAAGGGAAGACAAAATCCAATTGATGATTTATTTCCCACTGATGAACAAATCTCCTGAGAGGGTAAAAAACTGAAAGAAACAAAAATATCAGAAATACAATGGCGATCGACTAAATTAACAAATGATATCATAAAAGTCTAACATAATATGTATGGTAAACACAATAAAGTACTCATATTTGTTTGTAAAGTATGCATGAAAATAGTGCGTGTTTGGTGAACGTTTCATTAAATCCACTGATGAGACAAGTATTTAATCCGGTAAGTATCAACATATTAGATGTAACAAGTCAAGACCAAATGTGTCTCATCTAAATAATAAACAGAAAAAAGTTTTAACTCTCGCAATGAAAATTACTTAAAATATCAAGGCATGGCAAAAAACAATCAATGGTGTATGTGTATAATATATCAGACAATCAGTGATAAATAACCACTACAAAAACATAGAATATACATGTAAAAACATCTAATCAGATTTGCATATGTATGACAGTGATGATAAGAAAACAGAAAAATCAATCGGCAGAAAACCTACTGTGAATTACACTGTGAACAAAGGGTTAATATCTAGGACATACAAAAAATCGTCGAAAATGACCCTTCTATATAGAAAAATTTATAAAAAGAGGAATGAATATGTGGTAATAAAATGTATAAAAGGTAAAGTATTCATATAAAACTTGTGTACACCTTATAAAAATGACAAACAGAAGTTACATGACAAAATGAGGTCATGGGGTGCTGGAGTGTAAAATACTCAAAAATCTTTATCGTGAAGGAGCTGAACCAAAAGCAATGGATATGATAACTTTTATAAACATGAATAAACTTACACTTTGGTGCCATGAGGCTCTCTAAAGATGTATAAAGTCACAAAATTTGCAAAAACATGTGAGGCAATGTTGCCGGAAAATGTAAAAATCAAACTATTAAAAAACCAATGACGGAAAATTATGCAAAAATTATTCGGAATCCAGCATAGTGATGTCTGTGTAAGACATATTTTGTGACAATGGTATTGCAAAAAGGGATAAATGTTCATTCTTCATAAATTTATGAGTGAGTGAGTGAGTGAGTTGGTGTTTTACGCCCGTGCAACGCTAAATAGGTTATTTACAGGCGATGAACATGAAAAGGATGATACAATGAACATGAAATGATGATGATAAAAAATAATCATACATGTAAATGTACAATGAATAAAAATGCTTCTTCTAAACAAAACTGTTTCTATTATTCATTAAACCCATTGATATTATATTTTTCAGGCTGAATACTAATAAGGAGATAAACAAGATGACTGACAATTTTCTCCTACCGAGGCTGTTTGAGGAGGAGGAGATGACATCTCAGAATTCTGGTGGTCAGGAGGAGATGACATCTCAGAGGTCTGGTGGTCAGGAGGAGATGATGGTGATGTCATTCTCTCTGAGGTCTGGCCATGGTTCCCATCATCAGTAGGTCGGATGCTGTGTGGAGAGGTCTGGCTTGGGCTGGAACACGACGGATTCTGTCTTGAAGCTGTGTACGGTATACTTGTCATGCTTGTAGAAAGTGAGCTTGAAGGAGAATACTAAAATGAGAAAATTATTAAAAAAAAAACAGTGAAAAGATGTAGTATACAGGTACCTGCTGTGTCACAAATAAATTAATTCACTCATGTATATTATATACTTCACACAGTGTGCATGTAACATTAAATATTTTATTGAATAATGCAAGGTCCCCTCTATTTAAATAAATAATTTCATGTGCTATTCATACATTTGTATTTTATTGAAAGTGAAATCTAATAATTTGAAAAAATAAGTTATTTCAATTTGTTTCACTCTTGAGATGTAAAATAAGTGTACACAAATGACAGTATCATTATACACTAACCATCCATTTACATGTGCAGCATAATGTTCAAATTGAAAATAAAGGGATGTGGAATAAGTGCACACGACACAACTCACACCATCAATAAGCAGAAATTTAAAAACCCCAATGAAAAACAGCAAGCAACCTTCAACAAGGCTCTTGAAGGAAAAGGGGGATGTGATAAGTGCATTCACTGAAAAAAAGGTAAAGCTTTGTTTTGATTTTACATGGTACAATCTGGTCAAGAATAGTGGCTACCCTTGTTATATTATTTTTTTTCATTGTCAGTCCACAAGGTACATGTATGGCACCAACAGAAAGACCGAAGGAGGAAATGACAGATTTGTGATTGTCAATGATTTCCTCGTTAGACAGTGTTGTAGCCTTGTATGTGGTGCTCAACTCCCAATTCAGCTGTCAATATAGTGTTTCTTGCACACAAAAATGATATTATTTGGTGCTCTGTCGGCAGGCACATCAACATATTTGAGTGAGTGAGTGAGTTGGTGTTTAACGCCCGTGCAACGCTATATAGGTTATTTACAGGCGATGAACATGAAGAGGGTGATAAAATGAACATGAAATGATGATGATAAATGAAATATGGGGATGGGGTGGGAAACAAAGGAACGGTAAATTTTGAAGAACCACTGGTAAAGGGGAGAGGTGGGTAGGGGCGGAAAATTTAGCCTATGTGGTGCACTACTTGGCGGTCCACAAAGGGGTCTTTTACGTGCATGAAGCGTGGCACTCTCCACACACGTTGGTCCACTATGGTCGGCGGTCAGGGTTTCCGTATTATAGACCTGACAACCCCCGCGGACGAGGGCCACCCTATTCAGCCACCTAGGGTACACACTTGGTCGCTCTGTGGGCTGAGCACTGACCCGAGGTCAGAATCCCAAGACCCTTAGTCGCCTCTTACGACATGCTAGGCTCTGCTGCGGGCCTATTCGCCACCCGGGCCCCAACATATTTGTCACTCAGGTCAAAAGTAATGAGAAATTGTAAAATTTGACGCTTTAAGGACCATAACTCCTAAAAGAAATGGTCCTACAGCTTTTACCTAATTACAGGAAATGAAAATCTTGATGTGCTTAATCATATGCAATTTGTTATTGACAAGATGTTGACATGTCAAACTTTTACTTCAGAAAGTAATTACTATCGTGTAATTGAAATGCAATGGTCAATTTCCTGCACTGGTATAAGCTGAGTTAAGGTTTACTTTTCTTGTAGATTTTTTTTTGTGTATAGCTGCTTTTCTTAATTAAACATAAACATGTACCTTGAATTATAATCTGATCTCGGAAATGTGCCACCAAAAAGTTGCTACAATCCTGCTGTATCCTGATTCCTTGAAGCACCAGTTTCCAACACTTCTGCTTTCGGAAAAAAATATTTAAAGGTTCCCTGATAATCATTTCACATTTTTACAGGTTTCGAGTTAACACATATTGTGAATTTGGAGTTTTCGCATTTTCATCTTTGACTGTCCGATATGCATTAAATTATGGTCAATTCAGGTGTAATTTTTCGTTGTCGGAAACCATTTAGCGATTTCTTTAAATTTTGTCAATAAGTGTGTGGTTTTATATTATTTTACAAATTTCCTGAAGTATTCAGTTAGGGAACGTTTCTTTTGTCCACCAGAATAAATTATACAGATTATTAGAAATACCACCCCTTAAGCATTAAAGAAGCAGAGGTACCAATGGGATATCCGAATGTCAAAAGTCCGAAAGGGCAGAGACAAAACCAGTAAACACCAACAAGAACGGGACAAAAACAAACAACATGTAAAACACAAAATAACTGAATATCAATCAACAACGCGAACTCCAGTCGAAACAAGAGTGAACTCAGGTGCTCCGGAAGAGTTAGCAGTTCCTGCTTGCTATAGCACACCCGTCGCGTTGCCAATAATCCATTCAGCGTGTCAAATCCGGTGAAGGAAGACAAAACAACACCCTATGACAAACCAACATCTGCACTCATCTGAAAGATCGAAATCCTATATTTGTCTATAAGTGCATGATGTCTTCCGTAAAATTTCTTGAGTGGAGACTGCAAACGAGGAGCAAAATAACCCTGTGTGAGCAATTTTTGCGTCAGACGTGTCGCTCTGCTAAGGAATACAAATGACAACAAAGTTCCAGACAATAAATTTTGCTACGCCTGACGCGCGTTTCGTCTATTCAAGACTCACCAGAGGCGCTCTACCAAAAATATTGAAAATGCCAAACACTGTATGAATATGAAGAGCATTGAACAGTATAACCAAAAATACCAAACTGGGGAACCAAATTATTACTAAGATACAACCTATGTCTGGGGTAGAAAGAACCTTAGGGTTTAGACAATTTTGAAATTTAGACGGATAATTTAAAGCTTTGATGTATTCTCCAACTCAAAAGTGTTGGTGCCGGAGCGGGCTAACCTCGGGGAATTTAAACTCCACCAGCAGTGCTAACCTTCACGTGTGTTCGAAATACAAATGACAACAAAGTTCCAGACAATAAATTTTGCTACGCCTGACGCGCGTTTCGTCTATTCAAGACTCATCAGAGGCGCTCTACCCAAAATATTGAAAATGCCAAACACTGTATGAATATGAAGAGCATTGAACAGTATAACCAAAAATACCAAACTGAAATCGATGTAAGTCCCGCATGGTCTGGAGTAACGAATCAATTGAGATACGTGAACTCCATAAGCTAGAGCGGACGGAATGTTGGTCACAGCCAGCATCAGAAGATCAGCAGCTCCTAATGAAGCATGTATTGAGACATATACATGTACAAACATTTTAATGTTTTACTTGACAGTAAACATAATTAGATTTTTCATCATGCTCTGTAACGAAATAAAGTTTCTTCCTTACCCTTGCTGGCTTATGTGTTGGCTGGCCTGATGCTTTATACTCTTATTTGTCTTCTGAAATCTGCAGATTAAAAATATGAAGAAGATTAAAGGATTGTAAAAATGAATGCAATGAATTTTGTTAAGACAATTTCAATAGATTTCTTTGCCAATAAATGTAATTAAGTGTTGTTGTTTCAAGCTACAAATGTATTAAGTCAAATGTTTAATCCTTTGTTTTAAAAAAAATGTATTCCTAAGGGCAAATACAGTGCATGCATAGTAAAGTTAGCATTGACAATATGATTTGAAGATGATTAAATAAATTGTCTGCATGATTATGAGACACGTGTACAGATGGATGAACATATGGACACTATTTGTCCTATCTTTTTTTATATGTTAAATGGCTATAGCTAGGGCATAAAAAATTAATTTGTCTTTAAATCTCCGTTTCTCAGATAGTAAAAAAAGGATTGCTTGATAGACAACCCTGAAACTTAGACTCGCAGGCAGGATACAAAATATAAATTAAAAAAACGTAAAAGGTTAACATATACATTGGTGAACGAAAATACAATACATGACATATATATCACTCACATCTACATGTACTTTCATGACTTTGTGTGGTAATTTCTTTAACAAGACCAATCGATGTCTGGCCCTGCGTCGCACGGCAAAACGTTGAATCATGTACGTTCTAGGCCCAATATGGACAGTCAATAATTTTTGACACTTGCATCCTATGGTGGACTTACAAAGCATATTTGTCACATGCAACCCAATATTAAAATTATATTAAAAAAAAATAAAGTTTCTATTTTATCCCTTAACTTGTAAAAAAAAATTTCTAAATTGCACCGGAAATAAAAAAAAATCTCATTTTTGCCCCTTTAGGACCCCTCATTCCTAAACCAAAAAAGAAGGGACACCCAAAATCAGCCCCACCCTTCCTTTTATCATAAGTAACATTAATGTAAAGTTTCATAGCATTTGGTCAACCAAAACAAAAGTTATTGTCGAAAAAAATTTAAAAGTTGCTTTTTTGGGCCCTTTATTTCTAAACCAAAAAAATAGGAGACACCCAAAATCAGCACCACTCTTTCTATTATAGTAGGTAACATTACTGTAAAGTTTCATAGCATTTGGCCAACCAGAACAGAAATTATTGTGGAAACAAATAAAAAAATCGCTTGTTTGGCCCCTTTTGGGCCCCTAATTTCTAAACGAAATTATTAAATGACCCCAAAAGGGGAGGTGCACATCTTCAATATATCTGTAATCACTGTGTGATCCAGCATTTGGTTTTTGAGATTCAGATTACACAAGACAGGCACCCCATAACGGGACGGACGGACAGACGGAGTGACCCGACTACTAGACCTGCTTTCGCCTTCGGCGACGCAGGTAAAAATGTATTCATGCACTGGCTCTTTTGTACATGTTGTACATGTTTTTTTTTAAAACTTAAGGAAACAATCAATATGTCCGATTTATAACTCCTGAAGGGATTATTAAAAACTTGGTCTTCTATTACCCAATACAATTAAAAATATATATATAGAACTTCTTTTATTATTCAAGGAATGATGAAAAAAGAATTTGCAGTTGTAAAAAATCTAAGCTTGTTCAGATTTAAGTATTATATGTATTGTTTTCTTTTTACCACCAAAATAATACATCTTTGACTATTATTATACATGTATTCTCATTCAAATTTCAGAGTTCTTGCGTCCCGTGCGGGGCCCGGGTGGCGAATAGGCCCGCAGCAGAGCCTAGCTTGTCGTAAGAGGCGACTAAGGGTCTTGGGATTCTGACGTCGGGTCAGTGCTCAGCCCACAGAGCGACCAAGTGTGTACCCTAGGTGGCTGAATAGGGTAGCCCTCGTCCGCGGGGGTTGTCAGGTCTATAATACGGAAACCCTGACCGCCGACCATAGTGGGCCAACGTGTGTGGAGAGTGCCACGCTCCATGCACGTAAAAGACCCCTTTGTGGACCGCCCAGTAGTGCACCACATAGGCTAAATTTTCCGCCCCTACCCACCTCTCCCCTTTTTCCTGTGGTTCTTCAAAATTTACCGGTCCTTTGTTTCCCACCCCATCTCCATATTTCATTTATCATCATCATTTCATGTTCATTTTATCATCCTTTTCATGTTCATCGCCTGTAAATAACCTAAATAGCGTTGCACGGGCGTAAAACACCAACTCACTCACTCAGAGTTCTTGCAAAGAACACAGGCAGTGCTGCAAGAAAACTCCAATACCAACCAAGAAAAACCAATGCAAAGAGGACAAGAAAGGAAACTGATAGCCCTGAGATACAAAAGTTGCCCTAAACACGCCCTACACTAATGCAGTCTCCATCATCACCACAGAATAATTTTAAGAGTTCACCTGAAGATGTGCTGTCTACATCACCACCACAAAACAACATGATGAGTTCGCCTGAAGATGTGCCGTCTACATCACCACCACAAAACAAGTTAATGAGTTCACATGAGAGTGGGCATTCTAGTACACCATCACCGCAGAAGATTCTGACAAGTTCGCCTGATGTGACGCAGACTTCACCATCACAGCTGGCCAATTTCATTAGATTACCCTCAACACAACCTGACCAGTCTCCTGAACAATCACCATCATCACCCCCCTTGTAAGCACTTTCATCTGAAACAGCAACCACTTCTATTATCTCTACAGAAAGCTCATAAAGCTTAGCCTCATCAAAGCCACAAAATCAGGATTCATCTAGAAAATCCACAATGAAAACAGCTTGTTCTCAATTGAATGTAGATGATATTGTATGCATCGTCAAAACACAGAAACATTTTATGCTAGTCCGAGATTGCTCTGACGTCCTCTGCATCATGCTGGAAAAATGCCGAGGACGTCAGAGCAGCATGCATCCTGGAAAATTGTCGAGGACGTCAGAGCAATTTCCAGCATCATGCTGTAAAAATGCCGAGGACGTCAACGCAGCATGCATGCTGGAAAATTGTCGAGGACGTCAGAGCAATCTCGGACTAATTTTATGCAAAGGTCACCCGAGTTTTGAAATCCACAGTATCTGTGTTATATATAAAGAAGAATGGTGAAAAATTGACACCCTGGAGGAATGTAAAGAAAACTTTGGATTGACAATATCCAAGCTACAATAATCTTTGATTAGGCGGAGCTACAATGCGGTCCCATTACTCGTAACTAGCGAAATCACACCGGGCGCAATTCAATCATTTAGACGTTAAGAAATTCGTGAAAATAATCTTGATCCTGAACTGACTGATGAGTCTTGAATAGACGAAACGCGCGTCAGGCGTAGCAAAATTTATTGTCTGAAACTTTGTTGTCATTTGTATTTCAAACACACGTGAAGGTTAGCACTGCTGGTGGAGTTTAAATTCCCCGAGGTTAGCCCGCTCCGGCACCAACACTTTTGAGTTGGAGAATACATCAAAGCTTTAAATTATCCGTCTAAATTTCAAAATTGTCTAAACCCTAAGCTTCTTCCTACCCCAGACATAGGTTGAATATCTTAGTAATAATTTGGTTCCCCAGTTTGGTATTTTTGGTTATAATGTTCTATGCTCTTCAAATTCATACAGTGTTTGGCATTTTCAATATTTTTGGTAGAGCGCCTCTGATGAGTCTTGAATAGACGAAACGCGTTAGGCGTAGCAAAATTTATTGTCTGAAACTTTGTTGTCATTTGTATTTCAAACACACGTGAAGGTTAGCACTGCTGGTGGAGTTTAAATTCCCCGAGGTTAGCCCGCTCCGGCACCAACACTTTTGAGTTTGAGAATACATCAAAGCTTTAAATTATCCGTCTAAATTTCAAAATTGTCTAAACCCTAAGGTTCTTCCTACCCCAGACATAGGTTGAATATCTTAGTAATAATTTGGTTCCCCAGTTTGGTATTTTTGGTTATAATGTTCTATACTCTTCAAATTCATACAGTGTTTGGCATTTTCAATATTTTTGGTAGAGCGCCTCTGATGAGTCTTGAATAGACGAAACGCGCGTTAGGCGTAGCAAAATTTATTGTCTGAAACTTTGTTGTCATTTGTATTTCAAACACACGTGAAGGTTAGCACTGCTGGTGGAGTTTAAATTCCCCGAGGTTAGCCCGCTCCGGCACCAACACTTTTGAGTTGGAGAATGCATCAAAGCTTTAAATTATACGTCTAAATTTCAAAATTGTCTAAACCCTAAGGTTCTTCCTACCCCAGACATAGGTTGAATATCTTAGTAATAATATTCTGAAGATGCTAGAATCTGTTAAACTGGGAACAAAATCCAAGAAAAACTGGAATATAAGTGTTAAGGAGTTTTTACTCAAGTTTTGTGACGCAAAAACAATGGATAAATCGTTTACAAAATACGAACTGTTAGACTCACTCAATCCTGTTCTTGGAAAACTAGCAGCAAATGGTAAAAAGATATCAGTATCGTCTTCTAAAATAACAATCATAGACAAACTGTCCGAGGTTTTAGGAGATGGATCACTGCTTCCTGACACTGCAGTAAGAAAGAAATCGCCTAAGTCATTGATTCATTTAGCCAGAGTTGCAACTTCAAGACTGCCTAAAGTAATTCTCGGTTCCATTTATGCTGAGCAGGTATACGAAGACAAATTGAAGGATTGGTATCATAGAAATCCATTTGGATCTTTTGTGAACATTGAGAGCTTGGAGAATAGGGGAACATGGTATTCTATGCCAGAATACAATAGCGTTACAGGGAACTATCTGTTTATGGTTTTAGACACATACCACCAGCTTTGTGGCTTACGACGTTTAGTTTGTCAAAAAGGAATTCCCTCAAAAGGAATAAAAAGAAGCTCATTCATCGAAATAGCCGAGAATTGTAAAACTAATAATTGTGGATTGAATCTGGCAATGGTTGACGATTTGATAGACAAACAGAGTGCTGAGTTCGCATGTGCTACCTTTAGTGACAAGGTTTCAACAGCTCTAGATGATATAGGGGCACACAAAGAGGCTAGATTTTGCAGGTTAGTTAACAACTGGTATAGAGCTGAAGACCAACCCGGAATACCAGCTAAACAAAGATGTCAATATAGACTAGATTTCAAAGAGTGGCTACTAGACGGTGTATCTTTTTATGGCCCGACCACGTATGTGGATCGGACATATAGTTTTACCCTTGTCCGTCCGTCCGTCCGTCCGTCCGTCCGTAACACTTTGGTTAAGTTCTTGGTTAAGGTCCATTACTCGGATACTAGATGTTGGGGGTCAACGATATTTCACCACCAGATGGGTCTTGGGTAGGGCTACACCACCCACTAGAAATTAGGTCACTGTGACCTATATTTTATGCATGAATGACTTCGGTTAAGTTCTTGGTTAAGGTCCATAACTTGGATACTAGATGTTGGGGGTCAATGATATTTCACTACTAGATGTGTTTTAGGTAAGGTGACACCACCCACTAGAAATTAGGTCACTGTGACCTATATTTTACGCATGAATGAACTTGGTTAAGTTCTTGGTTAAGGTCCATATCTCAGATACTACATGTTGATGGTCAATGGTATTTCACCACTAGATGTGTCTTGGGTAACATGACACCACCCAATAAAAATTAGGTCACTGTGATCTATATTTTATGCATGAACGACTTCGGTTAAGTTCTTGGTTAAGGTCCATAACTTGGATACTGGATGTTGGGGGTCAATGATATTTCACCACTAGATGTGTCTTGGGTAAAGTGACACCATCCACTAGAAATGAGGTCACTGTGACCTATATTTACGCATTAATGACTTTGGTTAAGTTCTTGGTTAAGGTCCGGTTAAGTTCTTGGTTAAGGTCCATATCTTGAATACTACATGTTAGGGGTCAATAATATTTCACTTCTCGATGAGTCTTGGTACATGGCACCACCCATCAGAAATAAGGTCACAGCGACCTATATTTTACACATGAACACTTTTGGTCAATTTCTTGGTAAAGGTCCATATCCCAGGTAATACACATTGAGGGTCAATGATATTTCAAGAACGGGAGGGCCATCCTGTGGCTCATAGACACATTATCTAGTTCTTTTAAAAACAGTATTTACATATACCACGTTAACAAAATTCATATAAAATCCTCTACTGGTAAAAAAGACAAATAAAACAAATTAAAACAAAAAAGTCCGAGTCCTTTATTCCAACAAGGAACCGCTATTCATCATATGCTTCTTACTCAATAAGTGTTTGGAAAGGCTGGAACGCCAAGCAAAGCTTGTGTTTCATTTCAGGCACCTATATATATGGTCTTGCGCCATCGTGCCTTCCCTTTAAATTGTCTTCTAAGATGTCCTTTCTAGTAAATGTGGTGCCACAAAGATCACAGATGTGTGATTTTGACTTTTCCGTAGACTTCGCATAGCACCTCTTCTGATGCCTTATCAAGGCCGACTTGAAGTAAAATTTAGATGGGCATTGTGTACATTTAAAAGCCTTTATCTTGTTATGGGAGTTGAGATGGCCTTCGTAGTGGCCCTTGTTCGCAAAGGTTTTTTTTTGCAAATTTGGCAGCAATACTTGGAGTTGTTAGAGTGAGTCTCGCTATGCTTTGTCAGACCGCTTTTTGTCTGAAAACCCCTCCCACACATTTCACATATATGGTTGACCGATACGGGATTGTTCACATCATTGTTGTTGGTATCAACACTGGCATTAGGGGTCGGTACCTCATGATCATCTGGCAACTCGTGAAAGGATTCGTTTATAGCTGAAATGCTGATATCCATTCTGCAAAAAAGAGGAAAGGTTATAAATGAAAAAGACTTTAAGTAAGATATTACTTTTAGTTAAAATTCCAAGGTTTGCACTTCCATGCCTGTCCATGACTAATACAAAACTACAAATTTCCGAACGTGGGGGAATCTGCAGCAGTAAAAAATAAGTAGTAACTGATACATATCATAACGTGTTGTTTAAGGTCAATCCATAAAACAATCAGTTTGTCGGATCATTTGAAGCGCACGAATAATTTACAATGCAATATGATTTTTATTCTTCACAAGACATCGGTATTTTACATTTAACTGACGGTCATTGAAAAGTGCATGAACTGAAAAAAAAACATGTGGCAAAAAAGATCAAAATGTATTCATTTCTAATTTAATTTCCTTAGATTTTGCCACTAAGAAGACTGGGGAAACCGGACACTTTTTAAAATTGATTTAGTCCAAACCGTACACTTTTTAAAATTGACAATAATCCAAACCCGTACACTATAAAATGCTACGGTGTTTGTTTGTTTAATTAAAATGCCCATTTAGCTCAATGTGAGCTAATGTAAAGGTTTAGATCAAATAAACTTTTTATTTTTCTACGCATAGCACATGATTTTGCAACAAAATAATTATAGTATATAAGTAAAATCTGATCATTTTTACTATTTTTTTAACAGAAACAGATTAAGCCGTTATCAAAATTGCCTTTACATGCTTTCTTGAACAGTTTTTTGAATTGCAAATGAGTTGAAATCAAAGAAGAAAATCACAACAACATGCACACAGTGTCTGACGTTCTTGTAAGTCGTGTAATAAAAGAAATAAGAAAGATTTCCTACCTGATCCTTACGCTTGTCACTTCGTTTTTCTAACCGGAAGTTAATTCCAAACATTCGGAGTCGGAGTAGATAGGAGACAGTGATGATCTACACAACCAGTCCATCAACTGCTGAGAACGCGACCAATTTTTCAATTGGCAAACTAACAGCTCGGATCTCTCCATTCCTATGTACAAATGTCTTTTTCATCGGTTAATTTCGGTTGCAGTCTGACTGGAATGTTGAGCTGAACACCTCTACCAGCTTTGTCTTTTTTTGTTAAAGCAGTGGGTGGTTACATTTTCAAACTCTCAGGGCAGTTGGATCTTTAGGTGCTTAACACTGAAACTTCCTCCTCCTTAATTTGCCATCAAAATCGCCGTGTGCATTAGCCGTTGAGCGTTCTCTTAAGTGAGTTGTTTCTCCGTTTGTCTTTTTAAGTTGTCCGTTTTTTTTGTCTTTTCTGTTTTCTTGTTCTGGTAAACAAAAATATTACCAATTCATTTTTAATTTCATTTTGTTTTTTGCACTGATCAAGTGGTAAAACTGCATCAAAAGGACGTATAATGGCATGGGGGTTACTTCATTGGATAATGGGTACAGGGGTGTCGTCAGCACTTCAAAAACACCCCCATTCATATAGTTTGAAAATGAAAAATCTATACCCATTCATATATCTTGCCTGTTAAATCAATACCCATACATATATTAAAGAACATGCATATATATTTTAAACAAAGGTTTTCACGGATACAGAACACAACTAAAAAGTATCAAAATACTTCACATGGTTAATTATACCATGTGTATATAGATTAGCAAAAAAATTAATACAGAAGCATTTGCCTATGGTTTGCAAAAGAAATGTTAAGAACTCAATATGAGACTAAATAAATTATTTGATGTTCTTCTACCACCCATCAAACTCGACATGCTGAGTGCCTAACTTTCTTCGTGTAGATCGGACAGGGCGTTCCCTAAAAGTTTTGTGTACAGTTTCCTGAATTAACGTCATTTCTTCCTGAGACAGTACAAACTTTTCGAACTCATAAATTAACATGGCAAATCACATCCAAAGCCTTGACACAAGTTATCTCAAAAGATCCATGATCAAACATAGTATCCCCAACGTTCTTATATTTTACAAATGTTAAATTCAAATCTTATTTATAATCAACATTATAGTCGACAGTTTCTTTATAGTCAGCTGTCCGTTCAAACACTCTTTGCATTCTCTGCAAACGACCAACGTGAAATAATTTGCGTTTGGTAAGCATAATCCTCAAACAGACTGAGACCGTCGTCTGTGTCTTTATCATTGTCTGCTTGAACTGTTGTTTGTCGAACTCGTAATAATCTAAACAATATACCGGTTTAAAAAATATTAATATTTTACATTGTAACCAGATGTTAGCTAATTGATTTTGAGTTATTTAACAAGAAAGAAAAATGCATTGACAGCAAGTTTACACATGTTAAATCAAGCAGTCTTTTTTTTTCAAGAAGTACCTTTAAATATGTAATTATTGATTCATTACCATTGATATTTAAGTCGCCCAAAACAAAGTTTGGGAGACTTATTGTTTTTGCACCGTTTCTTATTATGTCCCCGAACACGAAGTGTCGGGGACATATTGTTTTTGCTCGGTTTCTTATTATTATTATTATTATGTCCCCGAACACGAAGTGTCGGGGACATATTGTTTTTGCTCGGTTTCTTATTATTATTATTATTATTATTATTATGTCCCCGAACACGAAGTGTCGGGGACATATTGTTTTTGCTCGGTTTCTTATTATTATTATTATTATTATTATTATGTCCCCGAACACGAAGTGTCGGGGACATATTGTTTTTGCTCGGTTTCTTATTATTATTATTTTTTTTTTTTTTATTATTATTATTCTTAGTATTCTTTAGTGTGAACTTGTCCGCTCGATTTAAAGAACATCTTTAAAGGTAGGAAGCTGAAACTTCATATATCAAGAGTATGGAGTGTGAAATTGTGTAATCAGGTTTTTTCGTCAAAATCAAACGACCCCTTATAGGGTAAATAGGGGCCTGAAAATGGCTCCTCAAAATCAAAGTTGAATTTTTACTGGCATTTCCAAACCGGCTGGATTAGGGAAAATTCCTTTCACTATGTAGTAGGTATATATAAGAGGTATCATACAAAAAAAGAATTTTTAAAATCGGACTTACCGTTTTCAAAATTTTGCAAAAAAACGAAAAAAAAGTTTTAAAGGGGAGATAATCCAAATTGAAATTTTGGAAAAATTTTAAACTTCATTATTTTTAAATGAAAATTTGTATTTAAGGTAATTGGGGTATGCCGAGTTCATTTCTTATATGAAAAAAAATTTATCGGCCGCAATTTTCAAAATGGCCGCCACTTCCGGTAAAAATTGAACTTGCTCCGATTTTAACGAAAATTGATATCTAGGGTTTTTAAAGGATGGGGAATTGAGGCGTGAAGTCGAAAATGTTCAAAAATTCAAAATGGCCGCCACTTCCGGTAAAAATTGAACTTGCTCCGATTTTAACGAAAATTGATATCTAGGGGTTTTAAAGGATGACGAATTGAGGCGTGAAGTCGAAAATGTCGAAAAATTCAAAATGGCCGCCACTTCCGGTCAAAAATAAACTTGCTCCGATTTTTATGAAAATTGATATCTAGGGGTTTTAAAGGATAGCGAATTTAGGCGTGAGGTCGAAAATGTCGAAAAATTCAAAATGGCTGCCACTTCGGGTAAAAATTTAAGTCACTCCGATTTTAACGAAAATTGATATCTAGGGGTTTTAAAGGATGGCAAATTGAGGCGAGAAGTCGAAAATGTCGAAAAATTCAAAATGACCCCCACATCCGGTAAAAATTCAACTTGCTCCGTTTTTCACGAAAATTGATATCTAGTGGTTTTAAAGGATGGCAAATTGAGGCGTGAAGTCGAAAATGTCAAAAAATTCAAAATGGCCGCCACTTCCGGTAAAAATTGAACTTGGTCCAATTTTAACGAAAATTGATATCTAAGCTTTATAATGAATAGCGAACAAAAAAATATTCTTGAATAAGCCAGATATTAACGAAGAGGGGTACGTGAGGGGACATTTGTGACTCGCTTTGCGATCACAATTATACCTAGTTATTATTATGTCCCCGAACACGAAGTGTCGGGGACATATTGTTTTTGCTCGGTTTCTTATTATTATTATTATTATTATTATTATTATTATGTCCCCGAACACGAAGTGTCGGGGACATATTGTTTTTGCTCGGTTTCTTCTTATTATTATTATTATTATTATTATTATTATTATTATTATTATTATTATTTTTCTCGGTATTCTGGATCGTGAACTTGTCCACCTCATTTTTTCGACATCTTTTATGGTAGGAAGCTGAAACTTCATATATCAAGAGTATGGAATGGGAGATTGTGCTTTTTGTATTTTTCGTCGAAATCGAACGACCCCTTATAGGTAAAAAAAGGGCCTCAAAATGGCTCCTCGAAACCGAAGTTGAATTTTACCTGGCATTTCTGATCCGGCAGGGGTAACACAAATTCCTTTATGGGGTAAGTGTAGACTTTCGATACCTTTCATTTAAAAAAAAAATTTTGAAAATCGGACTTACGGTTCTCAAAATTTTGCAAAAAATCGAAATTTAATTTTTTTGTCAAATTGAGTTATCTTTCTTGGAACAATATATTTTGTAATAGTAATGTAAAAATTCTTAACTTTGTTATTTCTTAATGAAAATTTGTTTACAAGGTAATAGTGGTATGCCGAGTTCATTTTTGGTATCGAAAAAAAATTTAGGCGGCCATTTTTAAAATGGCGGCTAAAATGGCCGCCATTTCCCCGCCAAAAATTAAACTTGCTCCAATTTTGATGATAATTGGTAATTAAGGTAATAGTGGCATGGCGAGTTGATTTTTAACATCAAATTTTTTTTATCGTTGGCCATTTTCAAAATGGCCGCCGTTTCCCGCCAAAAATTAAACTTACTCCGACTTTGATGAAAATTGGTATTTAAGGTAATAGTGGTATGGCGAGTTGATTTTTGACATCAAAATTTTTTTATCGTCGGCCATTTTCAAAATGGCCGCAGTTTCCCGCCAAAATCAAAGTAACTCTGATTTTGATGAAAATTGGTATATAAGGTAAAAGTGGTATGGCGAACTTATTTTTGACATCATATTATTTTTAGCGTCTCTTAGCATTTGAGATAACTTATTATATCCAATTTTCATCAAAATAGGAGTAAGTTTAATTTTGGCCATTTCCCCCCAAAATTAAACTTACTCCTATTTTGATGAAAATTGGATATAATAAGTTATCTCAAATGCCAAAAGACATTGACAAAGAGGGGTACGTGAGGGGACATTTTTGTGACTCGCTTGCGATCACAATTAGAACTAGTTATTATTATTATTATTATTATTTTTCTCGGTATTCTGGACCGTGAACTTGTCCACCTCATTTTTTCGACATCTTTTAAGGTAGGAAGCTGAATCTTCATATATCAAGAGTATGGAATGGGAGATTGTGCTTTTTGTATTTTTCGTCGAAATCGAACGACCCCTTATAGGTAAAAAAAGGGCCTCAAAATGGCTCCTCGAAACCGAAGTTGAATTTTTACCTGGCATTTCTGATCCGGCAGGGGAAGGGAAAATTCCTTTATAGGGTAAGTGTAGACTTTCAATACCTTTCATTTAAAAAAAGAATTTTGAAAATCGGACTTACGGTTTTCAAGATTTTGCAAAAAATCGAAATTTATTTTTTTTGTCAAATTGAGTTATCTTTCTTGGTACAATATATTTTGTTATAGTAATGTAAAAATTCTCAACTTTGTTATTTCTTAATGAAAATCGGTTTACAAGGTAATAGTGTTATGCCGAGTTCATTTCTGGTATCGAAAAAATTTTTGGCGGCCATTTTCAAAATGGCGGCTAAAATGGCCGCCATTTTCCCGCCAAAATTAAAATTACTCCGATTTTAATGAAAATTGGTATATAAGGTAATTGTGGTATGACGAGTTGATTTTTGACATCAAATTTTTTTTTATCGTCGGCCATTTTCAAAATGGCCGCCGTTTCCCGCCAAAATTAAAGTTATTCTGATTTTGATGAAAATTGGTTTACAAGGTAATAGTGGTATGCCGAATTCAATTTTGGAATCGATTTTTTTTGGGGCCGCCATTTTCAAAATGGCCGCCATTTCCCGCCAAAATTAAAATTACTCCGATTTTAATGAAAATTGATATATAAGGTAATAGTGGTATGGCAAGTTGATTTTTGAGATCAAAATTTTTTTATGGTCGGTCATTTTCAAAATGGCCGCCGTTTCCCGCCAAAATTAAATTTACTCAGATTTTAACGAAAATTGGTATATAAGGTAATATATGTATGGTGAGTTGATTTTTGACATCGAAATATTTTTATTGTCGACCATTTTTTAAAAAGGCCGCCGTTTCCCGCCAAAATTAAACTTACTCCTATTTTGATGAAAATTTGATAAATTAAGTTATCTCAAATGCCAAGAGACATTGACAAAGAGGGGTACGTGAGGGGACATGTATGTGACTCGCTTGCGATCACAATTAGAACTAGTTATTATTATTTTTCTCGGTATTCTGGATCGTGAACTTGTCCACCTCATTTTTTCGACATCTTTTAAGGTAGGAAGCTGAAACTTCATATATCAAGAGTATGGAATGGGATATTGTGCTTTTTGTATTTTTCGTCGAAATCGAACGACCCCTTATAGGTCAAAAAAGGGCCTCAAAATGGCTCCTCGAAACCGAAGTTGAATTTTACCTGGCATTTCTGATCCGGCAGGGGTAACACAAATTCCTTTATGGGGTAAGTGTAGACTTTCAATACCTTTCATTTAAAAAAAAATTTTGAAAATCGGACTTACGGTTCTCAAAATTTTGCAAAAAATCGAAATTTATTTTTTTTGTCAAATTGAGTTATCTTTCTTAGAACAATATATTTTGTAATAGTAATGTAAAAATTCTTAACTTTGTTATTTCTTAATGAAAATTGGTTTACAAGGTAATAGTGGTATGCCGAGTTCATTTTTGGTATCGAAAAAAATTTTTGGCGGCCATTTTTAAAATGGCGGCTAAAATGGCCGCCATTTTCCCGCCAAAAATTAAACTTGCTCCAATTTTGATGAAAATTGGTATATAAGGTAATAGTGGCATGGCGAGTTGATTTTTAACATCAAAATTTTTTTTATCGTCGGCCATTTTCAAAATGGCCGCCGTTTCTCGCCAAAATTAGTTAATCTGATTTTGATGAAAATTGGTATACAAAGTAATAGTGGTATGGCGAGTTGATTTTTGACATTGAAATTTTTATTTTGTCAGCCATTTTCAAAATGGCCGCCGTTTCCCGCCAAAACCAAAGTTACTCTGATTTTGTTGAAAATTGGTATATAAGGTAAAAGTGGTATGGCGAACTTATTTTTGACATCAATTTTTTTTAAGCATCTCTTAGCATTTGAGATAACTTATTATATCCAATTTTCATCAAAATAGGAGTAAGTTTAATTTTGGCCATTTCCCGCCAAGATTAAACTTACTCCTATTTTGATGAAAATTTGATATAATAAGTTATCTCAAATGCTAAGAGACATTGACAAAGAGTGGTACGTGAGGGGACATTTTTGTGACTCGCTTGCGATCACAATTAGAACTAGTTATTATTATTTTTCTCGGTATTCTGGACCGTGAACTTGTCCACCTCATTTTTTCGACATCTTTTAAGGTAGGAAGCTAAAACTTCATATATCAAGAGTATGGAATGGGAGATTGTGCTTTTTGTATTTTTCGCCGAAATCGAACAACCCCTTATAGGTAAAAAAAGGGCCTCAAAATGGCTCCTCGAAACCGAAGTTGAATTTTTACCTGGCATTTCTGATCCGGCAGGGGTAGGAAAAATTCCTTTAAATGTTAAGTGCGGATATTTAATACCTTTCATTTAAAAAAAAAATTTGAAAATCGGACTTACCGTTTTCAAAATTTTGCAAAAAATCGAAAATTAATTTTTTAGTAAGATTGAGTTATCTTTCTTTTTACCATATATTTTGTAATAGTAATGAAAAAAATTCTCAACTTTGTTATTTCTTAATGAAAATGCGTTTAAAAGGTAATAGTTGTATGCCGAGTTCATTTTTGGAATGGAAAAAAAATTTTTGGCGGCCATTTTCAAAATGGCGGCTAAAATGGCCGCCATTTTCCCGCCAAAACATAAACTTGCTCCAATTTTTATGAAAATTGGTATATAAGGTAATAGTGGTATGGCGAGTTGATTTTTGACATCAAAAAATTTTTTTCGTCAGCCATTTTCAAAATGGCCGCCATTTCCCGCCAAAATTTAAAGTTACTCCGATTTTGATGAAAATTGGTATTCAAGGTAATAGTGGTAATGCGAGTTGATTTTTGACATCAAAATTTTTTTATCGTCGACCATTTTCAAAATGGCTGCCGTTTCCCGCCAAAATTTAAAGTTACTCCGATTTTGATCAAAATTGGTACATAAGGTTATAGTGGTATGGCGAGTTGATTTTTGACATCAAAAATTTTTCATCGTCGGCCATTTCCAAAATGGCCACCGTTTCCCGCCAAAATTAAAGTTACTCAGATTTTGATGAAAATTGGTATATAAGGTAAAAGTGGTATGGCGAGTTGATTTTTAACATCAAATTTTTTTTTATCGTCGGCAATTTTCAAAATGGCCGCCGTTTCCCGCCAAAATTTAAAGTTACTCCGATTTAGATGAAAATTTGTATATAAGGTAATAGTGGTATGGCGAGTTGATTTTTGACATTAGAAATTTTTCATCGTCGGCCATTTTCAAAATGGCCGCTGTTTCCCGCCAAAATTAAAGTTACTCAGATTTTGATCAAAATTGGTATTCAAGGAAATAGTGGTAATGCGAGTTGATTTTTGACATCAAAATTTTTTTATCGTCGACCATTTTCAAAATGGCTGCTGTTTCCCGCCAAAATTTAAAGTTACCCGATTTTGATAAAAATTGGTACATAAGGTTATAGTGGTATGGCGAGTTGATTTTTGACATCAAAAATTTTTCATCGTCAGCCATTTTCAAAATGGCCGCCGTTTCTCGCCAAAATTTAAAGTTACTCCGATTTAGATGAAATTTTGTAGATAAGGTAATAGTGGTATGGTGAGTTGATTTTTTACATTGAAATTTATTTGTAGTCGGCCATTTTGAAAATGGCCGCCGTTTCCCGCCAAAATTTAACTTACTCCTATTTTGATGAATATTGGGTATATTAAGTGATCTCAAATGCCAAGAGACATATTGACAAAGAGGGGTACGCCGTTTCCCGCCAAAATTTAACTAACTCCTATTTTGATGAATATTAGGTGTATTAAGTGATCTCAAATGCCAAGAGACATATTGACAAAGAGGGGTACGTGAGGGGACATATATGTGACTTGCTTGCGATCACAATTAGAACTAGTTATTATTATTAAGTCGCCCAAAACAAAGTTTGGGAGACTTATTGTTTTTGCACCGTTTCTTATTATTATTATTATTATTATTCTTCTGATTCTTTATCGTAAAGTTGTCCTCCCTAATACAAGAAAACGGTCCAAGGAAATTGAATGACACTTGTGAGATTGGATAGTGGGTCACTCAAAGTTGTGTAATGCACTTTTGAAATTTTCAACATGGCCGCCGTTTCAAAATGGCGGCCATCGGAAAAAGTGGGCGGAAATTTTTTTTCATCGGATCGTCTTGAAAATTGGTCATCTGGGTAAAGCGGGTATGCTGAACTCAAATCTGCGACCGGATTTGAAATCTGACTTACGGTTTTAAAATGACGGCCATTTTACTACACCCGCCCCCCTAAAAACGTCAACTTTGTCCGATTTCAACGAAATTTGATTTCTAGACTTATTTTGATGCACTGATTTGAATTGAACTCTATCCAAGGCAATTTTGGGCGACTTGTGTGTTGGCATCCCAACACAATTAT
Organism: Arcuatula senhousia; assembly: GCA_963971305.1. NCBI lineage: Eukaryota > Metazoa > Mollusca > Bivalvia > Mytilida > Mytilidae > Arcuatula > Arcuatula senhousia. The sequence continues at coordinate 28,743,814 of OZ020314.1, read as the reverse complement.
ACCTAGTTATTATTAAGTCGCCCAAAACAAAGTTTGGGAGACTTATTGTTTTTGCACCGTTTCTTATTATTATGTCCCCGAACACGAAGTGTCGGGGACATATTGTTTTTGCTCGGTTTCTTATTATTATTATTTTTTTTTTTTATTATTATTATTCTTAGTATTCTTTAGTGTGAACTTGTCCGCTCGATTTAAAGAACATCTTTAAAGGTAGGAAGCTGAAACTTCATATATCAAGAGTATGGAGTGTGAAATTGTGTAATCAGATTTTTTCGTCAAAATCAAGCGACCCCTTATTGGGTAAAAAGGGGCCTGAAAATGGCTCCTCAAAATCAAAGTTGAATTTTTACTGGCATTTCCAAACCGGCTGGATTAGGAAAAATTCCTTTCACTATGTTGTAGGTATATATAAGAGGTATCATACAAAAAAAGAATTTTGAAAATCGGACTTACCGTTTTCAAAATATTTGCAAAAATTCGAAAAAAGGGGAGATAATTGAATACCACATTATTTAAAATTATATCAAATCTTTAGTATTTCAAGGTAAAATTTTACAAATTAAATATTGCTGACTACTTTTATACAGGTATTGGTGTAGAAAGTTAAAGTGATATGCCAAAATGATTTTTGGTCTCAAAAAAACTTTGGTCGATTTTCAAAATGGCCGACCGTTTCCCGCCAAAATTGAAACTTGCTCCAAATTTGATGAAAATTGGTTTTTAAGGTAATAGTGATATGCCGAGATAATTTTTGGTATCAAAATTTTTTATCGACCGCAATTTTCAAAATGGCCGCCACTTTCGGTAAAAATTCAACTTGCTCCGATTTTAACGAAAATTGATATTTAGAGGTTTTTAAGGATGGCGAATTGAGGCATGAAGTCAAAAATGTCGAAAAATTCAAAATGGCCGCCACTTCCGGTAAAAATTCAACTTGCTCCGATTTTCACGAAAATTGATATCTAGGGGTTTTAAAGGATGGCGAATTGAGGCGTGAAGTCGAAAATGTCGAAAAATTCAAAATGGCCGCCACTTCGGGTAAAAATTCAACTTGCTCCGATTTTAACGAAAATTGATATCTAGGGGTTTTAAAGGATGGCGAATTGAGGCGTGAAGTCGAAAATGTCGAAAAATTCAATATGGCCGCTACTTCCGGTAAAAATTCAACTTGCTCCGATTTTAACGAAAATTGATATCTAGGAGTTTTAAAGGATTGCGTATTGAGGCGTGAAGTCGAAAATGTCGAAAAATTCAAAATGGCCGCCACTTCCGGTAAAAATTCAACTTGCTCCGATTTTAAGGAAAATTGATATCTAGGGGTTTTAAAGGATGGCGAATTGAGGCGTGAAGGCGAAAATGTCAAAAAATTCAAAATGGCCGCCACTTCCGGTAAAAATTCTACTTACTCCGATTTTAAGGAAAATTGATATCTAAGCTTTATATTGGATGGCAAACAGAAAAATGTTCTTGAATAAGCCGGATATTAACAAAGAGGGGTACGTGAGGGGACATTTGTGACTCGCTTTGCGATCACAATTATACCTAGTTATTATTATTATTCTTCTGATTCTTTATCGTAAAGTTGTCCTCCCTAATTCAAGAAAATGGTTCAAGGAAATTGAATAACACTTGTTGGATTGGATAGTGGGTCACTCAAAGGCGTGTAATCAAGTTTTGAAATTTTCAAGATGGCCGCCGTTTCAAAATGGCGGCCGTCGGAAAAAGTGGGCGGAAAATTTTTTTTCGTCGGATCGTCCTGAAAATTGGTCATCTGGGTAAAGCGGGTATGCTGAATTCAAATCTGCGACCGGATTTGAAATCTGACTTCCGGTTTCAAAATGGCGGCCATTTTACTACACCCGCCCCCTTAAAAATGTGAACTTTGTCCGATTTCAATGAAATTTGATTTCTATACATATTTTATTGTACTGAAAGTGACGAAAAAGTATCCAAGGCGATTTTGGGCGACTTGTGTGTTGGCATCCCAACACAAATTATGGCTAGTTTTTATTATTATTAAGTCGCCCAAAACGAAGTTTGGGAGACTTATTGTTTTTGCACCGTTTCTTATTATTATTATGTCCCCGAACACGAAGTGTCGGGGACATATTGTTTTTGCTCGGTTTCTTATTATTATTATGTCCCCGAACACGAAGTGTCGGGGACATATTGTTTTTGCTCGGTTTCTTATTATTATTATTATTATTATTATTATTATTATTATTATTATTTTTCTCGGTATTCTGGACCGTGAACTTGTCCACCTCATTTTTTCGACATCTTTTAAGGTAGGAAGCTGAAACTTCATAAATCAAGAGTATGGAACGGGAAATTGTGCTTTTTGTATTTTTCGTCGAAATCGAACGACCCCTTATAGGTCAAAAAAGGGCCTCAAAATGGCTCCTCGAAACCGAAGTTGAATTTTTCCTGGCATTTCTGATCCGGCAGGGGTAGGAAAAATTCCTTTATAAATTAAGTGCGGATATTTAATACCTTTCATTTAAAAAAAAAATTTTGAAAATCGGACTTACCGTTTTCAAAATTTTGCAAAAAATCGAAAATTATTTTTTTATAAGATTGAGTTATCTTTCTTTGTACCTTGTATATTGTAATAGTAATGTTAAAATTGTCAACTTTGTTATTTCTTAATAAAAATTGGGTTACAAGGTAATAGTGGTATGCCGAGTTCATTTTTGGAATTGAATTTTTTTTTGGCGGCCATTTTCAAAATGGCGGCTAAATGGCCGCCAATTTCCCGCCAAAATTAAAGTTACTCAGAATTTGATGAAAATTGGTATATAAGATAATGAAAGTATGGCGAATTGATTTTTGACATTAAAAATTTTTCATCATCGGCCATTTTCAAAATGGCCGCTGTTTCCCGCCAAAATTAAAGTTACTCCGATTTTGACGAAAACTGGTATGTAAGGTAATAGTGGTATGAGGAGTTGATTTTTGACATCAAAATTTTTTTATTGTCGGCCGTTTGCAAAAAGGCTGCCATTTCCCGCCAAAATTAGACTTGCTCCGATTTTAATGAAAATTAATATACAGGGTAATTGTGGTATGGGGAGTTCATTTTTAGCATCAAATTTTGTTTATGGTCCGATGCAACAGCTTTTGGATGCGACTGTGTGATTTTTCTCGACTATATGAGATTAAGGGAGAATAATATCTCATATGGATGTCAACCAAAAGCTTCTCCGTAACGTTTTTAGCATTTCATTGAAGAGTGGCTCCATTGTAGAGGACGAGAGCGGTAGTTATGCTCGCTAGTCACTACAATAGTTTACAAGTACGCTACCAATGCTTGTAAAAAGGGTGCTTCAATGGAATGATAAGGGCGTCATTGCTTAAACAGGGTTCCCACAAAAGCCAGAAATATTGTCAAAGAGGGGTACGTGAGGGGACATGTATGTGACTCGCTTGCGATCACAATTAGAACTAGTTATTATTATTTTTCTCGGTATTCTGGACCGTGAACTTGTCCACCTCATTTTTTCGACATCTTTTAAGGTAGGAAGCTGAATCTTCATATATCAAGAGTATGGAATGGGAGATTGTGCTTTTTGTATTTTTCGTCGAAATCGAACGACCCCTTATAGGTAAAAAAAGGGCCTCAAAATGGCTCCTCGAAACCGAAGTTGAATTTTTACCTGGCATTTCTGATCCGGCAGGGGTAGGTCAAATTCCTTTATGGGGTAAGTGTAGACTTTCAATACCTTTCATTTAAAAAAAAAAATTGAAAATCGGACTTACCGTGTTCAAAATTTTGCAAAAAAAAGAAAATTAATTTTTTTGTCAAATTGAGTTACCTTTCTTTGTATTTTGTATTTTGTAATAGTAATGTAAAAATTCTCAACTTTGTTATTTCTTAATGAAAATTGGTTTACAAGGTAATAGTGGTATGCCGAGTTCATATTTTGTATCGAAATTTTTTTGGCGGCCATTTTCAAAATGGCGGCTAAGATGGCCGCCATTTTCCCGCCAAAATTTAAAATTACTCCGATTTTGATGAAAATTGGTATATAAAGTAATAGTGTTATGGCGAGTTGATTTTTGACATTAACATTTTTTCATTGTCGGCCATTTCCAAAATGGCCGCCGTTTCCCGCCAAAATTAAAGTTATTCCGATTTTTATGAAAACTGGTATATAAGGTAATAATGGTATGCCGATTTCATTTTTGACATCAAAAATTTTGTATCGTCGGCCATTTTAAAATGGCTGCCATTTCCCGCCAAAATTTAAAGCTACTCCGATTTTGATGAAAATTGGTATATAAGGTAATAGTGGTATGGCAAGTTGATTTTTGACATTAAAATTTTTTCATCGTGCCGTTTCCCGCCAAAATTAAAGTTACTCAGATTTTGATGAAAATTGGTATTCAAGGTAAAAGTGGTATGGCGAGTTGATTTTTTACACCAAAATTTTTTTTTCGTCAGCCATGTTCAAAATGGCCGCCGTTTCCCGCCAAAATTAAACTTACTCCTATTTTGATGAATATTGGGTATATTAAGTGATCTCAAATGCCAAGAGACATATTGACAAAGAGGGGTACGTGAGGGGACATATATGTGACTCGCTTGCGATCACAATAAGAACTAGTTATTATTATTATTTTTCTAGGTATTCTGGATCGTGAACTTGTCCACCTCATTTTTTCGACATCTTTTAAGGTAGGAAGCTGAAAATTCATAAATCAAGAGTATGGAATGGGAGATTGTGCTTTTTGTATTTTTCGCCGAAATCGAACGACCCCATATAAGTAAAAAAAGGGCCTCAAAATGGCTCCTCGAAACCGAAGTTGAATTTTTCCTGGCATTTCTGATCCGGCAGGGGTAGGAAAAATTCTCTTATAGGTTAAGTGCGGATATACAATACCTTTCATTTAAAAAAAAATTTTGAAAATCGGACTTACCGTTTTCAAAATTTTGCAAAAAATCGAAAATTATTTTTTTTGTAAGATTGAGTTATCTTTCTTTGTACCATATATTTTGTGATATTAATGAAAAAAAAATTCAACTTTGTTATTTCTTAATGAAAATTGGTTTACAAGGTAATAGAAGTATGCCGAGTTCAATTTTGGAATCGAAATTTTTTTTTGGGCGGCCATTTTAAAAATGGCCGCCATTTCCCGCCAAAATTAAAATTACTCCGATTTTAATGAAAATTGGTATATAAGGTAATTGTGGTATGGCGAGTTGATTTTTAACATCAAATTTTTTTTATCGTCGGCCATTTTCAAAATGGCCGCCGTTTCCCGCCAAAATTAAAGTTATTCTGATTTTGATGAAAATTGGTTTACAAGGTAATAGTGGTATGCCGAGTTCAATTTTGGAATCGAAATTTTTTTTTGGGCCGCCATTTCCCGCCAAAATTAAAATTACTCCGATTTTAATGAAAATTGGTATATAAGGTAATAGTGGTATGGCAAGTTGATTTTAGACATCGAAATTTTTTTGGGGCCGCCATTTTCAAAATGGCCGCCGTTTCCCGTCAAAATTAAATTTACTCAGATTTTAACTAAAATTGGTATATAAGGTAATATATGTATGGTGAGTTGATTTTTGACATCGAAAATTTTTTATTGTCGGCCATTTTAAAAATGGCCGCCGTTTCCCGCCAAAATTAAACTTACTCCTATTGTGATGAAAATTGGATAAATTAAGTTATCTCAAATGCCAAGAGACATTGACAAAGAGGGGTACATGAGGGGACATTTTTGTGACTCGCTTGCGATCACAATTAGAACTAGTTATTATTATTATTATTATTTTTCTCGGTATTCTGGATCGTGAACTTGTCCACCTCATTTTTTCGACATCTTTTAAGGTAGGAAGCTGAAAATTCATAAATCAAGAGTAAGGAATGGGAGATTGTGCTTTTTGTATTTTTCGCCGAAATCGAACGACCCCATATAGGTAAAAAAAGGGCCTCAAAATGGCTCCTCGAAACCGAAGTTGAACTTTTCCTGGCATTTCTGATCCGGCAGGGGTAGGAAAAATTCCCTTATAGGTTAAGTGCGGATATACAACACCTTTCATTTAAAAAAAAAATTTTGAAAATCGGACTTACCGTTTTCAAAATTTTGCAAAAAATCGAAAATTATTTTTTTTGTAAGATTGAGTTATCTTTCTTTGGACCATATATTTTGTGATATTAATGAAAAAAATTCTCAACTTTGTTATTTCTTAATAAAAATTGGTTTACAAGGTAATAGTGGTATGCCGAGTTCAATTTTGGAATCAAAATTTTTTTTTGGGCGGCCATTTTAAAAATGGCCGCCATTTCCCGCCAAAATTAAAATTACTCCGATTTTAATGAAAATTGGTATATAAGGTAATTGTGGTATGGCGAGTTGATTTTTGACATCAAATTTTTTTTATCGTCGGCCATTTTCAAAATGGCCGCCGTTTCCCGCCAAAATTAAAGTTATTCTGATTTTGATGAAAATTGGTTTACAAGGTAATAGTGGTATGCCGAGTTCAATTTTGGAATCGAAATTTTTTTTTGGGCCGCCATTTTCAAAATGGCCGCCATTTCCCGCCAAAATTAAAATTACTCCGATTTTAATGAAAATTGGTATATGAGGTAATAGTGGTATGGCAAGTTGATTTTTGACATCAAAATTTTTTTTATCGTCGGCCATTTTCAAAATTGCCGCCGTTTCCCTCCTAAATTAAAGTTACTCTGATTTTGATGAAAATTGGTATATAAGGTAATAGTGCTATGGCGAGTTGATTTTTGACATCTAAATTTTTATTTCGTCGGCCATTTTCAAAATGGCCGCCGTTTCCCGCCAAAAATCAAAGTTACTCCGATTTTAATGAAAATTGGTATATAAGGTTATTGTGGTATGGCGAGTTTATTTTTGACATCAAATTTTTTTTTATCGTTGGCCATTTTCAAAATGGCCGCCGTTTCCCGCCAAAATTAAACTTACTCCGATCTTGATGAAAATTGGTATATTAGGTACATGTATTCTCAAATGCCCAAACATATATTGACAAAGAGGGGTACGTGAGGGGACATGTATGTGACTCGCTTGCGATCACAATTAGAACTAGTTATTATTATTATTATTCTTCTGATTCTTTATCGTAAAGTTGTCCTCCCTAATTCAAGAAAATGGTTCAAGGAATTTGAATTACACTTATTGGATTGGATAGTGGGTCACTCAAAGGCGTGTAATCAAGTTTTGAAATTTTCAAGATGGCCGCCGTTTCAAAATGGCGGCCGTCCGAAAAAGTGGGCGGAAATTTTTTTTCATCGGATCGTCTTGAAAATTGGACATCTGGGTAAAGCGGGTATGCTGAATTCAAATCTGCGACCGGATTTGAAATCCGACTTCCGGTTTCAAAATGGCGGCTATTTTACTACACCCGCCCCCTTAAAAATGTGAACTTTGTCCGATTTCAATGAAATTTGATTTCTATACATATTTTATTGTACTGAAAGGGAAGAAAAAGTATCCAAGGCGATTTTGGGCGACTTGTGTGTTGGCATCCCAACACAAATTATAGCTAGTTATTATTCTTCTGATTCTTTATCGAGAATTTGTCCTCCCTAGTACAAGAAAACGGTCCAAGGAAATTGAATAACACTTGTGAGATTGGATACTGGGTCACTCAAAGTTGTGTAATGCACTTTTAAAATTTTCAAGATGGCCGCCGTTTCAAAATGGCAGCCATCGGAAAAAGTGGGCGGAAATTTTTTTTTCATCGGATCGCCTTGAAAATTGGTCATCTGGGTAAAGCGGGTATGCTGAGTTCAAATCTGCGACCGGATTTGATATCCGACTTACGGTTTCAAAATGGCGGCAATTTTACTACACCCGCCCCCTAAAAACGTCAACTTTGTCTGATTTCAACGAAATTTGATTTCTAGACTTATTTTGATGCACTGATTTGGATGGAACTCTATCCAAGGCGATTTTGGGCGACTTGTGTGTTGGCATCCCAACACAATTATACCTAGTATTACTTAATAATATATTTATAAACATCACAATACATATAAACATCTTACCGGTCTTTAGATAGGTTTGGATCCTTATTGAGCAGCTTCACTTAGGTTGACTTATATTGAGGTCCATGGTCAGGAACATTAAGAGTAGGTACAGCTTTTGATCTACAAAACAATGTTAAGTCTAGAAAATATGGGAGAAGACATATAAGCCATTCGTTACATATAATCAAATAACAATCCCTTTTATTTAAAGGCTTCCTTGATTTATTCCAAGATGTATTAAAGGTTGTATTACAAATACTTTGCATACCCGTACCACAAAGTTCCGAATTACACTTGGAAATTACGAATAACCATTCGTAATTTACGAATACTTAATTTCCGAGTAACCATTCGGAGTATTGGAACCTTTTCCGAATTACTTACAAATTCAGATTTGGAAGGAAGATTTTGAACGACTTGGAATCCAGTATTCGTAACTTCCGAATGGTCATTCGTAACTTCCGAATATTCATTCGAAAACTACAAATGGCATTTTTATTTGCAAATAAAAGGAAAAAGGAATTTTTATAAAAAAAAGCTGAATACAAAAGGTCTGGAAAATTTTTTTTAACAAATAATACTATAAAATTGCAAACAAGATTAATATATACAAGGACTTCAATAACTTTCAAAGTTAATAAGACAATACTTGGAATGAACGGATCTCAGAACACTATTATTACTGCCCCCTTAAATATTTTAGTATATTGGGCAAACAAATTTCTACATTGAACTGTTTCTTTGTAAGTCAATAAACAGTGGATGTATTCATGATATCCCTGGAGCTAACGGCTTGACCACATCGGCAAGGACTAAGTTGAGGTCAGGGATTGTCCTCCCATGATATTTTTCTATTAAAATGTCTAAAATATAACAATATATAGTTGTATTTAATAATATGCTAAGCATAAATGTCCATATTAAAACCTTCATATTTCATTTATCATCATCGTTTCATGTTCATTTTATCATCCTTTTCATGTTCATCGCCTGTAAATAACCTATATAGCGTTGCACGGGCGTAAAACACCAACTCACTCACTCCAACTTTTAGAAAAAGAAATTTATCATGAAGTTGTTGATTAAACAAATTCTAGAAATGATCTTGTTTATTCTTGATATTCTTGTAATCTATTATAATCTAGTGCCTTGTTTTATTGAAATACATAATTTGTTTCAAACAGGCTGTGAATATGGTATATCCAATATGTATAATGAATCGCTGCCATTTAGTTAAGAGCCATTTAGCCATTTAGCTTTTGCTATGTTTGGTGTTGATTATGAACTTAAGTCAAATAGCTTCTAATTCACCCTGGCAATGCCTGGCATAAAAGTTAGTTAGCTAGTTATTGCTTTACTCCCAAGCAGCACGATTTCGGCTACATCCGGGAGATGAATGTGATGATATTAAAAACGAAAGAACATGAAAGAACATGCAATGAACATGGAATGATGATGAAGTGGAGGAAATGGTGACACAAGGCCAACCTTGACTGCCACTGGAAAAAGGATGATGAGTAGGGACGGAAAATTTAGCCTCCTGCATGGGGATCCTACGGGTCCTACTCTTACCGAGACCTGCAGCAGGGTTCTTTAACGTGCGAGGAACGTGACATTTTTCCCAACACGGTGCACCACTATGGCTTGCGGTCAGGTTTTCCGCATTATTGCCTGACGACCCCGCATCTCTCGATGTCAGGGCTGCCCCATTCAACCACCTGAGGCACACATCCCAGTCGCTTTGTGGGCAAAGCGGCCTGACCCCGATGTCAGGTTTCTGAGCGCTCTTTAGTGGACTTTTACCGACAAGCTTAGCGCTGCTGCGGGCCTATTCGCCTCCCGGGCCCCGCATGGGACCTGGCATAAAAGATACCCACACAATTTTATATCATAATATGAAATTATGGTGTATTAGATCTACATATTTTTATTGATATATTATTAAGTGACTTAACTTACCATACAGAACACGCAGTTTCTGTTTGTCTTCTAAAGGAGGACGTTTTTCTGTTTCAGACTTTTTTGGATCCATTTAGCAACAGACTTCCAGCCTCTGCTGGGAAGATCATGGATAAGTTGAGCCTAAATGCAAAATATACAATTTTCTATAAGTAATGTTAAAGCTAAAATCTACTTTTTAGACCATCCAGGTGATTACAAACAATTTCTAAGAATATCAGCACTACTGTTGCCAATCATTTCTGTCAGGATAATATCCTTATTAACATAGGTAACTTAGGTATTGTATGTCTAAAAACTAACGTTTACCCTTATTATATGTTTTGATGCTAACGATAGCCATTTTAGTATGTCTTTACACTAACCCTAACTTTATGTTACATATGGCGTAAAACACCAACTCACTCACTAGTACGTTTCAGATTTTAAATAAGTAGATTCATGTTAAAGTTTATAAATTATTTTCAAAATGCAAGTAGGTCTCAGATAAAACTTGACAATTACTTCAATTTCCAAAATACCAATTAATAAATTAATAAATCTTGGAAATGAGCACACAGACCTATAGTTTTCTTTTTGTAATTTGATTAGGTGGTCAATTATCTATCATTTCCATTACAACTAGCCTTAAGACACAAAAGTTCGTGGTAACATTTCTCGATTAAACATGTGATGTAACAGGCAAAATGTTTTTGTCAAAAGGAAGTTCATCTGCAAGGCCTTTGGCAGAATATCACGATTTTGTTGATTTTTGGGATAGGCCAAGTTTTGAGAAAAAAGTAGCCATCACCAGTCCAAGGATGGCGTCACAAGATCCTCGTGCTTGTAAAAGACATAGTGTTTCAACAATAACTTTAAATGCATTGGACCCTTTCAACCAAACATTTCCATTTTTGGCAGATTACAAGCTTTTTAGACTAAAATATATCATATACTTAATTATACATTGATAAAAATCTGTCAAAGTAAAAAATGGCCGGATTTCGTTAAACAGGAAGTAGGTGAGCGATAGACCTAAAATCGGTTCCCACGTTATGGGACCCCACCCTGATGCTGTATACCAAATATCAAGTGGCTGTGATTAGTAGTTGCTGAGAAAACTGTTACGAAAAATTTTCCCCCGCCCGCCGCCCGCCCGCCCGACATTCACCATTTTATAACCCGGATTTTTCACTCCGTGAAATCCGGCCACAAATAATAAAACAGTTATCTTTTTTTTCATTTCATGTTCATTTTTTCATCCTTTTCATGTTCATCGCCTGTAAATAACTTGTATAGCTTTTCACGGGCGTAAAACACCAACTCACTCACTCACCCTTAGGCACTCGGTCATTTGAATTGAAAACTAAGGATCGACAATTGACCAACTTTATAAGGGGGCTTGGTTTTCTTAAAAAATATTCTGGCAGCATAGGTCAACAAAAATATTTTAAAGAAGGATTTCTGCTGTACATATTAAAAATGTTTATAAAAAAAAAATATAATTTGTCGCGACGCCTTTCAAAAATAGATATTTTTATCACACTCTGTAAGGAAAAAAATACTTAGCAGAACAACAGAACAAGTCCCACAACTAATTGACGACAGCTGTGAGTTCGGTTGCCATTAGATTAAAGTAATTATTAACGCGTGATGACAGGCTTTTGTGTTTTGTTTTTTGACACACCGGCTCACAAGGCAGCTAAGATTGTGTAATGGTTGAAACAACTTACTAACCAGAAACCGTACCAGATGATTAGAACAACTGGTTTAATTCGGTGAGACATTATAAAAGTAGAAAACCCCAGTTCGACATGTTCGGTGATTGACCTCGAAGATGCAAGTGCTATCATCCAGGAGGATGGATCATTAACCAATCATCTGGAACCAGATCATTATTATCAGTTATTTCTGGATCAACACCAACACATTCATAGTGGAACCATTTTCCCTTTCCACACTTTTTGTTGCCACATCTAATCATGTCTCCCCCAGTATCGTTTCTGCAGATGCATTTCTTGAAAACTTCCTTTGATGTCGTACTTGCATTTTTCAATGCCTCATAATTTGGGGGTGTGTAGCACATTTCCGCAATCATGTTGACTACTTCAAGCGCATTTTTGGTGTCAAAGTAGTTGGGAACCTGGCTGAATGATTTGCACCCTAAAATTTCAAGAGCTGTGGCTAGGACATAACAAGTTGTAGCAAATCTAAGCAAATCTGTGGCCTCGTTAAAACAGTGAAGAATGTTGGTTTTGACATTCACATGCCGGTAGCAGTTAGCAATATATGATAAGGTTCCAATGCTTCGGCAACTCTTTCCGGAAAACAAGATCTTAAATGTGTCCTGGAAAATATGAATTTAACGATACATGTTTAATATCATGGTAATTAAGTCTCCCAAACGAAGTTTGGAGACTTATTGTTTTTGTTGCGTTTCTTATTATTATTATTATTAAGTCGCCCAAAACAAAGTTTGGGAGACTTATTGTTTTTGCACTGTTTCTTATTATTATTATGTCGACCGAAACGCAGTTATTCGGTAGACATATTGTTATTGTCGCGTTTATTTTTTTTCATTATAATTATTCTTATTATTCTTATTGTCGCCAATTTTTTGTCTGCGTCATAACTAAAGAACCGTTTTATATTGTGGATCCAAACTTGGTATGATGATACGTAACCATGATATCTGTTGCAGTAGAAATTTTCGGAACCAAGATGGCTGCCATTTCCAAGATGGCCGCCATTTTACGTAAAAAATGTCGCGTTCTTCAATTTGAACAAAAATTGGTATTACGGTTTATAATGGGATGGCGAATTAAGAGGTGACGAAAAAAATGTCGAAATTCAAAATGGCCGCCATTTCCCGTAAAAATTGAACATTCTCCGATTTTAACGAAACTTTATATTTAAGGTATATGAAGGAGTGCGAGTTCATACGCGGAGTAAGAAATGTCGAACAATTCAAAATGGCCGCCACCTCCTGTAAAAATGGAAATTTTCCGATTTCCACGAAAATTTATATTTAGGTGTTTCAAAGGATGGCGAGTTAAAAAAGTTCACAAAATTCAAAATGGCCACCACTTCCAAAAATTTTTTTTTTCAAAATTTTAACGAAATTTTATTTTTAAGAGTTTTGAAGGATGACCGATTCAAAAATTTCAAAAAATTCAAAATGGCCGCCATTTCCCGTAAAAATTGAACATTCTCCGATTTTAATGAAACTTTATATTTAAGGGATATGAAGGATGGCGAGTTGATACGCGAGGTCAGAAATGTCGAAAAATTCAAAATGGCGGCCATTTTCCGTAAAAAATGAACATTCTCAGATTTTAACGAAACTTTATATTTAGGAGTTTCAAATAATGGCGAGTTCAAAAATTCCACAAATTTCAAAATGGCCGCCACTTCCGTAATTATTGAAAATTTTCAGATTTTAACGAAACTTGATATTTTAGGGTGTTTGAAGGATGGCGAGTGGGAATATGGAGTCAAATATTAAAAAATCATTTAAATGGCTGCCAACAGTGTCAAATATGTCGTAAAAGATAAGGCAACGGTCGACATCTGCTATTGCTGGCAATGGCAATTCTAGTTATGTCTCCCAAACGAAAGTTTGGAGACATATTGTTTTTACTCCGTTTCTTATTATGTCTCCCAAACGAAAGTTTGGAGACATATTGTTTTTACTCCGTTTCTTATTATTATTATTATTATTCTTTTTCTTCTTTCTCCGCGGCATGAAACTGTCCATGCGAGTTCTCAGAAATTGCTCGACGGATTTGCACAAAACATTGTATGATGGTAGATGGGTCTTTAAAGTAAATCCTAACCTATTCGGAATTTCCAAGATGGCCGCCATTTTCAAAATGGCCGCCATTACATAAGGGTACCCCAAAACTATCTCAAAAACTACTGGACGGATTTCAACCAAATTTGGACGTTCATTGACAAAATTAAAAAGGACTTGATTGGTGAAAAAAAAAATTTCAAGATGGCCGCCATTTTCAAAATGGCTGCTACTGAAAATAGGCAAAATTTAAAATTGTTAACCGATTTGCATGAAACTTATAATATTAACAGAACAGGGTAAGGCGACCTCTAATCTGTAAATAAAATTTTCAAGATGGCCGCCATTTCAAAATGGCCGCCATCCAAAGTTGTAAAAATTGACCAATTTCAACCAATGCTTCAATTTCAACAAAATTTTGTATCTAGAGGTTTTTATGAATGGTGAAATAGAATACGGTGTCAAAAATGCGTTCGTTTGGGAGACATTTTGTGTTGGGCATCCCCAACACAGTCAGCACTTGTTATTATTGTTGTTATTATTGTTATTATTCTTTTTCTTCTTTCTCCTCGGCATGAAACTGTCCATGCGAGTTCTCAGAAATGGCTTGACAGATTTGCACGAAACATTGTATGATGGTAGATGGGTCTTTGAACTAGAACCTAACCTATTCAGAATTTTCAAGATGGCCGCCATTTTCAAAATGGCCGCCAATACATAAGGGTACCCCCATATTATCTCGAAAACTACTGGACGGATTTCAACCAAATTTGGACGTTTATTGACAAAATTAAAAAGGACTTGATTGGTGAAAAAAAAAATTTCAAGATGGCCGCCATTTTCAAAATGGCTGCTATTGAAAATAGGCAAAATTTAAAAATGTAAACCGATTTGCATGACACTTTGTATATTAACAGAACAGGGTAAGGCGACCACAAATCTGTAAATAAAATTTTCAAGATGGTCGCCATTTCAAAATGGCCGCCATCCAAAGTTGTAAAAATTGACCAATTTCAACAAATGTGTCGATTTCAACAAAATTTTGTATCTAGAAGTTTTGATGAATGGCAAAATAGAATACGGTGTCAAAAATGCGTTCGTTTGGGAGACATTTTGTGTTGGGCATCCCCAACACAGTCAGCACTTGTTATGTCTCCCAAACGAAAGTTTGGAGACATATTGTTTTTACTCCGTTTCTTATTATTATTATTATAATTATTATTATTCTTTTTCTTCTTTCTCCCCGCCATGAACGTGTCCGTACCTTTTCTTCAAAACGCCTCGAAGGATTTTAACGAAACATTATAGGATGGTAGATGGGTAAATGAAGTTGTGTTCGGACATTTCAAAATTTTCAAAATGGCCGCCGTTTCCGTGTAATTAGCGAAAGTTCATAATATAGGACATTGCAATATCTCGGTAACCTAGGTGCGTAGGAGGCTGAAATTTTGTAGGTGAATAGAGCAAAAGGAGCTCTTTAATAATACGAAAAAAAATTTTGAAGCGATATTTACGGTTTTCGAGTTATTTGCGAAAATGTGATTTTTCAGGCCCGAAAATGCCAAAATCGTCAAAATGCTTCGATTTCTTATGTCTCCCAAACGAAAGTTTGGAGACATATTGTTTTTACTCCGTTTCTTCTTATTATTATTATTATTATATCTCCCAAACACTATGTTTGGGAGATTTATAGTATAACTAACGAATGATTCCGAATATGAGGAAATATTCAACGAGTGACCGAACAACCCAATAATTCACGAGTGCGCCAGGCGCACGAGTGAATTATAAAGGTTGTTCGGTCACAAGTTGAATATTTCCCATATTCGGAATCTTGAGTTTGTTATACTATTTATTACATATATAAATGTTCAATTAGGGCTTTATTTATGGTTGAATTACGAACATTTTCGGTTGGACTTTTTTCATGCAGGCGCAATGGTTTTCGACGTCACAGACGACGTTATAGGTAACGCCGAATTACAGTTAATTAAATGTTCCCGCGTTTTTAGTTATTTCACTCAGTGAGATAAACGATTTCTGTTCACTCGGAAATCTCGATATTTCACTGCTATCTATGTAATAAATATTGTTTTTACTCTGTTTCTTATTATTAAGGTCTTTCCCTTTACAGAAGGAAAGACCTTACTGTATTTCTTATGATTATTATTATTATTATTCTTCTTTTCTTCCCTCAAAAAACGAAAAGTGTCTTAACCGATCTTAATGAAAGTTGGCACACTTGATCATTACTACCAGGACTCGACGTGACTCATGCTTTGAAACCAATCTATTTTTAGTAACGGAGTTATCTGCCCGTAACCCAAAAACCTTGTCTGCAGATTAACTCAGAAACCATAACTGTTATCAAAAATCTGAAGTGTGGAATTTGTTACCTGACTTCTGGCCATGATTTGTCATGCAAAAAAAAAAATTTCGAACAACTTCCTGGTTACGCGTTTTTGACCCGAAAAGTGTCGCGATGCGCCAACAAAATTTATTTCAAAACGGTTAGTCCTACAGACTTGGGACCTTCACCAATCGTTTTAGGTGACATAAGTTGCATCCGAAAATATATATGTCATAGGTCAAATCTCAAGTTTGAATTATTGCGTCATGACTAAATATAGGAATGCATTGCGCAATGTATAGTAATCCATATGTAACAATGTAATGTAAAGGAAAAGTCCATAGCAACCATACATTTTCACAATCAGTTAGGAAGGGGCTATAATTTGGACCCAAGGTCAAAGGTCAAAGGTCAAGGTCAGTCCATAGCAACAAGGTAACCTTTAGGAAAAATCCATAGCAACCACATATTTTCACAATCAGTTAGGAAGGGGCTGTAATTTAGGTCCAAGGTGAAAGGTCATAGGTCAAGGTCAGTCCTTAGCAACAAAGTAACCTTAAGGAAAAGTCCATAGCAACCACATATTTTATGAATCCAGACTACTTGTTGAGTTTAAATTTTATCTTTTTGTGACCGGAAGTGACCTTTTGTCCATAGCAACCGATCTAAAAGTCCATAGCAACCATATATTCTATGACTCCTGACTACCTGCTGAGTTTAAATTTCAATATTTTATGACCGGAAGTGATGTTTTGTTCATAGCAACCGACCTATAAGTCCATAGCAACCATATATTTTATGACTCTTCACTACCTGCTGAGTTTAAATTTCAATATTTTATGTCAAGAAGTAACGTTTTGTCCATAGCAACCGACCTAAAAGTCCATAGCAACCATATATTCTATGACTTCTGACTACCTGCTGAGTTTAAATTTCAAATTTTTTTTACTGGAAGTGATGTTTTGTTCATAGCAACTGACCTAAAAGTCCATAGCAACCATATATTTTATGACTCCTGACTATCTGCTGAGTTTAAATTTCAATATTTTATGACCGGAAGTGATGTTTTGTTCATAGCAACCGACCTAAAAGTCCTTAGCAACCATATATTTTATGACTTCTGACTACCTGCTGAGTTTGAATTACAATATCTTATGACCAGAATTGACGTTTTGTTCATAGCAAACGACCTTAAAGTCCATAGCAACCAAATACTTCTTATCTGGACTACCTACCAGGTTGATATATCCAAAAATGGTATCATTCAGTTAGGAATCTATTTCTATTGGAGGACACAAATAGGGAAAGACCTCGCGATCGTTCTTTGAACGATTGTAATTTAATTATTATTATTATTCTTTTTTTTTCTTCCGGACATGAACGTGTCCGGACCGGTTCTCAAAAACTACTAGATGGATCTTCATGAAACTTTGTATGATGGTAGAGGGGGTCCCAAAGGTGGGAATGCAAAAATCAGAATTTTCAAAATGGCTGCCGTTTCCATGGAAACAATATAAGGTCATAATATAGGATATTGCGATATCTCGGTTACCTAGGTGCGCAGGGTTCTGAAATTTTGCAGGTTAATAGAGCAAAATGAGCTCTTTAATAATACGGAAAAAAATTTTGAAGCGATATTTACGGTTTTCGAGTTATTCACGAAAATGTGATTTTTCGGTCCCAAAAATGGGAAAATTGTCAAAATGCTACGATTTCGACAAAATTTGTTATCTAGAGGTTTTAAATGATGGCGAGTTAGGTTGCACTGTCAAAATTAATGCAACAGTGACATAATGCGTACGTTTGGGAGATATTTTTGTGTTGGGCATCCCCAACACAGTCAGCACTAGTTATTATTATTCTTTTTCTTCTTTCTCCGCCATGAACGTGTCCGGCACTTTTCTCGGAAATGCCTCGAAGGATTTGAACGAAACATTGTATAATGGTAGATGGGTTACTGGAGGGGTGCACAACCTTTTAAAAATTTTCAAAATGGCCGCCGTTTACGCGTTATTAGCGAAAGTTCATAAAATAGGACATTTCAATATCTCGGTAACCTAGGTGCGCAGGGTTCTGAAATTTTGTAGGTAATAGAGCAAAAGGAGCTCATTAATAATACGAAAAAAAATTTCGAAGCGATATTTACGGTTTTCGAGTTATTCACGAAAATGTGATTTTTCGGGCCCAAAAATGCAAAATTTGTCAATGTGCTTCGATTTCAATGAAATTTCATTTCTAGGGGTTTTAATGGATGACGAATTAGAATACAGTATCAAAAATGCGTTCGTTTGGGAGACATTTTTGTGTTGGGCATCCCCAACACAGTCAGTACTTGTTATTATTATTCTTTTCCTTACCTTAACCATGAACTTGTCCTCAACATTTTGAGAAAATGCTTTAACCAATGAAGATCAAACTTGCTTAGATGGATGGAGGGTCACTCAGAGTTGTGCAAGAAGTTTTCAAAATTTTCAAGATGGCCGCCATTTTCAAAATGGCCGCCGTTTAAGATTTTTGGGCCCCTCTCAGATCTCGGAGATGGGTGGATGGATTTTAATGAAAATTAGTACACTAGTAGAGTGATCCCTCCTGAGCAACATGGCGAAAAAAAATTTGATGCAAACGCCGCCATTTTGAAATGGCGGCCGTTTTACCACACCCACCCCCCAAAAACGTCAACTTTGTCCGGTTTTAACGAAATTTGATTTCTAGACTTGTTTTGATGCACTGATTTGAATGGAATACTATCCAAGGCGATTTTGGGCGACTTCTGTGTTGGCATCCCAACACAATCAGCACTAGTTATTATTTTTATTATTATTTTTCTTCTTCTTCTTTCTCGCGCCACCAACTTAGTCCGGGGCCCTTTTATACTTTATACTTGACCGATTTAGTTCAAATTTGGCACAGTGGTAGAACCCTATGAGATGTGGGTCCTCCCTGAAATTCAAGTATGGGGACCCCCCAGGGGCTGTGCCACGCCCCCCCCCCAAATACCCCCAAAAATGATATTTTTTCAATATGTCGAAAATAGTTCAAATAACTACTTTATAACCATATATATTATTAATCCTTATGTTAAGACGAATCATTTGGTACCATAGGGGGGTCCCAGGGGGTCATGCCCCGCCCCCTCAAATTACAAAATCCTTTATATCTTTAAAATTATTGAGATCCCCATCCTATAACCATATATATTATTATTCCTTATGATAAGACGAATCATTTGGTACCATAGGGGGGTCCCAGGGGGTCATGCCCCACCCCCCTCAAATTACAAAATCCTTAATATCTTGAAAATCATTGAGATCCCCACCCTATAACCATATATATTATTACTCCTTATGATTAGACGAATCATTTGGTACCATAGGGGGGGGGGTCCAATGGGGTCATGCCCCGCCCCCTCAAATTACAAAATCCTTAATATCTTGAAAATCATTGAGATCCCCACCCTATAACCATATATATTATTATTCCTTATGATAAAACGAATTATTAAACATGTACACAAAAATATTCATAAACATTAAATATGTTTACGAAAATTTTAATCAACATTAAACATGTACACGAAAATTTTCATCAACATTAAATATGTTTACGAAAATATTCATTTCACATTTATAATGTAAACGAAAATGTTCATCAACATTAGACATGTACACGAATATATTCATCAACATTAAGTATGGTTACGAAAATGTTTATCAATTTTAAATATGTTTACGAAAATATTCATCAACATTAGACATGTACACGAAAATATTCATCAACATTAAGTATGGTTACGAAAATGTTTATCAATTTTAAATATGTTTACGAAAATGTTCATCAACATTTAATGTGTTTACGAAAATTTTCATCAACATTAAATATGTACACGAAAATGTGCATTAACATTAGACATGTACACGAAAATATTCATCAACATTAAGTATGTTTACGAAAATGTTTATCAATTTTAAATATGTTTATGAAAATGTTTATAAACAAAAAACATGTTTACGAAAATGTTCATCAACATTTAATATGTTTACGAAAATTTTCATCAACATTAAACATGTACACGAAACTGTTCATCAACATTTAACATGTACACAAAAAAGTTCATCAACATTAAATATGTTTACGAAGATTTTCATCAACATTAAACATGTACACGAAAATGTTCATCAACATTAAATATGTTTACGAAAATTTTAATCAACATTAAACATGTACACGAAAATGTTCATCAACATTAAATATGTTTACGAAAATTTTTATCAACATTAAACATGTACACGAAAATGTTCATCAACATTAAATATGTTTACGAAAATTTTCTTCAACATTAAACATGTACACGAAAATGTTCATCAAAATTAAATATGTTTGCGAAAAATTTTCATCAACATTAAACATGTACACGAAAATGTTCATCAACATTAAAAATGTTTACGAAAATTTTAATCAACATTAAACATGTACACGAAAATGTTCATCAACATTAAATATGTTTACAAAAATTTTCATCAACATTAAACATGTACACGAAAATGTTCATCAACATTTCATATGTTTACGAAAATTTTCATCATTATTAAATATGTTTACGAAAATTTTCATCAACATTAAACATGTACACGAAAATGTTCATCAACATTAAATATGTTTGCGAAAATTTTCATAAACATTACACATGTACACGAAAATGTTCATCAACATTTAGTATGTTTACGAAAATTTTCATCAATATTAAATATGTTTACGAAAATTTTCATCAACATTTAATATGTTTACGAAAATTTTCATCAACATTAAGCATGTACACGAAAATGTTCATCAACATTAAATATGTTTACGAAAATATTCATTTCATATTAATAATGTAAACGAAAATGTTCATCAACATTAGACATGTACACGAAAATATTCATCAACATTAAGTATGGTTACGAAAATGTTTATCAATTTTAAATATGTTTACGAAAATGTTCATCAACATTTAATGTTTACGAAAATTTTTTATCAACATTAAATATGTACACGAAAATGTGCATTCACATTAGACATGTACACGAAAATATTCATCAACATTAAGTATGTTTACTAAAATGTTTATCAATTTTAAATATGTTTACGAAAATGTTTATAAACAATAAACATGTACACAAAAATGTTCATCATAATTAAATGTTTACAAAAATTTTCATCAACATTAAACATGTACAGGAAAATGTTCATCAATGTTAAATATGATAACGAAAATTTTCATGAGCATTAAATATGTTTACGCAAATTTTCATCAACATTTAATATGTTTACGAAAATTTTCATCAACATTTAACATGTACACATAAAAGTTCATCAACATTAAATATGTTTACGAAGATTTTCATCAACATTAAACATGTACACGAAAATGTTCATCAATTTTAAATATGTTTACGAAAATTTTCATCAACATTAAACATGTACACGAAAATGTTCATCAACATTAAATATGTTTACGAAAATTTTCTTCAACATTAAACATGTACACGAAATGTTCATCAACATTAAAAATGTTTACGAAAATTTTAATCAACATTAAAGATGTACACGAAAATGTTCATCAACATTAAATATGTTTACAAAAATTTTCATCAACATTAAACATGTACACGAAAATGTTCATCAACATTTAATATGTTTACGAAGATTTTCATCAACATTAAACATGTACACGAAAATGTTCATCAACATTTTATATGTTTACGAAAATTTTCATCATTATTAAATATGTTTACGAAAATTTTCATCAACATTAAACATGTACAGGAAAATGTTGATGAACATTTTCTCTAGACAGAAAGTTGATGTTACTTAATAAAGATAATGTCAAGTTTAAGGTGGGGTCTTTATTAAAAACTTCAAGACCGAAACACACTGATAAAGATATTGTTATATGTAGTTATCACAAAGAATCTTTGTGTCCTGTTCTTACATTAATACATTATTTGGAGAGAACAAGTTTTAAGTGTAAAGACTCTTAGGTTTTTGTTTCATTCAAAATTTTTTCTAAAGTAACAAGTTGTACAATAGCACGTTGGTAAAAGATTGTTCTTTCAAGTGCTGGGATAGATACTTCTAAATTTAAGGCACATTCTTTCAGAAGTGCTTCTTCTTCTGCAGCATTAAAAGCAGGATTACCTCTGAAAAAAATGTTTTAAAAACTGCTGATTGGAGCTCTGCTCAAACATTTTATAAGTTTTACTATAGAGAAACTGTAGATTCTGCAGTGGCTCATGATAGATCAAATAATTTTACTGACAAAGTGTTTAATTCTATTTTACAGTAATACCTTGTGTACTTGGAGACCTCATTTGAGTTTATACAGAGTGGAATAGGATTTTCGACAGAGTTCATATTGACTGGATAAGGATTTTCTGCAGTTAGGATATGAGTTCAGGAATTTTACGCAGTGACTTTTATGGATACATTTGTGTTGATAGACTGTTTTTTCATCCATTTAGCATGGATGTGCGGGACATTTAAATCTTATGTAATTTTGAAAAAATAAATGTATTTGTGAATTACTAGTTCTTGATGCCTTAAACTATTATGTGGAATAGGTTTACATGTACATGATTTCAAATATTTTGTGAGATGTGAAGCAGATGTTCTTTGCGTCTGGTAGTTTTATTTGGGAGTTGTGTGTATCAGTGTAACTTTGGTTATTCTATTTGACTGAAGGAAACATTGTATGTAACCGATAGAAACTTGGTATGTTTGTGATCATATGCTATATCTATTGACCTTCATTAATGTTTTTTGGTATGCATTTATTGGGCTTTAAAGATTCAATTATTAAAACGAGAATAGCCCAGGATTATGTAATATAATGTAACTTTATCCAAACATCTGAAAGATGTGAAGGATAATGTGCATTATATGAAGAAGCCAAGGGCTTCGAGGGTTAATAATTACCCTCCCTTTTTATTGTTTTTTTGAGATTTGGACCCTTCCCATTTCTTTATACTTCAATAAATGCTTTGTTTGTCATTGGTTTTTGTCCTTGCTTTAAAATGAGGACAATTACAGGTGTTCACCTGGTTTTATTAGGCTGTGGGGTTTAAAAATCACTCAGCTATGAAAAAGGCGTGCGACCTGTTATGAAATAATTTATTCAATTATTAACCCTCGAAGCCCTTGGCCTCTTCATATAATGCACCTTGTCCTTTACATCTTTCAGATGTTTGGGGAAGGTTACATTACTGCATGAAACTGCTATACACCATATTGTACAAAAGAATAAGCTTTACATGTCAAATATCAAAAAGCTTTGTTCAGGGGTTAAGTTTCTCCTGTCAGGGGAGGAGCAAATACCTGTTGTGAGGAAATTCAAAAGAATGGGAAAAAAGTTCAACCCACTGAATGTCTTAATACACATTGGAACTAGGGACTTGCAAACTATAGAAATTAAAGCAAAGATTATGAAAATCTTCTTGAGACTGCCCAAAGTATGTAGCCAGAAGCCAAAATATATGTACTACCTTTAATCAGAAGGAAAGATATGCCTATCGAAGTAATAAACAAAGCAAATGATATCATAGCCCCAGAGTGTGAGAAGATAAAATCAATTACTCTAATTAACAAATTTGTGCCATCCGACGATATGTTCTATGACCATGTCCACCTGAACACAAAGAAGGGCATACCTGAAATTGCAAAACATTTAAAATCTGCAATGAAAATTTGCAATGGCTATTTTTCATGAATGAAACTTCTAAACCTGCAAGAGATCCTCCACCTTTCAAATCTATACAACACAGGCCAATTAAAGGACCAAACATGAACCAACACGAGAACATGCCCTCCTCGCGTCCGCCGATGAACAATCAACCACATCCAGAAATGAACAATCAGCAACGACCACCAATGAACAATCAACCCCGACCACCATGGTCACCACAAAACAGTCTTCCACATGGGCCATGGTTTCCACAAAGTGGACCTCCACCTGTGTCGTGGTATCCTCCACCGCCACACTTTTCGCCTTGGCATGCTCTAATGATGTGGAATCCATATTGGTCCAACCAGATACCCAGCGGTTTTAATCAGTCTAAACATTTACATTGTATGTAGATTCAAATATATAAATGTTTACCATGTTTTTACAAGTAGCAACACTCCTTTTTCATACATTTATGTACACTTGAGAGTGTGCCATGCTAAAGTACAAGTTGTACCATTTATCTGATTTTTCATTTTGATGTATTTTATTTATTTAATTATTTTTAATATTTTATTATGATTAATACTCTCTTTTTTTCTTCTTTTTTTAAAACATAGCATTTCATAACCAATGTAAGGACTGACTATAAATAAATATATTCTGCATTCAATTTAATAAGACGTACATGTGACATATAATTTTGTTTTAATTTCAGGTTATGCAGAACACAAATTGAGCATGGACCATGCCATGTTCAATCGTATTTGGTGTGAAAAAATGTCATCAGCCAAGTGAACAGTTAAGAGACTTGAAGAAGCCAGGTAATGAAGAATTATATTGTTCTGTGCTTGACACTTATATTTTAACTTTTAAACACTGAATGCATGCTTTTAAAAATGGGAAATTGCATCATGTTGTTGTACAGTCAATTTGTATACCCTCATTTGTAAGAGAGGGTACTGTATAGCAATCACCTTGTTTGCTGTCTGTCCATAACAAACTTTCATAAAGATTTCTCGACTTCTACTGAAAAGGTTGACTTCAAATTTGGTTCACACCATTTATATTCATTATTTGATTTTAAATCCTAGAGAGCCTTTCCATATTTATTATATAAATTTACCCAATAATTGTGTTGAATGGGACTCTAGCTTAAACAGACCACACCAACCTTGCCAAACGAATTGTTTGAAATCGGTTTGCTTTACTCCCAAGCAGCCTGATTTCGGCTATTACAGGGAGATGAACATGAAATTGGTGATACAATGAACATGAAATGATGATGGATTGGAGGAAATGGGGACACAGGGCCAATCCGGTAGGAGAGCTTTGACTGCCACTGGAAAAAGGAGTGATTGGTAGCTAGGGACGGGAAATTTAACCTCCTGCATGGGGATCCTACGGGTCCTACTCTTACCGAGACCTGCAGCAGGGTTCTTTAACGTGCGAGGAACGTGACATTTATCCCAAACACGGTCCACCACTATGGTTTGCGGTCAGGTTTTCCGCATTATCGCCTGACGACCCCGCAACTCTCGATGTCAGGGCTGCCACCTGGGGCACACATCCCAGTCGCTTTTTGGGCAAAGTGGCCTGACCCGATGTCAGGTTTCTGAGCGCTCTTTAGTGGACTTTTACCGACAAGCTTAGCGCTGCTGCGGGCCTATTCGCCACCCGGCACCCGCACGGTTAAGTGGATTTTTTGACCTGGGGCATTCATGAAAGCATACACAGGTAACAAATAAGATAATTAAAATGATGATTTTATATTGCAGTTAGCTACAGTAGTATCTATATCAGTGTTTATTTTGTAAAGTTGATTTGTACATGTTTAAGCATCAAATTGACAAATATGCACCATAACTGACTTTAAGAATCCTCGAAAATGACACAAAACATGCCAATGCCTGTGAGACAGAATTAAAAAAAAAGAAATGTTCTGCAAAGCAAAATTAATATTCCTAAAATAGATATCTATCAGTTTTCTACTTCTCTTTTGAACTTTGTGTTTTGGTGTCCTTTCGTACGATTAGTCCAATGAATGTGTCTTCACGCACAAAAATGTTGGCACTCATCAAATTTAAACCTAGGCAAAGTAAATTAAAATTACACAAAATTGTCTATATTAAAACAACTGTTATGATAAAAATAACAAACTGTGATATTTTATATTTTAGGCTAAACTAAACCAGACAATGAGAGCGAAGACGCAAGCTATATCAACGGTGATGCAACAGAAAGTTCAGTTGATGGTAAGTATTTAAAGCGTCTATGGTTATCTTTAACATACATAGATGATTTAGGGATTGGTTTTGATACTTTTGTATTGTATTATAAGTCTTGGGCCAATGCAAGACGGTAAGCAGTGACCTATGGTCATGTTGAAGACTGCTTGCTGTTTTCCGTTGTGATTTTTTGAATTGCTGTTTGATTATGTTTGTTGTGTCACGTACACTTATTCCACATCTCAATATCGTATATGTAGTTGTATAAATGTTTATTCATATGAACACAGTGCTTCTCCCTGTGCTTAAAAGGCAGGTCAAAATAAGATATCTTCATACAAACTATAGTACATCATAATAACATTTCACCTGTTTGAACCATATGTACACTCACATTTGTAATCATACTATAACTTTCTTAATAGTGGTCATTATCACATACTTTTAATATTTATATTATGCACCACTTTCCCAATCCCCCAAAACACCTTATGAAGAGCATGAATATGAAGAGCATAGAACAGTAAAACCAAAAATGCCAAACTGGGGAACCAAATTATTACTAAGATAATCAACCTGTGTCTGGGGTAGGAAGAACCTTAGGGTTTAGACAATTTTGAAATTTAGACGGATAATTAAAGCTTTGATGTTTTCTCCAACTCAAAAGTGTTGGTGCCGGAGCGCAAATCATTAGTTGATTTGTTAACTATATTTTAAATGAATTAAATTTCCAGTAATACTTGTGTAACATTTTGAGACAATGACTCGCCTCCTTTGTGCTTAACTTTATTTGAAACTTTAACCCATTTGGGTCGTAGTACATACATATAGCTACATAGATAACATACAAGCATGAGTTTACAAATACAAACATTATAACATATAAACCTTAAAAAAAAAAACAGTTTGCTAGTCTCCTCTCCTCAGTTCTAATGACTGTTGCAAAAAAGAAACGACTGTTTTAATTTCCTCAGGAGTTGACGGGTTTAATATGTTACTAATTATTTGTGCTCTTTTGTGCTCTATTTAAAGTATTACAATATGGATTTACTTTATAGAAGGTAAATAGTTGTTCTCTAATATTATCATTAAGTTTACAAATAAAGAAGAAGTGCTTTTCATCGTCCAAAATGTTGCATGTAGTACACATTCTCTTATCTCTTGGAATGTTTTTGTATCTACCAGTTTCTATTAGTAGTTCATGATCACTTACTCTGAATTTTGTTATTAGTTTTCTAACTAGCTTGTTTGGATGAGTTAGATAAAATGGAACCTTATTTTCTTGGGTTTTTATATATTTATACAAATATTTTTTATTTGTTTCATTTAAGTCATTTATTTTATTTTCTATTAAAGTTCTATAATAATCTGTTACGCTTGATTTTATTTTAGGTTTTAATATTTGTGCTGCTTTTTTAGCTCACCTGGACCGAAGGTCCATGTGAGCTATTACCATCACTTGGCGTCCGTCGTCGACGTCGTCTGTTAACAATTTTTCAAAAATCTTCTCCTCTGAAACTACTGAACAGAATTTAATGAAACTTGGTATGAATGATCCTTAGGGTGTCCTGCACCAAACTTGTGTTTCAATTTTTGATCCGTCAAAAAACATGGCCACCGTTACTAGGGGGGTCAGACTACTGTTTTTGGCTTGTAAATCAAAAAGTATAAGAGATAGATGAAATCTGATGCCACCCTACTGCTTCAGCATCAAAAGTTCTACAAAAGTCTCCATTTGGTCGAAATTGTCAGATGATCCCTTATAGGGGTTACAGTCCCTAAAAGGTGAAAAATTGCGTTTTTTCATGTTTTTTGCCTATAGAATGAAAACTATTGTAGATATAAAAAAGCTGCTGCTTGCTTAAATGTTCAGCCCATTTAGCTCTACAAAAGTCTCCATAGGGTCGAAGTTGTCAGATGACCCTTTATAGGGGTTACAGCCCCTTGAAGGCGAAAAATAGTGTTTTGGCCTATAGAATGAAAACTATTGCAGATAGAGAAAAGCTGTTGCTTGCTAAAATGTTCAGCTTATTTAGCTCTGCAAAAGTCTCCATGGGGTCGAAGTTATCAGATCCCCTTACAGGTGAAAAAAAGTGTTTTTGGCCTATAGAATGAAAACTTTTGCAAATAGAGAAAGCTGTTGCTTGCTTACATGTTCAGCTGATTTAGCTCTAAAAGTCTCTATAAGGTCAAAGTTGTCAGATGATCCCTTATAGGGATTACAGCCCCTTAAAGGTGAAAAACAGCGTTTTTGCATGTTTTTGGCCTATAGAATGAAAACTATTGTAGATAGAGAAAAGCTGTTGCTTGCTAAAATGTTCAGCTCATTTAGCTCTACAAAATTCTTCATGGGGTGGAAGTTGTCATATGACCCGTTATAGGGGTTATTGCCCCTTAAAGGCAAAAAATAGTGTTTTTGGCCTATAGAATGAAAACTATTGCAGATAGAGAAAAGCTGTTGCTTGCTAAAATGTTCAGCTCATTTAGCTCTACAAAATTCTTCATGGGGTGGAAGTTGTCATATGACCCTTTATAGGGGTTAAAGCCCCTTAAAGGCAAAAAATAGTGTTTTTGGCCTATAGAATGAAAACTATTGTAGATAGAGAAAAGCTGTTGCTTGCTTAAATGTTCAGCTCATATAGCTCTACAAAAGTCTTCATAGGGTGGAAGTTGTCAGATGACCCCTTATAGGGGTTACAGCCCCTTAAAGGCAAAAAAATAGTGTTTTTGGCTTATAGAATGAAAACTATTGCAGATAGAGAAAAGATGTTGCTTGCTTAAATGTTCAGCTCATTGAGCTCTACAAAAGTCTCCAAAATTGTCAGATGATCCCTTACAGGAGTAACAGCCCCTAAAAAACGTTTTTTTTGGCCTATAGAATGAACACCAACAAGAACGGGACAAAAACAGACAACATGTAAAACATGGAAACACAAAATAACTGAATATCAATCAACAACACGATCTCCAGAGAAAAAGCTTTTTCATGCTTAAACATTCAGCTCATTTAGCTATACAAAAGTCTTCATAGGGTTGACATCAAGACCAGGTGAGCGATTCAGGCTCCTGGGAGCCTCTTGTTTGTTTCACATTCATTAAAATATTTCATATCTAAGATTATTTCTTTAGTGATGCTATGGGCATATGAATACCATGAATAGGTACCACTTTCATGAAGATTTCTAGATAATGTATAAGCTTCTTTTAATAGTGGATTAAGATCAACATTATTCAATCTAGATAGATAATTCAGCGTTTGTGTTTTTTATAGCACATTCTATTGGGAGAATATTAAGTTCATATCTGTTTATCAGATTAGTAGAGCTTCTTTTAGTTACCAACGTGCTTTTTATAAAACTTGTATTTAATTTTTCTATTGGGGTTTTGTCTATAAAAGGTAATGTATCAACTGATACATGATTTTTTTCAGCTCTCCCCTTTGCTCTATAAAGCTTTATATAACTATCCATGAAGCATATATCATGTTTATAAGTTAAAATTGGCTGTACTTAACACTGGAATAAGTTACAAGCAACTTTAACTGGGACATTTCCAAATTCGGATGAATAAGACTTTATGGCAAATAATACTTTTTTGGCTTTGTTTACCAGATCATTAGTACAATTGACCAGGCTTCCATTATTGCTTACTATGCAACCAAGAAATTTAAATTCATGAACGTTTTCAAGACCGTTTCTTTTATATTTAACAAAGGATTTACCTATGCTCTTACTGTTAGGTTTATTTTGAATTATCATGGTTTTTGTCTTTTTGATATTTACTGTTTATTGCCAATTGTCGCAATATTCAGATAGATTATTCTAACTGTTTTGAAGGCCTGATTCAGTTTCTGATAGCAGAATCAAGTCATCAGCAAATAACAAACTTCCAATTTTAGAGTTTATAATACCAACTGGGGTACATTTTTCTTCAGTGAAAATTTCACTAATATCGTTTATGAAAATATTAAATAATGTGGGACTAATGCTGTCTCCTTGTCTTACTCCTTTATCTATTTCAAAGCATCTAGAGATTACATCGTTGTACTTAAAAGAGCACTGTGTATTCTTAAACTGGTTTTTTTATTATCTGATATATATATTTTTCCAATTCATAATTTGCAAAGTTTGTACAGAAGACGAAGTTCTGCCATCCTCGGAAACCCAGGGATTCTTCTCTCGCTTACTCATTCATGAATGAGTAAGCGAGAGAAGAACCCCTGGGTTTCCGAGGATGAAGTTCTGCTATCTTTCCCATTCTTAAGATGTATGGACATATATTACATACAATATTATGCACCCTTTTATAGGCTTTAGAATTGGATTTACACTATATGCACACCCTCTGAGATTCAAGAGATAAATGTTCTTCATTAAATACCAATCCCTTGATGCGTGGATTTTTTCTTCAATTTAGAGGTACAACCTCTTATTTGAGTAGAAATATTATCAAGTTGATATTGATAGGTATTTAGAAAATCTTCTGGGTAACCATCTTTTGACTAAGTAAATGACCTCAACATTTGTAAGGCAATAAACCATTGGTGAAGTAACGAAGGTTATTTATTATATTTTTTTTTGAAAAATTTATTATTTCTTAGTAATTTTTGTAAATATGTTTAATTATTTGGTCCGCGCATGCAACAGTTTATAATCATCAGTGCTGGTGGTAGACTGTATACCACAAGAAGAACAAGAAGGTTTTATTAACGGCGGAATATTTTCGATCGTGGACACTTTGGTTTTATATGTCATGTATGTGATTCCATAAGTTTTACTTTTGGCACAGGGACTTGATCCCCTCTATCAATATTTTGTTAGAGTCAATGTGCGGCACGAAAAAAAAAACACAACGGAGATACTACTTTCACCACCCCCTTTTCTTTTATTCGATTTTCTATTAATAAATCATTGATTTCGTCTCGGTCTAGGACCCGTAGGATCCCCATGCAGGAGGCGAAATTTCCCGTCCCTACCCATCACTCCTTTTTCAAGTGGCAATCAAAACTATCCTACCCGATTGGCCTTGTGTCCCCATTTCCTCCACTTCATCATTATTTCATGTTCATTGTATCACCACTTTCATGTTCATGTTCATCTCCCGGATATAGCCGAAATCGTGCTGCTTGGGAGTAAAGCACTAACTAACTAACTAACTAACTTATATAATTCGTTTCACAGATGAATTTCCTTTCCAAAACACCCAAATATATCTTCATTCATTGCATTTCAGACTCAAAATCGGGCTTTGTTCGGACAATTTTGTAAAATTTGGTAATTGCTTGGACATAAAAATGAAAGTACATTCTCGGGACCTTACTTTTTCGTGCTTGGACCCCCCCACCCTTTACCAACCTCTTATTTACTTGTGAAAAATATTTCGACTTGTGGCGTTTTTCATTTTTAGCTCACCTGGCCGAAGGCCACGTGAGCTATTGTCATCACTTGGCGTTCGTCGTCTGTCGTTAACAATTTCTTATAAAATCTTCTTCTCTGAAACCACTGAACCGATTTGCTTCAAACTTGGTATACATTTGGTATGTTAGCTACCAAGTTTGTGTTTTTCGTGGTAATCTGATAACAAAACATGGCCGCCGTTGCTAAAAATATAACATAGCCCTATAAACGCAGTTATAGCATATTTTTCTGCCATTGTTTGTTACAAAGTTTTCTAGTAATGTGTTTTAAGGGTAAACTAGACCTTCTGAGTTGAATGGCGGTATCAAATTATCTATGAGTGACCATTTTCGACCAAATTTCAAATCATTCTGAACTTTAGGTACCAGGTGAGCGATTTAGGTCTTGTTTGCTGACCAAACCGTGGTGGGGTATCACTGAATGTTCCATTAATGCCCTTTTTATTTTTTTTTTATTTTAGACTACCACGAAGTTT
This sequence comes from Arcuatula senhousia, assembly GCA_963971305.1. Lineage (NCBI taxonomy): Eukaryota > Metazoa > Mollusca > Bivalvia > Mytilida > Mytilidae > Arcuatula > Arcuatula senhousia. The sequence continues at coordinate 28,711,902 of OZ020314.1, read as the reverse complement.
TATACTCTATATTTTCCTGTGGGGAGAAAAAACGAAGTCCTGCTCCTAGAGGTGTTTCTAAAGTAAGATTTTATATCTAACCTTTGTAGACTAGTACAATAACATGCATATACTAAAAGGGACAGTCCATTTAACTTGAAAGGGGGGGGCTTGGTTTTTTTCCTGAAAAATATTTTGTTTTTGCTGAATTTTATTAAGAAAAAAATTAATTTGGCTCAAATGGACAGAAAAAAAAATTATCTGAAGCAATGTTTTCACCATATAACGTAGTGTTAAATTTTGGAAAAAAAATTGTTGAGCCACGTAAAAAACTATAAAAAATTCTGACCAAAGAAAAAAACCAAGACCCCCTTCAAGTTAAATCATAAATTTCTTAATGTCGAATTGCACTGATTTAAATTGCGGAATGATTGTTTATTTCTGATTCTAATATAGGTTGTGACGAGAAACCAAAAAAATACATGGATGTAAACACATTTACCTGCACATTAATATCTAATAAAAAGCTACGCCGAGCGCAGCATGATACGACCGCAACATGTTGAACACTGTACGTTTGAGGCCCAATATGGATAGTCTATTGCTTTGGTCACATGCAGCCCATGGTGGACTTACAAAGCTTTTTGACATATGCAACCTGTGGTTGACTTTAAAATGCACATTTGACACATATATATTTTCAATAACATCTAATAGAAAAGTCTTATATTAATTGACATGTTTGGTTCTTTTTTACCCCTATTTTTCAAAATAAAAAGTTAAAAATTATTGCAAATCTGATTGAAAAATACGGGTAGGGATTTTCACATTGATTCCAATGAAAAAAGATTTTGAAAATCTGACGAAAAATAAAAAGTTGATATTATAAGTGTGGCATGTCTTTGGCCCCCTGCAGCAATGTAAAGGTACAATATATTTTCAAACCATGGACACAGTTATGTGACCGAATTCAATGAGCAATTCAACAAAAAAGAATTTTCAAAATCGAATGAATAATAAACATTCTAAAACATTTTTGTCAATGCACCCGTTTTATCCCCTTTTGGCCCTTTTTTTCTAAAACAGTAGGGGCCACAAACCCCAACTACAGTATCAACCTTCCTTTAGTGGATATAACCATCATATTAAAACTTCATAACAATTGGCTGGTCCACTACAGCTAAATTTATTTACCTAGACAAACTTTAAATAAAAATGGTGTTTTTTGCCCCTTTGACCCCTAATTTCTCGAAAATGGTTAGAGATATTGCAAATCTGATTGAAAAACACAGGCAGGGATTTTCACAAGGATTCCAATGAAAAAAAGATTTTCAAAATCGGACCAGAAATAAAAAAGTCGATTTTTTGGGTGTGGCCCCCTTTTTGGCCCCCTTTAGCAATGTAAAGGTGCAATATATATTAAAACCATTGACACATTTAGTTGACAGAATTTTATGAGGAATTTAATAAAAAAAGAATTTTCCAAATCAAATGAATAATAAACATTTTACAACAGTTTTGTCAATACACCCGTTTTAGCCCCTATTGGCCCTTTTTTCTAAAATGGTAGGGGCCACAAACACCAAATACAATACCAACCCTCCTTAAGTGGTAACAAACATCATATCAATATTTCATAACAATCGGCCAATATTTACTCAAGTTATCGCACGGAAACCAAATGTCTACAGACGACGACGACGACAACGCCAACGACAACGACATCGCCATAACATTATACGATCGCAAAAATTTTGCGGTCGTATAAAAATGCAAAAATAGAATCAAAATAATTCATTCAAACCAAACCCTATTTCATGTTCATTATATCACCCTTTTCATGTTCATCGCCTGTAAATAACCTATATAACGTTACACGGGCGTAAAACACCAACTCACTCACTATAGTATTATTTAACCTCTTGATAGGCTAAATAGTTGTGGGTGAAATTACAATCCATTTTAAAATTTGGTTTGCATAAATTATTTTTATGCCCCGCCAACTTTGTTGGGGGGCATATAGTTTTTCGGTCCGTTCGTCCGTCCGTCCGTCACACTTTAGTTTTCCGCACTTTTTTTCGACATCCTTGCATATATTCAAAAGATTTTTGGTATGTGAGTCTACCAAGATGAGTTACAGGTCAAGTTCGAGTTTCGTTCCGGTCCACTGATTTTGACCTATATTACGGCCCTTGAACTTAGCAAATTTTGTAAAAATAAGTTTTCCGCACTTTTTTTCCACATCATTGCATATATTCAAAAGATTTTTGGTATGTGAGTCTACCATGATGAGTTACAGGCCAAGTTCGAGTTTCGTTCCGGTCCACTGTTTTTGACCTAAATTACGGCCCTTGAACTTAGCAAATTTTGTAAAAATAAGTTTTCCGCACTTTTTTTCCACATCCTTGCATATATTCAAAAGATTTTTGGTATGTGAGTCTACCATGATGAGTTACAGGTCAAGTTCGAGTTTCGTTCCGGTCCACTGATTTTGACCCAAATTAGGGCCCTTGGACTTTTGGATTTGGTAAAAATAACAGTTTTATTTTATTTGCCAGCGGGGCATCAGTGTCATCTTGACACATTTCCTTGTCTTAAAGATTGAACAGTGTTCTAGGATTTTGGAAAAACTTTTACTTGCATGTATCCAGAACAGGGATGTATATCCAGAATAATTTTTCACTTTTTTCAGTTATCCATATTATAAATGAATGCTAAAACTAATCTAATTCACTAATCCTGGTCAAAGTTCGCTTACCCTGGATATTTTAGTAACTGTTAATTTTAATCCTATAACACTGCTTGAAGCTTTTAGTAGGCACTGTTTATTAATAGTGTAGTGCATGTTGTCTTGCTTCTTTTTTACAGCATTCTAGTGTGTCTGCTGCTAGATATTTCAGTGATAAAGATATTTCTTCGAATGTGATAAATACAAAATCAAGCCAAACAGTTTTAAATTATGATGTAGATGTAACCTTGTTTATTATAAATTGAATTATACCGGTGAACTTGTAAAAAATGAATCATTCATACAAGAGGCAACACTGGCGTGTGATGAACTGGAAGAGGGGTTTCCTCAAGACCGTTTTACACAGACCCAATGCTCAGGGAATTATTGCCCAAACGCTATTGTTCAAGTCAATAGGCTTCCAATGAAATTAGACTTCCGATTCAAAAATATTTTTACTGGTGAATTATGTTCTTCTTTTCAAAATGACAACCATGAAAAATCAGTACAAACACTTGTTACATATATTTAATTAGAAAGAAAAATACAATTTGCGTATCAGTATGTCAAATAATGTTATCCAAATAAGAGATATAATAGAGAAAGAGAAGACTGTAGGAATTTCTTCATGTATTGAATAGATTCAATCTGTTTCAGAGAGGGAGGTGCCTAGTACGACGTTTTGAAGCTCTATATCTGCTATACTTAAAAAACACAGGCTATTGAAAAAGTCAAAATCTCGTTCTCATATAGAGGAAAAGATAGATGTTTTTTTAATTCAATTTATAGCTTTCCAGTTGTGAAAAACACAGAAAGACAAACACATGACCCAGCTTTTGAAATTTTAAATGAAGAAAAATCATGTGCTATAAATGTTGTTACTGATTTAGCCAAAGATTTAAATGACAGTATCGTACAGGAAAGAAATTTGAAAGCTGAGAACGATCAGTTGAAATGTTCATTAAGGAAGAAATGCACTGCAAAATACAAATTAAAGGCAAAACGACTGGAAATAACTGGTTTCAAAAAACAAATTAAGCATCTGCATTCTAGAATTCAAGATAAAGACACATTGTTGAAACGCTTCAGATTCCAAATTATCTATTTGAAATCACAAAATATTAAACAAAGTAGTTTGTTGAATGAAAAAACAACCCACAATAATGAATTAACAAATCAAATTGTTAATTGCAGAATGAATTAGCATTGTTAAATTATTAAATGATTATATGAGAGATGAAAGAGAGGAAAATGACTATTTGCGGTTGTTAATTCAACATAACCAGCAGAAATCAATCAATGAAAATGACAACAAATTTCCAGACAATAAATTTTGCTACGCCTGACGCGCGTTTCGTCTATTCAAGACTCATCAGAGGCGCTCTATCAAAATTATTGAAAATGCCAAACGCTATATGAATAAGAAGAGCATAGAACAATAAAATCAAAATTACCAAACTGGGGAACCAAATTGTTTCTAAGATAATCGACCTATGTCTGGGATAGGAAGAACCTTAGGGTTTAAACAATTTTGAAATTTAGACAGATAATGTTTTCTCCAACTCAAAAGTGTTGGTACCGGAGCGGGCTAACCTCGGGGAATTGAAACTCCATCAGCAGTGCTAACCTTCACGTGTGTTCGAAAAATGACAACAAAGTTCCAGACAATAATTTTTGCTACGCCTGACGCGCGTTTCGACTATTTCGGCGATTCAATCTATTTGATGAACAGCTGAGGGTATACACCAGAGAGTCCCGTGCAGGGCCCGGGAGGCGAATAGGCCCGCAGCAGCGCTAAGCTTGTCGGTAAAAGTCCACTAAAGAGCGCTCAGAAACCTGACATCGGGGTCCGGCCGCATGGCCCACAAAGCGACTGGGATGTGTGCCCCAGGTGGTTGAATGGGGCAGCCCTGACATCGAGAGATGTGGGGTCGTCAGGCGATAATGCGGATAACCTGACCGCAAACAATAGTGGTGCACCGTGTTGGGAAAAATGTCACGTTCCTCGCACGTTAAAGAACCCTGCTGCATGTCTCGGTAAGAGTAGGGCCCGTAGGATCCCCATGCAGGAGGCAAAATTTCCCGTCCCTACCCATCACTCCTTTTTCCAGTGGCAGTCAAAACTATCCTACCCGATTGGCCTTGTGTCCCCATTTCTTCCACTTCATCATCATTTCATGTTCATTGTATCACCATTTTCATGTTCATCTCCCGGATATAGCCGAAATCGTGCTGCTTGGGAGTAAAGCAATAACTAACTAACTAACTATACACCAAAGTGAGTGAGTGAGTTGGTGTTTTACGCCCGTGCAACGCTATATAGGTTATTTACAGGCGATGAACATGAAAAGGATGATAAAATGAACATGAAATGATGATGATAAATGAAATATGGGGATGGGGTGGGAAACAAAGGACCGGTAAATTTTGAAGAACCACAGGAAAAAGGGGAGAGGTGGGTAGGGTCGGAAAATTTAGCCTATGTGGTGCACTACTGGGCGGTCCACAAAGGGGTCTTTTACGTGCATGAAGCGTGGCACTCTCCACACACGTTGGCCCACTATGGTCGGCGGTCAGGGTTTCCGTATTATAGACCTGACAACCCCCGCGGACGAGGGCTACCCTATTCAGCCACCTAGGGTACACACTTGGTCGCTCTGTGGGCTGAGCACCGACCCGACGTCGGAATCCCAAGACCCTTAGTCGCCTCTTACGACAAGCTAGGCTCTGCTGCGGGCCTATTCGCCACCCGGGCCCCGCACGGGACCTATACACCAAAGAGACACAAGAGTGTGTGTATGAGTTATTAAACTGTAACGTTACGACAAGTCGTGTTAGTAATGTCATCAAAACTGTCTTAGAACTTGCCGATATTATTGCCAATAAACTACCGTCAGTATCAACAGTGAACAACATGAATGTCCAACGTCTATTGCTCTCACAGACTCAGCTAGCAGAAGAAGTAAGTGCAAAGGAATCAACTTGATTATTGAGTGAAGAGACTTCTAAATTTGGAAACAAATACGAAGGTTTTCACCTTTCAGATAAGCAGGGCAATCTATGGGTGTTAGGCCTACGACATATACTTACAAAAGGTGCAACTGACACTTTATCAACTTTTACAGAAATTCTTAATGATATCAGCGATGCAAGTCGATTTTCTGACGACAGTGGCAAAAGAATACTGTTGAATATAGTTTTGACAATGTCCGACAGGGCATCCACACAGATAAAATTTAATGAATTATTAGAAGACTATCGGACAAACCATCCTCGGAAACCCAGGGATTCTTCTCTCGCTTACTCATTCATCACCCCTGGGACACTTGGTATGAAGTTGTTCGTTTCGAGTTCAGGATCTGATCTTGAACTTGATATTATTTCTATATAGAAACAAGTTAAAATCGCATTTGAAAAATCTAAAGCGACCAATCAGGAAGCTCGTTACAAAACTATCAAAAACGAAGTATTTCATGCGTAATGTCCCAGGGGTGATGAATGAGTAAGCGAGAGAAGAACCCCTGGGTTTCCGAGGATGCGGACAAACATATTAAAAGAACAACTCAGTGATTCATGGCCCTCCCTGAATGACACGGAAAAATCGTCTCTGACCAAGCTAAACAATTTCTTCTGTGGGTTGTGCGTACTCGTACATACCGCAGAGACGGCAACATCTTGCCTTTTCGAGGCAGAACTCGGTCTCTTTGAAAGTTGTGCGCCAATTTATGATGCAACATTCCGCAAACTAAACGAACCAGGCTATCTTCGTCTTGTTCGTACTGTATGTAAAGCGTTTTCATGTGGGGAGACGAAAAAAGTGGAGCTCATGGTCCTTTCAGTGTATATGTCAAACCATTTTTGAAAGGCAAAGGAATGCGAAGTGTGCCCATTGAAAGATTTCGAGGCAATAGATTTAACATCTTATTTACTAATGCCGCTGGTGTTTATTTCATGATTTCAAAACTGAAGGAGTTTTTGCAGGGAAATGACACTAACAGACTGCTCAAATCTGTCTTGATATTCACAAGCCTGAGTATGTTGAAGGTGCAAGGCACTTGGTCTAATTGCATTTTTAATTACTGTTCCATTATATGGCAAGTGATAGAAGACAGAAGTATCCATATATTGGACAGTTCAATTTATTATAAAGAAATAATAGAATTCATCGAATCTGCAGTTGATGATATTGATAGTTTTATATCTGGGAAGTCTTTCTTAACGTTCGCTGATAGACAGAAAATAGTCAGTGACAATATATTTAAATCACTTACTGAGCCAACAGAGAATGACAATGTTACTGAGCCAACAGAGAATGACAATGTTGTGAGCGCTTTGAAAGTAATTTTGCCAGGCATATGTAAACTTTTCAAGCGGTTGTTTTCTGACTTTTTAGTCGACGGCAAGAGGGAAAGTTGTAGGAATGACAAGAACTTGCGAGAGACCTTAAATAGTGCACCAAAACAAAACAAGTTTTCGGAAACTGTATTTGGACACTTGGACCGAATCCTTAGGGAAAATCCGAACATTTCTTTACTTGCAAGTGAAGCATATATCATGTTCATTCATAACAAAACCTTAGATTGCCTGCATGAAAAAAACGATCAGGAAAAATCTTTGCTGTTAAGTCAGGTGAAAAAGATGTAAAGTCTGCTCGTAGCAAGTTCAAGGCCCGAATGTCAGAGATAGAAAGATCCCGCAGAGCAAATTTAGAAGAGAAAATGCAAAAAGCAGAAAAAGTAGAAAAGGCTAGATTAAAAAGGTTGGAGGACTATACTACTGCTGTATTAGAGTGGGGATTATGGCAGTCGGATGCACAGGTCGACTTTCATTTAGGAACTGTCATAAAAAACAAAACAGACAAATTATCAGCTTTGAAAGCACAGTTGAACTTTCGTAAACATGTACTTGTGCAAAATCCTGAAGAGAAAGATGTGTTCAATTTTACAAAAAAACAGAAGGAAAACGACGAGTAAACTTAACAGTCGAGGAACTAACCGCAAACGTGAAAAAACTTATAGAGCATGCTTTGACCTCGACTCCAAGTAGGAACAATCCAGATGATGACGATGTTCCGATTCTAGTGGGGAGAAATATAAAAATGTACTTTGAAAGAAGCAGAGGTACCAATGGGGTATCCGAATGTCAAAAGTCCGAAAGGGCAGAGACAAAACCAGTAAACACCAACAAGAACAGGACAAAAACAGACAACATGTAAAACATGGAAACACAAAACAACTGAATATCAATCAACAACGCGAACTCCAGTCGAAACAACAGTGAACTCGGGTGCTCCGGAAGAGTAAGCGGTAGCGATGGCACAGTAAGCAATCTTGGATTGGACATGTCATTTCAACGGTACTATTTACAGGACAGTAAAATGTCTGTATTAGCAGCAATGATTTCTATTTACAAAAAAAAAAAAATGTAATGACTCAAATCCATTGGACAATTTAGTTGTGGCTGTTAACAAATTTGATTAATTCAGAATTTTTAAGCTAATTCAGAATTATTTCTCTAAGCTTTTGGCTATATGCTATTCTTCAACAGATAAATTGCTGTAATTATAGATATTTTGACAATCATTTTTTCACACTGATTGAATCTAAAAAAGAATTTGTCATATTTATTATACATTCATAACCAGTACTGTCTATGTATAATTGCAAGTAACCATTATACCTAACAAATAACCCTAACCTTATCAGAAACCAATTTTTGTTCTAGCTTTGTGTTGGCTCTTTCCAGATTTGAAATTCTTCAGGAAAAAAAGATTGTTTATTTATAACGAATTTAAAAATTATTATGCATTGATTTCAATAATAATAACCAGTACCTCATTTTTCTAAAGAGTTATCATTATATTAATTGCATTGATGTTTCCATTTTATATATTTTATTTGTCTATAGATTTGGAGAAAACAAATGTAAGGATATGGAGTAAATGTACATGAGACAAAATTTCAATGACTACATTGAATTGAAATAACAGACAAAGTAATGTTTCATTTTTATTTTAGGTATCAGGGTATCCACAGTGGTTTAATGTCAAATTTGATGAGGATGAGGCGCTGTATACCTATAAGCTTTTAGCAGACTACAGATCTGGGGATGTTGAAATTATCGTTTGAAAAGGTTAGTTATTTTAAACAAGATATACTGGTAGTTGATATTGTAAGCAAGTGACAGAAATCCCCTCCCCTTGAGGTAGCATGAGTTTCGAGCTTCAAATATTATTTTAAAATTTTTTTTAGAATTTTTCGTTTTTTTTTTTTTTAGAATTTTTGGCATTTTGGTGGCCATTTTGAATTCAAATTGGCTGTCACAGCAATCCATTATAGCTGTAATATTATCTTGAATATTTAAGAGTATTTATATACAAATTTTCAGTTCATTCTATGCATGTTTGAATTTTATACGACCACACAATTATTTGCTGTCTTATTATGGTATGGTGCAGTCGTCGGCTTGTGAACGCTTACGTTACCGGACTCTAACTGTAGTTCTAGTTGATGGATCATTATAAAATTTTAATACAAGGTCTCTTAGGGTGAAAGGGAGGTTGGTATTGTATTTGGGGGTACTGGCCCCTTCCGTTTCAGAATTAGGGACCAAAAGGGGTTTATTTTAGTGTTTTTACATATCTGCATGCAGACACGATTTAATTTGTATTTTTTTTTCAAATTTATAATGGCCGCCATTTCAAGATGGCCGATATTTTGAAAATTTTGAAACACAGAGGATCATCTACATGTGATGGCTGATTTTTGGGTAAAGTTTCAATTCAATCCGTTGAGAAACCTCTGAGTAATCTTCCAGACAAAGTCAGAGTTTGACCGACTTTGAAGCCGACAGAAAGAATCACGAATATGCAAAAACGTTTTTCCTTCTCATTTTTTTACATCTTAAAAGATATCTCAAAAATTCTTTTTGCATTGAATTTCTCTTAAAATTTCCTTTCCAATGATGATTAATAATATATATTTATGATATGTTTTGAAATATTATTATCGCTAATATAAGCACATATTGAAGAATAAATTGATACAAAAATAGTACATACCGTATTGGTCATCTAAAATCATCCTCGGAAACCCAGGGATTCTTCTCTCGCTTACTCATTCATCACCCCTGGGACACTTGGTATGAAGTTGTTCGTTTCGAGTTCAGGATCTGATCTTGAACTTGATATTATTTCTATATAGAAACAAGTTAAAATCGCATTTGAAAAATCTAAAGCGACCAATCAGGAAGCTCGTTACAAAACTATCAAAAACGAAGTATTTCATGCGTAATGTCCCAGGGGTGATGAATGAGTAAGCGAGAGAAGAACCCCTGGGTTTCCGAGGATGTCTAAAATAGGCATGAGCTCAATCAATAACATGTGTATTTCTTAAGGGTAACAAAAATCAAGGGGACTGAAACTAATTAAATACACAGGTAAATCAATGAATGAAGTGAAAATACTAAATTTAGGAATAATCTAAAAGAAAAGTACCTTAAAGAATACTTTGGCCTTTACAATGTTGTTAAGTTCTTTAAATTCAAAATTTATTAAGGCGAAACATTTCGTCTGCCGCCATTCCAACTGTTATTCCTACGTAATTTTTTTAGTCAAATGTAGTTTGTATTAAATTGATTATCTAGTAGCTACAATAATGTAGCTCCTTTGACAACTTTGATTAGACGGAGCTACAATGCAGTCCCATTACTCGTAATGGAGCAAATCGAATTTCTTTCTCCAACTCAAACAAAGCTTTAAAATGGTTCTAAAATACCAATAATACTCTGAATAACATTGAGTTAATAAAAAATTTGACTGAATTCGTCATTAAAATACCACAAGCGATATTTTAATACCAAATTTGACGTCTAATTGATTGAATTGCGCCCGGTGTGATTTCGCTTTCGGCGTTGCTCCGTTACGTTGTAGCTCCGGCTTATCAAAGATGTTAAAGGAGCTACATTATTGTAGCCTAGCTGAAATCTACAACTATGTACTCAGCATTGTCGTGGGACGTCAGAGCTACTTCCATATCAAAATATAGATTATAGCATTGTGCACTTCCGAGATAATTTAAGCAACTATATCATTAGATTTGCATATATATTTTGGTCTCAAATGAAACATTTGGTTATTAAGAATAAAAATACAACATATTTTGAAGAAAAATATTTTGAAAAAGTTTGTACTGTTGTGGGGTTGCCCGCTACGTCAGGGGGATCCCGATCCAGTTAGGATGACGTCAGCTCGATGTCCATTGGTCGGCACCAACCAAGAAGACCAGCGATTGGTTGATGTACTGCTAGAGGCTGCGGAGGCTGCGCAGTGTGACCCTTATGGGAGAAGTTTCCCGCGAGATAGATCCAGCTTGGAGAAGACGGGTGTCAAAGAATTACTCAGATTGATTTACTCAACGCAGGGCTAAATATCCAGCCAGGAAAGGTATTCTGATTGATATAGTTATTCCATTTATTGCTAACCCTTGTCCGTTGTGTGGAATAAGTGTGTTCGTGACAGAAGAAGTACCACGAGGGCATTCACAACATTGGCGACTGCGAGCAAGGGTCGCATCAGCCATTTTGATTTGGACCAGACACTGGTCAAGTTTTGACAAAATTTCTGTCTGAGTCGAATGTGACTATATCATTGAATCCCTTGCGTTCTGCGTTTTGTAAGGGTCCTGACTTGTGTGTTTTCTGCGATTTGAAGATCGTAGGAAGTTTTTATAAGCTCGATTGTAGTCGAGAAGGAGATACACGAGTTACGAGACTTGGGCGAGACTTCGCGTGATTCAGCGACTCTCAAAGTGACGTGCCGGAAGTGATCGGGTGATTTTGTAAACAGTTCGATCTTTTGTTTACATTTATAAAGTTTACGATTTCCAAGCTTTGTAACACCGCGATGGTTGTTTGATTGATATTTTGAGAATATTGTTGTATTGTTTATTGAATAAACTGATTGTTGTGTGAATTATTATTCAATAAAGTGAATTTTTTGCTGCTTACCCCAAAGTTTGACTTAGTGTGAAAAAATTTTTTTTTCTTGCTTGAGTAATATAGTAAGTAAGCGGTGTTGTTATTGTGTACAGAGGTTGCACAATAGTTTAGAACCTGCTAGGTTGTGGTGTACACAGGTACACAACTGTAAAGAGTAGCACACACACACAAGTTAGTTGCACTAAAATATAGAGATAGTTGTAAGGTAGGATGCGTAATATAATATCAATACGTAAGAAACGGTGCAAAAACAATAAGTCCCCAAACGTTGTTTGGGGGACTTAATAACATAAAAATCGTGGATAGAAATTGCCGTTCCCTTTGCACCATGTTGAATGACGACGTCGTTTTTCCTCCCCATGACCCCTGATGACCTCGTCTAAATGATGAGCCGGAACGGAATTAATGTGCAACACATGTATGTATTTGATGATGTTGCTAAATTGATGACATGCGTGATTATTTTAAGACTACCATGTACACATTAATATAGATCGGTCTACAATATTTATTTTATACCTCTATTTTATCAGCAGGAAGGTTAAGTTTTGAGGCAAGTGCACTGATTTTCTCTTAATCTTTTAAAGACCTCATCCCGTTCTGCCAAGCATCTTCCATAGCAGCTACTTTTTCTTCTGTGTAGGATTCCCTACTTCTTTTTACGAAAGGAACAGCAATATGTCATATAAACGTAAATATTTTGTAATTTCACCATTTTGTTGTTTCCCGCATTAAGTTATGTCCCTTTTAAAACAAGAACAGATTCCAGGTCCCCCGCCCGTTGAATGTTATATTGTTGAAGGGGCATAACTCCAATAATAATGTGTTATTAGATAGAAATTGTTGAATTTCTTAATATTGTACCCTGATTAATCATTAGTCAGTGATATGTGATTAAAGATACTAGTACTGTCATGTCTACTAACAATAATAAAGAAGGGATATGGGGAAATCACTTACACCTTAGGGGACCCCTATAGGAGTCTGCATACAAAATTCCAGAACCCTAGGATTAGTAGTTACTGAGAAAAGTGTTACGAAAAAAATTACCATTGAGCCTATGGGAGAAAAAATGACTAAGTCGTTAAACAGGAAGTAGATGTCAGACTGACCTGAAAATCACTTACACCTTGGGGGACCCCTATAGGAGTCTGCATACAAAATTTCAGAACCCTGGGATTAGTAGTTACTGAGGAAAGTGTTACGAAAAATTTACCATTGAGCCTATGGGAGAAAAAAATGACTAAGTCGTTAAACAGGAAGTAGATGTTAGACTGACCTGAAAATCACTTACACCTTAGGGGATCCCTATAGGAGTCTGCATACAAAATTTCAGAACCCTAGGATTAGTAGTTACTGAGAAAAGTGTTACGAAAAATTTACCATTGAGCCTATGGGAGAAAAAATGACTAAGTCGTTAAACAGGAAGTAGATGTCAGACTGACCTGAAAATCACTTACACATTTGGGGACCCCTATAGGAGTCTGCATACAAAATTTCAGAGCCCTAGGATTAGTAGTTACTGAGAAAATTGTAACGAAAAAATTACCATTGAGCCTATGGGAGAAAAAATGACTAAGTCGTTTAACAGGAAGTAGATGTTAGACTGACCTGAAAATCACTTACACCTTAGGGGACCCCTATAGGAGTCTGCATACAAAATTTCAGAACCCTAGGATTAGTAGTTACTGAGAAAAGTGTTACAAAAATTTACTATTGAGCCTATGGGAGAAAAAATGACAAAGTCGTTAAACAGGAAGTAGATGTCAGACTGACCTGAAAATCACTTACACATTTGGGGACCCCTAAAGGAGTCTGCATACAAAATTTCAGAGCCCTAGGATTAGTAGTTACTGAGAAAATTGTTACGAAAAATTTACCATTGAGCTTATGGGAGAAAAAATGACTAAGTCGTTAAACAGGAGGTAGATGTCAGACTGACCTGAAAATCACTTACACCTTGGGGGACCCCTATAGGAGTCTGCATACTACATACATGAAAGAATTATCTTATCAAGGGACAGATTTGTAAGATTTGGAGCCTATTGGACAAATTCCTGCTCCAGTTGTTGTTTGTAAAAATCTGTCATCCTGATAAATAATAGTGTGGATACCTTTTTTAGAATGCTTAATTCATTTGTGTCACACTTACTAAAAATAAATACATTTTAGTACATGAATATAAGAAGATCTACTGAACTGGTATTCGTTGAATATTTACCCTCACATTCTTCCATGATGACATTCAACGTTCTGATAGTTTCTCTCTGTCTTGTAGCTTTAACTCCGACTCTTCCAGATGTTCTTTGTTTCCCACCCCACCCCCAATGTCCGAATATTTTCAGCTTCTTGCCACCTAGTAAAACAGTGTTTGACCATTTCTGGTGGACTGTTTCTTAGAAACTGCGGTATGTTAGATGCATATCTACTGCATTGGTGTGATGCTTGAATATTGAGCTGTCTGTACCTAGTCAATCAATAAATAAAGAAAGATTTAGCTTGCATAAAGAAGGTATCGCAAATGCAACAATCAGGTGCCCTTTTCTGCATATTCAAAACTATAAACAGATTTCGTTACAATATAATATGACAATCGTTTTAAGATAAAAATTTTGAAGCTGTGACCCCGGCTTGCCCCAGAACTATTGAGTCAAAACTTTCGTCCCAGGATTTCGCCCCTTTCGTCTCTAAATCATTTCGGCCCATGTCAATATAACTCAAATACCTATAACTTTCACATATATTACTTCATTGATTTTGATGAGTTATATTTTACATCTGGTTGACGGCCACCAACCCCAAATACAATAGTAACCATTCTCTAGTGGTTACAAACATCATATAAAAATTTCATAACAATTGGTCAATATTTACTCAAGTTATCGCACGGAAACCAAATGTCCCCAGACGACGACGACGACGACAACATCATACCATTATACGTCCGCAAATTTTTTGCGGTCGTATAAAAATTCTAAACTCTTATGATCAGTAGTTTCTGAGAGAACTATAACGAAAATTCGCTGTCACCCTAGCATTTACAATGCTATATCCATGAAATTTGTGTGATAAAATCATAACAATGGTATGCTAATCACATGACAAGAAATCAAGTAAAATCAATGAATTATTTAGTAAAGTTTTGTTGTGATTTGTGAGTCTGTTCAGAAATGGTGCTAAAGTAGATAATTCAGAAAATTAAAGTTAGTTTTTATACCCCGCCACACGAAGTGGCAGGGTATTATGTTATACCCTCAGTTTTTTTTTTTCGGTGTCTGTCCGTCCGTCCCCCGAAGGTTTCCGACCAATAACTTGAAAACGCGTAAAAGGATTTTAATGATAATTTGCACAGCTGTTAAGTACAATAAAATACAGATCAAGTTCGATTTCCAGCATGATCCAAAAATAGTTTTCGAGATAGGCCACTTTGAAAAATCAAATTATGAAATTTTGAGTTTCCGACCAATAACTTAAAAACACGTCAAAGGATTTCAATGATATTTTGCACAGCTGTTTAGTACAATAAAATACAAGTCAAGTTCGTTTTCCAGCATGATCCAAAAACAAGTTTCGAGATATGCCACTTTGAAAAATCAAATATTATGAAATTTTGAGTTTCCGACCAATAACTTGAAAACGCGTCATGGGATTCAATTGATATTTTGTACAGCTATTGAGTACAATAAAATACAGGTCAAGTTCAATTTCCAGCATGATCCGAAAAACAATTTTCGAATTAGGCCACTATGAAATCAAATTTTATGAACTTTTGATATTATAACGTGGCGGTGTATCATTTAATGTCCCATTACATGCCCTATTTTAGCGACGAGCAAAAACAATGTCTCCACCCATTATCCCATTAAAAATTTAAAGGTACCGGAAATTATAGCAGTATGAAAATGTATTATGTTGTACTTCATACATAACAGGTTTCGTCAAATTTTGTTCAGTTGTGTTCACAGACTTTGTGACGGACAGAACGACAAAAACAATATGTTTCCCAATCAAAGTGGGGGAAGACATATTTTATAATGATATCTTCACCCAAATACAAGAAGAAATCTTAAAGCAGCCTTTGATAGCCAATGTCTTTCAAACCAAGTACGTAGGTTCTTATTGTCTTTCTTATTGTCCCTCCAGACAATGTGTACCCTAGGTGGTTGAATAGGGTGGCCCTCGTCCGCGGGGGTTGTCAGGTCTATAATACGGAAACACTGACCGCCGACCATAGTGGGCCAACGTGTGTGGAGAGTGCCACGCTTCATGCACGTAAAAGACCCCTTTGTGGACCGCCAAGTAGTGCACCACATAGGCTAAATTTTCCGCCCCTACCCACCTCTCCCCTTTTCCTGTGGTTCTTCAAAATTTTCCGGTCCGTTTTTTCCCACCCCACCCCATTATTCATTTATCATCATCATTTCATGTTCATTTTATCATCCTTTTCATGTTCATCGCCTGTAAATAACCTATATAGCGTTGCACGGGCGTAAAACACCAACTCACTCACTCACTCACCCTCCAGACAATACTTCTCTAAAATTTATAATATAAATCTATGAAACCTTTATCAGGTCGAAGATTTTACCTTTTGAGGATAGTGTTTACGCCAAACTTTTAACCAATAGTATTCGAGAGAGTATAAATAACTACGATCACCAACACGTGCTTTTTATGAAATATTTCAATAAAACATGAGTAGCAAAACAAATCTTTAAAACGAGCGGTGAAAAATTTCGTTGTTGTGTTTGTATTAAGTTCATATAAAAAATGATACAATTTTACCCCTTAACAGCTTTGACAAGTAGGGAGATTTTATGATTTTTATGCCAAACAAAATAACGTTTAAAACCAACGATATATGGTTTTTGGGAAAAATGAGCGAGGAAATTACAGATTGTATGTTTATGTTGGGAATTTTTCTATCAAACCGGCAAAAATGTTTTACTATTTTCCCATTTGGAAGGTCGATTTTAAAAAAAATGATTGATTAATAGGTCAAACGAAATCTAGATGACTTGACCTGTTTATGTGTTTTTATCATGAAAAACATGTTACAACGCTATACAACTGTTTGGCAGTGAAACATTTTTTCTTTCAGATGAAATTTATTTAAACAAATTACATATCAAAAAAATACAAAAATTATGATAAAATGATGAAATATAAAAGCACTCTTTCAACGGGAGATAACGTATGGGACACCTACTGTAGGCTGTATACAAAATTTACGAACCCAACGATTAGTAGTTTCTGAGAAAAGTGTTACGGAAAAGTGTCATCTTCGGTCCAGATGAGCTAAAAACTGTACCAAGTGTGGTTGCAATAGGACAAATGGTGTCAGAGGAGTTAACGTTTCAATGGTAAGGGGAAATGCTGTGAAAATTTTAAGGCATGCTAAGAAAACAAACTTGGAACTGAATTTGTTTATGCTTAATATTTGCCTTAATTGATAAATTTTCCCAGCGAATAAAATCTGACAAGCCCACAAGAGCTCTTTACAATCAGGTATCTTATACCCGTTGTATCCTTCGATGATAACCATTGTACTCACTCGACGAACATTATTAATCATATACTTTAAAATGGGAAGTTGGTATTGTCGATTAGCAGTGAGTGAGTTGGTGTTTTACGCCCGTGCAACGCTATAAAGGTTATTTACAGTCGATGAAGAGGGTGATAAAATGAACATGAAATGATGATGATAAATGAAATATCGGCTGGAGTGGGAAACCGAGGAACGGTAAATTTTGAAGCACCACAGAAAAAGGGGAGAGGTGGGTAAGGGTGGAAAATTTAACCTTTGTGGTGCACTACTAGGCGCTCCACAAAGGATTATTTTACGTGCATGAAGCGTGGCACTCTCCACACACACGTTGGACCACTGGTCCGCGGTCAGGGTTTCTGAATTATAGAGCTGACAACCCCGCGGACGAGGGCCACCTTATTCAGCCTCGTATGGTACACTTTTGGTCGCTCTGTGGGCTGAGCACTAACTCGACGTCAGAATCCCAAAACCCTTAGTCGCCTCTTACGACAAGCGCTTCTTTGTTGCGGGCCTATTCGCCAACCCAACCCCGCAAGGGACTTGTCGATTAGCATGTAAAGCTTCTGTAAAAAGTAATTAATTTATTTGGCCTTTAAATTTTCTATTACGGTTTCAAATAGATCCTGACATGATGCTCATGGTGAGGTTTCTTTGATGTTCTTAGTGTTTTCTTAAATGTTTTTTCGTTGAAGTTCCATTTGGGCTTGTTCTTCTTCTAATTCTGTCGAATCTAAAATGAATAAGTACATGTATTAATCCTTCTACTTGATATATATTTAAATACCTGAACAAGAGGCTCCCAGCAGCCTGATTCGCCCTTGTGGATTATAACATTGGTATTATTTTTCTTCTTCATTTATTTTATCCCTCCCGCTCCGCTGCGCTCCATTCAATGCAAAATATACCGAAAACAATGGCAATCCATTTTAAATATCCAACAAAACACAGGCGGTCATGGACGATTTCTTTAATTGTAAGTGATTAAACGCTATGCTTTATCATATAATGGTACAGCTTCTGTAGGCATTGACGAGATTCATATGGATTCTTTTACTTTCAACTTTACCATTTTATTGGTCACAATGTGTTATAGTTTTGTTGCCGCCTTTCATTTCTTACATTATAAGTTTCTTTTCTAGCCTTTGTCGTTGGTGGGTGACTTTTCCTTGTTCTTTTCTTGAGAGTTATGTTTTAATGTGTTCCTGTTCAGAATATCTGTATTCATTTAAAAAATGACAAAGCGTAACTTTTGTGTTAAGGATTGTGCAAACAATGGTTATAAACTTCAATAATGGAGAATTCAGTTTTGTGACATTCACAGTTGTAATTTGGGATTATCCAGGTGTGTTTGTGACCCACCGTTTAGTTTATTCCCGTTCCCATAAAAAATAAAGAATCCATTTGAAAGAACAGTATATAAGGACCGTAGAAATGTTAATAGATTTGCTCAAGATGGTAAATCTAGATGGGAACCAACAGATGATTCTCGAGTATGCATTGACAGAGAGCAAACTTATCAAAATCCATATCCAACTATGAATCTTCGACGGTCGTAAAAATAGTATACCAGCAGCGCTTTATAGGTCCTTTATAACTTCAATACCATCTGAAAAAATTAAAAGTGAAAACCAAAGTTTAGTCAACCTTGTAGAATCAGAATTGCTTGTAGAAGCTGATATGCCATTAAATATTTCATCAATATCATGCGACCATGAATACTCTTCTTCTTGCACTAGATGCTCTGCTAAATCCAAGGAGATACCTTTTAAGACAAAAAATCAGGAAGCTTGAAGCCCACATTGTACTTTCCAAACCCAAATCCAAATTATATGATGTTTTCAAATCGAATAAGTCGTGCAAGTTGTATATCGGAATTCCTATAGTCGCATCATTTAAAGCCATTTTACCGTGTATTTGAGCCTAAACTGAATAAAATCCGACATTGGAATGGTCCAAATCATATTTTAAAGTACAAGTAAATTGTCAAAGGTGGTCTCGGGAGAGGTCTTCCTCCCAAAGAAAAAATGGTAATTACATTAATGAAAATCTGTCTGGGACTGCTTAACCAAGATCTATCAGATGAGTTTGATGTATAACCTACACAGATTTCAAGAATCTTTACAACTTTGATTAAGCCCCAAGAGGGATTTTTTGGAAGGCACGTCTTTAATCCTGCAAAAGAGGTAGTACATGAAAATCCCAAGCTATAACAATCCTACTTGCTCTTCCGTCCGTCACATCATTGACTGTAGTGAAGTTTTCATGGAGAAACCTCAAATAGTGCAGCGGTGGATCGGTAAAAAGTCGTCTATTTAAGGAGTTTAATGTACCGACATAACACACAGCTAATTTTTTTAGGGAATGTTATACAACCATTTAGCTTTGATTTTAAGTGGGTCGTCACGAATTCGTCTCGGGCATTTTTTGGTAAAATCGCTTTTTTTAACAGTGGTGTTTTTTTTGTAAAAATCCCTCCATAGGTGTGAAGTTTCAAAACAAATTTTTCTTGAACGAAAAAATCAAAATTTTGGACAAATTTATCAAGATTAACCCTTTATCTCAATGTTAATAGAGATTTTGCCAGATTGTGCTCGAGTTTTTCATCAATATCGATGCTTTTGAAAATGTTCACTTTTTAGCTCACCTGACCCGAAGGGTCATGTGAGCTATTGTCATCGTTAAGCGTCCGTCGTCCGTCGTCCGTTAACTTTTCTTCAAAGATCTTCTTCTCTTAAACCACTGAAGGGATTGCATTGATACTTGGTATACATGATCTGTAGGATGTCCTCTACCAAGTTTGTGAATGATATACACGTCGACCAACCAACATGGCCGCCGTTGCTAAAAATAGAACAGGGGGGTCAGACCATTGTTTTTGGCTTATAACTCCAAAAGTATAAAAGATAGAGAAAATCCGAAGCAACCTTCCTTGTTCAGCATCAAAAGCTCTACGAATCTCTCCATTAAGTCGAAGTTGTGAAACGACTCCTTATAGGAGTTATTGCCCTTTAATCATCAAATTTGACCATTTTTGCAGTTTTTGGACAATATCTTGAAAACCATTAGAGCTAGAGGAAAAGTTAGCATTGCAGAATTGTTTAGCTCAGTGAGATCTTCAAAAATGATTTCAGGGTCTAAATTGTCAGATCAGCCGTTTAAGAGTTATTCCCCTTTAACTGTTTTTTTCCATTAATTTACACAGATTTTCAAAAAATCTTCTCTAAAACTACTGAAGGGATTGCATTGATACTTGGTATACATGATCTTTAGGATGTCCTCTACCAAGTTTGTGAATTATATACATGTCGACCAACCAACATGGCCACTGTTGCTAAAAATAGAACAGGGGGGTCAGACCATTGTTTTTGGCTTATAACTCCAAAAGTATAAAAGATAGAGAAAATCCGAAGCAACCTTCCTTGTTCAGCATCAAAAGCTCTACGAATCTCTTCATTGAGTCGAAGTTGTGAAACGACTCCTTATAGGAGTTATTGCCTTTAATCATCAAATTTGACCATTTTTGCAGTTTTTGGACAATATCTTGAAAACCGTTAGAGCTAGAGGAAAAGTAAGCATTGCAAAATTGTTTAGCTCATTGAGATCTACATAAATGATCTCAGGGTCTAAATTGTCAGATCGGCCGTTTAAGGATTATTCCCCTTTAACTGTTTTTTCCATTAATTTACACTGATTTTCAAAAATCTTCTCTAAAACTACTGAAGGGATTGCATTGATACTTGATATACATGATCTTTAGGATGTCCTCTACTAAGTTTGTGAATGATATACATGTGGACCAACCAACATGGCCGCCGTTGCTAAAAATAGAATAGGGGGGGGGTCAGACCATTGTTTTTGGCTTATAACTCAAAAAGTATAAGAGATAGAGAAAATCCGAAACAACTATCCTTGTTCAGCATCAAAAGCTCTACGAATCTCTCCAGTGAGTCGAAGTTGTGAAACGACTCCTTATAGGAGTTATTGCCCTTTAATCATCAAAATTGAACATTTTTGCAGTTTTTGGACAATATCTTGCAAACCGTTTGAGCTAGAGGAAAAGTTAGCATTGCAGAATTGTTTAGCTCATTGAGATCTACTAATGTGCTTCAGGGTCTAAATTGTCAGATCAGCCGTTTAAGAGTTATTCCCCTTTAACTGTTTTTTTTCCATTAATTTTAACTGATTTTCAAAAACCTTCTTCTCTAAAACCACTGAAGGGATTGCATTGATACTTGGTATACATGATCTTTAGGATGTCCTCTACCAAGTTTGTGAATTATATTCATGTCGACCAACCAACATGGCCGCCATTGCTAAAAATAGAACAGGGGGTCAAACCATTGTTTTTGGCTTACAACTCAAAAAGTAAAAGAGATAAAGAAAATCTGAAGCAAATTTTCTTGCTCAGCATCAAAAGGTCCTTACAGTAGTTATTGCCCTTTAACTGTTTTTTTCTATTAATTTAAACTGATTTCCAAAAATTTTCTCTGAAACCACTGAAAGGATTGTTTTTCAACTTTGTATACTTGAAAGTTTGTGAAATTTATTCAAACTTTGGCATAAGAGATCAGGTGAGCGATTCAGGCTCCTGGAAGCCTCTAGTTTATCACATTTTAGACAAAAAGTTATTTCCTATCAAAATGTTTCTTGTGTTTTGTAGCTTTAAGACTTTTTGAACTCTGTGTTGTTATATACTTAACTATTTGAAAACGGTGCATAAATGTTGACTTTATTACGTATTTTATAAACAAATTTGGCAAAATATAATTCCGGAAACCCAAGTCTTTCCGTATTTGGCCTGTAAAAAACTTAATAAAATTTAGCTCTTATGACTTCTTATATATATGTACAAAAAAAAAGAAATTTATGAAAAATATAACGTAAAAATATATTAACAGAACGACGTAAAGTAGTCTTGAACTTCTAATAAACAAAAAGACAAAACAATAAAAGGTCGTAATGACAACGGTCATTCAGTCTTAAAAAAACTTGTACTGGTCACCAACTTTTACGCATGATATCTTTCTTCGGACCTGGATATATATATCTCGATCAAACTTCGTCGACGAATAATCATAGAGAAATGGTTATCTCTACAGAATGCAACAATACATCTTTTTGAGCAATATTGATATTCGAATTACATCTTTCAAATAATTCAAATCTAAAAACGATAAGCGTTAATTTTTTAGAACGATCAAGGTAGAACGTCCAGGAATTTTCTTATACACGATATCATATTCTTTATGTATGAAAATATAAGGTAGAAAAACGCAAAATGCAATTCTCATCGAATTCGCCTTTTTTATTAACTGAGCAAGTGCAGATGGAGGACGTCCATTGGAATGTCGAATTTCATCCAAGCAAATTTTCGTGCAGAAATATTAAAATTTGTACCCAAATGCACAATGCTTGATACACCTGAAGTATGTCTCGTCTATTCAAGTTTTGTCACACGGGATCTTGTCAAAGGGTTAAACAAACATTACAACATTCGAATACAAATATGTACATACAAATGTAAATAGTTTTTGACTCAATTAGGGACCATTTGATTTTTATGGGGGGGGGGGGCTATGGTGAAATTTGAAATAAAAAGGCAGGATAGCAAAATTCCAGAAATAAAAAGGCAGGACAGTGCTTTGAGTAAAAAAAAGGCAGGATGGTATTTTTGGCTAACAAATTTATAGTTGCTTTAAAAATTAAAAAAAATTTCGCGCGCAAGCGCGCAAACATAAAAACCAGGCTCGACTTTTTCTGAGTGAGTTGGTGTTTTACGCCCGTGCAACGCTATATAGGTTATTTACAGGCGACGACTTTTTCTGAAAATAAAAAGACAGGACGACGAAAATATCCATAGCCCCCCCCCCTCCCCCATAAAAATCAAATGGTCGCTCCCTTAGGAAAAGTTCCTATGCAAAAATATCTTATGACCAACCAACGAAAGTCGCCGGATGTTTGAGATCCACACGTACGTTCATTTGTTTATATTCTGTGGATTTTTTTAGATAATCGATACAAATATTGTTGCACTTCTGCGAGTTAAATTTGATTTTTTATAAGGCAAAAAAACGATATTGAATGAAGCAATGCTTAGTAAAATATCAGCTAGCGCTGCTTGTTCGAATATTGTACCGCACAAGCGCACCATCAAAGTGTTATAGTCAATTACGACCATCGATCTTTAGCTTTGTGTTTTTGTGTTGTTAAATACTTCAAAGCCATGGAATTTTCCCGTGTAAATTTCAATATTTATGAAAATTCTTTTTACATGTACACCAGACTAAGGTAGATCTTAGCCTTAACTGCGACCAAAGGGTCATGAGTTCGAATCCAGTCCCCGGCACTATCGTGTTGTTACTTTACTGTTTATGATAGTATACTGCTCTATACTCTCTATATTCATATTTAGCTTGGCATTTTCAGCTCTTTGGCAAGAGTGTTTCTGATAAGTCTTGAGTAAACGAAACGCGCGTCCAATTTGTTCCCCGGAACTGTGTGGTACATGTAAATTCAATTTATTTGAAAAAAGTCTTTGCGTTAGTGCATTAATATTTTGGAATCTTAAAAATATACAATCAGATGTAAAATTTATTTTGGATATACATGTATTGCAAAATATCAAATAATACATGTAATTTTAGTTTGTATGGAGTGAAGTGGGATGAAGATATCAATTAGCGATCTTAAAATGCTTCAATATTTTTGATGCGATTTATTGTCATGCTCCCATCTGCTTTTACAAGAATATATACTAGTAAGCTTTATTAAGAACAGACATTGCATAGTTTTGTTTTACGTTTTCCGCGGGCAACTAGAAAAGCATTTAACGAGCGTCGATCCCTACAAAACGAAGCCATTACAAGTATGTCTCCTTTTTTAACTGGTGTTAGAAACTAAAAAGCTATATGAACCAGTAAAAACGATCGAGAAAAGAACGAAGAAACAGAGACCATACAACACGAAAACACAAAAATACAGAAATAATGAATAGCAATCAACAACGTGAACTCAAATCGTACAGAAAGCGAACTCAGGTGCTCCGGAAGAGTAAGCGATTCCTGATTGCTAAAACACACACGTCGCGCTGCTAATAGCAAACGCCATAAGCGGGAGCAGACGGAATGTTGCTACACAGAAAGGGAAAGTTGAAGTCATCACGTTTATCATAGAGCTTTGTTGAATGTCTTCAGTGTATGCCTATTTCGAGATGTAGATCTAAATATGAGGCAGACTTCCCAGAATCCGTTGTGTTTTTTTATCTCAATTCCTTTGAGGTTGATGAGGGGGAGGAAGTCACCAAATCTAGAATTGTTCAGTGAAAAGACATCATCAATATAAGTAAAAAAGAGAGCTTGTCTACTTGGCAAGAAGTGATTTTAAGACGTCTGTTCCATATGAATATAAAGAAACAAATCAGGAAGCAAAGGTGCACAATTAGTGGCATTGAAATCCTAAATGTTTGCTAAAAACACGTCACCAAACTAAACAAATATATTGTCAATAAGAAAGTTGGGCATGTCAATTATCAATTTGGTCCTCTGAAATTTGTTCTTTTTCTTAGGCTTTTTCTTGAATCAGTGAAAAGTTGACGTTGATAGTTCGATCATAGATCGTATATAGACACAACAGCGTACACGCGAGCCCAGTCGTTACTACCATTTCTTAGACGACTACTTTCCTCGACTTGTTTCCTGCGGTATAATTTTGATGCACGTGGAAAGGCCAAGGCAAAATATTTCCAAATTACAGTGGACTGCAGTGTTTTTGCAAATGCTAGCTGATTTAATTACTTCTACATTCCATTTAAGCCTTGCATTGTAAACAATTACGAAAGACACCGTGTGCTCGTAGACTAATGTAGGATTTCATTCCCTCATCAGAAGCATGCAGATTTGTCTTTTCATCATTATTCTCCGCTGATAACTCTTCCGTAGCAATCTCTTGTACAAGCCGGAGTACTTGCTGAGATTGCATTTATAAGATGTGTTTGGGCTTTTACCTTAGTTTGATATCTACTGATTGTTTGATTATCTTTTTATCACTTCGAGATTTGATACTTCTAAGATTTTGCTTCTCGCCAATTTATTAGAATAAATGTATCACAATAATGTAAAATAGTTTTTTCTTTGTAACATTTTGGTAACGTTTGTGTGTTATAAATGTTATTCAATTGTCGATTAGCATTATAATGGTCATTAAACAGGACTTTTTTGTGTGCAGCTACATTTTTCGGACGCCCCCTTTGTTACTGTCATTTGTTTTAGCAATGCATAACCTGTTTTATAGGATGGTTTAAAGTCTGAATTTTAATTAATATGCATTTTGGTGGCACAAAATTAAAATAAAAACGGTAAAACCAAAATAAATATTTCTGTTTTAATGTATTTTCTTAGAGCCAGCAAAAAAACGTCATTTAACGTCACTTTTTGAAACTCAGGCAGATGTTTTGTAGGTTCAATTCAATTGTAAACTTTTAAGACTAATTCAGACTCAATATCTTCCATATAACTTATTACAAATATTATAGCTGTAATTTCAAAGCCAACAACTAGAATTTTGAACTTTTTAACTATGTGACCTTTGACCATACATATTTCAAATTTGACCAATAGAAACACGTGACGACCTGTTTTATCTGAAACTAGAGGCATTCCTCTTTAAAATGATATACAATATAGGTGTGTGTTCTGTCGGACCATTAAAGTAATTTTTTTTCCTGGTCAAACCGCTGCACTAAAAACTTCGAAGTTCAGAGTTAGAATTGGAGTGATTATCAACACCATCATATAGGCAATTTTTTAATAAGCATAACACCATCTGGATTTATAAATTATGTTTCAGATGTCTAGCAGACGTGGGCGTGTCAAATGTCTACAGATGAAGTCAACAGGACAAAAGAAACATCTCAACTCCATAGTGTAAAACTGAAGCTGGCATGTGTAATTTGTATTCACCTTTACCAAAATATTCTTGACAACATATTATTTCATTCAAATTTTCATTACGCATATACATAAATTACAAGTCATCACATGTATATGTATATGAAATTAAGTGATTTAAAAATTATTATATTCAAATATTGAAATGATTTAGAATGCGAAAGGGCACTGTAGGAATTAAGACTATCTCTTATTAATAAGCTTAGATTGAATTTGAACTTTGTGTTGGCACAATTACAAGATGTTTGAAAAGTCAAAATAAAAAATAAATACTGTGGTTTCATTATTATTCGTGGGGTATTAATCTCCTACAAAAATCTCCATAGGTGTGAAGTTGTCAGACGACCCCTTATAAGGGTTACAGCCCCTTAAAGGCAAAAAATTGTGTTTTGGCCTACAGAATGAAAACTATTGAAGATAGAGAAAAGCTTTTTCTTGCTTAAACATTCAGCTCATTTATCTATACAAAAGTCCTAATAGGGTTTACATCAAGACCAGGTGAGCGATTCAGGCTCCTGGGAGCCTCTTGTTCCAGTGGCAATCAAAACTCTACTACCCGATTGGCCTTGTGTCCCCATTTTCTCCACTTCATCATCATTTCATGTTCATTGTATCACCTATTTCATGTTCATCTCCCAGATATAGCCGAAATCGTGCTGCTTGGGAGTAAAGCAATAACTAACTAACTAACTAACCTTTATGGACCGCCAAGTAGTGGTTAGTTAGTAAGTTAGTTATTGCTTTACTCCCAAGCAGCACGATATCGACTATATCCGGGAGATGAACATGAATGTGGTGATACAATGAACATGAAGTGGAGGAAATGGGGACACAAGGCCAATCGGGTAAGAGATTTTGACTGCCACTGGATAAAAGGAGTGATGAATAGGGACGTGAAATTTAGCCTCCTGCATGGGGATCCTACGGGTCCTAATTTTATCGAGACCTGCAGCAGGGTTCTTTAACGTGCGAGGAACGTGACATTTTTCCCAACACGGTGCACCACTATGGTTTTCCGCATTATCGCCTGACGACCCCGCATCTCTCGATGTCAGGGCTGCCCCATTCAACCACCTGGGGCACACATCCAGTCGCTTTGTGGGCAAAGCGGCCTGACCCGATGTTAGGTTTCTGAGCGCTCTTTAGTGGACTTTTACCTACAAGCTTAGCGCTGCTGCGGGCCTATTCGGGTGTTTATTTCACTATAAACTTAAAATAAACAAGAATGGAAGAATTTAAAACCTATATATATGAGAACAAAGGGATTTGAACTCACCACTTTCATGTTCATCTCCCGGACTCCCGGATATAGCCGAAATCGTGCTGCTTGGGAGTAAAACAATAACTAACTAAGTGTGTGCCCCCCCCCCACCACTCCCGGTAGAGTTAAAATGGTTACTTAATCACGAACTCTGATGAATCAATTTATATTGTAATTAAAAATCTTGTGATGCTGGCATTTACTTTTCTAGCATTTGAAAAACAATATGTGTCATTTTGGATTCGGTATGTCTAGCGATCAATCAAAAGTTGAGATGTCAATCATAAAATTTGATCTTGTTAAATCGGCCGTATGACATTTGCGCCAATTTTTGAAAATTCCTTTGTTACATTTGCGCCAATTTCTTATTTTTCATTTGCGCCAATTTACCTGTAATTAATTTGAAAACAACATGGGATGGAAAAACTCAAAAAAGCAAATAGTATTTTGAAATTTAAAAGGTAGATATAAATCGAATTAAATCGAACCTCAATCTCATTAAAATAAGATATGACCAGATCTGTCAATCATACTATACTACATGTCGTGGGACCTGGTGGAAAAAAAAACGCGAGGTTCTAATTTTCGCTATATTAGCGACCATTACTTTATTGCGAAATTAACAACCCGCGTAAAATAAAATCAATATCAAATTGTATTGAGAATATTTTTAAATCGCGAAAATAGATGTCCGCGTATATAAAAACTTAGTCATAAAACTAAGTATATAAAAACCAAATCAGGACCACTGCGATCCACCAATTCTCCGGTATGACTGATTCGTTTATGTCATTTTCTGGACTATGAGATTGATCATTCAAGTTCGGAAGTTTAGTTAGTACCTTTATTTGGTATGAAATCGCGAAATGTAATGACCTATATAGCGTTGCACGGGCGTAAAACACCAACTCACTCACTCACGAAAATTACCAGCTATACGGTAGTACGTATACCTTGTCTTGTTGTTAATGAGTCTTGGACTTGCTGACAAATAGTTGAGGCTGTTTTTTCAGTGGTTGCCAGTTGAACTGAGAGCGTATTGGCTAATGATGAATTGACTGACTTAGTATTTGTTTATTCATCATCGGAAATCTAAAGACTCATTGAAAATCTCATTACTTACAGCCAAATCTGCCGAACTTCTAATTTCTTTTATGCTACTCTTCTGAGGTCTATGTGATTCTTTGCAAACCATTTTTTCTCTCTTTAACCCCCCCTCTCGTTTCATTTTTTGGCTTCCAAGAGAACACCTCATCTGGAAGTACAATATCTCCCTCTTCTTTTGTTTTTTATATAAACTTTGAATAGGCTTTCTGACCCCACTTGTTCATATCTGTATTCATATTGATGTTTTCGTGACAATAAAGTACTGTACTTATATTAATTTAAGTAAGGCCCAAAAAAGTTGTGATTTAGGGTAACCCCACCCAACCTTAATCAGTAATGCCCCCCCCCCAAAAAAAAAAATGACATTAGTGATTACTCAATTCAAATCCGGTTAGAGATTTTTTATCTTTAAGGGGAGGCCTATGGATATTTTCTTTGTCCTGCCTTTTTACTATCGGAAAAAGCTGAGCCTTGTTTTTTTTTCGCCCAAGCGCGCACCAAGTAATTTTTTTTAAAGCAATTATAAAATTTTCTGCCAAACTGGCATCCTGCCTTTTTTAATTCCAAGCACTGTCCTGCCTTTTTTATTTCAGGATTTTTGCCATCCTGCTTTTTTATTTCAAATTTCACCATAGCCCACCCCTAAAAATCAAAAGATAGAGACCTTATTATAGATTCGCCTCAGGGCAATACCTAAACAGTCCAAGAACAAAGTAAATTTTGATCTGCAGGCTTAGTCTCTGATCACGGGTAATGTTTTTTTTTATCTACCAACCTCAACAGCCAAGTTATGGTCACTAATGCGAAAATTAGTTAGAGTTTTTCGACTATTGAAATCGGGAATTTTAAATAATCTGCCGTTTTCGCTATTATCTGAATGATTTTCAGGTACGAGCTCTCTTGCATTTTGAAGCAAAGCGTTTTTTAATTGTTCCTTTGTAATTTTCGGAAACAGATT
This sequence comes from Arcuatula senhousia, assembly GCA_963971305.1. Classification (NCBI taxonomy): domain Eukaryota; kingdom Metazoa; phylum Mollusca; class Bivalvia; order Mytilida; family Mytilidae; genus Arcuatula; species Arcuatula senhousia. The sequence goes on along the minus strand of OZ020314.1, from coordinate 28,682,379 downwards.
CCTGGAGAAGTTTTTGTAGACTACTAAGCGTTGACAACTGAAAGTCATACATCTGACAAGAACGATTATAAGACTTTGCGTTTCTGCTGCTGGCTTTTGCTTGTTCCTTCTTTGCTTTTTCCTAATTTAGCATTTTGAAGTCAACTGGGATACACTTATCCATTTCTTTTCTACTTTTCAGTCCGTACCTTTGAAATGGACTTTGTATTTATGATGTTCTAAACTTCGATCGACCTATGTTCCTTCTAATTTTTGTTCTGTAATAAGATACTCGCACATATTTACATATTTTTTCTACATACACTTCTTCGCCTGTACTATATTCGATAGGTGGATTTCTTTTTACGCTTCGTTGTATCATGTTCATAGCGTGTTTTGTTGTTTTAGCAGACGATTTCCTCTTAAATCTTCCAGAAGCTTTAAGTGACTAGTATAATCGTTATCAGAAAACCGAGATGTTTATTGTTCATTTACTTCAACCTCTAAGTCGTCTTCGTCAAGATTTTCGTTGTTAAAAAGACAATTGCATACATGGTTAGATTTGATACCAAAAAGACATTCGTATGGTGACATGCCAATTGCTTTATGATAACCTTCTTTGTAGAACAGGTGACCAGAACCATAATTACAAATATAACATTGGGGATGTATTATGTCTCGTCAATCTGTTCAATCGTGAGGAGAGCTTCCGTACGAAACCCTTAAACTCGCTGCCTTGGTCACTCTGAATTATTCTCGGTGGCCTTAGGCCTTATTCTAGATCTTGTACAGCTAATATAAGTATTAGAGATACCTAACCCTAACGTATAGTTTACATTAAAAAACATTCTATATTCTGTCATCTTATTTCCTTCTTTAATAAATAAAGTTTTAGGTACCAGTCTTAATCTTAATGATCTACATTTAGCTTCTTACCTTTCCTCTAATCTCTACCAATTCTTGTTTTTCCAACATTTGAATTTTCCATACTGTTAGCTGACTTCTTAGTGAACGGTCAGTTTCACTTACTGTTTTAGACCGGTTTTTATACGACCGCAAAATTTTGCGATCGTATAATGTTATGGCGATATCGTCGTCGTTGTCGTCGTTGTCGTCTGGGAACATTTGGTTTCCGTGCGATAACTTGAGTAAATGTTGACCAATTGTTTTAAAATTTTGATATGATGTTTGTAACCACTAAAGGAAGGTTGGTATTTTATTTGGGGTTTGTAGCCCCTACCGTTTTAGAAAAATGGGCCAAAAGGGGCTAAAACGGGTGTATTGACAAAACTGTTGTAAAATGTTTGTTATTCATTTGATTTTGAAAATTCTTTTTTTAATGAATTCCTCATTAAATTCTGTCAACTAAATGTGTCAATGATTTTGATACTTATTGCACCGTTGCATTGCTACAGGGGGTCAAAAAGGGGCCACACCCCAAAAATCGACTTTTTTATTTGTGGTCCGATTTTCAAAATCTTTTTTTCATTTGAATCCTTGTGAAAATCCCTGCCTGCGATTTTCAATCAGATTTGCAATATCTTACTGTTTTTGAGAAATTAGGGGTCAAAGGGGCCAAAAACGCCATTTTTAAAAGTTTGTCAATGCAAATAGTTTATACCAAAAATCAAGTTGTAGTGGGCCTGGTAATTGTTATGAAGTTTATATATGATGATTATATATATCCACTAAAGGAATCTTGGTTTTGTATTTGGGGTTTGTGGCCCCTACTGTTTTAGAAAAAAGGGCCAAAAAGGGCTAAAACGGGTGTATTTACAAAACTGTTGTAGAATGTTTATTATTATTCATTAGATTTTGAAAATTCTTTCTTTGTTGAATTCATCATTAAATTCTGTCAACAAAATGTGTCAATGATTTTGATATGTTTTTCACCATTACATTGTTACAGGGGGCTAAAGACAGGCCACGCCCATAAAATCAACCTTTTTATTTGTGGTCCGATTTTCAAAATCTTTTTTTCATCGGATTCCATGTACACAATTTCCTATTATTTTTTTATCGTATTAGCAATATCTTTTACCATTTTTGAGGAATTGGGGGTCAAAGGGCCAAAATTGTAAATTAATACATGTATAGAAATTAGGCTTTTTGTTTAAGATGTTGATGTAAATATATTTGTCAAAAATGCATTTCTATAAGTCCACCACAGGATGCATGTGTCAAAAAGCTTTGTAAGTCCACCATGGGCTTCATGTGACCAAAGCAATGGACTATCCATATTGGGCCTCCAACGTACAGGGTTCAACTTGTTGCGGTCGTATCATGCTGCGCTCGGCGTAGCTTTTTATTGTAACATTCCAAACTAAGATATATAGTAAACTGATGTTTACCAAAATGACAAGAGAAAACTAAAAGATTTCAGCAGCAATTAAAAGAAGAGAACATTATTCACCTATTATATTAAACAAGATATCTGTGAGCTAGAAATTCTACATTTTTGCATATATTTGTAGTACGCATCAAGATCCACAACTATAAAAAGTTTCAGGGTCCTCACCACCTAGGTTTCTGAGATATCGCAATGTCCTATAGTATGACCTTTCCCTGTTTCCATGTAAATGGCAACCATCTTGGATTCCAAAAGTTTGGTGGCACAACATCTCATAGTGGTCTATCATCTTTCTAAGTTTCATTCAATTATCTCAAGGAGTACCCGAGTTATGGTTATTTAAAAGAACGATGGACACACGTAAAACAGTTCTTCGAAGCGGGGGTATAAAAATATAAACACAGACATCTTTATCTCAAATGTTTTACTAAATTTATCCAACACCCCCCCATTAACACTATGCCATTTAATCTGGATTAAACCAACTATTATATGATTTATTTTTTCCCTTTTTATATCTGAAGAGGCAATTGAATCCATTTTATCAGAAACCTTCCTCTAATGGCAAGACACAGTATACCCCAAAAAATTTAAATACTTTTCAAATATTACTTTAAGTAAAAGCACAGAAGCCAAATCCTGGCACTACTAACAGCATATCCATACTATTAAGTTCAAGGTGGTCCTGTAAAATACATGTACATTGTGTATATCAACATTTTGAAAATGCATTTAAATACACAAGCTTTGAATAGCAAAACTTATTTGGAATTGTGAAAAAAAATTGTCATTTGTCAATTATGTGTAGGTGTATATAAATTCAAGGTATATTTGTTTATATTACAACTTTCTATCTGTGCAATCAAATCTGTTTATGTTTCATGCATAAAAGGTCACTGACCTATTATCATTTTGTGACGTCACATGGTTTTAAAAGGTGATCGGTGATCTAAATGTCTCGCGTGCAATGCAGCCTTGTAAAGACAATTATGTCTGACAAGTAAGTCTTTAATGATTTAAAGGTATTCAGTCTTAAAGGAACTGAATATCTGGACAAGTCTTCAGATACGTCTTATTTTAGTTTTAAATGGCGGTTTCAGACAAATTTAAATGTGCTAATGCTATCTATCAACAACAGTTCCTTGTGTAGCCTGGCGGAAAATGCCCACGACATTAAACTGTCGATTTTAAATAGAAATCAGGTGAAAATTACCAACACGAATGTTCTCTGACAGAAAGTTTAATAACAAATTTGAATTGAATTTAAATTCCTGACATGGTTCAGACAGGGGAGCAGATTAGATATCTACGAAAGACTGGTAGTGCCAAATGTTCTGTCACATTTCTCGATTGATTCGAGAAATTTCTCATATCCTAGTTGACATTTCTCAGTTCCAAGTTGTAATTTCTCAGTTCCAAGTTGACATTTCTCAGTGCCAAGTTGACATTTCGCACTTTCAACTTGACATTTCTCAGTTCCAAGTTGACATTTCGCACTTCCAACTTGACATTTCGCAGTTCCAACTTGAAATTTCTCACTTCCAATTTGACATTTCTCAGTTCCAACTTGGAAGTGAGAAATGTCAACCTGGAACTAAGAAATGTCAACTTGGAAGTTAGAAAGCCAGCTTGGAAGTGAGAAATATCAACTTGGAACAAATCAAAGGGGTTTGAAATGAAACGATTTTGAAGCGAGTGGGTGAAGTCTTGCCAAGATGGCGACTTTCCTCTCTTGTGAGGTTCAAAGAGTAGTGGGTCGATTATTTAAAAGTCAATATAAGTTACCAATTGAAAGAAAAAGCCCCAGTGATACAAATATATAATGTTTTAGCTACATAATGATTACGTCTTACCGCTTGCAACTCATAAACACTATCGCAACTGACAACATGATTATACACCTCATAAGAATAACTTCAACTTACGATTCATTTATTTTTAATTAATATATAAAGATGAAAGTTGCATTTTGTGACATCCTTGAAAAAAACTTATTACGTTGAACATAGAAAGTGCGTATATTTTTGCCCCAAAGGCAATTATTGAATAAACAAACCAATTGTGACACTTTGATCTACTAGTCACTCAGACGAATCAATCAGCGTAACGGGACTAACGATTGTGTAATTTACTCCACCTGTACTTCCAATCAACAATTTAAAAACCTTTTCCCATATTTATTTGAACTTGACTGTCACACATTTCTTGTTTATTTCCGATCCTCTTTTGGCTTTATCAAAGGCAGAGAATTTAGTTTATGTAACAATTCCGCCGAATTGCACCGATAAGTTGCAACCTATGGACGTCAGCGTAAATAAACCGGCAAAGGATTTTTTGAAAAATCAGTTCCAAGACTGGTATGCTGGACAAGTGGTGCAAATTAACAAACATAATGATAAAAATGAAAATGACAAAAACGATCCCATCAAAGCAGTCTTTAACTACAATGAATTCCTTGGGCGCTAAGTGGATCGTAAAACTTTATGACCATTTATGTTCCAACTCCGGCATTATCCGCAATGGGTTTGTGGAATGTGGAATCGCTGAGATTCTTGGTTATGAATGACTTTTATAATTAAATAACATGTACTAAATGTAAAAAGTTGGACTTTTGTGTACAAATGCTCGAATACTTGTACTTTCTTTGTTATAATTGATGAATAAATCTTGCATTAGTTCAATTTATTACATTCAGCTTAAGCCCTTTAAAAAATTGTGTATGGATATATTCCGGATATTTTTCAGTTTGCTGTCCGATATCTACTTAAAATTACAAGGCGAGTATAATTTCCGCACATAAACATGATGTTTTACCTGCTTTGCATTTTGAATAAATCATACGTTCTAAAAAAATATTTTCGCGAATGAAGGTAATCGCTAAAATTGAATTCCGCGAAAAAAAAATCCTCCGTTTTTTAAGAAAACCGCGAAATTTAGGTCCCGCGAAAAAAAAAAACTCATACGCTAATCTATACTTATTCACTGGGTCGGCTTCTGGTCAATTACTTCGGACTTGAGAATCTAGGTATATTAAAGAAGTGAAATTTTGCTTTTGAACATTTATTTAATCATTTCTATATGTGGATCGTGTGTTTTTGGCATATATTCCATATTCTTTCGTTTTTAATATTAAAGAAAAACTTTAGTTTTGTCCTATCTTGTGAATGAAAAAGATAATCACATACTAAAAGACATTTGAAATATCAAGTTCAATAATTAATTTATAAATATTTATTGGTTGAAATTTTCTAACTGTTGATTATAATTATTTGATCTTTCCAGATATCAATTTCAAGAGGGCCCATGATGTAAATAAAATTAAATTATGAAATATACATATACAATTGTATGGGTAAATCAATTATATCAAATATATCAATATTATTTATATATACATAATGATATTGGGTAATAATATACCCATATTTTTATTTACTATCAATAAATAAAACTACCAGGGTATTTAATAAAACAAGGGGTTGCACTAAGTTGTGCCAAGCATACCCCCACTCGACCATTCAGAAAACAGGAAATAGATGACCGACTGACCTGGAAAGGGGAAACACGATACAATTCATCATTCTTAAGCTGTATACCAAATTTGAAATCAATCCCTTCTGTAGAAGCCGAGAAATCTGTTACGAATAATTGTCTATTTGACCCATTAAAAGTCCAAGTCGGCTCGGAAAACCGAAAGTAGATGATGGACTGACCTGGAAAGGGGAAAAACGGTATAACTCATCATGCTGAAGCTGTGTACCAAATTGGAAACCAATCCATTCAGTAGAAGCCGAGAAATCTGTTACGAAAAATTTCACATTTCAAATTTTTTACCCTAAAAAGGTCGAAGTCGGCTCAGAAAACTTGAAGTTGATGATGGACTGACATGGAAAGGAGAGGCACGGTATAACTCATCATGCTGAAGCTGTGTACCAAATTTGAAACCACTCCATTCAGTATAAGCCGAGAAATCTGTTACGAAAAATTTCACATTTCAAATGTTTTACCCAAAAAAAGTCTAAGTCGGCTCGGAAAACATGAAGTAGATAATGGACTGACCTGGAAAGAGGAGGCATGGTGTAACTCATCATGCTGAAGCTGTGTACCAAGTTTGAAACCAATTCATCAAGTAGAAACAGAGAAATTGAACCGGACGGACAAGGTGATTGCATTATAGCCCCCTCTCTTACGAGTGGGGGTATAATATAAATTAGTAATACTCAATCATATAACTCATATATCTTACAGTTACATTAAGAGATGGGAGACAAGTCGCTGGAAGAGGAGTTTGGGTATGAAGACTTCTGCCCATGGATAGAAGAGGGTCATGAAGAGAAAGAAGTTGTAGAAGAGACGGGAGATGACCAGTTCGATGAAGAGAATCTGTAGGATTGGGTAGTAGTGGATGAAGTAAAAAAGGAGGTGGTAGAAGAAGAGGTAATTGAGGAATGGGTGGTGACCGACGAAGTGGCAGTGGAGGAAGATGATACCAAGGATATTAGAGTGGTGCAGTGGAAGGAGCCGTCAGAGGAAAAGGCCAGTAAGAAGAGGGTAAGGAGGCAGATATGCCATCTATACAGGCATGTAGCAGAACATATACCTTAATATCCAGAAACAGCATGTCAAGGATGCTCTAACCAACACCTTTTCACAGACTTTTTGGAACATTATGTTGCTTCCAACCATCCAGCTAGCTTCTCACCAACTTTAGATACAACCGTTTTGGCCCAACTGATACAAAATTAGTTACTTTCTTTTCCACAACATTTTGGAAAAACAACTCTAAAGGAACTTTTGGCTTTTGTAAATTGCATTCCGGAATTTCAGGTCACCAGCAAGGAATTCAAAGACTCTGACTTGTGTCTTTGCCGTGCTTTTGGACACCCTCCTTGAGGATTCCCCAGAGACCTTCCTGATGATAGATGAACGTGGAAAGTTCACCACATTTGCCTTGGTAAACTGGATAGTAGATATGATGCTCTTATCGAAACTCCAGGAGTCAGATTAAACTACTTTGCCCACTTCTTTAGTTCTTGATGAGCCTGCACCTGAGGAAGCGAAGGAAATAGCTGCCGTGGAATTGGAGGAGGCTACAGATTCTAATCTTCATCTTGATCATCTTCTTGCTCGAGTCGGTGACCCCGACCAGCAGGAGTTTTATCAATTCCGCTGTAGCCCTGATGTCATGGTAAAGTCCCTAGTCTCCAACTACTGTTTTCCTCATTCCTGGCCTCGTTCTAGTGAATTACAACACCTTATCAACAAAATTCCCGGTTTATTTTTCTTTCTCGGCATTCACCCTGAAGTTGGTCAAACCACACATCCCGACATTTTGGAAGATTATTTAGACCATTTAGAAGAACTCATCAAAATTGACAAAACTGTAGCCATTGGCGAATGTTCAACTTTTCTGAAATTCTATACCATCAAAATAATTTAAAATCCATTGTTTATAAACATTGGGTGGAATGTATTCCATGTCTTAAGAATTATTCACAGCAATCACAGTTCAAAATAAACTACCCCCAATACGAAATATTAATGTGCTGCCTCACAGCTATGTTGTGTCTTTGCCATTACTGGATTTTAAGATCGCAATGGAAGCGGAAGGTTTGGCACCTTAAAACCTGGTTTAACCCACCATTTCATTTGAAATGCCTGTACCAAGTCAGGACCATTGCAATTCTTCATTTCTCCGGTATGACTGCTTAGTTTTGTCGTTTAATATGTACAGTTGAGATTGATCATTCAAGTTCGGTAGTTTTGTTATTACTTTTATTTCTTAAGATTTATTGAATTTATTATTACAGAAATCCTCAATGGAAATAGTAGAGTAGACGACACCTTGATTTGAAAAATGTAATGTCCCCACCGAACATACTCACATATTATATATCGTTGGAATGATCAGGACCTAAGCTATCGAAATATGTTTGTCGTAAGAATCAGAGTTGGTCGAGTTTAAAGAAATTCAAGATCAAAGGTCAAAAGGCAAAAAACATTGAAAATACTCAATAATGTTTTCTTTTATTTCTTAGATTTATTTATGCTCAATATTAAAAAAAAAACTTACAAAAATATAGGATATAATATCTGAACAAAATTATACAAAAAAAAAATCGAAAGAACCATCGAAGTATCATTAATAATTTGAAAAATTTATATCAAGGTCGAATTCCCCCTTTTTCTTGAAGGCATGTTTAGTTCGATTTTGCTTTTAATTAGAACCTTATATACTGCATTTTTTTTTTCAGTCTGCCTCATGGCAAACAGGTCAAATATGTTCTCTGAAATATTTCCTGGCCACATAATAATTAATGGATGTGTTTTTAAAGTTATTTGAAATGGGAGATATTATGAACAAGTGATAAAAACCTAGGTTGGAAACTTATTTTACATATTGTCAATATTTTACATAGGTACAAAAGGTTTTAAAGACTTAAGACGACTTTTTGACTTTTTCAATGGCATAAGCCATTTAATGTGATCGTCAACACTCCTCCTAAATTACATTGGATGCCAATATATAATGACAGAATGTTTTCTACAGAAACTTTATAGAATTTCATAAAACTTTCACAAAATATTTTGCATATCAAAACAATGATTGTTTAAAATCAAAAGTTCTAATAATAGTTAAATAAGGGGTTTTCCCCATAGCAAATCAAACACATTCCATGAATTGAGGTAGGGGGTCCGTCTGTCATGCCTCAGTTTTCCGCTTTTTTCTCTAAACGCATATATATAATGAACTGATTTTTGATATGTGAGTTTACCTTGATGAGTTACAGCTCAAGTTTTGAGTTTCATGCCGGTCCTCAAATTTGTATGTCCCGTGCGGGGCCCGGGTGGCGAATAGGCCCGCAGCAGAGCCTAGCTTGTCGTAAGAGGCGACTAAGGGTCTTGGGATTCTGATGTCGGGTCAGTGCTCAGCCCACAGAGCGACCAAGTGTGTACCCTAGGTGGCTGAATAGGGTAGCCCTCGTCCGCGGGGGTTGTCAGGTCTATAATACGGAAACCCTGACCGCCGACCATAGTGGGCCAACGTGTGTGGAGAGTGCCACGCTCCATGCACGTAAAAGACCCCTTTGTGGACCGCCAAGTAGTGCACCACATAGGCTAAATTTTCCGCCCCTATCCACCTCTCCCCTTTTCCTGTGTTTCCCACCCCATCCCCATTTTCATTTATCATCATCATTTCATGTTCATTTTATCATCTTTTTCATGTTTATCGCCTGTAAATAACCTAAATAGCGTTGCACGGGCGTTAAACACCAACTCACTCACTCACTCAAATTTGTATGGGAGTTATGGCCCTTTGAACTTTAAAAATTCACTAAAATTTCAGTTTTCCGCACTTTATTTCTAAACACTTATAGATAATGAACTAATTTTTGGTATGCGAGTTAACCATGATGAGTTACAGATCAAGTTTGAGTTTCATGCCGGTCGACAAATTTTTATGAGAGTTATGGCCCTTTGAACTTTGAAAATTCACTAAAATTTCAGTTTTTCGCACTTTTTTTCTAAACGCTTATAGTAATGAACTGATTTTTGTATGTGATTTTACCATGATGAGTTACAGATTAAGTTTGAGTTTCGTAATGGTCCACACATTTTAATGGGAGTTATGGCCCTTTGAAGTTTGGAAATCAATTGCAATTTTATTTTCTACAGTTTGTTATTGTTCCTTGTAGATAATAAACTGATCCAGTTTAGGTATTCATTTGTTTGACAAATTGTTACCAGTGACTGAAATATGAGGCCGGTAGGGGACTATGTATTGTTTTTTAATACTCTCAGAATCCTTAATTATGAAAATCTTTTTTTCATTGGAATCCTTGTAAAATCCATGCCATCATTTTCCATTCAGGTTAGCAATATCTCTTACCAATTTGGGGAAATCAGGAATCAAAGGGACCTATAGCGCATTATGAGTTTTCCTTGAAGGTTGGTATAGACTACATAAATGTGTTAACAAAATTCAAATATGCAATTCAAAGTCCCCCAAGGAATGCATGCGTCAAAAAGCTTTGTGAGTCCACAATGGGCTGCATGTGTCCAGGGTTCAACATGTTGCGGTCGTATCATGCTGCGCTCGGCGTAGCTTTTTAGCTCACCTGGACCAGAGGTCCTTGTGAGCTTTTACTATCACTTGGCGTCTGTCGTCGTCGTCGTCCGTTAACAATTTTTCAAAAATCTTCTCCTCTGAAACTACTGAACAGAATTCAATGAAACTTGGTATGATTGATATTTAGGGTGTCCTGCACCAAACTGTTGTTTCGATTTTTGATACGTCAAAAAACATGGCCACCGTTACTAAAAGTAGACCAGGGGGGTCAGACTACTGTTTTTGGCTTATAAATCAAAAAGTACAAGAGATAGATGAAATCTGATGCCACGCTACTGCTTCACCATCAAAAGCTCTACGAAAGTCTCAATTGAGCTGAAGTTGTCATATGACCCCTTATAGGAATTACGGCCCCTTAAAGGCAAAAAATAGCATTTTTCATGTTTTTGGCTTCTAAAATGAAAACTATTACAGATAGAGAAAAGTTGTTGCTTGCTTAAGTGTTCAGCTCATTTAGCTCTACAAAAGTGTCCATAGGGTCGAAGTTGTCAGATGACCCCTTATAGGGGTTACAGCCCCTTAAAGGCGTAAAATAGTGTTTTTGGCCTGTAGAATGAAAACTATTGCAGATAAAGAAAAGCTGTTGCTTGCTTTAATGATCAGCTCATTTAGCTCTACAAAAGTCTTCATAGGGTCAAAGTCATCCTCGGAAACCCAGGGGTTCTTCTCTCGCTTACTCATTCATCACCCCTGGGACATTACGCATGAAATGCTTCGTTTTTGATGGTTTTGTAACGAGCTTCCTGATTGGTCGCTTTAGATTTTTCAAATGCGATTTTAACTTGTTTCTATATAGAAATTATATCAAGTTCAAGATCAGATCCTGAACTCGAAACGAACAACATCATACCAAGTGTCCCAGGGGTGATGAATGAGTAAGCGAGAGAAGAACCCCTGGGTTTCCGAGGATGGGTCAAAGTTGTCAGATGACCCCTTATAGGGGTTACAGCCCCTTAAAGGCTAAAAATAGTGTTTTTGGCCTATAGATTGAAAAAATATTGCAGATACAGAAATGCTGTTGCTTGCATAAATGATCAACTCATTTAGCTCTACAAAAGTTTTTAAAGGGTCAACGTTGTCAGATGACCCCTTATAGGGGTTACAGCCCCTTAAAGGCGTAAAATAGTGTTTTAGTCTGTAGAATGAAAACTATTGCAGAAACAGAAATGCTGTTGCTTGCATAAATGATCAACTCATTTAGCTCTACAAAAGTCTTCATAGGGTCAAAGTTGTCAGATGACCCCTTATAGGGGTTACAGCCCCTTAAAGGCTAAAAATAGTGTTTTTGGCCTATAGATTGAAAAATATTGCAGATAGAGAAAAGCTGTTGCTTGCTTAAATGTTCAGCTCATTTAGCTCAACAAAAGCATTCATAGGGTATAAGTTTTCAGATGACCCCTTTTAGGGATTACAGCCCCTAAATTAACATGTTTTCATGTTTTGGGGTTTATAATAAAATCGATAGCAGAAAATACTTAGTGTACGGTGCGTTTTATCATACGGCAATGTAACGTACGATGTATTCGCATTGGTCATTATTAGCTCTGTGCATTTCAATTTTCAGAGTTTTAAAAGCAAAAGAAACAATTTACGATTCAACTAGGCCAAATATGATGCTTGATACTTGGAACAGAAACTATGGGTTACAAAGTTAACAAAGTTTTCTTTTGTACTAACCCCTACCACTTATTTTGTGTTTTCATCGACTAAAACCCTAATTGTATACTTTTGTACTAACCCTAACCCTAATTGTATCTTTATATGCTAACCCCTAACCCTAACTGTGTGTTTTATACTAACCCTATATGTGTTACAGTAACCCTAACCCTAATTGTATGTTTATGTACTAACCCTTACCATAAATGTATCTTTTGGTCCAGCCCCTACCCCTAACTTTGTGTTTTCACATACCCTAACCGTAACCCTTATTGTGCGTTTTTGTACTAACCTTTACCTGAATTGTATCTCTTTGTACTAACCCTACCCGTTATTTTGTGTTTTCATCGACCCTAACCCTAGTTTTATGATTTTGTACCAACCCTTACCATAAGTGTATCGTATATGCTAACCCTTTACCCTATTGTGTGATTTATACCAACCTTAACCCTAATTATATGGTTTAAACTAACCCTAACCCTAATTATACGTTTCTGTACTAAACCTTATCATAAATGCATTTTTGTTGTAACCCCTGCCACTTATTTTGTGCTTTCATCGACTATAACCTAATTGTATACTTTTGTACTAACCCTAACCCTTAGTGTATCTTAATATCCTAACCCCTAACCCTAACTGTGTGTTTTATACTAACCCTAACCCTAATTGTACGTTTTTGTACTATCCTTTACCTTAGCTGTATCTATTTGTACTAACCCCTACCCCTCATGTGTTTTCAGCGATTTCCCATTTATACCATACACGATACACGATTGAGTGATACACCATACACCATTGACAGATACACGATTGAGCGATGCACGAAATACGATGAACGATACACCATACACGATAGAAACTTTATATCAAATTCAAGAATGTTTGCTGAAACGAAAATACGGTCATCATGTTTAATTATCATATTAATATCTCTATTTATGTGGGGATTGCGACAATCATTTCAATGAACTCTTCTCTATTATCAAGATATTTCTTAATTTAATCAAAACAGACGTCAAATAATATTTATTTAATAAAATTTAAAACTGAATGCCTCGCCCGTCTCGCCTTTAATTTTTTGTTCAATCTTTCTGAAAGCTATAATTATATATATTCCAAAAACATGCTTACTCTGTTGGTTTGGTCGAACCGTGATCGTTAAAAACTCTTGCTATATAGTATATTAAACCAATTGTGTTCCGTTTTAGTTTCCTAATTTACGTATGTAGGGCGACTATCCCCAAAATTTTGGGTTTAGTCGCAACAGAAAAATATCATCGACTAACCTCAAAAACAAAACTTGCGCTTATCCCCAAAAAGCAAGACGTTCATTACTAGTAAAATAAATGAGCGCATAATACATGTGTATATCATTTTACGATATTATAAACCGACCTATTAAACCAAGCCAGATTTTCTTCTCATTTGAACCTGCTTTGTCGTCTATTTTACTGTTACCCCAAAAAATACGCTAATACTAAATCTGATCTAGTATAAAATTACACACAGTGGGTACTTAACCTGGGGTACCGACATTCAGGGTAGAGGCCATAGCAAATTCAGTCTTGAAAAATACCTCATAGCAAGGCTAATTGAAAGGTTATTGTCTAAATGGAGTTTGAATAATCAGACTTTATTGAAATCATTAAGTTAACGTTGTAATCGGTTTCTTTATGTCTATTTACTTTTAACAATCTGTCAGTCTTGGTGTTAACATCTGGCAATATGAGATTATGGATGATTCATATGGATAAGCTGAAGACGTTCATATACATTGAAATTGAATTTATTAAAAAAAAAAGAAATATCGAAAATATCTTCATATCATAATGTATATACTAATCCTTTGATGCGTATATGCACTTTTGCCTATGCGCCTGTGAGAGTGTTTAAGATCGATCCTATAAATTTTCCACTTCATAACATATGTTCTTTGGACTTACAAAGTGAATTGAATAAAAATAAATAAATAAAATATGTTGCACTGTGGCCTGTGTATAAGTAAAATAGGTAAATAAATGGTAGGTGAAGCCACATTTAAAAGGTAAAACAAAATATGAAATATAAATAAATAAAACCTTTAAAACAAATAAAAACTAAATTGCCCAAATTTTCGGACATAAAGTCCTTCTTCAGGGGCTAAAAAGTAAAAAGATGTTATCACATCGACTGACGAGGACAGAATGACACAAAACGACCCGAAGAACATGACGTAATGTCTTAATCCTGAACTTGATGACTACATAATGAATATTAAGAAAAGGTCTGTCTTTTAACATTAATACCCAAGGGTTGAAAAGTGCCTAAAAAACTGATTATTCTTTGCTCAAGAAACTGTCTTTGTTTTTCGCCGGTGCATGTTTCAAGGAGAACGGTCACCTGCATATCCTGGACGCTATGGTTTGGCAATGAAAAGTGCTGGCCGACTGGGCAGTCGTCGCATTTGAGAACACTTCTCCTGTGTTCAGCAAATCTGTCACCCAGTCGACGATAGAGTTCTCCTACGTAGATTTTTAGGCACTTAGCACAGCGGATTGCGTAAATGACATTTTCGGAGATGCAGGTAAAACCGTTCTTCAACTTGAAAGTATTGGAGGGTCCAATTATCTCCTCAGTCTCCCAGGTAAAGGCACATGTGACACAGACGGATCGACCACAACCCCTGGTGCCAGAAAAGTCAGAGCGAGGACGTCTCTTGGATTTGTCAAATGAACTAGAGACAAGATGTTGCCTCAAACTCTTACCTTTGCGGAAAGCAGTCAGGGGTGGTGAATCGAACACTGTCGACATGTGTTCGTCCTTCAAGACGATGGACTTGAAATTGCGCAGAAGAATGTCCCGTATAACGATGTTATGAGGGTGGTATGTAAGTACCAAGGGTATACGGTCATTCTTGCATCTCGACCTGGGTTCCAAAGCCTTGGATCGTGTCACCCGAGAAACTGAGTCGATAGCTTTATCCAAGATGTTGTTAGGATATCCCCTTTTGACAAAGAATGATTTCATAGTGAATTGAAGTACATGTACATATTAAGTCCTCAATCTCCACCAATCAGATTCATACAATTATACATTGAATCTAAAACATAGTTTCTTTCTTGACGGTGAAATTAATTGTTCAATCCTTTATAATTACATGTTTGCTTCTTTCTCTTTTTTAATTAATATTTACTTTTTTCTCCGCCTATTTTATACAAAATTTGATGAACTCATATTACAAAAGTAGAGGACATATAATGTTCGGGTACGTCTGTTATACTACTATCCCGGATTTGCGCTTTAATCGGAAATTTCCTACTTAGTAGCAGATTGTTTTATTCTACTAACCCGGAAAAAATGAATTCGACTAAGTGGGAAATTACGGTCCGCCTATTTACCGAAAAGAACCACCAAGAGAAGCGACAAGAAGCGCCAAGTAGGGGCAAAGAAGCGCAAAAAGAATACTTTTGCCTACAAAAAAGATATGTTATGTCAACAATAAAAAAAGAATCATGTGTGTATGTGAAAGAAAATTTGGTCAGGTCTGGAAGTACATGTAGTAGAAATTCATATTTATCGTTTATCTTTTTATAAATATTTTTTTACAATACAATCAATTTATGCAAATAATTATATAAAAATATTTTAGACATTTGTTTTTATTTTGTCCCTTTTTACTGCTAGATATACATGTAATAATATTTATGACTTTCCGAAGCATGATCTTATCATTCATACTAACAGTTTTATAAATAGAAGGGATGTATATATGTGAATGTACCAAGAAGTCTGAAAATGTTTAAGTGAATAAAAAAAAATCATAACAAAACATCTGAAATTATTTTAAAGGTCTTTCAAATACGTCTATTATCATGATCATTTAGCCGACAAAAATCTAGTCAGAGGGTAATTTATGACGAAGAGATTAGAAAACGATGCCAATTATCACAGCATTAATTTTATTGCAACTTATATCCTCGTGATCATTGATTCCATATATTTATTACATTATTAAATATCATTGTCAGATTTTGTCTTTATGCATGCTTTGAATTTATCCGCCTTGTTGATCAGACAGACTGACAAGTTATTTCTTTTAACAATTTTCATTGCACGGGTAAGGTTGGTGTTGGTTTATTTGATGTAATTTATATACATGTATTTCCATCTAGCCACCATTATAAAACAATTTTACTAAAACGCAGTAAAGGTCATCGACAATCCCAAAAACAAAACGTGCGCTTATCACCAAAAGAAGGACATGAAATACCAGTAAACATGTAACAATCTATAAGCCAGGCGAGTTTATCTTCTCAATTACATGTATTTTGTGTATTCATTGCACTAATAAATTTCTGAATTGAATATCAATATCAGCACGAACTGTCATGACTGTATAACATATAAAATAGAGGTTACCGTACCAAATAAAAAACAAGTTATCAAGAAATTATTTTACAACATTATAGACAATAAAAACGAAAGGTATAATAATTGTCTTAAATTAATGGATTCAACTTATGTAAATCAGATCAAGTATCGCTAAACTACAACGTTCATAATATTGCATTTGATTCAATTCATATTTCGCTTTTCTTTAATTTTTTTGATTATTTTAATATTTTTCCCCATATTTTTAAATTGCTCATTCCTTTATAGATATATGTTTTGATTTATCTTTTTATATCCAATTTCGCATAGATTTACAAAATTGCAAATAGATTATCGCTTTGCTTCCGCTAATATGCTAACACTGTCGAGTATTCAGTTGCATGGTAAATTAAGAAACTGTGACACATTTAATGCTGTCTTAGGAGCCGAGTAACTACAGGAATTTCTCTGCCACTTAAATTAATGATGGGCTCAGTAGTATGATACTGGACAATTAGTTACCTAACACATAGGTGTCAAATAGTAAGTAAGATTGCAAAACAATAAACAAAAACTTTGTGGCACTGAATTATGGTCAAGACCGGTTTGTAGGATGTAAAAAAAAGTCTGAGAAATCGGAACTAGTATTGGTTTGGCACTTTTATTTGTACATTGATTGCTGAAAATTTCAAATGAATAATTCTCTTGGTAGAATTTCCCAAAATTCCCGAATGACCACCCAAATATAAGGGTATATAAACAGAGATTTGCTCATATTTTCTACCTTCAAAGTTGATAATTCAAAATGAAATTGCTTTGTACTGTCATTAAGGAAATGATTGGTTAAATAAGTTTTCATACGATCGTTTATTACTGCTAACATATTAAAATTGGGAGACATGAGCGGGTTACCAATTCAATATATCTGGTAAATTAGAACTAGTACAACGACAACTTAGGTTTTATTTACTAGTATTTCGTAAGTTAGATTCAGTTGCAATTCAGCATCATACATTTATTCCTAGAATGCCCTCCTCGTGCCTTAGGAACAGTCACATAAATTTAAAGACGTGTACATTAAAATAAATACATTGATTAGAAATTGATAAAGCTTATTTTATATGGATTATAGTTTGATTTAATAGAGGTGTGCGGCGACAAAAACTGTGAAATATTCGCCAATCTCAATGAATTATCTCCCGTTGACCACGATCACTCGTTGTATTATAAGGTTCATTGAATTTAAACATTTAAAATTGCTTATTTAATGTCCGGTTGTTTTTTTTTTTTTTTTTTGTTTTTTTTGGTAATTTGCAATGATCATTTAAATATGTATCTGAACTTTTCGCAAATTTTAATAAAGCCGTCTTTTCACTACAAAAATTAATGTACTTATGTAAAACTTTTAAATAGCCGCCTTTATGCCGTTATGAATTAACAATCCGTATTAATACAAGGTGTCGTTCAGTCGCTTGCAGTTTTGTGTTAATTCAATTACATTTCGCAATAATTGTGGTAATATAGCGATGATTTTTTTATGTGCATGGAGTTTTTAAAAGATATAACGAAGGATGGGGGTTTAAAGTTCATTTAAAATTAATGATGTTGCACGAAAGTAGATGATACACGAGCCAGAAAAAGTTTTTATAAATCTGATTGATCACGTTTTGAAAAATGGCCTCTTATTTCCTTTAAAAGTCTTTTTTTTAAATGTGGTACAATAAGTAAGAAGCTCTCCTAATAGGTCTTACGAGAAATTGTAAGATATATGTAAACATTTTCTATAATATGACTCAACGAGAAAATAATGAATTCATTGATTGATTTAAAAAAAAAATTGTTAAGCAATTGCAATCCTGCCCCGAATTGAAAAGGTGGAAAATTCCAGGGTTTAGAAAAACCTATATTTCGGAGAAAGAAATGCTTCCGGGTCGGCATCCTGAAAAGAAGCTTTAATTTCAAGTATTCTTATCCCACAACACATTATATTTCAAATCTATCAAATGTTTGCACCTTTATATATCAAATTAGCCAAAAGTAATCAATATGACATATCTTCACATATTTTTCATATTTTTTAAGCATTACATGGTAATATTTTTTACAACAATCATACGGCCCGTGCGGGGCCCGGGTGGCGAATAGGCCCGCAGCAGAGCCTAGCTTGTCGTAAGAGGCGACTAAGGGTCTTGGGATTCTGACGTCGGGTCAGTGCTCAGCCCACAGAGCGACCAAGTGTGTACCCTAGGTGGCTGAATAGGGTAGCCCTCGTCCGCGGGGGTTGTCAGGTCTATAATACGGAAACCCTGACCGCCGACCATAGTGGGCCAACGTGTGTGGAGAGTGCCACGCTTCATGCACGTAAAAGACCCCTTTGTGGACCGCCCAGTAGTGCACCACATAGGCTAAATTTTCCGCCCCTACCCATCTCTCCCCTTTTCCTGTGGTTCTTCAAAATTTACCGTTCCTTTGTGTCCCACCCCATCCCCATATTTCATTTATCATCATCATTTCATGTTCATTTTATCATCCTTTTCATGTTCATCGCCTGTAAATAACCTATATAGCGTTGCACGGGCGTAAAACACCAACTCACTCACTCACTCACAACAATCATACGCCAGATTTATAACAATACACCTAAAACTATTCAATCCCGAGAACGTCAACCATCGGGCCTTTTGCAAAACGAAGCCAAGACTGGTCCATGAAAAAAAGAAAGACCACTGAGATTGTGTAGTTTGGTCCTTGCCCTGTCGTACCTTAGAGTGAGGGGGTCCACACGCTAGGGGTCTACCATTTGCTAAGGGGGTCCAAAAGTAAGGCGTAACATGTCAGTATAGTAAAGTTTGGTCCTCTTCGAAGCCAAGACTGGTCCATGAAAAAAAAATAAAGACCACTGAGATTGTGTAGTTTGGTCCTTGCCCTGTCGTACCCTAGAGTGAGGGGATCCACACGCTAGGGGTCTACCATTTCCTAAGGGGGTCCAAAAGTAAGGCGTAACATGTCAGTATAGTAAAGTTTGGTCCCCTTCGAAGCCAAGACTGGTCCATGAAAAAAATAAAGACCACTGAGATTGTGTAGTTTGGTCCTTTCCCTGTCGTACCCTAGAGTGAGGGGGTCCACACGCTAGAGGTCTACCATTTCCTAAAGGGGTCCGTCCCGTGCGGGGCCCGGGTGGCGAATAGGCCCGCAGTAGAGCCTAGCTTGTCGTAAGAGGCGACTAAGGGTCTTGGGATTCTGACGTCGGGTCAGTGCTCAGCCCACAGAGCGACCAAGTGTGTACCCAAGGTGGCTGAATAGGGTAGCCCTCGTCCGCGGGGGTTGTCAGGTCTATAATACGGAAACCCTGACCGCCGACCATAGTGGGCCAACGTGTGTGGAGAATGCCACGCTTCATGCACGTAAAAGACCCCTTTGTGGACCGCCAAGTAGTGCACCACATAGGCTAAATTTTCCGCCCCTACCCACTTCTCCCC
The DNA here is from genome assembly GCA_963971305.1 of Arcuatula senhousia. Classification (NCBI taxonomy): domain Eukaryota; kingdom Metazoa; phylum Mollusca; class Bivalvia; order Mytilida; family Mytilidae; genus Arcuatula; species Arcuatula senhousia. The sequence continues at coordinate 28,662,434 of OZ020314.1, read as the reverse complement.
TTTTCCAAATTTACCGTCCCTGTGTTTCCCACCCCATCCCATATTTCATATATCATCATCATTTCATGTTCATTGTATCATCCTTTTCATGTTCATCGCCTGTAAATAACCTATATAGCGTTGCACGGGCGTAAAACACCAACTCACTCACTCACTCACCTAAGGGGGTCCAAAAGTAAGGCGTAACATGTCAGTATAGTAAAGTTTGGTCCCCTTCGAAGCCAAGACTGGTCCATGAAATAAAATAAAGACCACTGAGATTGTGTAGTTTGGTCCTTGCCCTGTCGTACCTTAGAGTGAGGGGGTCCACACGCTAGGGGTCTACCATTTGCTAAGGGGGTCCAAAAGTAAGGCGTAACATGTCAGTATAGTATAGTTTGGTCCCCTTCGAAGCCAAGTCTGGTCCATGAAAAAAAAATAAAGACCACTGAGATTGTGTAGTTTGGTCCTTGCCCAGTCTCACCTTAGAGTGAGGGGGTCGACACGCTAGGGGTCTACCATTTGCTAAGGGGGTCCAAAAGTAAGGCGTAACATGTCAGTATAGTAAAGTTTGGTCCCCTTCGAAGCCAAGACTGGTCCATGAAAAAAATAAAGACCACTGAGATTGTGTAGTTTGGTCCTTGCCCTGTCGTACCCTTGAGTGAGTGGGTCCACACGCTAGGGGTCTACCATTTGCTAAGGGGGTCCAAAAGTAAGGCGTAACATGTCAGTAAAGTAAAGTTTGGTCCCCTTCGAAGCCAAGACTAGTCCATGAAAAAAATAAAGACCACTGAGATTGTGTAGTTTGGTCCTTGCCCTGTCGTCCCGTGCGGGGCCCGGGTGGCGAATAGGCCCGCAGCAGAGCCTAGCTTGTCGTAAGAGGCGACTAAGGGTCTTGGGATTCTGACGTCGGGTCAGTGCTCAGCCCACAGAGCGACCAAGTGTGTACCCTAGGTGGCTGAATAGGGTAGCCCTCGTCCGCGGGGGTTGTCAGGTCTATAATACGGAAACCCTGACCGCCGACCATAGTGGGCCAACGTGTGTGGAGAGTGCCACGCTTCATGCACGTAAAAGACCCCTTTGTGGACCGCCCAGTAGTGCACCACATAGGCTAAATTTTCCGACCCTACCCACCTCTCCCCTTTTTCCTGTGGTTCTTCAAAATTTACCGGTCCTTTGTTTCCCACCCCATCCCCATATTTCATTTATCATCATCATTTCATGTTCATTTTATCATCCTTTTCATGTTCATCGCCTGTAAATAACCTATATAGCGTTGCACGGGCGTAAAACACCAACTCACTCACTCACTCCTTGCCCTGTCGTACCTTAGAGTGAGGGGGTCCACACGCTAGGGTCTACCATTTGCTAAGGGGGTCCAAAAGTAAGGTGTAACATGTCAGTATAGTAAAGTTTGGTCCCCTTCGAAGCCAAGACTGGTCCATAAAAAAATAAACCACTGAGATTGTGTAGTTTGGTCCTTGCCATGTCGTACCCTAGAGTGAGGGGGTTCACACGCTAGGGGTCTACCATTTGCTAAGGGGGTCCAAAAGTAAGGCGAAACATGTCAGTATAGTAAAGTTTGGTCCCCTTCCAAGCCAAGACTGGTCCATTAAAAAAATAAAGACCACTGAGATTGTGTAGTTTGGTCCTTGCCCTGTCGTACCCTAGAGTGAGGGGGTCCACACGCTAGGGGTCTACCATTTCCTAAGGGGGTCCGAAAGTATGGCGTAACATGTCAGTATAGTAAAGGTTGGTCCCCTTCGAAGCCAAGACTGGTCCATGAAAAAAATAAAGACCACTGAAATTGTGTAGTTTGGTCCTTGCCCTGTCGTACCCTAGAGTGAGGGGGTCCACACGCTAGGGGTCTACCATTTCCTAAGGGGGTCCAAAAGTAAGGCGTAACATGTCAGTATAGTAAAGTTTGGTCCCCTTCGAAGCCAAGACTGGTCCATGAAAAAAATAAAGACCACTGAGATTGTGTAGTTTGATCCTTGCCCTGTCGTACCTTAGAGTGAGGGGGTCCACACGCTAGGGGTCTACCATTTGCAAAGGGGGTCCAAAAGTAAGGCGTAACATGTCATTAAAGTAAAGTTTGGTCCCCTTCGAAGCCAAGACTGGTCCATGAAAAAAATAAAGACCACTGAGATTGTGTAGTTTGGTCCTTGCCCTGTCGTACCCTAGAGTGAGGGGGTCCACACGCTAGGGGTCTACCATTTCCTAAGGGGGTCCAAAAGTAAGGCGTAACATGTCAGTATAGTAAAGTTTGGTCCCCTTCGAAGCCAAGACTGGTCCATGAAAAAAAGAAAGACCACTGAGATTGTGTAGTTTGATCCTTGCCCTGTCGTACCCTAGAGTGAGGGGGTCCACACGCTAAGGGTCTATCAATTCTCAGGGGGTCCAAAAGTATGGCGTAACATGTCAGTATAGTAAAGTTTGGTCCCCTTCGAAGCCAAGACTGGTCCATGCAAAAATAAAGACCACTGAAATTGTGTAGTTTGGTCCTTGCCCTGTCGTAACTTAGAGTGAGGGGGGTCCACACGCTAGGGGTCTAAAATTTGCTAAGGGGGTCCAAAAGTAAGGTGTAGCATGTCATTTAAGTAAAGTTTGGTCCCCTTCGAAGCCAAGACTGGTCCATGAAAAAAAATAAAGACCACTGAGATTGTGTAGTTTGGTCCTTGCCCTGTCGTACCTTAGAGTGAGCAGGTCGACACGCTAGGGGTCTACCATTTGCTAAGGGGGTCCAAAAGTAAGGCGTAACATGTCAGTATAGTAAAGTTTGGTCCCCTTCGAAGCCAAGACTGGTCTATGAAAAAAATAAAGACCACTGAGATTGTGTAGTTTGGTCCTTGCCCTGTCGTACCCTAGAGTGAGGGGGTCCACACGCTAGGGGTATACCATTTCCTAAGGGGGTCTAAAAGTAAGGCGTAACATGTCAGTATAGTAAAGTTTGGTCCCCTTCGAAGCCAAGACTGGTCCATGAAAAAAATAACGACCACTGAGATTGTGTAGTTTGGTCCTTGCCCTGTCGTACCTTAGAGTGAGGGGTCCACACGCTAGGGGTCTACCATTTCCTAAGGGGGTCAAAAAGTAAGGCGTAACATGTCAGTAATGTAAAGTTTGGTCCCCTTCGAAGCCGACTGGTCCATGAAAAATGGTCCATGGTTTCATCGACCCTAACCCTAATTATATGGTTTTGTACTAACCCTAACCCTAAGTGTATCATAATATGCTAACTCATTACCCTAATTGTGTGTTTTATACTAAACCTAACCCTAATTATATGTTTTACACTAACCCTAACCCTAATTGTACGTTTATGAACTAACCTTTACCTGAACTGTATCTCTTTCTACTAGCCCCTACCCCTTATGCTTTTGTTTTCATCGACCCTAACCCTAATTGTATGATTTTGTACCAAACCTAAACCTAAGTGTATCTTAATATGCTAACCCCTAACCCTCGTTTTGTGTTGTATACTAACCCTGACCCTAATTATATGTTTTACACTAACCCTAACCCTTATTGTGCGTTTTTGTACCAACCCTTATCATTAATGCATTTTTTGTACTAACCCCTACCACTTATTTTTTGTTTTCATCGACCCTAGCCCTAAATGTATGATTTTGTCCTAACCCTAAACCTAAGTGTATGTTTTACAATAACACTAACCCTAATTGTACGTTTTGTACTATCTTTGACCTGAACTGTATCTCTTTGTTCTAACCCCTACCCATTATTTTGTGTTTCATCGTCCCTTACCCTAATTGTATGAATTTTGTACTAACCCTAACCTAAGTGTATCTTAATATGCTAACCCCTAAACCTAGTTGTGTGTTCTAAACTAACAATAATTATATGTTTTACACTAACCCTAACCCTTATTGTACGTTTTTTGTACTATCCTTGACCTAAACCGTATCTCTTTGTACTACCCCCTACCCTTTTTTTTGAGTTTCATCGACCCAAACCATAATTGTTTGATTTTGTACTAACCCTTACCCTAAGTGTATCATAATATGCTAACCCCTGGCCCTAAACCTTGTTGTGTGTTTTATACTAAATATAACCCTAATTATATGTTTTACACTAACTAACCTTAATTGTACGTTTTTGTATTATCCTTTACCTGAACTGTGTTTCTTTGTACTAAACCCTTCCCTTTATTTTCTGTTTTCATCGACTATAACCCTTATTGTATAATTTTGTACTAACCCTAAACCAAAATATATCTTTATATGCTAACCTCTAACCCATGTTGACTAACCCTAACCCTAATTTTATGTTTTGCACTAACCCTAACCCTAATTGTACGTTTTTGTACTAACCCTTGTCATAAATGTATTTTTTTTTACTAACCCTTACCACTTATTTTGTGTTTTCATCTACTTTAACCCTAATTGTATAATTTTGTACTAACCCTTTCCATAAATGTATCTTAATATGCTAACCCCTAACCTTAACTGTGTTTTCATATTAACCCTAACCCTAATTATATGTTTTACACTAACCTTCACCCTAATTGTACGATTTTGTACTAACCCTTATCATAAATGTGTCTCTTTTTACTCAACCCTACCCCTTATTTTGTGTTTTTATCCACCCGAACCCTAATTATATGATGTTGTACTAACCCTTACCATAAATGTATCTTTATATGCTAACCCCTAACCCTAATTGTGTGTTTTATACTAAATCTAACCCTAATTATATGTTTTACACTAACCCTAACCTTAATTGTACGTTTTTGTATTATCCTTTACCTGAACTGTGTTTCTTTGTACTAAACCCTACCCTTTATTTTCTGTTTTCATCGACTATAACCCTTATTGTATAATTTTGTACTAACCCTAACCCAAAATGTATCTTTATATGCTAACCATTAACCCTAACTTAGTGTTTTATACTTACCCTAACCCTAATAATATGTTTTACACTAACCCTAACCCTAATTGTGCGGTTTTGTACTAACCCTTATCATTAATGCATTTTTTTTGGTACTAACCCCTACCACTTATTTTTTGTTTTCATCGACCCTAGCCTTAAATGTATGATTTTGTCCTAACCCTAAACCTAAGTGTATGTTTTACACTAACACTAACCCTAATTGTACGTTTTGTACTATCTTTGACCTGAACTGTATCTCTTTGTTCTAACCCCTACCCATTATTTTGTGTTTCATCGTCCCTTACCCTAATTGTATGAATTTTGTACTAACCCTAACCTAAGTGTATCTTAATATGCTAACCCCTAAACCTAGTTGTGTGTTCTAAACTAACAATAATTATATGTTTTACACTAACCCTAACCCTTATTGTACGTTTTTGTACTATCCTTGACCTAAACCGTATCTCTTTGTACTACCCCCTACCCCTTTTTTTGAGTTTCATCGACCCAAACCATAATTGTTTGATTTTGTACTAACCCTTACCCTAAGTGTATCATAATATGCTAACCCCTGGCCCTAAACCTTGTTGTGTGTTTTATACTAAATATAACCCTAATTATATGTTTTACACTAACTCTAACCTTAATTGTACGTTTTTGTATTATCCTTTACCTGAACTGTGTTTCTTTGTACTAAAATTACAAATACCAAAAACGCGGGTATAAACGGTTAAATTTGATATGCTATATATCGATATTTCAAGGAGTAGCATTTAAACCAAAACTTTGGAAGGTCAAAATCCAAAACAGTTGAAAACGAAAAGTACTCAAAACCAAAACGCTCGAACAAGGAAGCCAAATCCAGCACCGAGGATATCGACCATGTGCATTACAAGGAAAGAAACCTGGTGTTTTTATCAATTTTGAATTTAACAATCGGAAATTTCAGCGACAATATATTAGAAATTTTATGGTAATTCGTATCAGACAAGTCTGACTACCAGGCTTGTGATTACCCTCGGGGACCTCTGGTCCACCAGCAGCGGTTATCGCCCAGTGGTTTCAAAATTACAAATACCAAAAACGCGGGTATGACCCTACCCTTTATTTTCTGTTTTCATCGACTATAACCCTTATTGTATAATTTTGTACTAACCCTAAACCAAAATATATCTTTATATGCTAACCTCTAACCCAAGTTGACTAACCCTAACCCTAATTATATGTTTTGCACTAACCCTAACCCTAATTGTACGTTTTTGTACTAACACTTGTCATAAATGTATTTTTTTTACTAATCCCTACCACTTATTTTGTGTTTTCATCTACTTTAACCCTAATTGTATAATTTTGTACTAACCCTTACCATAAATGTATCTTTATATGCTAACCCCTTACCTTAACTGTGTTTTCAAACTAACCCTAATTATATGTTTTACACTAACCCTCACCCTAATTGTACGATTTTGTACTAACCCTTATCATAAATGTGTCTCTTTTTACTCAACCCTACCCCTTATTTTGTGTTTTTATCGACCCGAACCCTAATTATATGATGTTGTACTAACCCTTACCATAAATGTATCTTTATATGCTAACCCCTAACCCTAATTGTGTGTTTTATACTAAATCTAACCCTAATTATATGTTTTACACTAACCCTAACCTTAATTGTACGTTTTTGTATTATCCTTTACCTGATTGATTGATTGATTGGTATCTGCTTTATGTCCCGTCGGCGATATTGCAGCCATCATCGGGACAAAAACATGTTATAACTTAATAAATCTTTAAAGTAAAACCAAGTCAAAAGACCGAGACTAAAACAAATTGTTATTGCTAATAAATAAATAAAAGTAAACACTTAAAATAATTTAAGTAAAAGCTAAAACTAATATTATCAAACGACAATTGTAAATAGAACATACAAAATTATCAGGTGAAACAAATTAAATGTTTATAAATAGTAAAATATTTAAAAAACAACAAAACTATAATTTTGCATACAATCCAACTTCCTTAAGGAAGTGGATGATGGCATCGTTTGGAGTGCCGCTGAACAAATCGTGCATAGAAGCACAGGTGAAATACTTCACACGTATTGGAGCCACATCAATACAGTCAAGGAGAACATGCTTCACCGAATACGGAGAGTCACAAGGGATGCACACAGGTGCCTCCTTCTCTTGTGTCATCAAGTGGCCATGAGTGACTCTAGAATGTCCAATACGACATCTAGTGATGACCACTTGGTCTCGACGGCATCGGAATGAAGCATGATTCTCCCCAAGCTGTGGTTTTAACTCATGAAGTTTGTTGTGCTCAGCGGCAGCCCAAACCTCATCCCATAAACTTTGAACATATATACGGATTGCATTTCTGCAGTCCGAATAGGGAATAAAACATTTAGAAATTGGTTTGCGAAGGGCTTCCTTCGCAACCCTGTCCACGACTGAATTCCCATGAATACCAGTATGACTGGGTACCCATAGGAAAATCAATTCTGCACCACCTCTCATCATTTGGTGAATCATGTAAACAATTTTACTAATTAATGGATGTTTTAGTTTGCAGTTCTCAATTGCCAAAAGACAAGCGAGAGAATCAGAACAGATAAAGAATTGTGCGTGCTCTGAAGCATCAATTAAACGAAGGGCTAAAATGATGGCTCTTGCTTCAGCTGTAAAAATGGAAGCAGAAGATGGGAGGCGTTGGGTGGAAGTGCTATTACCCAAGATAGCAGCAGACGCAACGCTATCACCATCTTTAGAACCATCTGTATAAACAGTCAGAAAATCAGGGTATTTAGATTTAATTTCACAATAGTCCTGTTGAATGAGCAAATGATTTGTTTCAGTCTTTTTATGTTTTCGAAGATCAAAATTAAATTCAGGTTTTAGAAGTTCCCAGGGTGGAACTTTTAAAGATGTAACAGGTTTTATCGTTTCCAAATCAATATTAAGATTAGCTAAATGTGGTGCAATACGAATGCCAAATGGAGGAGTTTTGTTTTCGTGTTTTTCATAAACAGTTTTTAGAGGTGGGTTAAAAACACAGTCGTAGGCAGGGTTACCTGGGAAAGCTTTCAGCTTCGTAGCATATTGGAGACCGAGTTTTATTCTACGATGTTTCAGGGATGGTTCATTTGCCTCCGCATACAGGCTCTCAATAGGAGATGTCCTGTATGCACCGAGGCAAAGTCGCAATCCCTGATGATGAACAGCATCTAAAATTTGCAAATAAGACTTTTTAGCTGATCCATATACAATAGAACCATAATCCAATTTCGATCTTACAAGGGACCTGTATAAATTTAAAAGAACAGATTTATCAGCTCCCCAGTCAGTACTGGAGACAACTTTTAAAATATCAAGAGCCTTGAGGCATCTTGATTTTAGCATTTTGATATGGGGTAGAAAGGACAGTTTTTTATCAAAAAGAACGCCAAGGAATTTCGCTTCTTCAACCATTTTAATTTTTTTGTTATATAAATAAAGATCTGGGTCAGGATGGAGTTTTCTCTTTTTACAAAAATGCATAGCCACGGTTTTACTCTCTGAAAACTTAAAACCGTTTACAGAGGCCCATTTTTCAATTCGATTAAGGCACAGTTGCAATTGCCTTTCAATAGTGTTCATGTTTTTGGCACTGTAGCATATTAAAAAATCATCAACATATAAGGAACCTTCAATATTATCTTTCAACACTTTGGCAATACTATTTATTTTGATACTAAAGAGAGTGACAGAAAGGATGCTTCCCTGAGGAACGCCCATTTCCTGATTAAACTCTTCAGACATTGTTCTATTTACTTTAACATTAAAATGTCTATCAGACAGGAAGTCAGCCAAAAAATTCGGCAACCTTCCTTTCAACCCCATATCAGAAATATCTTTTAAAATGCCATACTTCCATGTGGTGTCATAAGCTTTTTCGAGATCGAAAAAGATAGACACCACATGTTCGTTCTTCGCGAAAGCGTTCCGAAGAAATGACTCGAAACGGACCAAATGATCTTGTGTGCTCCTGCCTTGGCGAAAACCACACTGGATATTCGAAATGAGTCCATTGGACTCCAGGAACCAAACAAGCCGATCATTGATCATACGTTCAAGAGTCTTGCAGACGCAGCTTGTCAATGCTATCGGACGATAGTTTGAAGCATCTGTATGATCCTTCCCTGGTTTAGGGATAGGAACAACAGTGGCAAGCTTCCATATTTCATTAAATTTAAAAGAGTATTCATCGATATATCAGGAAGATGTTTTAGAAGCTGATAGTGGATATTGTCAGGGCCACAGGCCGTATCGTGTGCTTTACTTAAAGAAGTTTTGAGTTCATCCAAAGAAAAGGGAGAGTTGTAGCTTTCGGAGTTGTCAGAATTAAAGTTTAATTTGGTTTTCTCAGCTGTTTGTTTAAATTTTTGAAAATCAGGCTTGTAATTTGATGAAGATGAATGTTTTGCAAAGGTCTCAGCTAATTTGTTGGCAATATCTTTTTCAGATGTTAAAGTGGAATTGCCAACATTAAGATGCTTAACAGATGATTTTGAGTTTTTACCTTTCATTTTCTGAATGAAGTTCCAAATTTTATTCATGGGAGTTCGAGAGGTTAAACCAGATACGAATTGTTTCCAGGATGTTCTTCTTGTTTGTTTGCATGTTCGTCTTGCCTTTGCCCGAAATATTCTAAAATTACTTAAATTTTCTTTAGTTTGATGGTTTTTAAAATGATTTTGAGCTTTGTTTCTATCGCCGATAGCCTTGCCACACTCGTCGGTAAACCAGGGTTTATTTAGTTTTTTTGGAAATGCCGAGGTCTTAGGGATTGTTTCATCAGCTATAGAGATAAGGGTTTCATTGAATACAGAAATTGGTTCTTTAAATTCAGTAAAAAGTTCTGGTCTTAATTTTTCTGAACAGAGAATTGAAAATTTTTGCCAATCGGCTTTTTCTAATTTATAACGAGGAATTCTTTGCTCAGGTTCACCAAAAAGATCTTTTAAAATGATAGGAAAGTGATCACTTCCGCAGAGATCATCATGGACTTGCCATGAGAAGTCTGTTAAAAGAGAAGGATCACAAATGGAAAGATCAATCGATGAATATGTTCCATTACCAGAGTGTAAAAAAGTAGAGGAGCCGTCATTGAAGATACAAAGAGATTCTTTTGACAAAAAGTCTTCAATCTTTTTACCCTTATCATTAATGTTAACGCTACCCCACAATGGATTGTGAGCATTAAAGTCTCCCAATACCATATATGGAGCAGGAAGCTGGTCCGTTAATTGCTTAAGTTGTACTAATGTTAAATTATTATTGGGTGGTACGTAAACTGAGCATAATGTGACTGTTTGATGTAATGAAACTCTCACGGCAACTGCTTGCAGATCGGTAGTTAAAGGAATCGAACTATGGAGAATACGATCCTTTACTAAGATGGACGATCCGCCAGCAGCTCGCTCAGTATTAGAAAATTTGCTATAGATAGAGAAGCCCTTCAAGGAAATCGTGTCAGTTTCCTTGAGGTGAGTTTCCTGAAGACAAAAGACAGTTGGATCTAATGACTGCACTAAAAGATGTAATTCAAGAAAATTGGCCTTGAGGCCTCGGCAATTCCATTGAATGATGGTACTCATTTTGGAGTCTGATTAGGATCGGAAAGTCTACCGAGAGATCGCCTACGTCTGTGTGGAGACTGGCTCTGTGAACGCTCGATCGGTGTTTCCGAAAGATCCATATCCGACTCCATGTCGTCACCAAGAGAGCCAAAACGATTATGCATAAAAATTGCATTTCGTTCGGCTTTCTTGGATCGAGATTTTAATGGCGACGTCTGCTGTGACGAATTCTGTCGTCTATCCGACTGTAAGGATCGCTGCTGTCTGTTTGAAGTTTGAGAAGCAGACGATGACCTTGAGGAAGACTGTTTTTTCTTTGACGAAGAAGTTGAAGAAGAGGGCTGAGGATTGGAAACTCTGGTAGGAGCTCCAAATCCGGCCCAAGATGACTTACGTGGTGTATAAAACAGTGTCTCATCGACCACTGAATCGTTGTTTGGACCTGCTGAGGACTTTCGTGGAGGGGGATGAGAATCATCCAACTCTTTCCATGGTTTCTTACAGTATTTGACAAAGCCTTTTTGGGTTTCCTTATCAAAACAATCGGCACCAAACATCCATCCATTGGTATTGCACGTACGGGGCTTAATTTCACCCTCCGGCCAGGTGTACATAGTTTGGTAACCAAATGTCCTAGAGGGTTTGGCAGCCTCCGCGTAAGATCTGGATGGTGTGGTATCATTGGAGACAGAGACTTGACGACGAGCTTCCTGATATGAGATGTTTTTTTCAGCTTTAATTTTTTGAATTTGTTTTTCATGTAAAAGAACGGGGCATTGTTTGGACGAAGAAAGGTGGTCAGCGCTACAGTTAACACATTTTGGATCGTTGGCACAATTGAAATCCGAATGGCCTTCCTGTGCACACTTTACACACCTTTCCTTTCCGTTGCATGTAGCCTTTCCGTGGCCAAAACGTTGACATTTGAAACATCGAAGAGGATTTGGAACAAAGATGTCTACAGACACTCTAAAATAGCCTAAATTTAAATGACTTGGTGGAACAGCTGAATTGAAAGTAATTAGGTAAGTATTCAATTTAATAATTTTGTTGTCGTCTCTTTTAGTGAATCTTTTGACTTGGATGACACCTTGTGATTCGAGTTCAGAGCAGATCTCTTGCTCTGATAAATCAGCAAGGTTTCGATCTCTATCTCGAATGATACCCTGTGAACGATTCAGTGATCGATGAGCTTCAGCAGATACTGGTATTTCCATAATAGATGAAATTGACATTATATTTTTTGCTTGTTGTTGTTTTGCGCACTCGACTAGAAGGTTACCGGAGCGGAGCTTGGTGATTTTTGGAATATCAACTCCAGTAACGCTCTTGATTGTTTTCGCAATGACAAAGGGTGAAACCTTTGTCAAAGGACGAGTGGCATCTTTGCTCGTAAGTACAATAAACTTCGGCCAACTATCGTTTGTTGTATTTTGACGCTTAGATGAAGCTGGTGCGTCCTGATCGTCATCATCGCTACAAGAAATGTTTCTTTTTAATTTATCATTTGAACTGGTTGTTGTTGGTTTTTTTGGGGAACCCATGATGAAAGAAAATGATTCACTGCCTTGCTCCCCGCCCGCCACGGAGCGCCAACAAGGGCGATGCTGTTGCTCAACGGGGCTCCAGTTGAAAGCATCAGGGCTACAAGGACAGTATACTCGCACAGAGTATTCTTTTAAGGAGACAAGCATCGTGCCAGGGGTTACCTGGCGATACAACCCTCCAGAATTACATCCACACGATTGACCCATGAGCCACCGCTTTCTGTAGAACATAAATGACATTAGGTTAATAACTTCAGATATAACAAAATGCAAGTTATAAATACAATGAGATGGTGCTCTACAGGGCTTGGCGTGACCAGCCGATTGATCAGACCGAGCCAAATCTGACCGCCTGTCTAGGAGAAGTAAGGGCCAAAGCCCACATACGTGGACCAGGATCCCGTCCTCCCCCGACACAGGTCGCAACACACGGCAAACATGTTGACCCGTTTAGTCGCTTCTTACGACAAGCTTTACGGGCAGCTGCGGGACTATTCTTTTCACACCCGGTTCCCGCACGGGGGTCCTTTACCTGAACTATGTTTCTTTGTACTAAACCCTACCCTTTACTTTCTGTTTTCATCGACTATAACCCTTATTGTATAATTTTGTACTAACCCTAACCCAAAATGTATCTTTATATGCTAACCATTAACCCTAACTTAGTGTTTTATACTTACCCTAACCCTAATAATATGTTTAACACTAACCCTAACCCTAATTGTGCGGTTTTGTACTAACCCTTATCATAAATGCATTTTTTTGTACTAACCCCTACCACTTATTTTGTGTTTTCATCGACCCTAACCCTAGTATTGTTTGTTTTATACTAACCCTAACCCTAATTGTACGTTTTTGTACTATCCTTGACCTAAACCGTATCTTTTTGTACTAGCCCCTACCCCTTTTTTTGAGTTTTCATCGACCCGAACCCTAATTGTTTGATTTTGTACTAACCCTAACCCTAAGTGTATCATAATATGCTAATCCCTAACCCTAATTGTGTGTTTTATACTAACCATAACCCTAATAATATGTTTTACACTAGCCCTAACCCTAATTGTACGTTTTTGTACTATCCTTGACCTAAACCGTATCTCTTTCTACTAACCCCTACCTTTTATGCTTGTGTTTTCATCGACCCTAATTCTAATTGTATGATTTTGTACTAACCCTAACCCTTAGTGTATTTTAATATGCTAACCCCTAACCCTAGTTTTGTGTTTTATACTAAACCTGACCCTAACCATAAATGTATCTTTATATGCTAAACCCTAACCTTAACTGTGTGTTCATACTAACCCTAACCCTAATTATATGTTTTACACTAACCCTAACCCTAATTGTACGTTTTTGTACTAACCCTTATCATAAATGTGTCTCTTTTTTACTAACCCCTACTCCTTATTTTGTGTCTTTATCGACCCTACCCTAAATATATGATGTTGTACTAACCCTAACCCTAAGTGTATCTAAATATGCTAACTCCTTACCCTAGTATTGTTTGTTTTATACTAAACCTACCTTAATTATATGTTTTACACTAACCTTAACCCTAATTGTACGTTTTTGTACTCTCCTTGACCTAAACCGTATCTCTTTGTACTAACCCCTACCCCTTTGTTTCATCGACCCAAACCATAATTGTTTGATTTCGTACTAACCCTAACCCTAAGTGTATTATAATATGCTAACCCCTGACCCTAATTGTGTGTTTTATACTAACCCTGACCGTAATTATATGTTTTACACTAACCCTAACACTAATTGTGCATTTTTGTACTAACCCTTATCATAAATGCATTTTTTGTACTAACCCCTTCCACTTACTTTGTGTTTTCATCGACCCTAACCCTAGTATTGTTTGTATTATACTAAACCTACCCTAATTATATGTTTTACGCTAACACTAACCCTAATTGTACGTTTTGTACTATCTTTGACCTGAACTGTATCTCTTTGTTCTAACCCCTACCCATTATTTTGTGTTTCATCGTCCCTTACCCTAATTGTATGAATTTTGTACTAACCCTAACCTAAGTGTATCTTAATATGCTAACCCCTAAACCTAGTTGTGTGTTCTAAACTAACAATAACAAGGGGTTGCACTAAGTCGTGCTAAGCATAACCCCACTCGACCATTCAGAAAACAGGAAGTAGATAACCAACTGACCTGGAAAGGGGAGACACGGTACAATTCATCATGCTAAAGCTGTATACCAAATTTGAAATCAATCCCTTTAGTAGAAGCCTAGAAATTTGTTACGAAAAATTGTCTATTTTTTTACCCATAAAAAGTCTAAGTCGGCTCGGAAAACAGGAAATAGATGATGGACTGACCTGGAAAGGGGGAGGCACGGTATAACTTATCATGATGAAGCTGTGTACCAAATTTGAAACCAATCCATTCAGTAGAAGCCGAGAAATCTGTTACGAAAAATTTCACATTTCAATTTGTTTACCCTAAAAAGTCTAAGTCGGCTCGGAAAACAGGAAGTAGATGATGGACCGAACTGGAAAGGGGAGGCACAGTATAACTTATCATGCTGAAGCTGTGTATCAAATTTGAAACCAATCCATCCAGTAGAAGCTGAGAAATCTGTTACGAAAAATTTCACATTTTAAATTTTATACCCTAAAAAAGTCTAAGTTGGCTCGGAAAACAGGAAGTAGATGATGAACCGACCTGGAAAGAGGAGGAATGGTATAACTCATCATTCTAAAGCTGTGTACCAAATTTGAAACCAATCCATCCAGTAGAAGCAGAGAGATTGAACCGGACGGACAGACGGACGGACAGACGGACAGACGGACGGACAAGGTGATTGCAATAAAGCCCCCTCTCTTACGAGTGGGGGTATAATTATATGTTTTACACTAACCCTAACCCCTAAACCTAGTTGTGTGTTCTAAACTAACAATAATTATATGTTTTACACTAACCCTAACCCTTATTGTACGTTTTTGTACTATCCTTGACCTTAACCGTATCTCTTTGTACTAACTCCTACCCCTCTTTTTGAGTTTCATCGACCCAAACCATAATTGTTTGATTTTGTACTAACCCTAACCCTAAGTGTATCATAATATGCTAACCCCTAACCCTAATTGTGTGTTTTATACTAAACCTAACCCTAATTATATGTTTACACTAACCCTAACCCTAATTGTACGTTTATATACTAACCTTTACCTGGACTGTATTTCTTTCTTCTAACCCCTACCCCTTATGCTTGTGTTTTCATCGACCCTAACCCTATTTGTATGATTTTGTACTAACCCTAACGCTAAGTGTATCTTAATATGCTAACCCCTAACCCTAATTGTGTGTTTTATACTTACCCTGACCCTAATTATATGTTTTACACTAGCCCTAATTGTACGTTTTTGTACTAACCCTTGTCATAAATGTATTTTTTGTATTTACCCCTACCACTTATTTTGTGTTTTCATCGACCCTAACCCTAATTATATGTTTTGCACTTACCCTTATTGTACGTTTTTGTACTAACCCTTGTCATAAATGTATTTTTTGTGTTTACCCCTACCACTTATTTTGTGTTTTCATCGTAATGTTGACAGAAGTAATGCGTCAAAAGGATGACAGATTGTTTGCCGACATGTTGAATAGAATTATAGTTCATATTCGGGGTAACCAATTACAACAAGAAAACAGAGATGCTCTGGTAAATGTTTCAAGGCAGACTACTTCTGATGAAGCATTGGATGCTCTTCACATCTTTCCTACAAACCAGGAGGTCAATATCCACAATTCTAGTATGATCTGTAAAGTTTGCAACATCAGATACACTTCAGTCGCTACTGATTTTGCAACAGATATTGTCACTGGAAGAATGCGGAAAAAAGATCAACCATGCTACTTGCACTCCAGAGGATCTGCAAACTGAGATTCGGCTAGGCATAGGAGCTAGGGTGATGCTCACTAGGAATATCTCTACCGAGGATGGTCTAGTAAACGGTGCATTTGGAACAGTTAGTGGTGTTGATGTTGATCCATTAGAACAAGTCATGGCTGTATATATCAGGTTTGACAATAACAACGATGGACAGAAACAAATAAAACAACAAGTAGTGACACAACCATTGCTGAAAGGCTCTGTAAGAGTTAAACCTGTCACAGATGCTTTAGTGGGTAAAAAGGCCACCAGGAAACAACTTCCTCTTAAACTTGCTTGGGCGGCTACCATCCATAAGGTCCAAGGGATGACAGTTGACAAAATCGTTGTTTCTTTGAAAAAAGACTTTCAACCTGGTATGGCATATGTTTGCCTTAGCAGAACAAGAACATTGCAAGGATTACATATGTTGGACTTCAATGAACAAAGTATTTACGGTTCCAGTGACATTACAGATGCATTACAGAGAATGCCTCAGTATATTCAATCCACACCTGCATCAGATCCTACCGATTTTGTCATAGTGCATCATAATATACAGTGACTTATTCCACATTTAGACGATATAAAGAGCATTACAGAGTTTGAAAATGCTGATGTTTTTTGTTTGTCTGAAACCTGGTTGGCTGGAAATCAAATTGTACCAGTGAGAATGTTAAGAGTCACAAGACACGATCTTAATCATATGGAGGACAACATCATGTGATGTCTGCTAATGCAACAGCAAAAGGAGGTTGAGTAGCAATTTTTATAACCCGCCATTGTCTTCACAGAGATCTCAAACTCCAAACCAGGAATATAGAAGCAATAGGAGCTCTTGAGAATTGGAGTTTTGAACAATAAAACTCAAAGGCTGTTCACAATACAGCTCTGAAATTTCATACACATTCCATGGATTATGAGTGGTTATAATCATATTTAATATAATTTTGAAAACACTTAGATTATTTGCGACGGGGCCCTTTCTGACTTTGTCAGTAATCTAGTTTCAGTGGTCAATCCAGGGATCGAGGCCACAGCCATCCTCATATAGAAAAAAAATGGTTGACTATAAAGAAAATTACGGAAGCGTAACGAGGACGCCCCTTTCGAACCGACCCTAAAATACATACAACCAAAAGAAATTCGAATAATCTGTGATTAAGAAATTACGATTTAAGGGGTTAATTTCATGAATTTCGAAACTGGAATAAAATTTGCATCTGGTAACAATCAACAAATTTCTACAAAAACCTTAGAAAATTTTTAAATGCGGGGCGGACACACGAACAAGCTAGCTTATGACAAAATTATTACAAATTCATAATAAAATAAATGAAAGAAGCAAAGAGACATCAACATGCATTCCAAAACAAAAGTCTAAAAGAGCGCAGACAAAGCCAGTTAATACAAAACGAAACAAGCAAACAGAAAACACACAAAACATGCACATATCAACTGACAACGCGAACTCAAGTCGAAACGAGGGTGAACGCAGGTACTCTAGAAGATTATAAGCAATTCCAGCCTGTTGCTGAACACATGTCGTGTTGCAAATGATCAGCACAGTGTGTCAAATCCAGTATAGGAGAATAAAAAAGTTTTTTGACAAAGCAAAACTTAAATCTGTACTCATCTGTGAGACAGGAACTTTATATCTATCAATGAGCTGATCATGATGATGTAGATTAAGATGTTTTATTTTAATTAAAGTGAACATATAAAGCAAAGAAACATTTTTTTCTCTGTACAAAAATGAAAGATACTTTGAATATGAATACTTATATTTGGCTAAGTGATCGATAAAGTGTACTTATAGCACACCAAAATATCGTTTAAATACAGTAATTTGTTGCTATGACATTACACAATAAAATACCTTATAGTTAGATGTCTTAATGACATAGTGAATTGTCTTCGTGACATTGAAAGATGAGGTCATATATAGTATACCCGAGTCCCATGGTAAAGTATCTTAATGCTATGGTAAAGTATCCTAATGCTATAGTAAAGTATCTTAATGCTGTAGGAAATGATCGTAATGATATACTAAAGCATCTTTACGTTTTAATAAAGAGTAAAATATAGAATTACCTCTTTATTATTAAAAGATGTCTTTATGGTGTAGTTAATTGTTTTAGTGATATAAATAGATGGCGTCATATTATAGTAAAGTGTCTTCATGTTTTAATAAATTATCATAATGATATAGCGAAGTATCTTTATGTTATAGTATAATATGTAAATAGTGTAAAAGATTGCATTTGTGGAGTGTTATCATACCTTAATAGTTTGAAAATGATGCTTATTAATTTGGAGTATTGCCTTTGTAGTTTGACTTTATGTCTAAATGATGTAGAATACTAAATTAATAGTATGTTTGTAGCCTTAATGACATGCGTTTGTGTATCATAATGCAGCTATGGCGTTCCATACATACTGAAAAATCAATCTGAATATAAAGGTAATAACAAAACTACCGAACTTGAATGATCAATCTCATAGTCCAGAGAAAATGACAAGAACGAATCCGTCATACCGGAGAATTGGTGGATCGCAATGGTCCTGACTTGGTACAGGCATTTCAAACGAAATGGTGGGTTAAACCAGGTTTTATGGCGCCAAACCTCCCTCTTCCATTGCGATGTTAGGATCCTTAATGACCATAGAACACAACATAGTTTAGCTGCAATAATGCAGCTCCTTAGACATCTTTGATTAGGCGGAGCTACAATGCAGTCCCATTACTCGTAATGAAGCAAATCGAATTTCTTTCTCCAACTCCAGCAAAGCTTCAAAATGGTTCGAAAATACCAATCTCACTCTGAATAACATTGAATTAATAAAACATTTGGTTTTCAACATTCTGATCCTGAACTTCATTACAAAGTTCAGGATCAAGATCCTTCAAAAATTGACTTATTCCCGAAAATCTTTTATACTGCGCTAAATGTCGGAAAATTTAAACTGAGTTCGTCATTAAAATACTATAAAAGATATTTTAATACCAAATTTGACGTCTAATTGATTGAAATGCGCCCGGTGTGATTTCGCTTTCGGCGTTGCTCCGTTAGGAGTAATGGGACTTCTAAGGAGCTACATTATTGTAGCTAAACATAGTTGTGAGACACAATAGGGATATTGAGGTGATCATCTCAGTACAGCAGACCAGTCAAAATGAAGCTGTATACATGAACCTTAAGCTTGAGTAGGCAATGTCATACATGTTCAGTGATATCTTCGCTCATTTCAATTAATGAAATATTTCTTTTTTTAAATGATATTCTTGGCTTGTACTTTTTTTACCGTACTGGTAACCATACTCAATAGGAACAGTTCAGTGGTTTCTATTCTTGCTCGAGCAATTCTTATTTATAATAAACGCTGTCCAAATCTTCTTCGTTAATGTTATAATAGATGTTTCCATTTTTTCATAAGCTCTCTAAGCAGATTCCAGAAGATGAAGGAATATGACATATAAAGGTATTGTTAGACAGTGCGGGGCCCGGGAGGCGAATAGGCCCGCAGCAGCGCTAAGCTTGTCGGTAAAAGTCCACTAAAGAGCGCTCAGAAACCTGACATTGGGGTCAGGCCGCTTTGCCCACAAAGCGACTGGGATGTGTGCCCCAGGTGGTTGAATGGGGCAGCCCTGACATTGAGAGATGCGGGGTTGACAGGCGATAATGCGAAAAACCTGACCGCAAATCATAGTGTTTCACCGTGTTGGAAAAAATGTCACGTTCCTCGCACGTTAAAAAACCCTGCTGCAGGTCTCGGTAAGAGTAGGATCCGTATGATCCCCATGCAGGAGGCAAAATTTCCCGTCCCTACCCATCACTGTTTTTTCCAGTGGCAGTCAAAATTCTCCTACCCGATTGGCCTTGTGTCCCCATTTCCTCCATTTCATCATCATTTCATGTTCATTGTGTCATCACTTTCATGTTCATGTCCCGGATATAGCCGAAATCGTGCTGCTTGGGAGTAAAGCAATAACTAACTAACTAACTCTAGCAAACTCATCAGAGATGGACAGGTCTAAATTGAAGTTGCTGGCATCCTTTAAACAGGCAGGTAATTCATCCTAATTTAAATCAGGAAATGATGCAGTAGCTGCAAGTAAGTGCTTTCAGGGAAGATGATGCTTTTGAAAATCAAAACAAGAGCATTATAGTTTATCAAAATTATTCATGTAAACATTTTCTGAATCTACACTCTAGACATTGAATTCCATTTCAGCGTTTAAAGCAAAATTCTGCTTCTCCGGGTGGCATTCTGGAAAGACAATAGCTTATAAATTTCTCTGGTCTGTCATGCTGAAAAGTTGGTATAAAATCTGCATTTGCTCTATCGTTCTGAAAGCACCTGATGTTACTCTGTATGAATCTGAATGAAAAGTAAAGTAAGATATTATATGCTTGGTAGACAACACATCGTTTCATCATCATACATACACACGCCAAGTATAAAAGACTTATGTCAAAGGATAAAAAAAGTCTCAGCCCGGACAAGCTTTGTACCTTAAAATATTGTTTATTTGACCTTGAGGTCAAAGGTCAAGGTCATATGACATTAATCTTTGTATGCGACGCATCGTCTCGTGATCATGCATCCGCATGCCAAGCATGAAAATATAAACGGTTAAGCCCGGACAAACTTTCTATGAAAAGAAGAAAAAGACGAAGAAGAAGAACTCGCACTAAAACAATATGCCTCCCCATTCTGGGAAGGGGGGACATATTAAAACAAGATTTTGGGTGAGTGAGTTGGTGTTTTACGCCCGTGCAACGCTATATAGGTTATTTACAGGCGATGAACATGAAAATGACGATACAATGAACATGAAATGATGATGATAAATGAAATATGGGATGGGATGGGAAACATAGGGACGGTAAATTTTGAAGAACCACAGGAAAAGGGGAGAAGTGGGTAGGGGTGGAAAATTTAGCCTATGTGGTGCACTTTGTGGCGGTCCACAAAGGGGTCTTTTACGTGCATGAAGCGTGGCATTCTCCACACACGTTGGCCCACTATGGTCGGCGATCAGGGTTTCCGTATTATAGACCTGACAACCCCCGCGGACGAGGGTTACCCTATTCAGCCACCTAGGGTACACACTTGGTCGCTCTGTGGGCTGAACACTGACCCGACGTCAGAATCCCAAGACCCTTAGTCGCCTCTGACGACAAGCTAGGCTCTGCTGCGGGCCTATTTGCCACCCGGGCCCCGAACGGGATTTTTGAAAGTGTCAGAATCTCATACTACGTTCAGCGGTACTACCAACATCTAATTTTAACCTTTCAGTGTGTAGATTTCCAATACGTAAAACCCTTTATTCTTTGGATTGCATTTGGTTTTCTATCCGGTTGACTCGATGAAAGATTTTTTAGATTATCCTGTAAAAGAATCAGCATATGTTTAATATCTAAAACTAAAAACATATAGTAAAATATTAATATCCCTTTTTTTAACTTTGGAACACAAATAATAATTCTGAAAGATAGAGTTGTAGCAGATAATTAACTACTGTGCCAAGTTACGATGCAGTTTGTCTTACAGTGTCAGACAAGTTATTATTACATAAATGTAGGTGAAGTACTGATTTTTATACGACCACAAAAAAAATTGCGGACGTACAATGGTATGATGCTGTCGTCTGTGTCGTTGTCTGTTTACTTTAGTGTTCCCGCAATAACTATAGTTCTAGTTATCCGATTGCTATGATTGATTGATTGAGTGTTAGTTGTTTAATGTCCCGTCGGCGATATTGCAGCCATCATCGGGACATAAACAAGTTGAAATAGTTATGTAAATAACACGTTGATATAAAACAAAGTCAAAAGACCGTAGATGACTAGAAAATAGTTAGATAAAATAATCATTAAAAATTAACACACTAAAAAAATAAAACCAATTACAGCGAAAGCAAAGAAGAACTTGACAATAACGAGCTAAAGATTAATTATAATAGCAACAAAAGAATTTACAAATGGTGTTTTTATTTTAAGAATTATAATTTTGAGTGCTGACCAATTTCTTTTAAAAATGATAAAATGGCATCGGCTTTGATGCCGCTGAACAAATCGTGCATCGATGCACTGTAAGCCACCCGGTACTCTGTCTTATACCTGTGATTTACGGTTGTTTTTATCTGTGTATTTTATGGAGTTCAACAGGGATCAGTTTTGGGTTGGTTTTTTATACGACCGCAAAATTTTTGCGATCGTATTATGTTATGGCGATGTCGTCGTCGTTGTCGTCGTCGTCGTTGTCGTCTGTAGACACTTTGGTTTCCGTGCGATAACTTTAGTTGTAGATAACCAATTGTTATAAAATTTTGATATGATGTTTATAACCACTAAAGGAAGGTTGGTATTGCATTTGGGGTTTCTGGCCCCTACCGTTTAAGAAAAAAGGGCCAAAAGGGGCAAAAATGTGTATATTGACAAAACGTCTGTAGAATGTTTAATTTTCATCCAATTTTGATCATTCTTTTTTTATTGTATTCCTCAATAAATTCTGTCAACAAAATGTATCAACAGCTTTGATGTATCTTGTACCGTTACATTGCTAATGGGGGTCAAAAAGGGGCCACACCCAAAAAATTGACTTTTTTATTTGTGGTCTGATTTTCAAAATCTTTTTTTCATTGGAATCCTTGTGAAAATCCCTGCCTGCATTTTTCAATCAGATTTGCAATATCTCATACCGTTTTCGAGTAATTAGGGGTCAAAGGGGCCAAAAACGCCATTTTTAAAAGTTTTTCATTTCAACCAAAAATTAAGTTGTAGTGGTCCTGCCAATTGTTATGAAGTTTTAATATGATGATTATATCCACTAAAGGAATGATGGTTTTGTATTTGGGATTTGTGGCCCCTTCTTATTTAGAAAAAAGGGCCAAAAAGGGCTAAAACGGGTGTATTGACAAACCTGTTGTAGAATGTTTATCATTCATTTGATTTTGAAAATTCTTTTTTTATTGAATTCATCATTGAATTCTATCTACCAAATGTGTCAATGATTTTGATATGTATTTCACCTTTACATTGCTACAGGGGGGCTAAAGACAGGCCGCGCCCTTAAAATCAACTTTTTTATTTTTGGTCCGATTTTCAAAATCTTTTTTTCATTGGATTCCTTGTGAATATTTCTGCCTTATTCTTTAATCGGATTTGCAATATTTTTACCATTTTTGAGAAATAAGGGGTCAAAGGGCCAAAATTGTAAATAAATACATGTATATATAAATAAGGCTTTTGTATTAGATGTTGATGTAAATATAAATGTGTCAAAAATGCATTTTTAAGTCCACCACAGGATGCATGTGTCAAAAAGCTTTGTAAGTCCACCATGGGCTTCATGTGACCAAAGCAATGGACTATCCATACTGGGCCTCCAACGTACAGGGTTCAACTTGTTGCGGTCGTATCATGCTGCGCTCGGCGTAGCTTTTTATCTAGTTTTTAATTTAGTAGGTTTGATCTTGTTTTTCATGGCAGTTATGGCTTTCCGTATCTTTTGGAATAGAGTGCATGAGTCCTTGGCTATTGAGCTTGACTATTTCTGTAGTATATAGATTTTTGTGGTGTTGTTGGTTCCTTTTTCTGTTGTATCTATAGGCTTCTCTGGTTTTATCATGGAAAACGACTATACAGGGCAGTATTGGTTTATTTTGGTAGGTTTCAATATATAAAACAATACAATTCCATAAAATAACAATATCCTTACAATAAGAAGTGGTGTCCGACGTGGTGGGAGATAGCTTAACTGTACAAATTGCGGCTTATAAATTCATTATAAATATTAGGCTGATCCTCACCTCAAAGGATAGTTTCTCTTTAATTTTCTCAAAGGTGTAGCGATGTTGCCGCTTTCAGAGCTTTTGGCTATCTGCCATTTTGTCTGATGGGTATTTATAGTCGCGACTAGGGGAAAGCCCCTCTGCGTCGACTTTAATACCTAAACAGGTATAGACTCGCTATGTGCCATGGGTCGTCCAGCCCATGACACACCACCGCCAGTGTTAGCTGTTCCAGGTACATACGCCCTGGAGACAGGGCCCTTCTTCCACCACGAGGAGGTACTGGTCGGAATTCTGGAAGACTAACCCATTTGAAATGCGCTCGCGCTTTTATAAAAAATCGAGGGTACCACGTGACTGAGTTGACCAATGAATGGTTGCCCTTTTTGGGGAGTCCGGAACTATAATTTTGGAAATCATGAATGATACAATAAAACAATAACTTTAACTTGCCCTTTGCTTGCCCTTTACTTTATAGCAATAAAACAAAGCATTTTATATCGTAAAATGTTCTATAAAGTGTAAAATACTAAACGGACACCACTTTAGCTGCGTAATAATTTAGCAGACGAATTTAACAAAACTTAAGCTAAAAATACGCGTAAAAATAGTGCGTATTACAACTTAATTAAATTATATAAACATTCGTGCCCGGCAGGGTTTAAGTTGAATGAACTTTAATAACAACAGTTGAAAACGTATTTAAGATTTAAATTTTACCGCCACAATAACTTCCCAAGTAAACTACAATATGCTACATTCCCCTACAATGATAGCGGCGCCGAGAACTTGACAGTAAATAAAGTTATTCTGTGTAAGTTAAAGGTGAAGATACACAACAGGCATGCTTAAACTATAGCGTTTTCATTCCTTAATACATGAAGTTTCTATTCAACAAGTCATAGAGTCCTACGTTATGTAATAATAGAGAAAATTGAAGAAACATGACAAAAATACCCTGCCGTGACTTCTCAAAATGTAAACAAATGACATTCAAATTTTGGAAAATTGCAAAAATTCAACTCCCAAGTGAATATAAGGTAATAATTATCCTTATACATGATAAAGTGAGTGTGTAGCTCACTCAAGTGTGGATGATTACCTTCAAAAATGAATTTAAAGAACTTTTATGAGTTTCTTATTTAGAAAACGTTAAAAATGTAAAAATTGGCAAAAATTTAACATTACTAATTCTGAAATACAGAGGGAATGAAAAATATCTTTACTCATGTGTGTACGAACTAGATTTACTTAGAAATTACCAAGAATTTAATGAAAAATTAAGAAAATCAAACTTTATCATTATATGGTTTAAAAGTTCAAAAACACATGTTAAAATGCTTTAAAAAGTTATCCACATCAAAAACTGTACACAGTAATGCTACATTATATAACAACAACAGTCCTTAGACATCAATAATACTAGACATGCTAGATTTGTAAAACTATGATGAAAACACCCCCAATAGATATTAACATGGCTTTGTTTACACTCCCCCAAACTTAATAAATAAATTCTCCCGAATTAGAACAATACATTTTTTTTTGTTTTTTTTACTAATTAAAAACAGTTACTATTCAGTCATGGAATCGTCCCAGAGTCGTAACGGGATGCCTAACTCGTTTAGCTTGCTACAAAGTTCATTAGAAGTTGATCTGGAAGCAACACATTGCTCTAGCACTGTAAGTAAACTCGTACTCTGTTGGTCACTTTTTCTCTCCTTAATTATATCCTTGAGTGTTTGATACAGGTTGTATTGGGCTAACACTAAGTGATTCCCCTTATTGATCATGTTGGTGGTACTTTGGTAAGCCAGGAAATTGTAGTTAGTCAGCATCTCCTCCCGACTGCTGTAGGTCATAGGTCTTCCAGATTTCAGCTCTAACGCCATGCTGGCCATTTCCCACTTGAACAACTTTTCCTCGGTCTTCATCTCTCTCCATCTCCTTGGAGGCCATTTGATGGTTGTTGGTGCATCTACAAGGGTTATTATCTCTTCCTCCTGCCACTCTCTTCTGGCACTAGGGAAGAGTGGCATTCCCCCTAGACTAAGGAGATGGTGCGCCCGCTCCTCGGGTGACTTGAGGCATGGGGTTGCAAAGAATTTCTGTGCCGACCGGTTATGTTCTTTGCTGTTACGGTCTCCTCTTTCATCCACCTCCATCCCTGCTCCTTCGTTGTTTGTATCCTCTTCGGCCTCTCTCCTCAATCCATGGGTGATCTCCTGACGTTTCATCTCTTTCTTCTCTACATCAACCTTTCCGACTTCTACTCCTGGTTCATTTATCTGTCCTCTGTGTTCCTTCTCAGCTGTTTCTCCTTCGACCTGATCTTTTCCTCTGCTTCCCTCTACCTCTTGCACAATACCATGCTGTTCCTTGTCCATGGGCATGTTCTCTTCATTTTCCCTCCTTGTTTCTTCGTCCACCCTCTGTGTCTTTTCCTTGTGGTCGTCCTCCACAGCCTCGTTTACCTTGATCTCATTCTTCTTACTGGTCCTCTCCTGATGATGTTTCGTCTCTGTGACTACATTCTCCTTCCTCCTGATGCTATCATCTTCTCCCTGTGCTTTCTGGTGTTTCGTCTCCACAGCTCTTTCCTCTTTTCCCTCCTCTATTGTCCTCATTTCCTCCACTTTATGCATTTTATGATGTTCTTTATTTGCATCTTTGGTCTCCTTTAGATCCTCCTTCCTTCTGCTGTCCTTATTCCTAGTTTTCTCCTTATTGTCCTTGTCCTTCTTCTTATCTTTGTCCTTTCCTTTATATCCTCTTTCTTTCCTTTACCTTCCGTCATCCCCTTTATGGTCTTTCCCTCTGTTTTCCTCTCCTTGACAATTCTGTCCCGTGCGGGGCCCGGGCGGCTGTCGTAAGAGGCGACTAAGGGTCTTGGGATTCTGATGTCGGGTCAGTGCTCAGCCCACAGAGCGACCAAGTGTGTACCCTAGGTGGCTGAATAGGGTGGCCCTCGTCCGCGGGGGTTGTCAGGTCTATAATACGGAAACCCTGACCGCCGACCATAGTGGGCCAACGTGTGTGGAGAGTGCCATGCTTCATGCACGTAAAAGACCCCTTTGTGGACCGCCAAGTAGTGCACCACATAGGCTAAATTTTCCGCCCCTACCCACCTCTCCCCTTTTCCTGTGGTTCTTCAAAATTTACCGGTCCTTTGTTTCCCATCCCACCCCCATATTTCATTTATCATCACCATTTCATGTTCATCGCCTGTAAATAACCTATATAGCGTTGCACGTGCGTAAAACACCAACTCACTCACTCACCCCCCTTGACAATTCTTTGATCTTGCTTGGTGTTCTCTGGGGGCTCCAGTTGTATGTTAGACGTTGAAGGAGTCTTCAGCGGAGAAAGTGGAACAACTGCCCTCCTTAACTTGATCGGCCTTTGGGTTGTCTCGTCGGTGGAGTTTATCTTGCCTATCAGTTCCTCTTGAATAAACAGTTTCTTGGCGCAAATTCTCCTGATTTTCCTCTCCTCTATTCCAGTGACCTGGTGGGGAAAGTGCATGGGGATTCCACTGACCCTCCCGGCCAAAGCTGTCATCCTTCTGACCAGAGGTTCCATCATCCTTGGCTCTCTCATCACCCTGTCTGATATATGAACCTCAAAATGGCTGACTGATAGTCTAGGCTGAACAGTGCCTTGGTGACCCCAGCTTCGATGCTGACCGCCTCCAACTGAAGGTCATCAAAAATTTCTGGTCTGGAAGGAGAGTATCCCCTCTTTGTCCCTCTGTCGTCGGAGTCCTTCTCACCTACAAGTGTCCTGGGGCATGCCCACCCCGTTTTCCATTGTCCCTCAGTCCTAATTGTCTTCGCTCTTTTCAGGAATGAAAGCACCTCCAGCCTGGCCTTCATCGCCTTCTCACTTCCCTCTTGTGATTCACCAACGTGTGTGGAGAGTGCCACGCTCCGTGTACGTAAAAGACCCCTTTGTGGACCGCCAAGTAGTGCACCACATAGGCTAAATTTTCCGCCCCTACCCACTTCTCCCCTTTTCCTGTGGTTCTTCAAAATTTACCGGTCCTTAGTTTCCCACCCCACCCCATATTTCATCCATGTTCATTTAATCATCCCTTTCATGTTCACCGCCTGTAAATAACCTATATAGCGTTGCACGGGCGTAAAACACCAACTCACTCACTGTACTGGTTTAGTAAAAACAATAAAACTTTCTTTTTAGCTCACCTGGCCAAAGGCAATGTGAGCTTATGCCATCACTATGCGTCCGTCGTCGTCCGTTAACAATTTGAAAAATCTTCTCTGAAACCACTTAACCGATTTAACTGTAACTTTGCAGGAGTGGTATATGACATGTTGGCAACAAACGATCCTCATTTTGAAATTATTCGATAAAAACATGGCTGCTGTTACTAAAAAAAGAACATATGGTAAAACCACTTGAAATGGCTTATAACTCAGTCATTATAACAGATAGAGAAAATCCGAAAGATCTTAGTTTCTTCAGAATTAAAAGCTGTACAAAAGTCTCCATCCTCGGAAACCCAGGGGTTCTTCTCTCGCTTACTCATTCATCGCCCCTGGGACATTACGCATGAAATATTTCGTTTTTGATAGTTTAGTAACGAGCTTCCTGATTGGTCGCTTTAAATTTTTCAAATGCGATTTTAACTTGTTTCTATATAGAAATAATATCAAGTTCAAGATCAGATCCTGAACTCGAAACGAACATCTTCATACCAAGTGTCCCAGGGGTGATGAATGAGTAAGCGAGAGAAGAACCCCTGGGTTTCCGAGGATGAAAAGTCTCCATCACCCCTGGGTCCATTCGTATCAATTCCATCGTTTTAGACATTGTGCGTTCTTTTCCCCTGATCTTGAACTTTACTAAGTTGTAATAAAAAACATTATAAATCGTCCCTTAACAACATAGTTAAGCGACCAATCAGAAGGCTCGACTCAGAACTGTAAAACGAAGGAATTGATACGTATGGACCATTCGTATCAATTCCATCGTTTTAGACAGCTTTATAAATTTTCCTATCAAGCATTCTGATTGGACCCATATTTGTGCGTTCTTTTCCCCTGATCTTGAACTTTACTAAGTTGTAATAAAAAAAAACATTATTAATCGTCCCTTAACAACATTGTTTAGCGACCAATCAGAAGGCTCGTCTCAGAACTGTGTAAAACGAAGGAATTTGAAACGTATGGACCCAGGGGGTGATGAATGAGTGTGCGAATGAAGAACCCCTGGGTTTCCGAGGATGAAGTTGTCAGACGAATCCTTATAGGGGTTATAGCCCTTTAAAGCTCAAAAATAGCTATTTCATGTTTTTGCCCTATAGAATTGTAACGGGGTTGCCCCCCTTCGTACATTAATTAGTAGATTTAAATAGCCAGCCTTTATCCCTGAACAAGGGAAGTACTTCTTTGGTTCAGAGGTAGAGCGCCTGACTGTAAACCTAGAGGTCTCGGGATCGAATCCCGCTCAGGACATGTCGATTTTGAGAAGTAATTCATGCTCTCCGGTTACATTGGCGCCCAACTAAAAAAACCACGATGGTTAGAACAGGAAAACTAGCCAGGGTTAGTTGTGTTAAGAGCCATACATGAAGGTATTATGACTCTTGAGGAGGGGGAAGTGTAACGGGGTTGCCCCCCTTCGTACATTAATTAGTAGATTTAAATAGCCAGCCTTTATCCCTGAACAAGGGAAGTACTTCTTTGGTTCAGAGGTAGAGCGCCTGACTGTAAACCTAGAGGTCTCGGGATCGAATCCCGCTCAGGACATGTCGGTTTTGTGAAGTAATTCATGCTCTCCGGTTACAGAATGAAAACTAATGCAGATAGAGAAAAGCTATATGTTCAACTCATTAAGCTCTACAAAAGTCTCCATTGGGTCGAAGTTGTCAGATGACCCCTAATAGGGGTTACAGCTCCTTAAAGGCGAAAAACAGTGTTTTTGGCCTACAGAATGAAAACTATTGCTGATAGAGAAAAGCGGTTGCTTGCTTAAATGATCAGCTCATTTAGCTCTATTAAAGTTATCATAGGGTTGAAGTTGTCAGTTGACCCCTTATAGGGGTTAAAGCCCCTTAAAGGCAAAAAATAGTGTTTTTGGCCTATAGAATGAATACTATAATTGCAGATAAAGAAAAGCTGCATCCTCGGAAACCCAGGGGTTTTTCTCTCGCTTACTCGTTCGGAAACCCAGGGGTTTTTCTCTCGCTTACTCGTTCATCACCCCTGGGACATAACGCATGAAATACTTCGTTTTTGATAGTTTTGTATCGAGCTTTCTGATTGGTCGCTTTAGATTTATCTAATGCGATTTTAACATGTTTCTATATATAAATAATATCAAGTTCAAGATCAGATCCTGAACTCGAAACGAACAATTTCATACCAAATGACCCAGGGGTGATGAACGAGTAGGCGAGAGAAGAACCCCTGGGTTTCCGAGGATGGAAAAGCTGTTGCTTGCTTAAATGTTCAGCTCATTTAGCTCTACAAAAGGTCTCCATAGCTCATTTAGCTTTACCTTAGTCTCCATAGGGTCAAAGTTGTCAGATGACTCCTTATAGGGGTAACAGTCCTTTAAAGGCAAAAAATAGTGTTTTTGGCCTATAGAATGTAAACTGTTGCTGATAGAGAAAACACCCGTGAGGCACCTGGGGCACACATCCCAGTCGCTTTGTGGGCAAAGCGGCCTGACCCCGATGTCAGGTTTCTGAGCGCTCTATAGTGGACTTTTACCAACAAGCTTAGCGCTGCTGCGTGCCTATTCGCCTCCCGTGCCCCGCACGGGATCTTTTGAAGGGTTCGAAAGTCCTCGGGGCGATTAAGAATCCTAAGGCTAGGCCCGTCTATTATGGACTCAATTACACAGTTTAAAAAACGATTGGAGCACCCCTAGGGGCACACGGGTCCAATGGTATTAGCACGGGATGCTGTCTAGAGTCCTTAGCTGGTTCATCGAACAGTGGAGGGCGCGGTTGTTCCGACCAATCACAGCCATTGTTCCAGATTTGACCTTATGACGTCATTCAGCTATCCCGTCATGCAATTAATGCATAGGAATGAAAAATTATAAAATAAAATGAAAATGGGTTTTGCCAAAGACAGTGAAAATATAGCATTTGAATTGTAAATTATACCAAGCGAATGATAAATTATAGAATTGAAAGAAATAAATATACAATATAAAAAGATATTTGATCACTGAATATTATATTTTACCAACTTAATGGGAAATATACCATAGCAATAAAGTATTTAACAATATAAATGAAAAATTATACCAATGAAATAAAATATATATAATACAAATTACTTTTTATACCAAATAAATGAAATACTATAGCAATGAAATTGAAAATTTTAGCAATATAAATGAGAATTATAGCATTGAAAAAATTATTATTGAATTTTGCAACAGATATCACGCCATAAGTACAAACTCACTTTTAATATTAATATTCCATGCCGATCTCTTGCATTGACATATGTTGTATGGTCAGTAGGATCGGGGAACCATTTGTCTTTAGTCCATTTCTTGTAATGCCACATAACATTACCTAGAAAATAACAATATGTTCTTGTCATTATTGTTATCATTCATGCAACAATTTCCGGTTTCTAGCTCTCCTGACCCTAAGAGTCATGTAAGCTATTGTCACAATTTTTTGGACGCGACCTAAAAAAATATTATGAAAGAATATGTCAGGAAGACGCAATGTCCCATCTCGCAACATACCTTGTCTTGATGTTTGAACATTAATTAAATCATTGTACTTGGGGTATTTTAATTAAGAAATACACTGTTTGAATCTTTGGAACAGACGGACTCGAACACAATATTTTCGTAGATGGGGTATGAAAAAGCAATAAAAACAAAGAACAAATAACTAGAGTGACTGTACGTGGATTCGTACACTTTTTAAGGTTATAAATAAAAAAAAAATTAAAATCTAGACGGCAAATGTGAATCGGTTTCTAAGATTTTCCCAAATATAAAGGTGGACAAGATCTTCAAAACCTCGATATATTTTCGAAAAATATAAGTTATATTTTTACAGATTATTATTTGAAGGTAACAAAAGCGTGGAAAATTGCTAAAAATAGTACGTGGAGTCGTACACCTCAAAAGTTTGAAAATGTCCATTCATTTTTTACCAAGTCTTATATGGGGTGAAAGACAATCATTTCAAAGACATTTTGTCACTGCTTAGTTTCCAGCAAAAAGTAGGATGACATCATGTCTGTTTATTTATTAGTATGCATACACGATGCATCTGATCAGCATTTTAGACCATCTCTAAAAATCAGCACATTTATATTGTGAGCATAAGTACTGAAATCACAATTGAAACTTTTAAAAATATTAGCGGCAACTAATTGAAATAACATTGTTTTGCAATGCCCAAGTGATTTCTGGTCTAAGCTTACACAAGAAGGTGTTATCAGCTGTATTTGTTTTCCTTCTTTATGTTGATAGAGGGAGCCGGGATTCGCTAAAACTGTAATTGTTACTTTTTTCAAGAAATATTTCAAAACTCATTTTAAAAGTTGTGTTAGGCAGATCGTTTTTTTTAGTTTTTAATAGATATATTGTTTGTATATCATTTTAAAAATCCTTAATGATGTTTTAGAAAAGACAAGTTTACAATTAATCGGATTAATAAGACTTCGATTTTTAATTTTAATTCAAAAGTTCTTCGACTCAAAAACGTGACTTATACGGTAAAAGGTCCCGTGCGGGGCCCGGGTGGCGAATAGGCCCGCAGCAGAGCCTAGCTTGTCGTAAGAGGCGACTTAGGGTCTTGGGATTCTGACGTCGGGTCAGTGCTCAGCCCACAGAGCGACCAAGTGTGTACCCTAGGTGGCTGAATAGGGTAGCCCTCGTCCGCGGGGGTTGTCAGGTCTATAATACGGAAACCCTGATCACCGACCATAGTGGGCCAACGTGTGTGGAGAGTGCCACGCTTCATGCACGTAAAAGACCCCTTTGTGGACCGCCCAGTAGTGCACCACATAGGCTAAATTTTCCGACCCTACCCACCTCTCCCCTTTTTCCTGTGGTTCTTCAAAATTTACCGGTCCTTTGTTTCCCACCCCATCCCCATATTTCATTTATCATCATCATTTCATGTTCATTTTATCATCCTTTTCATGTTCATCGCCTGTAAATAACCTATATAGCGTTGCACGGGCGTAAAACACCAACTCACTCACTATACGGTAAAATTACATATTAATGATATAGTATCATTTACACATAAAGATATTTGATTTATCAATTACCTTTGAAATTAATTTTGAAATAAACCAAAAGTGTACGACTCCACGTCCAGTACGACTCGACGTACAGTTACTCTATGTGAAATACGAAAATGTACCCGTTTTCGGTTTGCTTTCACAGACTGTCTATTGAGTTGTTCCCCTTTTTGTTTTAAGATTTGTTAATATAGCAACCGTTTGTACTTGCTGCTTTTCAATCTCATATACCTGTGTTACAGGACTCAATGACATAGACCGTCCGGTCTGGTCCGTCCGTTGGTCTTCTCAACTTTTCACACGTAATTTACGACTATGATTCTTTGTGAATACCGAATGCGATGTAAGTATACGCTACGTTTAAAGATACGTTTACGAAGTTATGTGAATATGTGTGCTGGCCCCTTATTAAATGATATGTATGTGATATTTTGCATCAAATTAATTTTGAAGGTTTAATTACTTAGTTCGATGGCATGCTGCAGAAAGGGGCTATCTGATTTGTTTGTATATGTCGAGAAATGACATTTTAATGTTTAACCTGCCACAAAAAATCAGAAAATTGACCGATGTTTATGAACATTTGCATGTTTTTGGATAGTAGGATTCTTTTTCGATTTTCATATCAAAAAACAAACATGACACATTTGACAAATGGCACCTTACTTCACCTTACATAATTAAGGTTTTTGAGCAAATAGCCCCTTTCTGTAGCTATGGAAAATATTATTTTTCTGACTAAATTTTAACTAGTGTGTTACAATGAATAAAAACTTTTTTATATATGCATGTGTTATTTGTATTTCAAACATAGAAACCCAAGTTGTAATAATTACTTTACATAGGACTAAATTAACTACTACATACAAGCCAACAATCAAGTCTAAATGATATGCTATTGAAAAAAGTAACACTATAATTTTATCGTCTGACATGACAAGTCATTGTTACTTAACTCGAGTTAATGTAATAATTAAAATGGATAGTTAATATACTTCAAATACACAATATATCTCGCTTATATTGGTTAGTTCCCAAATTCAGCGTATAGACTGTATAGACATTTCACGAAAGTCAGTTTTCCTCATCTATTTCAGAGTCAGGTAAAGTGTCAATCACTCTTTTGTTAGATTCAAGTGGGTCGTAGAAACGATGGTGTTTTGGAGGAATGATGCCAGATTTACAAAGGAACAACAGGTCTTTCTTCTTCTCCTCTGAAATGGACAGTTTTTGGCAATACAAACTTTGTAGTTTCGCTTTTCCTATGTTTTGAGGCCTTCCACTTGTCGGTTTGTCTGCTACAGACATTTCTATGAAATTTGAATCATGAAAACCATAGTTTACAAATATAGATGTGGCATTGGATTTGCTGACACGAATCCACTTTACTTTCATCCAGTTCACTTTTTTATTTTTTGTTCCTTTTTAGCTCACCTGACCCGAAGGGTCATGTGAGCTATTGCCATCACTTTGCGTCCGTCGTCCGTCCGTCGTCCGTCGTCCGTCGTCCGTCGTCCGTCGTCCGTCGTCCGTTAGCTTTTTTCAAACATCTTCTTCTCTGAAACTGCTTGGCCAAATGCAGCCAAACTTGATATGGTTGTTCCTTAGGGTATTGTGCAAAAAGTTTGCGTTGGGATTTTTGATACGTCAAAAAACATGGCCGCTGTTACTAAAAATAGAACAGGGGGGTCAAATACAGTTTTTTGCAAATAACTCAAAAACGGTGACAGATATCAAAATTCTGGCAAAGGGTAAAAGTGATCAGCACCTCAAGATCTACCTGCCCTGAAATTTTCAAGAAGATCCAACAACCGATGCAGGAGTTATTGCCCTTTTTCTGGATTTTTTCAAAATTTTGCACTTATTTAGCCCTATATCTTAAAAACTATACACGATATTTTAAAAATTCAAATTGCATATGATTAAGCACATTAAGATCTACATTTCATGTAATTAGGTCAAAGCTGTGGAACCATTTCTTTTAGGAGTTATGGCCCTTTAAGTGTCAAAATTTACCATTTTTCATTACTTTTTCCCTGAATTTCAAAGATTAACTTGTCTCACACCATACATTCAACTTCAACCAAACTTGGCACAGTTGTTTAATAGCATAAATGCTACAAGTGTATCGTTCAGATTTTTGATTGGTCAAAAAATATGGCTGCCATGGCTAAAAATAGAACATAGGGGTAAATTACAGTTTTTTGCTAATAACTCAAAAATGGTTACAGATATCAAAATTCTAATTAGAGACAAAAGTGATCAGCATCTCAAGATCTACCTGCTCTGAAAGTTTCAAGAAGATCCAACAATTGATGTAGGAGTTATTGCCCTTTTTCTGGATTTTTTTCAAAATTTTTCACTTATTTAGCCATATATCTTGAAAACTACACCAGATATTTCAAAAATTTAAATTGCATATGATCAAGCACATCAAGATCTACATTTCATGTATTTAGGTCAAAGCTGTAGGACCATAACTATTAGGAGTTATTGTCCTTAAAACAACAAAATTTACCATTTTTCATTTCTTTTCCCCTGAATTTCAAAGATTAACTTGTCTGACACCAACTGCATCTTAACTTGGCACACTTGTTTAATAGCTTATATGCTACAACTCTATTGTTCTTATTTTTGATTCATTAAAAAACATGGCTGCCATGGCTAAAAATAGAACATAGGGCGTAAATTTCATTTTTTTGCTAATAACTCAAAAATGGTTTCAGATATCAAAATTGTGCAAAAATCGAAAGTGATCAGCATATTAAGTACCTGTCCTGATATTTAGGAAAAGATCTGACTGCTGATGTGGGAGTTAATGCCCTTTTTCTATTTTTTTCTAAATTTTGCACTTATTAAGCCCAATATCTTGAAAAGAAACCAAGTTATTTCAGAAATTTAAATCGCATATGGTTAAGCACAATAATATCTACAAAATATTTGTATCTGTGTAGTTCAGGTGAGCGATTCAGGCTCCTGGGAGCCTCTTGTTTCATGTTCTAACAATAGGGTTTACAATATTTTTTAAGTCATAAAAGTCCCTATAGCCAAGTGGAATAACCAAATACGGGTTTGATTTTCTTGCTTTTGCGATAATAGTGTCCCACTGTGATGGCTCATAAATATTAGCCCATTTCTTCGCATGTTCCACGGCAGCGGGGATAGAATCCGATTCCATTTCCGAGTGTCCCTTTTCCAAAAAATTGTGGTTAATAGTCTCCAAGTATCAGACTGATTTATTGCATATAACAAAGCGGAAGCAACAAATATTGGTTACGGTTTTGTCCGCTGCACGTATCGGAATAATAAGTAATTTCTTTTATGTTTGGATAGTTATCGGTAATGGAGCTGATGTTCATTAAAATACAAGTTCCGCTTTCACATGAACCACGAGCACAATTAGTTTCGTCCCATACAAAACGTGTTTCTTTCTTATCCCCCAATGAATAGAATGACCAGTTTTAACATGACAAAGATCTTGGTCTCGACGGCATCGGAATGAGGCATGACTCTCCCCAAGCTGTGACTTGAGCTCATGAAGTTTGTTGTGCTCAGCGGCAGCCCAAACCTCGTCCCATAAACTTTGAACATATATTCGGATTGTATTTCTACAGTCCGAATAAAGGATAAAGCATTTGGATATTGGATTCCGAAGGGCTTCCTTCGCAACCCTGTCCACGACTGAAATCCCATGAATACCAGTATGACTAGGTACCCATAGGAAAATCAATTCCACACCACCTCTTATCAATTGATGAACTATATATACAATTTTAAAAATTAACGGGTTTTTTTGCAGACCCATAAATAATTGAACCATAATCCAATTTCGATCTAACATTGGACCTATATAAGTTTTAAAGAACTGATTTATCAGCTCCCCAGTCAGTACTGGGACCACCTTTTAAACATCAAGAGCTTTTAGGCATCTTGATTTTAACATTTTGATATGGGGGAGAAAGGTGAGTTTTCTGTCAAAAAGGACACCAAGAAATGTTGCTTCTTCAACTATTTTAATTTTTTGTTATACAAAAAGAGATCTGGATCAGGATGAAGCTTTCGTTTCTTACAAAAATGCATAGCAACTGTTTTACTCTCTGAAAATTTGAAACCATTTTCTGAGGCCAATATTTTACAATCCGTTTAAGGCACAGCTGTAATTGCCTTTCAATGGTATTCATGTTTTTTTTAAATATTACACCACCATTTACTTAAGTCATTTATTATATGAATAAGTAAGTCCGATGTCTTACACACATTCATTAGGAAATGAGTATACAAACATCATCATCAAAATTATTCTCCTGGCATCATCTTTATAGTTCAGTGGTTGCAGGAAAATAAATGTTGCAAACTTGCCAAGTTGTGGCAATATAGAATCATCTGATTTTATTAAATTAAGTTTATTAACATACTATCATCTTCAGCAAAGCCATCCTCGGAAACCCAGGGGTTCTTCTCTCGCTTACTCATTGATGAATGAGTAAGCGAGAGAAGAACCCCTGGGTTTCCGAGGATGCAGCAAAGCATGAAATGATTTGAATGCTTTTTAAAGGATGACTCGTCAAATATTCAAAAAGGCACAGAACGTGACCCAGAAAAGACACAGAGTTTTACAGTGACTGAATTTAAACAACTCAAAAGACCTCCATCAAAAGCATGGTTTGAAGCCCTATGAAAATTGTCTCTGGAAAATAATAAATCCACACAAGTAACTATGCTTATTCAGATGACCTATAGTTCTTTGTAAGTATCAAAATATTCAAAAGCAACCTGTAACAGATTTTACTGATGCTGCAGCTGATTTTGACCAATCACTATTTTTGACATTTAAGTTATTTATATAGAAAACCTTTTATTAAATATTATTCTTGAATTCCGAATACAACCTCCATGTTAAATGGGAGCTAATCCTGTCTAAGGTCTATAACTGTAACTGGAGCAGCAACTCCGGAGTTGGTGTGCCATGGACTGATCAACCCATATGGAAAGTAAAACCGAAAATATAATATTTGAAGAGAGACTTTTGAGCCAAAATAATCGAAATTACTAGGAAGCCAAATTTAGCACCAAGGATATCAATCATGTGCATTTCATCACATGTAAAAATTCGAAAAAAGATTTAGTCTTTCAGTTAGTTAGTTATTGCTTTACTCCCAAGCAGCACGATTTCGGCTATATCCGGGAGATGAACATGAAAATAATGATGCAATGAACATGAAATGATGATGAAGTGGAGGGAATAGGGACACAAGGCCAATCGGTTGGAGATTTTTGACTGCCACTGGAAAAAGGAGTAATGGGTAGGGACGGGAAATTTAGCCTCCTGCATGGGGATCCTACGGGTCCTGCCCTTACCGAGACCTGCAACAGGGTTCTTTAACGTGCGAGGAACGTGACATTTTTCCCAACACGGTGCACCACTATGGTTTGCGGTCAGGTTTTCCACATTATCGCCTGACGACCCCGCATCTCTCGATGTCAGGGCTGCCCCATTCAATCACCTAGGGCACACATCCCAGTCGCTTTGTGGGCAAAGCGACTTGACCCGACGTCAGGTTTCTGAGCGCTCTTTAGTGGACTTTTACCGAGCTGCGGCCTATTCGCCACCCGGAACCCGCACGGATATTTATACCCTTACGAGACTGAATTTCTTCAGGGACTCGTAGAGAACAAGAAAATGAAAGAGGCAAGGCCATTTAACCTTACATTAGGATATATTGATGATGTCATTTCTGTCAATAACACTTCATTTGGTAGATGGATTCCTTCAATATATCCTCCAAAATTGGAGATTAAAGAAATTTCTTCAAGTCTTTCTTCATTAAATTCTGTTCAGTAGTTTCAGAGAAGATTTTTGAAAAATTGTTAATAGACGACGACGACGATGAACGCCAAAAGATGGTAATAGCTCACCTGTGAGTTTAAAATGGGGTTCTTCTGAATAAGCAACTTGCCTGATGTAAATAACAGCAACTATCTGCCCTGTTTCCAGTCTAGTTAGGGAGCAACCATTCTTATCGGATAGATATTTAGGATAAAAGGAGATCGAAAGTAGCTTCTTTATTGTAGCTAGGTTGAGGGATGATGGACAGGTTGTGCCACCATCCTCCTCATTCGTCAAATGCAAACACAGAATCTGGAACACAGTCCTTGAAAATCATTAAACAGATTACGGCAACCGGTCTTATAACTATCGAGTCGGCGGTAGGTACGTTCTGCCTTATCTGCAAGCATGGACGTTCTTGCCCGACATATGACTCACGCAGTCAGAATGTAGAAAGTAGACCCATTAGATTCTATAAACAAAGTACTAAAGAATATAATTACAGCGAATCAATTAAGAATAAGATTATTTGTGTTTTTATTTGAGGATAATCATTAAAATTAAAATTGTTAAATTTTCAAAAATAGGAAGTAACAAATAAGTAAAACAGCTTTAACAACTCTTAAGATTTGTTATTTCAATTAACTTGAGTTTTGAATGAATTATTTGGTGATTTTTTTTTTTAATTGTTTCATCTTATTGTCTTGTATTAATGATGAATGATACTTCTTTGCAGGCAACCGCAACCTTTGGGGGGAACTTCAAAGAGCATATATATTGTGCCTGACCTCTAGCATGCTGCTGGGTAAAATTGTAGAGGGTGTTTCAGGCTCATGGGTGTGAAACTTTAGTAACAAGAACAACATTCAAAATAATCAGACTGGTCTTTTAATACCTATGTTAGGGTTAGAGAAGAACCTAAAGTTCACAGACTTTTAAATCGTCTAAATTGTGAAATGATGTCAAGTTGTTTTTGTAATAAACCAGTTTTTAGCTAACCTAGCCAAAGGCAAGGTGAGCTTTCGCCATCACTTGGCGTCCGTCGTTCAACTTTTCAAAAATCTTCTCTGAAACCACTTAGTCAAATGTAATGAAACTTGGAAGGTGTGTTCTATAGTATGTCCTCTACAAAACTATCGTTCGAAATTTTGATTGGA
Source organism: Arcuatula senhousia (assembly GCA_963971305.1). Classification (NCBI taxonomy): domain Eukaryota; kingdom Metazoa; phylum Mollusca; class Bivalvia; order Mytilida; family Mytilidae; genus Arcuatula; species Arcuatula senhousia. The sequence continues at coordinate 28,622,463 of OZ020314.1, read as the reverse complement.
CAAAAAACGTGGCTGCCATGGCTAAAAATAGAACATAGGGGTAAATTGCAGTTTTTTGCCGTTATCGTTACAGACATAGGGTAAAAGTGATCAGCACATCAACATCTACCTGCCCTGAAATTTTGAAGAAGATCCGACAATCGTTGCAAGAGTTATTGCCCTTTTTCTTGATTTTTGTAAAAAATTAAAATGGATACGGTTAAGCACATCAAGATCTATAAAAATTGTAACAGAGTCAAAGTTGTAGGATCGTTCATTTAGGAGTTATACCCCTTGGATTGAAAAAATTGACCATTTTGATCGTCTCGTTTATCGTTAATTTTTGTACTGAGATGACCACCTGGGTCAATTTCGAGGTGTAAATCCAAGAAAGACGTGAAGCTATTTGATTCGGTGGTCTCTTTTATCTCCAATTCTGGAAGAAATATTGAAGGAATCACTCTACCAAATGAAGTGTTATTGACAGAAAGGACATCATCAATATATCTGAATGTCAGATTAAATGACCTTTCCTCTTTCATCTTCTTGTTCTTTACGAATCCCTGAAGAAATTCTCAGTCTCGTAATAGTATAAAAACAAATCGGCGAGGAGAGGAGCACAGTTTTTGCCCATTGGAATGCCGATTTGTTAATGAAAAATCTCTCCTCCGATGGTGACAAATATGTTGTCAATGAGGAAATCAAGCATACTGCAATCTTGTTTCAGTGTGTAACAAATTTTGTCTTTGAAAATAGTGACATAATGTATAACATATACATTGATGTCTGTCTGTGTTTTTATTGCACCCCCCCCCCCCACCCCCTCTTTACTGTCCCGTTGCGGCATATAAAGATACGGTTTTACAGAGAAACTCAGAAAAAGTACCAAATATCACTGTCATATCTTGCGGTTTGAAATATTTTTCTATAAAATATGATTAAACACTCACTGACAAGGGATTGTACATAGAGATCTCAAACCCGATAACATTATCATATCGAATCAACATTATATCTCATATAGTGAGACTAAACAGTTTGAATTCTGGTCGAGAAAACGTGTAGTTGTCAAATTGACAGATTTTGGAGAATGTAGATCCTCACAGATTCAAACATCTACTTTGGTTCATTATAGAACTAGAAATGTCGTAAGAGATACCCCAGTGTTTATGGCCCCTGAAATCCTCCTTCACGACTGCTCTGAACATATCGGACTTGACGAAATGAAATTCATGGACGTGTGGTCCTATGCGATGGTGCTATACTCGCTAATGAGTCCAGATATGAAATACCCATATCTACTAGAATTTCTTAATGACAAAACGAGGTGTTCCTCTACCAAAGGCATTCATTTAGATATAATTCGTATAATTCGGAAACAAAAACTGCCCAAACATAGCAGTAAATATGGTTGATCGATTGATTGTTTGTTGTTTAGTGTCCCGTCGGCGATATTTCAGCCATAATCGGGACATCAACATGTTATAATAATTAAATCAAAATTAGAAATAAAACGGAGTCAAAAGACCGTACATAAAACAAAAGGTATGAAAAGACGAACTGATAAAAAGCAAACATTAAAAATGAACAAACTAAAATATAAAACTAATCATAAGGAAATAATAATTAAAACAACACAAAAGCGATGCAAATTATACTATAAAACAGTAATTCTTCAAGAACAGATCTATATTTTTGAATACAGTCCAATTTCCTTCAAAAATGATAAAATGACATCGGTTTGGGTGCCGCTGAAAAAATCGTGCATTGTGGCACAATTGAAATACTTCATACGTGATGGAGCAACATCAACACAGTCGAGAAGAACATGCTTCAAAGAATACCGCAAGTCACAGGGAATGAACATCGGGGCCTCCTTCTGTGTCATCAGGTGGCCATGAGTTACTCTAGAGTGTCCTATACGACATCTAGTGATGACCACCTGGTCTCGACGGCATCGAAATGAAACATGACTCTCCCCGAGCTGTGAATTTAACTCATGAAGTTTGTTGTGCTCAGCGGCAGCCCAAACCTCATCCCATAAAGACTGAACATATATTCGGAAGGTATTTCTACAATCCGAATAAGGAATAAAACAATTTGATACGGGTTTACGAAGGGCTTCCTTCGCAACCCTGTCCACAACTGAATTCCCATGAATACCAGTACGACTAGGTACCCATAGGAAAATCAATTCTACTCCACCTCTAATCAACTGGTGAACCATATATACAACTTTAGCAATTAATGGGTTTTTCCACTTACAACTCTCTATTGCCAGAAGACAAGAAAGAGAATCAGAGCAGATAAAGAATTGAGAGTGCTCAGAAGCATCAATTAGCCTGAGGGCTAAAATGGTGGCTTTTGCTTCAGCTGTAAAAATGGAAGCAGTAGACGGGAGGCGTTGTGTTGACGCGCTGTTGCCCAAGACAGCAGCAGCAGCAACGCTATCACCATCTTTAGAGCCATCTGTATAAACTGTTTGAAATCCAGGATATGTAGATTTAATTTCGGAATAATCTTGTTGAATAAGTAGATGATTTGTTTCAGATTTTTTTATGTTTACGGAGATCAAAAATAAATTTGGGCTTTAAAAGTTCCTAGGGTGGAACTTTCAAAGGCTTGACAGGTTTTATAGTTTCAAAATTAAGCTTAAGATTAGTCAGGTGAGGTTCGATACGAATACCAAAAGGAGGAGTTTTGTTTTCATGTTTTTCATACATATTCCTGAGAGGTGGATTGAAAACACAATCGTGGGCAGGGTTGCTAGGAAAGGCTTTTAATTTGGTGGCATATTGCAAACCGAGTTTAATTCTGCGATGCTTCAGGGATGGCTCATTTGCCTCTGCATACAGGCTCTCAATGGGAGAGTTCCTGTATGCACCAAGGCAGAGTCGCAATCCCTGATGATGAACAGCGTCTAAAATTTGTAAATAAGATTTTTTCGCAGACCCATAAATTATTGAACCATAATCCAATTTCGATCTAACAATAGACCTATACAAATTTAAAAGAACTGATTTATCAGCTCCCCAGTCGGTACTGGAACCAACTTTTAAAACATCAAGAGCCTTTAGGCATCTTGATTTTAAAACATTTTGATATGGGGTAGAAAGGAGAGTTTTCTATCAAAAAGAACGCCAAGAAATTTTGATTCTTCAACTATCTAAATTTTTTTGCCATACAAAAAGAGATCTGGGTCGGGATGAATTTTTCTTTTATTACAAAAATGCATAGCAACAGTTTTGCTTTCTGAAAATATGAAACCATTTTCAGAAGCCCATTTTTCAATCCGTTTTAGGCACAGCTGTAATTGCCTTTCAATGGTATTCATGTTTTTTGCACTGTAGCATATTAAAAAGTCATCAACATATAAAGAACCTTCAATGTTGTCTTGAAGGACTTCGGCAATGCTATTTATCTTTATACTAAAGAGAGTGACAGAAAGAATGCTACCCTGAGGTACACCCATTTCTTGGTCAAACTCTTCAGAAAAAGTTTTATTTACTTTAACATTAAAGTGTCTGTCAGAAAGAAAGTCGGCCAAGAAAGTTGGTAACCTTCCTTTCAACCCCATATCAGAAATGTCCTTTAAAATACCATACTTCCATGTCGTGTCATAAGCTTTTTCGAGATCGAAAGAGATAGACACCACATGTTCGTTCTTCGCAAACGCATTTCGAAGAAAAGACTCAAAACGGACCAAATGATCAAGCGTGCTCCTGCCTTGGCGGAATCCACACTGGATGTTCGAAATGAGTCCATTGGACTCGAGGAACCAAACGAGCCGATCGTTGATCATGCGTTCTAGAGTCTTACAGACGCAGCTTGTCAAGGCAATCGGACGATAGTTGGGAGCATCTGTGTGATCCTTCCCCGGCTTGGGGATAGGAACGACAGTGGCAAGCTTCCATATTTCAGGCAATTTTCCGTTTATCCATATATCATTCATTAAATTTAGTAGAGTCTTCATCGATATTTCAGGAAGATGTTTTAAAAGTTGATAGTGGATGCTATCAGGGCCACATGCAGTGTCATGGGCTTTACTTAAGGAAGTTTTAAGTTCATCTAAAGAGAAAGGAGAATTGTAGCTCTCCGAGATATCAGAGTTAAAGTTCAATTGCCAACGTTTAGATGTTTAACTGAGGATTTAGAGATTTTACCTTTGATTTTTTGTATGAAATTCCAAATTTTATTGTCCCGTGCGGGGCCCGGGTGGCGAATAGGCCCGCAGCAGAGCCTAGCTTGTCGTAAGAGGCGACTAAGGGTCTTGGGATTCTGACGTCGGGTCAGTGCTCAGCCCACAGAGCGACCAAGTGTGTACCCTAGGTGGCTGAATAGGGTAGCCCTCGTCCGCGGGGGTTGTCAGGTCTATAATACGGAAACCCTGACCGCCGACCATAGTGGGCCAACGTGTGTGGAGAATGCCACGCTTCATGCACGTAAAAGACCCCTTTGTGGACCGCCAAGTAGTGCACCACATAGGCTAAATTTTCCGCCCCTACCCACTTCTCCCCTTTTCCTGTGGTTCTTCAAAATTTGCCGTCCCTGTGTTTCCCTCCCCATCCCATATTTCATATATCATCATCATTTCATGTTCATTTTATCATCCTTTTCATGTTCATCGCCTGTAAATAACCTATATAGTGTTGCACGGGCGTAAAACACCAACTCACTCACTCACTCACTCACCCAAATTTTATTCATAGGAGTTCGTGAATTTAAATCAGACACAAAATTTCTCCAGGATATTCTTCTGGATTGTCGACAAGTTCGTCTAGCCTTTGCCCGAAAAATTCTAAAATTACTCAAATTTTCTTTCGTTTGTTGTTTGCCAAATTGGTTTTGAGCTTTATTTCTATCGTCGATAGCCTTGTCACACTCGTCTGTGAACCAAGGTTTATTAAGTTTTTTTTTTTTGAGTTGCCGAGGTCTTTGGAATGGTTTCATCAGCTATTGAGATAAGAGTTTGGTTAAAAGTTGTTATTGGTTCTTGATCCTGATCAAAAATTTCTGGTCTTAATTTTTCCGAACAAAGTATTGAAAATTTATGCCAATCGGCCTTCTCTAACTTATAGCGAGGAATTCTTTGTTCAGGTTCACCAAAAAGATCTTTTAATATAATAGGAAAGTGATCACTTCCACAGAGATCATCATGGACTTGCCATGAGAAATCTGTTAAAAGAGAAGGATCACAAATTGAGAGATCAATTGATGAGTATGTTCCATTTCCAGAATGTAAAAAGTAGAAGAACCATCATTAAAGATACAAAGAGACTCTTTTGATAAAAAATCCTCAATCTTTTTACCCTTATCATTCAAGTTGGCACTACCCCATAATGGGTTGTGGGCATTGAAGTCCCCAATTAGCATGTATGGAGCAGGAAGCTGATCTGTTAATTTTGAAGTTGTGCTAAAGTTAAATTATCATTTGGTGGTATATAAACTGAACATAGAGTAATTGTTTGATGTAATGAAACTCTCGCGGCAACTGCTTGCAAATCGGTAGTTAAAGGAATCGAACTATGGAGAATGCGATCCTTTACTAAGATGGAAGATCCGCCGACAACTCGCTCAGTATTAAGAAAATTTGCTATACATAGAGAAGCCCTTCAAGAAAATTGTGTCAGTTTCCTTGATGTGAGTTTCCTGAAGACAAAAGACAGTTGGATCTAATGACTGCACTAAAAGATGTAATTCAAGAAAATTGGCCTTAAGGCCTCGGCAATTCCAATGAATGATGGTACTCATTTTGGAGTCTGATAAGGATCGAAAAGTCTACCGAGAGATAGCCTACGTCTGTGTGGAGACTGGCTATGTGAACGCTCGATCGGTGTTTCCGAAAGATCCATATCCGACTCCATGTCGTCAGCAAGAGAGCCAAAACGATTATGCATAAAGATTGCATTTTGTTCGGCTTTCTTGGATCGAGATTTTGATGGTGACGTCTGCTGAGACGAGTTCTATCGTCTATCCGGCTGTGAGGATCGCTGCTGTCTATTTGAAGTTTGAGAATCAGACGATGACCTTGAGGAAGACTGTTTCTTCTGTGATGAAGAAGTTTTTGAAGTTGAAACGGGCTTAGGATTTGAAACTCTGGCTGAAGCTCCTAAACCGGCCCAGAATGACTCACGAGGTGTATAGAACAATTTTTCATCGACCAACGAATCATTATTTGGACCCGCTGTGGACTTACGTGGCATCCAACCCTTTCCATGGTTTCTTGCTGTATTTGACAAAACCTTTTTAGCTCACCTGACCCGAAGGGTCATGTGAGCTATTGTCATCACTTGGCGTCCGTCGTCCGTCCGTCGTCTGTCGTCCGTCGTCCGTAAACTTTTCAAAACGTTAACTCCTCTGACACCATAAGTCCAATTGCAACCAAACTTGGTATGGTTGTTCTTTAGCATTCGGTGCTTAGAACTGATGTGGGGGTTTTTGATTCGTCGTAAAACATGGCCGCCATGGCTAAAAATAGAACATAGGCGTAAAATGCAGTTTTTTGCAAATAACTCAAAAACGGCTACAGATATCAAAATTTTGATTGGGAACAAAAGTGATCAGCAACTCAAGATCTACCTACCCTGAAATTTTGAAGAAAATCCAAATACCCATGTAGGAGTTATTGCCCTTTTTGTGGATTTTTTGCAAATTTTGCACCTGTTTAGCTCAATATCTTAAAAACTATACTAGATATTTGAGAAATTTAAATTGCATTTTGTTAAGCACATCAAGATCTACAAAATATGTAACATGGCCAACGTTGTAGGACCTTTCCTTTTAGGAGTTATTGCCCTTAGAACGTCAAAATTTAGCATTTTAACAGCATTTCCTCATTACATTAAAAAACGTTAACTCCTCTGACACTTTAAGTCCAAATGGAACTAAACTTGGTAAAGTTGTTTATTAGCATTAGTTGTATAGAACTGATGTGGGGATTTTTAATTGGTTGTTAAACATGGCTGCTGTGGCTAAAAATAGAACAAAGATGTAAATGGCAGTTTTTTGCAAATAACTCTAAAACGGTGACAGATATCAAAATTTTGATTGGGAACAAAAGTGATCAGCACCTCAAGATCTACCAGCTCTGAAATTTTGAACCAACATCCCATGTAGGAGTTATTGCCCTTTTTAGCTCACCTGGACCAAAGGTCCATGTGAGCTATTGCCATCACTTGGCGTCCGTCGTCGTCCGTTTACAATTTTTCAAAAATCTTCTCCTCTGAAACTACTGAACAGAATTCAATGAAACTTGGTATGATTGATCCTTAGGGTGTCCTGCACCAAACTTGGCCGCTGTTACTAAAAATAGACTAGGGGGGGTCAGACTACTGTTTTTGGCTTATAAATCAAAAAGTATAAGAGATAGAGGAAATCTGAGGCCACGCTACTGATTCAGCATCAAAAGCTCTACAAAAGTCTCCATTTGGTCAAAGTTGTCAGATGACCCCTTATAGGGGTTACGGCCCCTTAAAGGTGAAAAATAGCATTTTTTTATGTTTTTGGCCTGCAGAATGAAAACTATTGCAGATAGAGATTAGCTGTTGCTTGCTTAAATGTTAAGCCCATTTAGCTCTACGAAAGTCTCCATAGGGTCGAAGTTGTCAGATGATCCATTATAGGGGTTACGGCCCCTTAAAGGTGAAAAAATAGCCATTTTTCATGTTTTTGGCCTACAGAATGAACACTATTGCAGATAGAGATTAGCTGTTGCTTGCTTAAATGTTTAGCTCATTTAGCTCTACGAAAGTCTCCATAGGGTCGAAGTTGTCAGATGACCTCTTATAGGGGTTACGGCCCCTTAAAGGTGAAAAATAGCCATTTTTCATGTTTTTGGCCTACAGAATGGAAACTATTGCAGATAGAGATTAGCTGTTGTTTGCTTAAATGTTAAGCTCATTTAGCTCTACGAAAGTCTACATAGGGTCTAAGTTGTCAGATGACCCCTTATAGGGGTTACGGCCCATGAAAAATAGCGTTTTTTCATGTTTTTGTCCTACAGAATAGAAACTATTGCACTTAGAGATTAGCTGTTGCTTGCTTAAATGTTCATCCCGTGCGGGGCCCGGGTGGCGAATAGGCCCGCAGCAGAGCCTAGCTTGTCGTAAGAAGCGACTAAGGGTCTTGGGATTCCGACGTCGGGTCGGTGCTCAGCCCACAGAGCGACCAAGTGTGTACCCTAGGTGGCTGAATAGGGTAGCCCTCGTCCGCGGGGGTTGTCAGGTCTATAATACGGAAACCCTGACCGCCGACCATAGTGGGCCAACGTGTGTGGAGAGTGCCACGCTTCATGCACGTAAAAGACCCCTTTGTGGACCGCCCAGTAGTGCACCACATAGGCTAAATTTTCCGACCCTACCCACCTCTCCCCTTTTTCCTGTGGTTCTTCAAAATTTACCGGTCCTTTGTTTCCCACCCCATCCCCAAATTTCATTTATCATCATCATTTCATGTTCATTTTATCATCTTTTTCATGTTCATCGCCTGTAAATAACCTATATAGCGTTGCACGGGCGTAAAACACCAACTCGCTCACTCGCTCGCTCGCTTAAATGTTCAGCTCATTTAGCTCTACAAAATTCTCCATAGGGTCCAAGTTGTCAGATGACCCCTTATAGGGGTTACGGCCCATGAAAAATAGCGATTTTTCATGTTTTTGTCCTACTGAATGAAAACTATTGCAGATAGAGATTAGCTGTTGCTTGCTAAAATGTTCAGCTCATTTAGCTCTACAAAATTCTCCATAGGGTCCAAGTTGTCAGATGACCCCTTATAGGGGTTACGGCCCATGCAAAATAGCGATTTTTCATGTTTTTGTCCTACAGAATGAAAACTATTGCAGATAGAGATTAGCTGTTGCTTGCTTAAATGTTCAGCTCATTTAGCTCTACAAAATTTTTTATAGGGTCGAAGTTGTCAGATGACCCCTTATAGGGGTTACGGCCCCTGATAAATAGCGATTTTTCATGTTTTTGGCCTACAGAATGAAAACTATTGCAGATAGAGATTAGCTGTTGCTTGCTTAAATGTTCAGCTCATTTAGCTCTACAAAATTCTCCATAGAGTCAAAGTTGTCAGTTGACCCCTTATAGGGGTTACAGCCCCTGATAAATAGCGATTTTTCATGTTTTTGGCCTACAGAATGAAAACTATTGCAGATAGAGATTAGCTGTTGCTTGCTTAAATGTTCAGCTCATTTAGCTCTACAAAAGTCTATATAGGGTCGAAGTTGTCAGATGTCTATTTATAGGGGTTATGGCCCCTTATAGGTGAAAAATGGTGTTTTTGGCATATAGAATGAAAACTATTGCAGATGTTGATGACTTATTTTTTGTTTATTTAGCGAGAGGAAAAGTTCAGATGATGGCAATATTGATTAATCCTCATTGCCAGTTTTGAAATATGCGTGAGTACAGAAGTAATCTCTATATTTTGCTTAACATGATTAAGACACTGTAAATAACATGATATACTGTTGAGATTATTCAATTTATGATTCTACCTATTCTACTCTCTGAGTCCATAGATACTTTATTGTCTCTTCATCCTGTATTTTTTCCAGTGAAAAATATATTTGGTAGGTTTGCAAACTCAAGCCTGCAGGAGTCAAAATGCATTCCATTATGCATGCAAGGCATTACATCAAACATGCCATTCCATCATAATTACATTCTAATTTGTAACGACAACTTTGATTGGTTAATAAAGCAGTTTTATTAGCTCACTTGACCAACAATTGTCATCGTCATGCGTCCGGCCGTTTAAGAAATCTTCTCTGAAAGCACTGAAGGGAATTTTTATACGACCGCAAATTTTTGCGATCGCATTATGTTATGGCGATGTCGTCGTCGTCGTCGTTGTCGTCGTCGTTGTCTGTAGACACTTTGGTTTCCGTGTGATAACTTTAGTTGTAGTTTACCAATTGTTATAAAATTTTGATATGATGTTTATAACCACTAAAGGAAGTTTGGTATTGCATTTTGGGTTTCTTGCCCCTACCGTTTTAGAAAAAAGGGCCAAAAGGGGCTAAAACGGGTGTATTGACAAAATGTCTGTTGAATGTTTATTTTTCATCTGGTTTTGATCATTCTTTTTTTATTGTACTCCTCAATAAATTCTGTCAACAAAATGTAACAACACCTTTGACGTATCTTGTACCGTTACATTGTTATAAGGGGTCAAAAATGGGCCAAATCCAAAAAATCTACTTTTTTATTTGTGGTCTGATTTTCAAATTTTTTTTTTCATTGGAATCCTTGTGAAAATCCCTGCCTGGGTTTTTCAATCAGATTTGCACTATCTCATACCGTTTTCGAGAAATTATGGGTCAAAGGGGCCAAAAACGCCATTTATAAAAGTTTGTCCAGGCAAATAGTTTTTTACCAATATTAATTTGTAGTGGGCCAGTCAATTGTTTTGAAGTTTTAATATGATGATTATATCAACTAAGGAAATGTTGGTTTTGTATTTGGGGTTTGTGGCCCCTACTGTTTCAGAAAAAAAAGGGCCAAAGGGGCTTAAACGGGTGTATTGACAAAACTGTTGTAGAATGTTCATTATTCATTCTATTTTGAAAATTCTTTTTTGTTGAAGTGCTCATAAAATTATGACTACTTAATGTGTCAATGATTTTGACATTTATTTCTCCTTTACATTGCTACAGGGGGCTAAAGACAGGCCACGCCCAAAAATCAACTTTTTTATTTTTGGTCCGATTTTCAAAAACTTTTTTTCATTGGAATCCTAGTGAAAATCCCTGGCTGCGTTTTTCAATCAGATGTGCATTATCTCTTACCCTTTTCGAGAAATTAGGGGTCAAAGGGGCCAAAAACACCAATTTTAAAAGTTTGTCAAGCAAATTGTTTTATACTTAAAATTAAGTTGTAGTTATTACATGTATATAAATAAGGCTTTTTGTATTAGATGTTGATGTAAATATATATGTGTATAAATGCATTTTTAAGTCCACCACAGGATGCATGTGTCAAAAAGCTTTGTAAGTCCACCATGGGCTTCATGTGACCAAAGCAATTGACTATACATATTAGGCCTCCAACGTACAGGGTTGAACTTGTTGTGGTCGTATCATGCTGCGCTCGGCGTAGCTTTTTATTCAAATCCTGGTCTAAGTATTAACCAATGATCTTTAAAAATTGTGTTCTGAGGACATATTATACTATGCTGTATTACACTTCATACTCCATCTGAAATTTACATTTGATGTTCAAAAGTAATTAAAATTTTGCATAATATATATTTCAGATTGGAACTGAACTCGATGATATTTCCAAATCATCTCCTAGGACTCCAACAATTATAGTAATAGGTGATGTTCACTCTGATACAGTACCCGTCACCGTGTATTAAGTAGTGGAAGGCGTTGTGCTTCTTAAAAATATCAATTTATTAGATGTCATTTTCTTATCTTCTGGGGTCCCGTGCGGGGCCCGGGTGGCGAATAGGCCCGCAGCAGAGCCTAGCTTGTCGTAAGAGGCGACTAAGGGTCTTGGGATTCTGACGTCGGGTCAGTGCTCAGCCCACAGAGCGACCAAGTGTGTACCCTAGGTGGCTGAATAGTTGCCCCAGAACTTTTGAGTCGAAACTTTCGTCCCAGGATTTCGCCCCTTTCGTCCCAAAATCATTTCAGCCCATGTCAATATAACTCAAATACCTTAAACTTTCACATAAGTTACTTCATTGATTTTGATGAGTTATATTTTACATCTGGTTGATGGAACGAGTTTCATACCCGAATACAGTCATATTCTTCCTTAAATGCGCTGTGAAGACAACAACATTATTAAATTAAATACTTACCTTATAACATTTAATTGATTGATTGGTTGTTAGTTGTTTAATGTCCCGTCTAGCCTTTTCCCGAAACATTCTAAAATTACTCAAATTTTCTTTCGTTTGTTGTTTGCCAAATTGGTTTTGAGCTTTATTTCTATCGTCGATAGCCTTGTCACACTCGTCTGTGAACCAAGGTTTATTAAGTTTTTTTTTGAGTTGCCGAGGTCTTTGGAATGGTTTCATCAGCTATTGAGATAAGAGTTTGGTTAAAAGTTGTTATTGGTTCTTGATCCTGATCAAAAATTTCTGGTCAACAAAGTATTGAAAATTTATGCCAATCGGCCTTCTCTAACTTATAGCGAGGAATTCTTTGTTCAGGTTCACCAAAAAGATCTTTTAATATAATAGGAAAGTGATCACTTCCACAGAGATCATCATGGACTTGCCATGAGAAATCTGTTAAAAGAGAAGGATCACAAATTGAGAGATCAATTGATGAGTATGTTCCATTTCCAGAATGTAAAAAGTAGAAGAACCATCATTAAAGATACAAAGAGACTCTTTTGATAAAAAATCCTCAATCATTTTACCCTTATCATTCAAGTTGGCACTACCCCATAATGGGTTGTGGGCATTGAAGTCCCCAATTAGCATGTATGGAGCAGAAGCTGATCTGTTAATTTTGAAGTTGTGCTAAAGTTAAATTATCATTTGGTGGTATATAAACTGAACATAGAGTAATTGTTTGATGTAATGTAAACTCTCGCGGCAACTGCTTGCAAATCGGTAGTTAAAGGAATCGAACTATGGAGAATGCGATCCTTTACTAAGATGGAAGATCCGCCGACAACTCGCTCAGTATTAAGAAAATTTGCTATACATAGAGAAGCCCTTCAAGAAAATTGTGTCAGTTTCCTTGATGTGAGTTTCCTGAAGACAAAAGACAGTTGGATCTAATGACTGCACTAAAAGATGTAATTCAAGAAAATTGGCCTTAAGGCCTCGGCAATTCCATTGAATGATGGTGTTCATTTTGGAGTCTGATTAGGATCGAAAAGTCTACCGAGAGATAGCCTACGTCTGTGTGGAGACTGGCTATGTGAACGCTCGATCGGTGTTTCCGAAAGATCCATATCCGACTCCATGTCGTCAGCAAGAGAGCCAAAACGATTATGCATAAAGATTGCATTTTGTTCGGCTTTCTTGGATCGAGATTTTGATGGTGACGTCTGCTGAGACGTCTATCCGGCTGTGAGGATCGCTGCTGTCTATTTGAAGTTTGAGAATCAGACGATGACCTTGAGGAAGACTGTTTCTTCTGTGATGAAGAAGTTTTTGAAGTTGAAGAGGGCTTAGGATTTGAAACTCTGGCTGAAGCTCCAAAACCGGCCCAGGATGACTCACGAGGTGTATAGAACAATTTTTCATCGACCACCGAATCATTATTTGGACCCGCTGTGGACTTACGTGGCATCCAACTCTTTCCATGGTTTCTTGCTGTATTTGACAAAACCTTTTTAGCTCACCTGACCCGAAGGGGTCAGGTGAGCTATTGTCATCACTTGGCGTCCGTCGTCCGTCCGTCGTCTGTCGTCCGTCGTCCGTAAACTTTTCAAAACGTTAACTCCTCTGACACCATAAGTCCAATTGCAACCAAACTTGGTAAAGTTGTTTATTAGCATTAGTTGTATAGAACTGATGTAGGATTTTTAATTGGTTGTAAAACATGGCTGCTGTGGCTAAAAATAGAACATAGAGGTAAATGGCAGTTTTTTGCAAATTACTCAAAAACGGCTACAGATATCAAAATTTTGATTGGGAACAAAAGTGATCAGCACCTCAAGATCTACCTACCCTGAAATTTTGAAGAAAATCCAAATACCCATGTAGGAGTTATTGCCCTTTTTGTGGATTTTTTGCAAATTTTGCACCTGTTTAGCTCAATATCTTGAAAACTATACTAGATATTTGAGAAATTTAAATTGCATTTTGTTAAGCACATCAAGATCTACAAAATATGTAACATGGTCAACGTTGTAGGACCTTTCCTTTGAGGAGTTATTGCCCTTAGAACGTCAAAATTTAGCATTTTAACAGCATTTCCTCATTACATTAAAAAACGTTAACTCCTCTGACACTTTAAGTCCAAATGGAACCAAACTTGGTAAAGTTGTTTATTAGCATTAGTTGTATAGAACTGATGTGGGGATTTTTAATTGGTTGTAAAACATGGCTGCTGTGGCTAAAAATAGAACAAAGAGGTAAATGGCAGTTTTTTGCAAATAACTCTAAAACGGTGACAGATATCAAAATTTTGATTTGGAACAAAAGTGATCAGCACCTCAAGATCTACCAGCTCTGAAATTTTGAACCAACATCCCATGTAGGAGTTATTGCCCTTTTTAGCTCACCTGGACCAAAGGTCCAAGTGAGCTATTGCCATCACTTGGCGTCCGTCGTCGTCGTCGTCCGTTTACAATTTTTCAAAAATCTTCACCTCTGAAACTACTGAACAGAATTCAATGAAACTTGGTATGATTGATCCTTAGGGTGTCCTGCACCAAACTTGGCCGATGTTACTAAAAATAGACTAGGGGGGTCAGACTATTGTTTTTGGCTTATAAATCAAAAAGTATAAGAGATAGAGGAAATCTGAGGCCACGCTACTGATTCAGCATCAAAAGCTCTACAAAAGTCTCCATTTGGTCAAAGTTGTCAGATGACCTCTTATAGGGGTTACGGCCCCTTAAAGGTGAAAAATAGCCATTTTTCATGTTTTTGGCCTACAGAATGAAAACTATTGCAGATAGAGATTAGCTGTTGTTTGCTTAAATGTTAAGCCCATTTAGCTCTACGAAAGTCTCCATAGGGTCGAAGTTGTCAGATGACCCCTTATAGGGGTTACGGCCCCTTAAAGGTGAAAAATAGCCATTTTTCATGTTTTTGGCCTACAGAATGAAAACTATTGCAGATAGAGATTAGCTGTTGCTTGCTAAAATGTTCAGCTCATTTAGCTCTACAAAATTCTCCATAGGGTCCAAGTTGTCAGATGACCCCTTATAGGGGTTACGGCCCATGAAAAATAGCGATTATTCATGTTTTTGTCCTACAGAATGAAAACTATTGCATTTAGAGATTAGCTGTTGCTTGCTTAAATGTTCAGCTCATTTAGCTCTACAAAATTCTTTATAGGGTCGAAGTTGTCAGATGACCCCTTATAGGGGTTACGGCCCCTGATAAATAGCGATTTTTCATGTTTTTGGCCTACAGAATGAAAACTATTGCAGATAGAGATTAGCTGTTGCTTGCTTAAATGTTCAGCTCATTTAGCTCTACAAAATTCTCCATAGAGTCAAAGTTGTCAGTTGACCCCTTATAGGGGTTACAGCCCCTGATAAATAGCGATTTTTCATGTTTTTGGCCTACAGAATGAAAACTATTGCAGATAGAGATTAGCTGTTGCTTGCTTAAATGTTCAGCTCATTTAGCTCTACAAAAGTCTCTATAGGGTCGAAGTTGTCAGATGTCTATTTATAGGGGTTATGGCCCCTTATAGGTGAAAAATGGTGTTTTTGGCATATAGAATGAAAACTATTGCAGATGTTGATGACTTATTTTTTGTTTATTTAGCGAGAGGAAAAGTTCAGATGATGGCAATATTGATTAATCCTCATTGCCAGTTTTGAAATATGCGTGAGTACAGAAGTAATCTATATATTTTGCTTAACATGATTAAGACACTGTAAATAACATGATATACTGTTGAGATTATTCAATAATTTATGATTCTACCTATTCTACTCTCTGAGTCCATAGATACTTTATTGTCTCTTCACCCTGTATTTTTTCCAGTGAAAAATATATTTGGTAGGTTTGCAAACTCAAGCCTGCAGGAGTCAAAATGCATTCCATTATGCATGCAAGGCATTACATCAAACATGCCATTCCATCATAATTACATTCTAATTTGTAACGACAACTTTGATTGGTTAATAAAGCAGTTTTATTAGCTCACCTGACCAACAATTGTCATCGTCATGCGTCCGGCCGTTTAAGAAATCTTCTCTGAAAGCACTGAAGGGAATTTTTATACGACCGCAAATTTTTGCGATCGCATTATGTTATGGCGATGTCGTTGTCGTCGTCGTCGTTGTCGTCGTCGTTGTCTGTAGACACTTTGGTTTCCGTGTGATAACTTTAGTTGTAGTTTACCAATTGTTATAAAATTTTGATATGATGTTTATAACCACTAAAGGAAGTTTGGTATTGCATTTGGGGTTTCTTGCCCCTACCGTTTTAGAAAAAGGGGCTAAAACGGGTGTAGTCCCGTGCGGGGCCCGGGTGGCGAATAGGCCCGCAGCAAAGCCTAGCTTGTCGTAAGAGGCGACTAAGGGTCTTGGGATTCTGACGTCGGGTCAGTGCTCAGCCCACAGAGCGACCAAGTGTGTACCCTAGGTGGCTGAATAGGGTGGCCCTCGTCCGCGGGGGTTGTCAGGTCTATAATGAGACCATGAGAAATCTGTTAAAAGAGAAGGATCACAAATTGAGAGATCAATTGATGAGTATGTTCCATTTCCAGAATGTAAAAAGTAGAAGAACCATCATTAAAGATACAAAGAGACTCTTTTGATAAAAAATCCTCAATCATTTTACCCTTATCATTCAAGTTGGCACTACCCCATAATGGGTTGTGGGCATTGAAGTCCCCAATTAGCATGTATGGAGCAGAAGCTGATCTGTTAATTTTGAAGTTGTGCTAAAGTTAAATTATTATTTGGTGGTATATAAACTGAACATAGAGTAATTGTTTGATGTAATGAAACTCTCGCGGCAACTGCTTGCAAATCGGTAGTTAAAGGAATCGAACTATGGAGAATGCGATCCTTTACTAAGATGGAAGATCCGCCGACAACTCGCTCAGTATTAAGAAAATTTGCTATATATAGAGAAGCCCTTCAAGAAAATTGTGTCAGTTTCCTTGATGTGAGTTTCCTGAAGACAAAAGACAGTTGGATCTAATGACTGCACTTAAAGATGTAATTCAAGAAAATTGGCCTTAAGGCCTCGGCAATTCCATTGAATGATGGTGTTCATTTTGGAGTCTGATTAGGATCGAAAAGTCTACCGAGAGATAGCCTACGTCTGTGTGGAGACTGGCTATGTGAACGCTCGATCGGTGTTTCCGAAAGATCCATATCCGACTCCATGTCGTCAGCAAGAGAGCCAAAACGATTATGCATAAAGATTGCATTTTGTTCGGCTTTCTTGGATCGAGATTTTGATGGTGACGTCTGCTGAGACGTCTATCCGGCTGTGAGGATCGCTGCTGTCTATTTGAAGTTTGAGAATCAGACGATGACCTTGAGGAAGACTGTTTCTTCTGTGATGAAGAAGTTTTTGAAGTTGAAGAGGGCTTAGGATTTGAAACTCTGGCTGAAGCTCCAAAACCGGCCCAGGATGACTCACGAGGTGTATAGAACAATTTTTCATCGACCACCGAATCATTATTTGGACCCGCTGTGGACTTACGTGGCATCCAACTCTTTCCATGGTTTCTTGCTGTATTTGACAAAACCTTTTTAGCTCACCTGACCCGAAGGGGTCAGGTGAGCTATTGTCATCACTTGGCGTCCGTCGTCTGTCGTCCGTCGTCCGTAAACTTTTCAAAACGTTAACTCCTCTGACACCATAAGTCCAATTGCAACCTCAGCCCACAGAGCGACCAAGTGTGTACCCTAGGTGGCTGAATAGGGTAGCCCTCATCCGCGGGGGTTGTCAGGTCTATAATACGGAAACCCTGACCGCCGACCATAGTGGGCCAACGTGTGTGGAGAGTGCCACGCTTCATGCACGTAAAAGACCCCTTTGTGGACCGTCCAGTAGTGCACCACATAGGCTAAATTTTCCGCCCCTACCCACCTCTCCCCTTTTTCCTGTGGTTCTTCAAAATTTACCGGTCCTTTGTTTCCCACCCCATCTCCATATTTCATTTATCATCATCATTTCATGTTCATTTTATCATCCTTTTCATGTTCATCGCATGTAAATAACCTATATAGCGTTGCACGGGCGTAAAACACCAACTCACTCACTCACTCACTTATCTTCTGGGTTCATTTTTTATTTTTAAAATTAAGTATCCCAAATGTGCAACAAACAGTCTCAACTTTGTACAGAATATTTACATACAGTACAAACATGGAAAGGTGTCAGAGAGTGCTGACACTTAGAAAGAAAGTAAGACTTAAGACCATTTTTCACCATTTATAAGAAATTAGGGGTCAAAGGGACAAAAAACACCATTTTTTAAAGTTTGTCAACGTAAATAGTCTTATACCAAAAATTAAGTTGAAGTGGGCCAGCCAATTGTTATGAAGTTTTAATACACAAAATAAATGTTGGTATTGTATTTGGGGTTTGTGGCCCCTGTTGTTTTATAAAAAAGGGTCAAAAGGGGCTAAAACAGGTGTATTGACTAAACCAAGGAATTACATAGAATATAATTCCTTGACAAAACTGATGTAGAATGTTGTTATTCATTAAATTAAAAAAAAAAATTGGTCCAATTTTCAAAATCTTTTTTCATTGGATTCCTTATGAAAATATCTGTCTTAATTTGCAATATTTTTCTTACAATTTTTGAGAAATTAGGGGTCAAAGGACCAAAAATGTCAATTTTAAAATACATGTATATAATACAAATGACAACAAAGTTCCAGACAATAAATTTTGTTACGCCTGACGCGCGTTTCGTCTATTTAAGACTCATCAGAGGCGCTCTACCATAAATATTGAAAATGCCAAACACTGTATGAATATGAAGAGCATAGAACAGTATAACCAAAAATACCAAACTGGGGAACCAAATTATTACTAAGATATTCAACCTATGTCTGGGGTAGGAAGAACCTTAGGGTTTAGACAATTTTGAAATTTAGACGGATAATAAAATAAGGCTTATTTTTGTATTAGATCATAGATATTAAGGTAAGTATATATGTGTCAAATATGCATTTTAAAGCCCACCACAGGATGTATGTGTCAAAAAGTTTTGTAAGTCCACCATGGGCTTCATGTGACAAAAGCAATAGACTATCCATATTGGGCCTCCAACGAACAGGGTTCAACTTGCTGCGCTCGTCGTAGCTTTTTATTATATATAACACGATAAATTTTGAAAAGGGAAAATATAAAATTCCCTATTTTTACTTGATTCTCCCAACAATATGCGTTTACTGTCATCAGATGTTAAGTTCTCAAACACAGTTTAGCAAAACCAGGATTTATGTCTCTTGTCAACTACTACAAGATGGTCGACCCTCTTCAAAAAGTTTTGAAAGAAGGTCTACATCTAAGGTTTCAAAATAATGAATCCATATCTGGGGTAAGACCCTCTCAGAAAGGCTTTAAGACAATTGATAAATATCTTAGGGTCGACCCTCTCAGAAAGGCTTCAAAACAATGAATAACTATCTACCCTTTCAAAAAACGTAAAACGAATGTGTATCCGAAGGATGATCCTCTCAAAAAAGAGTTCAAAAGAATCAATAGCTATTTGAGGGTCGACCCTCTTAGAAAGGCTTCAGAACAATGGATAACTATCTGAGGGTCGACCCTCTCAGAAAAGCTTCCAGACTATGTATTTGAGAATAGAGGGTCGACTCTCTGAGAAAGGCTTTAAAACAATCGATAGCTATCTGAGGGTCGACCCTCTCAGAAAGGCTTCCAGACTATGTATCTGAGAATAGAGGGTCGACTCTCTCAGAAAGTCTTCAAAGCCATAGATAACTATATCTGAGGGTCGACCCTCTCAGAAAACTTTAAACGAATCTGTACATGTATCTGAGGGTAGATGGTCAATCCTCTCAGCCCCCGTGCGGGAACCGGGTGTGAAAAGAATAGTCCCGCAGCTGCCCGTAAAGCTTGTCGTAAGAAGCGACTAAACGGGTCAACATGTTTGCCGTGTGTTGCGACCTGTGTCGGGGGAGGACGGGATCCTGGTTCACGTATGTGGGCTTTGGCCCTTACTTCTCCTAGACAGGCGGTCAGATTTGGCTCGGTCTGATCAATCGGCTGGTCACGCCAAGCCCTGTGAAGCATCATCTCATTTTATTTCAAATTTACTGTTTTTGACTTTTGAAAATATTGATTTGATTCCATTTATGCTTTACAGAAGGCGGTGGCTCATGGGTCAATCGTGTGGATGTTATTCTGGAGAGTTGTATCGCCGGGTAACCCCTGGCACGATGCTTGTCTCCCTAAAGGAATACTCTGTGCGAGTATACTGTCCTTGTAGCCCTGGTGCTTTCAACAGGAGACCCGTTGTACAACAGCATCGCCCTTGTTGGCGCTCCGTGGCGGGCGGGGAGCAAGGCAGTGAAACTTTTTTCTATCATCATGGGTTCCCCTAAAAAACAACAATCAACAAGTTCTAATGAAAATTTAAAACGAAATATTTCTTTGAGTGACACTGAAGATCAAGACGTATCAGCTTCATCCAAACGTCAAAATACAACAAATGATAGTTGGCCTAAATTCATTGTTATTTCAAGCAAAGATACCACTCGCCCTTTGACAAAGGTTTCGCCCTTTGTCATTGCAAAAACGATAAAAGGCGTAACCGGAAGTGATGTTCCAAAGGTTACGAAACTCCGATCCGGTAATCTTCTAGTCGAGTGTACAAAGCAACAACAAGCCAAAAACATTATGACCATTTCACGTATTTTAGAATTACCTGTTTCAGCTGAAGCTCATCGATCATTGAATCGATCTCAAGGTATCATTCGAGATAGAGATCGAAACCTTACCGATTTGTCAGAGCAGGAAATCTGCTCTGAACTTTCATCACAGGGTGTTTTACAAGTTAAAAGGTTTACAAAAAAGGAAGACAACAACATTATTAAATTAAATACTTACCTTATAACATTCAATTCTGCAGCTCCACCAAGTCACATTCATCTGGGTCTTCTCAGAGTGTCCGTAGACATATTTATTCCGAATCCTCTCCGTTGTTTTAAATGCCAACGTTTTGGCCACGGGAAGGCCACCTGTAACGGGAAGGAAAAATGTGTCAAGTGCGCTCAGGAAGGCCACTCGGATTTCAACTGTACTAAAAGTCCAAAATGTGTAAACTGCAGTGGTGATCATTTTTCTTCTTCAAAACAATGTCCAACTCTTCTACGTGAAAAAGAAATTCAAAAACTTAAAGCAGAAAAGAACATTACCTACCAAGAAGCTCGTCGTCAAGTCTCTATCTCGAGTGATACAGCACCATCCATGTCTTACGCGGAGGCTGCCAAACCCTCAAGGACATATGGTTGGCAAACCATGTACACTTGGCCTGAGGGTGAAATTAAGCCCCGTACTTGCAACACCAATGGATGGATGTTTGGTGCTGACTGTTTTGTGGATGATATCCCAAAAAGCAATATCAAATACGCGAGGCCTTGGAAGGAATTGTGTGATAATCATCCCCCACCACGTAAGTCAACAGCAGGTCCGAATAATGATTCAATGGTCGATGAGGATTTGTTTATAATTCCACGAAAATCGTCTTGGACTGGATTTGGAGCTCCAACCAAAGCTTCTAATCCTCAACCCCCATCAATTTCTCTTTCTTCCAAACAGAGTCAATCGTCTTCCTCAAGGTCGTCGTCTGCTGCTCAACCTGGAAATAGACAGCAGCGACCCTCACAGCCAGGAAGACGCCAGAGTTCATCGCAGCAGACGTCACCGCTTAAAATGCGAAGATCAAAGAAGGCCGAACGAGATGCAATTTATATGCATAATCGTTTCGGCTCTCTTGGTGACGACATGGAGTCTGATATGGATCTATCGGAAACACCTGTCGACCGTTCACAGAGCCAGTCTCCACAGAGGAGACGTAGGCGATCTCTCGGTAGACTTTCCGATCCTTCGCAGACTCCAAAATGAGTACCATCATTCAATGGAACTGTCGAGGTCTTAAGGCCAATTTTCTTGAATTACAACTTTTAGTACAATCTTTAGATCCAACTGTTTTTTGTCTTCAGGAAACACACCTCAAGGAAACTGACACCATTTCCTTGAAAGGTTTTTCTATGTACAGTACGTTTTCTAATACTGAGCGAGCTGCAGGCGGATCCTCCATTTTAGTTAAGGACAGAGTTCTTCATAGTTCGATTCCTTTAACTACAGATCTGCAGGCAGTTGCCGTTCGGATTTCATTACATCAAACAGTCACATTATGCTCAGTTTACGTACCACCCAATAATAATTTAACATTAGTACAACTTAAGCAATTAACGGACCAGCTTCCTGCTCCATATATGGTATTGGGAGACTTTAATGCTCACAATCCATTGTGGGGTAGCGTTAACATTAATGATAAGGGTAAAAAGATTGAAGACTTTTTGTCAAAAGAATCTCTTTGTATCTTCAATGACGGCTCCTCTACTTTTTTACACTCTGGTAATGGAACATATTCATCGATTGATCTTTCCATTTGTGATCCTTCTCTTTTAACAGACTTCTCATGGCAAGTCCATGATGATCTCTGCGGAAGTGATCACTTTCCTATCATTTTAAAAGATCTTTTTGGTGAACCTGAGCAAAGAATTCCTCGTTATAAATTAGAAAAAGCCGATTGGCAAAAATTTTCAATTCTCTGTTCAGAAAAATTAAGACCAGAACTTTTTACTGAATTTAAAGAACCAATTTCTGTATTCAATGAAACCCTTATCTCTATAGCTGATGAAACAATCCCTAAGACCTCGGCATTTCCAAAAAAAATTAATAAACCCTGGTTTACCGACGAGTGTGGCAAGGCTATCGGCGATAGAAACAAAGCTCAAAATCATTTTAAAAACCATCAAACTAAAGAAAATTTAAGTAATTTTAGAATATTTCGGGCAAAGGCAAGACGAACATGCAAACAAACAAGAAGAACATCCTGGAAACAATTCGTATCTGGTTTAACCTCTCGAACTCCCATGAATAAAATTTGGAACTTCATTCAGAAAATGAAAGGTAAAAACTCAAAATCATCTGTTAAGCATCTTAATGTTGGCAATTCCACTTTAACATCTGAAAAAGATATTGCCAACAAATTAGCTGAGACCTTTGCAAAACATTCATCTTCATCAAATTACAAGCCTGATTTTCAAAAATTTAAACAAACAGCTGAGAAAACCAAATTAAACTTTAATTCTGACAACTCCGAAAGCTACAACTCTCCTTTTTCTTTGGATGAACTCAAAACTTCTTTAAGTAAAGCACACGATACGGCCTGTGGCCCTGACAATATCCACTATCAGCTTCTAAAACATCTTCCTGATATATCGATGAATACTCTTTTAAATTTAATGAACGATGTTTGGATAAATGGTAAATTGCCCGAAATATGGAAGCTTGCCACTGTTGTTCCTATCCCTAAACCAGGGAAGGATCATACAGATGCTTCAAACTATCGTCCGATAGCATTGACAAGCTGCGTCTGCAAGACTCTTGAACGTATGATCAATGATCGGCTTGTTTGGTTCCTGGAGTCCAATGGACTCATTTCGAATATCCAGTGTGGTTTTCGCCAAGGCAGGAGCACACAAGATCATTTGGTCCGTTTCGAGTCATTTCTTCGGAACGCTTTCGCGAAGAACGAACATGTGGTGTCTATCTTTTTCGATCTCGAAAAAGCTTATGACACCACATGGAAGTATGGCATTTTAAAAGATATTTCTGATATGGGGTTGAAAGGAAGGTTGCCGAATTTTTTGGCTGACTTCCTGTCTGATAGACATTTTAATGTTAAAGTAAATAGAACAATGTCTGAAGAGTTTAATCAGGAAATGGGCGTTCCTCAGGGAAGCATCCTTTCTGTCACTCTCTTTAGTATCAAAATAAATAGTATTGCCAAAGTGTTGAAAGATAATATTGAAGGTTCCTTATATGTTGATGATTTTTTAATATGCTACAGTGCCAAAAACATGAACACTATTGAAAGGCAATTGCAACTGTGCCTTAATCGAATTGAAAAATGGGCCTCTGTAAACGGTTTTAAGTTTTCAGAGAGTAAAACCGTGGCTATGCATTTTTGTAAAAAGAGAAAACTCCATCCTGACCCAGATCTTTATTTATATAACAAAAAAATTAAAATGGTTGAAGAAGCGAAATTCCTTGGCGTTCTTTTTGATAAAAAACTGTCCTTTCTACCCCATATCAAAATGCTAAAATCAAGATGCCTCAAGGCTCTTGATATTTTAAAAGTTGTCTCCAGTACTGACTGGGGAGCTGATAAATCTGTTCTTTTAAATTTATACAGGTCCCTTGTAAGATCGAAATTGGATTATGGTTCTATTGTATATGGATCAGCTAAAAAGTCTTATTTGCAAATTTTAGATGCTGTTCATCATCAGGGATTGCGACTTTGCCTCGGTGCATACAGGACATCTCCTATTGAGAGCCTGTATGCGGAGGCAAATGAACCATCCCTGAAACATCGTAGAATAAAACTCGGTCTCCAATATGCTACGAAGCTGAAAGCTTTCCCAGGTAACCCTGCCTACGACTGTGTTTTTAACCCACCTCTAAAAACTGTTTATGAAAAACACGAAAACAAAACTCCTCCATTTGGCATTCGTATTGCACCACATTTAGCTAATCTTAATATTGATTTGGAAACGATAAAACCTGTTACATCTTTAAAAGTTCCACCCTGGGAACTTCTAAAACCTGAATTTAATTTTGATCTTCGAAAACATAAAAAGACTGAAACAAATCATTTGCTCATTCAACAGGACTATTGTGAAATTAAATCTAAATACCCTGATTTTCTGACTGTTTATACAGATGGTTCTAAAGATGGTGATAGCGTTGCGTCTGCTGCTATCTTGGGTAATAGCACTTCCACCCAACGCCTCCCATCTTCTGCTTCCATTTTTACAGCTGAAGCAAGAGCCATCATTTTAGCCCTTCGTTTAATTGATGCTTCAGAGCACGCACAATTCTTTATCTGTTCTGATTCTCTCGCTTGTCTTTTGGCAATTGAGAACTGCAAACTAAAACATCCATTAATTAGTAAAATTGTTTACATGATTCACCAAATGATGAGAGGTGGTGCAGAATTGATTTTCCTATGGGTACCCAGTCATACTGGTATTCATGGGAATTCAGTCGTGGACAGGGTTGCGAAGGAAGCCCTTCGCAAACCAATTTCTAAATGTTTTATTCCCTATTCGGACTGCAGAAATGCAATCCGTATATATGTTCAAAGTTTATGGGATGAGGTTTGGGCTGCCGCTGAGCACAACAAACTTCATGAGTTAAAACCACAGCTTGGGGAGAATCATGCTTCATTCCGATGCCGTCGAGACCAAGTGGTCATCACTAGATGTCGTATTGGACATTCTAGAGTCACTCATGGCCACTTGATGACACAAGAGAAGGAGGCACCTGTGTGCATCCCTTGTGACTCTCCGTATTCGGTGAAGCATGTTCTCCTTGACTGTATTGATGTGGCTCCAATACGTGTGAAGTATTTCACCTGTGCTTCTATGCACGATTTGTTCAGCGGCACTCCAAACGATGCCATCATCCACTTCCTTAAGGAAGTTGGATTGTATGCAAAATTATAGTTTTGTTGTTTTTTAAATATTTTACTATTTATAAACATTTAATTTGTTTCACCTGATAATTTTGTATGTTCTATTTACAATTGTCGTTTGATAATATTAGTTTTAGCTTTTACTTAAATTATTTTAAGTGTTTACTTTTATTTATTTATTAGCAATAACAATTTGTTTTAGTCTCGGTCTTTTGACTTAGTTTTACTTTAAAGATTTATTAAGTTATAACATGTTTTTGTCCCGATGATGGCTGCAATATCGCCGACGGGACATAAAGCAGATACCAATCAAACAATCAATCAATCAATCCTCTCAGAAAGGCTTCAAAACAATTGATAGTTCCTCATAGAAAGGCTTCAAAACAATGAATAACTATCCGAGGGTCGACCCTCTCAGAAAGACTTCCAGACAATGTATAAATATCTGAGGGTCGACCCTCTTAGAAAGGCTTCCAGACAATTTATAAATATCTGAGGGTCGACCCTCTCAGAAAGGCTTCCAGATAATGTATAAATATCTGAGGGTCGACCCTCTCAGAAAGGCTTCAAAACAATGAATAAATATCTGAGGGTCGACCCTCTGAGAAAGGCTTTAAAACAAAGGATAGCTATCTGAGGGTTGACCCTGTAAGAAAAAGGCTTTTAAACAATGCTTTATATCTGCGAGTCGACCCTCTTGCAGGGAGTGAAGCTTATAGTTTGAAAAAATGTTTTAAGTAGAGCATTTAGGGACCACCACATTGAAAAGACTGGATAAACTACGTATCACACTCAAGCTTTGAGGAGGGCCCTCTTAGACATTCATAGAATGATTCAAATTAAATTCATGTTAAGTTAGCCGTCTTTAAATGAATCGATCAAATTCAAAGGAACAATATTTTCCGTCTTTCAAAATATAGTCAACAATTTTGTATTGTTTGAAGAGATGTATTTTGTTTTTAATGCTATAACTAAAGCTGCTAACTATATATATATATATATTTAAAAATCATTAAGATTAAAATAAGGTTTATTTAATTGATAATTAAATCGACATTTCGGGTGAAACAATTAATATGAATTTCATACAATGATAAATAATACTGAATACATTTTAATGCATTTAAACAATATGGTGTTAACCTTATTCTGTATAAACCAATAAATTGAACATGAAAAGTTCTAATTAAATTCTCTTCACTTTAGATATATGTTCATTATTTAATTACAACCCATACAAAAATCTTCATTTACTTTGTTATCTTCACAAAACAATACAGATTAATGGGTGATATATAACGCTTAGGTTTTGCCTTATCAAATGAAAGGAAAGTGCAAACATTTCATTACAATAGAGTCTTAAACGCTTGATGATATATATATACTTGACAGCAAAAAGGTATACAGATGACTAAATTTTTAACAGTTAATAATAACACCATACATAAAATTAAATCTTCAAATGGCAAGACTTCAAAACCCTCTTAACTTTGTCCATGGTGAATTCAAAATTATATATGTATTGGCTGTTATCATGAATCAATATTTAAAAAATAGGGCATGTAATGGGACATTAAATGATACCCCGCCACGTTATGATATCAAAAGTTCATAAAATTTGATTTCAAAGTAGCCTATCTCGAAAACTGTTCTTCGGATCATGTTGGAAATTACACTTGACCTGTATTTTATTGTACTAAACAGCTGTGCTAAATATCATTCAAATCCTTTGACGTGTTTTCAAGTTATTGGTCCGAAACTCAAAATTTCATGAAATTTGATTTTTCAAAGTGGCCTATCTCGAAAACTATTTTTTGGATCATGCTGGAAATCGAACTTGACCTGTATTTTATTGTACTAAACAGCTGTGCAAAATATCATTCAAATCCTTTGACGCGTTTTCAAGTTATTGGTCGGAAACTAAAAATTTCATGAAATTTGATTTTTCAAAGTGGCCTATCTTGAAAACTATTTTTTGGATCATGCTGGAAATCGAACTTGACCTGTATTTTATTGTACTAAACAGCTGTGTAAAATATCATTCAAATCCTTTGACGCGTTTTCAAGTTATTGGTCGGAAACTAAAAATTTCATGAAATTTGATTTTTCAAAGTGGCCTATCTTGAAAACTATTTTTTGGATCATGCTGGAAATCGAACTTGACCTGTATTTTATTGTACTAAACAGCTGTGTAAAATATCATTCAAATCCTTTGACGCGTTTTCAAGTTATTGGTCGGTAACCTTCGGGGGACGGACAGACGGACAGACAGACGGACGGACGGACAGACACCGAAAAAAACTGAGGGTATAACATAATACCCTGCCACTTCGTGTGGCGGGGTATAAAAAGTTTTATGTGTTTTTTATTATTTTGCTGAACTACATTTAAAGGAAGTTAAATCACATAAACTCATCAAGACATGTAACTTGAACAATGTAAAACCCAAATAATTATTGTGCATGGGGGTAGGGAGACATTCCGAGAAGAAACAATTATAAAATAAACAAAATGAATTAGCTTTGAAGTGCTGATGTCGAAGGGGCTAATAGTGAATAAAAATTCAACCAACGGAATATTAAGAATCATAAATACAACAAAATCCTGGCAGATTGATAGAAATATTGAATATAGTGTTATTGATGAAGTATTTAAGCAGATAAAAATTGACCCATCTTATATTTGGGTTTTATTAGTGGTATGCTATGCTCTTCATATTCATATAGTATTTGCACTTTCAATCGTTGTGATGTAATTAAGAGCGTCTCTGATGAGTCTCGAATAGACAAAATGTTCTTCGGGTGTAGCAAAATGTAATTCTGGGAACTTTGTAGCATTGTATATTTATGTCCCCGAACACGAAGTGTCGGGGACATATTGTTTTTGCTCGGTTTCTTATTATATCTCCCAAACACTATGTTTGGGAGATATATTGTTTTTACTCTGTTTCTTATTATTATTATTCTTCTTTTTTTTTCTTCTTCCGGACATGAACGTTTCCGAGCTGGTTCTCAATAACTACTAAATGGATCTTCCTGAAATTTAGTATGGTGGTAGAGTGGGTCTCAAAGGTGTGCATGCGATTTTTAAAATTTTCAAAATGGCCACCATTTCCATGGACACAGGGAAAGGTCATAATATAGGACATTGCGATATCTCGGTTACCTAGGTGCGCAGGGTTCTGAAATTTTGCAGGTTAATAGAGCTAAAGGAGCTCTTTAATAATACGAAAAAAAAATTGAAGTGATATTTACGGTTTTTGAGTTATTCACGAAAATGTGATTTTTCGGGCCCAAAAATTGTAAAAATGCTACGATTTCGACAAAATTTGATATCTAGGGGTTTCAAACGATGGCCAGTTAGGATGCGATGCCAAAATTTATGCAAGAGTGACAGTTTGCGTACGTTTGGGAGATATTTTTGTGTTGGGGATGCCCCGAACACGAAGTGTCCGGGACATATTGTTTTTGCTCGGTTTCTTATTAAGTCGCCCAAAACTAAGTTTTGGCGACTTATTGTTTTTACCCCGTTTCTTATTATTATTCTTATTATTATTCTTCTTAACAGTTACTTTTCCGGAGGATTGCCGTTGCAGTGATTGAGACAGGGGCTTGATATTTGGCACACATATAGATCATCTAAAGCGGGGTTGCAGTGGTTGGACAAATGTGTCAAAATGGACGCCATTTAAAAATGGCTGCCGTTCTAAAAATAGTAACATCGAGAAATATTTATCGGATCGTCTTCAAAATGATATCTGAGGGTAAATGGGGTGTCCTAATCTCAAATCTGGAATCAGAATTTTTATCCGAGCTTTCGTTCCAAAATGGCGGCCATGTAAATACACCCGCCCCCCATGAAAAATCATTAATTTTGTCCGGAGTTTTATTCTGACATGCTTTGAATGAGATTAATGAAACTTTGCAGAGTGATTAAGCACCATCTGAAGTTGTGCAAGAAGTTTGGAAATTTTCAAAATGGCCGCCGTTTCAAAATGGCGGCCAAAAATGGGCAAATTTTCAAAGTGGCCAGATTTCAACGAAATTTGATTTCTAGGCATATTTTGATGCACAGAATTGAATAGAATACTATCTAAAGGCGATTTTGGGCGACTTGTGTGTTGGCATCCCAACACGATTATTTTTAATTATTATTATTATTATTATTATTATATCTCCCAAACACTATGTTTGGGAGATATATTGTTTTTACTCTGTTTCTTATTATGTCCCCGAACACGAAGTGTCGGGGACATATTGTTTTTGCTCGGTTTCTTATTATTATTATTATTATTATTATTATTATTATTATTATTATTATTTTTCTCGGTATTCTGGACCGTGAACTTGTCCACCTCATTTTTTCGACATCTTTTAAGGTAGGAAGCTGAATCTTCATATATCAAGAGTATGGAATGGGAGATTGTGCTTTTTGTATTTTTCGTCGAAATCGAACGACCCCTTATAGGTCAAAAAAGGGCCTCAAAATGGCTCCTCGAAACCGAAGTTGAATTTTTCCTGGCATTTCTGATCCTGCAGGGGTAGGAAAAATTCCTTTTTAAGTAAAGTGCGGATATTTTATACCTTTCATTTAAAAAAATTTTTTTGAAAATCGGACTTACCGTTTTCAAAATTTTGCAATAAATCGAAAATTATTTTTTTTGTAAGATTGAGTTATCTTCCTTTGTACAATATATTTTGTAATAGTAATAAAAAAAATTCTCAACTTTGTTATTTCTTCATGAAAATTGGTTTACAAGGTAATAGTGGTATGCCGAGTTCATTTTTGGAATCGAAATTTTTTTTGGCGGCCATTTTCAAAATGGCGGCTAAAATGGCTGCCATTTTCCCGCCAAAATTTAAACTCGCTCTGATTTTGATGAAAATTGGTATATAAGGTAATAGTGGTATGGCGAGATGATTTTTGACATCAATTTTTTTTTATCGTCGGCCATTTTCAAAATGGCCGCCATTTCCCGCCAAAATTAAAGTTACTCCGATTTTGACGAAAATTAATATACAGGGTAATTGTGGTATGGCGAGATGATTTTTGACATCGAATTTTTTTTATAGTCGGCCATTTCCAAAATGGCCACCGTTTCCCGCCAAAATTAAAGTTACACCAATTTTGATGAAAATCGGTATTTGAGGTAATAGTGGTATGGCGAGATGATTTTTGACATCAAAATTTTTCTATCGTCGGCCATTTTCAAAATGGCCGCCATTTCCCGCCAAAATTAAACTTACTCCGATTTTAATGAAAATTAATATACAGGGTAATAGTGGTATGGGGAGTTCATTTTTAGCATCAAATTTTGTTTATGGTCCGATGCAACAGCTTTTGGATGCGACTGTGTGATTCTTCTCGACTATATGAGATTAAGGGAGAATAATATCTCATATGGATGTCAACCAAAAGCTTCTCCGTAACGTTTTTAGCATTTCATTGAAGAGTGGCTCCATTGTAGAGGACGAGAGCGGTAGTTATGCTCGCTAGTCACTACAATAGTTTACAAGTACGCTACCAATGCTTGTAAAAAGGGTGCTTCAATGGAATGATAAGGGCGTCATTGCTTAAACAGGGTTCCCACAAAAGCCAGAAATATTGTCAAAGAGGGGTACGTGAGGGGACATGTATGTGACTCGCTTGCGATCACAATTAGAACTAGTTATTATTATTCTTTTTTTTTTCTTCCGGACATGAACGTGTCCAAGCTGGAACTCGAAAACTACTTAATGGATCTTCATGAAATTTTGTATGATGGTAGAGTGGGTCTCAAAGGTGTGCCATCAAGAATTGGAATTTTCAAAATGGCCGCCGTTTCCATGGAAATGAAATAAGGTCATAATATAGGACATTGCGATATCTCGGTTACCTAGGTGCGCAGGGTTCTGAAATTTTGCAGGTTAATAGAGCAAAAGAAGCTCTTTAATAATACGAAAAAAAATTCTGAAGCGATAGTTATGGTTTTCGAGTTATTCACGAAAATGTGATTTTTCGGTCCCAAAAATGGGAAATTGTCAAAATGCTACGATTTCGACAAAATTTGGTATCTAGAGGTTTCAGATGATGGCGAGTTAGGGTGTGATGTCAAAATTTATGCAAGAGTGACAATATGCGTACGTTTGGGAGATATTTTTGTGTTGGGCATCCCCAACACAGTCAACACTAGTTATTATTATTATATCCCCGAACACGAAGTGTCGGGGACATATTGTTTTTGTTCGGTTTCTTATTATTATTATTATTATTATTATTATTATTATTATTATTATATCTCCCAAACACTATGTTTGGGAGATATCTCCCAAACACTATGTTTGGGAGATATATTGTTTTTACTCTGTTTCTTATTATTATGTCCCCGAACACGAAGTGTCGGGGACATATTGTTTTTGCTCGGTTTCTTATTATTATTATTATTATTATTTTTCTCGGTATTCTGGATCGTGAACTTGTCCACCTCATTTTTTCGACATCTTTTAAGGTAGGAAGCTGAAAATTCATAAATCAAGAGTATGGAATGGGAGATTGTGCTTTTTGTATTTTTCGCCGAAATCGAACGACCCCATATAAGTAAAAAAAGGGCCTCAAAATGGCTCCTCGAAACCGAAGTTGAATTTTTCCTGGCATTTCTGATCCGGCAGGGGTAGGAAAAATTCTCTTATAGGTTAAGTGCGGATATACAATACCTTTCATTTAAAAAAAAAATTTTGAAAATCGGACTTACCGTTTCTTTGTACCATATATTTTGTGATATTAATGAAAAAAAAAATTCAACTTTGTTATTTCTTAATGAAAATTGGTTTACAAGGTAATAGAAGTATGCCGAGTTCAATTTTGGAATCGAAATTTTTTTTTGGGCGGCCATTTTAAAAATGGCCGCCATTTCCCGCCAAAATTAAAATTACTCCGATTTTAATGAAAATTGGTATATAAGGTAATTGTGGTATGGCGAGTTGATTTTTAACATCAAATTTTTTTTATCGTCGGCCATTTTCAAAATGGCCGCCGTTTCCCGCCAAAATTAAAGTTATTCTGATTTTGATGAAAATTGGTTTACAAGGTAATAGTGGTATGCCGAGTTCAATTTTGGAATCGAAATTTTTTTTTGGGCCGCCATTTCCCGCCAAAATTAAAATTACTCCGATTTTAATGAAAATTGGTATATAAGGTAATAGTGGTATGGCAAGTTGATTTTAGACATCGAAATTTTTTTGGGGCCGCCATTTTCAAAATGGCCGCCGTTTCCCGTCAAAATTAAATTTACTCAGATTTTAACTAAAATTGGTATATAAGGTAATATATGTATGGTGAGTTGATTTTTGACATCGAAAATTTTTTATTGTCGGCCATTTTAAAAATGGCCGCCGTTTCCCGCCAAAATTAAACTTACTCCTATTGTGATGAAAATTGGATAAATTAAGTTATCTCAAATGCCAAGAGACATTGACAAAGAGGGGTACATGAGGGGACATTTTTGTGACTCGCTTGCGATCACAATTAGAACTAGTTATTATTATTATGTCCCCGAACACGAAGTGTCGGGGACATATTGTTTTTGCTCGGTTTCTTATTAAGTCGCCCAAAACAAAGTTTGGGAGACTTATTGTTTTTGCACCGTTTCTTATTATTATTATTATTATTATTCTTCTGATTCTTTATCGTAAAGTTGTCCTCCCTAATACAAGAAAATGGTACAAGGAAATTGAATAACACTTGTTGGATTGGATAGTGGGTCACTCAAAGGCGTGTAATCAAGTTTTGAAATTTTCAAGATGGCCGCCGTTTCAAAATGGCGGCCGTCCGAAAAAGTGGGCGGAAAATTTTTTTTCATCGGATCGTCTTGAAAATTGGTCATCTGGGTAAAACGGGTATGCTGCATTCAAATCTGCGACCAGATTTGAAATCCGACTTCCGGTTTTAAAATGGCGGCCATTTTACTACACCCGCCCCCCTTAGAAATGTGAACTTTGTCCGATTTCAATGAAATTTTATTTCTATACATATTTTATTGCACTGAATGGGAATAAAAAGTATCCAAGGCGATTTTGGGCGACTTGTGTGTTGGCATCCCAACACAAATTATAGCTAGTTATTATTATTATTATTATTTTTCTCGGTATTCTGGAGTGGTGAACTTGTCCACCTCATTTTTTCGACATCTTTTAAGGTAGGAAGCTGAAACTTCATAAATCAAGAGTATGGAATGGGAGATTGTGCTTTTTGTATTTTTCGCCGAAATCGAATGACCCCTTATAGGTAAAAAAAGGGCCTCAAAATGGCTCCTCGAAACCGAAGTTGAATTTTTACCTGGCATTTCTGATCCGGCAGGGGTAGGAAAAATTCCTTTAAAGGGTAAGTGTAGACTTTTAATACCTTTTATTTAAAAAAAGAATTTTGAAAATCGGACTTACGGTTCTCAAAATTTTGCAAAAAATCGAAATTTAATTTTTTTGTCAAATTGAGTTATCTTTCTTGGAACAATATTTTTTGTAATCGTAATGTAAAAATTCTTAACTTTGTTATTTCTTAATGAAAATTGGTATACAAGGTAATAGTGGTATGCCGAGTTCATTTTTGGTATCGAAAAAAAATTTTGGCGGCCATTTTTAAAATGGCAACTAAAATGGCCGCCATTTTCCCGCCAAAACTTAAACTTGCTCCAATTTTTATGAAAATTGATATTTAAGGTAATAGTGGTATGGCGAGTTGATTTTTGACATTAAAATTTTTTTTTCGTCGGCCATTTTCAAAATGGCCGCCATTTCCCGCCAAAAATTAAACTTACTCCGATTTTAATGAAAATTGGTATATAAGGTAATAGTGGTAAGGCGAGTTGATTTCAAACATCAAAATTTTTTTATCGTCGGCTGTTTTCAAAATGGCCGCCGTTTCCCGCCAAAAATTAAACTTACTCCGATTTTGATGAAAATTGGTATATAAGGTAATAGTGGTATGGCGAGTTGATTTTTGACATCAAATTTTTTTTATCGTCGGCCATTTTCAAAATGGCCGCCGTTTTCCGCCAAAAATTAAACTTACTCCGTTTTTGATGAAAATTGGTATATAAGGTAATAGTGGTATGGCGAGTTGATTTTTGACATCAAAATTTTTTTTATCGTCGGCCATTTTCAAATTGGCCGCCGTTTCCCGCCAAAATTAAACTTACTCCGATTTGAATAAAAATTAATATACAGGGTAATTGTGGTATGGGGAGTTCATTTTTAGCATTAAATTTAGTTTATGGTCCGATGCAACAGCTTTTGGATGCGACTGTGTGATTCTTCTCGACTATATGAGATTAAGGGAGAATAATATCTCATATGGATGTCAACCAAAAGCTTCTCCGTAACGTTTTTAGCATTTCATTGAAGAGTGGCTCCATTGTAGAGGACGAGAGCGGTAGTTATGCTCGCTAGTCACTACAATAGTTTACAAGTACGCTACCAATGCTTGTAAAAAGGGTGCTTCAATGGAATGATAAGGACGTCATTGCTTAAACAGGGTTCCCACAAAAGCCAGAAATATTGTCAAAGAGGGGTACGTGAGGGGACATGTATGTGACTCGCTTGCGATCACAATTAGAACTAGTTATTATTATTTTTCTCGGTATTCTGGATCGTGAACTTGTCCACCTCATTTTTTCGACATCTTTTAAGGTAGGAAGCTGAAAATTCATAAATCAAGAGTAAGGAATGGGAGATTGTGCTTTTTGTATTTTTCGCCGAAATCGAACGACCCCATATAGGTAAAAAAAAGGGCCTCAAAATGGCTCCTCGAAACCGAAGTTGAACTTTTCCTGGCATTTCTGATCCGGCAGGGGTAGGAAAAATTCCCTTATAGGTTAAGTGCGGATATACAACACCTTTCATTTAAAAAAAAAATTTTGAAAATCGGACTTACCGTTTTCAAAATTTTGCAAAAAATCGAAAATTATTTTTTTTGTAAGATTGAGTTATCTTTCTTTGGACCATATATTTTGTGATATTAATGAAAAAAATTCTCAACTTTGTTATTTCTTAATAAAAATTGGTTTACAAGGTAATAGTGGTATGCCGAGTTCAATTTTGGAATCAAAATTTTTTTTTGGGCGGCCATTTTAAAAATGGCCGCCATTTCCCGCCAAAATTAAAATTACTCCGATTTTAATGAAAATTGGTATATAAGGTAATTGTGGTATGGCGAGTTGATTTTTGACATCAAATTTTTTTTATCGTCGGCCATTTTCAAAATGGCCGCCGTTTCCCGCCAAAATTAAAGTTATTCTGATTTTGATGAAAATTGGTTTACAAGGTAATAGTGGTATGCCGAGTTCAATTTTGGAATCGAAATTTTTTTTTGGGCCGCCATTTTCAAAATGGCCGCCATTTCCCGCCAAAATTAAAATTACTCCGATTTTAATGAAAATTGGTATATGAGGTAATAGTGGTATGGCAAGTTGATTTTTGACATCAAAATTTTTTTTATCGTCGGCCATTTTCAAAATTGCCGCCGTTTCCCTCCTAAATTAAAGTTACTCTGATTTTGATGAAAATTGGTATATAAGGTAATAGTGCTATGGCGAGTTGATTTTTGACATCTAAATTTTTATTTCGTCGGCCATTTTCAAAATGGCCGCCGTTTCCCGCCAAAAATCAAAGTTACTCCGATTTTAATGAAAATTGGTATATAAGGTTATTGTGGTATGGCGAGTTTATTTTTGACATCAAATTTTTTTTTATCGTTGGCCATTTTCAAAATGGCCGCCGTTTCCCGCCAAAATTAAACTTACTCCGATCTTGATGAAAATTGGTATATTAGGTACATGTATTCTCAAATGCCCAAACATATATTGACAAAGAGGGGTACGTGAGGGGACATGTATGTGACTCGCTTGCGATCACAATTAGAACTAGTTATTCTTCTTCTTTTTTTCTTCTTCCGGACATGAACGTGTCCGCGTGGTTTCTCAAAAACCACTCAATGGTTCTTTATGAAATTCTGTAAGGTGATAGAGTGGGTCCCAAAGGTGTGCATGCAATTTTCAAAAATTTAAAAATGGCCGCCGTTTCCATGGAAACAGGTAAAGGTCATAATATAGGACATTGCGATATCTCGGTTACCTAGGTGCGCAAGTTTCTGAAATTTTGTACCTGAGTAGAGCAAAAGGAGCTCTTTAATAATACGAAAAAAAATTTCGAAGCGATATTTACGGTTTTCGAGTTATTCACGAAAATGTGATTTTAGGGTCCAAAAAATGGGAAAATTGTCAAAATGCTACGATTTCGACAAAATTTGATATCTAGGGGTTTTAAATGATGGCGAATTAGAATGCGATGTCAAAATTTATGCAAAAGTGACAATATGCGTACGTTTGGGAGATATTTTTGTGTTGGGCATCCCCAACACAGTCAGCACTAGTTATTATTATGTCCCCGAACACGAAGTGTCGGGGACATATTGTTTTTGCTCGGTTTCTTATTATTATTATGTCCCCGAACACGAAGTGTCGGGGACATATTGTTTTTGCTCGGTTTCTTATTATGTCCCCGAACACGAAGTGTCGGGGACATATTGTTTTTGCTCGGTTTCTTATTATTATTTTTTTTTTTATTATTATTATTATTCTTAGTATTCTTTAGTGTGAACTTGTCCGCTCGATTTAAAGAACATCTTTAAAGGTAGGAAGCTGAAACTTCATATATCAAGAGTATGGAGTGTGAAATTGTGTAATCAGATTTTTTCGTCAAAATCAAGCGACCCCTTATAGGGTAAAAAGGGGCCTGAAAATGGCTCCTCAAAATCAAAGTTGAATTTTTACTGGCATTTCCAAACCGGCTGGATTAGGAAAAATTCCTTTCACTATGTAGTAGGTATATATAAGAGGTATCATACAAAAAAAGAATTTTGAAAATCGGACTTACCGTTTTCAAAATATTTGCAAAAATTCGAAAAAAGGGGAGATAATTCAATACCACATTATTCGAAATTATATCAAATCTTTAGTATATCTAGGTAAAATTTTATAAATTAAGTATCACTGAAGACTTTTATACAGATATTGGTGTAGAAGGTTATAGTGATATGTCAAGATGATTTCTTGGTCTCGAAAAAATTTTGGTCGGTCACTTACAAAATGGCCGACCATTTCCCGCCAAAATTGAAACTTGTTCCGAATGTGATGAAAATTTGTTTTTAAGGTATTAGTGATATGCTAAGTTAATTTTTGGTATCCAAATTTTTTTATCGACCGCCATTTTCAAAATGGCCGCCACTTTCGGTAAAAATTAAACTTGCTCCGATTTTAACGAAAATTGATTTCCAGGGGTTTTAAAGGATGCCGAATTGAAGTGCGTTTTCGAAAATGTTGAAAAATTCAAAATGGCCGCCACTTCCGGTAAAAATTCAAATTGCTCTGATTTAAACGAAAATTGATATCCAGGGGTTTTAAAGGATGCCGAATTGAAGTGCGTTGTCGAAAATGTGGAAAAATTCAAAATGGCCGCCACTTCCGGTAAAAATTCAAATTGCTCTGATTTAAACGAAAATTGATATCCAGGGGTTTTAAAGGATGCCGAATTGAAGTGCGTTGTCGAAAATGTGGAAAAATTCAAAATGGCCGCCACTTCCGGTAAAAATTCAACTTGCTCAGATTTTAACGAAAATAGATATCCAGGGGTTTTAAACGATGCCGAATTGAAGTGCGTTTTCAAAAATGTCGAAAAATTCAAAATGGCCGCCACTTCCGGTATAATTTGAGTTATTCCGATTTTAACGAAAATTGATATCTAAGTATTATATTGGATGGCGAACAGAAAAATGTTATCAACTAAGCCAGATATAAACAAAGAGGGGTACGTGAGGGGACATTTGTGACTCGCTTTGCGATCACAATTATACCTAGTTATTATTATTATTATTATTAGTATTATTTTTCTCGGTATTCTGGATCGTGAACTTGTCCACCTCATTTTTTCGACATCTTTTAAGGTAGGAAGCTGAAAATTCATAAATCAAGAGTATGGAATGGGAGATTGTGCTTTTTGTATTTTTCGCCGAAATCGAACGACCCCATATAGGTAAAAAAAGGGCCTCAAAATGGCTCCTCGAAACCGAAGTTGAATTTTTCCTGGCATTTCTGATCCGGCAGGGGTAGGAAAAATTCCCTTATAGGTTAAGTGCGGATATACAATACCTTTCATTTAAAAAAAAAATTTTGAAAATCGGACTTACCGTTTTCAAAATTTCGCAAAAAATCGAAAATTATTTTTTTGTAAGATTGAGTTATCTTTCTTTGTACCATATATTTTGTGATATTAATGAAAAAAATTCTCAAATTTGTTATTTCTTAATGAAAATTGGTTTATAAGGTAATAGTGGTATGCTGAGTTCAATTTTGGAATCAAAATTTTTTTTTGGGCGGCCATTTTCAAAATGGCCGCCATTTCCCGCCAAAATTAAAATTACTCTGATTTTAATGAAAATTGGTATATAAGGTAATAGTGGTATGGCGAGTTGATTTTTGACATCAAATTTTTTTTATCGTCGGCCATTTTCAAAATGGCCGCCGTTTCCCGCCAAAATTAAAGTTATTCTGATTTTGATGAAAATTGGTTTACAAGGTAATAGTGGTATACCGAGATCAATTTTGGAATCGAAATTTTTTTTTGGGCCGCCATTGTCAAAATGGCCGCCATTTCCCGCCAAAATTAAAATTACACCGATTTTAATGAAAATTGGTATACAAGGTAATAGTGGTATAGCAAGTTGATTTTTGACATCAAAATTTTTTTATCGTCGGCCATTTTCAAAATGGCCGCCGTTTCACGCCAAAATTAAATTTACTCAGATTTTAACGAAAATTGGTATATAAGGTAATAGTTGTATGGCGAGTTGATTTTTGACATCGAAATATTTTTATTGTCGGCCATTCTAAAAATGGCCGACATTTCCCGCCAAAATTAAACTTACTCCTATTTTGATGAAAATTGGATAAATTAAGTTATCTCAAATGCCAAGAGACATTGACAAAGAGGGGTACGTGAGGGGACATTTTTGTGACTCGCTTGCGATCACAATTAGAACTAGTTATTATTATTATTATGTCCCCGAACACGAAGTGTCGGGGACATATTGTTTTTGCTCGGTTTCTTATTATTATTATGTCTCCCAAACAAAGGTTTGGGAGACATATTGTTTTTGTCCGGTTTCTTATTATTATTCTTCTTCTTCTTTTTATTTATTCTTTCCGTTCAATCTTGTCCACCCATTTTCTCAGAGATGCTTTGTTCAATCAATATGAAAGTTTTGGAACATATTAAGGGTGACCTGAAGTTTTGCATACGATTTTTAAAATTTTCAAAATGGCCGCCATTTTCATGGAAACAGGACAAGGTCATAATATAGGACATAGCAATATCTCGCTAACCTAGGTGCGCAGGGTTCTGAAATTTGGCAATCATGTAGAGTAAAAGTTGCTCTTTAATAATACGAAAAAAAAATTTGAAGCGATATTTACGGTTTTCGAGATATAAATAAAAATATAATTTAAAGGGAGATAATCGGGTCAAAAATTTCAAAGTGGTCTGATTATGATGAAAATTGGTATACTGATAGATTATGATGTTGCGAGTAATATTTTATAACTAAAATTAAAATTTGACGATGGCGGCCATTTTGAATCCAAGATGGCCGCCAAAATTTCAAAGTGGTCGGATTATGATGAAAATTGGTATACTGATAGATTATGATGTTGCCAGTAATATTCTATAACTAAAATTAAAATTTGACAATGGCGGCCATTTTGAATCCAAGACGGCCGGAAAAATTTCAAAGTGGTCCGATTATGATGATATTTGGTATACTGATAGATTATGATGTTGCGAGTAATATTCTATATCTTAAATTAAAATTTGACGATGGCGGCCATTTTGAATCCAAGATGGCCGCCAAAATTTCAAAGTGGTCTGATTATGATGAAAATTGGTATACTGATAGATTATGATGTTGCGAGTAATATTCTATAACAAAAATTAAAATTTGACAATGGCGGCCATTTTGAATATAAGATGGCCGCCAAAATTTTAAAGTGCTGAAATTTACATGAAAATTGATATTAAGGGGTGTTTTTACATGCTGAAGAGAATTATGGCAATGGGAGTTTGTTTGGGAAACATTCTGTGTTGGCATCCCAACACAATCATACCTAGTTATTATTATTCTTCCAATTCTTCCGCTTAGTCGTGAACTTGTCCGGAGATCCCAGAGAAAACGACTCCACATATCAATATGAAACTTGGCAGGATAATAGATTGCAAAGAAAGGAAGCCTCGTTGACAATTGGAATTTTCAAAATGGCCGTCGTTTCCATGGAAACAGGAAAATGGACTAAATATTG
Source organism: Arcuatula senhousia (assembly GCA_963971305.1). Lineage (NCBI taxonomy): Eukaryota > Metazoa > Mollusca > Bivalvia > Mytilida > Mytilidae > Arcuatula > Arcuatula senhousia. The sequence goes on along the minus strand of OZ020314.1, from coordinate 28,581,736 downwards.
GACATTGCAATATCTCGGTAACCTAGGTGCGCAGGGTTCTGAAATTTTGTAGGTTGATAGAGCAAAACATTCTCTTTAATAATATGAAAAAAAAATTTGAAGCGATATTTACGGTTTTCGAGATATAAATAAAAATGTGATTTCTCAAGGGAGATAATCAGGTCGAAATTTTCAAAGTGCTCAGATTTATATGAAAATTGATATATAGGGGTTTTTTGATATGCTGAAGAGAATAGTGGCAAATACGGGTCGTTTGGGGGACTTTGTGACTTGCTTGCAATCACAGTTAATACTTGTTATTCTTTTTTTTTCTTCTTTCTTCCGGACATGAAACTGTCCGCAAGGTTTTTTGAAAACGACAAAATGGAATTGCACGAAACTTTGTATGATGGTAGATTGGTTATTGGAGGTGTGCACAGGCACTTCGAAATTTTCAAGATGGCCGCCATTTTCAAAATGGCCGCCACGGCAAAAGGGTACCCTAAAATTATCTCGGAAACTACTGAATGGATTTTTATGAAATTTGGTATGTGAGTAGAGGGTTATGAGTAGACTTGATACGTAAAATAAAAATTTTCAAAATGGCCGCCATTTTCAAAATGGCCGCCACCGAAAAAGCAAAAATTGCAAAAATGCTTCGATTTTAACAAAATTTTGTATCTAGGGGTTTTAAAGAATGGCAAATGATAATACACTATCAAAAATTTATTCGTTTGGGAGACATTTTTGTGTTGGGCATCCCCAACACAGTCAGCACTAGTTATTATTATTATTATTATTTTTCTCGGTATTCTGGACCGTGAACTTGTCCACCTCATTTTTTCGACATCTTTAAAGGTAGGAAGCTGAAACTTCATAAATCAAGAGTATGGAATGGGAGATTGTGCTTTTTGTATTTTTCGTCGAAATCGAACGACCCCTTATAGGTCAAAAAAGGGCCTCAAAATGGCTCCTCGAAACCGAAGTTGAATTTTTCCTTGCATTTCTGATCCGGCAGGGGTAGGACAAATTCCTTTATGGGGTAAGTGGAGACTTTAAATACCTTTCATTTAAAAAAAAAATTTTGAAAATCGGACTTACGGTTTTCAAAATTTTGCAAAAAAACGAATTTTAATTTTTTTGTCAAATTGAGTTATCTTTCTTTGTATTCTGTATTTTGTAATAGTTATGTAAAAATTCTCAACTTTGTTATTTCTTGCTGAAAATTGGTTTACAAGGTAATAGTTGTATGCCAAGTTTATTTTTGGAATCGAAATTTTTTTGGTGGCCATTTTTAAAATGGCGGCTTAAATGGCCGCCATTTTCCCGCCAAAATTTAAAGTTACTCCGATTTTGATGACAATTGGTATATAAGGTAATAATGGTAAGCCTATTTGATTTTTGACATCAAATTTTTTTTATCGTCAGCCATTTTCAAAATGGCTGCCGTTTCCCGCCAAAATTTAAAGTTACTCCGATTTTGATGAAAATCGGTATATAAAGTAATAGTGGTATGCCGATTTGATTTTTGACATCATTTTTTTTTATCGTCGGCCATTTTCAAAATGGCTGCCGTTTCCCGCCAAAATTTAATGTTTCTCCGATTTTGATGAAAATTGGTATATAAGGTATTAGTGGTTTTGCGAGTTGATTTTTGACATTAAAATTTTTTCATCGTCGACCATTTTCAAAATGGCTGCCGTTTCCCACCAAAATTTTAAATAACTCCGATTTTGATGAAAATTGGTATATAAAGTAATAGTGGTATGCCAATTTGATTTTTGACATCAAAATTTTTTTATCGTCGGCAATTTTCAAAATGGCTGCCGTTTCCCGCCAAAATTTAATGTTACTCCGATTTTGGTGAAAATTTGTATATAAGGTAATAGTGGTATGCCTATTTGATTTTTGACATCAAAAATTTTTTATCGTCGGTCATTTCCAAAATGGCCGCCGTTTCCCGCCAAAATCAAAGTTACTCAGATTTTGATGAAAATTGGTATTCAAGGTAATAGTGGTATGGCGAGTTGAATTTTTACACCAAATTTTTTTTTTGTCAGGCATTTTCAAAATGGCTGCCGTTTCCCGCCGAAATTAAAGTTACTCTGATTTTTATGAAAACTGGTATATAATGTAATAGTGGTATGGCGGGTTGATTTCTGACATTGAAATTTGTTTATCGTCGGCCATTTTCAAAATGGCCGCCGTTTTCCGCCAAAATTAAAGTTACTCCTATTTTGATGAAAATTGGGTAAATAAAGTTATATCAAATGCCAAAAGACATATTGACAAAGAGGGGTACGTGAGGGGACATATATGTGACTCGCTTGCGATCACAATTAGAACTAGTTATTATTATTTTTCTCGGTATTCTGGATCGTGAACTTGTCCACCTCATTTTTTCGACATCTTTTAAGGTAGGAAGCTGAATCTTCATAAATCAAAAGTATGGAATGGGAGATTGTGCTTTTTGTATTTTTCGCCGAAATCGAACGACCCCATATAGGTAAAAAAAGGGCCTCAAAATGGCTCCTCGAAACTGAAGTTGAATTTTTTCTGGCATTTCTGATCCGGCAGGGGTAGGAAAAATTCCCTTATAGGTTAAGTGCGGATATACAATACCTTTCATTTAAAAAAAAAATTTGAAAATCGGACTTACCGTTTTCAAAATTTTGCAAAAAATCGAAAATTATTTTTTTTTAAGATTGAGTTATCTTTCTTTGTACCATATATTTTGTGATATTAATGAAAAAAATTCTCAACTTTGTTATTTCTGAATGAAAATTGGTTAACAAGGTAATAGTGGTATGCCGAGTTCAATTTTGGAATTGAAATTTTTTTTTGGGCGGCCATTTTAAAAATGGCCGCCATTTCCCGCCAAAATTAAAATTACTCCGATTTTAATGAAAATTGGTATATAAGGTAATTGTGGTATGGCGAGTTGATTTTTGACATCAAAATTTTTTTTATAGTCGGCCATTTTCAAAATGGCCGCCGTTTCCCGCCAAAATTAAAGTTATTCTGATTTTGATGAAAATTGGTTTACAAGGTAATAGTGGTATGCCGAGTTCAATTTTGGAATCGAAATTTTTTTTGGGGCCGCCATTTTCAAAATGGCCGCCATTTCCCGCCAAAATTAAAATTACTCCGATTTTAATGAAAATTGGTATATAAGGTAATAGTGGTATGGCAAGTTGATTTTTGACATCAAATTTTTTTTTATCGTCGGCCATTTTCAAAATGGCCGCCGTTTCCCGCCAAAATTAAATTTACTCAGATTTTAACGAAAATTGGTATATAAGGTAATATATGTATGTTGAGTTGATTTTTGACATCGAAATATTTTTATTGTCGGCCATTTTTAAAATGGCCGCCGTTTCCCGCCAAAATTAAACTTACTCCTATTTTGATGAAAATTGGATAAATTAAGTTATCTCAAATGCCAAGAGACATTGACAAAGAGGGGTACGTGAGGGGACATTTTTGTGACTCGCTTGCGATCACAATTAGAACTAGTTATTATTATTTTTCTCGGTATTCTGGATCGTGAACTTGTCCACCTCATTTTTTCGACATCTTTTAAGGTAGGAAGCTGAAAATTCATAAATCAAGAGTATGGAATGGGAGATTTTGCTTTTTGTATTTTTCGCCGAAATCGAACGACCCCATATAGGTAAAAAAAGGGCCTCAAAATGGCTCCTCGAAACCGAAGTTGAATTTTTCCTGGCATTTCTGATCCGGCAGGGGTAGGAAAAATTCCCTTATAGGTTAAGTGCGGATATACAATACCTTTCATTTAAAAAAAAAATTTGAAAATCGGACTTACCGTTTTCAAAATTTTGCAAAAAATCGAAAATTATTTTTTTTGTAAGATTGAGTTATCTTTCTTTGTACCATATATTTTGTGATATTAATGAAAAAAATTCTCAACTTTGTTATTTCTTAATGAAAATTGGTTTACAAGGTAATAGTGGTATGCCTAGGTCAATTTTGTAATCGAAATTTTTTTTTGGGCGGCCATTTTAAAAATGGCCGCCATTTCCCGCCAAAATTAAAATTACTCCGATTTTAATGAAAATTGGTATATAAGGTAATTGTGGTATGGCGAGTTGATTTTTGACATCAAAATTTTTTTATCGTGGGCCATTTTCAAAATGGCCGCCGTTTCCCGCCAAAATTGTGCTTTTTGTATTTTTCGCCGAAATCGAATGATCCCTTATAGGTCAAAAAAGGGCCTCAAAATGGCTCCTCGAAACTGAAGTTGAATTTTTACCTGGCATTTCTGATCCGGCAGGGGTAGGACAAATTCCTTTATAGAGTAAGTGTAGACTTTTAATATCTTTCATTTAAAAAAAGAATTTCGAAAATCGGACCTACGGTTCTCAAAATTTTGCAAAAAATCGAAATTTAATTTTTTTGTCAAATTGAGTTATCTTTCTTGGAACAATATATTTTGTAATAGTAATGTAAAAATTCTTAACTTTGTAATTTCTTAATGAAAATTGGTTTACAAGGTAATAGTGGTATGCCGAGTTCATTTTTGGTATCGAAAAAAATTTTTGGCGGCCATTTTTAAAATGCCGAACTAATTTTTGACATCAAATTTTTTTTAGCGTCAGCCATTTTCAAAATGGCCGCCATTTCCCGCCAAAATTAAACTTACTCCTATTTTGATGAAAATTGGATATAATAAATTATCTCAAATGCTAAGAGACATTGACAAAGAGGGGTACGTGAGGGGACATTTTTGTGACTCGCTTGCGATCACAATTAGAACTATATTATGTTTCTGGTTAGAATAAGAATTGTAGGTTCACTCAGGGAATGGCTTAGACAGGTTTCACTGTGGCTGCAAAGCAATTTTAAATATCACTTGTGTTAAGTTGCTTTATTTTAACTGATTGGGCCAAGACTTATTTTCACAATCTTTAAAGCTAGTATGAAATCAGAACAATTTTACCAATCAGGTGAAAAAATATATTTATTTATTTGTATAAATTTTCCTATTTACAATTTTCAATATATTTCTTGCGGGTTCCAGGTGGAGAATAGGCCCGCAGTAGCGCTAAGCTTGTCGGTAAAAGTCCACTAAAGAGCGCTCAGAAACCTGACATCGGGTCAGGCCGCTTTGCCCACAGAGCGACTGGGATGTGTGCCTCAGGTGGTTGAATGGGGCAGCCCTGACACCGAGAGATGCGGGGTCGTCAGGCGTTAATACGGAAAACCTGACCGCAAACCATAGTGGTGCATCGTGTTGGGAAAAATGTCACGTTCCTCGCACGTTAAAGAACCCTGCTGCAGGTCTCGGTAAGAGTTGGACCCGTAGGATCCCCATGCAGGAGGCTAAATTTCCCGTCCCTACCAATCACTCCTTTTCCAGTGGCAGTCAAAACTCTCCTACCCGGTTGGCCTTGTGTCCCCATTTCCTCCACTTCATCATCATTTCATGTTCATTGTATCACCACTTTCATGTTCATTTCCCGGACATAGCCGAAATCGTGCTGCTTGGGAGTAAAGCAATAACCAACTAACTAACTAACTCAATATATTTCTTAACTTGTGAAGGACTTTTTTTAATTTTATCTATAAATATTGATATATCATATATTTCAGCATAACACATGGGTTCATATATTAGAGAGTGGAAAACAGGACTGGTTTGCTGTAGCTTCTTTAATAGAGAACATTCTTGGTTCAGTACAAGGCCAATTTCCAGGTGTGACCGAGGTATTCCTACGTTCTGTTAATGATGAGTGCTATCACATTGAATATCTATGGAGCTCTCTTCAGGAATATCTGCCAGAATAGGTATACAATTTTAGATTATTGATACAATGTAATTTAAACAAAAATTGGTATATAAAAAGTTTCCAAATTTGTCAATAGGACACAGATGCTACCTTTACCTGGAATTGTCAGATTTTTTTTACAATAATACACATGATAATCTTTCATACAGTACTTGAACCGATCAATGCAACACTTTGACGGATCGATGACTGATCGGTGACGGATTGATGACGCGTTTGGACCGGATTGATGACTGATTGATGACTGATTGGTGACTGGTTGTTGACTGATTGATGACGGATCGGACGGATTGGACGGATGACGGATACCATAGGTAACCGGGCTATCGATCCGTTATTTTGACTGATACGATCGATTGGTATAATTAGAAAACTCTTCTGTGAATCGAAGTTATCGTTTTTACCTATACGTAATTATAACATGTATAACGCAACACAAACCAGTGACGGCGTTAATTTAATATGTTTCAAATAAATCATGCTATAGTGTTAAATAAGACGTACATTTTCTATTTAAATATGTTAATATTATTAATCTAATGAATTTAATAATTGTTTACATAGTAATTCCTTTAAACTAAATAGGCAAAGTTCGTGTTCTTTTCTTCCATAAAAATAATAATATTATAATTTTATTTTATTTGTTCTGATTTTTAAATACAAAAACAGAAACTGTACTGAAAAAATCTTTGAAATGTTAAAGGGTTCTGCTTAGAATGATTATTTTAACAATTTGTAACATATATTCAACAACAAAATATTCAAGAGATATCAATAATCTAGTAAATTTTATTTTAATTTTCTTTTAATTCACTGTGTTAAATTTGTTCGCATAGGAATATAGACCACATTTGCAAATTTCTGATGTAAAATATATGAAACTTTAGTAAAATCTTATATTTGAGCATAAAATTATATGACGGTTTAATAAAATTGACAAGAAAATGTTTAGGAAACAACTTTTTTCATCAGGTTTGACACATTAATGCTAAGATAAGTTGAAAAGTTGCATAACTACATATTGCTGACTTAAAAAATAAGGTTCATATAGTTAAGAGATAATAAAGAAAATTTGTTCATAAAGGAATATAGATCACATTTGCAAATTTCTGATGTAAAATATATGAAACTTTAGTTAAATCTTATATTTAAGCTTAAAATTAAATGACGGTTTAATAAAATTGCCAAGAAAATGTTTGCAAAACAACTTTTTTCATCAGATTTGACACACAAATGGTATGTTAAGTTGAAAAATTGCATAAATACATATTGCTGCCTTAAAAAAGTAAGGTTCATTAAGTTAAGAGATTATAAAGAAAATTTGTTCGCATATAAATATAGATCACATTAGCAAATTTCTGATGTAAAATATATGAAACTTTAGTAAAATCTTATATTTGAGCTTAAAATTATATGACGGTTTAATAAAATTGCCAAGAAAATGTTTGCGAAACACCTGTTTTCATCAAGTTTGACACATTAATGCTAAGATAAGTTGAAAATTTGCATAAGTACATATTGGCGCCTTAAAAAATAAGGTTCATAAAGTTAAGAGATTATGAAGAAAATTTGTTCGCAAAGGAATATAGATCACATTTGCAAATTTCTGATGTAAAATATATGAAACTTTAGTTAAATCTGATATTTAAGCTTAAAATTATATGACGGTTTAATAAAATTGCCAAGAAAATGTTTGCGAAACAACTTTTTTCATCAGATTTGACACACAAATGGTATGTTAAGTTGAAAAATTGCATAAATACATATTGATGCCTTAAAAAAGTAAGGTTCATTAAGTTAAGAGATTATAAAGAAAATTTGTTCGCATATAAATATAGATCACATTAGCAAATTTCTTATGTAAAATATATGAAACTTTAGTAAAATCTTATATTTGAGCATAAAATTATATGACGGTTTAATAAAATTGCCAAGAAAATGTTTGCGAAACACCTGTTTTCATCAGGTTTGACACATTAATGCTAAGATAAGTTGAAAATTTGCATAAGTACATATTGGCGCCTTAAAAAATAAGGTTCATAAAGTTAAGAGATTATGAAGAAAATTTGTTCGCAAAGGAATATAGATCACATTTGCAAATTTCTGATGTAAAATATATGAAACTTTAGTTAAATCTGATATTTTAGCTTAAAATTATATGACGGTTAAATAAAATTGCCAAGAAAATGTTTGCTAAACAACTTTTTTCATCAGATTTGACACATAAATGGTATGTTGAGTTGAAAAATTGCATAAATACATATTGCTGCCTTAAAAAAGTAAGGTTCATTAAGTTAAGAGATTATAAAGAAAATTTGTTCGCATATAAATATAGATCACATTTGCAAATTTCTGATGTAAAATATATGAAACTTTAGTTAAATCTGATATTTTAGCTTAAAATTATATGACGGTTAAATAAAATTGCCAAGAAAATGTTTGCGAAACAACTTTTTTCATCAGGTTTGACACATTAATGCTAAGATAAGTTGAAAAAATGCATAACTACATATTGCTGACTTAAAAAATAAGGTTCATATAGTTAAGAGATAATAAAGAAAATTTGTTCACAAAGGAATATACATCACATTTGCAAATTTCTGATGTAAAATATATGAAACTTTAGTTAAATCTTATATTTTAGCTTAAATTATATGACAGTTAAATAAAATTGACAAGAAAATGTTTGTGAAATAACTTTTTTCATCAGATTTGACACATTAATGGCATGTTCAGTTGAAAATTTGCATAAGTACATATTGGCGCCTTAAAAAATAAGGTTCATAAAGTTAAGAGATTATAAAGAAAATTTCTTCGCAAAGGAATATAGATCACATTTGCAAATATCTTATTTAAAATATATGAAACTTTAGTAAAATCTTATATTTGAACATAAAATTATATGATGGTTTAATAAAATTGCCAAGAAAATGTTTGTGAAACAACTTTTTTCATCAGGCTTGACACCTTAATGCTAAGATAAGTTGAAAAGTTGCATAACAACATATTGCTGACTTAAAAAATAAAGTTCATATAGTTAAGAGATAAAAAAGAAAATTTGTTCGCAAAGGAATATAGATCACACGCGGGCATGTTAAGGCAATTTCAGTAAGAGGAGATAACTCGTACTGAACCAACTAATATTATGAATATTCATGACGTACGACGTTGTGTCCATGGTTACGACGTAGTGCTGTCCGAAATAGAATTTCTCGATATTAAGATTTTCTTGTTCGTTTTTGAATATGAAAAACTGATCGATCTTCATAAAAAATACATTTTCTTTGAGTTTTCTTGAGAAAATAACAAGATTGTTTTAGCTTTTAATCATTTTCCACCGACATCAGAAAAATGGGCGGAGTTACATTCCATATATGGAAAATCTTCGTCGCGATAATGCTTGCTGCATTTTAATGAATGAACATGGCGGTGAACAGGTGCACTTTCGAAACACAATTTTTTTTAAGGAGGATTCCTGCCTATTTAGATAGGAAAACATCATGGTAAATCAATGGTGAGTAAATAACACCTTTGGAATTGATATTTTAGTAATTTTTACAGCGTGTCATCATGCATGTTTCTATCAAATTATGTTTTTTGACGAGTTGATGTCGAACCACGTGTATTTCAGTGTAAAACAAAGTTCTCATTTTGACCAAATACAAAGTTGATCCAGTACTGATCTGAAGTTTACAAATAAGCCTATAAACGATCTTAACTTTTGAAATGTAAATATCAAAACTCTTGGAACATAGAACTAGCAGGTTTGGACAAAATCTGGTGATCTTAAACACCACGTGTCGTGGTCCACATGGGTGCACATGGAATAATTAATTAAATTTGAGACACAGATTCGATCAGTGGCAGACTGAAAAGTGTTAAGGGGGTTACAACCCCTCTTTCCTAAGGAAATTTTATTATCCTTTGATGGGTACACCCCCCTTAAAAAAATTTTGGATTCACTTTGATGATAAAAGCAAACTCCTAAGAACATATTTAAGTCAGGAGCAGAAAAGATCAGGGGGGGGGCGGGTCAGGCATTCCCTATATCAAATGCTAACGTCTCTTAAAGGGGTTACATTATTTGACAAATTTTTCAATTTAAAGGGTCTACAATTTTGTCCAATTGTCTGGAATAGGGTCCATAAATCAATCAAAAATTGCCTGGAAAGGGGTCAGGTTTTTACCTGCCAGAAAAAAAATGCCGGTCAATTTTCAGACCATTTGAAAAGAGTGTTGATTGCTGAGAGTTTTTTTAAAGGCCTTAGCTATCATTCAATTTTTGTTTACAACTTTATTTGACAATAATCAGATAAGACGCTATAAAGACCAGTAAAGACATGTACATCTTCTCTATGATCCATACCCGTAGCCAGGGGGGGTTCGAGGGGTTCGGACGACCCCCCCCCCTTGGACAAAAAAAAATGATCAAAATATGGAAAAAATAGGTGAAAAATGGGTTAAGCACTATTAAAGTCAGAAAAAATTGGGAAATCGAACCCCCCTCTTCACATTTTCGAACCCCCTGTTGAAAAATTCTGGCTACGGGTATGTGATCTGACAAAATATAATCATTAATGCATTTCAACTTGTTCTACAAATGCACCCATGGATACCCCCTTGCCATTGTTCAAAACTCCCGCATTGTTCCATTGACCATGTTAAAAATATTATAACAAATCAATTTTAGGCATGTTCTGCCAAAACAAAATCTGTTTGTTTATAGCTTTTCATTGTTTGAAAAACTTAAGAGTAGGTAGGTAGGCAAAATTGTTTTATTTAAAAAAAATTATTTGGATAGAGCTTTGGAAGAGGGATTTTCAAAATTGCAACTTTTTATGACATTTTGCTTTAAAATATCATTAAAATTGGCTAGGAAGGGAAAACCTAGACAGATGTACATTTTTGTATGGTCATGTTGGCCTACAGTATATAATAGTACAACATTTACAGTGATAATAAAATATGAATATACACGTACACGTACATTGGTTAATCAGGAAAATTAAGAATCTTGAAAATAATGGGCCAACAATTTAACACAAAAAATTTGCACATATTCATTGATTGAAAGATAAAAAATATGTGTAGGTTTATCTACAAGTACACACACATGTTCAGGTAGGCTTGCTTATAAAACCTCAATAATATTTTGTTTAAATAACTGCATGGGCAGTAAAATAATCATGTACTTTTTATCACAATCTAGCAATAAAATTAAGCAACATTTACCCTTGTTGGCTAGAACTAATTTTGTGCATTTATGCAGAAGAGCTGAAAGTATGTACATGGACATGTCATGTTCAAAAAAGATCTTGGGGCATTTGGAAGAAAAACTTCTCAAAATAAGTAGAATTAAGGCACAAGCAAACCATGCGTAACATAACACATTATTATAACAGAATTAGAATTGCAACTTAATTAACTAATGCATTATATCCATCTGATCTTATCAGTATTTATTTAAAGAATTTATGAAAATAAAAAAATTAGGTTGAAAATTTGTCGGTTCTTCAATGTTCTTGGGGACTTTAGATTTTCAGTGAAGGAAATAATAATATCAAACTGGCTGATTCATCATGTTCATAGGACACTAAGGACTGAATTTAAAAGGTCTAATATTTACTTTTCTGTTTAATTCTACAGGGGCGGATCCAGAAATTTTCGAAAGTGGGTGGGAGGGGGGGTTCCACATACTGGGTTCTGTGGGCCAAAGGGGGGGTTCCAGACCAATTTTGCTGAAAATCTACACAAAAATTTAAAAATTTCGGAGGAAAGTGGGGTTCCGACCCCCAGAACGGGCACCTGGATCCGCCACTGTTCTAATAAACATTTTTACTTGCAATGCTAGTGTTTTGATAATTAATGATATACAATTGTACCAACAGATAAGTTTGGTTAAAAAATGGAGGTTATTTAAACAAAAACAAAAAAACTAAGAGGGGGTTGATGGGTTTATTTCGTTCTCCGTTATTGGCAATTTTTTTTTTCCGTGAATTGTGATTTGTTGAAATATTTTTCCGTGCATGGTGATTGGATGTTGCACGTGAACCGTTCTCAGCAAAGTATTTTGTCCGTGATTCGTTTTAAGTATGCTTTACAGTAATACACTGTCAAACTTTTACCCGTGAACAAAACTTTAGCCATATTTCCATGTTTCATTATTTGCATTTTTTATTCTTCGTGATTCATAATCAGGACTAAGGTTCTCTCTAGTGGAATTGAGCTTTGATCGATTTGATTTTTATTGTGTGTTTAGTTTTTGTGCTTTGCCTAGGAATATTGATAGGGGGATGTTGGGCCTGAAAAACTAGTTTAACCCTGCCACATTATGACATATTATATGTGCCTGTCAAAAGCATGGAAATTAGCATAGAACCACAGCCCACAACCTGTAAAATTTAGTAACTTAGTCTGATCGTATAATTTTAGCAACATTTACAAAATCAGAATTTAATAATTACATAAATTTAAAATCATGGATTCAGCCCTGCATTAAAATCTGAAATCCTAAATTCCATTTCTAGTTCTGATCCACTGTTGGATACACACAGAAAACATGACTACAGGCCTTGAACCGCATGATTCTTCTTCAGAAAAAAAATATTTGTCTGTTTATGGTTTTATTGTTTGAAGGAAAAATACATTAGGGTACAAATGTAGGTAGGTCACTGTCATGTATAGGTAAGTTAATTCATTGAATATCTTTAAAAAAATATATATAGAACGCCATGGGACATACTATAGGATAAGGGACTTTTCGTGATAATTTTCTTAGAATTTAACCTATTAAATGGTCTAGGTAGGGAAAATAAATAAGGGTAGGTAGGGTCAAACCCTTACACAGACATTGATATCCAAGATCAGGAAAAAAGGTCAAAATCATGTCATAGCTTAGACGTACATCAAATTTTTGTAGTACACATGTATCAGAAAACTACATGAACATTGTAATATTTATATTTAAACTTGTCAGTTAATACATGTACATGTAATACATGTACATGTAATACATGTATTTTAAAAAAAAAGGATACAGATACCCTGATTCATCTTGAATTATATTTTAATAAGGCCAAAACAAAATGTGTTTTTCTGGTTTCCTTTACCATCCATGCCATCTTGACCCTAGCATTTTTATTGCCATTTTTGTTGAAGCACTGTTAAACTTAAATTCAAGGAAAATAAAATAATGCCTATCTTTAATACCAGCTAACCTAAACCCTATTTTTTTAGCATGAAACCAGAAACACACATGCCTTTTTGTTTGGCCTAAAAGTCTTGTTGTATTCCTTGAATGATATCCAAGAGCAACAAAGTTTTTTCGTTCACAACTCAATATGATGATGATGCAGAGCACTAACTTCATGACAAGAACATACGTTCAATTATGGAATTTCCATAAAAACATTTGATGAGCAGCTGCATAAATTTACAAGATATGTCGACAAATATACAGTACACTCAGAGAGGATTGATTCTCATACTCTGATTTCAGTGTCCAGTGATTCACTGAGTTTCACAGAGTCAACTCTTAAAATTCTCCAAGTAATTTCTCCCACCTGGGAGAATTTTATTATCTTTTTTCGGAGTATTTTGGAGTTGTTTATTACCTTGTGTATTATAATCATTTTCACCTGACAAGAAAGACAGGAAATAGGTGCTACTTCAAAAGGTTTCCAAGGCAATAAAAAACTCCAAGCTCGGAGTAATTTATGACCCTTTGGAGGAAGTACTCCTAAAACCCTCCTAGATTTTTATGGCTTTTCTTGGAGTTTCCTGGAGTCATTAAAAAATTTCCCTCTGAAATCAGAGTATGAGAATCAATCCTCTCTGAGTGAACTGTACACCCCCCCATTCAACCAAAATGCAGCACTTAAGAATAAGTACATATTAGGAGTGTTTCTTCGGGTGGTCACTCTGCATTTAGAGGTCACAACATTGTTTGTTAACAAAGGTTTTTAAATGAATAATTTGATAGAATTAGTTTTATTTAAATCAAAGTACTTAGGCCAAAACTTAATTCCTAGTTCGTCAGATTTTCCACTTGTTTTAAGATGCCACTGAGAAAAAAAGTAGCTTTATTTTCCTGCTCCATTTGTCTAGAACAAAATATTAGGTTTTAATTTTTTTTCATCACTGTATTTCACAATGTTTCTCTATAGTACATGAAGTCTATTTATTCACAGAACATTTTAAATGGTACATTTTTTTTTCTGAAGAAATGTGTATTTAACAGGATAATTCTTTTAAAAGGCTTGTCCTGCACATGCATTCTCTTCTTCTTGCAACTTTTTAAAAAATATTAAATTTCATCTGCTAGTTAAAAATGAATGTATCCAAAAGTGCTTATTTTTTTTAAAAAGAAACAAGTGCCTGCTTGCATCTTATTTTTTTCATGCATTGTCTGACGAACTATGAATTCTTTTTAGGGTCATGGTCTTTTTTGTTTGATTTTGATAAAAATATTGTGACCTCACATTCAAGGCTTGTGACTTGCTAGATGATCTTCATGTTTTGAAGATGATCTAGGCTGCATTCCCCACCTCCTCAACCCTCAGTCCTTATATATGAAATATTAAAATCAATTTAAAAGTTGATGATAATATTCATTCTTAAAACTTGCATGTACATATACTTTAAATCTTCTTATTGAAACTACTAGTCCTCTTCTTGAAACTACTAGTGTTAAGCCTTGTGCACACAATTTGAATATGTCGCAAGAATTTAGTATACAAAAATACATAAGCATTCTTCGTTATATTGAATACATGTAATTAGCACTTTATCACAAGTTTCAAACCTATAAAATATTTTTTTTCCAAAGATCTCCTCTCTATATATACATGTGTATATAGGTTTTTTATACGACCGCAAGAAATAGCGGATGTATGAGGTTTATGTTGTCGTCTCCATTGTCTGTTAACTTTAGTGTTCCCACAATACGTTAAGTTCTAGTTACCTGATTGCTATGAAATTTGAGGATAATGTTTCCCCTTTAGTTTATTCGTTTAGAAATTAGGGGCCCGAAAGGGGCAAAAAATGTAACCAATGTATTTCTTGTCTGATTTTGAAAAAATAATTGTGTGTTTATTTTTGTTAAATAGTCAATACAGAATGAAGGATGCATTGTTGCAGCCTCCCCTGTTAATGTTCCAAAATAAGGGGCCAAAAATCGAAACTTTTTTATGTCCGATTTCAAAATTTTGTTTGCTTGTCAAGTAGTTAATTTACAAAATTAAGGATTTAATTCGTGACACCCCCTCCCCCTAATTGCTGTTAAGGACCAATAAGGGGCTAAAATGAAAAGTAGCAGATACTCTTAATTAAGGACCAAAATAATAAGTATGCACGTGTCAAATCAATGTCATATTGATTTATGTCGTTGTTTAATACAAATGATACAAGCAACTGAAATTTATTACATGATCACATAATACATGTAATGAGTATTTCATGTTTCAAACTTTTATATAAGGACTGACCATAATGTGTGCAACATGAACATTCACAAATTGTGAACTGTAAACATAAGGCATAACAATAATTATTAGTCTGTCAGTTCATTGTATCTACCCTTACAAAAGTATTTCAGGTTCTAAATGTCTACTATGATTTAATCCTTTTAAAAATTAGACCATATATAACAGCCCTTCCAATTGACCATGTAGCCTCTGGCTTAGCTAATTCAATTGAGTTAACAAAGTCAGAGTGTTACAGGGCTGAAATTGATATCGATAAAAACATTGGTTGTTGGCTCCTTTAATGTTAAATAAATCAGAAAATCCATAAAAATGAGTACAGTATTGCCACACCTTGCATGTGTCACAGTGTTTGAAGTGTAAAGTGCAGAAATTTCCATTAGCCCTACATGTTCTTACATGTCTTAGGTTCATTAGTTAAAGGTGTTTGTCTAAAACTTTCTTATGGTAATTTTTTATCCATGACATGTTTTGTAAAGGGTCTTTTCAAAAAGAAACCAACAACCAATATATTTTATCGCCCTACGTCCTTGAGTCTGTATTCCACCATAAAATCCTGCTAGGCGTCTGTTGCTTGCATGGTCCTGGAATGAAGAAGATTTTATAAAAGGATATGGAGTAAAAGAAGTTTAATTCATTTTTATTTGAAGTTTAATTCATTTTTATTTGAAGTTTAATTCATTTTTATTTAACTTAAACATGTTAAATGTAAAATATTTAATAAAAAAGGAGTCTAAGTTTTATGTATTTAACAATTTTAATTTGCAAACAATATTTGGAAAAGAGAGCTTCTAATGACATTTCATGAACAAAACTTCTAATTATATGATGGTAAATTTGTGTCTTAATATATATAGAAGGTCACTTACATCTCGATTTACTGGATATGATCAAATGCAGATACATGGAACATCAACGCTATGATGCAATGCACTGGCCTAAGACACAAAGTCTTAATCTGCCATCGCCAATACAATACTGCACTGACGTTGTGCATATGATGCAAACATAGATTGGATCATCATGTATTTTATATGGAACATCAACACTATGATACAATGCACTGGCCTAAGACACAAAGTCTTAATCTGCCATTGCCAATGTACTACTGCACTGACGTTATGCATATGATGTTAACATAGGTTGGATCATCATATAATCATTATTCATTCCTAATCCATCTGTTCTGTAGTTGCCTTTCATCTGTTATCCTAAATCAAGATGCAAACATGTATGAATTTAAGCAGTACAAATTGACTTTATTCCCACACCCAACAGGACTACACAATTTAACATTATTATTATCTTTGAAAATGAACAGATTACAACTAAAAAGGTTAAAATAAAAAAAAAATGAAAAACTAGTTCAAAGATTATTACCTGGTCCCGTTTAAGATTTGTAAATAAATTTTCTCCTGCACGTCCATGTTTATCATATATGGCCACAATTAATTTTTTTTTTTAAAGTCATGTATGTTAACAAATGATTTTATCTTATATTATTTTTTCTACACAAAAAAATCCCCAAATCTTGGCATGCAGAATCTAATTTCAGTAATTTGTAAACTAATCTTATCAAAAAGTGATAAACTGTCACGACTGTATGTTATTGAAACTTTGTACAAAAATTGATAGGTTCTAAATACTCTTTTTAGCTCACCTGGACCGAAGGTCCATGTGAGCTATTACCATCACTTGGCGTCCGTCGTCTGTTGTCCGTCGTCTGTTAACAATTTTTCAAAAATCTTCTCCTCTGAAACTACCAAACAGAATTTAATGAAACTTGGTATGAATGATCCTTAGGGTCTCCTGCACCAAACTTGTGTTTTGATTTTTGATCCATTAAAAGACATGGCCACCGTTACTAAAAATAGACTAGGGGGGTCAGACTACTGTTTTTGGCTTATAAATCAAAAAGTATAGGAGATAGAGGAAATCTGAGGCCACACTACTGATTCAGCATCAGAAGCTCTACGAAAGTCTCCATTTTGTCAAAGTTGTCAGATGACCCTTTATAGGGGTAACGGCCCCTTAAAGGTGAAAAATAGCATTTTTTTCATGTTTTTGGCCTACAGAATGAAAACTATTGCAGATAGAGATTAGCTGTTGCTTGCTTAAATGTTCAGCTCATTTAGCTCTACAAAAGTCTCCATAGGGTCGAAGTTGTCAGATGACTCCTTATAGGGGATATGGCCCCTTACAGGTGAAAAATGGTGTTTTTTTGCCTATAGAATGAAAACTATTGCAGGTTGAGAAAAGCTGTTGCTTGCTTAAATGTTCAGCTCATTTAGCTCTACAAAAGTACAGGGTCAACATTAAGACCAGGTGAGCGATTCAGGCTCCTGGGAGCCTCTTGTTATTCATATAGTGTTGTCAGTTTTTGGGTGGAGTGCCTCTGATGAGTCTTAAATGGCCGAAATGCACATCTGGCATAGCAAAACTTATTTCTTTTGATTTCTAAAAAAAATTTAAAATTAATTTAGATTGATATAAATCCTATTTTAAAGTAAGATTTACTATAAATTTAATTTAGTTTATATTAATATGTGGCCATAATAATGATGATGATGTTGTCTTTTTCTTTATTTGTTGTCCTCAGTCTTCTTGGTAGTAGTAAAATTTCCATGAATCCATAAGTTTCTCTGCCAATCGTTTGTTTTGATGATGTTTTTTGTTGTTTGGAGAATGTTTTAATCTTTCAATCTCTTCGCTGTGCTTTTTAAGGACTCTGGTTTGAATAACAGCAAAACATCTTTCTTTTTCAGATTGAAAGGAGCGAGCAGATGGGCATCTATCAAACTTCTCTTTTGCCTTTATGAAAGATGACAGCTCTGATGTATCTCCAAGAAGAAGCTCTAATTTTTCCAGTTCCGTTAGTCTGTGTTGCATTTCTAACAATGGTAAAATTGGTAAATTAATTTGTTTGATGATTTATGTAACTAATCAAAATGGTCACTTTTCGACTCGAGGGCAAAAATAGTCACTGGCCCTTAAAAGTCTTTTTCAATCGTCATTAACATGTTTATAAGATTTGAAATAATGATAAAAAAATTAAATGTTAAGAATAAATATATTCAATTTAAACTTATTTGATATAGAGATTGATTTAAATTGTGTTACCACTTGCATATTTGCTTTTTATTGCAAGATTTATAATACATTGTATACCTTTTGTAGATGATCTCTGTTTCTTTTTTGCAGGTTGGTTTGATGTTGGAACCAAACTTCTGTCCTGGAACAATCGCTTTCTTACACTTGTTTTCAATGGAGATTGAGAATACATCTTTTTGTTTTGGTTGCCTGAAAATTCAGTATTGACATAGTAAGCATGGTAAGTGCATTGTGTATTCATTTTGTATATGTTAAGTCATGTACAAACTGAAATATTTTATTTAAGCACTGAACATGTAGATTACCTTACTTTAACTTGTTTTAAACATTTACACTTCTTTCATTCTAACCTTATTTGGTATTGAATGTCATTATATATTAACTTTTTTTTCATGACACAACATTACATGTACCATTGGCAGTAGGATTCCTTCTCAGATCTAGTTTGTCCAAAGGTTGATGTCCTGAAATAGAATTAATTTATTATAGTCCTTCAGTAAAATGAAAATGAAATTTATAGTACTTATGAAATAGTTCTGTTTTCATAATAGTTAAATGCTAATAAACCTTTTTAAATACTAAATGAAGTCATTGAATACGTTACTTTTGCATTTTCTTTTTTCTTAATTCTTAGAGAGCTTTTATACCTCTGTTGGGTTGGTCCTTTTCTTCTGTAATATTAAAATATTTTATGCATTAAAAACAAAGTTGAAGAATCACCCTACGAGTATCGATCTGTCATTCTTAAAATTTTGAGACATGATGAACTTTAATAAATGTTTTGTTTATTTAAAGTTTAATTGCCATTATTGGGAAGGGGAAATTATGTCAAAATCAGATAGGCATAAATGAATGCTTTCCTTAGCTCAACTTTGATCACACCATCTGGCCAACCCACAAAGGGAAACTTCTCTTGCAAAAATGAAAATAAAAAAATCGGAATCGGAATTCTGGATGACTTTTTGAAAAGGGCTATACTTCAGTTGATACATGTATATTTAATACCTTCAGTAGGGTCTTCATTCTGCATTCCTCCTCTTGGATGGTCTCTGTTGTCCTCTTCTTCTGTTGCTATATAAAACGATAATAATAAAAAGATGATAATAATTAGTACTATAATGTATTCATTCCTTATGGTTTTTTTGCTGGCAAGATAAAAAATATTTGGCAAAATTAATTTAAAAAACTTCATCATAGCAACCAGGATGGATAATCATTATCACAAAATCATCAAGCTAATTATTTGACTTGAAAATGAACAAAGACTGAATTAAAATATATTTTTATACCTCCCATGGGCTCTATATTCTCAATGGCATTTGTGTCTCTTGGTCTGTCACTGTTGTTCTCCTCCTCTGTTGCTTTATAATTATTAAATAACAGGATTTGTTTTAAAAGGTAAACATGAAAACCATTTTTATTCTTTTCATATACATATGTCTTGATTAACATGAAGGGGGCCCATCAAAAAATAACATGAGCACATTAGGAATTTCTGCTACAGGCAATGAAAGCTTTTTTTGTGAGATAAAAACCTACACTGACAATATTTTAATTGTGAAAACATTTGTTATGCCTTAAAATAAAATTTGCTGACATTACTATAACTGATTTATATAGATTATTACACAGGGTTTTCCATATCAAGTCTCATATCATTCCGAGACTCCCATATTTAGGTCAAGGCGTAAGCCGAGACCAAATATGGGTCGAGGAATGATATAGGACATGATATGAAAAACCCTGTGTCAATCTTGTTATCATACATTTTCAGCAAACAAATAAAGATACAAATATACTATTTATTTACTGTGACGTCAAATTTTAAAGTGAGGCTAAAGACCTTGATATGGCATATTAGCCCACTTTTGTGCACGCCATGTCTTGATATGGCCATATTTGCTCATTTTTGTGCACGCAATGGTTTGATATGGCAAAAAAAGTCCCTGGTCTAGATATGGCTTGTAAGTTTCCATCTGTTTCACACGGACAAATTTAAAGGTATCAAAGCTAAATGTATGATAAAATTAAATAAAACATACCTTTATTTGGGGCTGTATTCAGTTTTTTATCCTCTTCGTCTGGTTGGTCATTGCTTTCCTCTGGTTGGTCATAGCTTTCCTCTTCTTCTGGTTCTAAAACATTTAACCAAAATATATAAATTGTAGCAACATAAGCCCAAGGAATCAGTATCATGATTACTACTACTACTACTTTATAGTAATACTACACAGGCAATTTTGGTTAATGTTAATTTAACGTTAAAAATTAACGTTTAAGTAGTGTTAATCGAGCTTCAATTGTTAATTTCATGTAAAAGTTTAACATTTGATGTCACATAATTCAACAGGAAAATTAAAGTTAAAAAGTTTAACACTAAATTAGTGTTTATTTTTAACACTATATTAATATTAAAAATTTTAACGTTAATTTAATGTTAAATTAGTGTTACATTAACGTTAATAATTAATGTTAATCGAGCTTAATGTTAATTTAACGTTAAGACAAATTGCCTGTGTAATAGATCAATGAATTGAAGTGTCTCTCTGTCGATCAATAAGCTTTTTTTTTCGGTGAACACTACAACTTAAAAAAAATAGTAATAGTACAAGTATGAAATTTTGTGCATTTTGTATACATAAAGCATAGAAATGTGGTGCGTATGAGTGTTATGTCCATCCACTTTTTACAAATCTGAAATTCTGTAACATATTTAATATTTGGCCAGATTTTTCATGGGTATAAAATGGTGAATGTAGGTTGGCCAGGAGAGAATTTTTTTGTAACAGCTTTCTTATCAATTACTTATCACAGCCTATTGATATTAGTATACACATCAGGGTGGGGTCCCATAAAATGAGATTTGATTTCAAGTCTGACGCTCACGTACTTCCTGAAATCTGGTCATTTTTTACTTTGACAAGTTTGTAACTAATTTTGTGGATACATTTCTTATACTGAAAACTCATCAGAGATGCTCATGGCTGAAAAGATTGTATACATTATATACGCAAATAAGTTTTTAACTTACCATTAGTCTTGACTATAACAGAAAATCCTGTGTTGATAACTCTGGAAAGTTTG
Organism: Arcuatula senhousia; assembly: GCA_963971305.1. Classification (NCBI taxonomy): domain Eukaryota; kingdom Metazoa; phylum Mollusca; class Bivalvia; order Mytilida; family Mytilidae; genus Arcuatula; species Arcuatula senhousia. The sequence continues at coordinate 28,560,270 of OZ020314.1, read as the reverse complement.
CCTTTGCTGTACAATTTGATTTTCTTTAATGGAAGTAGGATTTTTTTAGACTCTAGCTGTTCAATGCAATGTTTCCACATGTCTTCTAAGTATGATTTCTCTTCTTGCAGGGAGTGGGATCTGAAATGATGTAGTGATGGATTGCAGCCTTCTTCAACTTCGTCTTCTGGGCCATCAAAAAATCGGATGTTACCTTCGCCATCTCTGCACCACCAGATATGTTCTCCGTCTATCAGAAAGTCCGCAATTCTCTCACAGTGTGCCTCCCAAAGGCTATATCTTGAAACAAATGATTCCGGAATGTTGGTACCATACATCAAAGGCAACAGATTAGCCTGCTTACTAATGACATTCTCTTGTCGATCAAATGATTCAGCTCGTTCTAGTTTTTTCTCTTTGGCCATGTACCGTAACATACAATCATCAACTACTCGTGGTGCATGTCTGTTGCTTGTACGTTCAGCTAGCAATCTCAAACTACCGAATGTTCGTTCTTCATCTTCAGGGATAAGTGATCGGAGACAGAATCTTCTATACATTTCAGGAAAGTGTACAACTAAGCTGTGGAAGTGTGAACCGTAGAATTTTCCGCTTGTCAATTTAGCTGGATTACCAATGTAGTGAATAACCAGGAGTCCAAAGAGAAAGCACTGGTTATACATCCGTAGTACATTTTTTGGAGACCTTGTGTGATATGGACTGTAGCAAAGATGAATAATGTTAACAAGAGCATAACACATATACTTGATATCTGCATTCACAAGACCTTCATCATATTTTGTCTGTGTGAAAAGTGCTAACTTGATGGCATATAGTCTAGCATCACTTCCTTTGATCTGGTTTTTCTCTCCAATCAACAAAGAACAAAATTTGGAGTATTCTCTCTTTGCTTCATCATTGTCAAGGTGATAAGGAAGTTCAGTCAAAAGATTCTGGACTACATTTGTAATGTCGTGTAGAGGCTCACAGCTGCTGATTTCGTAGTTTGGTAGGTAGTCATTGGATAATGTGGTACACAGCAAGGCAGGGGGTCGAACAATACCATGTAGAGTTTCAACAAGATGTTTTTGTAGATCCTTCTTTTTATCGTCATCTTCAAATTCTATTCCTCTGCAATTGAGCTCACTGATAATTTCTTCCTTCTTAAGATTTCCAAAAACATTGATATTCTTTTTGTGATCAAATTTTTTCCAGATGTCTCCTGCCTTAAAGATCTGAAGGCGCTCTTCTATGCTAAGTTGATTTTGATGAAAGCATGATGTCAAATTCTTATGTTGATCAACATGAACTCCACAAATACATCTATAGTTGCCACCTCTCTGTTGGCCAGCTTCAAATTGTCTTGCTGGGTTGTCTCCTGTAAATATTCTAATGATGTCTTTAATTTCAATTCCATTGGTAGTTTTAGATGGTGTTTCTATTGAGTTGAGATCTTCAATCCTTGTCTCTGTATACGACATTTGTTCCAAGTCCGAGCTCTTAGACTGTCCAAATACATACATCTTTGGGGTTTCCACAATTGATTGAATGTTAATTTCTTTACTGTCTGGATGAAGTTTCTTGTATTCTTCATTTGTCAAGTAGATGTTGTCGTCATATAGGCAAGAAATCATGATACAAAAGTATGTCCTGTTCAATATGTCTGAATGGTCATGCCAAATCTTCAAGTGTCGTGTAATGTTTTGATTCTCTCTAAATAGTCCTAGATCTTCTTGTTCCTTATTCATCGTCTCGATTATCTTTTCCAGGGGTATCTTTCTTCCATAAACGGTCACCTCCTTTACTTCCATTTTACCGTTTTCATCTATTTGACTGCTTTGGATGACTTTTGGTGCAATTTTTTCACCTATGTACAAGTTGCCACTGTTGATCTTGCTCTTGATGATCTCCTTTAGTCGAGTTACAGGTCTTGAAGTTGGGATAGAAAGCCTTTTAACAAGTTTGTGCTTTGATCTTCGTACACGGCTAAGATAGTCTCTGCCACTCACTCGTCGGTTCTTGTTAAACTTGAAGACATCTACATTGTTTTGTCTGGCAAAATGAAATAGTACTTGGCCTGCATTTCCGGGTCTGGTTCCATTCTTGGTTTTAACATCGAATTGTTTGGCCAATGCTGTCCAGCTTACAGGTTTTTCAGTTGATAGAGTCTTTATGTGGTCTAGGAATTTAGCCTTGTCAAAAGTATAATTTGAAAGTTTTCCAATATTGATCTTCGGTTTTCTCTCTTTATTCTGTTCCTTTTCATATCTGTGTTCTAAATTTTGCCGTGCTTTTGATTTTGATATGAAAAATGTGTCCAGTCTCTCTTTGTTGTATTGGGCCAATGATTTCGAAGAAGATAGAAAATCTGTAACGTCATCGTCATTTTCTTGTAAAACTTGGTTCATTCTGTCTCGGTTCTCTCTTAGTATCTCAACATGAGCCTGGTGTTTCTCCTGTGATGTCTGTTTTTCTATCAATTTATACTTCTGGCATGCTGCGTCTTTAAGGTTGGTTTTTAATTTCTTCTCTACAACAGGCTCAAGAGCTGTCAAAATATTTTTCAGATTCTTGTTGAGATCATTGCTTTCAGCACATTTCTCAATTAGTTGGGTTGATAACTCTGTGATTTCCGTTGATTTTTCAGATGCTGATTGGTGTAACCCGGCATATCCTATACTATTTTCACATGGGTTACAATTGGTCAATTGGTGGGTATTTCTGAAATAATTTGGTAGTTTGTCCCAATTTTGTAGACAGTAATGTTGAAGGAACATGGTCTTCTCTCCTTCCTTGTTGTTGTTGTGCCAGTATTTTGAGTTGGTGAGGTATTTCTGGATCCGGGGTAGTTGGTACTTGAATTTGTCGAAAGGGATTTGCATCTTGGGGTATTTCTCCATGAAGGTTTCATAAAGTAAGTGTCTGGTCTTTGAGGACAAGTCCTGCTGACTTGACACTGGAACTTCATTGTCCTTGTATTTTGTATTCCACCATTGAATAGTGGAAAGATCCTTGGTAGATCTTGCTATTATCACTTTTGCATAATGACATAAATTCATTTTGGGGTTGCTTGAAATCAAACAAACCTACTGTGATAGTTGAAGATCTTTGAGATAATTCTCTTTTTTCAGGATTCTTTGAATAATTGGTAGATAACTTTGTGTCAGTTTAGGTTTCCCTCCAAAAAAATTCTGGAAGATTCTGAGTTTCCTGTTTGCTTTGAGGTTAAAATTTTACATTTTTTCTGTGTTAAAAGTGTAAATTGATATAATTTGCAAATGTTTATAACTGTTTTTTATTATAGTAAGAAATAAATATTAAAATATTCCATAGAGTATCTGTTATAGTGCCATATATGGATTAAGAATTTTGAGGCTATGTTTGAGGCCTTGGAAGGGTTGTACACATTCCTACATAATTGACAGTTCTCTAGCTAACCTGTTCTTTATCATAGGAAATTAAAAAAAAGAGGCACCAATTTCATGTTACCTATATATATATTTTCAACATGCATTAACTGAGTTGAGGAAAAGCTAATCAATTTCTTATTAGCTTAGTGTTGTATAATGATTTTAATTAATGCATGTTTTCAGAAAACCTGGTTCAACTGCATATTATTACACCAATTATGATTATGAACTGTAGTCTGAGGTCTCATTTTCATAAAACATTTTAAGAGTTCTGCATAATTGGTGCGGTTTTCCATGAACAAAGCTTTCTTTACTGGTAATTTAAAAGCTGTTTTGAGTGCTGTTTTTGTTTTGAAATTTTGCAGTTTCCATTTTTAAGGCTTTGTAGTATAAATGAAATACTCAAAGACAATGACATGTATGACAATAAAACTAAACCTTATACCATGTAAATCGTAATTATGGAATGTGTTGCAAGGTTCCCCTCCCCCTTTTAACAGATTAAGAAAAAAAATAATGTATGTGTCAGGAGTTAACAATAATAAATGTATATGCTTGGAATATTGAATATATATTTGAAAGACACTGCTTACACAATTTTCTGAGATTCACACATACAGAATCTTCAATCACAACATTGAAAACAACAGTTGACAATCTCCTTTTAGGTGCCTCAAAACTGAGCTCAAAGTGAAGGAAATTACTGTTCTAATGAAAGAGATATGTGATTTAGGACTTTGAAAAAAAACAACATGAATATTTTTATTAAAAACAAACAATTTATTCAGTCCAACAAGATTCGTTTAGTGATCACAGAACGCATTTTGGTGAAATGAAATTACGTTCAAAAACAAGCGCCATTTAACTTGCCACGTAATCCGGAAACCGGGTGTGTACCAAGTCCGGTCCGGAAACTATAGATCATGAGAACGTTTTATTATGCAAATTTCAATGTCGGCAAGTAGCGAGAATTCATCTTTTACATAATAAAATCAGATGGCGCAAGTTGAAGATGAACACCAAATGTCATGAAACTTCACACGTAGCTTATTAAGATGATGTAGATAATGGATATTGCTGCTACTAGAGTATACGGTTACAATAACAATGTTAAAATAAGCTTGTTTATATTAAGAGTCGAAGGAGAAACTGGAATATTGGTATAAATTGTGCTGTACTTTTTTGCATCTACACATGAAAAATTAGTAGCAGCTGTTTTCAGGTTCATATTAAATCCCGGCATGAACCTATAAAAGTTTAAACAAGAAAATGTTTGATCTACAGGTTGCGCCAGGCGATTTTCTAGAAATCTGTGTTGTGCTATTTATAGGTCACGTGACTTTGATTGAAGAAATGAAAGTAAACATGAAAAAATGAAAAATCGTAAATTGAACACTTCTTCTTTCCATAGAACCCATATTCGGGACTATAGGTGCTGATTCAAATGCGCATTGTTAATTTTAGAATATTTTCCATTTTAAATAAATAAAAATCGAAGAATGTCTGTGACAGCCTTAACATGCCCGCGCATTTGCAAATTTCTTATATAAAATATATAAAACTTAGTACAATCTTATATTTTAGCTTAAAATTATATGACGGTTGAATAAAGTTGACATGAAATTAATTGCGAAACAACTATTTTTATCAGATTTGACACATAAATGCTATAATCTTTTGAAAACTTGAATAACTTCATATCTTTCACTTGAAAAATAAGGTTATTTAACCATTTTTAAGAGATTTTGAAGAAAATTTATTTCCATTATAGAAATGTTAAGACCAAACATTTCTTATGCAAGCTACAAATGTATGAGAAATTAAAAATCTGATGTTTGAGCTTAATATTATATATAGTTTTAAAACAATCATAAAAAAATGTTTTCAAAATAACTTTCTGACAAGATTTTAAATGATTTATTTCAAAATAAAATATATTTGACATCAAAAATCGTATGAATTTTCGCATTTTAAAACAGAAATGTGTTATGTCTTAATTTACATTAAAGTTTGACTTTAATATTTATTAAAGCGCAATTTGGCTGTGCTTTGTAATATTCTATTTTTTATTATTAATATAAAACTTGTCAAATATCCCGCTCTTACATTTATTTATATAGATTTCTATTTTATTCAAAGGTTTTATGCATTCGATCTAGGAGTCACGTGATACAATAAGCGAAACGAACTTAAAAATTCCGTATTTTAGATTGAATTGACGCGTGACAGATTGGTAAATTGCATCATGGGATGCATTTGACGGATTGGTGACTGATCGATGACGGATTGGTGACTGATTGATGACGGATCGGTGAATGATTGAGACCGGATCGATGACTGATTGGTGACTGATTGATGACGCGTGACGGATCGCAAAAACTGTTGCATTGATCGGTTCAAGTACTGTAGTACAAAAACGTACAATTAGGGTTAGGGGTTAGCATATTATGATACACTAAGGGTTAGGGTTAGTATAAAACACACAACTAGGGTTAGGGGTTAACATATTAAGATACACATAGGGTTAGGGTTAGTACAAAATCATACAATTATGGTTTGGGTCGATGAGAACTAAAAAAAGGGGATAGGGGTTGGTACAAAGAAATCAAGTTTAGGTCAAGGATAGTACAAAAACGTATAATTAGGGTTAGGGGTTAGCATATTATGATACACTTAGGGTAAGGGTTAGTATAAAATCATACAATTAGGGTTAGATTCGATGAAAACACAAAATAAGTGGTAGGGGTTAATACAAAGAATTACAGTTTAGGTAAAGGATAGTAAAAAAACGTACAATTAGGGTCAGGGTTAGTGTAAAACATATAATTAGGGTTAGGTATAGTATAAAACACTCAATTAGGGTTAGGGGTTAGCATATTTAGATACACTTAGGGTAAGGGTTAGTACAAAATCGATGAAAACACAAAATAAGGGGTAGGGGTTAGTACAAAACATGCATTTATGATAAGGGTTAGTACAAAAACGTACAATTAGGGTTAGGGTTAGTGTAAAACATATAATTACGGTTAGGGTAAGTATAAAACACACAACTAGGGTTAGGGGTTAGCATTTTAAGATACACTTAGGGTTAGGGTTGGTACAAAATCATAAAATTAGGGTTAGGGTCGATGAAAACACAAAATTAATGGTAGGGGTTACTACAAAAAATGCATTTATGATAAGGGTTTGTACAAAACGTACAATTAGGGTTAGGGTTAGTGTTAAACTTATAATTAGGGATAGGGATAGTATAAAACACACAACTAAGGTTAGGGGTTAGCATTAGGGTTAGGTTTAGTATAAAACACACAATTAGGGTTAGGGGTTAGCACATTATGGTACACATAAGGTTAGGGTTAGTACAAAATCATAAAATTATGGTTTGGGTCGATGAAAACAAAAAAAAAGGGGATACGGGTTAGTAAAAAGATATACAGTTTAGGTCAAGGATAGTACAAAAACGTACAATTAGGGTTAGCACCTTAATGCTAAGATAAGTTGAAAAGTTGCATAACAACATATTGCTGACTTAAAAAATAAAGTTCATATAGTTAAGAGATAAAAAAGAAAATTTGTTCGCAAAGGAATATAGATCACATTTGCAAATTTCTTATATAAAATATATAAAACTTAGTAAAATCTTATATTTTAGCTTAAAATTATATGACGGTTGAATAAAGTTGACATGAAATTAATTGCGAAACAACTATTTTCATCAGATTTGACACATAAATGCTATAATTTGTTGAAAACTTGAATAACTTCATATCTTTCACTTGAAAAATAAGGTTATTTAACCATTTTTAAGAGATTTTGAAGAAAATTTATTTCCATTATAGAAATGTTAAGACCAAACATTTCTTATGCAAGCTACAAATGTATGAGAAATTAAAAATCTGATGTTTGAGCTTAATATTATATATAGTTTTAAAACAATCATAAAAAAATGTTTTCAAAATAACTTTCTGACAAGATTTTAAATGATTTATTTCAAAATATAATATATTTGACATCAAAAATCGTATGAATTTTCGCATTTTAAAACAGAAATGTGTTATGTCTTAATTTACATTAAAGTTTGACTTTAATATTTATTAAAGCGCAATTTGGCTGTGCTTTGTAATATTCTATTTTTTATTATTAATATAAAACTTGTCAAATATCCCGCTCTTACATTTATTTATATAGATTTCTATTTTATTCAAAGGTTTTATGCATTCGATCTAGGAGTCACGTGATACAATAAGCGAAACGAACTTAAAAATTCCGTATTTTAGATTGAATTGACGCGTGACAGATTGGTAAATTGCATCATGGGATGCATTTGACGGATAGGATCGGACGGATTGGTGACTGATCGATGACGGATTGGTGACTGATTGATGACGGATCGGTGAATGATTGAGACCGGATCGATGACTGATTGGTGACTGATTGATGACGCGTGACGGATCGCAAAAACTGTTGCATTGATCGGTTCAAGTACTGTAGTACAAAAACGTACAATTAGGGTTAGGGGTTAGCATATTATGATACACTAAGGGTTAGGGTTAGTATAAAACACAAAACTAGGGTTAGGGGTTCACATATTAAGATACACATAGGGTTAGGGTTAGTACAAAATCATACAATTATGGTTTGGGTCGATGAGAACTAAAAAAAGGGGATAGGGGTTGGTACAAAGAAATCAAGTTTAGGTCAAGGATAGTACAAAAACGTATAATTAGGGTAAGGGGTTAGCATATTATGATACACTTAGGGTAAGGGTTAGTATAAAATCATACAATTAGGGTTAGGTTCGATGAAAACACAAAATAAGTGGTAGGGGTTAATACAAAGAATTACAGTTTAGGTAAAGGATAGTAAAAAAACGTACAATTAGGGTCAGGGTTAGTGTAAAACATATAATTAGGGTTAGGTATAGTATAAAACACTCAATTAGGGTTAGGGGTTAGCATATTTAGATACACTTAGGGTAAGGGTACAAAATCGATGAAAACACAAAATAAGGGGTAGGGGTTAGTACAAAACATGCATACAAAAACGTACAATTAGGGTTAGGGTTAGTGTAAAACATATAATTACGGTTAGGGTAAGAATAAAACACACAACTAGGGTTAGGGGTTAGCATTTTAAGATACACTTAGGGTTAGGGTTGGTACAAAATCATAAAATTAGGGTTAGGGTCGATGAAAACACAAAATTAATGGTAGGGGTTACTACAAAAAATGCATTTATGATAAGGGTTTGTACAAAACGTACAATTAGGGTTAGGGTTAGTGTTAAACTTATAATTAGGGATAGGGATAGTATAAAACACACAACTAAGGTTAGTGGTTAGCATTAGGGTTAGGTTTAGTATAAAACACACAATTAGGGTTAGGGGTTAGCACATTATGGTACACATAAGGTTAGGGTTAGTACAAAATCATAAAATTATGGTTTGGGTCGATAAAAACTAAAAAAAAGGGATACGGGTTAGTAAAAAGATATACAGTTTAGGTCAAGGATAGTACAAAAACGTACAATTAGGGTTAGGGTCGATGAAAGCACAAAAAAGGGGTAGGGGTTAGTACAAAAAATGCATTTATGATAAGGATTAGTACAAAAACGCACAATTAGGATTAGGGTTAGTGTAAAACATATAATTACGGTTAGAGTAAGTATCAAACACACAACTAGGGGAAGGGGTTGGCATATTAAGATACACTAAGGGTTAGGGTTAGTACAAAATCATACAATTAGGGTTAGGGTCGATGAAAACACAAAATAAGGGGAAGGGGTTAGTACAAAAAAATGCATTTATGATAAGGGTTAGTACCAAAAAGGTACAATTAGGGTTAGGGTTATTGGTAAACATATAATTACGGTTAGGGTTAGTATCGAACACACAACTAGGGTAAGGGGTTAGCATATTATAATACACTTACGGTTAGATTGGTATAAAATTATAAAATTAGGGTTAGGGTCGATGAAAACACAAAATAAGGGGTAGGGTTACTACAAAAAATGCATTTATGATAAGGTTTTGAATAAAAACGTACAATTAGGGTTAGGGTTAGTGTAAAACATATAATTAGGGTTAGGGTTAGTATAAAACACACAACTAGGCTTAGGGGTTAGCATATTAAGATACACTTAGGGTTGGGGCTGTTACAAAATCATACAATTAGGGTTAGGGTCGATGAAAACACAAAAATAAGGGGTAGGGGTTAGTAAAAAGAGATACAATGCAGGTAAAGGTTACTACATAAACGTACAATTAGGGTAGGGTTAGTGTACAACAGATAATTAGGGTAAGGTTTAGTATAAAACACACAATTAGGGTTAAGGGTTAGCATATTATGATGCACATAGGGCTAGGGTTAGTACAAAATAATACAATCATGGTTTGGGTCGATGAAAACTAAAAAAAAAGGGAAGGGGTTAGTACAAAGATATACAGTTTAGTTCAAGGATAGTACATAAACGTACAATTAGGGTTAGGGTTAATGTAAAACACATAATTAGGGTAGGTTTAGTATAAAACACACAATTTGGGTTAGGGATTACCATATTAGGATACACTTAAGGTTAGGGTTCAAATAAAATCATACAATTAGGGTTAGGGTCTACCAAAACACAAAATGAGTGGTAGGGGTTAGTACAAAAAATGCATTTATGATAAGGGTAAGTACAAAAACGCACAATTAGGTTTAGGGTTAGTGTAAAACATATAATTAGGGTTAAGGTTAGTATCAAACACATAACTAGGGTTAGGGGTAAGCATATTAAGATACACTTAGGGTTAGGGCAAGTACAAAATCATACAATTAGTGTAAAGGTCGATGAAAATGCATAAATAAGGGGTAGGGGAAAGTAAAAAGAGATACAGTTTAGGTCAAGGATAGTACAAAAACGTACAATAAGGGTTAGGGGTTAGCATATTATGATACATTTAGGGTTAGTGTTAGTATAAAACACACAACTAGGGTTAGGGGTTAGCATATTAAGATACACATAGGGTTAGGGTTAGTACAAAATCATAATATTATGGTTTGGGTCGATGAGAACTAAAAAAGGGGGTAGGGGTTAGTACAAAGAGATACAGTTTAGGTCAAGGAAAGTACAAAAACGTACAATTAGGGTTGGGGGTTCGCATATTATGATACACTTATGGTTAGGGTTAGTATAAAATCATACAATTAGGGTTTGGTTCGATGAAAACACAAAATAATTGGTAGGTAAAGGATGGTAAAAAAACGTAAAATTAGGGTTAGGGTTAGTGTAAAACATATAATTAGTGTAAGGCATAGTATAAAACACTCAATTAGGGTAAGGGGTTAGTACAAAGAGATACAGTTTAGGTCAAGGAAAGTACAAAAACGTACAATTAGGGTTAGGGTTTAGCATATTTAGATACACTTAGGGTAAGGGTTAGTACAAAATCGATGAAAACACAAAATAAGGGGTAGGGGTTAGTACAAAAAATGCATTTATGATCAGGGTTAATACAAAAACGTACAATTAGGGTTAGGGTTAGTTTAAAACATATAATTACGGTTAGGGTTAGTATCAAACACACAACTAGGGTTAGGGGTTAGCATATTATGATACATTTAGGGTTAGTGTTAGTATAAAACACACAACTAGGGTTAGGGGTTAGCATATTAAGATACACATAGGGTTAGGGTTAGTACAAAATCATAATATTATGGTTTGGGTCGATGAGAACTAAAAAAGGGGGTAGGGGTTAGTACAAAGAGATACAGTTTAGGTCAAGGAAAGTACAAAAACGTACAATTAGGGTTGGGGTTTCGCATATTATGATACACTTATGGTTAGGGTTAGTATAAAATCATACAATTAGGGTTTGGTTCGATGAAAACACAAAATAATTGGTAGGTAAAGGATGGTAAAAAACGTAAAATTAGGGTTAGGGTTAGTGTAAAACATATAATTAGTGTAAGGCTTAGTATAAAACACTCAATTAGGGTAAGGAGTTAGTACAAAGAGATACAGTTTAGGTCAAGGAAAGTACAAAAACGTACAATTAGGGTTAGGGTTTAGCATATTTAGATACACTTAAGGTAAGGGTTAGTACAAAATCGATGAAAACACAAAATAAGGGGTAGGGGTTAGTACAAAAAATGCATTTATGATCAGGGTTAATACAAAAACGTACAATTAGGGTTAGGGTTAGTTTAAAACATATAATTACGGTTAGGGTTAGTATCAAACACACAACTAGGGTAAGCATATTTAGATACACTTAGGGTTAGGGTTGGTACAAAATCATAAAATTAGGGTTAGGGTCGATGAAAACACAAAATTAGTGGTAGGGGTTACTACAAAAAATGCATTTATGATAAGGGTTTGTACAAAAACGTACAATTAGGGTTAGGGTTAGTGTTAAACTAATAATTAGGGATAGGGTTAGTATAAAACACACAACTAGGGTTAGGGGTTAGCAAGAGGGTTAGGTTTAGTATAAAACACACACTTAGGGTAAGGGGTTAGCATATTATGATACACATAAGGTAAGGGTTAATACAAAATCATCAAATTATGGTTTGGGTCGATGAAAACTAAAAAGAAGGGGATACGGGTTAGTACAAAGATATACAGTTTAGGGCAAGGATAGTACAAAAACGTACAATTAGGGTTAGGGTCGATGAAAACACACAAAAGGGGTAGGGGATAGTACACAAAATGCATTTATGATAAGGATTAGTACAAAAACACACAATTAGGGTAAGGGTTAGGGTAAAACATATAATAAGGGTTAGGGTTAGTATCAAGCACACAACTAGGGATAGGGGTTAGCATATTAAGATACACTTAGGGTAAGGGTTAGTACAATTTCACACAATTAGGGTTAGGGTCGATAAAAATACAAAATAAGTGGTAGGGGTTACTACAAAAAATGCATTTATGAAAAGGGTTTGTACAAAAACGTACAATTAGGTTTAGGGTTGGTGTAAAACATCTTATTAGGGTTAGGTTTAGTATAAAACACACCTATAGGGTTTGGGGTTAGCATATTAAGATACACTTAGGTAAGGGTTAGTACAAAATCGATGAAAACACAAAATAAGAGGTAGGGGTTTGTTCAAAAGATACATTTATCATACGGGTTAGTACAAAAAACGTACAATTTGGGTTAGGGTTAGTGTAAAACATATAATTCAGTAAGAGTTAGTATCAAACACACAACTAGGGTTAGGGGTTAGCATATTAAGATACACTTGGGTAAGGGTTAGTACAAAATCATACAATTAGGGTAAGGGTCGATGAAAACAAAAAAAATAAGGGGTAGGGGTTAGTAGAAAGAGATAAAGTTCAGGTAAAGGTTAGTACAAAAATATACAATTATGGTTAGGGTTAGGGTAAAACATACAATAAGCGTTAGGTTAGATGAAAACACAAAATAAGTGGTAGGGGTTAGTACAAAGAATTACACTTTAGGTAAAGGGTAGTAAAAAAACGTACAATTAGGGTTAAGGTTAGTGTGAAACATATAATTAGGGTTACGGTCAGCATCAAACACACAACTAGGGTTAGTACAAAATCATACAATTATGGTAAGGGTCGATGAAAACACAAAAAGGGGTAAGGGTTAGTAGAAATAGATACAGCTCAGGTAAAGGTAAGTACATAAATGTACAATAATGGTTAAGGTTAGGGTAAAACATTTAATTAGGGTTAGGTTTAGTATAAAACACACAATTAAGATACACTTAGGGGTAGGGTTAGTACAAAATCATACAATTATGGTTTGGGTCGATGAAAACACAAAAAATAGTAGGATTAGTACAAAGAGATACAGTTTAGGTAAAGGATAGTAAAAAAATAACGTACAATTAGGGTAAGGGTTAGTGTAAAACATATAATTAGGGAAGGTTAAGTATAAAACACTCAATTAGGGTTAGAGGTTAGCATATTAAGATACACTTAGGGATAGGGTTAGTACAAAATCATATAATTTTGGATGGGTCGATAAAAACAGAAAAAAGGGGTATGGGTTAGTATAAACAGATACATTTCAGGTAAAGGATAGTACAAAAAACGTACAATTAAGGTTAAGGTTAGTGTAAAACATATAATTAGTGCTAGGTTTAGTATAAAACACTCAATTTAGGTTAGGGGTTAGCATATTAAGATACACTTAGGGATAGGGTTAGTACAAAATCATACAATTTTGAATTGGGGCGATGAAAACACAAAAAAGGGGTAGGGGTTAGTACCAAAAGATACCGTTCAGGTAAAGGATAGTACAAAAACGACAATTGGGGTGAGGGTTAGTGTAAAACATATAATGAGGGTTAGGTTAAGTACAAAACACTCAATTAGAGTTAGAGGTTAGCATATTAAGATACAGTTAGGGTTAGGGTTAGTACAAAATCATACAATTAGGGTTAGTGTCAAAATAAGGGGTAGGGGTTAGTACAAAAAAATGCATTTATGAAAAGGGTTGGTACAAAAACGTACAATTAGGGTTAGGGTTAGTGTAAAATTTATAATTACAGTTAGGGTTAGTATCAAACACACAACTAGGGTTAGGGGTTAGCATATTAAGATACACTTAGGGTTAGGGTTAGTACAAATTCATAAAATTAGGTTAAGGGTCGATGAAAACACAAAAATAAGGGGTAGGGGTTAGTAGAAAGAGATACAATTCAGGTAAAGGTTAGTACATAAACGTACAATTAGGGTAGGGTTAGTGTAAAACATATAATTAGGGTTAGCTTTAGTGTAAAACACACAATTAGGGTTAAGGGTTAGCATATTAGGATACACTTAAGGTTAGGGTAAGTATAAAATCATACAATTAGTTTTAGGGTCGATCAAAACTTAAAAAAAAGGCGTAGGGGTTAGTACAAAGATATACAGTTTAGGTCAAGGATAGTACATAAACGTACAATTAGGGTTAGGGTTAGTGTAAAACATATAATTAGGGTTAGGTTTAGTATAAAAAACTCAATTAGAGTTAGGGGTTAGCATATTAAGATACACTTAGGGTTAGGGTTAGTACAAAATCATACAATTAGGGTAAGGGTCGATCAAAACACAAAAATAAGGGGTAGGGGTTAGTATAAAGAGATACAATACAATTCAGGTAAAGGTTAGTACATAAACGTACAATTAGGGTAGGGTTAGTGTAAAACATATAATTAGGGTTAGGTTTAGTATAAAACACTCAATTAGGGTAAGGAGTTAGCATATTAAGATACACTTAGGGTTAGGGTTAGTACAAAATCGATTAAAACACAAAATAAGGGGTAGAGGTTAGTACAAAAATACATTTATGATAAGGATTAGAGCAAAAACGTACAATTAGGGTTAGGGCTAGTGTAAAATATATAATTACGGTTAGAGATAGTATCAACCACACAACTAGGGTTAGGGGTTAGCATATTAAGATTCACTTAGGGTTAGGGTCAGTACAAAATCATACAATTAGGGTAAGGGTCGATGAAAACACAAAAAGAAGGGATAGGGGTTAGTAGAAAGAGATACAATTAGGGTAAGGGTAGATAAAAACACAAAAAGAAGGGGTAGGGGTAAGTAAAAAGAGATGCTGTTTAGGTTAAGGTTAGTACAAAAATATACAATTAGGGTTAGGGTTAGGGTAAAACATATAATTAGGGTTAGGGTTAGCATCAAACACACAACTAGGGTAAGGGGTTAGCATATTAAGATACACTAAGGGTTAGGGTTAGTACAAAATCATACAATTAGGGTTAGGGTCGATGAAAACACAAAAAGGGGTAGTGGTTAGTAGAAAGAGATACAGTTCAGGTAAAGGTTAGTACATAAATGTACAAAAATGGTTAGGGTTAGTGGAAAACATATAATTACGGTTAGGGTTAGTATCAAACACACAACTAGGGTAAGGGGTTAGCATAATATGATACACTTACGGTTAGATTGGTATAAAATCATAAAATTAGGGTTAGGGTCGATTAAAACACAAAATAAGTGGTAGGGTTACTACAAAATATGTATTTATGATAAGGGTTTGTATAAAAACGTACAGTTAGGGTTAGGGTTAGTGTAAAATATATAATTAGTGTTAGGGTAAGCATCAAACACACAACTAGGGTAAGGGGTAAGCATATTAAGATACATTCAGGGTTAGGGTTAGTACAAAATCATACAATTAGGGTTAGGGTCGATGAAAACACAAAAGGGGGTAGTGGTTTGTAGAAAGAGATACAGTTCAGGTAAAGGTTTGTACATAAATGTACAAAAATAGTTAGGATTAGGGTAAAACATATAATTAGGGTTAGGTTCAGTATAAAACACACAATTAAGATACAATTAGGGTTAGGGTTAGTACAAAATCATACAATTATGGTTTGGGTCGATGAAAACACAAAAAATGGTAAGGTTTGTACAAAGAGATACAGTTTAGGTAAAAAATAGTAAAAAAAAACCGTACAATTAGGGTAAGGATTTGTGTAAAACATATAATTATGGTAGGTTTAGTATAAAAAATTCAATTAGGGTTAGAGGTTAGCATATTAAGATACACTAAGGGATAGGGATAGTACAAAATCATACAATTAGGGTTAGGGTCGATGAAAACACAAAATAAGGGGTAGGGGTTAGTACAAAGATATACAGTTTATGTCAAGGATAGCATATAAACGTACAATTAGGGTTAGGGTTAGTGTAAAACATATAATTAGGGTGAGGTTTAGTATAAAACACTCAATTAGGGTTAGGGGTTAGCATATTAAGATTCACTTTAGGTAAGGGTTAGTACAAAATTGATGAAGACACAAAATAAGGGGTAGAGGTTAGTACAAAAAATACATTTATGATAAGGATTAGTACAAAAACGTACAATGAGGGTTAGGGTTAGTGTAAAATATATAATTACGGTAAGAGATAGTATCAAACACACAACTAGGGTTAGGGGTTAGCATATTAAGATACACTTAGGGTTAGGGTTAGAACAAAATCATACAATTAGGGTAAGGGTCGATAAAAACACAAAAAGAAGGGGTAGGGGTTAGAAGAAAGAGATACAGTTTAGGTAAAGGTTAGTACGAAAATATACAATAGGGTTCGGGTTAGGGTAAAACATATAATTAGGGTTAGGTTTAGTATAAAACACTCAATTAGGGTTAGGGGTTAGCATTTTAAGATTCATTTTAGGTTAGGGTTAGTACAAAATTGATGAAAACACAAAATAAGGGGTAGAGGTTAGTACAAAAAATACATTTATGATAAGGATTAGTACAAAAAGGTACAATGAGGGTTAGGGTTAGTGTATAATATATAATTACGGTAAGAGATAGTATAAAACACACAACTAAGGTTAGGGGTTAGCATATTAAGATACACTTAGGGTTAGGGTTAGAACAAAATCATACAATTAGGGTAAGGGTCGATAAAAACAAAAAAAGAAGGGGTAGGGGTTAGAAGAAAGAGATACAGTTTAGGTAAAGGTTAGTACAAAAATATACAATAGGGTTAGGGTTAGGGTAAAACATATAATTAGGGTTAGGTTTAGTATAAGACACACAATTAGGGTTAGGGGTTATCATATGAAGATACATTTAGGGTTAGTGCAAAATCATACAATTAGGGTTTGGGTCGATGAAAACACAAAATAAGGAGTAGGTGTTAGTACAAAAAATGCATTTATGATAAGGGTTAGTACAAAAACGTACAATTAGGGTTAGGGTTAGTGTAAAACATATAATTAGGGTTAGGGTTAGCATCAAACACAAAACTAAGGTAAGGGGTTAGCATATTAAGATACACTAAGGGTTAGGGTTAGTACAAAATCATACAGTTAGGGTAAGGGTCGATGAAAACACAAAAAGGGGTAGTGGTTAGTAGAAAGAGATACAGTTCAGGTAAAGGTTAGTACATAAATGTTCAAAAATGGTTAGAGTTAGGGTAAACATATAATTAGGGTTAGGTTCAGTATAAAAAACACAATTAATATACACTAAGGGTTAGGGTTAGTACAAAATCATACAATTATGATTTGGGTCGATGAAAACACAAAAAATGGTAAGGTTAGTACAAAGAGATACAGTTTAGGTAAAGGATAGTAAAAAAACGTACAATTAGGCTAAGGGTTTGTGTAAAACATATAATTAGGGTAGGTTTAGTATAAAACACTCAATTAGGGTTAGAGGTTAGCATATAAAGATACACTTAGGGATAGGGCTAGAACAAAATCATACAATTAGGGTTAGGGTCGATGAAAACACAAAACAAGGGGTAGGTGTTAGTATAAAAAAAGCATTTATGATAAGGGTTAGTACAAAAACGTACAATTAGGGTTAGGGTAAGTGAAAAACATATAATTACGGTTAGGATTAGTATCAAACACAAAACTAGGGTAAGGGGTTAGCATATTATGATACACTTACAGTAAGATTGGTTTAAATCATGAATTTAGGGTTAGGGTCGATGAAAACACAAAATAAGTGGTAGGGTTACTACAAAAAATGCATTTATGATAAGGGTTTGTGCAAAAACGTACAATTACGGTTAGGGCTGGTGTAAAACATATAATTAGGGTTAGGTTTAGTATAAAACACACAACTAGGGTTAGGGGTTAGCATATTAAGATACATTTAGGGTTAGGGTTAGTACAAAATCGATGAAAACACAAAATAAGGGGTAGGGGTTTGTACAAAAAATACATTTATGATAAGGTTTAGTATAAAACACACAATTAGGGTTAAGGGTTAGCATATTAGGATACACTTAAGGTTAGGGTTAGAAAAATATCATACAATTAGGGTTAGGGTCGATCAAAACCAAAAAAAGGGGTAGGGGTAAGTACAAAGATAAACAGTTTAGGTCAAGGATAGTACATAAACGTACAATTAGGGTTAGGGCTAGTGTAAAACATATAATTAGTGTTAGGCTTATTATAAAACACTCAATCAGGGTTAGGGATTAGCATATTAAGATATACGTGAGGTTAGGGTTAGTACAAAATCGATGAAAACACAAAATAAGGGGTAGAGGTTAGTACAAAAAATACATTTATGATAAGGATTAGTACAAAAACGTACAATTAGGGTTAGGGTCAGTGTAAAATATATAATTATGATAAGGGTTATTACAAAAACGCACAATTAGGGTTAGGGTTAGTGTAAAACATATAATTAGGGTTATGGTAAGTAGCAAACACATAACTAGGGTTAGGGGTTAGCATATTAAGATACACTAAGGGTTAGGGTTAGTACAAAATCATACAATTAGGGTAAGGGTCGATGAAAACACAAAAGATGGTAAGGTTAGTACAAACAGATACAGTTTAGGTAAAGGATATTAAAAAAACCCGTACAATTAGGGTAAGGGTTTGTGTAAAACATATAATTAGGGTAGGTTTAGTATAAAACACTCAATTAGGGTTAGAGGTTAGCATTTTAAGATACACTTAGGGATAGGGTTAGTACAAAATCATACAATTAAGGTTAGGGTCGATGAAAACACAAAATAAGGGGCAGGGGTTAGTATAAAATATGCATTTATGATAAGGGTTAGTACAAAACGTACAATTAGGGTTAGGGTAAGTGGAAAACATATAATTACGGTTAGGGTTAGTATCAAACACACAACTAGGGTAAGGGGTTAGCATAATATGATACACTTACGGTTAGATTGGTATAAAATCATAAAATTAGGGTTAGGGTCGATTTAAACACAAAATAAGTGGAAGGGTTACTACAAAAAATGTATTTATGATAAGGGTTTGTATAAAAACGTACAGTTAGGGTTAGGGTTAGTGTAAAACATATAATTAGGGTTAGGGTAAGCATCAAACACACAACTAGGGTAAGGGGTTAGCATATTAAGATACATTCAGGGTTAGGGTTAGTACAAAATCATACAATTAGGGTTAGGGTCGATGAAAACACAAAAAGGGGTAGTGGTTAGTAGAAAGAGATACAGTTCAGGTAAAGGTTAGTACATAAATGTACAAAACTAGTTAGGATTAGGGTAAAACATAATTAGGGTTAGGTTCAATATAAAACACACAATTAAGATACAATTAGGGTTAGGGTTAGTACAAAATCATACAATTATGGTTTGGGTCGATGAAAACACAAAAAATGGTAAGGTTAGTACAAAGAGATACAGTTTAGGTAAAAAATAGTAAAAAAAAACGTACAATTAGGGTAAGGGTTTGTGTAAAACATATAATTATGGTAGATTTAGTATAAAACATTCAATTAGGGTTAGAGGTTAGCATATTAAGATACACTAAGGGATAAGGCTAGTGCAAAATCATACAATTAGGGTTAGGGTCGATGAAAACACAAAATAAGGGGTAGGGGTTAGTACAAAGATATACAGTTTATGTCGAGAATAGTACATAAACGTACAATTAGGGTTAGGGTTAGTGTAAAACATATAATTAGGGTTAGGTTTAGTATAAAACTCTCAATTAGGGATAGGGGTTAGCATATTAAGATTCACTTTAGGTTAGGGTTAGTACAAAATTGATGAAAACACAAAATAAGGGGTAGAGGTTAGTACAAAAAAAACATTTATGATAAGGATTAGTACAAAAACGTACAATGAGGGTTAGGGTAAGAGTAAAATATATAATTACGGTAAGAGATAGTATCAAACACACAACTAGGGTTAGGGGTTAGCATATTAAGATACAGTTAGGGTTAGGGTTAGAACAAAATCATACAATTAGGGTAAGGGTCGATAAAAACACAAAAAGAAGGGGTAGGGGTTAGAAGAAAGAGATACAGTTTAGGTAAAGGTTAGTACAAAAATATACAATAGGGTTAGGGTAAGGGTAAAACATAAAATTAGGGTTAGGTTTAGTATAAGACACACAATTAGGGTTAGGGGTTATCATATGAAGATACATTTAGGGTTAGTACAAAATCATACAATTAGGGTTAGGGTCGATGAAAACACAAAATAAGGGGTAGGTGTTAGTACAAAAAAATGCATTTATGATAAGGGTTAGTACAAAAACGTACAATTAGGGTTAGGGTTAGTGTAAAACATATAATTAGGGTTAGGGTTAGCATCAAACACAAAACTAGGGTAAGGGTTTAGCATATTAAGATACACTAAAGGTTAGGGTTAGTACAAAATCATACAATTAGGGTAAGGGTCGATGAAAACACAAAAAGGGGTAGTGGTTAGTAGAAAGAGATACAGTTCAGGTAAAGGTTAGTACATAAATGTACAAAAATGGTTAGGGTTAGGGTAAACATATAATTAGGGTTGGGTTCAGTATAAAAAACACAATTAAGATACACTTAGGGTTAGGGTTAGCACAAAATCATACAATTATGATTTGGGTCGATGAAAACACAAAAAATGGTAAGGTTAGTACAAAAAGATACAGTTTAGGTAAAGGATAGTAAAAAAACCGTACAATTAGGCTAGGGGTTTGTGTAAAACATATAATTAGGGTAGGTTAAGTATAAAACACTCAATTAGGGTTAGAGGTTAGCATATAAAGATACACTTAGGGATAGGGCTAGAACAAAATCATACAATTAGGGTTAGGGTCGATGAAAACACAAAACAAGGGGTAGGGGTTAGTATAAAAAATGCATTAATGATAAGGGTTAGTACAAAAACGTACAATTAGGGTTAGGGTTAGTGAAAAACATATAATTACGGTTAGGATTAGTATCAAACACACAACTAGGGTAAAGGGTGAGCATAATATGATACACTTACAGTTAGATTGGTTTAAATCATGAAATTAGGGTTAGGGTCGATGAAACACAAAATAAGTGGTAGGGTTACTACAAAAAATGTATTTATGATAAGGGGTTGTACAAAAACGTACAATTACGGTTAGGGCTGGTGTAAAACATATAATTAGGGTTAGGTTTAGTATAAAACACACAACTAGGGTTAGGGGTTAGCATATTAAGTTACACTGCGGGTAAGGGTTTGTACAAAATCGATGAAAACACAAAATAAGGGTTAGGGGTTTGTACAAAAAATACATTTATGATAAGGTTTAGTATAAAACACACAATTAGGGTTAAGGGTTAGCATATTAAGATACACTTAAGGTTAGGATTAGAATAAAATCATACATTTAGGGTTAAGGTCGATCAAAACCAAAAAAAGGGGTAGGGGTAAGTACAAAGATAAACAGTTTAGGTCAAGGATAGTACATAAACGTACAATTAGGGTTAGGGTTAGTGTAAACCATATAATTAGTGTTAGGCTTAGTATAAAACACTCAATTAGGGTTAGGGATTAGCATATTAAGATACACGTTAGGTTAGGGTTAGTACAAAATCGATGAAAACACAAAATAAGGGGTAGAGGTTAGTAAAAAAAATACATTTATGATAAGGATTAGTACAAAAACGTACAATAAGGGTTAGGGTCAGTGTAAAATATATAATTATGATAAGGGTTAGTACAAAAACGCACAATTAGGGTTAGGGTTAGTGTTAAACATATAATTAGGGTTAAGATTAGTAGCAAACACATAACTAGGGTTAGGGGTTAGCATATTAAGATACACTAAGGGTAAGGGTTAGTATAAAATCATACAATTAGGGTAAGGGTCGATGAAAACACAAAAAAAGGGGTAAGGGGTGGTAGAGAGTTATACAGTTCAGGTAAAGGTTAGTACATAAATATACAATTAGGGTTAGGGTTAGGGTAAAACATATAATTAGGTATAAAACACTCAATTAGGGTTAGGGTTTAGCATATTAAGATACACTTAGGGTTAGGGTTAGCACAAAATCATACAATTAGGGTTAGGGTCGATGAAAACACAAAAATAAG
This sequence comes from Arcuatula senhousia, assembly GCA_963971305.1. Lineage (NCBI taxonomy): Eukaryota > Metazoa > Mollusca > Bivalvia > Mytilida > Mytilidae > Arcuatula > Arcuatula senhousia. Next base: position 28,538,122 of record OZ020314.1, on the reverse strand, counting down.
GGGTAGGGGTTAGTAGAAAGAGATACAGTTCAGGTAAATGTTAGTACATAAACGTACAATTAGGGTTAGGGTTAGGGTAAAACATATAATTAGGGTTAAATTAAGTATAAAACACACAATAAGGGTTAGGGGTTATCATATGAAGATACACTTAGGGTTAGTACAAAATCATACAATTAGGGTTAGGGTCGATGAAAACACAAAATAAGGGGTAGGGGTTACTACAAAAAATGCATTTATGATAAGGGTTAGTACAAAAACGTACAATTACGGTTAGGGTTAGTGTAAAACATATATTTACGGTTAGGGTTAGTATAAAACACACAACTAGGGTTAGGGGTTAGCATATTAAGATACACTTAGGGTTAGGGTTAGTACAAAATCGATGAAAACACAAAATAAGGGGTAGGGGTTTGTACAAAAAATACATTTATGATAAGGGGTAGTACACAAACGTACAATTAGGGTTAGGGTTAGTGTAAAACATATAATTACGGTTAGAGTTAGTATCAAACACACAACTAGTGTTAGGGGTTAGCATATTAAGATACACTTAGGGTTAGGGTTAGTACAAAATCATACAATTAGGGTAAGGGTCGATGAAAACACAAAAATAAGGGGTAGGGGTTAGTAGAAAGTGATACAATTCAGGTAAAGGTTAGTACATAAACGTACAATTAGGGTAGGGTTAGTGTAAAACATATAATTAGGGTTAGCTTTAGTGTAAAACACACAATTAGGGTTAAGGGTTAGCATATTAGGATACACTTAAGGTTAGGGTTAGTATAAAATCATACAATTAGGATTAGTACAAAATCGATAAAAAAAAACAAAATAAGGGGTAGAGGTTAGTACAAAAAATACATTTATGATAAGGATTAGAACAAAAACGTACAATTAGGGTTAGGGCTAGTGTAAAATATATAATTACTGTTAGAGATAGTATTAAACACACAACTAGGGTTAGGAGTTAGCATATTAAGATACACTTAGGGTTAGGGTCAGTACAAAATCATACATTTAGGGTAAGGGTCGATGAAATAAAAAAGAAGGGGTATGGGTTGGTAGAAAGAGATACAGTTTAGGTAAAGGTTAGTACAAAAATATACAATTAGGGTTAGGGTTAGGGTAAAACATATAATTAGGGGTAGGTTTAGTAAAAGACACACAATTAGGGTTAGGGGTTATCATATGAAAATACTTTTAGGGTTAGTACAAAATCATACAATTAGGGTTAGGGTCGATGAAAACACAAAATAAGCGGTAGGGGTTAGTACAAAGAATGCATTTATGATAAGGGTTAGTACAAAAACGTACAATTAGGGTTAGGGTTAGTGTAAAACATATAATTAGGGTCAGGGTTAGTATAAAACACACAACTGGGGTTAGAGGTTAGCATATTAAGATACACTTAGGGTAAGGGCTATTACAAAATCATACAGTTAGGGTTAGGATCGATGAAAACACAAAAAATAAGGGGAAGGGGTTAGTAAAAAGAGATACAGTGCAGGTAAAGGTTACTACATAAACGTACAATTAGGGTAGGGTTAGTGTAAAACATACAATTAGGGTTAGGTTTAGTATAAAACACACAATTAGGGTTAAGGGTTAGCATATTATGATGCATATTGGGCAAGGGTTAGTACAAAATCATACAAATATGGTTTGGGTCGATGAAAACACAAAAATGGTAAGGTTAGTACAAAGAGATACAGTTTTGAGCCGGTGGTGTAGTGGTTAACGCGTCGGGCTACTAACACCAAGGTTCGTGGTTCGATCCTCGTCCGGGGTGAAAATTTCATAAACCAATTTTCCGACTCTCTCTTGACACCATTTGCGAGGATGGTCTCAAGGAACGATGCTAGTCCTTCGGAAGGGACGAAAAAAGGTTGTCCCGTGTATGTGGAGAGCAATTCCCCATGTACGTTAAAGACCCCTTTGTAGAATTCGATAAGAGTAGGCTCAATGGGGGCCGCTGCAAGGGTCACACTCGCATACTGCTAGCTGGAGAGGGATTTACATAAGCATTAAGCTTGTTTCCCAATCCAGGATAAATAAATATGTTTAAACTAAGAGATACAGTTAAGGTAAAGGATAGTAAAAAAAAACGTACAATTAGGCTAAGGGTTTGTGTAAAACATATTATTAAGGTAGGTTTAGTATAAAACACTCAATTAGGGTTTGAGGTTAGCATATAAAGATACACTTAGGGATAGGGCTAGAACTAAATCATACAATTAGGGTGAGGGTCGATGAAAACACAAAATAAGGGGTAGGGTTTAGTATAAAAATGCATTTATGATAAGGGTTAGTACAAAAACGTACAATTAGGGTTAGGGTTAGTGAAAAACATATAATAACGGTTAGGGTTAGTATCAAACACACAGCTAGGGTAAGGGGTTAGCATAATATGATACACTTACAGTTAGATGGGTTTAAATCATGAAATTAGGGTTGAGTCGATGAAAACACAAAATAAGTGGTAGGTTTACTACAAAAAATGCATTTATAATAAAGGTTTGTACAAAAACGTACAATTACGGTTAGGGCTGGTGTAAAACATATAGTTAGGGTTAGGTTTAATATAAAACACACATATAGGATTTGGGGTGAGCATATTAAGATACACTTAGGGTTAGGGTTAGTACAAAATCGATGAAAACACAAAATAAGGGGTAGGGGTTTGTACAAAAAATACATTTATGATAAGGTTTAGTATAAAACACACAATTAGGGTTAAGGGTTAGCATATTAGGATACACTTAAGGTTAGGGTTAGAATAAAATCACACAATTAGGGTTAGGGTCGATCAAAACTAAAAAAAGGGTAGGGGTTAGTACAGAGATATACAGTTTAGGTCAAGGATAGTACATAAACGTACAATTAGGGTTAGGGTTAGTGTAAAACATATAATTAGTGTTAGGTTTGTATAAAACACTTAATAAGGGTTAGGGATTAGCATATTAAGATTCACATTAGGTTAGGGTAAGTACAAAATCGATGAAAGCACAAAATAAGGGGTAGAGGTTAGTACAAAAAATACATTTATGATAAGGATTAGTACAAAAACGTACAATTAGGGTTAGGGTCAGTGTAAAATATATAATTATGATAAGGGTTAGTACAAAAACGCACAATTAGGGTTAGGGTTTGTGTAAAACATATAATTAGGGTTAAGGTTAGTAGCAAACACAAAACTAGGGTTAGGGGTTAGCATATTAAGAAACACTAAGGGTTAGGGTTAGTATAAAATCATACAATTAGGGTAAGGGTCGATGAAAACACAAAAAAAGGGATAGAGGGTAGTAGAAAGAGATACAGTTCAGGTAAAGGTTAGTACATAAATATACAATTAGGGTTAGGGTTAGGGTAAAACATATAATTAGGTATAAAACACTCAATTAGGGTTAGGGGTTAGCACAAAATCATACAATTAGGGTTAGGGTCGATGAAAACACAAAATAAGTGGTAGGGGTTAGTACAAAGTATTACAGGTTAGGTAAAGGATAGTAAAAAAAACGTACAATTAGGGTTAGGGTTAGTGTAAAACATATAATTACGGTTAGGGTTAGTATCAAACACACAACTAGGGTAAGGGGTTAGCATCTTGATATACACTTAGGGTTAGATTGGTATAAAATCATAAAATTAGGGTTAGGGTCGATGAAAACACAAAATAAGTGGTAGGGTTACTTCATAAAATGCATTTATGATAAGGGTTTTGTATAAAAACGTACAATTAGGGTAAGGGTTAGTGTAAAACATATAATTAGGGTTAAGGTTAGTAGCAAACAGTGAGTGAGTGAGTGAGTTGGTGTTTTACGCCCGTGCAACGCTATATAGGTTATTTACAGGCGATGAACATGAAAAGGATGATAAAATGAACATGAAATGATGATGATAAATGAAATATGGGGATGGGGTGGGAAACAAAGGACCGGTAAATTTTGAAGAACCACAGGAAAAAGGGGAGAGGTGGGTAGGGTCGGAAAATTTAGCCTATGTGGTGCACTACTGGGCGGTCCACAAAGGGGTCTTTTACGTGCATGAAGCGTGGCACTCTCCACACACGTTGGCCCACTATGGTCGGCGGTCAGGGTTTCCGTATTATAGACCTGACAACCCCCGCGGACGAGGGCTACCCTATTCAGCCACCTAGGGTACACACTTGGTCGCTCTGTGGGCTGAGCACCGACCCGACGTCGGAATCCCAAGACCCTTAGTCGCCTCTTACGACAAGCTAGGCTCTGCTGCGGGCCTATTCGCCACCCGGGCCCCGCACGGGACTAGTAGCAAACAGATGACTAGGTTAGGGGTTAGCATATTAAGATACACTAAGGGTTAGGGTAAGTATAAAATCATACAATTAGGGTAAGAGTCGATGAAAACACAAAAAGAAGGGTCAGGGGGTAAAAAAGAGATACAGTTCAGGTAAAGGTTAGAACATAAATATACAATTAGGGTAAGGGTTAGTGTAAAACATATAATTAGGGTTAAGGTTAGTAGCAAACAGATGACTAGGTTAGGGGTTAGCATATTAAGATACACTAAGGGTTAGGGTAAGTATAAAATCATACAATTAGGGTAAGAGTCGATGAAAACACAAAAAGAAGGGTCAGGGGGTAAAAAAAGAGATACAGTTCAGGTAAAGGTTAGAACATAAATATACAATTAGGGTTAGGGTTAGGGTAAAACATATAATTAGGTATAAAACACTCAATAAGGGTAAGGGGTTGGCATATTAAGATACACTTAGGGTTAGGGTTAGCACAAAATCATACAATTAGGGTTAGGGTCGATGAAAACACATAATAAGTGGTAGGGGTTAGTACAAAGTATTACAGGTTAGGTAAAGGATATAAAAAAAAACGTACAATTAGGGTTAGGGTTAGTGTAAAACATATAATTACGGTTAGGGTTAGTATCAAACACTCAATTAGGGTTAGGGTTTAGCATATTAAGATACACTTAGGGTAAGGGCAAGTACAAAATCATACAATTAAGGTTAGGGTCGATAAAAACACAAAATAAGGGGTAGGGGTTAGTACAAAAAATGCATTTATGATAAGGGTTAGTACAAAAACGTACAATTAGGGTTAGGGTTAGTGTTAAACATATATTTACTGTTAGGGTTAGTATAAAACACACAACTAGGGTTAGGGGTTAGCATATTAAGAAACACTTAGGGTAAGGGCAAGTACAAAATCATACAATTAGGGTTAGGGTCGATGAAAACATAAAAAAAGAGTAGGGGTTAGTAGAAAGAGATACAATGCAGGTAAAGGTTACCACATAAACGTACAATTAGGGTAGGGTTAGTGTAAAACATATAATTAGGGTAGGTTTAGTATAAAACACACAATTAGGGTTAAGGGTAAGCATATTTGGATACACTTAAGGTTAGGGTTAGTATAAAATCATACAATTAGGGTTAGGATCGATCAAAACTAAAAAAAAGGTAGGGGTTAGTGCAAAGATATACAGTTTAGGTCAAGGATAGTACATCAACGTACAATTAGGGTTAGGGTTAGGGTAAAACATATAATTACGGTTAGGGTTAGTATCAACACTCAATTAGGGTTAGGGGTTAGCATACTGAGATACACTTAGGGTTAGGGTTAGTACAAAATCATACAATTAGGGTTAGGGTCGATGAAAACACAAAATAAAGGGTAGGGGTTAGTACAAAATGCATTTATGATAAGGGTTAGTACAAAAACGTACACTTAAGGTAAGGGTTAGTATAAAATCATACAACTAGGGTTAGGGTCGATCAAAACTAAAAAAAAAGGTAGGGGTTAGTGCAAAGATGTACAGTTTAGGTCAAGGATAGTACATAAACGTACAATTAGGGTTAGGGTTAGTGTAAAACATAAAATTACGGTTAGGGTTAATATCAAACACTCAATTAGGGTTAGGGGTTAGCATATTAAGATACACTTAGGGTTAGGGTTAGTACAAAATCGATGAAAAGACAAAATAAGGGGTAGAGGTTAGTACAAAAAATACATTTATGATAAGGATTAGTACAAAAACGTACAATTAGGGTTAGGGTTAGTGTAAAATATATAATTACGGTAAGAGATAGTATCAAACACACAACTAGGGTTAGGGGTTAGCATATTAAGATACACTTAGGGTTAGGGTTAGTAAAAAATCATACAATTAGGGTAAGGGTCGATGAAAACACAAAAAGAAGGGATAGGGGTAAGTAGAAAGAGATACAGTTTAGGTAAAGGTTAGTATAAAAATTTATACAATTAGGGTTAGGGTTAAACATATAATTAGGGTTAGGTTTAGTATAGAACACACAATTAGGGTTAGGGGTTATCATGTGAAGATACACTTAAGGTTAGTACAAAATCATACAATTAGGGTTAGGGTCGATGAAAACACAAAATAAGGGGTAGGTGTTAGTACAAAAAAAGCATTTATGATAAGGGTTAGTACAAAAGCGTACAATTAGGGTTAGGGTTAGTGTAAAACATATAATTAGGGTTAGGGTTAGTATAAAACACACAACTGGGGTAAGAGGTTAGCATATTAAGATACACTTAGGGTTAGGGCTATTACAAAATCATACAGTTAGGGTTAGGATCGATGAAAACACAAAAATAAGGGGTAGGGGTTAGAAAAAAGAGATACAGTGCAGGTAAAGGTTACTACATAAACGTACAATTAGGGTAGGGTTAGTGTAAAACATATAATTAGGGTTAGGTTTAGTATAAAACACACAATTAGGGTTGAGGGTTAGCATATTATGATGCATATAGGGCTAGGGTTAGTACAAAATCATACAAACATGGTTTGGGTCGATGAAAACTAAAACAAAGGGTAGGGGTTAGTACAAAGATATACAGTATAGGTCAAGGATATTACATAAACGTACAATTAGGGTTAGGGTTAATGTAAAACATATAATTAGGGTAGGTTTAGTATAAAACACATTATTTGGGTTGTGGATTACCATATTAGGATACACTTAAGGTTAGGGTTAGTATAAAATCATACAATTTGGGTAAGGGTCGATGAAAACACAAAATAAGTGGTAGGGGTTAGTACAAAAAATGCATTTATGATAAGGGTTAGTACAAAAACGTACAATTAGGGTTAGGGTTAGAGTAAAACATATAATTACGGTTAGGGTTAGTATCAAACACACAACTAGGGTAAGGGGTTAGCATCTTGAGATACACTTAGGGTTAGATTGGTATAAATCATAAAATTAGGGTTAGGGTCGATGAAAACACAAAATAAGTGGTAGGGTTACTTCATAAAATGCATTTATGATAAGGGTTAGTACAAAAACGTACAATTAGGGTTAGGGTTAGTGTAAAACATATAATTAGGGTTAAGGTTAGTAGCAAACAGATGACTAGGGTTAGGGGTTAGCATATTAAGATACACTAAGGGTTAGGGTTAGTTTAAAATCATACAATTAGGGTAAGGGTCGATGAAAACACAAAAAGAAGGGGTAGGGGGTAGTAGAAAGAGATACAGTTCAGGTAAAGGTTAGTACATAAATATACAATTAGGGTAAGGGTTAGGGTAAAACATATAATTAGGTATAAAACACTCAATTAGGGTTAGGGGTTGGCATATTAAGATACACTTAGGGTAGGGTTAGCACAAAATCATACAATTAGGGTAAGGGTCGATGAAAACACAAAATAAGTGGTAGGGGTTAGTACAAAGTATTACAGGTTAGGTAAAGGATAGTAAAAAAACGTACAATTAGGGTTAGGGTTAGTGTAAAACATATTATTACGATTAGGGTTAGTATCAAACACTCAATTAGGGTTAGGGGTTAGCATATTAAGATACACTAAGGGTTAGGGTTAGTACAAAATCATACAATTAGGGTTAGGGTCGATACAAAAAATGTAGGGGTTAGAAGAAAGAGATACAATGCAGGTATAGGGTCAGTACAAAAAATGCATTTATGATAAGGGTTAGTACAAAAACGTACAATTAGGGTTAGGGTTAGTGTAAAACATATATTTACGGTTAGGGTTAGTATAAAACACACAACTAGGGTTAGGGGTTAGCATATTAAGATACACTTAGGGTAAGGGCAAGTACAAAATCATACAATTAGGGTTAGGGTCGATGAAAACATAAAAATAAGAGTAGGGGTTAGAAGAAAGAGATACAATGCAGGTAAAGGTTACCACATAAACGTACAATTAGGGTAGGGTTAGTGTAAAACATATAATTAGGAATAGGTTTAGTATAAAACACACAGTTAGGGTTAAGGGTTAGCATATTAGGATACACTTAAGGTAAGGGTTAGTATAAAATCATACAATTAGGGTTAGGGTCGATCAAAACTAAAAAAAAGGGTAGGGGTTAGTGCAAAGATATACAGTTTAGGTCAAGGATAGTACATAAACGTACAATTTGGGTTAGGGTTAGGGTAAAACATATAATTACGGTTAGGGTTAGTATCAAACACTCAATTAGGGTTAGGGGTTAGCATACTAAGATACACTTAGGGTTAGGGTTAGTACCAAATCATACAATTAAATTGTGATTAGGGTCGATGAAAACACAAAATAAGGGGTAGGGGTTAGTACAAAAAATGCATTTATGATAAAGGTTAGTACAAAAACGTACAATAAGGGTTAGGGTTAGTGTAAAACATATATTTACGGTTAGGGTTAGTATAAAACACTCAATTAGGGTTAGGGGTTAGCATATTAAGATACACTTAGGGTTAGGGTTAGGGAAAAAAATCATACAATTAGGGTAAGGGTCGATGAAAACACAAAAAGAAGGGATAGGGGTTAGTAGAAAGAGATACAGTTTAGGTAAAGGTTAGTACAAAAATATACAATTAGGGTTAAGGTAAGGGTAAAACATATAATTAGGGTTAGGTTTAGTATAAAACACACACTTAGGGTTAGGGGTTATTATGTGAAGATACACTTAAGGTTAGTACAAAATCATACAATTAGGGTTAGGGTCGATGAACACACAAAATAAGGGGTAGGTGTTAGTACAAAAAAAGCATTTATGATAAGGGTTAGTACAAAAACGTACAATTAGGGTTAGGGTTAGTGTAAAACATATAATTAGGGTTAGGGTTAGTATAAAACACACAACTGGGGTAAGAGGTTAGCATATTAAGATACACTTAGGGTTAGGGCTATTACAAAACCATACAGTTAGGGTTAGGATCGATGAAAACACAAAAATAAGGGGTAGGGGTTAGTAAAAAGAGATACAGTGCAGGTAAAGGTTACTACATAAACGTACAATTAGGGTAGGGTTAGTGTAAAACATATTATTACGGTTAGGGTTAGTATCAAACACTCAATTAGGGTTAGGGGTTAGCATATTAAGATACACTAAGGGTTAGGGTTAGTACAAAATCATACAATTAGGGTCAGGGTCGATGAAAGCACAAAATAAGGGGTAGGGGTCAGTACAAAAAATGCATTTATGATAAGGGTTAGTACAAAAACGTACAATTAGGGTTAGGGTTAGTGTAAAACATATATTTACGGTTAGGGTTAGTATAAAACACACAACTAGGGTTAGGGGTTAGCATATTAAGATACACTTAGGGTAAGGGCAAGTACAAAATCATACAATTAGGGTTAGGGTCGATGAAAACATAAAAATAAGAGTAGGGGTTAGAAGAAAGAGATACAATGCAGGTAAAGGTTACCACATAAACGTACAATTAGGGTAGGGTTAGTGTAAAACATATAATTAGGAATAGGTTTAGTATAAAACACACAGTTAGGGTTAAGGGTTAGCATATTAGGATACACTTAAGGTAAGGGTTAGTATAAAATCATACAATTAGGGTTAGGGTCGATCAAAACTAAAAAAAAAAGGGTAGGGGTTAGTGCAAAGATATACAGTTTAGGTCAAGGATAGTAAATAAACGTACAATTTGGGTTAGGGTTAGGGTAAAACATATAATTACGGTTAGGGTTAGTATCAAACACTCAATAAGGGTTAGGGGTTAGCATACTAAGATACACTTAGGGTTAGGGTTAGTACAAAATCATACAATTAAATTATGGTTAGGGTCGATGAAAACACAAAATAAGGGGTAGGGGTTAGTACAAAAAATGCATTTATGATAAAGGTTAGTACAAAAACGTACAATAAGGGTTAGGGTTAGTGTAAAACATATATTTACGGTTAGGGTTAGTATAAAACACTCAATTAGGGTTAGGGGTTAGCATATTAAGATACACCTAGGGTTAGGGTTAGGAAAAAAAATCATACAATTAGGGTAAGGGTCGATGAAAACACAAAAAGAAGGGATAGGGGTTAGTAGAAAGAGATACAGTTTAGGTAAAGGTTAGTACAAAAATATACAACTAGGGTTAAGGTAAGGGTAAAACATATAATTAGGGTTAGGTTTAGTATAAAACACACACTTAGGGTTAGGGGTTATTATGTGAAGATACACTTAAGGTTAGTACAAAATCATACAATTAGGGTTAGGGTCGATGAACACACAAAATAAGGGGTAGGTGTTAGTACAAAAAAAAGCATTTATGATAAGGGTTAGTACAAAAACGTACAATTAGGGTTAGGGTTAGTGTAAAACATATAATTAGGGTTAGGGTTAGTATAAAACACACAACTGGGGTAAGAGGTTAGCATATTAAGATACACTTAGGGTTAGGGCTATTACAAAATTATACAGTTAGGGTTAGGATCGATGAAAACACAAAAATAAGGGGTAGGGGTTAGTAAAAAGAGATACAGTGCAGGTAAAGGTTACTACATAAACGTACAATTAGGGTAGGGTTAGTGTAAAACATAAAATTAGGGTTAGGTTTAGCATAAAACACACAATTAGGGTTAAGGGTTAGCATATTATGATGCATATAGGGCTAGGGTTAGTACAAAATCATACAAACATGGTTTGGGTCGATGAAAACTAAAAAAAAGGGTAGGGGTTAGTACAAAGATATACAGTATAGGCCAAGGATATTACATAAACGTACACTTAGGGTTAGGGTTAATGTAAAACATAAAATTAGGGTAGGTTTAGTATAAAACACATTATTAGGGTTGTGGATTACCATATTAGGATACACTTAAGGTTAGGGTTAGTATAAAATCATACAATTTGGTAAGGGTCGATGAAAACACAAAATAAGTGGTAGGGGTTAGTACAAAAAATGCATTTATGATAAGGGTTAGTACAAAAACGTACAATTAGGGTTAGGGTTAGTGTAAAACATATAATTACGGTTAGGGTTAGTATCAAACACACAACTAGGGTAAGGGGTTAGCATCTTGAGATACACTTAGGGTTAGATTGGTATAAATCATAAAATTAGGGTAAGGGTCGATGAAAACACAAAATAAGTGGTAGGGTTACTTCATAAAATGCATTTATGATAAGGGTTAGTACAAAAACGTACAATTAGGGTTAGGGTTAGTGTAAAACATATAATTAGGGTTAAGGTTAGTAGCAAACAGATGACTAGGGTTAGGGGTTAGCATTTTAAGATACACTAAGGATTAGGGTTAGTTTAAAATCATACAATTAGGGTAAGGGTCGATGAAAACACAAAAAGAAGGGGTAGGGGGTAGTAGAAAGAGATACAGTTCAGGTAAAGGTTAGTTCATAAATATACAATTAGGGTTAGGGTTAGGGTAAAACATATAATTAGGTATAAAACACTCAATTAGGGTTAGGGGTTGGCATATTAAGATACACTTAGGGTTAGCACAAAATCATACAATTAGGGTAAGGGTCGATGAAAACACAAAATAAGGGGTAGGGGTCAGTACAAAAAATGCATTTATGATAAGGGTTAGTACAAAAACGTACAATTAGGGTTAGGGTTAGTGTAAAACATATATTTACGGTTAGGGTTAGTATAAAACACACAACTAGGGTTAGGGGTTAGCATATTAAGATACACTTAGGCAAGGGCAAGTACAAAATCATACAATTAGGGTTAGGGTCGATGAAAGCACAAAATAAGGGGTAGGGGTCAGTACAAAAAATGCATTTATGATAAGGGTTAGTACAAAAACGTACAATTAGGGTTAGGGTTAGTGTAAAACATATTATTACGGTTATGGTTAGTATCAAACACTCAATTAAGGTTAGGGGTTAGCATATTAAGATACACTAAGGGTTAGGGTTAGTACAAAATCATACAATTAGGGTTAGGGTCGATGAAAGCACAAAATTAGGGGTAGGGGTCAGTACAAAAAATGCATTTATGATAAGGGTTAGTACAAAAACGTACAATTAGGGTTAGGGTTAGTGTAAAACATATATTTACGGTTAGGGTTAGTATAAAACACACAACTAGGGTTAGGGGTTAGCATATTAAGATACACTTAGGGTAAGGGCATGTACAAAATCATACAATTAGGTTTAGGGTCGATGAAAACATAAAAATAAGAGTAGGGGTTAGAAGAAAGAGATACAATGCAGGTAAAGGTTACCACATAAACGTACAATTAGGGTAGGGTTAGTGTCAAACATATAATTAGGAATAGGTTTAGTATAAAACACCCAGTTAGGGTTAAGGGTTAGCATATTAGGATACACTTAAGGTAAGGGTTAGTATAAAATCATACAATTAGGGTTAGGGTCGATCAAAACTAAAAAAATGGTAGGGGTTAGTGCAAAGATATACAGTTTAGGTCAAGGATAGTACATAAACGTACAATTTGGGTTAGGGTTAGGGTAAAACATATAATTACGGTTAGGGTTAGAATCAAACACTCAATTAAGGTTAGGGGTTAGCATACTAAGATACACTTAGGGTTAGGGTTAGTACAAAATCATACAATTAGGGTTAGGGTCGATGAAAACACAAAATAAGGGGTAGGGGTTAGTACAAAAAATGCATTTATGATACAGGTTAGTACAAAAACGTACAATAAGGGTTAGGGTTAGTGTAAAACATATAATTACGGTTAGGGTTAGTATCAAACACACAACTAGGGTAAGGGGTTAGCATCTTGAGATACACTTAGGGTTAGATTGGTATAAATCATAAAATTAGGGTAAGGGTCGATGAAAACACAAAATAAGTGGTAGGGTTACTTCATAAAATGCATTTATGATAAGGGTTAGTACAAAAACGTACAATTAGGGTTAGGGTTAGTGTAAAACATATAATTAGGGTTAAGGTTAGTAGCAAACAGATGACTAGGGTTAGGGGTTAGCATATTAAGATACACTAAGGGTTAGGGTTAGTTTAAAATCATACAATTAGGGTAAGGGTCGATGAAAACACAAAAAGAAGGGGTAGGGGGTAGTAGAAAGAGATACAGTTCAGGTAAAGGTTAGTTCATAAATATACAATTAGGGTTAGGGTTAGGGTAAAACATATAATTAGGTATAAAACACTCAATTAGGGTTAGGGGTTGGCATATTAAGATACACTTAGGGTTAGCACAAAATCATACAATTAGGGTAAGGGTCGATGAAAACACAAAATAAGGGGTAGGGGTCAGTACAAAAAATGCATTTATGATAAGGGTTAGTACAAAAACGTACAATTAGGGTTAGGGTTAGTGTAAAACATATATTTACGGTTAGGGTTAGTATAAAACACACAACTAGGGTTAGGGGTTAGCATATTAAGATACACTTAGGCAAGGGCAAGTACAAAATCATACAATTAGGGTTAGGGTCGATGAAAGCACAAAATAAGGGGTAGGGGTCAGTACAAAAAATGCATTTATGATAAGGGTTAGTACAAAAACGTACAATTAGGGTTAGGGTTAGTGTAAAACATATTATTACGGTTATGGTTAGTATCAAACACTCAATTAAGGTTAGGGGTTAGCATATTAAGATACACTAAGGGTTAGGGTTAGTACAAAATCATACAATTAGGGTTAGGGTCGATGAAAGCACAAAATTAGGGGTAGGGGTCAGTACAAAAAATGCATTTATGATAAGGGTTAGTACAAAAACGTACAATTAGGGTTAGGGTTAGTGTAAAACATATATTTACGGTTAGGGTTAGTATAAAACACACAACTAGGGTTAGGGGTTAGCATATTAAGATACACTTAGGGTAAGGGCATGTACAAAATCATACAATTAGGTTTAGGGTCGATGAAAACATAAAAATAAGAGTAGGGGTTAGAAGAAAGAGATACAATGCAGGTAAAGGTTACCACATAAACGTACAATTAGGGTAGGGTTAGTGTCAAACATATAATTAGGAATAGGTTTAGTATAAAACACCCAGTTAGGGTTAAGGGTTAGCATATTAGGATACACTTAAGGTAAGGGTTAGTATAAAATCATACAATTAGGGTTAGGGTCGATCAAAACTAAAAAAATGGTAGGGGTTAGTGCAAAGAGATACAGTTTAGGTCAAGGATAGTACATAAACGTACAATTTGGGTTAGGGTTAGGGTAAAACATATAATTACGGTTAGGGTTAGAATCAAACACTCAATTAAGGTTAGGGGTTAGCATACTAAGATACACTTAGGGTTAGGGTTAGTACAAAATCATACAATTAGGGTTAGGGTCGATGAAAACACAAAATAAGGGGTAGGGGTTAGTACAAAAAATGCATTTATGATACAGGTTAGTACAAAAACGTACAATAAGGGTTAGGGTTAGTGTAAAACATATAATTACGGTTAGGGTTAGTATCAAACACACAACTAGGGTAAGGGGTTAGCATCTTGAGATACACTTAGGGTTAGATTGGTATAAATCATAAAATTAGGGTTAGGGTCGATGAAAACACAAAATAAGTGGTAGGGTTACTTCATAAAATGCATTTATGATAAGGGTTAGTACAAAAACGTACAATTAGGGTTAGGGTTAGTGTAAAACATATAATTAGGGTTAAGGTTAGTAGCAAACAGATGACTAGGGTTAGGGGTTAGCATATAAAGATACACTAAGGGTTAGGGTTAGTTTAAAATCATACAATTAGGGTAAGGGTCGATGAAAACACAAAAAGAAGGGGTAGGGGGTAGTAGAAAGAGATACAGTTCAGGTAAAGGTTAGTACATAACTATACAATTAGGGTTAGGGTTAGGGTAAAACATATAATTAGGTATAAAACACTCAATTAGGGTTAGGGGTTGGCATATTAAGATACACTTAGGGTTAGCACAAAATCATACAATTAGGGTAAGGGTCGATGAAAACACAAAATAAGGGGTAGGGGTCAGTACAAAAAATGCATTTATGATAAGGGTTAGTACAAAAACGTACAATTAGGGTTAGGGTTAGTGTAAAACATATATTTACGGTTAGGGTTAGTATAAAACACACAACTAGGGTTAGGGGTTAGCATATTAAGATACACTTAGGCAAGGGCAAGTACAAAATCATACAATTAGGGTTAGGGTCGATGAAAGCACAAAATAAGGGGTAGGGGTCAGTACAAAAAATGCATTTATGATAAGGGTTAGTACAAAAACGTACAATTAGGGTTAGGGTTAGTGTAAAACATATTATTACGGTTATGGTTAGTATCAAACACTCAATTAAGGTTAGGGGTTAGCATATTAAGATACACTAAGGGTTAGGGTTAGTACAAAATCATACAATTAGGGTTAGGGTCGATGAAAGCACAAAATTAGGGGTAGGGGTCAGTACAAAAAATGCATTTATGATAAGGGTTAGTACAAAAACGTACAATTAGGGTTAGGGTTAGTGTAAAACATATATTTACGGTTAGGGTTAGTATAAAACACACAACTAGGGTTAGGGGTTAGCATATTAAGATACACTTAGGGTAAGGGCATGTACAAAATCATACAATTAGGTTTAGGGTCGATGAAAACATAAAAATAAGAGTAGGGGTTAGAAGAAAGAGATACAATGCAGGTAAAGGTTACCACATAAACGTACAATTAGGGTAGGGTTAGTGTCAAACATATAATTAGGAATAGGTTTAGTATAAAACACCCAGTTAGGGTTAAGGGTTAGCATATTAGGATACACTTAAGGTAAGGGTTAGTATAAAATCATACAATTAGGGTTAGGGTCGATCAAAACTAAAAAAATGGTAGGGGTTAGTGCAAAGATATACAGTTTAGGTCAAGGATAGTACATAAACGTACAATTTGGGTTAGGGTTAGGGTAAAACATATAATTACGGTTAGGGTTAGAATCAAACACTCAATTAAGGTTAGGGGTTAGCATACTAAGATACACTTAGGGTTAGGGTTAGTACAAAATCATACAATTAGGGTTAGGGTCGATGAAAACACAAAATAAGGGGTAGGGGTTAGTACAAAAAATGCATTTATGATACAGGTTAGTACAAAAACGTACAATAAGAGTTAGGGTTAGTGTAAAACATATAATTACGGTTAGGGTTAGTATCAAACACACAACTAGGGTAAGGGGTTAGCATCTTGAGATACACTTAGGGTTAGATTGGTATAAATCATAAAATTAGGGTTAGGGTCGATGAAAACACAAAATAAGTGGTAGGGTTACTTCATAAAATGCATTTATGATAAGGGTTAGTACAAAAACGTACAATTAGGGTTAGGGTTAGTGTAAAACATATAATTAGGGTTAAGGTTAGTAGCAAACAGATGACTAGGGTTAGGGGTTAGCATATAAAGATACACTAAGGGTTAGGGTTAGTTTAAAATCATACAATTAGGGTAAGGGTCGATGAAAACACAAAAAGAAGGGGTAGGGGGTAGTAGAAAGAGATACAGTTCAGGTAAAGGTTAGTACATAACTATACAATTAGGGTTAGGGTTAGGGTAAAACATATAATTAGGTATAAAACACTCAATTAGGGTTAGGGGTTGGCATATTAAGATACACTTAGGGTTAGCACAAAATCATACAATTAGGGTAAGGGTCGATGAAAACACAAAATAAGGGGTAGGGGTCAGTACAAAAAATGCATTTATGATAAGGGTTAGTACAAAAACGTACAATTAGGGTTAGTGTAAAACATATATTTACGGTTAGGGTTAGTATAAAACACACAACTAGGGTTAGGGGTTAGCATATTAAGATACACTTAGGCAAGGGCAAGTACAAAATCATACAATTAGGGTTAGGGTCGATGAAAGCACAAAATAAGGGGTAGGGGTCAGTACAAAAAATGCATTTATGATAAGGGTTAGTACAAAAACGTACAATTAGGGTTAGGGTTAGTGTAAAACATATTATTACGGTTATGGTTAGTATCAAACACTCAATTAAGGTTAGGGGTTAGCATATTAAGATACACTAAGGGTTAGGGTTAGTACAAAATCATACAATTAGGGTTAGGGTCGATGAAAGCACAAAATTAGGGGTAGGGGTCAGTACAAAAAATGCATTTATGATAAGGGTTAGTACAAAAACGTACAATTAGGGTTAGGGTTAGTGTAAAACATATATTTACGGTTAGGGTTAGTATAAAACACACAACTAGGGTTAGGGGTTAGCATATTAGGATACACTTAGGGTAAGGGCATGTACAAAATCATACAATTAGGGTTAGGGTCGATGAAAACATAAAAATAAGAGTAGGGGTTAGAAGAAAGAGATACAATGCAGGTAAAGGTTACCACATAAACGTACAATTAGGGTAGGGTTAGTGTCAAACATAGAATTAGGAATAGGTTTAGTATAAAACACACAGTTAGGGTTAAGGGTTAGCATATTAGGATACACTTAAGGTAAAGGTTAGTATAAAATCATACAATTAGGGTTAGGGTCGATCAAAACTAAAAAAATGGTAGGGGTTAGTGCAAAGATATACAGTTTAGGTCAAGGATAGTACATAAACGTACAATTTGGGTTAGGGTTAGGGTAAAACATATAATTACGGTTAGGGTTAGAATCAAACACTCAATTAAGGTTAGGGGTTAGCATACTAAGATACACTTAGGGTTAGGGTTAGTACAAAATCATACAATTAGGGTTAGGGTCGATGAAAACACAAAATAAGGGGTAGGGGTTAGTACAAAAAATGCATTTATGATACAGGTTAGTACAAAAACGTACAATAAGGGTTAGGGTTAGTGTAAAACATATATTTACGGTTAGGGTTAGTATAAAACACTCAATTAGGGTTAGGGGTTAGCATATTAAGATACACTTAGGGTTAGGGTTATGAAAAAAAATCATACAATTAGGGTAAGGGTCGATGAAAACACAAAAAGAAGGGATAGGGGTTAGTAGAAAGAGATACAGTTTAGGTAAAGGTTAGTACAAAAATATACAATTAGGGTTAAGGTAAGGGTAAAACATATAATTAGGGTTAGGTTTAGTATAAAACACACACTTAGGGTTAGGGGTTATTATGTGAAGATACACTTAAGGTTAGTACAAAATCATACAATTAGGGTTAGGGTCGATGAACACACAAAATAAGGGGTAGGTGTTAGTACAAAAAAAGCATTTATGATAAGGGTTAGTACAAAAACGTACAATTAGGGTTAGGGTTAGTGTAAAACATATATTTAGGGTTAGGGTTAGTATAAAACACACAACTGGGGTTAGAGGTTAGCATATTAAGATTTACTTAGGGTTAGGGCTATTACAAAATCATACAGTTAGGGTTAGGATCGATGAAAACACAAAAAAAGGGGTAGGGGTTAGTAAAAAGAGATACAGTGCAGGTAAAGGTTACTACATAAACGTACAATAAGGGTAGGGTTAGTTTAAAACATATAATTAGGGTTAGGTTTAGTATAAAACACACAATTAGGGTTAAGGGTTAGCATATTATGATGCATATAGGGCTAGGATTAGTACAAAATCATACAAACATGGTTTGGGTCGATGAAAACTAAAAACAAGAGGCTCCCAGGAGCCTGAATCGCTCACCTGGTCTTGATGTTGACCCTATACTTTTGTAGAGCTAAATGAGCTGAACATTTAAGAAAGCAACAGCTTTTCTCTACCTGCAATAGTTTTCATTCTATAGGCCAAAAACACCATTTTTCACCTATAAGGGGCCATAACCCCTATAAGGAGTCATCTGACAACTTCGACCCTATGGAGACTTTTGTAGAGCTAAATGAGCTGAACATTTAAGCAAGCAACAGCTAATCTCTATCTGCAATAGTTTTCATTCTGTAGGCCAAAAACATGAAAAATCGCTTTTCAGAGGCCGTAACCCCTAAAAGGGGTCACCTGACAACTTCGACCCTATGGAGAATTTTGTAGAGCTAAATGAGCTGAACATTTAAGCAAGCAACAGCTAATCTCTATCTGCAATAGTTTTCATTCTGTAGGCCAAAAACATGAAAAATCGCTATTATTCAAGGGCCGTAACCCCTATAAGGGGTCATCTGACAACTTCGACCCTACGGAGAATTCTGTAGAGCTAAATGAGCTGAAGATTTAAGCAAGCAACAGCTAATCTCTATTTGCAATAGTTTTCATTCTGTAGGCCAAAAACATGAAAAAACGCTATTTTTCAAGGGCCAAAACCCCTATAAGGGGTCATCTGACAACTTCGACCCTATGGAAAATTTTGTAGAGCTAAATGAGCTGAACATTTAAGCAAGCAACAGCTAATCTCTATCTGCAATAGTTTTCATTCTGTAGGACAAAAACATGAAAAAACGCTATTTTTCAGGGGCCGTAACCCCTATAAGGGGTTATCTGACAACTTCGTCCCTATGGAGACTTTTGTAGAGCTTAATGAGCTAAACATTTAAGCAAGCAACAGCTAATCTCTATCTGCAATAGTTTTCATTCTGTAGGCCAAAAACATGAAAAATGGCTATTTTTCACCTTTAAGGGGCCGTAACCCCTATAAGAGGTCATCTGACAACTTCGACCATATAGAGACTTTTGTAGAGTTAAATGAGCTGAACATTTAAGCATGCAACAGCTAATCTATATCTGCAATAGTTTTCATTCTGTAGGCCAAAAACATGAAAAAATGCTATTTTTCACCTTCAAGGGGCCGTAACCCCTATAAGGGGTCATCTGACAACTTTGACCAAATGGAGACTTTAGTAGAGCTTTTGATGCTGAATCAGTAGCGTGGCCTCAGATTTCCTCTATCTCTTATAATTTTTGATTTATAAGCCAAAAACAGTAGTTTGACCCCCCTAGTCTATTTTTAGTAACGGCGGCCATGTTTTTTAACGGATCAAAACTCAAAACTCAAGTTTGGTGCAGGACACCCTAAGGATCATTCATACCAAGTTTCATTAAATTCTGTTTGGTAGTTTCAGAGGAGAAGATTTTTGAATAATTGTTAACAGACGACGACGACGACGGACGCCAAGTGATGGTAATAGCTCACATGGACCTTCGGTCCAGGTGAGCTAAAAAGGGTAGAGGTTGGTACAAAGATATACAGTATAGGTCAAGGATAGTACATAAACGTACAATTAGGATTAGGGTTAATGTAAAACATATAATTAGGGTAGGTTTAGTATAAAACACACAATTAGGGTTGTGGATTACCATATTAGGATACACTTAAGGTTAGGGTTAGTATAAAATCATACAATTTGGGTAAGGGTCGATCAAAACACAAAATAAGTGGTAGGGGTAAGTACAAAAATTGCATTTATGATAAGGGTTTGTACAAAAACGTACAATTAGGGTTAGGGTTAGTGTAAAACATATAATTAGTTTTAGGGTTAGCATCAAATACACAACTAGGGTAGGGGTTAGCATATTAAGATACACTAAGGGTCAGGGTAAGTACAAAATCATACAATTAGGGTTAGGGTCGATGAAAAAACAAAAAGGGGTAGTGGTTAGTAGAAAGAGATACAGTTCAGGTAAAGGTTAGTACATAAATGTACAAAAATGGTTAGGGTTAGGTTAAACATATAATTAAGGTTAGGTTTAGTATAAAAAACACAATTAAGATACACATAGGGTTAGGGTTAGTACAAAATCATACAATTATGGTTTGGGTTGATAACTAGAGGCTCCCAGGAGCCTGAATCGCTCACCTGATCTCTTATGCCAAAGTTTGAATAAATTTCACAAACTTTCAAGTATACAAAGTTGCAAAACAATCCTTTCAGTGGTTTCAGAGAAGATTTTTGGAAATCAGTTTAAATTAATAGAAAAAACGGTTAAAGGGCAATAACTACTGTAAGGACCTTTTGATGCCGAACAAGCAAATTTGCTTCCGATTTTCTTTATCTCTTTTACTTTTTGAGTTATAAGCCAAAAACAATGGTTTGACCTCCCTGTTCTATTTTTAGCAACGGCGGCCATGTTGGTTGGTCGACATGTATATAATTCACAAACTTGGTAGAGAACATCCTAAAGATCATGTATACAAAGTATCAATGCAATCCCTTCAGTGGTTTTAGAGAAGAAGATTTTTGAAAATCAGTGTAAATTAATGGAAAAAAACAGTTAAAGGGGAATAACTCTTAAACGGCTGATCTGACAATTTAAACCTGAATCACATTAGTAGATCTCAATGAGCTAAACAATTCTGCAATGCTAACTTTTCCTCTAGCTCTAACGGTTTTCAAGATATAGTCCAAAAACTGCAAAAATGGTCAATTTTGATGATTAAAGGGCAATAACTCCTATAAGGAGTCGTTTCACAACTTCGACTCAATGGAAAGATTCGTAGAGCTTTTGATGCTGAACAAAGTAGGTTGCTTCGGATTTTCTCTATCTCTTATACTTTTTGAGTTATAAGCCAAAAACAATGGTCTGACCCCCCTATTCTATTTTTAGCAACAGCGGCCATGTTGGATGGTCCACATGTATATAATTCACAAACTTGGTATAGGACATCCTAAAGATCATGTATACCAAGTATCAATGCAATCCCTTCAGTAGTTTTAGAGAAGATTTTTGAAAATCAGTGTAAATTAATGGAAAAAACAGTTAAAGGGGAATAACTCTTAAACGGCCGATCTGACAATTTAGACCGTGAATCATTTTTGTAGATCTCAATGAGCTAAACAATTTTGCAATGCTAACTTTTCCTCTAGCTCTAACAGTTTTCAAGATATTGTCCAAAAACTGCAAAAATGGTCAAATTTGATGATTAAAGGGCAATAACTCCTATAATGAGTCGTTTCACAACTTCGACTCAATGGAGAGATAGGTAGAGCTTTTTATGCTGAACAAGGAAGGTTGCTTCGGATTTTCTCTATCTTTTATACTTTTTGAGTTATAAGCCAAAAACAATGGTCTGACCCCCCTATTCTATTTTTAGCAACAGCGGCCATGTTGGTTGGTCCACATGTATATAATTCACAAACTTGGTAGAGGACATCCTAAAGATCATGTATACCAAGTATCAATGCAATCCCTTCAGTAGTTTTAGAGAAGAAGATTTTTGAAAATCAGTGTAAATTAATGGAAAAAACAGTTAAAGGGGAATAACTCTTAAACGGCCGATCTGACAATTTAGACCCTGAAAATCATTTTTTGAAGATCTCAATGAGCTAAACAATTTTCCAATGCTAACTTTTCCTCTAGCTCTAACGGTTTTCAAGATATTGTCCAAAAACTGCAAAAATGGTCAAATTTGATGATTAAAGGGCAATAACTCCTATAAGGAGTCGTTTCACAACTTCGACTTTATGGAGAGATTCGTAGAGCTTTTGATGCTGAACAAAGTAGGTTGCTTCGGATTTTCTCTATCTCTTATACTTTTTGAGTTATAAGCCAAAAACAATGGTCTAACCCCCCTGTTCTATTTTTAGCAACGGCGGCCATGTTGGTTGGTCGACATGTATATAATTCACAAACTTGGTAGAGGACATCCTAAAGATCATGTATACCAAGTATCAATGCAATCCCTTCAGTGGTTTCAGAGAAGATCTTTGAAGAAAAGTTAACGGACGACGGACGACAGACGACGGACGCTTAACGATGACAATAGCTCACATGACCCTTCAGGTCAGGTGAGCTAAAAACACAAAAAATGGTAATGTAAGTAAAAAGAGATACAGTTTAGGCAAAGGATAGTAAAAAAAACGTACAATTAGGGTAAGGGTTTGTGTAAAACATATAATTAGGGTAGGTTTAGTATAAAACACTCAATTAGGGTTAGAGGTTAGCATATTAAGATACAATTAGGGATAGGGCTAGTACAAAATCATACAATTAGGGTAAGGGTCGATGAAAACACAAAATAAGTGGTAGGGGTTAGTACAAAAAATGCATTTATGATAAGGGTTAGTACAAAAACGTACAATTAGGGTTAGGGTTAGTGTAAAACATATAATTACGGTTAGGGTTAGTATCAAACACACAACTAGGGTAAGGGGTTAGCATCTTGAGATACACTTAGGGTTAGATTGGTATAAATCATAAAATTAGGGTTAGGGTCGATGAAAATAATTACAAAATAAGTGGTAGGGTTACTTCATAAAATGCATTTTTGATAAGGGTTAGTACAAAAACGTACAATTAGGGTTAGGGTTAGTGTAAAACATATAATTAGGGTTAAGGTTAGTAGCAAACAGATGACTAGGGTTAGGGGTTAGCATATTAAGATACACTAAGGGTTAGGGTTAGTTTAAAATCATACAATTAGGGTAAGGGTCGATGAAATCACAAAAAGAAGGGGTAGGGGGTAGTAGAAAGAGATACAGTTCAGGTAAAGGTTAGTACATAAATATACAATTAGGGTTAGGGGTTAGGGTAAAACATATAATTAGGTATAAAACACTCAATTAGGGTTAGGGGTTGGCATATTAAGATACACTTAGGGATAGGGTTAGCACAAAATCATACAATTAGGGTAAGGGTCGATGAAAACACAAAATAAGTGGTAGGGGTTAGTACAAAGTATTACAGGTTAGGTAAAGGATAATAAAAAAACGTACAATTAGGGTTAGGGTTAGTGTAAAACATATAATTAGGGTTAGGGTTAGTATAAAACACACAACTGGGGTAAGAGGTTAGCATATTAAGATACACTTAGGGTTAGGGCTATTACAAAATCATACAGTTAGGGTTAGGATCGATGAAAACACAAAAATAAGGGGTAGGGGTTAGTAAAAAGAGATACAGTGCAGGTAAAGGTTACTACATAAACGTACAATTAGGGTAGGGTTAGTGTAAAACATATTATTACGGTTAGGGTTAGTATCAAACACTCAATTAGGGTTAGGGGTTAGCATATTAAGATACACTAAGGGTTAGGGTTAGTACAAAATCATACAATTAGGGTTAGGGTCGATTAAAGCACAAAATAAGGGGTAGGGGTCAGTACAAAAAATGCATTTATGATAAGGGTTAGTACAAAAACGTACAATTAGGGTTAGGGTTAGTGTAAAACATATATTTACGGTTAGGGTTAGTATAAAACACACAACTAGGGTTAGGGGTTAGCATATTAAGATACACTTAGGGTAAGGGCAAGTACAAAATCATACAATTAGGGTTAGGGTCGATGAAAACATAAAAATAAGAGTAGGGGTTAGAAGAAAGAGATACAATGCAGGTAAAGGTTACCACATAAACGTACAATTAGGGTAGGGTTAGTGTAAAACATATAATTAGGAATAGGTTTAGTATAAAACACACAGTTAGGGTTAAGGGTTAGCATATAAGGATACACTTAAGGTAAGGGTTAGTATAAAATCATACAATTAGGGTTAGGGTCGATCAAAACTAAAAAAAAGTAGGGGTTAGTACAAAGATATACAGTTTAGGTCAAGGATAGTACATAAAGGTATAATTAGTGTTAGGGTTAGTGTAAAACATATAATTAGGGTTAGGTTTAGTATAAAACACTCAATTAGGGTTAGGAGTTAGCATGTTAAGATACACTTAGGGTTAGGGTTAGTACAAAATCTATAAAAAAAAACACAAAATAAGGGCTAGAGGTGAGTACAAAAAATTTATGATAAAGATTAGTACAAAAACGTACAATTAGGGTTAGGGTTAGTGTAGAATATATAAATACGGTTAGAGATAGTATCAAACACACAACTAGGGTTAGGGGTTAGCATATTAAGATACACTTAGGGTTAGGGTTAGAACAAAATCATACAATTAGGGTGAGGGTCGATGAAAACACAAAAAGAAGGGGTAGGGGTTAGTAGAAAGAGATTCAGTTTAGGTAAAGGTTAGTACAAAAATATATCACCAGCCCTAACCCTAATTGTACGTTTTTGTACAAACCCTTATCATAAATGCATCTTTTGTAGTAACCCTATCACTTATTTTGTGTTTTCATCGACCCTAACCCTAATTTTATGATTTAAACCAATCTAACTGTAAGTGTATCATATTATGCTAACCCCTTACCCTAGTTGTGTGTTTGATACTAACCCTAACCGTAATTATATGCTTTTCACTAACCCTAACCCTAATTGTACGTTTTTGTACTAACCTTTATTATAAATGCATTTTTTGTACTAACACCTATCCCTTATTATGTGTTTTCATCGATTTTGTACTAACCCTAACCCTAAGTGTATCTTAATATGCTAACCCCTAACCCTAATTGAGTGTTTTATACTATACCTAACCCTAATTATATGTTTTACACTAACCCTAACCCTAATTGTACGTTTTTTTACAATCCTTTTCATAACCTGTAATACTTTGTACTAACCCCTACCACTTATTTTTAGGTTAGGGTTAGTATCAAACACATAACTAGGGTAAGGGGTTAGCATATTAAGAAACACTTAGGGTTAGGGTTAGTATAAAATCATACAGTTAGGGTCAGGGTCGATGAAAACACAAAAATAAGGGGTAGGGGTTACGAGAAAGAGATACAGTTCAGGTAAAGGTTAGTACATAAATATACAATTAGGGTTAGGCTAAAATATATAATTAGGGTTATGGGTTAGTATAAAACACACAATTAGGGTTAGGGGTTAGCATATTATGATACACTTAGGGTTAGTACACATTCATACA
Organism: Arcuatula senhousia; assembly: GCA_963971305.1. NCBI lineage: Eukaryota > Metazoa > Mollusca > Bivalvia > Mytilida > Mytilidae > Arcuatula > Arcuatula senhousia. The sequence goes on along the minus strand of OZ020314.1, from coordinate 28,512,342 downwards.
ATTATGGTTTGGGTCGATGAAAACACAAACAAGAGGCTCCCAGGAGCCTGAATCGCTCACCTGGTCTTGATGTTGACCCTATACTTTTGTAGAGCTAAATGAGCTGAACATTTAAGCAAGCAACAGCTTTTCTCTACCTGCAAATAAAATTCACCCAAGTTATCCATATATTCATGACCGATGTCTCCGAGATATTCTTGTGTTGTCTTAAGTTTTATAAGTGTAAGAAAAAATTGGTTCTCAATCGAAAGTAATCCAAGTTATATGCAGCATTTCCAAGGGACGCTAAGACAAACATAAAATCATAATAGGTTTTAAGACCAGTATAAAATATCATACCAACAGGATCGTTTTCAAATTTTTCAAAACATAAAGACGGCCATGACAAAGTTTGTGTTCCTGTTTCACATGTATACAAGCTGGGAGGGTGGGATAGAAGTGGGTGCTTGCGTACATACTAGACTGTTCAACAATCCCATGCTCAAACCATGCTTAGCAAAAGACTGTTTAGCATTTTCTATAGCCATGTTTGCTTGCTGTTTTTCCATCTGTTTTTTTTTCATCTCATTAACAGCTGAAATAATAACAAAAAATAAATTACAAAATTACTCACACATTTGAATTCTCATGGATCTATGAATTTTTTAAACTTGAATGACAAGTTTTAACAAAATGAATCTGAACCGATACATGCATTTTTATTTTCATCATGTTAATGGGGGTAAACAACATATTTTACACATTTAAGTACAGTTCTCTTTAAAGACCATGCAATTGTAGCAGAAATGTTGGCAAATGCATTATCATAGATTATTTAAATTCTTATATTGTGTTTATTTCAACATAAAATTAACACACAAAATTGAATATCAGCCATATATTCTTCTTTTACCTTTTTCTAAAGTATTCATTGTATCCCATTATAGTGTAATTTTCTTACATAATTTAATGTATTTTCAAATCTTTGTAAAAAAAATTGGCAACTTTAGTATGTCTTACAAATAATTTTTTCGGAGGACGTTATAACAAAATCAGTTGAAATAAGTTATGACTTTAAACAACAAATATATACAATAGCCTATTTAACTTCTACAAAAAATGTTTAAAAAGTCCGGGAAATTATCTCCCCTCTAAACTTCCTGTTAGAGGGAAGCATTATAAATGGCCGCCCAGACAACAATAACAAAACGAAATTGTGCTATGCAGAAGTTTGCTGGAGGAATATGCGGTATTTCGTGTATTTTTCCGGGAGATGAAGTGTATGCAAGACTTCAGCAATGCCAGAAGAATATTGTTAACCATCTTAAAGCTTGTAAGCTGCACAGTGGCCACCAGTCTAGATAGTTAAACGAATAAAGTTAGTTTAGTTCATCATTTTGGTACTTCTAAAAAACCTCTCCCCTTTTCCTGTGGTTCTTCAAAATTTACCGGTCCTTTGTGTCCCACCCCACCCCATATTTCATTTATCATCATCATTTCATGTTCATTTTATCATCCTTTTCATGTTCATCGCCTTTAAATAACCTATATAGTGATGCACGGGCATAAAACACCAACTCACTCACTCATGCAGGAATGATATATGACATGTTGGCAACAAACGATCCTCATTTTGAAATGATTCTACAAAAAAACATGTTACTAAAAATAGAACATAGGGTAAAACCACTTAAAATGGCTTATAACTCATTTGGAGGCCAAATGTGTTGTGGTGTTCCAGTTTCTTAATTTTGTAGGATTGTCCATCTTTAAGTTTCTTTTGTATCATCTCCAGTTCAAACGAAAGAGTTATTACGTCTTCCGTCGAATGATATAGGGCTTTAACGAACACTTTCTGCGTTTTGCCTGTAGGCCTTATAACTGGGGCCACCAGTATTGTAGCGGTTATCTAAAACATAATCATGGTGATTTATAGAAACTCGTTTCTACTTATGCTATAACTTTTTTGTTGTAATTTATATTTTCATCACACAATGTTAATATGTTAATAGATGCATAAGTGTTAGTTAAAATAAACTTTTTTTAAATGCAGACGATCTGTTTCTATTCTTTTTCAAGGATAAGAAGAATTTGTAAGATAACAAGCAAGTTGACTAAAATAAAATCTGAATTTAATATTGAAAGAATGCTTATACAGTAAAAAAGATATATGGAGAGATTTCAAAGTTTTAATGGCTAGAGCCATTTCTAGGAATAATGATGATGAATGGAAGAGACTCTCAGAAAAACAAACAAAAGAAGAGGCTCCTAGGAGCCTGAATCGCTCACCTGGTCTTGATGTCACCCCTATGATGAACTTTGAAGAGCTAAATAAGCTAAACATTTAAGCAAACTACAGCTTTTCTCTTTCAGCAATAGTTTTGATTCTGTAGCCAAAAACGTGCAAAATGTTATTTTAAGGGCCGTCGTAACACATTGACTCTATAGAGACTTTTGTTAAAAGTTTAATTAATGATTTGAACATTTAAGCAAACATTCCATTTTTTTACTCTGCTATAGTTTTCATTTTAAGCCAAAAAACATGAAAACATGTTAATTTAGGGGTTGTAATCCTAATAAAGAGTCATCTGACAACTTTGACCCTATGACAGACTTTTGTAGAGCTAAATGAGCTGAACAAACTACAGCTTTTCTCTTTCAGCAATAGTTTTGATTCTGTAGCCAAAGACGTGCAAAATGTTATTTTAAGGGCCGTCGTAACACATTGACTCTATAGAGACTTTTGTTAAAAGTTTAATTAATGATTTGAACATTTAAGCAAACATTCCATTTTTTTTTACTCTGCTATAGTTTTCATTTTAAGCCAAAAAACATGAAAACATGTTAATTTAGGGGTTGTAATCCAAATAAAGAGTCATCTGACAACTTTGACCCTATAACTGCGTTTCGGTCGACATAATAATAATAATAAGAAACGGAGTTAAAACAATATGTCTCCAAACTTTCGTTTGGGAGACATAACTAGTGTTGACTGTGTTGGGGATGCCCAACACAAAAATATCTCCCAAACGTACGCAAACTGTCATTCTAGCATAATTTTTTTCCGTATTATAAAAGAACTCCTTTTGCTATAGTTTCATACAAAATTTCAGAACCCTGCGCACATAGGTAAGCGAAATATCGTAATGTCCTATATTATGACCTAATCGTGTTTCCATGGAAACGGCGGCCATTTTCAAAATTCCGAAAATTGCATGCACACCTTTTGGACCCACTCTTCCACCATACAAAATTTCATGAAGATTTATTGAGTAGTTTTTAAGAACCAGCTCGGATACGTTCATGAGGAGAAGAAGAAAAAGAATAATAATTAAAATGCCATTTGTTCAGAGAACAAATGAGAGGTCTTTCCCTGTGTCTTGTCTCTCTGTCGCTTTAGCATGTTAGCATTATGGTGTCCAATACAAGTACTATAGACAAATGAGTCATTTCGTTTTCGATATGAGGTTACCAATAGTTATCAAATAGGTTCCAGAATAAAGATCAAGGGGCCTAGTGTCAGAAAAAGGATGGTTGCTAAGGACGTTTTGTTGGTTGCTATGGACTAAGGGTTACTTCCGGTTGACAAATTTTAACTCTAAACTCGGAAAGTAGTCTTGGTTAAGAATATATATGGTTGCTATGGACTTTTCATAAATGTTACCTTGTTGCTAGGGAATGACCTTGACCCATGACCTTTGGCCTTGGACTCAAATTGTAGGTCTTGGCATTCTGATTCATTTAAGTATAAGTTTATAATCTGCTTGTGGAACTCCGTCACTCTTTGAGTTTTTTCTCACCTTCGGAGGGTCTGTAATTAATCCGTATTTCTTATATCTGTTAAAAAAGTTCCTGATTGCTTGCCGTGTTGTTTTAAAGTTATGTGAATTCTCCAAAATCCGTTGAATCTTGACTGTTGAAAACTATGCAGTGGTATATTGAAGGATTAAACATCTAACATGAATTGTTAAACGAGACATATTTATTTGCGACCGATATAATGAACTTTCGAAGTTGAACGGTTTTGAATCCGAACAAAAATGCTGAAACAAACTTATCGAACAGCCAATCAAATTGTTTCGCTATCGTGTATACACGATACACCATTGAACGATACACCATTGAACGATACACCATACACGATAGAGTATACACCATACACGAAAGAGTATACACCATACACGATTGACCGATACACGATACATCATTACATGAGTGAGTGAGTGAGTTGGTGTTTTACGCCCGTGCAACACTATATAGGTTATTTACAGGCGATGAACATGAAAAGGATGATAAAATGAACATGAAATGATGATGATAAATGAAATATGGGGTGGGGTGGGACACAAAGGACCGGTAAATTTTGAAGAACCACAGGAAAAGGGGAGAGGTGGGTAGGGGCGGAAAATTTAGCCTATGTGGTGCACTACTTGGCGGTCCACAAAGGGGTCTTTTACGTGCATGAAGTGTGGCACTCTCCACACACGTTGGCCCACTATGGTCGGCGGTCAGGTTTTCCGTATTATAGACCTAACATCCCCCGCGGACAAGGGCTACCTTATTCAGCCACCTAGGGTACACACTTGGTTGCTCTGAGGGGTGAGCACTGACCCGACGTCAGAATCCCAAGACCCTTATTCGCCTTTTACGACAAGCTAGGCTCTGCTGCGGGCCTATTCGCCACCCGGGCCCCGCACGGGACGATACATCATTACATCTTACACCATACACGATTGAACGATACACGATAAAATGGGAAAGTTACACGGTTCAATAGCTGTAAGTTTTATTTTTGCAATAATGGACCTCATACTGAAGCCATATACACATTTTCAAGTTACTGTGATATGTAGTTGCTAAGAAAACCTTTACAAATATTTTTACAATTGACTAATAACGTTGAAAACTTCATTAGTAAACAAGAAGTAGATATCTGACAGACCTCATTTTGATATTTCCAACAAAGGACCTGATACTGAAGCCATATAATGAATTTCAAGTCACTGTGATATGTACAATGTAGTTGCTAATATATTTTTCATCATTTGACTAGTAATGTTGAACATTGACTAAAGGCTGTTTTCCATTGTGAATTTTCAAATTGCGGTCTCTTCAATGTTGGTTGAGTCGCGTATACTTATTCCACATCTCTTTATCGTCTATAAGATTGTAAACAGGAGGTAATTATCTATCAAACCTAATTTTGATACTTTTGATGATAATAATGCAGTCGAAATATTTACTTGATACACCTTTCCTTGCACAGTCACCCATGTTGCTTTAGGGCTACAAGCTGCATCCAAAACTGTTAAATGTTCAGCAGCTTTTCCATGAAGAATTGTTTTGCCTTTTGTAAGGCATCTCTGGAAAGAATAACTGGAGTTGGGGAAACAATAACTGCTGTTCTCTTTGTTACTATAATTTGACTGAAAATAGTAAATGTTTATCAGTTAAATTTCACTAGTGATAAAGTTGCATTTGATCTGCATGTCAACGGTATCAATAAGTTATAATAGGATGAAGCTACATGTACATGTATATACTATTTATTAGACCAATGCTTCATGTACATCTAGTTTATTTTAAAAAAAGCTCCCAGGAGCCTGAATCTCTCTGATATTATTAAGCTACATCTAGCGCTGCATGATACAACCTGAATATGTTGAAAACTGTATATGTGATGTTGCAGGCAAACGATTTGCAGCCTATGGTGGACTAGCAAATCTTTTTGAAATACATGTACATGCATTTTGTGGTGGACTTTCAATGTATATTTGATTTTAGTCCGAGATTGCTCTGACGTCCTCGGCATTTTTTCCAGCAAGCTGGTGCCGTGGTCCCACGGCACCAGCTTGCTGGAAAAAATGCCGAGGACGTCAGAGCAATCTCGGACTAATTTGATTTTTGGCCGTATGTCACTAGTGAAAATCCAGGTTATAAAATGGTGAATGTTTATCGGGCGGGCGGGGAAAATACTTTCGTAACAGTTTTCTCAGTAACTACTAATCACAGCCTCTTGATATTTGGTATGCAGCATCAGCATGGGCTCCCATTAGGTGGGATTCGATTTCAGGTCTGTCGCTCACCTACTTTCTGTTTACCGACTGGATTAAATTTTGACATAAATGTCCAATTATAGAAAATTTTTGAGACAGTTTGCTCAGCAACTACTAATCACAGCCTCTTGATATTTGGTATGCAGCATCAGCATGGGCTTCCAGAGGGTGGAATTCGATTTCAGGTATGTCGCTTACCTACTTTCTGTTTACCGACCGAATTTTTGACATAAATGTCCATTAATAGAATTTTTTTTGTGACAGTTTTCTCAGCAACTACTTTACTTTTACAATGTCTTCATTTAATTAGTAACATTAGTTAGATAGTTAGATATTGCTTTACTCCCAAGCAGCACGATTTCGGCTATATCCGGGAGATGAACATGAATGTGGTGATTCAATGAACATGAAATGATGATGAAGTGGAGGAAATGGGGACACAAGGCCAATCGGGTAGGAGAGTTTTGAATGCCACTGGAAAAAGGAGTGATGGGTAGGGACGGAAAATTTAGGCTCCTGCATTGGGATCCTACGGGTCCTACTCTTACCGAGACCTGCAGCAGGGTTCTTTAACGTGCAAGGAACGTGACATTTTTCCCAACACGGTGCACCACTATGGTTTGCGGTCAGGTTTTCCGCATTATCGCCTGACGACCCCGCATCTCTCGATGTCAGGGCTGCCCAATTCTACCACCTGGGGCACACATCCCAGTCGCTTTGTGGGCAAAGCGGCCTGACCCGATGTCAGGTTTCTGAGCACTCTTTAGTGGACTTTTACCGACAAGCTTAGCGCTGCTGCGGGCCTATTCGCCACCTGGAACCCGCATGGGTGATTAATTAGTAACAAAAGACCTAATTAGTAACAAAAGACCTAATTAAACATGGAATTTTTTTAAAATTGCCGACCACCTTACCAAAAGGTTATTTGATATTTGGTATGAAGCAACAGCATGGGCTCCCATCAAGCTTGACCTTGATCATCCACTTGAGTGACTGCCAATATTTGATTTATAATAAAGGGCTGGGTAAGGTTTTATGTGCACCTCCATATCTCAAGAACTATAAGTCTTGTTATGCATATGCCCCAGCAGTAGCTTATCAAAACTTTATCTTCATCTTTTGACCTTGACCTTAATTTGGGTTCAGTGACTTTGCCACTATTAAAGGCATTGTAATAGGCTGGGTAAGGTTTTATGATAAGTCCTGGGTTTGAGAAACTTGGTTTGTATATGCCCTAATAGTAGCTTAGCACAGTTGCATCCCCATCTTTTGAAATTGACCTTGATTTTCCAGTTGATTGACTTTTACAATTTTCAATATATACAGTAGTAATGTTCAAGTTGGGCATCTCCATTTCTCAAGAAGGATTTTTGGTACCAGCTGGCGAGACATACATGTTCTTTGTTGTCAACTCTTGTTTGGTAAATAGATTTGAAGGTATAATATACCTATAGGCATCTGATAATAGATGCAAAAATGGACAAATCTAAAATAGTTCTTACTAGTTTCTCATTATGTTACAGTTAACAGACAAAAATGGACTGACCAAGAGGAGGAGGAGATAAGAAAATATTTTTCGGACTATTTTCTTGGTAAATCAAACAAAACCTGTCCTTCACAATCAGAATGTAGAGAAGCAATTAAATTAGTAGTTGCTAAGAAAACTGTTACGAAAAAAATCTACTATTGGACATTATTGTCAAAAATTAACTAAGTCGGTAAACAGGAAGTAATATGAGCGACAGACCTGAAATCGCATCCCACGTTATGGGACCTCACCCTGATACTGTATACCAAATATCAAGTGGCTGTGATAAGTAGTTGCTGAGAAAACTGTTACGAAAATTTTCTACTTTTGGACATTATTGTCAAAAATTAACTAAGTCGGTAAACAGGAAGTAATATGAGCGACAGACCTGAAATCGCATCCCACGTTATGGGACCCAACCCTGATGCTGTATACCAAATATCAAGTGGCTGTGATAAGTAGTTGCTGAGAAAACTGTTACGAAAATTTCTTCCCCGCCGCCCACCTCCCGCCCGACATTCACCATTTTATAACCCGGATTTTTCACTCCGTGAAATCCGGCCAAAAAGTAAACAATATGCTAGTGAGCTTGAAAAAATGTGAACAATAATGTAGATTTTTTGTATGAGACATTATTAAAACAGGGGGAGGGGGTAACTTCCATCAACTGGTACATATGTGCAGCCAAGAAGGGTCTACTTTTTGCCAATAAAAATAAATGAAAAGGGTAGGATTTTTAAGACAAGGAAACAAGGAAATATCAATGGGTCACTATTTAAAATTTAACCAGAAACCTGCACTAACATGACAAGTTTAAGGTTTTTTTGCATCAGAATCTTATATTTTGCATTTTAATTTTTAGCTCACCCGGACCAATCCATGTGAGCTATTGCTATCACTTGGCGTCCGTCGTCGTTGTCGGATTGTCATTAACATTTTTTTTTTTAAATCTTCTCTGAAACTAATGAACAGTATATCTTCAAACTTGGTATGATTGATCCTTATTGTGTCCTGCACAATTTTCAATATTTTGATTCGTCAAAAAACATGGCTGCCGTTGCTAAAACTAGACCAGGGGGGTCAGACTACTGTTTTTGGCTTCTAAATCAAAAAGTATAAGATATATGAAATCTGATGCCATGCTACTGCTTCAGCATTAAAAGCTCTAAAAAAGACTCCATTTAGTCAAAGTGTTCATAACCCGTGCGGGTTCCGGGTGGCGAATAGGCCCGCAGCAGCGCTGAGCTTGTCTAAAGAGCGCTCAGAAACCTGACATCGGGTCAGGCCGCTTTGCCCACAAAGCGACTGGGATGTGTGCCCCAGGTGGTTGAATGGGGCAGCCCTGACATCGAGAGATGCGGGGTCGTCAGGCGATAATGCGGAAAACCTGACTGCAAACCATAGTGGTACACCGTGTTGGGAAAAATGTCACGTTCCTCGCACGTTAAAGAACCCTGCTGCAGGTCTCGGTAAGAGTAGGATCCCCATGCAGGAGGCTAAAGAGAAGTAAAAAGGAAGCCCGAGTCAGACAAGTTTAAAGAAATGATGGAAGATGTACTTTTTTTGGGAATGATTCAGTACCACCAGAGAAGCAGATATGCTGAATACATTAGGCGTGCCAATCAAAAAATTCCAGATATTTATATTGAATAGGATTTGAAATTTTAACTCTTTTAGTAGTTGAAAATATTCAGATTTGGATAAGTTAATCATTTTAATGTTTATTTTGTATACACTGTACATATTTTTGGTGCTGTACTTTGTTAAAGTTGATTGAAATTATAACCTTTTTCATGTACTTTTTATTTCAAACTTTTTTTCCAAATCTTGTGAGAACTTTATTTTAAGTATTGACACAGAGAAAGATTTATTAAGTTTCAAATGGGATCTAGTTTTTATTAAGGAAGAATCTTCACTTTAACTTTTTATCCTTAAACATATTTAGCTATAGGTCATTTGATGGTCATGTCATTTGCTTTAGAGGAAGTGTGCACATCTCTTGGTGAAGCCACTACTTTAATTATGCATTAAACATGTCATTGAATTGTTCCATAGCTATATGAAAAGTATTAGAAATATATTTATAAGATCTAACTGACAATTTATTTGTAAAGAAAAGCTTACAACTTTCAATTTGGCATTTTCATATCTTTATGTTTGGAAATGGAAATCCCTGATACCTTTAGTCAGGCTAAGCGCCCAGGTAGATCCTGTCCTTTATGTCATGTATTTTTTTTTAGATAGGCATGCTCGTAGGCATTTGTTAGAGTGCAATGTTAACTTTTGTGAGAGTAAAGTATCACAAGATATTGATAATGATCAAATGGTAAATGAAGAATTTTCCGGTAGTTTAAGAAGCACTTATGCAATAAGTGATGATGAAATGGAATTAGATTATACTGAGATAAGAAAGCAAGATTATAAATCACTTAATGCTTATGCAAATCTAGAAGATGAAGACATACAGGCTTATTTTGACCAGCAGTATGTTATGAATGATTCTTCTGATTTTTCTGATCCTGGTTTTGATAATGAATTTGATTTTAATGAAAATACTGAAATTGATCAAGAAGATAGTGTAAATAATGAAACAAAGATAGCAAAGACAACTTTTTGGTTTTGTAAAATGTTAGTTTTATGGCAGTGCATTTTCTATATATCAGATTCAGCTATATGTATGTTATTGAAAATAGTGTCTGCCCTTTTTAAGGCATTATGATAAAAATTAACGATGTAACGAAAAACTAAAGCAGCTTCCAGAATGCAGCTTTAGATGACCAGACCATACCACCATATCTGATATTGTAGATGGCTTTAAATATAGAAAGCTAAAACAGGAATAAGGATTTTGGGCAGATAAGAACAACATAGTGAGTGAGTGAGTTGGTGTTTTACGCCCGTGCAACGCTATATAGGTTATTTACAGGCGATGAACATGAACATGAAATGATGATGATTAATGAAATATAGGGGTGGGATGGGAAACAAAGGACCGGTAAATTTTGAAGAACCACAGGAAAAGGGGCTAGTTAGTTATTGCTTTACTCACAAGCAGCACGATTTCGGCTATATCCGGGAGATGAAGTGGAGGAAATAGGGACACAAGGCCAATCGGGTAGGAGAGATTTGACTGCCACTGGAAAAAGGAGTGATGGGTAGGGACGGAAAATTTTGCCTCCTGCATGGGGATCCTACGGGTCCTTCTCTTACCGAGACCTGCAGCAGGGTTCTTTAACGTGCGAGGAACGTGACATTTTTCCCCAACACGGTGCACCACTATGGTTTGCGGTCAGGTTTTCCTCATTATCGCCTGACGACCCCGCATCTCTCGATGTCAGGGCTGCCCCATTCAACCACCTGGGGCACACATCCCAGTCGCTTTGTGGGCAAAGCTGCCTGACCCCGATGTCAGGTTTCTGAGCGCTCTTTGGTGGACTTTTACCGACAAGCTTAGCGCTGCTGCGGGCCTATTCGCCTCCCGGGCCCCGCACGGGACCAGGGGAAGGGGAGAGGTGGGTAGGGGCGAAATATTTAGCCTATATGGTGCACTACTTCGCGGTCCACAAAGGGGTCTTTTACGTGCATGAAGCGTGGCACTCTCCACACACGTTGGCCCACTATGGTCGGAAGTCAGGGTTTCCGTATTATAGACCTGACAACCCCCGCGGACGAGGGCTACCCTATTCAGCCACCTAGGGTACACACTTGGTCGCTCCGTGGGCTGAGCACTGACCCGACGTCAGAATTCCAAGACCCTTAGTCGCCTCTTACGACAAGCTAGGCTCTGCTGCGGGCCTATTCGCCACCCGGACCCCGCATGGGACTAAGAACAACATAACCTAGGCATTATTCACAGATGTTATTCTCCCTTTTCAGAGCTTGAAAGTTGAAAAGCTTGAAAAATGGTGGTGAACACTGAACAGCTAGTACGAGGAAACCAACAACATCAAACCACAAAAACAAAACGAAAAAAAAACGAAAACAAAAGTCCTAACGAGAATGAACTAGGGAGCTCTGGAAGAGTAAGTATTAATTATCCCTACATGATAATAGCATATCTGTCAGATTGCAAATGGTCAACACAGCAAATGTCAAGTGTTGTAGTGGAATTTCATTGAGCACAAAACTAAGCTGGGATTGATTTTGTTCAAGGGAGTTTTGTTACCTTTAACTTAATAATGAAGTAGTATTTATGAAATTATGTTTCATGTCGAAATTTGTTAAGGAAGCAGAGGTACCAATGGGGTATCCGAATGTCAAAAGTCCGAAAGGGTAGAGACAAAACCAGCAAACACCAACAAGAACGGGACAAAAGAAGACAACATGTAAAACATGGAAACACAAAATAACTGAATATCAATCAACAACGCGAACTCCCGTCGATGATTAATCACTTAGAATAGCTAATAAGTTAGTATACGAATAGAATCCCAATGCTCTTATAGGTTATTTTAAATCAAAAGCTCTACAAAAGTCTTCATCTGGCCGAAGTTGCCCTTATGATGAAATGACCATTTAAAGCCAATAATAGATTTTCCAGTTTGTACCCTGAAGAATGAAAACTATTGCACATAGAGAAACCTGTTACTCGCTCCAAGCTTCAGCTTATTGTAAGCTATTAGATGAAAATTGTCTGATCGCCTCATTAACGAGTAACTCTTAAACTAAATTTATTATTTTTCTTATCATTTCATTTAAGATCCTGAACACAGTATTTCGGGCGGAAAATTTGACCCACTTAACAAGTGTTGCAGAGGGAATGAAAACCCTTCCATGAAGACGCTTTTGGAGAAGGCCACCATCCAAAGCAGGGTCTCCATTCAGGGAACTATAATAGATGCAAGTTGTCAAACTATCTTGTATTTCGCTAACAGTAAATTAGTATTTATCAAAAGTATAAACGAGTTCCTTTCACTTATCTCTCTATATAAATGGAATATTAATTTGTGCTTTTTCTGACATACTAGACAAATTAAAATTCAAGATAAATGTTTCTTTGCGTATTAAAATATATAGTCATTCTGTCTGTCTTTGTTTCAAACAGAAACAAAGTCAAAATATAGTACATTTCATAATTAACTATTCTGGCGAAACGAATCTGTACGACTGTACAAAAACATTCTATAACTTTTCTATCTATATTTTTGCTTCTACCACTTTTTTCAGACAACATGTACACCCGTGTGGGTTCCAGGTGGCGAATAGGCCCGCAGCAGCGCTAAGCTTGTCGGTAAAAGTCCACTAATGAGCGCACAGAAACCTGACATCGGGTCAGGCCGCTTTGCCCACAAAGCGACTGGAATGTGTGCCCCAGGTGGTTGAATGGGGCAGCCCTGGCATCGAGAGATGCGGGGTCGTCAGGCGATAATGCAGAAAACCTGACCGCAAACCATAGTGGTGCACCGTGTTGAGAGAAATGTCACGTTCCTCGCACGTTCAAGAACCCTGCTGCGGGTCTCGGTAAGAGTAGGACCCGTAGGATCCCCATGCAGGAGGCTAAATTTCCCGTCCCTACCCGTCACTCCTTTTTCCAGTGGCAGTCAAAACTCTCCTACCCGATTGGCCTTGTGTCCCCATTTCCTTCACTTCATCATCATTTCATGTTCATTGTATCACCATTTTCATGTTCATCTCCCGGATATAGCCGAAATCGTGCTGCTTGGGAGTAAAGCAATAACTTACTAACAGACAACATGTACATTTAACTTCTTTGTTCATTTGTTATGTTATGGATCTTTCATTTATATTACTCTATTTTATTCACAAGGTTGTGCGGAGTTTAAATTTCTCAGTCTTTTAGGTAAGATTTAAACTTGGAATCCCGAAATAATTGACGCGTAACCAGCCTGGTCAATAAAAAAAAGTAATAACATATTCTAAATTAATTTTTATTCAATACGAGAATCGTCGCAATTTTTATAAAACAGAACATACAAAAATATTTCGTGTTACATTACATCTATATATCTATAAATGGCTCAAATAATTAGACGATTGTACTCATTGTATTCTACTCTTTTCAGAACATCAAAAGAAATCAATTCGCCTGCGCACCGTATGCGCGAAATGAGATGTAAGTGGCAGGGGGAAATTTGACGGCCCAGTGATGGGACCAACGTTTAATTACGATGGTTCTCAGAACTGGATATCTAGTGAAAATGACGTCTTTGGAATTGCGTAGCCATGTGCCCCTGCCTGCAACTTACAGGGACACAAAGTGCTGTTATAAAGTAAGTTTCAAATAAAACTATACATGTATATGTATTCAAACATTCCTACAAAATCTGAGGAATGTATATATGTTATTGTCAAATGTATATGTTATTGTCAAATGTGGAAATGTTCTTTATCCACTTTAAATACTGTTGTTATAAATGGGAGGAACATTTTATACTTTATGATATCAACATAAGACACGAACGAACGAAACTCTACGAACGTAACATTAAAGATACATTATTTAAGTATACGAAAACATTCAAATTAACGGCTAGCTAGCCTGTTTTAGGTGATCGTGCTTTTAATATAAACAATTTAATGGTAGACATAAATATTTTCGTGTTTATCATAAAATCAGTAATGTGTTCTTCGTAAAGTTTGGGGGTATATAGGAAACACCCTGTCTAGACCTGAATATATAATGTAATTATCAAAATCTATGCCTTAATATAAGTAGTTAGAAAGCTCCTGTTACAAATGCGGGGTCGTCAGGCGATAATGCAGAATATATATATAATTAGCTAAAATAAATCAGTTAGATACCATGTATTACAGACACTTGAGGAAGTTCGACTCGCCAGTCTTGTCCGCAGGGGGGGCAGTAAAACCAAGAAACAACAGAATAGATTGTATACGTGGGTGAAGAATAGATTTGCTCACGTAAACACAGGCAACACAGAACAAAGTAAGTTTACAAAATCGTGTGTCTTTCTTGACATGATAGATATAGAATTTAATCCAAGTTTGACTGGTATGGTTACGGTGTCGTATGCATGACAGGTAGTTCTTGGAACAGAAATCTAGTTGCTATAAATCCCCCTTTTTGTAACAAATGTACACGACCTTCTTGATCTAGTTAAGTCTAATAATAATAGCTCTGCATATGAATAAAAATATATATTGTTGTTGACCAAGCGTTTCCTTTGAGATCGAAATTCGTGTATCATTCATTTTCAACTATTCATAATCTCATAAATTTCCTAAATTTCTTCCGGAAACAAGCCTAGTAAGTATATATTGCATTTTATATACTTTAATGTGAATGTTCTATTAATAACTTTAACTAAAACAAGGTTGGTATTCCAAATCATGCAGTGATTCCAGAAAAGTTACACCAACAAGAGTGTGTTACAAAGAGACAAAAACATTTCCCTCTGTGACTTCTTTGTGGGTGATAATTAAATACTTGAGAAGATGAAACATGAATAAAAAATAGTTTTATTTCCTATGTATGTATGTATGTAATTTAAAAGCAAAGAGGCACCAATGGGACATTCTGAAGCCAAATGTCCAAAAGATTGAAGACAAAATACGTCAACACAAAACAAGCACAAACAAACAAGAAACTCAAAAACACATAACTATCAACTGACGACGCGAACTCAACTTGTAACAAGAATCTCAGGTGCTCCGGTAGAGTAAGCAGTTCCTGCCTGTTGCAACACACACGTCGCGTCATAGAATGTCAAATCCGGTATAGACATGTGATGACTAATAGTATTATAATGATAATGTATACCTTTATTTTTTTTTAAAAACTCTTCCAGAAATAAGTAAATATTGTATTCTATATTGTCATACTACAAGTAATATAAAATTCTCCTGATACTTAATGATATAAAAATAAATTCACCGGATGGTCTTATTACATGCATGTAACCTTCAAGACCGTAATCGTCTTCTGTACAAGAAAGATTGTCTGTCTCATATTTGTAACTTTATTTTAATTTCAATTTTGTATCTTATAAAATTGAGTTCACATAATTGCCACAGAGTGTATCATTGTGACTAAGCATGATTTTTTTTTAATTTTAGGATGGACCAGTCGCCCATCAAAATATAACCTGCCTGGTATGGACTTACTTCATTATACTACTTACTACAAAAAATAATGCACCGTCTTAAAGTTCATAGTCAGAACATAATGGAGGTAACATTGACACAACTTACTACTGAATACATGTATAAACCGTGATGTCATATACAAATAATAAGTAGTTGTTTTCGTCTGTCATATAATAACTTAAACAAACAAAAAAAAACAACAATTTGACAGTATTTGTTGCCTCTGACAGTGAAATTTACCAATATATTAAACAAAACAATTTAATTCTGAGATTTTGCAGTTTCTTTTACACAGATAACATCATGAGAGTCTCAGTGGATGTTCACCACGATTTTGATGGGGTATGTATCAGTTAGTTAGTTATGACTTTACTCCCAAGCAGCACGATTTCAGCTCTATCCGGGAGATGAACATGAACGTGGTGATACAATGAACATGAAATGATGATGAAGTGTAGGAAATGGGGACACAAGGCCAATCGGGTTGGAGAGTTTTGACTGCCACTGGAAAAAAGGAGTGATGAGTAGGTACGGGAAATTTAGCCTCCTGCGTGGGGATCCTACGGGTCCTACTCTTACCGAGACCTGCAGCAGGGTTCTTAAACGTGCGAGGAACGTGACATTTTTCCCAACACGGTGCACCTTTATGGTTTGCTGTCAGGTTTTCCGCAATATCGCCTGACGACCCCGCATCTCTCGATGTCAGGGCTGCCTGTGTGTGGGGCACACATCCCAGTCGCTTAGTGGGCAAAGCGGCCTGACCCGATGTCAGGTTTCTGAGCGCTCTTTAGTGGACTTTTACCGACAAGCATAGCGCTGCTGCGGGCCTATTCGCCACCCAGAACCCGCACGGGTGGTATGTATCTGACATGATCTAAGCAGCATATAAATAATTAACTTGTCTTGCCTGTCACTGAAGTGACTTATAGTTGCTGAGAAATGGATCAGGTGCATAAACTTACCAAATATCACCCACTTGTAGTTGCTGATTCACAAATGTTGAGCACATGTTTTCGCTGACAAAAAATCGTCAACATTATGTCTTATAGTTGCTTTAATTATACAACTTAAAACTTTCATCTCCCGAGATATATAATATTACATATACAAAAATGGGTGACAGTTTTCTAGGATCTGGATAACAAGATTTTTTTTTACTTTTTGTCCATGTATATCCTTTTTTAAAATGTGAATTTTGTTGTACTTCAGTATTTTTTTCAAATTCAAA
Source organism: Arcuatula senhousia (assembly GCA_963971305.1). Taxonomy (NCBI): domain Eukaryota; kingdom Metazoa; phylum Mollusca; class Bivalvia; order Mytilida; family Mytilidae; genus Arcuatula; species Arcuatula senhousia. The sequence goes on along the minus strand of OZ020314.1, from coordinate 28,495,487 downwards.
TCTGTCATCAGTGTATTTTAAGTAGTAACTCCAAATGTTATGTTTTGTTGATACTGCTTTCCTTTGTTCAGAAACATGAAAAAAGTACTCACACTGATTTATATTGATTTTTTCTTTACAGAAACAGATGTGGGCAGTGAGCCAAAGAGACCAAAGAGGGCCTGGTCTGTTCAATGAAAAAAATTTAAAAAAATATAAAGAACATACATTTATTAATGACTAAAGTCTCACAATAAGCCTTGTTACAATTTTATACCAGGTCAATACTGTACCAAACACATCTACACATGACTCAAGTCTCACAATAAGCCTAGTCCGAGATTGTTCTGACGTCCTCGGCATTTGTTCCAGCAAGCTGGTGCCGTGGGACGTCAGAGCTCCTTCCATATCAAAAACACGCTTTCTAAATGTAAATATAACTCTTACATCAGTCAGATGTTAGTTAGTTAGTTATTGCTTTACTCCCAAGTAGCACGATTTCGGCTATAATCAACTTCTAGAGTTATCTTTCTTTGGTAGTTTAAATCTGAGATAACTATCATGTGTTATCAACATTTTATACAATTATTAGATATAAACAAAAACTTACATCCTTTTATTAGTATGGATTATTCCCCTTGTTATCAACATAACATTTACATGCTATAAAATACTGCTATTAAATAACACACACATGATATTGCATTATGTTTAGGAAAAAATGTTTAACAGAAAATAAAATACAGATGTTAAAATTAAAAATGTCATTTCATTTCTGCAAGAAATACTTGGAAAGAAAATGCCAGGATTCAGTGTTCCCACACATATGATACAGCAAACATTTTAAATAACAATTTTAGGTGTATATATTTTTTAGCTCACCTGGCCAAAGGCCATGTGAGCTATTGCCATCACTTGGCGTCCGTCGTCGTCGTCGTCCGTCGTCGTTAACTTTTCTTCAAACTTCTTCTCCTCTGAAACGGCTGCACAGATTCAAACCAAATTTGGTCTGGTGGTACTTTACTTCAGAAATCAACCTTATGTAAAAATAAGTAAATGTCATGGTCAGGATAAAAAAATCTTTAAAAAATAGTATAACATGTACTCCACACACCTTTGATAAAAATAAACATGCATTTTTCAAGTGTACTGACTAGACATATTAACAAAAAATAACAAGTAATACTGTGAGCGAGCTCACAAAAGGATACCCCCCGCTTCATATTGGACTCAAATCTCAAGTCCAATTATCTCCCCTGAATGATGTCAGAGTGCAATGAAAATTCTTCATGCACATCTACATATGATGTACTTCCTTCATGTAAAGTTTCATCAAAATCCATCAAGCGGTTTAGGAGGAGTTGCGCTTACGGGGTCTCCCATTGAATAATGTATTTAAAAAGTCTAAGTCCAATTATCTCCCCTGAATGATGTCAGAGTGCAATGAAAATTCTTCATGCACATCTACATATGATGTACTTCCTTCATGTAAAGTTTCATCAAAACCATCAAGCGTTTTAGGAGGAGTTGCGCTTACGGGGTCTTCCTTTGAATAATGTATTTAAAAAGTCTAAGTCCAATTATCTCCCCTGAATGATGTCAGAGTGCAATGAAAATTCTTCATGCACATCTACATATGATGTACTTCCTCCATATTAAGTTTCAGCAAAATCCTTCAAGCGGTTTAGGAGGAGAAGCGCTTACAAGTTATGTGGACAGACGGACGGACAGACAGACGGACAGACAGACAGACAGACAGACAGGGTGTTTCCTATATACCCCCCCAAACTTTGTTTGCGGGGGGTATAATTACATACATGACAAGTGGAATGAATTTTTATGCTGAGCCAACTTTTAAAACCGAGATCTTTAAAAAAAACTTTATCTGTATATTTGTTAAATTACTGTTACCCGACAATTTTGAACTAAACAAAAATCTTACAAAATGAACATGATGAAATAAATTAAAAAGCTTACAAGGAAATAAATTGAAAACCCTTTTTGTGGAAATAAATTGAAAAACCAAGTCAAAATTATTCACAACAAATTAAAATATGTGTCAAAAATCAACCTTATGTAAAAATAAATAAATGTCATGGTCAGGATAAAAAAAAATCTTTAAAAAATAGTATAACATGTACTCCACACACCTTTGATAAAAATAAACATGCATTTTTAAAATATTTACATACATGACAAGTGGAATGAATTTTTATGCTGAGCCAACTTTTCAAACGGAGATCTTTAAAAAACTTAATCTCTATATTCGTTAAATTACTGTTACCCGACAATTTTGAACTAAATAAAATCTTACAAAATGAACATGATGAAATAAATTGAAAAACTTACAAGGAAATAAATTGAAAACCCTTTTTGTGGAAATAAATTGAAAAACCAAGTCAAAATTATTGCACAAAAATTTAAAATATGTGTCAATAAAAAGCTACGCCGAGCGCAGCATGATACGACCGCAACAAGTTGAACCCTGTACATTGGAGGCCCAGTATGGATAGTCCATTGCTTTGGTCACATGAAGCCCATGGTGGACTAACAAAGCTTTTTGACACATGCATCCTGTGGTGGACTTAAAAATGCATTTTTGACACATTTATATTTACATCAACATCTAATACAAAAAGCCTTATTTATATACATGTATTAATTTACAATTTTGGCCCCTCGACCCCTAATTTCTCAAAAACGGTCAAAATATTGCAAATCCGATTAATGAATATGGCAGAAATATTCACAAGGAATCCAATGAAAAAAAGATTTTGAAAATCGGACCACAAATAAAAAAGTTGATTTTATGGGCGTGGCCTGTCTTTAGCCCCCCCTGTAGCAATGTAATGGTGAAATACATATCAAAATAATTGACACACTAGGTAGATAGAATTTAATGATGAATTCAATAAAAAAAGAATTTTCAAAATCAAATAATGATAAACATTCTACAACAGGTTTGTCAATACATCCGTTTTAGCCCTTTTTGGCCCTTTTTCTTCTAAAACAGAAGGGGCCACAAACCCCAAATACAAAACCAACATTTCTTCAGTGGATATAATCATCATATTAAAACTTCATAACAATTGGCAGGCCCACTACAACTTAATTTTTGGTTTAAATGACAAACTTTTAAAAACGGCGTTTTTGGCCCCTTTGACCCCTTAATTCTCAAAAACGGTAAGAGATATTGCAAATCTCATTGAAAAATGCAGGCAGGGATTTTCACAAGGATTCCAATGAAAAAAAGATTTTGAAAATCGGACCACAAATAGAAAAGTCAATTTTTTGGGTGTGGCCCCTTTTTGACCCCCAGTAGCAATGTAATGGTACAAGATACATCAAAGCCGTTGATACATTTTGTTGACAGAATTTATTGAGGAATACAATTAAAAAAGAATGATCAAAATTGGATGAAAATTAAACATTCTACAGACGTTTTGTCAATATACACATTTTTGCCCCTTTTGGCCCCTTTTTCTTAAACGGTAGGGGCCAGAAACCCCAAATGCAATACCAACCTTCCTTTAGTGGTTATAAACATCATATCAAAATTTTATAACAATTGGTTATCTACAACTAAAGTTATTGCACGGAAACCAAAGTGTCTACAGACGACAACGACGACAACGACGACAACGACATCGCCATAACATAATACGATCGCAAATATTTTGCGATCGTATAAAAATCAACCTTATGTAAAAATAAATAAATGTCATGGTCAGGATAAAAAAATCTTTAAAAAATAGTATAACATGTACTCCACACACCTTTGATAAAAATAAACATGCATTTTTCAAGTTTACTGACTAGACATATTAACAAACAAGAGGCTCCCAGGAGCCTGAATCGCTCACCTGGTCTTGATGTTGACCCTATACTTTTGTAGAGCTTAATGAGCTGAACATTTAAGCAAGCAACAGCTAATCTCTATCTGCAATAGTTTTCATTCTGTAGGACAAATACATGAAAAATCGCTATTTTTTAAGGGCCGTAGCCCCTAAAAGGGGTCATCTGACAACTTGGACCCTATGGAGAATTTTGTAGAGCTAAATGAGCTGAACATGTAAGCAAGCAACAGCTAATCTCTATGTGCAATAGTTTCCATTCTGTAGGACAAAAACATGAAAAAACGCTATTTTTCAAGGGCCGTAACCCCTATAAGGGGTCATCTGACAACTTCGACCCAATGGAGACTTTTGTAGAGATAAATGAGCTCAACATTAAAGCAAGCAACAGCTAATCTCTATCTGCAATAGTTTTCATTCTGTAGGCCAAAAACATGAAAAAAATGCTATTTTTCACCCTTAAGGGGCTTTCACCCCTATTAGGGGTCATCTGACAACTTCGACCCTATGAAGACTTTCGTAGAGCTAAATGAGCTTAACATTTAAGCAAGCAACAGCTTTTCTCTATCTGCAATAGTTTTCATTCTGTAGGCCAAAAACATGAAAAAATGCTATTCTTCACCTTTAAGGGGCTTTAACCCCTATAAGGGGTCATCTGAAAACTTTGACCAAATCAAATGGAGACTTTAGTAGAGCTGTTGATGCTGAATCAGTAGCGTGGCCTCAGATTTCCTCTATCTCTTGTACTTTTTGATATATAAGCCAAAAACAGTAGTCTGACCCCCTAGTCTATTTTTAGCAACGGCGGCCATGTTTTTTGACAGATCAAAAATCGAAACACAAGTTTGGAGCAGGACACCCTAAGGATCAATCATACCAAGTTTCATTCAATTCTGTTCAGTAGTTTCGACTGGAGTTCGCGTTGTTGATTGATATTCAGTTGTTTTGTGTTTCCATGTTTTACGTGTTGTCTGTTTTTGTCCCGTTCTTGTTTGTGTTTACTGGTTTAGTCTCTGCCCTTTCGGACTTTTGACATTCGGATACCCCATTGGTACCTCTGCTTCTTTCAGAGGAGAAGATTTTTGAAAAAAATGTTAACGGACGACGACGACAATGACGACGACGGACGCCAAGTGATGGCAATAGCTCACATGGACCTTTGGTCCAGGTGAGCTAAAAATATTTACATACATGACAAGTGGAATGAATTTTTATGCTGAGCCAATTTTTCAAACTGAGATCATTTTAAAAACTTTAACAATTTATAAAACAAGTTAACAATATCATCATAATCATGGTTTAATGCTTAGCCCAAAAACGGAATAACAACAACAGTCATATCTAGATATAAATTGGGCTATTAACATGATTAACTTTTGGAATAAAAACTTAAACCTGAGTTTGTGTAGGATTTCAACAACCACGACCAATTTGAAAAAAAAACTGAGATCATTAATTAAAAACTAACAACATATAAAACATGGTAAACGAACAAAGAACAGTTTATCCAAACATGTCAACAACTAAAGAATAGCATAACATTTCATAACAAAGCTTACATAACAACAAGTCTAATGTTCATGATGTTTGATTATCAATAGCACTTAAACATGTTAGCACTATATTCAATACTTTATACATGATATACAAAAAATGATGAGATGCAAGATCAGGGTTTCCTTTTGTGTTGCAACAAAACAATGATTTTCATTTTTATAAATTTAGCATGTTAAGGCCATAATCTTGACAACTGTATGATTTATCTTTTTAAATTCTAATATAAACTATTTTATGATATTTCAATAACAAAATAAAATCAATAAACATAAAAAAATTGAAAACAGATTTCTGCCTAATCTAGCATTCCATGAGGTAGCCTACAACCATTACAACAGGCAATGACAACCATGACAAAATAAAAAAAATAAAAAGCTACGCCGAGCACAGCATGATACGAACGCAACAAGTTGAACCCTGTACATTGGAGGTCCAATATGGATAGTCTATTGCTTTGGTCACATGCAGCCCATGGTGGACTTACAAAGCTTTTTTACACATGCAACCTATGGTGGACTTTAAAATGCATATTTGACACATATAGATTTACAATAACATTTAATAGAAAAAAATTATTTCTATATTCATTGACATTTTTGACACGATTAAGCCCCTTTTGGCCCTTTTAAACAAAAGTTAGGATCACAAAATGCAATAAAAAGCTTCCTTCAGTGTATATAATCACCATATTTAAACTTCATAACAATTGGCTGGCACACTACAGCTAAATTTCTTGTGTAAAACCATTTGCCTTGACCAACATTTAAAAATGACGTTTTTTGCCCCTTCGACCCCTAATATCTCAAAAACAGTAAGAGATATTTCAGATCTGATTGAAAAATGCAGGCAGGGATTTTCACTAGGATTCCAATGAAAAACAATGTTGAAAATCGGACCACAAATAAAAAAGTTGATTTTTTGGATGTGGCCCGTCTTTGGCCCCCTGTAGCAATGTAACGGTTCAATATACATCAAAACCATTTAGACATTTTGTTGACAGAATTTAATAAGGAATTCAATAAAAAAAGAATTCTCAAAATCAAATAAATAATAAACATTCTACAACAGTTTTGTCAATACACCCGTATTAGCCCCTTTGGCCCTTTTTTCTGAAATGGTAGGGGCCAGTAAGCCCAAATGCAATAGGAACCTTCCTCTAGTGGTTACAAACATCATATAAAAATTTCATAACTATTTGTCAATATTTACTCAAGTTATCGCACGGAAACCAAATGTCCCCAGACGACGACGATGACAACGACGACGACGACGACAGCATCATACCATTATACGTCCGCAAATTTTTGCGGTCGTATAAAAAATCAATCACAACCACTAATTTTGTATTATTTGAATTGAAAATACCCCAAAACAAAACAAACAACTTTTGCTTAACTTTTTTTTGGAGGTTTTGTAAAAACAAATAAAGAGATCAATGTACATATTAGGGTGGGCGCAATAATACCTTCTTAATTCTTTTCATTTTAAATATGATTGGTTGAAAGTGGACGACCAGGCTTACATTGGGAAGGAATTATTGAAACAAAACTAATTTGAATCTTGTAATTAGTTATTATTCAAAACAGAAACAAAAACATATGAAGAAACAGCAGCCTGAGGAAATCTTTTAAAAATATTTTAAACATAATTAGAATGGTGAGATGGAATTTAAAAAATGTTTACAATTTACAAAAGTACAATTTATCTTGGTTCAGAACTTTAAAAAAAAACTTTCTTCCCTTTTTCTTAAAAATCTGGTTGTTTAAATTTGTTGAGAACATCCCTTTTTGAAACCCAAGACTTGTCAGGCCAAAACTTGAGCCCCGGCTCCTTGCAGTCTAACTCTAAGGTCCTCGTTCTTTATTTCTTGTATCTGAAAAAAAAATGAATATGTTGCTTATGCAAACTAGATCTGCTTTGGCCATGGCACACAGGTAAAAACAAAACAAAAACAAGCTGCAACAAACTAGAATGGAAGAATATGTCACCATAGTCTTAAAATATTGAATAAATTAGTTACTTTCCACCTTTGAATATAATATGAAATAGGCATTGCCTAACTGCGAGCTCAGCATATTTTGATTGATTAATTTTAAACTGAAGACATTTAACATGTTTAATGTAATTTGTTAACGTGTTTAAAGTGCCATTGTTTACATTTTTAATGAACGAATAAAACAGGAACTTGCCATTGAGCTCTCCGCTATTGCAAGCACTATGAGCTGTGCTCGCTTTAACAAACATCTGTTCCTTTGCTTTGTTCTATTCAATATTAATAATTAGAGCTTGTGCCATGCATGTATATTATATGTCCCTTCTTTCAGAATGAGATTATTTTTATTCCTCTCCCCTGCTACAGTAACTCAATCATGTCTTCAAATATACTTTTACTTGTCTTCAAATATACTTGTATTTGTTTTACCTGGGCAGTAAAGCTTTTTTGGATTTGTTTCTTCTTCTCCAAACCATAAACATTGACCAGCACAAAATCACCAATTTGAAGTTTGTTCTGCAAAGAATAATTTAAAATAACCAAAATAGAAATAACAAGACAGATCTTTCAACTCTGATTTAACAGTCTCGCTAAAGCACATCAAGATCTATGTGTACATTTCATGTATTTAGAGGTCAAAGCTGTAGGACCATTTCTTTCTGGATTTATTATCCTTAAAACAACAAAATTTACCATTTTTCCTCTGAATTTCAAAGATGAACTTGTTTGACACGGTAAAACCAACTGCATCTTAACATGGCACACTTGTTTAATAGGTTATATGCTACAACTCTATCGTTCAGATTTTTTATTTGTAAAAAAACATGGCCGCCATGGCTTAAAATAGAACATAGGGGTAAATTGCATTTATTTGTTAATAATTCAAAAATGGTTTCAGATATCAAAATTGTGCAAGAATCAAAAGTGATCAGCATATTAAGACCTACCTGTCCTGAAATTTCCGAAAAGATCTGACTGCTGATGTGGGAGTTATTGTTCTTTTTCCTAATTTTTGCCAAATTTACTCTTAAGCCAAATATCTTGAAAACTAATCAAGATATTTCAGAAATTAGAATTGCATATGGTAAAGCACAATAATATCTACTAATATATGTACCTGTGTAATTCAGGTGAGCGATTCAGGCTCTTGTTTTTATTTACGATGCAATTAAGATTTTTTACAAATTAGGGATAATATAATTTTAATATTGGGTTGCATGTGACAAATATGCTTTGTAAGTCCACCATAGGATGCAGGTGTCAAAAATTATTGACTGTCCATATTGGGCCTAAAACGTACATGATTCAACGTTTTGCCGTGCGACGCAGGGCCAGACATCGATTGGTCTTGTTACATTCATATCAAAGGGTTGAAAAGTGCGTAAAAAGTTGATTATTCTTTGGACACCCTCCTTGAGGATTCCACAGAGACCTTCCAGATGATAGATGGAAGAGGAAACTGGAGAGTGGTTTTGATGCTCTTATCGAAACTCCAGAAGTCAAACTTAACTGCTTTGCCACTTCTTTAGTTTTTGATGAGCCTGCACCCGAGGAAGCGGAGCAAATAGCTGCCGAAGAATTGAAGGTGAGTGAGTGTGTTGGTATTTTACGCCCGTGCAACGCTATATAGGTTATTTACAGGCGATGGACATGAAAAGGGTTATAAAATGAACATGAAATGATGATGATAAATGAAATATGGGGATGGGATGGGACACAATGAACCGGTAAATTTTGAAGAACCACTGGAAAAGGGGAGAGGTGGGTAGGGGCGGAAAATTTAGCCTATGTGGTGCACTACTTGGCGGTTCACAAAGGGGTCTTTTACGTGCATGAAGCGTGGCATTCTCCACACACGTTGGCCCACTATGGTCAGCGGTCAGGGTTTCCGTATTATAGACCTGACAACCCCCGCGGACGAGGGCCACCCTATTCAGCCACCTAGGGTACACACTTGGTCGCTCTGTGGGCTGAGCACTGACCCGATGTCAGAATCCCAAAACCCTTTGTCGCCTCTTACGACAAGTAACGCACGTAACTTGTCGTAAGAGGCGACTAAGGGTCTTCGTAACTTGTCGTAAGAGGCGACTAAGGGTCTTGGGATTCTGACATCGGGTCAGTGCTCAGCCCACAGAGCGACCAAGTGTGTACCCTAGGTGGCTGAATAGGGTGAAGGAGGTTACAGACTCACCTTCATCTTGATCATCTTGTTTGAGTCGGTGACCCCGACCGACAGGAATTTGATCAATTCCGTTATAGCCCTGATGTCATGGTAAAGTCCCTAGTCTCCAACTACTGTTTTCCTCATTCCTGGCCCCGTTCTAGTGAACTACATCAACTTATCAACGAAATTCCCGGTTTATTTTTCTCTTTCGGCATTCACCCTAAAGTTGTACAAACCACACATCCTGAAATTTTGGAAGACTATTTGGACCATTTAGAAGATCTCATCAAAATTGACAGAACCGTAGCCATAGGCGAGTGTGGATTGGACACCTCGTACACCGCCAAGGACATTCAACTCCAAAAACAGATCCGTTTCCTAGAACGACAATTGGAACTAGCAGTTGAGAAAGGTTTGCCAGTTGTTATCCACTGTAGACGCTCCACTTTCAACTTTTAGATTCACTCTCCAAAATTTGTCCTGCTAATCATTCAATTCATTGGCACTGTTTCTCTGGAATCCCACAGGTTTATGCTCAATTTATAGCAAAATTCAGCAACATAGTTTTCGGCGTTACACCATTCATATTTTCCAGACCAACTATCAACACCTTCCTCCTTCAGCATCACATTACCAATATAGTTTTGGAGTCTGACGCCCCCTTCATACCATATGAAAACATCAGTTATCCTTCAGTGGTTATTTTGATTGCCAGGAAGATTTCGGAAACGCTGGCTATACCCCTGGAACAGGTGTTGGATACTACCAACAGCAACGCAAGAAGGTTGTACCTATGTGGAGTGACTGTTATTTGTATATATGTTTTGAATTAAATTGTTTTGTACCACAGAAGGACCTGTTGTGCCGTTAGTTATATTTTTTATTCGTTGTCATTGTGATATGTTAGCTGATTAATAACCCTCCTGTTGTAGCAGAAGATTTTCCTTTTGGGACCAAAGTCATCATTTTTATGTTTGTATTGGAGAATCCAAGTATCTTCAAATATCATTCATCACCATAGTTTATTTCATGTTTCATGTTTGCCAAGAGGACTTCTGCCCAATATCATCATTCTTCATGTTTATGTGAATGCCATACATTAACAAAGATACTGAGGAGGAATGTAAGAGTGTTCCTAGTTTCGGAGGAACATACACAGTACAACATGTGACCCATACCATTCGGAACAACTCTAGATCCTGGGTTCAATCACTTCACTTGTAAGTTTGATTCCAATCTGGGTACCCCTGCGAAAAATGTTCAAGAACAAGGTCTTTGTTCATGAACGTTCAAGAATTTTTCAAAAAGTTCAAGAACTGTTCTTGAACTAAAAATAATGTTCATGAACTAGTTCCAGAACTGTGTTTGTTCTTGAACATATGTTCTAGAACCACATTTGTTCATGAACAAAGTTCTAGAACTGTGTTTGTTCTTGAACATATGTTCTTGAACTACATTTGTTCTTGAAATTATGTTCTAGGACTGCATTTGTTCTTGAACTAATGATCTAAAATTCAGAAATCTTAGTTTTTCTTAAGTTGATTAAACTTAGTTAACTTTCAAATTGAGTGTTGTTCTTGAACTTATATGTCTGTTCTTGAATTTTAACTCCTGAAATGTGGTTCTTATATTAATTTTTCTTTTTAAATAATGGCGAAATATTCTAAAAGTCCCATTCGTTTGAAAAAAAAATCATTTTCGTTTCTTTCCAAGTCAACTGATCAGTAGTTTCTGAGAAAACTGTTATATTTTTCTTGCTGATGCTCATCAATCATTAACAATACTATAACCTACAATGTACATGTATTTTCACTAGAAAAACTGTCAGGATCTCAAAATTATTGAAAATAGACATGAAAACCAAGTGATTTGTTTTAATTAATACAATATTGTATCTAAATATTGTAATGTTAAGAAATACACACAGGAAATGTTACATACACTTATAAATAGTTTCTCAACAATTTCATTTCTGAAATACATTTTGCTATACAAAAATATTGACAAGGTGTTCTGATTGGAAACATTGTATCGGAACATCATGTGAATGGTAAAAAAAACATGTTTTTTAACGTTCAAAATGTTTACACAGTGTACAAGACATAAGGTATTATAAGGTTTCCTAAATTCCAGTGATGCTTAAGGATGGGTTGCGACAAGATAGAAAGTTGGTTCAGTGCATGGAATGTACATGTAGAAAAAATATTTGAAACCATCATGACAAGTTTAAAACAATGTATTTTCTAAATGAGAAATTAAGAGTGGTTTAAAACAATCATGAACAGTTACAAAGTAATGTATATGTAGGAAACAGATGTATTATTCAGCAATGAAAAAAAAAATTACCTTATCATCTGGCAAAGAATTAAAATTACTTAAAACAAGCAAATGTGTCACAATGACATCGATTCCCCGCTCCATGTGCAAGTCACTCTAGACAACAGGTAAAAAAATAACTTCAAAAATTACTTATCTTTTTTTTTGGCAACAGTTAGTATTAGTTTTAAACCAAATTTCATGACGATCTGACTTCAGGGTTTGAAATTAGCACTCGGCCATGGGCTCACGGCCCCTAAAATTTGCTGTGGGCTACTGAAATTTTAAGTTTTTTTGTATAGAAAAATATAAGTGGATTACTCAAATTTCAAAAGGGTGCTACCAAGCAAAAATTCTTAAGTTAAAACCCTGATTACTTAAGAGTTCCCAGGAAATTAAGGAAACACCTAAGTGTGACGAACAAATGGAGAAATGAGCAGACCGAAAAACTATATAACCTGTAAAAACCTAAAAACAGTGGTGGTCACGGATGCCTACAAAAAATATTGAATGAATCAAGATTTGAAAAAATTTACCCTCAACAATTGGGCCAAATTGCAAGCCTTATATTGAAAATTAAATGTCTCTGTTGCAACCTGTCCTTTTTTACTTCAAAATCTAATAAACAATTGACATAAATTCACATTGTATTTTACTACTTGAAAATGGAATGGCCATGTCTACTTGGCATCGAGACAACACACTCATCTACCTCAGCACATGTTTTTAAATAGACTAGTGTATCTTCCAAGCAGCTAACTGGTTCAATGGTCTTAACTCCAATATTCCTAACAGGGATAAGTTGTTTTCCGCCAACAAATTCACAAATTGAAGATTCACTTAATGCTTCCAATTTTTCTATCACAGCAAATACCATATTTGTAGATAACTTTAAAACAAAGTATTGTATAATGCCAATTTCAATGCCATCATATAAAACGTATGAGCATATTCTCTTTTTCATGCGCTTGTACCCTGAAGAACAAAATTGCTTTCCATTAATATTAATTCTATGTAACATCTTTAAATCATCTCCATTTGTTTGCAATGCATCAAGAATTTCAGGATCTACACCATCAAATATGCTAAAGGTTATCAATTTCCCACAAATATTACAGTTTTTAGATTTTTGTGTTATTTTCCAAGTCCTAGAGTCTTCTTTTTTCACAAGCCTCTACTTGCTTGCAAAGCATAACTTGCTTTGTCACATTTCCCGTCCCATGCACAGATTGTAAAAGCATTGCATTGTTGTCTTCGAATCCGAAACAGCTCCAAGCCCAAAGAGGACCCCATAGTTTTACATACTGAACAAGGTGATGGCAAGTATTGTGGACATTCAGTCCACAGCTACCCAATCCATAGAGGTCACCAAAATCTGTATAAAACATTTCAAGTAGTATTTTAGCTCTTTCTAATTTGATTTCTGTTATAGAATCACCCAATAGAATGTATATTGCCTCAGATAGACAACTAAAGTGATGAAGATATCTGTCAGGAAGAATACCTATTAGACAGGGTATACCATAAAATAGCAAAAATGCCTGCAATTCAGTGGCTTTTAATGACTTATAGTGTTTTTCCAAATCACGAGGAAGACGTTCAATCGTGGAAGGTGGCTGAATATTTTGTAACCGACGTGACACTACCTTTAAATCTTTGCCGATGAAATACGGTTTTTTACTTTGCGTAGGCGAAAACCACTTTGACAGCAACATATTAGTAATTCCCAGCAGAACACCATGCATGTAGTCTGGTAATATTCCTTCAACAAGATCAAAATCATCTATACTAACTAGTCCGGAGATGCCTTTCAATCCTTTGATTGGTTTTTTTTGAAGTTCCTTGTTGCAAACAATTGAGCACACTTTCATTTGACCTCATATCATTTTTAAATGGGAAACATCTTGCTGTACCTTTTCCTTGCTTAACTACGTGACCAGGGTTTTCACATGTTATGCAAGCATATTTGCCATTGAAATAAGTCATATTCAGGATGGCTGCTTTGGCTGGTAAGTCAAACACCCCACAAGTAGTTTTAAGTTTAAGAGTAAAGGTTTCTCCATCGACAGAAACAGTTATGCCATCATTTGCCATCATATTCAGTTGAGGACTTAGACACTCAAAATAAGGTTTGAAAGGTGGTTTACCTTTACCTTGCCAAATTGCAATTAAAAGAAGATTGTCCCTTGAAAATCTTGACTTTGGACTAAGTTCATTGATAGCAAAGAAAATTGGCCATAATTCCACTTTTGAGGACGAATAAAGATTAACTCCATCAGTGTTTATCAATGCTGTCAATAAAACTGCATCCTCTTTCCAATCATTATAAATTCTTCGATAATTGACACCATCATATATATCAGTAATTGTATCATCATTCGGATTCATTTCTTTTCTTATAGTTTGCCACTGTTTTTGTTCTTTAATTTCATTCCATATACCTACAAATAAAAAAAAAATAAAAAAAAATAAATTAGAATATTTCGTATAGCTCTATGTCTAATAAAATTGCACGATAGAAATCCATAAAATGCAATAACCCTTGTAAAAATTGCCAACTCAAAATGGCACTTGGGGCTTTTCCAGGAAAAAAATATGTAAGGGGGTCAGAACTCGCTTTTATTTTTTTTATCTATGTGGTGTTTCTATTTATTTCTATGTGCCGTTGGTGGGTAAAAATAAATTTGAGTGCATTTTAAATTACATGCAAAACTCTAATTAAAATTTTGGTGGTTCTACCCTTACAATTCAAAGTTGAGTTCCAACCCCATTGCACCAATTTTCCTGGAAAAGCCCTTATACATGTATCTAGATCAACTACATACAGTGTTGAACATTTAAAATAAGATTCAACTAAAGACTATACATGTAGCTAGAATAATGTACATTTTACATGTATGAACATATGTTCATGTATCTTACAATATTTTAAGCAAAATTTGTAAGACTTCTATGGAAGAAGTGTGTATTGCTGTTGTCAAATCAGATCTAAGAAGTTATTAAACAGGAAGTAGATGTTGACTGACCTGAATTTGATAAGCACAACATGGAATCCAATTCTTAAGTCACATACAAAATTTCAAGTGACTGTGATTTGCATTTGCTGAGAAAAATGTAATGAAAATTTTTACTATTGACAGTATTTGTTGAAAATATTATAAGTCTGTATTTACAGAAAGTGATGTCACTGATGTTGGACAGGCCTGAATTTGATACATGTAAGCACAATATAGAATCCCATCCTAAAGTCACATACAAAATTTTACATTGCTGTGATTAGTAGTTGCTGAGAAAAGTGTTAAGAAAATTGTTTACAATTTACGGTATTTGCTGAAAATATTCCAAGTCGGTAAACAGGAAGATGATGCCCGATCGACCTGAATTCCATAAGCGCAATATAGAACCCGGTCCTGAAGTCACGTACAAAATTTCAAGTTGCTGTGATTAGTAGTTGCTGAGAAAAGTGTTACGAAAATACGACAACAACAACACAAGACGACTAAAGTAATCCCTATATGTCGCACACACACTACATTTGCAGGCGACACAAAAATTGTTTAAAATATGTCAACATTAATAAATCGGCTACATGGCGGCCATTTTGAATTCAAATGTAAAAAAATGTCAAAATCTGTGAACATCGAAAAAATCTGCTAAATTTTGAAATTTTCAAAAATGTACATAGTCATTTTGATACTAATTATCGTCGAAATCCCTGAACATGTGAAAAATGACACGAATTTCGGCCGTTTTTTTATGACATTTTTTCAAAATCAGGCCGCCAATCGCTTCCAACTGATTTTGTTATTTTTTCATAAAGTTGTAGCACTAGTTAATCTCCACTATCATACCAAGTTTTATCAAATTAGGTTCAGTAGTTTCTGAGATACAAGCCAATTTATGCAATTTAACCCCCCCCCATATGTTCTATTTTTAGTAACAGTGGCCATGTTTTTTATCGGAATAATCCCAACTCATAGCCAGTATGTCAAGGAACAAAGCTTCAGTTTCGAGCAAATGCACTGAGCGGTTTCAGAGGAGAAGATTTTTTAAAAAAGTTTACGATGACGCAAAGTGATGGCGTAAGCTCATCTTTTGCCTTCAGCCAGGTGAGTTAACAATGATACAATGCATAATGTCTGCAACAAATCTATCAGCTGGGTCTGTAAGTCAGCAAATATGAAACATCTATTTGGTTGACCGTCTCTGTTATAACGCCGACCTGAACAATTTGGAGTTTCGCAGGAGACAACTTCAGGGTTTTCTTCAAATACTCCAAAGCATATATCACAATAGTGAAGTTCTTTAATTGGATGCTTCTGTACAAGAGACAATAAATAGTCATAGTTTAATATGTTTGATTTTTCGGCATCTGGAAAAATTGTCAGTAAAGTTTCCGTTAAATCTTTACATGCTATGGCCGTCAAGTTATGCCTACGAAAACAGGATAGTAATTTTAAGGCATCCATGTCTTTCGCTAAATCATCCATACCATTACTTGGATCAGCTTTATCTATCCCTGAATCTGATTCTTGCTCAGATGCACTTTCAGAATCTGTCTCAGATGCAATTTCAGAAACTGTCTCAGATGCACTTTCAGAATCTGTCTCAGATGCACTTTCAGAATCTGTCTCAGATACACTTTCAGAATCTGACTCCAATGCATTTTTAGAATCTGTCTCAGATGCACTTTCAGAATCATGTTTAGTTATTTCAGACTGAAAATCAGTTTCAGAGTTTGATTTAAATTCTAATGGATTTGGGTCAGATCTCCCACTGGCATTGGCACTTGATCTTCCCTCTAAATCAGAATCTAGAAAAAACATATGACAATACTTTTGAATTGAACAAGATACCATAATGAAAAGTTTTTATTATTATATTTCCTAAATTCACTGATCCAGTTTTCTGAAAAATTCAGGTCGGACAGGTAATTTGTGGCAGTTGTCATGGGCATGAAAAATTCTGACTAAAGGTGTCCTCAATTACATCACCTTTTTGATATAAATTAACAAATGTGTATGTAAAAACTTAGCAGGGTTTATAATAAAAATCTGTTAAAGCCAAAATTAGCCGGATTTCGTAAAACAGGAAGTAGGTAAGCGACAGACATGAAATCCAATCTCGCGATATGGGACCTCACTCTGATGCTGTTTATATCAAGTGGCTGTGATAAGTAGTTCCTGAGAAAACTGTTACGAAAATTTTTTCTCCGCCTGCCCGCTGCCCCACATTCATCATTTTATAACCCGGATTTTTCACTCCGTGAAATCCGGCCAAAAATTATGCATGTTACTTATGTTATGATGAAATTAAACAAAGTGCTCTATACAGTAAACAAAATACCATTTGTACACAACATAGTTTTTGGAGATATTGATCAATACAAAGGTGCTGCAAAAATGTATCACTTAAATTTTTGTTTCGCACATTCAGCATAATCCACTAAGAAGTTTATACAATGTACTATATGCTAAAATTAAAGTTTTACCCAAAAAACCCAAGTATCTATTACAATCAATACGGTCCTTCCTTAAAAATTCAACGATTACTCCAATCCGAAAATTGATAGCAGGTTTATGGTTAATTGTTGACATCCCTAATTAGGGCCCCGCATCGAAGATGCGGATGCCCTATAGTTTTCACTTTGTCCGTCTGTCCGTCCGTCCGTCTGTCCGTCTGTCCGTCCGTCAACAATTCTTGTGAACACTAAAACTCAAAAACTATTAACACCACAGTTCTGAAACTTTGCACAGCTGCTAAGTAGCATGTCATGATGTGCATATTAAAATTTTGTGCAAATCTGATTAAAATTTTGGTAAAAAATCTTCATTTTTTATCGAAAATCACAGATTTTGAGAATTGGACTTTGTGAACACTAAAACTCAAAAACTGTTAATAATACAGTTCTGAAACTTTGCACAGCTGCTAAGTAGCATGTCATGATGTGCATATTAAAATTTCGTGCAAATCTGTTAAATATTTTTGGAAAAAACTTCATTTTTTATCGAAAATTACAGATTTTGAGAACTGGACTTTGTGAACAATAAAACTCATAGGCTATTAACAATACAGCTCTGAAGTTTCATATGCATTCCATGGAACATGCCTTAAAGGTTATAATTAAAGTTTGTATGATTTTGAAAACACTTAGATATTTTGCCGCGGGGCCCTTTCTGACTTTGTCAGTATTCTAGTATTTTTATAATTCTCTTATTCATGTGTAAACATGTATGTCTCTGCATGCTGTGTACCTGATTCACTTGAGTGAAATAATGAGTCATCACTTTCATTACTTCTAAAGAGTGCCGTCCTCCACCTTCTTGCTGTTCTTTCAGGGACATCTATGGAGTCGTCGAATAAATACAGCTTTTTCTTACGTCTCACTGGAGCTAAAAACATTTAATAAGAAATTAATAAAAGATAAACCAGTTTTGGTCTTGTTTTACATGTTCTATTTTCAGTTATGCAGCAAAGTATTTTGACAAGCCGTGGATTTGCAATCTGAGCCTATAACATTTTCGACCACTAGTTGCTAAATAAAGGCACAGACTGAATTTGAACAATGAAATATATAACCAGTGTTCCATATACCAAAAAAAAACCAAGAGTATAGTATTTACTAACAAGAGGCTCCCAGTAGCCTGAATCGCTCACCTGATTTCTATGGCCTAAAACCCTGATTGAGCTGAAGCCATTGAAACAAACACAGTAAAAATGATCAATGTTCACCTTTAAAGGGAAATAACTCCTAGAATAAATGGACCTACAAAATTGACCCAATTTCACTTTGTAGATCTTGATGTTCTTTACAAAATGCAATTGAAATTTCACTGATATCTCAAACCGTTTATAAGATATTCCATTAACTAAGTTGATAATTAAGAAAAAAATCCAGATAAAGGGCAATGACTCCTACATCATAACATGGGTTGCCGGATCTTCTTCAGAATTTCATGGTAGATAGATATTGACATGCTGATCACTTCTACCCCTGCCAGAATTTTGATATCTGTGACCGTTTTAGAGTTATTTGCAAAAAACTGCAATTTACCCCCTATGTTCTTTTGTTAGCCATGGCGGCCATGTTTTTCAAAAAATCAAAAATCCAAACAATAGTTTTGAAGGCCATATCCTCAAGTTTGGTTTTAATTGAACTTTCAGTGTCAGAGAAGTTAACCTTTGAAAATAGTTGTTTTAATTAGTGAAACACAGTAAAAACGATCAATTTTCACCATTTAAGGAAAATAACTCCTAAAATAAATGGTCCTACAAGGTTGACCCAATTACATTTTTGTAGATCTTGATGTTCTTTACAATATGCAATTTAAATTTCACTGATATCTCAAACTGTTTATGAGATATGAAATAAACTAAGTTGAAAATTAGGAAAAAATCCGGAAAAAGGACAATTACTCCTACATGGGTTGCCGGATCTTCTTCAGAATTTCAGGGTAGATAAATCTTGACATGCTGATCACTTTTACCCCTTCCAGAATTTTGATATCTGTGACCATTTTTGAATTCTTTGCAAAAAACTGCAATTTACCCCTATGTTCTATTTTTAGCCACGGCAGCCATGTTTTTCGACATTTCAATAACGATAGAAATGTCTGATGCCCTAAAGAACAATTATGTAAAGTTTGGTTGAAGTCGGTCTAGTAGTTTAGGACGAATTAACGTTTGAAACGTTTACAGACGACGGACGCCAATTTATGGCAATAGCTCACATGATCCTTCGGGACAGGTGAGCGACAGACCTGAAATCGAATCCCAAGTAATGGGACCCCACCCTGATGCTGTATACCAAATATCAAGTGGTTGTGATAAGTAGTTCCTGAGAACACTGTTGCTCAATTTTTTTCCCCGCCTGCCTGCCGCCCAACATTCACTATATTATAACCCGGCTTTTTCACTCCGTGAAATCCGGCCAAAAAGTTAACAATTGAAAAAGTTGACAGGCTATGGACAATGGGCACTAAGTACCAAAACCAGAGGCTCAGAAGGCTGAGCCTGTATCCCTCACCTGGGTCAGGTAAACTTTGTAGAAGATGTTCCATATACGACTACTGTAACAGTAAAGTTTGGTTTAATTTAAACATAAATGTCAATGATAGGGGCTGAAAAATTGAATAATTCAATGTCTGTTTCTTCAAACCTTGTGTTCTTTTTGTCAGTATAAAAGGACATTGTCACATACTTTTTTTTTACTTTGCCGGTCACTCAGAGACGACAAAAAGTAAAAAAATAACATCGGATCTAATTCGCAACACTTAGATTACAGTCGGTCAAGACTCAGGTGCCTGTGGCACCTCCCCTTTTTCGGAAACAAAACACTCTTGTTGCATTGAGCAGTTGTCAAAGTAATTTTTACTGTGTGTTTTTAATGTGCTTTGGTCGGAATTATCAATAGGGGAAAGGTTGGATCCAAATTCCACCACATTTTATATGTGCCTGTCCTAAGCCAGGAATTCCGGTCTTCCGGAATTGTTTGTCTTTGTATATGCTACGTTCAATGTTCTATGTCTAGAAATAGGTCTTTCTTTTATAATTTTAGGATTGGTATTGATTCTATGTATTGTATGTAGTCCTGGGGCAATGTTGAAGACTGCTGGCAGTCTTCCATTGTGGATTTTGAAAATTACTGATAGGTTATGTACTGTCTTTAAACCAATGGTTCATGTAATGTTTTTTTTGCAAATTTGGGACAGAAATAATTGGTATTTTTTTCATGAAAATTGGCATGAAATTGAATCTTAGTAAGTCATTGCTGAAACCAAAAATTAAAAATAATTTTCTGCAAATATTTTTTGTTTTTGATGAAAATATTGGTTTAATTGGGCGTTTTCCCATAGTAAAATTACATGCAATGGAGAAGGAAAATCTAAAATGATAAATATTAAGTGTTTTGGTAGCTTGGAATGTGAAATGAAAAATAAAATTGCCAAAAAATCCATTACATGAAACGTGGTTCAAAGACAGTAGGTTGTGTCGTGTACACATAATTCCACATCTCATTATCGTTTATGTTAGGCTTACACATATTATGCACTAGATGAAGATGATGTAGTGCGTTGTGTTTGCTGCTCAATATCCTAAAACATTCAAGGCAACGGAATTTAAGCTTTCCATCAACATTTAATTCTTCTATTTTTGTTTCTTTCGCGTTCGACATCGCAGCCATGATGAAGCTGTCTAATAACCCAAAACGAAACAGTTTTTAAAATTTCGTAAATTAAATTATCTAAATGTCATAGAGTTCAATTTTTAGCAACTAAAATCTTATTTTTCCCAAATAGTTTCACCTTAAAAAAATAAATACTTTAAATACACATTTTCTCAAAGATAAAATTGGGGACTTTTTTTGGTTATTAGTCGAACGGCAGGCTGCTGAAGCCAAAATGTGTTATGTTACCTGATCGTCCATTGGCTGTTGTCTATGGCGACGATGAAAATCTGTCCAATCGAAGATCTCGATTTTGATGCTGATGCTGATGCTGGAATGCGCCTTTTTTGAAAAGAAACCGCACGAATTTGAAGATTGAAAGAGACAGAAGTAGATTCAAGATGTTTGCGGTTATGAGATGGTTAACCGACAGGAATAAACTATCAGTATCCCCCCTAAAGTTGATTGTCCAACCAACTGATACAACAAAAATTGATGTTGGAACAGAGGGTGAAACCTTGTGTTTTCAACGACTATAACCCTGATTGTATAATTTTGTACTACCCTTAACCCTAAATGTATCTTTTTTTGCCAAAACCTAACCCTAACTGTGTGTTTTATACTAATCCTTACCCTAATTTTATGTTTAACACTAACCCTGACCCTAATTGTATGTTTTTGTACTTTCCCTTACAATAAAGTATCTTTTTGGTCCAACCCCCACCCCTAACTTTGTGTTTTCACAAACCCTAACCGTTACCCTAATTCTACGTTTTTGTACTAACTTTTACCTGAAATGTGTCTCTTTGTTTTAACCCCTACCCCTTATTTTGTGCTTTCATCGACCCTAACCCTAATTGTATGATTTTGTACCATCCCTTACCCTAAGTGTATCTTAATATGCTAACCCCTAACCCAAATTGTGTGTTTAATACTAACCCTAACCCTTATAAAATGTTTTACACTAACCCTAACCCTAATTATACGTTTTTGTACTAACCCTTATCATAAATGTATTTTTTGTACTAACCCCTGCCACTTATTTTGTGTTTTCATCGACTTTAACACTAATTGTGATAATTTTGTACTAACCCTGACCCTAAATGTATCTTTTTTAACCCCTAACCCTAATGTAAGTTTTTTTGCTAACCCCTAACCCTTACTGTTTTTTATACTAACCCTAACCCTAAATGTATCTTTATATGCTTACACCTAACCCTAATTGTGTGTTTTATACTAACTCTTACCCTAATGATTGTTTTACACTAATAAACGTTTTCGTACTAACCCTTATCATAAATGTATTTTTTGTACTAACCCTACCACTTATTTTGTATGTTCATCGACTACAACGCTAATTGTATAATTTTGTACTACCCTTAACCCTAAATGTATCTTTTTTGCCAAAACCTAACCCTAACTGTGTGTTTTATACTGAACCTAACCCTAATTATATGTTTTACACTAACCCTAACCCTAATTGTATGTTTTTGTACTAACCCTACCAATAAATGTATCTTTTTGGTCCAACCCTTACCCCTAACTTTGTGTTTTCACAACCCTAACCGTTACCCTAATTCTACGTTTTTGTACTAACTTTTACCTGAAATGTATCTCTTTGTATTAACCCCTTCCCCTTATTTTGTGTTTTCATCGACCCTAACCCTAATTGTAATAATTTTGTACTAATCCTAACCCTAAATGTATCTTTTTTGCTAACCCCTAACCCTAACTGTGTGTTTTATACTCGCCCTAACCCTAATTTTATGTTTTACACTAACCCTAACACTAATTGTACGTTTTGTACTATCCTTTACCTGAACTGTATCTCTTTGTACTAACCCCGACCCCTTATTTTGTGTTTTCATCGACCCTAACCCTAATTGTCTGATTTTGTACTCACCCTAACCCTAAGTGTATTCTAATATGATAACCCCTAACCCTAATTGTGTTTTATACGAAACCTAACCCTAATTATATGTTTTACACTTACCCTAAACCTAGTTATACGTTTTTGTACTAACCCTTATCATAAATGTATTTTTTGTACTAACCGCTGCAACTTATTTTGTGTTTTCATCGACCCTAACCCTAATTGTATGTTTTTGTACTAACTTTTACCATAAATGTACCTTTCTGGTCCAACCCCTACCCCTGACTTTGTGTTTTCACAGACCCTAACCTTAACCCTAATTATACGTTTTTGTACTATCCTTTACCTGAAATGTATTTCTTTATACTAACCCCAACCCCTTATTTTGTGTTTTCATCGACCCTAACCCTAATTGTAGGATTTCGTACCATACCTTACCCTAAGTGTATCTTAATATGTTAACCCCTAACCCTAACTGTGTGTTTTATACTTACCCTTACCAACTCACCTGGACCAAAGGTCCATGTGAGCTATTGCCATCACTTGGCGTCCGTCATCGTCGTCGTCGTCTGTCGTTGTCGTCGTCTGTTAACAATTTTTCAAAAATCTTCTCCTCTGAAACTATCGAACAGAATTCAATGTAACTTGGTATGAATGATCCTTAGGGTGTCCTGCTCTAAAGTTGTGTTTCGATTTTTGATTCATCAAAAGACATGGCCGCCGTTACTAAAAATAGACCAAGGGGGTCAGACTACTTTCTGTGGTTTGTTATTTAAAAAGTATAAGAGATAGATGAAATCTGATGCCACCCTTCTGCTTCAGGATCAAAAGTTCTACAAGAGTCTTCATTTGATCGAAATTGTCAGATGACCCCTCATAGGGGTTATGGCCCCTTAAAGGTGAAAAATAGCATTTTTTCATGGTTTTGGCTTATAGAATGAAAACTATTGCAGATAGAGAAAAGCTGTTGCTTGCTTAAATGTTCAGCTCATTTAGCTCTACAAAAGTCTCCATAAAGTCGAAGTTGTCAGATGACCCCTTATAGGGATTACAGCCCCTTAAAGGCGAAAAATAATATTATTGGCCTATAGAATAAAAACTATAGCAGAAAGAAGCAGAGGTACCAATGGGGTATCCGAATATCAAAAGTCCGAAAGGGCAGAGACAAAACCAGTAAACACCAAGAAGAACGGGACAAAAACAGACAACATGTAAAACATGGAAACACAAAATAACTGAATATCAATCAACAACGCGAACTCCAGTCGAAACAAATATAGAAAAGCTGTTGCTTGCTTAAATGTTTAGCTCATATAGCTCTTCAAAAGTCTCCATAGGGTCGAAGTTGTAAGATGACCCCTTATAGGGGTTACAGCCCCTTAACGGCGAAAAATAGTGTTTTTGGCCTATAGAATGAAAACTATTGCAGATAGAGAAAAGCTGTTGATTGCTTTAATGTTCAGCTCATTTAGCTCTACAAAAGTCTCCACAGGGTGAAAGTTGTCAGAAGACCCCTTATAGGGGTTACAGCCCCTTAACAGGGAAAAATAGTGTTTTTGGCCTATAGAATGAAAACTATTGCAGATAGAGAAAAGCTATTGCTTGCTTAAATGTTCAGCTCATTTAGCTCTACAAAAGTCTCCATAGGATCCAAGTTGTCAGATGATCCCTTATACGGGTTACAGCCCCTTAAAGACAGAAAAAAGTGTTTTTGGCCAATAGAATGAAAACTATTGCAGATAGAGAAAAGCTGTTGCTTGGTCAAATGTTCAGCTTATTCAGCTCTACAAAGTTCTTCATAGGGTTGACATCAAGACCAGGTGAGCGATTCAGGCTCCTGGGAGCCTCTTGTAATATGTTTTACACTAACCCTAATTATACGTTTTTGTACTAACCCTTATCATAAATGTATTTTTTGTACTAACCCCTGCAACTTATTTTGTGTTTTCATCGACTTTAACCCTAATTGTGATAATTTTGTACTAAGCCTTACCCTAAATGTTTTTTTTTTGCTAACCCCTAACCCTAAATGTTTTATACTAACCCTAACCCTAATTATATGTTTTACACTGACCTCAACCCTAATTGTATGTTTTTGTACTATTCCTTACCATAAATGTATCTTTTTGGTCCAACCCCTACCCCTGACTTTTTTTCACAGACCATAAGCTTAACCCTAATTGTACATTTTTGTACTAACTTTTACCTGAAATGTATATCTTTGTACTTACCCCTACCCCTTATTTTGTGTTTTCATCGACCCTAACCCTAATTGTATGATTTTATACTAACCTTAACCCTAAATTTATCTTAATATGCTAACCCTAACCCTAATTATATGTTTTACACTAACCCTACCCTAATTGTACAGTTTTGTACTAACCGTTATCATAAATGTATTTTTTGGACTAACCCTTCCACTTATTTTGTATGTTCATCGACTATAACGCTAATTGTATGGTTTTGTACTAACCTAACCCTAAATGTATCTTTATATGCTAACCCCTAACCCCAATTGTGTGTTTTATACTAACTCTTACCCTAATGATATGTTTTACACTTACCCAAAACCCAATTATACGTTTTCGTACTAATCCTTATCATAAATGTATTTTGTACTAACCCTACCACTTATTTTGTGTTTTCAACGACTATAACCCTGATTGTATAATTTTGTAGTACCCTTAACCCTAAATGTATCTTTTTTTGCCAAAACCTAACACTAACTGTGTGTTTTATAATAATCCTAACCCTAATTATATGTTTTACACTAACCCTAACCCTAATTGTATGTTTTTGTACTTACCCTTACAATAAATGTATCTTTTTGGTCCTATCCTTACCCCTAACTTTGTGTTTTCACAAACCCTAACCGTTACCCTAATTCTACGTTTTTGTACTAACTTTTACCTGAAATGTATCTCTTTGTATTAACCCCTAGCCCTTATTTTGTGTTTTCATCGACCCTAACCCTACTTGTAAGATTTTGGACCATACCTTACCCTAAGTGTATCTTAATATGTTAACCCCTAACCCTAAATGTGTGTTTTATACTAACCCTTACCCTTATAATATGTTTTACACTAACCATAATTATACGTTTTTGTACTAACCCTTATTATAAATTATATTTTTGAATATGTATGAAAAACATGAAAACAAAACTCCTCCTTTTGGTATTCGTATCGAACCTCACCTGACTAATCTGAAGATTGATTTAGAAACTATAAAACCAGTCAAGCCTTTGAGAGTTCCACCCTGGGAACTTTTAAAGCCTAAATTTATTTTTGATCTCCGTAAACATAAAAAGTCTGAAACAAATCATCTGCTTATACAACAAGATTACTGCGAAATTAAATCCAAATATCCAGATTTTTCAACAATATATACAGATGGCTCTAAAGATGGTGATAGTGTTGCTGCTGCTGCTGTCTTAGAAGATAGCATTTCTACGCAACGCCTCCCGTCTACTGCTTCCATTTTTACAGCTGAAGCAAGAGCCATCATTTTAGCCCTCAGGCTAATTGATGCTTCAGAACACTCTCAATTCTTTGTTCCGATTCTCTCTCTTGTCTTCTGGCAATCGAGAACTAACTTTAACAAGAGGCTCCCAGGAGCCTGAATCGCTCACCTGACATATGTGCCTGAAGTAAAGGTTATAAGGCAAAATCTATTTAACGTTGAAAGGGTCAGAAGATTAATTAGAGGGTCATCTGACAATATGGTGGATCTAAAGGTGCTGATCACTTTTGTTCTCAATCAAAATCTAAAAATCTGTCACCCTTTTTGAGTTATTTGCAAAAAAATGCAGTTGAACCTAATGTTCTTTTTTTAGCAACAGCGGCCATGTTTTACAACCAATCAAAAATCCCCACAACAGTTCTATACACCTAATAATAATAAAAAATAATACCAAATTTGGTTCCATTTGGACTTAAAGTGTCAGAGGAGTTAACATTTTCAATATAAGGAAATGCAGTTAAAATGCTCAATTTTGACATTCCAAGGGCAATAACTCCTCAAAGGAAAGGTCCTACAATGTTGACCCTGTTACAAATTTTGTAGATCTTGATGCGCTTAACAATATGCAATTTAAATTTCTCAAATATCATGTATAGTTTTCAAGATATTGAGCTAAACAGGTGCAAAATTTGCAAAAAATCCACAAAAAGGGCAATAACTCCTACATGGGTTGTTGGATTTTCTTCAAATTTTCAGAGCTGGTAGATCTTGAGGTGCTGATCACTTTTGTTCCCAATCAAAATTTTGAAATCTGTCACCGTTTTAGAGTTATTTGCAAAAAACTGCCATTTACCCCAATGTTCTATTTTTAGCCACAGCAACCATGTTTTACGACCAATCAAAAATCCCCACATCAGTTCTATTCTATACACCTAATGCTAATAAACAACTATACCAAGTTTGGTTCCATTTGGACTTAAAGTGTCAGAGGAGTTAACGTTTTCAATGTAATGAGGAAATGCTGTTAAAATGCTCAATTTTGACGTTCTTAGGGCAATAACTCCTAAAAGGATAGGTCCTACAACGTTGACCCTGTTACATAATTTGTAGATCTTGATGCGCTTATCAATATGCAATTTAAATTTCTCAAATATCTAGTATAGTTTTCAAGATATTGAGCTAAACACTAAAACAGGTGCAAAATTTGCAAAAAATCCACAAAAAGGGCAATTACTCCTACATGGGTCGTTGGATTTTCTTCAAAATTTTAGGATAGGTAGATCTTGAGGTGCTGATCACTTCGTTTAACCCTTGCCAGAATTTTGATATCTGTAGCCGTTTTTGAGTTATTTGCAAAAAACTGCATTTTACCCCTTAGTCCGAGATTGCTCTGGCGTCCTCGGCATTTTTTTCCAGCAAGCTGGTGCTGTTGGACGTCAGAGCTCCTTCCCTATCAAAAACACGGGATTTAGCACAACAGTTTTGTTGTGCACTTCCGAGATAAAATAAGCAACTTTATCATCATTGTTGCATATATATTTTGGTCTCAAATGATACATTTAGTCAATAGGAATAAAAATACAACATATTTTAAAGAAAAAAATATCTTGAATAAGTAAAATAATCTTAAATTTGTACATTAATTTGCTGATCTTGAACTTGATGAAATAGATAAAGTTCAAGATCAGCTCTTAAATCTTTATTATTCTCCTGGATTATATCAGGTAGTTTCTAGTGGCGATATACTTTACAATATTAATTTTGTCTTGTTTTACACCTCCCATTTTACAAATGACTGATGCAAGCGTTATTTTAACATTTAGAAAGCATTCGTTAAAATCCCATAATTTTGATATTGAAGGAGCTCTGACGTCCCACGGCAGCAGCTTGCTGGGAAAATGCCGAGGACGTCAGAGCAATCTCGGACTATTTACCCCTATGTTCTATTTTTAGCCATGGCGGCCATGTTTCACGAAGAATCAAAAATCCCCACATCAGTTCTAAGCATCGAATGCTAATGAATAACCATACCAAGTTTGGTTGCAATTGGACTTATGGTGTCAGAGGAGTTAACGTTTTAAAAAGTTTACGGACGACGGACGCCAATTGATGACAATAGCTCACATGACCCTTCTAAAATTTCTAAAATTGTATATATAGTTCATCAATTGATAAGAGGTGGTAGCCCTTCGGAATCCAATATCCAAATGTTTTATCCCTTATTCGGACTGTAGAAATACAATCAGAATATATGTTCAAAGTTTATGGGACGAGGTTTGGGCTGCCGCTGAGCACAACAAGCTTCATGAGCTCAAGCCACAGCTTGGGGAGAGTCATGCCCCATTCCGATGCCGTCGAGACCAAGTGGTCATCACTAGATGCCGAATTGGTCATTCTAGAGTCACTCATGGCTACTTGATGACACAAGAGAAGGAGGTTCCGATGTGCATCCCTTGTGACTCGCGGTATTCTTTGAGGCATGTTCTCCTTGACTGTGTTGATCTTGCTCCAATTCGTATGAAGTATTTCAACTGTGCATCCATGCATGATTTGTTCAGCGGCATCCCAGCCGATGCCATTTTATCATTTTTAAAAGTGAGTGAGTGAGTGAGTTGGTGTTTTACGCCCGTGAAACGCTATATAGGTTATTTTGCTGTAAATGGTTTTATTTTTTAGTGTGTTTATTTTAAATGTTCATTTCATCTATTTATTTTGTAGTCATAATGTTTGTTTTATCTACGGTCTTTTGACTTTGTTTTATATCAACGTGTTATTTACATAATTATTTCAACCTGTTTATGTCCCGATGATGGCTGCAATATCGCCGACGGGACATTAAACAACTAACAATCAATCAATCAATCAAATATTATTTTATGGCGATCTTACACACCAGATTTCTCTGAGTGAAAATTCCGGGTTAAAAAATGGTGAATGGCGGCAGGCCGGGAAGAAATTGTCGTAACAGTTTTTTTCAGCAACTACTATTACTAATAATAGCCTTTTGATATTGGTATAAAGCATCAGGATAAGATCCTATAATGTTGGATTCGATTTCAGGTCTGTTACTCACCTACTTCCTGTTTAATGAAATCTGATCATTTTTTACTTTGACAGATTTTTTTTTTTCTATTTATTGGCAAAATAAATCAATAACTACATGTGTGATTCACAGATGCAGATTCAGTTACTTTGATACATACTTGTACATGTATTCCAATCTTAATTTCTCACCTGTATGTATTAAAGAAATTGATCAAGCTCTTATATTCAAACCAAATATTTAAAAGATACATCTAGAGGAAGTTGTTTAATGAACATGTTACACCCCGACCAAGGTAGTATTGTGTACCTTATCTGCAACTGTACTGACGTTAAGTGCTACAAGACATAAAAAATTCAAAGATGCCTGATAAATATTTGACCTGAACTTAAAACAGATTTTGATTATTTACAGTAATACACGTTCCACTTCCTCAGTAGACATATTGCGTGTTTTTTTTAGAACTGTCTCATTAGAAGTAAGATGTTCTTTCTTTTTCAGATCGCTCTGGCATTTGGAGACTTGCAGCAGGATTTTTATTTCAAATTTTTCGTATTGTTGACAAATAGATTTGTCATTGGGATGGTTCTGCGACATTCGCTTGTACTTGATGAAGTCCTGATATTCCTGTGTATATCCAAAAATTTCGTGTAAATAATCCACAATGGATAGGGTGTATACTGATTTTATGCTCCCAGATCATCTACTTCCTGCTTACCTAATACTTAGCTTTTAACACATAATGGACATAGTTAAAAAATTTCCGTCACAGTTTTCTAAGCAACTACATAAGTTAGAGGTCAGATAATTTGTTAGACAGCTTTATCCTATGCTACCACATGGTTTATACATATTTTTTGGAATGGATTTATTCGATAATAGTGGTAGGCAGTATCTAGTAGTGATTGACTATTACTTAAACTTTATAGAAGTTGATTTACTAGCGTCGACGAAATCAAGTAACGTTATCGCAATATAGAAGAAGCAGTGCGCTCGAATCGGCATACTATCGTGTATTGTGTCTGATCAAGGTCCTCAATTCAGCTCTGACAAGTTCAAAAACACTTAAAATGGGGTATAAACCACGTTCCGTCGATCCCATATCATCCGCAGGGAAACGGGAAAGCTGAATCCGCAGTAAAAACGATTAAAATCATGATTAAGAAAACGTTGAGTTAGTTAGTTAGTTATTGCTTTACTCCCAAGCAGCACGATTTCGGCTATATCCGGGAGATAAACATGAAAGTGGTGATACAATGAACATGAAATGATGATGAAGTGGAGGAAATGGGGACACAAGGCCAATCGGGTAGGAGAGTTTTGACTGTTTGAAATTATTTCCCCTGTTTTCAGACAAATACAAAAAAAAAAAACACAAAACTTTTCCATTAATTATGCTTTATATTTAAAGATTTTATATAATAGATTATATTGGTATGTTTACAAAAAAATGTATGCAAAAAAAAAAATGTTTTATTGTCAAAAATTGTAACTTGATGAAAAAAATGAAAATGAAAACCATATTGAAGTTTTAAAATGTGAAAAATTAGGCTCAACCAAAAAAACTGCATTAAGACTTAATAAAACTTATCCTGCCACTGGACTTTTGTTTAATCTAAAGGCGGGATAAAAAACCAATGATAGTTAATAAACTAAAACTTATATAAAGTTGAAATAATACTGTAGAACCTAACCTCCTAGAACTCTGACCAGTACCTCCCCGTGGTGGAAAACGGGCGACTATTACCTATAAAGGTAAAGACTTGCTATGTGCCATGGGTCGTCCAGCCCATGACACACCACCGCCAGTGTTAGCTGCTCCATAGTATCCTTTGTTATCGATGGATGAAGGGCCCGTCTTCCACCACGGGGAGGTACTGGTCAGAAATCTGTTTTACAATGCGACGCGTCACAAAGAGATGATGCATGACTGTTACAAGATGGACAACGTGTTTGTTATGCTTCTAGATCATTAACAGCGACTGAAGAGAACTACATGTATGCTGAAATAGAAAAGGAAATGCTCGCAGTTGTGTTTGATATGGCGAAATCTGATAGCTATACGCATGATAAGAAAATATTAGTCGATTCAGATCATAAACTAAGTCCACTAAAGAGCGCTCAGAAACCTGACCTTTGCCCACAAAGCGACTTGGATGTGTGCCCCAGGTGGTTGAATGGGGCAGCCCTGACATTGAAAGATGCGGGGTCGTCAGGCGATAATGCGGAAAACCTGACCGCAAACCATAGTGGTGCACCGTGTTGGGAAGAATGTCACGTTCCTCGCACGTTAAAGAACCCTGCTGCAGGTCTCGGTAAGAGTAGGACCCGTAGGATCCCCATGCAGGAGGCAAATTTCCCGTTCCTACCCATCACTCCTTTTTCCAGTGGCAGT
This sequence comes from Arcuatula senhousia, assembly GCA_963971305.1. Classification (NCBI taxonomy): domain Eukaryota; kingdom Metazoa; phylum Mollusca; class Bivalvia; order Mytilida; family Mytilidae; genus Arcuatula; species Arcuatula senhousia. The sequence continues at coordinate 28,463,685 of OZ020314.1, read as the reverse complement.
AAAAACTATCCTACCCGATTGGCCTTGTGTCCTCATTTCCTCCACTTCATCATCATTTCATGCTCATTGTATCACCATTTTCATGTTCATCTCCCGGATATAGCCGAAATCGTGCTGCTTGGGAGTAAAGCAATAACTAACTAACTAACTAAATGTCGGTCCTTAAAGTTAAATTTTCTACATCTTGATTAGTTATCCTGCAAAGATATACTTTTTTTATTGCAACGATCACATCCATAATAGTCAGAATATAATTTTATACCCTAAACCAATGCTCTTGCTGGTGCATCACAAACAATACATTTCAGGTTAACATGTATCAATTTATCATCGACATGAAATCCATTTTGCAACAAGTCATTCGGCTCTTCAATAGTTAAGATTGTCAGGTTTTGATGAACCTATTGTTAGGACAACAGGAAAGACTTTCTTTTTCTTTGTTTTTTAATGAATCTTGACATAATACCGGCCACAATGAAGTATGAGTGCTTTTGAATAATGGCAACCCATCAATATTAAGTGATATTTCAACAGTCTCTACAGCATCAAGTATATAATTAAGGTCTTTCCCTTCCACAGAAGGAAAGACCTTACTGTATTTCTTATGATTATTATTATTATTATTATTTTGTTTTTTCTACCGCAGATGTCAAAAAAGTGTCGCGACCTATCATTACGAAACTTAGTACTATTAATCGACACTACCAGGGCTCGACTTGAGTCGGCCTGCGAAACCGATCTATTTTTAGTAACGGAGTTATCTGCCCGGAACCCAAAAACCTTGTCTGCAGATAAAGTCAGAAACCGTAACCGTTATCAAAAATCTGAAGCAAGGAAAATGTTGCTAGACTCCTGGGTTCTTTTTCGTACGCAAACAATTTTTTTTCGATCAACTTCCTGGTTACGCGTTTTTGACCCGAAAAGTGTCACGACTCGTCAATTTTTTTTTCTTCAAAACGGTTTGTCCTAGAGACTTGGGACCTTCACCAATCATCCTAGGTGACATATGTTACATCTAAAAATGTCAAGGTCAAAGGTCAAATCTCAAGGTCAGAGGTCATGGTACACCTTGTCTGCAGTATAGCTCAAAAACCATACAAAATTGAAGCAGACATGTAATGAGGAAAATACTCGTCTCATTAAGACCTTTATTTGATATAAAGGGTTGAACACTGTACGACAAACGGTTTTCGAGTTATGGCCCTTGACGCGTTTCGGCTTATTCGTTTTTTGCTTATAACTTTTAAACCATCAAAAATAATATAGTAAACATATGGGTTTTTTGTGACCGTCATGAAGAGTCCTTCAATTTAAGACCAAAGTCGAATGGTTACAGGCAGCCATTTTCAAAATGTCCGACACTGTAAACAGTTTTTTAGAAATAACACCTAAACCGTACAAAATTGAAGCAGCCAATACATGGGAAAAATGTTCGCCATGTCGAGATCTACAAAAAGTGTTACAGGTGCGAAAGCGTAAAACTTGTTGTTTTTGAATTATCGCCCTTGATTCGTATTTTTAAAATGATTTTTGTTTATAACTTTTTAACCATAAAAGAATTTTATTTGAAAGAAAATTGAATTGCCTACAATTTGAACCCAAACAGTACATGATTCGGTTGAACGGTTTCAAAATGGCGGCCAAAACAAGTTTCGCGAAACACGTTTTTTGCCCATAACTTGAAAACCATAACAAATAGTATAGTCAACATGTGTACTTAAATGAATCAGAATGCAAAGAGCTAAAATTTGAGTCAGAGGTCAAAGGTCATGGGTCAAGGTCATTCCCTAGCAACAAGGTAACCTTAATGAAAAGTCCATAGCAACCATACATATTCTTAAACAAGACTACTTTCTGAGTTAAGATGTAAGTTTTTGCAACCGGAAGTGACATTTAGTTCATAGCAACCAACATAAAAGTCCTTAGCAACCATACTTTTTCTGATTGTAGGCCCCCTAATCTTCATTCTGGAGCCTATATCACAATAATTGGCAACATCTTGTCATAAACAAAGTGACTCAAATGTCTTTAGTACTTGTATAAAATACCATAACAAAAACATAAGACAGGGAAAGACCTCACATTTGTTCTCTGAACAAATGACTTTTTAATTTATGTATGTTTTCATATTCTTAATCGTCCCGTGCGGGGCCCGGGTGGCGAATAGGCCCGCAGCAGAGCCTAGCTTGTCGTAAGAGGCGACTAAGGGTCTTTGGATTCTGGTGTCGGGTCAGTGCTCAGCCCACAGAGCGACCAAGTGTGTACCCTAGGTGGCTGAATAGGGTGGCCCTCGTCCGCGGGGGTTGTCAGGTCTATAATACGGAAACCCTGACCGCCGACCATAGTGGGCCAACGTGTGTGGAGAATGCCACGCTTCATGCACGTAAAAGACCCCTTTGTGGACCGCCAAGTAGTGCACCACATAGGCTAAATTTTCCGCCCCTACCCATCTCTCCCCTTTTCCTGTGGTTCTTCAAAATTTACCTGTCCTTTGTGTCCCATTCCATCCCCATATTTCATTTATCATCATCATTTCATGTTCATCGCCTGTAAATAACCTATATAGCGTTGCACGGGCGTAAAACACCAACTCACTCACTCATATTCTTAATCAGCTCATTTCTAAAGCCAAAGTTGTAATACTCCATGCCAGATATGTTTTGAGTTTCAACTTCTTTCAGTTCGTGTAGTTTGAGGCAAAGAATTATTACCATGACTTCCTAAAACTTTCAAAAGAGCATCAGCTGCACTATGGTGTATTCGAAATTGGCATACCCAGGTTGACAAGTCCGACTTCAATGTTGCGTTGTCATCATCACTTTCAGAACAGGAAGTTGCAAAAACATTGTTATATCTATCAATCATTATCAGAGTCAGAATCACAAGAAGAAGCCTGTTCAGTCAGCTCAAGTTCTTCAGTTTGACTAGTACTTTGTACTGGTATACATGTACATGGTATATGCGGCAACGACGGTAGCCCTCGTCCGCGGGGGTTGTCAGGTCTATAATACCTCTCCCCTTTTTCTGTGGTTCTTCAAAATTTACCGGTCCTTTGTTTCCCACCCCACTCCCATATTTCATTTATCAGCATAATTTCATGTTCATTTTATCATCCTTTCATGTTCATCGCCTGTAAATAACCTATATAGCGTTGCACGGGCGTAAAACACCAACTCACTCACTCACTCACATCTGGGAAAAAAACAAGCCTTATTACACTTTTATGAATAAAAAACGTAATTCAATAATTTTAATGAAAACGAAAAGTCCCTTGACCGATTTTGACCAAATTTGGCCTACTTATTCAGATTCGCAAACAGAAGACCTGGTTGACCCTGTGAGCGCCAACTATGTTTCGTTACGGTGCAATGGCACACAACGCTGTTTACCCCTGTGTACAGATCTCCTAGATAGTAACAGATATAAGAAATCTAAACCGTGGAAACTGTTCTCTTACTCCTGGGGACGCATCATAAAAAAAAAGTTTTTATATTACTTCCTGGTTGCGCGCGTATGGCGCAAAGTTCGTCAAAAATGTCAAACTTGTCCGATTTTGATGAAATTTGGTTTCAAGGTTGATTTGAGGGTCCTGATTACGAATCTGTGGTCATTTCTTTTGCGTTTACCATTGTCAAAATGGCAGCCGTCAAATGTTTTTTTTTACTTATAACTCGAAAACCGTTAGAGATAGTATAGACAATATATGAACAAAAAATGATCGTCTTGAAAAGACCTACAATTTGAGTCCAAGAAGTGTATGATTCGGTTGAGCGGTTTCGAAATGGCGGCCGAAACATGTTTTCGCGAAATACGTTTTTTGCCAATAACTTGAAAACCTTAACCGATAGTATAATAGACATGTGTACAAAAAATGACCGTCTTGACAAAACCTATAATTTGAGCCCAAAAAACATGATTCGGTTGAGTGGTTTCAAAATGGCGGCAAAAACATGTTTTCGCTGAGCATGTTTTTTTTTTGCAATTGGTTCAGAACCGTAACAGATAGTATGGTAAGCATGTTTACTTTTATGTTCAGAAATGAACTTTAAGGCAGCGGTCAAAGGTCAAGGTCATAGGAAAGACCTCTCATTTGTTCTCTGAACAAATGGCATTTTAATTATGTTTGTTGTTGTTTTCACCAGCATGTGTTTGACTTTCACCCTCCCTTTGTCCATCTCCCTCTGCGCAAGATATGCAAGGTAAGAGTCCATCACCTTGAAATAACAACAAATAAGTCACAAAAGATCTTTTCTCTTCTTTAAATTAAGTTGGTGTGCTGGAAGAACACTCATATCCAGTTACTCTAGAATGTCTGTTCAAAAGAATGTTATAATAAAAAAAAATATCATAAAAATTGAAAAAGAGAGTTGCAGTCAAGCTTAATGCCATTTTAATGACACATCTTTCATTATGACTGAGTTATCTTATATGAGGTCCCCGTCCTCTAAATGGATTGCATCATCTTCTCTCTTAACATGAGTCACAATGCCATCCCTCAGAACAATCTTTGAATCTTCTGATGGTGAAAACGGTATTTTCTTCTGAGAATGTACTTTGGGAATTTTTACTAGAAGCAGAATCATCACTTGTTAAGGATAAAAGTTCTTCAAGATTCGGTTCATTTGGGTCTACTTCCTTAAACTTTTTGATGTGACTACAGTAGTTCTTTTTACAGCAGAAACAATAGAGTTTCTTTTTCACAGCTGATACTAGGCCATGAGAGGAGCTGGATTCACTCCACACCCTCGCCACAGGGACACAATCTATTCTTATGGCTTCCTCTAACTAAACTAGAAAAACTGTGAGCGACAGCTCACAAATACATACCCCCGCCTCCCAAAAATACCACTTAAATAAAATTTTAATATAGTAGGTGCACAGCTCCACTATGTCACAAAAATTGTATGAAAATTTCACGAAAATCCATCAAAGGGTTTAGGAGGAGTTGCGGATAAGAGATGGGTACCCCTATGTAGTCAAATGGCTAAGTCCATGTTTTGCTATGGGAATTCTGATCAAATTTTAAAATAGTAGGTGCACACCTACATTATGTAACAAGGATTGTGTGGAAGTTTTATGAAAATCCATTAAGGGGTTTGGGAGGAGTTGTGGATAAGAGATGGGTATCCCCTTGTAATCCAATGGCTAAGTCAATGTTTTGCTATGGGAAACCCCAAAAATCATTCTGATCAAATTTTAAAATAGTAGGTGCTCATCTACGTTATGTCACAAAGATTGTGTGAAAGTTATATGAACATCCATTAAGTGGTTAAGTAATGGGTTATGGGAACATCCATTAAGTGGTTAAGTAATGGGTTATGTGGTAGGATAGTAAAGTTTAGTCCCCCTAGAAAAAATGACTGCTCCATGAAAACATAAAAGACCACTTAGATTGTGTAGTTGGGTCCTTTCTCTGTCCTGGCCTAGAGTAACGTGGTCTACCTGGGCCTAGAGGGGTCAACAAGTAAGGCGTTATGTGGCAGTATTGTAAAGATTGGTCCCCCTAGAAACAAAGACTGGTCCATTAAATGATAAAACACCACTTAGATTGTGTATTTGGGTCCATTCCTATGCCTTTTCTGCCTATAATAATGGGGCCCACCTGGGCCTATAGGAGTCCACAAGTAGACGTTATGTGGCAGTATAGTAAAGTTTGGTCCCCCTAGAAACAAAGACTGGTCCATGAAAAAATAAAAGACCACTTAGATTGTGAAGTTGGGTCCTTTCCCTGTCCTGGCCTAGAGTAACGGGATCCACCTTCCAGGCTTTTACCTGGTCCTAGAGGGGTCCAAAAGTAAGGCGTCATGTGGTAGGATAGTAAAGTTTAGTCCCCCTAGAAAAAATGACTGCTCCTGAAAAAATAAAAGACCACTTATATTGTGTACTTGGGTCCTTTCCCTGTCCTGGCCTAGAGTAACAGGGTCCCCCTGCCAGGGGTCTACCTGGGCCTAGAGGGGTCCACAAGTAAGGCGCTATGTCTGTCCTACATGTACACTTTTCTATGGTGTACATTTGTACAATAACTGAAGTTTACTTGTGTATATACATTGAATATTTGAAATGAAATTTGTACACAATGTTTAGGATGAATTCTTTCAATTGTTTTGAATGGCATTAATGATATGTTGCTAGAAAATTAGACTTGGGGGCTGTGAGCATACCAGCTAGTTGAGATTTATGTCTTTGTCATCAGGAACATAGAATTTTAAAATTAAGTGTCTAAATTATATGTGAAAAGTTCGTTTTAATTCAACATTCAATTTTAGATAGCTATGGTTTAGCTGTAAGTCTGGCCACAGTTGGTGCTTTCACATCAAATTTGAGTGGTGAAGACGAGGAGAGGAAAGTTAAAGGAAAGAAACGGAAGAGTGAAGATTTACATGAAGTTCCAGACAATGATGCAGATGGTATAGTATACAATTTATTTCATTCTTTCATATGTGTAACTTGGGCGAGGGGTTAATTTCCGCATTTAGTTCAAGTATAAACCTGCTAAAGCATCTAAACTAAGTGTTTAATGTCGGCTTACACAGTTGATTTGCCAATCTACCAAAGACACTTCTTTTCCAAAGTAAAGAAAAAAACGTAGGCTGATAAAATAAAATCTATACATAACAATGTTCAGACACATAGTAAAACTTTCATTAAAACCTACATTTGTATATTGTTTTAGAAGGATTTTTTACAATATAATATACATACTTTCAGATGAAGAAGACGTAGAGCCTGAGCCCAAAAGACAAGCAAGGCAAGAAAAACATTTGTTGCCAAAGGGCCCTACATTTGGTAATGAGCATATTGAATGCATATATATATATATAATTTTGATTATCCTGATCATCATGTTCATGCCTTGCAAGACTATAAGAGAGATATCAGTTGGTGATCAAATTTTGATATACAATAATGTAAACTAATCAGAAGTAGAACATCGGGTAAAATAGGGCGATTTGGATCTAGCGGAGAAATTGTTGACCACCTGAAACGACAAAACAAATTAATATCCTTTCCAATATCATCTTCTTGAATACTTAGATCCTCCTTCGTTATACATTACTGTTGATGCCGTCAGTTCTTTCTCATCGGCTTCAGACGGTACCGGCGATTTAGGGTGATCTAGACTTACCGGAACTCCATCGTCCAGAATAACGTACCAGTATTCATTCTCGGACGGGGGATCACCAAACATGCAAAAAGGGTTCGATTTGGGTTTTTAAACCTAATTTCTTCTTCAGAGAGATTTTCTTCGTATTCTCCTCCTAAATGTGAAGAGGGGTATTTAAAATGGCTCGGCTCATCAGTATTCGAATCATCATGGTCGTTCCCGTCAATGTTTTGAGGAATATCATAATTCTCACTTTGATTAGTTAATGATTCACTAGGCTCGTTGTTGCTCATACATTGTGGCTCCTGAAGAGTCTTCAACGCTATAATCTTCAGTCGGTGCATCTGAATTATAATCATGAGCACAAGTGACTCGAGAACATTCTGCAGATAGACGGGCTCTATATGATACTCACATAATGTTCCCCCAAATTTTATGGATAGTATATTAATGTAGATTATTGTCTGAATCATAATCTCCCTTGTCTAATATTGGTCATGGTGTTGGTTTCCTTGAGCTGACAGGATCAGTATCTGGCAATTTAAACACCTTGCCAAAGCCTACAAGTTCGGGGTCCGATTAGCGAATAGGCCCACAGCAGAGCCTAGCTTGTCGTAAGAGGCGACTAAGGGTCTCGGGATTCTGACGTCGGGTCAGTGCTCAGCCCACAGAGTGACCAAGTGTGTACCCTAGGTGGCTGAATAGGGTAGCCCTTGTCCGCGGGGTTTGTCAGGTCTATATAATACGCAAACCCTGACCGCTGACCATAATGGATCAAAGTGTGTGGAGAGTGCCACGCTTCATGCAAGTAAAAAACATCTTTGTGGACCGCCAAGTAGTGCACCACATAAATTACATTTTCCGCCCCTACCAACTTCTCTCCTTCTCCTGTGGTTCTTCTGCCACTACCCACATCTCCCCTTTTCCTGTGGTTCATCAAAATTAAACGGTCCTTCGTGTCCCACCCCATCCCCATATTTCATTTATCATCATCATCATTTCATTTTCATTTTATCATCCTTTTCGCCTGCAATTAACCTTTTTAGTGTTGCACGGGCGTATAAAACAAACTCACTCACTCAATCCTGTGGTTCTTAAAAAATTACCGGTCCTTTGTTGTCCACCCCACCCCTATATTTCATTGGTCATCATACTTATCATGTTCATCGCCTGTAAATAACCTACTAGTATATAGCGTTGCACGGGCGTAAAACACCAACTCACTCACCAAAGCCTACAAAGTTATATGGTCTCCATATGTTGAAGGGTCCCGTGCGGGGCCCGGGTGGCGAATAGGCCCGCAGCAGAGCCTAGCTTGTCGTAAGAGGCGACTAAGGGTCTTGGGATTCTGACGTCGGGTCAGTGCTCAGCCCACAGAGCTACCAAGTGTGTACCCTAAGTGGCTGAATAGGGTAGCCCTCGTCCGCGGGGGTTGTCAGGTCTATAATACGGAAACCCTGACCGCCGACCATAGTGGGCCAACGTGTGTGGAGAATGCCACGCTTCATGCACGTAAAAGACCCCTTTGTGGACCGCCAAGTAGTGCACCACATAGGCTAAATTTTCCGCCCCTACCCACTTCTCCCCTTTTCCTGTGGTTCTTCAAAATTTACCGTACCTGTGTTTCCCACCCCATCCCATATTTCATTTATCATCATCATTTCATGTTCATTGTATCATCCTTTTCATGTTCATCGCCTGTAAATAACCTTTATAGCGTTGCACGGGCGTAAAACACCAACTCACTCACTCACTCATATGTTGAAGGCTTCAACATTATTTTCAAATAATTTTCTACATCACTACCAATGAATTGTCGGAAATCATCAATATTTTGATATTTTGCCTCAAAACACTATCAGCAGCTTTCCGAACTCGCTACCCTGTGAGGTGAAGGTTCATTTTGTCCAACTGGTTTGCCATGGAATCAAACTGGCAGTTTCAATAACCAGTGGGATCAAGAACAATCACACCATGATCATGAAAAAAACTGTCGCTTTCAAAATGATCTCCTGAGTTGAAGCGCTGTGTTCATTATCACTATGTCTAGATGCCGAATCTTTGAAAATAAGATACTTTTCCCTGTGTTTGTTCCGCTCATCGACCTTTTGGAACTGATCACGACTTTGTTGCCTACTAGCAACTTCTTCTGCACGTGTTCTACTAGTTAGGAATTCAGCACTTACCCATTTTCTTTTTGGAGTTATAAATTCTACCTGGTTACGTGTACAGGCTTTGTTCTTAGCTAAAACTTTGCAGTTGACAACACTGTGGGATTTTGGCACATGGCTGTGGGAAGGGGTATACTTCAAAAACAGTTTAGAATTTTGTTCATATATGGTGCATCCGAACCGTCTATCGTGTTTTCTTATTTCGCGTTCAGCCCATCTATGGGTTGCTTTATAAACTAAATCCCTTGCGGCTGGTGGAGTTTAAATTCCCCAAGGTTAGCCCGCTCCGGCACCAACACTTTTGTGTTAGAGAACACATCAAAGCTTAAAATTATCCGTTCATATTTCAAAATTGTCTAACCCTAAGGTTCTTCCTACCCCAGACATAGGTTGATCATCTTAGTAATAATTTGGTTCCCCATTTTGGTAATTTTGGTTTTATTGTTTTATGCTCTTCATAATCACATAGTGTATGGCATTTTCAATATTTTTGGTAGAGCGCCTCTGATGAGTCTTGAATAGACGAAACGCGCGTCAGGCGTAGCAAAATTTATTATCTGGAACTTTGTTGTCATGTTTATTTCAGTAAGCCTTTTTCCACCTTTCCAAAGTAGACCTGAAAGGCACCTTGGTACTGACCCAAGAACTTATTTGGGTTGTCTATTCATTGCCTCAGCTACAGAGCGTAAAGCTTCAACCCAGTTGTAATTTTGTCTTTTTTTCATGATATCAAACTTTATTTTCTGCCGCAAGGTTCTGTTTTGTCTTTCTATCTTGCCCTGCAATTGAGGATGGTAGGGTCTGCTTTAATTTCTTTTTATGTTGTGCTTTTTAGCTCACCTGAGCTTATGCCATCACTATGCGTCCGTCGTCGTCAGTTAACAATTTCAAAAATCTTCTCATCTGAAACCACTGAACCAATTTAACTGAAACTTTGCAGGAATGATATATGACATGTTGGCAACACATGATCGTCTACTTACCCTTATCATAAATGTATTTTTTGTACTAATCCCTACTTCTTATTTTGTGTTTTCATCGACGATAACCCTAATTGTATAATTTTGTACTAACCCTAACCCTAAATGTATCTTTATATGCTAAACCCTAACCCTAACTGTGTGATTTATACTAACTATAAAATAGAACTGCAACCGTTCAAAGAAGGTAACATTTTTATGGCCCGACCACGTGTGTGGATCGATCATGTAGCTGCAATAATGTAGCTCGTTCGACATCTTTTTGATTTGGCGGTAAGCGAGCATTAGATGGTTTTATTACTAAAACTGGTCTAATCGTAACCCCCATGGAGATGAACGTTTTCGTAATTATTTGGGTGTGGGCATCTTGTTAGCTATAATAATGTAGCTCCTTTGAATCAGCGGAATCCGCCATTCATGATTTCAAAGGAGCTACATTATTGTAACTAGCATCTTGTAGGTTACGAATTTATGCACATGAATTGCACTTGTTAAATGTGAAATTTAATTTTTTTACTTTACCTTATTTTGAATGGTTTAAATTAACAACGATAACGTTCCGATTCTCTCCGTAGGATGAAATACGTTATCGTAACTAGTCTAGCCTTGAAACATCATCGGAAAACCAGGAGTTCTTCTCTCGCTTACTTATCTATCTGTCATAGAAGGTTTGTGAGACTTGGCTCAACTGGAGAACAAGACAAGAAATACAAATGACAACAAAGTTCCAGACAATAAATTTTGCTACGCCTGACGCGCGTTTCGTCTATTCAAGACTCATCAGAGGCGCTCTACCAAAAATATTGAAAATGCCAAACACTATATAATTATGAAGAGCATAGAATTAAACCAAAAATACCAAACTGGGGAACCAAATTATTATACTAAGATGATCAACCTCTGGGGTGGGGAGAGCCTTAGGGTTGAGACAATTTTGAAATTCAAACAGGTCATTCAAAGCTTTGATGTGTTCTCCAACACAAAAGTGTTGGTGCCGAAGCGGGCTAACCTCGGGGAATTAAAACTCCACCAGCAGTGCTAACCTTCACGTGTGTTCGAAATACAAATGACAACAAAGTTCCAGACAATAAAAACGTTCCTTTGCCAGAACCATCTTGTCACCAAACAAAATGGACAGCGAGGACTACGAGTCAAACAAAACCAAACTCGTAGCTCATCTTGAATAATTCAGCAAGCCAAGCTTTTAACGTGCACTTTGTACGCTTGTTTTTGCACCATTTGTATGACGTCATATATGTGTGCCTGAGGGCTGATGACGGGTTAGCTATATACAATTCTACTCTCTTTCGCCTTGGTATTTAGAATAACGATTGACTTTCTTCTCTTAATTCATGGTCTTTGAAAGTAAACAGAATCGACATGACAAGCATTCCAAAAATCTCAGAATGACGCATGAGTTTGTCTGCTAATAAATAAATCAAGGTCGACTAATTTTCACGCTGAAAAATATGTTTCATAAGCACACCTCGAAACCATCGTTCAAGTATTTTTTTTTCAACCGACTTGATTGCCGTGCAGAATGAACAGACGAACATTTTGATGACTCAACCTCTAAACGTTGGTTTTTCAATATTAAAACTTTCAAAACTTTTATTACAATCACATGAAGAAAATTTATTCAGATAAAATTTATATTTGTTTCACCGACACTGACAGTTTTTTATTTTACATTGAAATGGATGATTTTTTTATAAAGATATGGAAAACTGTAAACAAAATATAGCCAGCGGGGACTATGGCTAAGCCCGAGGAGGAGAGGCCAGCGGGACCGGTGTAGCTACCCCTGAATGAGGAGTGTGGGTGGACCCGCTCGGTTGGTAAAGGTCCGGGTAAACGGAGTAGTGATGATGGTGAAGGGGTGCAGCATGGCCGAGGTCGCCGACGTCCTGAGGACCCGCTACCACAAGCGTGGGATAGTGTTTTCTGTGGGAGATGCCATCCTAGATGCGTCTGTGGCTTTGGAGGATGTGTGGTCGGCGGACCTGTTACTGGGCGCTGACTGTAATATGGACTAACCCAGCTGGAAGCACGTTCTTGTGCGTGGAGGATGGAGGAGTGTGGGGGCGATGTCCTGACGGACACAGATGATTAATTGGCAGGAGGTACCAATGCCAACATGTATACTAACTATAATAATTTTGAGATTCCCCAGTGATTAATGTTCCAGAGATTGGATGATAACATAATGAATTAGAACAATAATTTTTTGACCCCCCACCTCCTGCCTTGTAAAGTGTACATACAAGTTGAAGTCAGCAACATGACCGTGTCACTGGGACAGTAAGCATCCCGTGACAGACGACCCAGCAGGGGAGATAGAGGAACAACGAGCATCCCAAGATGGCTGTTTGGGTTAATTTTTGATTGATAAGTCTAGTTTTTGTTAGGGGCTCTAGGGCTCTAGGGCGAAAGTTTTAGAACGTTTTTGGTTACCTAAACTATCCCCTAAGGAAAGTTTTGATATTTTTTAACGAGTTGATATTTGTATTTGGTCATGTCTGCTGTCACTTCTGTAGTTTTAGTATGGGGAAAATTAGAAGATCTATTGGGCATATTGCTTTCTTAGTAAATTTTATCTTTTCAGGGTCTTAGCATTTCAAAAATGTAGGTTTGAAAAAAAAAGAAATTAGGGGTTAAAGCGCCAAAACTGTCAATTAAAATATAACTAAGATTTTTTTCTATTAAATTTCGATGTGAATTTATATGTCATGTATGTGTCATATTTGCATTTTAAAGTCCACCACAGGATGCATGTGTCAAAAAGTTTTGTAAGTCCACCATGTGCTGCATGCATGTGACCAAGGCAATAGACTATCCATATTGGGCCTCTAATGTACAGTTTTTAATTTGTTGCGGTCGTTTCATGCTTCGCTCGGCGTAGCTTTTTTTTTCTCTATATCTTTAATGACTTGAGAATCGAGCAATCACTGGGTTACTTATTATTGCGATTATACTTTTATAAAGCTCCATCCATCGTTCATGTTCCTTTCCTATGTTTATATGGAATTTGTCCAGTTTGCTAAGACTAGTTCTCTTTTAGCTTAATCGGTTCAAACTGATGGCCTACCGTGAGGTTGTTATGTCTTGTAAGATATTATTGACAGACGCACATAGGGTGGGAATGCTCACTAAAAGGTCAAACAGGGGGTTATCATGAATAAAGGCGTGTGATATGTAGAGTTTTTTGTCGGACCGACAAATTATAAAGATTTCAAGATTTTCAAGATTTTATTATTCACTCAGACGACATATAGCCGTAACAAGAGGTACATAAGTAATACAGTATATGTACATGACGGACAGAGCAGACATTTAAATCAACAATATACAACATACAATACAATAGAGTGAGAACAACATGATACGGTTCAGCAATTTATATCTAAAGGTACCTCTTCAGATAAAATTAGACAACCACGTGCTAATGTTTCCATGATATATATAAAGTGAAAGTAGTAAGAAATTAATTCTATGATAAAAAGGAATATAATGTCTATTCTGTAAGTATATATTGGAAATCTTCTGAATGAAAATAGCCAAATTTGATAATACTGGAACATTACACAGAGAGAGTAATCCTTTCAATTTATCGTCACGTGGATATGTGAAGTAATATCTGGGGATAAAGATTGTCAAAAGTCCTAAAGAACAAAGACAAAACCAGTAAACACGAACTATTCAAATACGATTTTAATATTAGTATAACGAGCGTTACAATTCACCAAAGATTAATGTTAAATTCTCTAAAAAATACAATTACATACAAGACTTATTCCACATCTCATTATTTTCTAAAGAACCTATTAGTATGTGATTTTTAATTTTAAACTACTGGTACCAACTACCTTACAGCACTTGCTTGATAAAAATAAACGGATGCAGGTGCGTGACAAATCTTTAGCAACTTTAATTATTGATCTATGTAACGTCATACGATTCCGTCTGAATCAAGCTATAACTATCGGATATTTGTCATGAATATTATGAAACCTCTATGTTATTGAATACTTATTATATCACAAAGAAATATATAGAGATACACTATGAAATCTCTATATAATTGAAACTTATTTGCCTGCAAAAATACACATTTGTGTTCTTCTGTCGAATACTATATGTGAACGACTACTTATTCTTGTACAAAAAGTTAATAGCGATGTACTTTTGTATTTTTATTTCAAATACGTTATATACGTATTTTTGTGCATAATTTTAAGAGCGATGCGCATACGTATTTTTATATTAAACATTTTATGTAAATGAATACTTTGTCTCGTACAAAAGGTAAAAAGCGCTGCACTTTTGTATTTTTATTTTAATTACTATATGTAAATAAATACTTATGCTTTTGCAAAAAGTATAGAGCGGTGCAAATTTCGAATTTTTATTTGTAATACTCTATGTAACCAAATACTTATTCTTGTACAACACGTAAATTGATGCACTCTTGTATTTCTACTTTAAATACTTCATGTAAATGAATACTTGATATTGTGCAAAAAGTAAAACCGATGCAAATTTATACATTCTATTCTAATGCTCCCGTGCGGGGCCCGGGAGGCAAATAGGCCCGCAGCAGCGCTAAGCTTGTCGGTAAAAGTCCACTAAAGAGCGCTCAGAAACATGACATCGGGTCAGGCCGCTTTGCCCACAAAGCGACTGGGATGTGTGCCCCAGGTGGTTGAATGGGGCAGCCCTGACATCGAGAGATGCGGGGTCGTCAGGCGATAATGCGGAAAACCTGACCGCAAACCATAGTGGTGCACCGTGTTGGGAAAAATGTCACGTTCCTCGCACGTTAAAGAACCCTGCTGCAGGTCTTGGTAAGTTTAGGACCCGTAGGATCCCCATGCAGGAGGCTAAATTTCCCGTCCCTACCCATCACTCCTTTTTCCAGTGGCAGTCAAAACTCCCCTACCCGATTGGCCTTGTGTCCTCATTTCCTCCACTTCATCATCATTTCATGTTCATTGTATCACCATTTTCATGTTCATCTCCCGGATATAGCCGAAGTCGTGCTGCTTGGGAGTAAAGCAATAACTAACTAACTATTCTAATGCATTATTGAGATGTTTAAAGACATTGAATTTGTGTTGCTATTTGACAGAACGAAATGGATAATGATTGGGAACCTAATACTGTAGGCCCAGGTAGGCCAAGACAAGATGTTTAAACATAAAAGCCAAATGGGATTTAATTAAGGGAAAATACATCTATACATAATATAATAAAATACCAAAAACACGTAAGAACTTTTCTCCATAAGACCAGAAATAGATCGAGTTGGCATGTCACAGATTTTGATAAATTTATTTTATAAAGTATTTTAGACATACTGAACACCTATCATACGTAAATAATATGGGTAATTAATTCACCCTAAGGTACGAAATTCAAAACCAAGTTCTGAGTTTTAACATACTAATTAAATCGGAATAAAGCTGATCATTTACCACAAGGTGTATAACTTTATTAGAATAAAGACATTGTAATACGTTTCACACGATTAAATTACATAAAAACCAAACTTTAGAATTAATTGGTTTTTGTAATAACTATATACAAGCTTACGGCATTCTGAGTCATTAATAAACTCCCTTTTTTTCGATGCTTTATTGTTGAACCCTGTTTTTAGACAAACATCCCAAGAAGTTAAGTTTCATATTTTATTTTTAAAGACTCGATTACATATGGATTGTTAACAAAACCTATGTCATTAAGGTTTTATTATCATGTAATATCGTTCTAGGAGGGGTTGAATTACTATCATAAATACAAAAACTAGACATAGAATGAAGGAAAAGTCATACTTTTTACACCTTGATATTATTGTTTCAATTTCAGATTCTGTTCGACAAACGAAAAATTTATGTAATCTACCGCGCAATATTATAAAACATTCAGATTATGCGATTGGGTGCATGTATAAATATGTATGTATCACTTTATAATTACAGAAAAGGCAAGTGGTACGTTCAAAATGAACTTATGTTTAGCCTTTGTTCATAAACTATCACTTGAAATTAAAACATTTTGTTGTGAAAGGTGTCAATAGAAATAAAGGATCGACCGGACACTTCTACAAAACATCAAAATCTCCGACAACGGTAAATTTAATTTCAGAGGAAACAGACTCTCAATCAACAGGACAAGAATTGCAATGTTTGAATTCAGGTTCTTGCAAAACAGCAAATGGGGATGGTTTATGGTACTGTTATGATGATGAACTGTGCTTCAACATTAGTGAATCTTCCTGTTGTAAAGAGTTTAATGACCAAACGCCTTTGCTATTTAGTCAGACATATCATTGCATCCCGAATTCTTTTAATGGTATTCAATCAGAAGGATTTGGATATCTTGCTATTGACAGATGTGCTGATTATTACAATTACACTTTTGCGCTTGAACTTTGTCGACAGACACAGACAGATAGTCTCAGTTGTCCAGTACTTAACAAAAATACAACAGTTTCGGAACTTTGTAACAATGGACGATTAGAAGACAGTGGCCCCTTTGTCATCTATAACAAATCTCTTCTTTTCAAAAACAAGTTTTGTGCACTTTGCAACGAAGTCAACGATTTTGAATTTTTTAACATGTTTTTCACGCTAAGGAATAGTTTATATGATAAAATGATGAATTTGTCTCGAAAGGATGCCCTAAAGTTTTTAGCTATTAACATGCATACCATGATTCCACCAGTCGGTTCCAAAGTAACAAGGTGTATGTTCAACATACAATCTCTTAATATTGCAACCCATTGTAGGCACTTTACCAAACCTGTTGTTATTTCTGAAAGTCGTTCATTTCAACACAAAAAATGTAAGGAAACGTTTTACTCTCAGTACAGAGATTTCTATTTTGAGGAAAAAAATGGATTGGTGTTGACATTGACCGGAGCAATCAACCCCTTTCGGTATTCTTTAAATTTCATGCACAAGAAGTTGACGAAATTGGACAAGAGTGTCTAAAAT
This sequence comes from Arcuatula senhousia, assembly GCA_963971305.1. Classification (NCBI taxonomy): domain Eukaryota; kingdom Metazoa; phylum Mollusca; class Bivalvia; order Mytilida; family Mytilidae; genus Arcuatula; species Arcuatula senhousia. The sequence continues at coordinate 28,446,434 of OZ020314.1, read as the reverse complement.
GGGACGAACAGGTAACATGATGTTTACAAATGTACTGTGATTTCATTATTATTCGTTGTAAAATTTATATTTTAATAGGACATTTTTGTCTTTTCCATACAAGTGTGTTTCTTTAACTTTCAATTTAATACGAAGAAATCAAACTAAAACCATGTTCGTTCAAATATTTGGCCCCCGTGCGGGAACCGGGTGTGAAAAGAATAGTCCCGCAGCCGCCCGTAAAGCTTGTCGTAAGAAGCGACTAAACGGGTCAACATGTTTGCCGTGTGTTGCGACCTGTGTCGGGGGAGGACGGGATCCTGGTCCACGTATGTGGGCTTTGGCCCTTACTTCTCCTAGACAGGCGGTCAGATTCGGCTCGGTCTGATCAATCGGCTGGTCACGCCAAGCCCTGTAGAGCACCATCTCATTGTATTTATAACTTTCATTTTGTGATATCTGAAATTATTTACTTGTTGTCAGCTATGTTCTACAGATGGCGGTGGCTCATGGGTCAATCGTGTGGATGTGATTCTGGAGAGTTGTATCGCCAGGTAACCCCTGGCACGATGCTTGTCTCCATTAAAGAATACTCTGTGCGAGTATACTGTCCTTGTAGCCCTGGTGCTTTCAACTGGAGCCCCGTTGAGCAACAGCATCGCCCTTGTTGGCGCTCCGTGGCGGGCGGGGAGCAAGGCAGTGAATCATTTTCTTTCATCATGGGATCCCCAAAAAAAACAACAGAATCAAGTTCAAGTGACAAGTTAAAAAGAAATATATCTTATAGTGATGATGACGATCAGGACGCACCAGCTTCATCTAAGCGTCAAAATACAACAAACGATAGTTGGCCGAAGTTCATTGTACTTTCCAGCAAAGATGCAACTCGTCCTTTGACAAAGGTTTCACCCTTTGTCATTGCGAAAACAATCAAAAGCGTTACTGGAGTTGATATTCCAAAGGTCACCAAACTCCGCTCCGGTAACCTTCTAGTCGAGTGCGCTAAGCAACAACAAGCCAAAAATATAATGACAATTTCATCTATTTTGGAAATACCAGTATCTGCTGAAGCTCATCGATCACTGAATCGTTCACAGGGTATCATTCGAGATAGAGATCGAAACCTTGCTGATTTATCAGAGCAAGAGATCTGTTCTGAACTTGAATCACAAGGTGTCATCCAAGTCAAAAGATTCACTAAAAGAGACGACAACAAAATTATTAAATTAAATACTTACCTAATTACTTTCAATTCAGCTGTTCCACCAAGTCATTTAAATCTAGGCTATTTTAGAGTGTCTGTAGACATCTTTGTTCCAAATCCTCTTCGCTGTTTCAAATGTCAACGTTTTGGCCACGGAAAGGCTACATGCAACGGAAAGGAAAGGTGCGTAAAGTGTGCACAGGAAGGCCATTCGGATTTCAATTGTGCCAACGATCCAAAATGTGTTAACTGTAGCGCTGACCACCTTTCTTCATCCAAACAATGCCCTGTTCTTTTACACGAAAAACAAATTCAAAAAATTAAAGCTGAAAAAAACATCTCATATCAGGAAGCTCGTCGTCAAGTCTCTGTCTCCAATGATACCACACCATCCAGGTCGTACGCGGAGGCTGCCAAACCCTCTAGGACATTTGGTTACCAAACTATGTACACCTGGCCGGAGGGTGAAATTAAGCCCCGTACGTGCAATACCAATGGATGGATGTTTGGTGCCGACTGTTTTGATAAGGAAACCCAAAAAGGCTTTGTCAAATACTGTAAAAAAACATGGAAAGAGTTGGATGATTCTCATCCCCCTCCACGAAAGTCCTCAGCAGGTCCAAACAACGATTCAGTGGTCGATGAGACATTGTTTTATACACCACGTAAGTCATCTTGGGCCGGATTTGGAGCTCCTGCCAGAGTTTCCAATCCTCAGCCCTCTTCTTCAACTTCTTCATCAACGAAAAAAAAGTCTTCCTCAAGGTCATCGTCTGCTTCTCAAACGTCAAACAGACAGCAGCGATCCTCTCAGTCGGATAGACGACAGAATTCGTCACAGCAGACTTCGCCATTAAAATCTCGATCCAAGAAAGCCGAACGAAATGCAATTTTTATGCATAATCGTTTTGGCTCTCTTGCTGACGACATGGAGTCTGATATGGATCTATCTGAAACACCTGTCGACCGTTCACAGAGCCAGTCTCCACACAGACGTAGGCGATCACTCGGTAGACTTTCTGATCCTATACAGACTCCAAAATGAGTACCATTATTCAATGGAATTGCCGAGGCCTTAAGGCCAACTTTCTTGAATTACACCTCTTAGTGCAGTCTTTTAATCCAACTGTCTTTTGTCTTCAGGAATCACACCTCAAGGAAACTGACACGATTTTCTTGAAGGGTTTTTCTATGTATAACACATTTTCTAACACAGAGCGAGCTTCTGGCGGATCCTCCATCTTAGTTAAGGATCGTATTCTCCATAGTTCGATTCCTTTAACTACCGATCTGCAAGCAGTTGCCGTGAGAGTTTCATTACATCAAACAATAACTCTATGTTCAGTTTATATACCACCAAATGATAATTTAACTTTAGCGCAACTTCAAAATTTAACAGATCAGCTTCCTGCTCCATACATGCTAATTGGGGACTTCAATGCCCACAATCCATTATGGGGCAGTGTTGCTTTAAATGATAAGGGTAAAAAGATTGAGGATTTTTTATCCAAAGAATCTCTTTGCATTTTTAATGATGGTTCGTCTACATTTTTACATTCTGGCAATGGAACCTATTCATCAATTGATCTCTCAATTTGTGATCCTTCTCTTTTATTAGACTTCTCGTGGCAAGTCCATGACGATCTCTGTGGAAGTGATCACTTTCCTATAATTTTAAAAGATCTCTGTGGTGAACCTGAACAAAGAATTCCTCGCTATAAGTTAGAGAAGGCCGATTGGCAAAGATTTTCTATACTGTGTTCGGAAAAATTAAGACCAGAACTTTTTGTTAATGACCAAGAACCAATAACAACATTTAATCAAACTCTTATATCTATAGCTGATGAAACCATTCCTAAGACCTCGGCAACTCCTAAAAAACTGAATAAACCTTGGTTCACAGACGAGTGTGACAAGGCTATCGACGATAGAAATAAAGCTCAAAAACGATTTGGCAAACAACAAACGAAAGAAAATTTAAGTAATTTTAGAATTTTTCGGGCAAAGGCTAGACGAACTTGTCGACAATCCAGAAGAACATCCTGGAGAAATTTTGTATCTGGTTTAACTTCACGAACTCCCATGAATAAAATTTGGAATTTCATACAAAAACTCAAAGGTAAAAACTCAAAATCCTCAGTTAAACATCTGAACGTTGGCAATTCCACTTTAACATCTGAAAAGGACATTGCCAACAAACTAGCTGAAACTTTTGCTAAACATTCATCTTCATCAAATTACAAACCTGACTTTCAAAAATTTAAACGAACAGCTGAAAAAACTAAGTTGAACTTCAACTCTGACAATTCTGAGAGCTACAATTCTCCTTTCTCTTTAGATGAACTAAAGACTTCCTTAAGTAAAGCCCATGACACTGCATGTGGCCCTGATAGCATCCATTATCAACTTTTAAAACATCTCCCTGAAATATCGATGAAGACTCTTCTTGATTTAATGAATGATATATGGGTAAACGGAAAATTGCCTGAAATATGGAAGCTTGCCACTGTTGTTCCTATCCCTAAGCCGGGGAAGGATCACACAGATGCTTCCAACTATCGTCCGATAGCCTTGACAAGCTGCGTCTGTAAGACTCTAGAACGCATGATCAACGATCGGCTTGTTTGGTTCCTCGAGTCCAATGGACTCATCTCGAATATCCAGTGTGGATTCCGCCAAGGCAGGAGCACGCTCGATCATTTGGTCCGTTTTGAGTCTTTTCTTCGAAACGCCTTCGCGAAGAACGAACATGTGGTGTCTATCTTTTTCGACCTCGAGAAAGCTTATGACACCACATGGAAGTATGGTATTTTAAAAGACATTTGTGATATGGGGTTGAAAGGCAGGTTACCAACATTCTTGGCCGACTTCCTCTCTGACAGACACTTCAATGTTAAAGTCAATAAAACTTTTTCTGAAGAGTATGACCAGGAAATGGGTGTTCCCCAGGGTAGCATCCTTTCTGTCACTCTCTTTAGTATAAAAATAAATAGCATTGCCAAAGTCCTTCAAGACAATATTGAAGGTTCTTTATATGTTGATGACTTTTTAATATGCTACAGTGCAAAAAACATGAATACCATTGAAAGGCAGTTACAGCTGTGCCTCAAAAGGATCGAAAAATGGGCCTCTGAAAATGGTTTCAAATTTTCAGAGAGCAAAACTGTTGCTATGCATTTTTGTAAGAAACGAAAACTTCATCCCGATCCAGATCTCTTTTTATATGGCAAAAAAATTAAAATAGTTGAAGAATCAAAATTTCTTGGCGTTCTTTTTGATAGAAAGCTTACCTTTCTTCCCCATATCAAAATGTTGAAATCAAGATGCCTTAAGGCTCTTGACATTCTTAAAGTTGTCTCCAGTACCGACTGCGGAGCTGATAAATCAATTCTTTTAAATTTGTATAGATCTATTGTTAGATCAAAACTAGATTACGGTTCAATTATTTATGGGTCTGCGAAAAAGTCTTACTTACAAATTTTAGACGCTGTCCATCATCAGGGATTGCGACTCTGCCTCGGTGCATACAGGACCTCTCCCATTGAGAGCCTTTATGCGGAGGCAAATGAGCCATCTCTGAAACACCGCAGAATTAAGCTTGGTCTACAATATTCTACCAAGCTTAAAGCTTTTCCTGACAACCCTGCCCACGATTGTATTTTTAAACCACCTCTCAAAAGTATTTATGAAAAACACGAAAACAAAACTCCTCCTTTTGGTATTCGTATTGCTTCACATCTGTCAAATCTGAAGATTGAATTAGAAACTATAAAACATGTGAAGCCTTTAAGAGTTCCACCCTGGGAACTCTCCAAACCTAAATTTATTTTTGATCTCCGCAAACATAAAAAGTCTGAAACAAATCATCTCCTTATACAACAAGATTATTGTGAAATTAAATCTAAATATCCGGGTTTCTTGACATTTTATACAGATGGCTCTAAAGATGGTGATAGCGTTGCTGCTGCAGCTGTCTCGGGGGATAGCACTTCTACGCAACGTCTCCCATCTACTGCTTCCATTTTTACAGCTGAAGCGAGAGCCATTATTTTAGCGCTCAAATTGATTGATGCTTCTGAGCACGCTCAATTCTTTATCTGTTCCGATTCTCTTTCTTGTCTTTTGGCAATTCAGAACTGCAAATTAAAAAATCCATTAATTTCTAAAATTGTTTATATGGTTCATCAATTGATCAGAGGTGGTTTAGAATTGATTTTCCTATGGGTACCCAGTCACACTGGTATTCATGGAAATTCAGTTGTGGACAGTGTTGCGAAGGAAGCCCTTCGCAAACCAGTTTCCAAATGTTTTATTCCTTACTCGGATTGTAGAAATACAATCCGACTATATGTTCAGAGCTTGTGGGATGAGGTTTGGGCTGCCGCTGAGCACAACAAACTTCATGAGCTTAAACCACAGCTTGGGGAAAGTCATGCTTCATTTCGATGCCGACGAGACCAGGTGGTCATCACTAGATGTCGTATAGGACATTCTAGAGTCACTCATGGCCACCTGATGACACAAGAGAAGGAGGCCCCAATGTGCATTCCTTGTGACTCGCGGTATTCTTTGAAGCATGTTTTCCTCGACTGTGTTGATGTTGCTCCAATAAGAATGAAGTATTTCACTTGTGCAACAATGCACGATTTGTTCAGCGGTATCCCAACCGATTCCATTTTATCTTTTTTAAAGGAAACTGGTTTATATTCAAAATTGTAGTTTATTTAAGTAACCTTTTGTAAGTATTGTGTTGTTTTACGTTATTTATTTATCTATGTCATCATAATTTGTTTAAATATTGTAGTTTGTTCTTTATCACTAGTTTTATGTTTTAATGTAGCCTTTTTAGTTGGTGTTTTTTATCTAGTCATACCTTTTTGTTTTATCGACGGTCTTTTGACTTTGTTTTATACTGAATTTTTAGTTATGTATCACAACCTGTTTATGTCCCGATTATGGCTGAAATATCGCCGACGGGACATTAAGCAAACAACAATCAATCAATCAATCAAATATTTGGTCCTGACTTGGTCCAGGCATTTTAAAGGAAATGGTGGGTTAAACCACGTTATAAGGCGCGCCAAACCTCCCTCTTTTTTATTATTATAATTAAGTCGCCCAAAACAAATTTTGACGACTTATTGTTTTTACCCCGTTTCTTATTATACGACTGCAATTTTTTTGCGATCGTATTATGTTATGGCGATGTCGTTGTCGTCGTCGTTGTCGTCGTCTGTAGACACTTTGGTTTCCGTGCGATAACTTTAGTTGCAGTTAACCAATTGTTATAAATTTTTGATATGATGTTTATAACCACTAAATTAAGGTTGGTATTGCATTTGGGGTTTCTGGCCCCTACTGTTTAAGAAAAAAGGGCCAAAAGGGGCTAAAACGGGTGTATTGACAAAACGTCTGTAAATTATTTAATTTTTATCCGATTTTGATCATTCTTTTTTTATTGTATTCCTCAATAAATTCTGTCAACAAAATTTAACAACACTTTTGATGTATCTTGTACCGTAACATTGCTATAAGGGGTCAAAAAGGGGCCACACCCAAAAAATTGACTTTTTTATTTGTAGTCCGATTATCAAAATAATAATTTTCAATCAGATTTGCAATATCTCTTACCGTTTTGAGAAATAAGGGGTCAAAGGGGCCAAAACACCAATTGTTAAAGTTTGTCAATGCAAATAGTTTTATACTTAAAATTAAGTTGTAGTTATTACATGTATATAAATAAGGCTTTTTTGTATTAGATGTTGATGTAAATATATATATATGTGTCAAAAATGCATTTTTAAGTCCACCACAGGATGCATGTGTCAAAACGCTTTGTAAGTCCACCATGTGTTTCATGTGACCAAAGCAATGGACTTTCCATATTAGGCCTCCAACGTACAGGGTTAAAGTTGTTGCGGTCGTATCATGCTGCCTTTAGGCGATGACCATGAAATAGATGATTAAATAAACATGAAATGATGATGATAAATGAAATATTGGAGTGGATTGAACAAAATAATTTTGAAGAACCACAGGAAAGGGGGAAAGATGGATGTGGTGCACTACTTGGCGGTCCACAAAGGGGTCGTTTACGTGCATGAAGCGTGGTACTCTCCACACTCGTTGGCCCACTATGGTCAGCGGTCAGGTTTTCCGTATTATAGACCTTACAACCCCCGTGGACGAGGGCCACCCTATTCAGCCACCTAGGGAACAGGTACACAATTAGTTGCTTTGCGGGCTGAGCACTGACCCGACATCAGATGCCAAAGACCCTTAGTCGCGTCTTTATCATCTACAAAATATAGTTAGAAGATCAAGGTCTGCATAAATTCGAGGATACTTATTACTAACGGGTTTTAGACAATGTTTCAAACATCATGAGAAACTGTAATATGTAATTATGAGAACTCTGCAGGTACAAATAACAAATCACTGGTATGCTAAAACAAACTATATTGGGGTACCTGAGTTCATTCTCTTAATTCAGATGTGTGTTTTTTTATACTGTCTGTTTCTTCATACTGTTCTGGTTAACTTTACTGGTTTAGTCTATGCCTTCCCAGACTTTCGGAATTTGACTGCCCCAATAATTCCTCCTGGCTTCTTGACGGAAATGTATTTTTGTAAGTGTACAGGTAACGACGAATGCTAGAAACCTCAAGGTATAGATGAAAATGTTAAAAAGACCAAATCGTTTAGTACAAACAAAAACCAACACGCCCAAATGGACAACACAAAACTAAACCAAACAGATAAATCGTAGCGAGGATTGAATAAGGTGTTTACACCGAACACCTAAATTGCACCAGCACCACGAACTAATTTCGTTATGAGAGTGAATTTGGGTGTTTGAAAGAGGTAAACAATGTCCACGTGATGTATCACACGTTGAAAAAGGTAAATCCAGAGAGTCAAATCCGTTAGAGTGTACAAAACGAAGTCAGTTAAATTTATTGCGGGAACATATTATTGAAACGTTATCCTTTCTATTTGACAGATGAGAACCAATGAAAAATGTACAGACTTGGATTTGTTTAGTAATACAGAGAAGATGATTGACTTTTATTTGCTATCTAACAAAACCCTAAGTCCTGATTATTATTCCCGCTTAGGTTTTTTATTATCAATGCCATATAAATCAGAGTTAGTTCTGGTCATTAAAGGAGACGTGCTTATAGCCGAGGACATTCCAACTCTATGCAAATATAGACTAATCCTTAGATTTCTCAAAACAGCATTTAAACACGAAGCAGAAAATTTCTTTCATGTGTTACATCACCGTCAAACGACCATGAATATTCGAATTGAAAACCAGGACATTCCTATACATGTAAATGTATCACCAGATTTACCCAATATTACATCAAATCTTTCATTTAAAGAAGCAGAGGTACCAATGGGGTATCCGAATGTCAAAAGTCCGAAAGGGCAGAGACTAAACCAGTAAACACAAACAAGAACGGGACAAAAACAGACAACACGTAAAACATGGAAACACAAAACAACTGAATATCAATCAACAACGCGAACTCCAGTCGAAACAAAGAGTGAACTCAGGTGCTCCGGAAGAGTAAGCAGTTCCTGCTTGCTATAGCACACCCGTCGCGTTGCCAATAGTCCATTCAGCGTGTCAAATCCAGTAAAGGAAGACAAAACAACACCCTATGACAAACCAACATCTGCACTCATCTGAGAGATCGAAATCCCATATTTGTCTATAAGTGCATGATGTCTTCCGTAAAATTTCTTGAGTGAAGACAGCAACCGAGGAGCAACATAACCCTGTGTGACTTTATCATGGCGACTTCTTTAGAGTTGCTCGTGGACGTAAATTTTACTTTTAATCCGATGTCTAGGTCATGTACTCTTTGGATAAGCGCGTTAAGAAATTTTACAAAATTGATTATCCAGAAGGTAGTTTGCACTGATAGCAACTTTCAGCCAAAAGATGGAATTAATATTGGATATATCATAACATATTTATGTTTTGGTGTCTCAATAGCTTCTTTGGTTGGTCTCGTCATTCTTCAAAGGAAATTTGGACTGGTCACTAACATCCCTTCATCAAACACCGAAAACATTGCTGTTTCATTGCTTTTGTCTAATTCTGTGTTTGTGGTTGGAGTTCAAGCAGATGTTCCCCGGTTTCTATGTTATATTACAAATACCAAAAACGCGGGTATAAACGGTTAATTTGGATATGCTATATATCGATATCGGTGTTTCTCTTCATTATTTGTGGCTGTCCGTTTTCGTTTTTATGGCGATTGCAGTAGTTTCAATTGCCTCTGTAATGACAAAGCACGACGAGTTGTGTCCCCTTGCGTTGAAAAAAGACAAAGGGTCATTTTAACAATATTAGGGATAGGTTTACCTATACCAATTGTTGCTGGTGCAGTTCTCCTTGAAATATATGGCCCTCAATCATGGTCTGTAGGCTATGATACGGTCCCCTGTTTCCCACATAATTATCCTGCCAACTTATTGTTTTTTACTGGGCCTATTTCACTTATTATCACCTTCAATCTTGTTTGTTTGATATATATTATATGTAGAGTATGTGCTGTTCGCATTGAAACATCTAATGTACGAAAACTCAACCCATATGATGAAGCTAAGATTTATCTTACGATGTCAGCTTCATCCGGAGTCTTGTGGTTTGTTGGTATATTGGATAGCTTATTTGATGAGGAATGGCTTAATTTTACATTTACTATTGTGTGTGGGTTACAAGGCTTCTTTATCGCTTTGTCAAATTTCACTTCCACACGATTTCACTTTCGAAAAAAGGAGGACGGTACAAATATTACTTTAAGTTCAAGGAAAAATTCCTTATACAATTGATATCTCTGATTGAATGTTACATTTATATGTATTTTCTATTTGTCAATTTATTTGTATTTCAGCATTAAAAATAAAATGCCACCGATATTATCTTTTAACAATAATACTTCACAAGATTTATATGATCAATACAAAAAGACAAACGAAATAATAATATTACAGAATTTGGCGAAAAAAGGCTTTTTTTGACTTGTTCATATGAATAGCGTTTGTGATCAATAAAATATGTTGCACTGTGGCTTGTGTATAAATAAAATAGATAAATAAATGGATGGTGAAGCCACATTTAAAAGGTAAAAACTAAATAAGAAATATAAAGAAATAAAACCTTTAAAACAAATAAAACAAGAGTGCCCAAATTTTCGGACATAAAGTCCTTCTTCAGGGGCTAAAAAGTAGAAAGATGTTCACACATCGACTGACGAGGACAGAATTATAAGAAATATAAAGAAATAAAACCTTTAAAACAAATAAAACAAGAGTGCCTAAATGAAAGTTCTACGGTAAATTTGTAATCTTTTAATTGTTACATTACAACGCAAATTTTACACGTAGGTAAAAAAAATCAGTATGGTTTTCATTTTCTATAAAGTTACAATTTTGACGGTTAAACATTTTTGCAAACATTTTATAGTAAACTTACCAATATAATATATTATATAAAATTATTTGAATATATTACATAATTAATGGAAAAGTTTTGTGGGATTATTTTTGTAATTGTCTGAAAACGGGAAATAATTTCAAATATTCTAATTCTAAAAAGCGGGAGTAATTCCGGAACGATGACGGCTATGGCGTTTCCGAATCAATTAATTAGGTTAATTAGCAAACTGCAGACATAATTGCATATGTGCTAATGAAATGTTCGAAGGGCACAACCCTCCCCTATTTTGATATATGAAGCTTAGTCTTAGCATTTGTTGTTTAGGCGGCAACCACGCTAACAAAAAACGCTTCGTTATTTTAGTAGTATAGATGGACTTACATGCAAAATTTCCGTCACACTTTTCTAAGCTACTTCATGACATAAGGGTATGATATTTGGTATACAGCTTTATAATATAGTAGCATATGTCTGACATAAATCATATCATACACTTTTCGAAGCTTCTACATGACATAGAGGTCGGAATTTTGTATACAGTTAAATCATATAGTACCATATGGTGTATTCTTATTTTCGTTCCTATGTCGTCTTCCTCCTGTAAATCGAATCCTTAGGCGCAATTTTGGAAACAGGAGTATCACTAGTGGACAAAAGCTCACAGATTTACATGTTTTTCATATTTTTGGTAAATTAATACTTCGCTTTCTCTATCAATCATTACAACTCTTTCTTCGACATATATTTTAGATGACATGGCTGACATTTGTTATTCACGTGTGTTTGGCAGTCACCATGGTGATGTCGTTCAGTCCATTCCGAGATTCAAATTTTGCAGACAGAAATAATGTGATTACATCCTTGATAAATGAATCGCAACCTCAACTTGGCGGAAGTTTTAGTGGCCAATTTGGACTAATACTGCTGATTGTACTTTTGTATAGTCTTATAATGAGTAAGTCGAGTTGAATGATGTTAGAGAAAGGTACACGTCCCGTGCGGGGCCCGGGAGGCGAATAGGCCCACAGCAGCGCTAAGCTTGTCGGTAAAAGTCCACTAAAGAGCGCTCAGAAACCTGACATCGGGTCAGGCCGATTTGCCCACAAAGCGACTGGGATGTGTGCCCCAGGTGGTTGAATGGGGCAGCCCTGACATCGAGAGATGCGGGGTCGTCAGGCGATAATGCGAAAAACCTGACCGCAAACCATAGTGGTGCACCGTGTTGGGATAAATGTCACGTTCCTCGCACGTTAAAGAACCCTGCTGCAGGTCTCGGTAAGAGTAGGACCCGTAGGATACCTATGCAGGAGGCAAAATTTCCCGTCCCTACCCATCACTCCTTTTTCCAGTGGCAGTCAAAACTCTCCTACCCGATTGGCCTTGTGTCCCTATTTCTCCACTTCATCATCATTTCATGTTCATCTCCCGGATATAGCCGAAATCGCGCTGCTTGGGAGTAAAGCAATAACTAACTAACGAGAAAGGTACAAGGCTTATACCACAAAACGCCAGTTTGCGACAATCATTTAATTTTAATAGGGAACAGGGATTTTTATTCCAAACAGATTGAATTGAATGTCAGTGATCTTTTTTTTCAATAATTTGAAAAAATCAATTCACCTACTCTTACATTTTATATGCAGATTTACCAATTTTTTTTATCAGAATCGGAAAATTAAACACGAAATGATTATGTAATATACAGACAAAATCCTTTTAGAATATCCTATGACCGACTTTTAGACCGAAGTTATAAGAAAACACTTATCATACACTCTTTCGTTCAGTCGTTTTTAGCCATTGGTAGTAGAAATCTAAATTATGTAACTCTAATCAAAAAGTTATTGTTTTGATTGATGCTTGGCTAGTTGTTATACTGAAATAATCACCTCAATACCCCTTTTTGCCACATAACCGGGTGAGCTTTTTATATTACTACCGGATACTACAATCGCAATGACAGAGATAGGTTCGAAAACATTTCAATTGACAGTAGTAGTTTTTGCTACGATACATACAAGGAAATAAAGCTAGAATTAGCACACATAGCTATGAATGAAACATCGAGTACAGAAACATATAATGAGTACATTTTTCCTGGACAAAGCAGAGGCAATAGATAAACTCAAACATGATTCAGCACTGGTCCTAGAATAAACCTATTTCCCCTATAATTCTAAAACATGATGGTGATAGCTTGATACAAAGAGGAATATGTCCATGGAACACGGATGCCTCCGTTAGGCCCTAAACATGAAGTAGATGTCCGACAGCCCTGTCGCTTAGGACGTTTATGTTTATTTGGTCATATTAAACCATTGTACAAAGTTCAATTCATTCCCATGTACAGTTCCTGAGGAAAGCTTAAGCGGAAATTTTGAAGTCGATTTTCCTTTTGGCCAAGTTCAAAACAGGAAGCAAGTGTCTGATTAATCTGAAAGTCGCTTAGGACGTACAGTTTTTCATACTTAACCATCCTAATAAGTTTCAAATCATTCCCATATACGATATCTCAGAATGATGAAAATTTGTACGGACGGACATACGTACGGATTGACACAGACAGACAGACGTGAGTATAACTTAATGCCCCCGACAGGTCGTTGCCGGGGGATGGGACATACAAAAATATTGCAATTTTTTAACAAAAGTTTTCACCAGGACAACCCAAAAACATTTGAATACAGAAGTTGTTACCTTTTCAAAAAGTCTAATTGAGATATCTGTAATCCATAATCTTCTTATAGACATATTAGTTTCATAAGCATTTTTCGGATAACAATGGAAAATATATTTACTTAAAGACAAGAATGCATTTTTTTGTACATTGAATCAACTAATCTTACAGACCAAGAATTAAAGATACTTGGTATAAATGAATAACTATGGATTTTTCTTAGACAAAAGGAAATCAATACTAAAAAATATGATAAAAATAAAGACTGGTTTTTTTACTGACATTGGACTATCATAGGGATGAGTCATTTAAACAATTTTCATTTTAATATCTTGAAGAGGATCTATTTTACGAAAGCCCAGAGGCTCATTCGAGATTCGATATTCGAGATCCGATAATCGAGATTCGAAATTCGGGATTCGAAATTCAATATAATTATAACCAATCAGATTGCTTGTTTTATAGCGAGCACAGCACGTTGCGGGCACGAAGTGCCTGCGAGAGCGGAGAGCTCTACAGCAAGTTCCCGCGAAAAGATTGCCTAATGCTGATATTGATTTTTTTCGTCCGGATATATATATAAGGTTATATATATTAAATACATACATACCTTGAACAAAAACGAACAACAGAAGTTGTGTCTTTTAGTTTGTAAAAGGATCGATAATGGTTGTAAACTATGTCGAAATTTGCCTTGTGGTATTGATTCGTCACGAAAATAATTAAAGGTTAAGCTCGAAGGACATTACTAAATTATGCGAATTGAACTTTTTTAGAAATACTTACATAAAATAAGTGTCATTCGGAAACGCAGGAATGCTTTGTAGATTTCTATTATAACAATCAACTCTTGCACCATTTCTGTCTTGAGAACAAGAACATACAGATGGGCAGTTGTCTAGACCCTCACAAAACAGCAGGCTTAACATCAACAACAGAAGTAAACATTGAAATCGAAACTTCATTTCGACGGTGTCATTCAATGATATCTGAAATGGTCATGAATGTTATTAACATGATATTTCTATATACAATTACAAATATATTTAATTAGGGACTAATGAAATCAATAAAATATCTTACTAAATCCTCGAGGAAAAGCACTCCTGGCAAAATAAACGACTGTCTGTACCATAGTCAGGCGTTATGCAACTGATAATTTAAAATAATAACCGAAAAGTATTGTCAAAAAGACTGTTGGCATTTGTCAGGGTTGTGACAGCAGTTTCTCTCGACTGCATTAAACATATTTTATTTGCTTCTGTTCAACAATGACTGACCCAACTTTTTTTTAGTTGTGTCAGTCGTCTCGTAACTAATTCAACTTAATTTAAGTTGGTTCAGTCCTTTTACATTTGTTCAAACTTAATATGCGTTTGGTAAAACATTTGACAACTGATTCAACTTATGTTGGGTTGGGACAGTCCTTAATCAGTTATTCCAACCTAATATGCGTTGGGTCAAACGCCTTGCAACTGATTCAACTTAAAGTGTGTTGGGTTAGTTCTTACAACTATTAAAACTTTGTCTCAGTTGAGTCAGTCATTAGTCACCTAATGCAAGTATTTTGCGTTTTGTCAGTAATTTTAGACGCATTCAAACTTTATAAAAGTTTAGTAAGTCATTTGACAACAATCTCAACTTAAAATGTGTTTAGTTAGTCTTATTTATAGAGAGCGTCAATTTGTTTTTTACGGGGAAGGGGGGATTTCTAATCCTGTCATTTTATAAACGGGGAAAAGGTAGATGGGATTTTTTGTGCTCTTATGCAAATTTTGCTTTAAAAATAACTCTTTTCAAAAACAACAGCCTGTCTTTTTTTCAATTCAAAGCACTGCCCTGTCTTTTTTGGCATCCTGATTTTTTTCCCCAAATTTAACCATAGCCCCCCATTTCAAAATTAAGATGACAAAAAGTTCCAGAATTTATATTGAGTTTGAACAATGCAAATAGAAATATTGTAGTTTTTTTTTGCTTTGCTTGGAGATAAAGTTTGTAAACAGTATGGTCTGTAGATATAATTATGGTGTGCCTAAATTCGTAGTTTGCAATTCTGGACCACCTACTAAAGTCATTACCAATAATTGAATATATAATTTTAAAACAGTTTAGACACTGGCTACGTTTTCCCGGTTGTTTAAAAAGAAAAATGTTAGGCTTATTCTGTAAGATTAAAGAAGACTCAGGTTTACAGGGTATTAAGGTTTTTATTCTATAAAAAAACACATATATACTATTTCTTTTTTCTCACTTTTGTTTGTAAAAATACTATGTGTTACACGATTTTGGTTTCGCCACAGTCACTGTGATCCAAATTTAGTTTTCCGTGTAAATCAAAGGTTTCACTATTTCACACGAGGAAACCTGGTGACTTTTTCAGTTAACACAGCCGTGTACACGTAGCTAGTTCCAACAATTTATCTTTTTTGTCATTTTAGTTTATTAAAATACGTAGTCATACAAATGTAGTAGAAAATTACACTAGAAAATAATCTGCATCATCATGTTCAAATTTAAAGAAATGTTACCTCCTTTCATTTTACCGTCCCGTGCGGGGCCCGGGTGGCGAATAGGCCCGCAGCAGAGCCTAGCTTGTCGTAAGAGGCGACTAAGGGTCTTGGGATTCTGACGTCGGGTCAGTGCTCAGCCCACAGAGCGACCAAGTGTGTACCCTAGGTGGCTGAATAGGGTAGCCCTCGTCCGCGGGGGTTGTCAGGTCTATAATACGGAAACCCTGACCGCCGACCATAGTGGGCCAACGTGTGTGGAGAGTGCCACGCTTCATGCACGTAAAAGACCCCTTTGTGGACCGCCCAGTAGTGCACCACATAGGCTAAATTTTCCGACCCTACCCACCTCTCCCCTTTTTCCTGTGGTTCTTCAAAATTTACCGGTCCTTTGTTTCCCACCCCATCCCCATATTTCATTTATCATCATCATTTCATGTTCATTTTATCATCCTTTTCATGTTCATCGCCTGTAAATAACCTATATAGCGTTGCACGGGCGTAAAACACCAACTCACTCACACTCACTTTCATTTTACCAGAGATTTAAACAGAGAGAGCATTTATTAAAGAGAATTAAGGAACCAACCATTTAACTTCAAAAAGGGGGGGTCGGTATTATCCTTTAAAGATATTTTAGCAGCAGGATTAAGAAAGATTTCAGCCATATACTAGAAAATAT
This sequence comes from Arcuatula senhousia, assembly GCA_963971305.1. NCBI lineage: Eukaryota > Metazoa > Mollusca > Bivalvia > Mytilida > Mytilidae > Arcuatula > Arcuatula senhousia. The sequence goes on along the minus strand of OZ020314.1, from coordinate 28,429,928 downwards.
GTATATGAGCCACAGGATGTCCCTCCCGTTCTTGCAATATTATTATCATATGTATTACCTGGGATATGGACCTTTACAGAGAAATAGATTAAAGGCGTTCTTGCGTAAAATATATGCCACAGTGACCTATATAGCTAATTTCTGGTGGGTGATGCCGTGTTCCCGAGATTCATCTAGTAGTAAAATATCATTGACCCCTTACATATAGTATTGGGAAATGGACCTTAACAAGTGAGTGAGTGAGTGAGTTGGTGTTTTACGCCCGTGCAACGCTATATAGGTTATTTACAGGCGATGAACATGAAAAGGATGATACAATGAACATGAAATGATGATGATAAATGAAATATGGGAATGGGGTGGGACACAAAGGACTGGTAAATTTTGAAGAACCACAGGAAAAGGGGAGAGGTGGGTAGGGGCGGAAAATTTAGCCTATGTGGTGCACTACTGGGCGGTCCACAAAGGGGTCTTTTACGTGCATGAAGCGTGGCACTCTCCAAACACGTTGGCCCACTATGGTCGGCGGTCAGGGTTTCCGTATTATAGACCTGACAACCCCCGCGGACGAGGGCTACCCTATTCAGCCACCTAGGGTACACACTTGGTCGCTCTGTGGGCTGAGCACTGACCCGACGTCAGAATCCCAAGGCCCTTAGTCGCCTCTTACGACAAGCTAGGCTCTGCTGCGGGCCTATTCTCCACCCGGGCCCCGCACGGGACTGGACCTTAACAAAGGATTTAATCTAAGTCATTCATACGTAAAATATAGGTTGCAGTGACCTTATTTCTAGTGGGTGGTATCATGTTACCCAAGACACATCTAGTGGTGAAATATCATTGACCCTCAACATGTTGTATCCAAGTTATAAACATTAACCAAGAACTTAACCAAAGTCATTCATGCATAAAATATAGGTCACAGTGACCTAATTTTTAGTGGGTGGTGTAGCCCTACCCAAGACCCATTTGGTGGTGAAATATCATTGACCTCCAACATCTAGTATCAGAGATATGGACCTTAACCAAGAACTTTATCTAAGTCATTCATGCGTAATATATAGGTCATAGTGTCTTAATTTCTAGTCGGTTGTGTCAACCTACCAAAGACACATCTAGTGGTGAAATATCATTGACCTCCAACATCAAGTATCCAAGTTATAGACCTTTACAAAGAACTTAACGAGTCCCGTGCGGGGCCCGGGTGACGAATAGGCCCGCAGCAGAGCCTAGCTTGTCGTAAGAGGCGACTAAGGGTCTTGGGATCATTCCGACGTCGGGTCGGTGCTCAGCCCACAGAGCGATTAAGTGTGTACCCTAGGTGGCTGAATAGGGTAGCCCTCGTCCGCGGGGGTTGTCAGGTCTATAATACGGAAACCCTGACCGCCGACCATAGTGGGCCAACGTGTGTGGAGAGTGCCACGCTTCATGCACGTAAAAGACCCCTTTGTGGACCGCCCAGTAGTGCACCACATAGGCTAAATTTTCCGACCCTACCCACCTCTCCCCTTTTTCCTGTGGTTCTTCAAAATTTACCGGTCCTTTGTTTCCCACCCCATCCCCATATTTCATTTATCATCATCATTTCATGTTCATTTTATCATCCTTTTCATGTTCATCGCCTGTAAATAACCTATATAGCGTTGCACGGGCGTAAAACACCAACTCACTCACTCACTCAAGAACTTAACGAAGACGTTCTTGCATAAAAGATAGGTCACAGTGACCTTATTTCTAGCATATAGTGTGAGTGCAGAAAGCTCGGTTTATTTACTCACAGAGTAGTTAGACGCTTTGATAAGTAACAAATTGTATAAAAACTACTGTGAAAATTTCTTGATTTATATTAATGGTTGTCCCGACAGGATTTTTATTGTGAACGACTTGTATAATATCTTGTATATGTATATCTGCCTTCGAAGCAGGTTAATTGGCATACCTGTACTTGAAACAGTTTACAATTCTGAAAAAAAATCATCACCTGTGAAATGTCATGAAAGTTTTAAACATGTACATAATCTGTTACAGATGGTCACTTATGGTGAAACAGATGAACGGAACTTATGTTCACACTTTTTATTTTTCTGAGCTCCATATACTTCGTATTAAAATGTTGTAGAAAACAGATAAATGATGCATTATACTTCATCAATTTTTATAATACATGTGCCATATTGTGCTTGTATGTAACAACTTTATACACGCTGCTCATCTACTTCCTGTTTGTAAAATATTAGTGATGTCACTTAATACATAAAAGCGGGATGTTATAAAAATTGTATCGTTTTATCTTTATCTGCACGTAAAAATGTAAGCATAATATCAATTTTCATTATCTCCTAACTTCAAATTTCACAGGTCCGAAACGGAAGCAGGTTGTTGATGTTTCTGTGCAGAGCACATCATTGCTTGAGAAAACCACCCGGGAGGGTGGCGGCAGTACGTCTAAATACCACACAGGACTCCTTTTTGCACTGATGACCCCAATTGTGCACCAAGGACATGATGTTTCTGTTTGAGGCCATTCAAAATTATGTTAAAGGTCTCGGAATGTTAAAAATAAGTTATTTCAAAAGTTATATAAAGATATCTAAATTGTTTTTGAGTTCTTTCTCTAGTGCATTAAAAAACCTTTGATGTGCCCCGAATTTACCGATCGAAACTGGTTGACAATAAACAGGTAACATGGGTATCGACGAATTTCGAAGTCAATAAGCAAAGTTACGCATCATTGAATGTATTTCATAAAAAAAAAATGAAATACATTGTGTTGCTGATAAATGCTTAAAAATTACTTGCACGCCAATTCTTTCCAAATTAAAAACATACGATAAAAAGACTTTCAATTTTCAAAAGTTTGAAAGTCTATATTCCACTTTCTTGTTTTTCTAAATTATACAACTTGAAATTCCTGAAATTTCTTTAAAGTAAGTACAATCAAATGTATTTGAAAGGCTAATCATAGCAACGCAGAAAAAGCAAAAAAAAATGTTTTTTAATTTCAATTATAATAAAAAAATCTAAAATTAATGTCGAACCCTGGAAATAAGAAAAAAATTCCATTCAAGACTTTGATTGATATTGGGACCAATTAGAAATATTTATTGGTAGTTGCAAAAACTCTGTTACCAAAAATACAGGTCTATGATAAAACGTAAATTTTATACTACTTAATTAACAACTGAACTTTAAAATAAATCTAAAAAAATGTTCCCACGATCCAATTACTTCTTTTTCAAAACGATCATTAATGGATTAAGTATGAATATGAATGGAATTCGAATTTGAATGTATCATGTTTTAAGAGGATAAATATTGGTTTACGCCACTCTGACGTCCTTTTTCGTAACAACTTATTTGCGCCAGTGTATCATTTGCACCTCACTTTTTTTTTGGGGGGGGGGGTATTTACATTCTTCCGTAAATCACTCTTTTTAGTGTGAGATGACCAGGTTGAGATGCAAGCACGTGCAGCGATCTCAAACTGGTCAATTATCCATTAATAACCGCCGGTACTGATATTGATCAATGATGTCAACCAATGAAATGCACTGTTATTTTATACTTTCGGCTTTTAGAATGAAGTCCTCTAAGGTTTCAGAATATAAAATTTAATTTCTTTCGGAAGAAATAGGTACTTACACGCGTTCTTGAAAAACCGGCAATGATAGAATTTTTTGGATCTTTTGACTCGTTCCGCTGCGCTCCACTCGCAAAAAGACTGAAAAATTCTTTCACTCGTGAAAGATCAGCCGGTCTTTTCCAAGAACTTATGTAAGAACCTATAAGACTTTCATGAATTTTTTCTCACTGTGTTGTTATAGCCTTTTTTAAAGTTTAAATTTGTTTTATTAAATAATAATTTATTTTGAAAGAGTAGATTCCTTACAAAATTCTTTTTCGAACTACATAATATCCGTCATATTTATATTTAAATGTTCGGGTAAATTGGCACAAATCAGTTCAGCAAACTAGCGCATGTCTAACATCTAACTGTAAAACATGTAGCGAAATTGTTACCTCTCAAATCTGTTAATGGTACAAATGGATTCTCCGAGGGACAGACGACTGGGGCTTCCACAGAGATGACATCTTCCTTTCATTTAATAACGAAAAAATACTAATGGATGACATCATGTTGTTTAAATAAATTGTTATTTTGATGAAAACGCATAAAATTTAGTACCATTAATTACAAAAGAACAAAGGCAATACACGGTCGGTCACATCCATGTGAAATGAAAGACACGCCGCAAATTATGCAGAGACTGTTTCCGGGGGTAAAAGAGTTATTTTGCTTGAAATATTCGTCACATGAATTTTTAAACAATATTTGGTTTTACCAGCTATGCTTTATCGCTTGCAACCTGAAGACACCAACACAAAGAAAGTATGATTTTTAACAAGTGGAGGATAATAGGAAAGTTTTTATTTAGACTATATTTATACACAGCCTCATATTATATCCTATTTTGAATATCCCATGAAGAACACAGATAACATGTTTGACATGTTAAAGTACATTTCACCTTTCTCACAATTGATAACATTCCAATTAGAATGTGTATTGCTAAAGAATGGATCGGCCACAGAGAACATCCAGAAACATCATGAAATGTTTAAGGTGTCAACGTGTTTATTAAATTGCAAAAAAAAACTTTATATACAAAATCATTTAAAATTTTACTCTTATACAAGAAAACAATAACTTTTCAAAGTAAGTTTTATAACTCCTAATGAATCTGTAATGCATATGAACAATTATTGATTGTTCAAAAATAAAAAGGGAGACAAAAAATATGAGCACACCAAAGTCCACTCCAACGAGTGTATTGAGCTGCAAAAATAAATCTATATACAAAAATATTCAAATGTTTCTTATCATACAAGGAAATAATATATAAATTTTAAAGTTAATCATATTCAAATTTTATAAATTCATAATTCATGAAATAAGTAATTAAATGATCAAAACTAAAAAGGGAGACAAAAAATATAAGCACACGTACGTTCGCTTCAACTTGTATGAATGTAATATGCAAAATGCCTAAGATAAAATAAAAGATTTTTCTGACACGTATGTTTTTCATGCACGTTTCAAAACAGATCAATTCGTACTAAATATATAGTAATTATATACAGATCTATGACTGATTGAAAAACAATAAGTTACGCTAAAATAAATAAATAAATAAATAAATAAATAATTCATATATTTATTCATGGTAACTAACATATTTTGAAACATCTTTTCGATGATAATTGTTTGTTTTTTATTTAATTGTTTCAGATAATTCCTGACCACGCCGTATCCATAGTATTATATTGTCCATATATTAGTCTTGTTTATTGTTTGTTGATTCTAGCTATTTTGACTTCCCACGCATGACTGGACATAACAGTGGGATGTATCGGCAAAAGTGTTTGACATGTTTATTGTACCTACCAAAATCTACGTGCTGTGTATGTCGGCACTTAAATGCATATAAGGGCGCAAATTATTTTCTTTACTTAATTGTAAAACATTTTAATTTTGACTCTTTATACAATAAAGCCTTTTTTTTTGTTTTATTAAACAGTATTATAACATAGACCTGTATATTATATTATTATTATATTTATATACAGGTCTATGATTATAATCATGTATTGGAATTAGCGTTTTTGGACACGCATTCATTTCTTTACTAGCGAACTAAATCAGAGAACAAAATTTTATTTATAATATAGGTAAAAGAAGAAGTCAGAGAAAGCATGCACAGAATAACAGTTTTCAAAAGAATTCTTCTGCTTAATATTGATAAATTTTCAGAAAAAAAGCAATAGTTGTACCTTTTTAAAACTATTTTTATGGATTGAAAAATAAATCGATTTTACGGATTATTGAAAAACTTGTTCCTGGGAAACACGGTGATGTAAAAAAGGTAAAACGTAATAAAGTATTAGACGTCGGAGGAATGAGAAATCGTGCGGCGAAAGACCTACCAGCTTTTCAGTGGCTTCTTCAAGTAAGCGACGAATCTGACGAGCTAGGAAATGGAATTATTTTGCATGGTTTTCAGTGATATTCGTTTGAAAGTAAATAATAGCCAAAAACATATATATTCTTCAAAAAAAAAATAAGCATAGATAAAAAATTCCCTATACGTTTAATACAAACCCAAACCATTGCCGAGCCTCTCTGCAACCGGTTAACATGAAATAAAACAAACATTAAAAAGAAAAATAATGGAGCTAGTTCGTTTAATTTTGCGCAAAATCGTAATGTTTTTAAGATGTTGCCAGTTGAACTCAAGTGTACATTTTACGCATCAACTTTCCGTCAATGAAAAATGTGGGCCGAAAAATATTCCGTTAGTTAAGATCAATCTACATAAAAACAGGAGACCCATGCCAGGCTGGGCCCGGAACAGCACAAAGAAGGATACAAGGACTAAAAACCTACAAGACATGAACCACTGCGTAGACTGATAAAAAAAAAACTGAACCCAGGTGGGCCGAATGATTAAGCCGTTCTTGTTACAACACACCTGCGAACCAGATAGTCCTGGTTGAGGCAAACAAGTTACACAAGGTGTTTTCATATTTAAAAACTAACTATTGCATTTTTGATGTATATCTCAATTTCTAGTCATTTCGAGAATTCTATACTACCGAAAAAAAATTGCGGACCTATCATGGAATATGCTGTCGTCCTTGTCGTCGTCTGCGTTGTCTGTTAGCTTTAGTGTTCTTACAATGACTTTAGGTCTAGCTTCTAGCTATCCGAACGCCATGAAATTTGATAATGATGTTCCTTACCATTATAAAAGATGTATATATGGGATTGATTGTCCGATTTCAATTTTTATTTTTGCGAATTAATCCTTGTCAAGTAGTAAATTTAATAAATTGTGGATTAATTTTGTGACACTCTTCTCCCCTAACTGTCGTACGGGGCTAAAAGGGGCAAACAAGTAGGAGATACCCGTAATAAGGGGCCGAAAGGAGTAATATTTTTGTAACTGTAACTTATTTTGGTCGGTTTTTGAAAAAAAAAATAATTCCTTGTAAAATGTTGGTGGAAACTCTATTAAAGGCTGCATTGATTTTCTAGTTGAAGGCTTTGGCAATTTTCAATACATATAATAGCAATATTAAGAATTTGCAAGCACCTTTATATCTCAAGAACTATTAACTCCTAGGTTAATGCATATGCCCTAGTAGTAGCTTAGCACAGTTGCACCCCACATCTTTTGACCTTGACTTTGATTTCCCGATTGATTTACTTTGACAATTTTCAATACATATAGTAGCAATGTTAAGGTTTTGTGAACACCTCTATATCTCAAGAACTATAATCCGCGGATGATGAGACGTGGTATGCATATGTCCCAGAAGTAGCTTAGCACAGTTATATCCCCATCTTTTTACCTTGACCTTGATTTTCTGGTTTAGTGACTTTGTTAATTTTAAATACATATAACAGCAATGTAAAGGTTTTGCGAGCACATCTCTTTATATAGAACTGTAAGTCCTAGATTGATAAAACTTGGTATGAATATGCCCAATAGTAGCTTTGATTGTGTTTAAGGTATTCCGATGTTGCCGACAGGCAAGACGTACTTAAGTCTTAACTCTTGTTTCAAATTTTATTTAAATTTTAAAATAAAAAAAATGTACGCATAAGAGCGCTTAAAACATCTATAGCCCCCTCATAATGTGATTAACATACTTAAAGTTGAAATAGTAGTTAAATGACTAACTAAATTTTTATAAAAGTTTTAATGTGTCTTAAATGACTGATCAAACGCAAAATAGTTGTAATAGGTGTACAATGACTGACCAAACTCAGACAAAGTTTTAATAGTTGTAAAAGGACTAACCCAACGCACTTTAAGTTGAATCAGTTGTAAGGCGTTTGACCCAACGCATATTAGGTTGGAATAACTGATTAAGGACTGTCCCAACCCAACATAAGTTGAATCAGTTGTCAAATGTTTTACCAAACGCATATTAAGTTTGAACAAATGTAAAAGGACTGAACCAACTTAAATTAAGTTGAATTAGTTATGAGACAACTGACACAACTAAAAAAAAGTTGGGTCAGTCATTGTTGAACAGAAGCAAATAAAGTATGTTTAATGCAGTCGAGAGAAACTGCTGTCACAACCATGACAAATGCCAACAGTCTTTTTGACAGTACTTTTCGGTTATTATTTTTAATCATCAGTTGCATAACGCCTGAGTATGGTACAGACAGTCGTTTATTTTGCCAGTAGTGCAGTCAGCAAAAAGTTTCAATTTCGGCCCCTTTTGGCCCCTTATTACGTAACAGGTGAAAAAGAGGTGGGGGTCGCAAAAATAAATTCTCAAATTTGGATTCGCTACTTGACAAAAATAAACTTGCAAAAAAAAATTTCAAAATCGGACCACAAATAAAAAAGTTTCGATTTTGGCCCCATTTGGCCCCTTATTACGTAATAGGGGGAAAAAGGGGGGGTTGCAAAAATTAATTCTTAATTTTGTATCCGCTATTTGACAAGAACAAACATGTAGAAAAAAATTTCGAAATCGGACCACAAATAAAAAAGTTTTTATTTTGGCCCCTTTTGGCCCCTAATTACACAACGGAGAAAAAGGGGGACACAAAAATTCATCAGGTTCATTATTTTATTGTAAGACACATTCTTGACAAATTTCACAGCAATAGGCCAACTAGGACCAAAGTTATGGTGGAAACAAGTAAAATATTTGAATTTTTTCCCCCTTTTGGGCCCCTAATTTCGAAACAAAAAATCCCCAAAATCAATCCCATTCATCCTTGTATGGTAAGGAACATCACTGTCGAATTTCATAGCAATTGGATAACTAGAACTAAAGTTATTGTGGAAACAAACAAAAAAGTAGTATTTTTGGCCCTTTTTTGGCCCCTAATTTCTAAACGAAAAATGGGGGGACCCCCAAAATCAATCCCATGCATTCTTTTATGGTAAGGAACATCATTGTAAAGTTTCATAGCAATCGGATAACTGGAACTAAAGTTATTGTGGAAACACTAAAAAGTTAACAGACACCTACAACGACGACAACGACGACGACGACGACAGCATCATACCATAATACGTCCGCAAATTTTTTGCGGTCGTATAAAAATAATAAACAGATAGAACATTGAAACAAGATAGATAAATGTCAAAAGCAATTAGAGTGAGTGAGTGAGTGAGTTGGTGTTTTACGCCCGTGCAACGCTATATAGGTTATTTACAGGCGATGAACATGAAAAGGATGACAAAATGAACATGAAATGATGATGATAAATGAAATATGGGGATGGGGTGGGAAACGAAGGACCGGTAAATTTTGAAGAACCACGAGGTTGGTAGGGTCGGAAAATTTAGCCTATGTGGTGCACTACTGGGCGGTCCACAAAGGGGTCTTTTACGTGCATGAAGCGTGGCATTCTCCACACACGTTGGCCCACTATGGTCGGCGGTCAGGGTTTCCGTATTATAGACCTGACAACCCCCGCGGACGAGGGCTACCCTATTTTGCCACCTAGGGTACACACTTGGTCGCTCTGTGGGCTGAGCACTGACCCGACGTCAGAATCCCAAGACCCTTAGTCGCCTCTTACGACAAGCTAGGCTCTGCTGCGGGCCTATTCGCCACCCGGGCCCCGCACGGGAGAAAAGCAATTAGAGGCCAAAGGATTTTTTTCATGCACATGTACATGAACCCCTGTCCATGTTTTTAGTAATTGGTAACATACATGCCATAGACTGCTTGTAATTTGTTCCAGATATTGTTAATATTTCTTGCTTTGATATACTTAATCAGATGATAATTATCAGATAAGCTTTAAATCGACAGGCCTGTACTGTTATGACACCTTGGAGGTAGAATTATCTTTGCCCATTATAAGCCCAATAGGGACAAGATTTAACAGACCCCGTCCGAGACTTAGTAAAAATGACTTACCCATTGTTAAAGATATGAAGAAGATCAAAGTTTGTATGAACCTCCCAATTACCCAATTTATACTTACAATTGGATCGTTCAAATCGTTATCCATTAATGCTTCTAGAGCAGATTTGGAAATTTCTTGGACCTTATCTTTATGGAGATTCGCCTTATTTTGTAGCTTTGGTCGCAACCAAATCGCCCCCTTTTCATCATATTGATTTTGTTTCCTCTCTGATTGCTGCAGTTCCTTCAGTTCTGCAAGAAAAGCGCACCACCATTTATACTGGCTTTCTTCTCGCATGATTTACCTGCTTTTTTCAATATTTGCTTTAATGCCATCCACATCTATTTTTCCAAAATTTGGTGGTTTGCCAGCTGGTATTCCAGTTAAAATGCAAGTCGAGCCCAAACTTTTGAGCTGTTTGCTCTACAAAAAAAAATGTATATGACAAGCATGTTTTGTTCAAACTCTCTAAAAAACTTGAAATGCAATGGCTTGGAATGGTGTTTCATATCTTTCAAGTATGACAACAACCAAGATTTTACATCAAATACCCCTTGGATTTGGCAGCACCTAAACTCAATAACAATTTTGGAATTGTCTCAACATTTGTTGATCGCAAAGTTGTTGCAATCTTTGAAAAGGCGGCATCTATGTCTTCATGGGTGTGACCAACAAGAACAGAAGTTAACATTTTACAATATATATACAAACAAGAGCTAACTAAAGTGGTTCTTGCATGCTATAGCAAACCCGTCGTTAGTTAGTTAATTATTGCTTTACTCCCAAGCAGCGCGATTTCGGCGTTTTTGATAGTTTTGTAACGAGCTTCCTGGTTGGTCTCTTTAGATTTTTCAAATGCGATTTTAACTTGTTTCTATATAGAAATAATATCAAGTTCAAGATCAGATCCTGAACTCGAAACGAACAACTTCATACCAAGTGTTCCAGCGGTGATGAATGAGTAAGCGAGAGAAGAACCCCTGGGTTTCCGAGGATGTCTAATCATTGACAGATACCATAAGTTATATGTATGAAAGGCTTTTGTAAGTACCAGTACACCAGCTATAAGTAATTGAAAATATGTTACAAAATGGCGCGCCACCCAGAGTCATGTCTGCTGATATTTTGGCCTTTCCTGTATAATCTATTTTAATTACGGCAGAGTTTGAACCCTGATTGGGGGATCGAGGCAAGTGACCTATCATTATTTTCGTTTTAAATGGAAGATATCAACATTCTGTGCCTTTTGAAGATAAAAAAAATCATTTTTTATTGACAGGATTTTTGGTGAGTGAGTTGGTGTTTTGCGCCCGTGCAACGCTATATAGGTTATTTACAGGCGATGAACATGAAAAGGATGATAAAATGAACATGAAATGATGATGATAAATGAAATATGGAGATGGGGTGGGAAACAAAGGACCGGTAAATTTTGAAGAACCACAGGAAAAAGGGGAGAGGTGGGTAGGGGCGGAAAATTTAGCCTATGTGGTGCACTTCTGGGCGGTCCACAAAGGGGTCTTTTACGTGCATGAAGCGTGGCACTCTCCACACACGTTGGCCCACTATGGTCGGCGGTCAGGGTTTCCGTATTATAGACCTGACAACCCCCGCGGACGAGGGCTACCCTATTCAGCCACCTAGGGTACACACTTGGTCGCTCTGTGGGCTGAGCACTGACCCGACGTCAGAATCCCAAGACCCTTAGTCGCCTCTTACGACAAGCTAGGCTCTGCTGCGGGCCTATTCGCCACCCGGGCCCCGCACGGGACCAGGATTTTTGGGGGCAAAAAATGCCACGCTCTACCTTAATGAAAATAAGACATACAGGCTACACATTAAATAATTATCGAGTGTAACTATCAAATGCATCTCTTGTTGCATTAGATCAGCAGTTGTTTTGTTTTAAAATAAACCCACTCATCCAAATGTCCTTCTTTTCGACAATTTCAATAAATGGTTGACACATGCCCCTCTGTCCAGGTTGATGGTGCTAGGAGACCATGATGTTGTTCGACTTCCCTTAGACCACTGACTAAGTACTGTTGTAGAACTGTTCTATAATTTCCCTAATTGGGGCCACTCAGTTTCTTATTTGTCTATGTCTGTCTTAACAAAGTCACCAATAGAAAATTCTGCGTCTGTTGACATGTTTTCTTTAATATATGCACATTTTCTATACATTGCCTTAAAATTGTGTTCTCCAACATCTTGAAGGTTAATTCTCACATTTCACAGACCTTAACTTTCTGTTTAGGCTGCAGCAAATTCACATACTTTTTAGCTCACCTTGCCGAAGGCAATGTGAGCTTTTGCCATCACTTGGCGTCCGTCGTCTGACGTCCGTCGTTCAACTTTTCAAAAATCTTCTCTGAATCCGCTTGGCCAAATGTAATAAAACTTAGTAGGGTTGTTCTGTAGTATGTCCTCTTCAGACTATCGTTCGAAATTTTGATTCGACAAAAAAGCATGGCCGCCATGACTAAAAATATAACATAGGGGTAAATTGCAGACTCGAAAACCGTAAGAGATATCAAATTTCTGGCATGGATATAAGTGATCAGCACCTCAAGATCTACCTGCCCAGAAATTCTCAAGAAGATCCAACAACCGATGTAGGAGTTATTGCCCTTTTTCTAGATTTTTTTTCAAAAAAATTACTAATTTAGCCCTATTTCTTGAAAACTATACAAGATATTTCAAACATTTAAATTGCATATGACTTAGCACATCAAGATCTACAAAAGTCGTAACAGAGTCAAAGTTGTAGGATCGTTCCTTTAGGAGTTTTACCCCTTGGATTGTAAAAATTGACCATTTTCACAGTTTTTTGTTCAACTTTTGAAAAATCTTCTTCTCTGAAACTGCTTAGTCAAATGAAATGAAACTTGGTAGTGATGTTCAGTATTATGTGGTCTACAAAAATATAGTTCGAAATTTAGATTCGACAAACAACATGGCCACCATGGCTAAAAATAGAACATAAGGGTAAATTGCAGTTTTTTTGCAAATTACTCATTAATGGTAACAGATATTAAAATTCTATTGGGTAAAAATTATCAGCACATAAAGATCTACCTGCCCTGAAGTTTTGAAGAAGATCTGACAATGGTTGTAGGAGTTATTGCCCTTTTTTCTTGTTTTTTTTTCAAATTTTGCTGTTTTAAGACTTTTATCTTGAAAACAATACAAGATATTTGAAAAATTTAAATTTCATATGGTTAAGCACATAAAGATCTAAAAATTATGTAATAGGGTCAAAGTTGTAAGACCTTTCTTGATAGGAGTTGTTTCCCTTAGAACATTAAAATTGATAATTCCAGAGAGTAGCAGTCCTTTGTTAAAATATCGAGCATATAAGTATCATCGAATACAAGGTGAGCGATTCAGGCTCCTGGGAGCCTCTAGTTGTTGAAACCAATGTTCAAAATTTTTGGGTAGGTGTTTGAAGAGAGCTTTATTGGCATTCTGTTAAAATATAATTTATGTTTATTATTTTCTTTTGTCTCAAATTTCAAGTGTGTATTGTGAATTCACAAAGGAATGTGTTTCTATTTGGGAATGATATTTTTGAGAAAAAAAAACCTTCATCAAAGAACTTTTGCCACCAAATGTTGTCTTCTTTTGAAAGGCAACTTTACCTATTGTTAATTGATTCTTCCACTTTGTCAAGGTCTGGCATATTGGGCAGCTTACATGTGGGTCCTTCCTCTGGAATATCCCGGATTGGAAATTCCTCATCTCTTTCACATTCTCTCCATCCCTGAAACAAAGTATTTAAAAGATTAATACCTTACAATGACATTTTTGATTTTTCTCCATTTTTTTAATCGAAGTGAAGTAAAAAGAGGACGTCATTAATATATCTGAAAGTGAGATTAAATGACCTTGCCATCCTCTTGTTATTTACGAGTAAGAGCTAAAAATCAAATCGGCGAGGAGAGGCATACAGTTTGTGCCCATTGGAATGCCGACTTGTTAGAAAATTCCTCCTCCAAATGTGACAAATATGTTGTCAATAAGAAATTCAAGCATACTTCAAACTTGATCCGTAGTGTTACAAATCTTATCTTGCTTCTGGACTTTTTGTACTAACTTTTAACCAGCTGTAGAGCATCCCTTATTCCTTTATTTATAACTGGTTAAATATTACGAAAATTTAATATTCATTCAAATGACAACCAAAGTCGTCATTTGAATGAATATTAAATGTTCATAGCATCCCTTATTCCTTTATCTGGGATGTCATCGTATTCAGTAACAGAGTCACTGTCCCTAATTGTCATCCTATCAATAAGTATAAGCAGAGAGTATATAATAACACGTGACCAAATGTGTGTGAAATTTTTAGCATGATTCGTGTACTAGTGTAGGAGTAATAGTGATTAAAAAAGGTACCCCTACCTCAATTCATGGAATGTGTTTGATTTGCTATGGGAAAACCCCTAATTAAACTATTATTGGAACTTTTGATTTTAAACAATCATTGTTTTGATATTCTTCAAAATCTACCCATCCAACCCCCATATTTCATTTATAATCATCATTTCATGTTCATTTTATCATCATTTTCATGTTCATCGCCTGTTAATAACCTAGATAGCGTTGCACGGTCGTAACATACCAACTCACTCACTCACTCACTTCATTACGGGTAATGCGACCCCTTTGTAGCTCCGCCTAATCTATAAGATGCCTAAGAAGTTACATTTTTCTTCCTAATCTAAAAGATGTCTTAGGAGCTACATTATTCCGCCTAATCTAAAAGATAAAGGAGCTTCATTATTCCGCCTAATCTAAAAGTTGTCTAATGTAAAGGTCGATCATTCTGCGCTGTATGTAGCTTTTTTCGTCCTTATATGATGTTTGAAATTAAATTTTGAATTGTTCGAAGTCACATCTTGCTAAGTGACAATACTGTATACAAAGTTGAGCTTTGGAATCAATTACTAATCCATCTCAAAGGTTGGAATTTAAAAATTGTCAGATTTTTTTCCCCAAAATGATCTGCAATATCCACTTGACTTTTGATGCGCTCATTATTTAAACTTGAGATCTATTTTTATCAATTTTCTGTTAGAATGACATTTTTGTACATTTGAAATTACATAGGCATGCCCATTTTTTTAAAAAGAATTATATATATTTGAAAGCTAATTACAGAGCTGTAAGACTTTAGTTTTCTTGTGGATCATAGTTTGTGGTACTAAGTGACTAAGATATTTTGTTTCTTATGAATTTGACAACAAATATCTCCCCTCTTTGGTTACACCAAAATTATGACTATTGTCACCTTATTCTGTCCTTGGTGGTATCAAAACATCGAAGACCTCTGCTTCAAACGAAGTGCTGGTCCTATCTTTTTTTCAGGTTGAGACAGGTTTTGTTCTCCAAGCAGACTGTCATCATTTTCGGTAAATGAGCGTGATATTAATTCAAATCTGTTGTACATTATACTATACCGTCGTTGATACTAGTATATGACAAAAACAATTGAATAATTCAAATCATTAACGAAACAATTAATCATAAGTAAAATGTTCCAAATGGAACACTAAAAGACCGGTTGCACTATTTCTGCAAATCTAATTAATTGACTACTTTATTGTCCAAATATTTATAACCTAAATATATGTATCACCATCAACCAATAATGCAAAGGTCAATGTTAATGCGGAAGGCAGAATCGGTACCTGGAAAAGTAAAAACTCTCACGAGCGAGATGCACATTGTCTTCCAAAGGAGGACGTGCGTCATTGATTTGTTATTCAAAATAAAATTTGGACTTCCAACACTTTAGAACCTAGCTTCAATGAAGATGAGATAAATTCTCGGAATGGCCATTTGGAGCATCTGAATTGTCGTAGCTCCTAACTTTAACTTTAGTTTGCTTTCGACTTTTGAATAATTTGTATAGCTGAAACCAGTATGTGTATTTTTCACATAATCAATTCAAGCTCATTTCACCATGGTCCGTCCTTGCTTAACCTTCTTAGTTTCAATGATGTACGCCATCCAAAGTGCTTGAAAATTCCTCTGTGGAAATATTTTCCCGGTGTTAGCACCTTATCGCCTGACTGTTTTGTTATTCTCAGATGTTATTGCTAATGTTTTCAATATACCTGTAATTCAGTATAACATTCTGTAACATGCACTGTGATTCAAATAAAGCACCTTCACAAAAATGAATTTTAATAAACTTAAATACTACATGATTAAACTTATAATTAATGAATTATCTGGATTATATTAAATTCATTCCAATTCAGCATGAAAATCTTGATTTAACTTTAGCAAGACATAAATCTCTCAGGCTATATATCTGGATTATATTAAATCCATTCAAATTCAAAACGAGCCGTTTTGATTAAACTTAATCATGACTCAAATAATTCATGGTATCTGGATTATTTTTAATCCATTCTCATTTTCTTTAAAATAAGCTTAAATTTAATAATAAATTGTTTTAAATTTTTAAATGAAATTTGCAAAATCCGTAAATACGACACTTTTTTAAACGATACATGAAGATTTAATTTAATCTTTTGAGTTAATGGCAAGACAATATGTTTGTTCATTAATGTTGCATAATATGACATCATGTTAAAACATATCCAAGGATTTGCTATCGTGTAACTACTGATCTCTCATGATATCTCAAGTATCGAGTAGAATAAGCGAAATTCCAGAAAATCTCACATTTGAGAAAAGTGGCACAAAAAGAAACTTTCTCATTTCAGAGAATACTTGGTTTGTTATGATTGTTAATTCGATCCTCCATGAGAGCACCGTTCACACCAGTCATCAAAGTGATGGATTTTCATATTTTCATAAGTGCAGGGGATGCAAATTAACGAACAGAGATATGCAAACTAAATTTACAGAGCACAGTTTTATCCCCCGTGCATTGCTACGATATGATCAACAAATGCATGAACTCCAAAGCGCAGAGTCAATTGGAATGCAACACAGGTTATCCAGAACGTATGGTATAATGAAAGAAGTCTTTTATTAGCACAGCCCCCCTGAGTGACCAAAAAAATCTTCACCATCTGAACAAAGGATTATTTTGCGACAAATGTAATAAACAATTTAAAAGCTCATATCACCTAAAAAGACATATCAAAGCACATACGAATGAACAGTCCTGCTGCGGGAAGTGTGGACAGCTTTTTAGAAGAATGAAGGATCATAGGAAAACATGCGAAAATCCGCAGATCAAGACAAAAAATGAAACCTGCAATGTTTGTGGAAAACAGTTTCTACAGAGGCGATGCTTAAAAGAACATATTAAATACGCACACAGTGACATCAATCTTATTTGTGATAATTGTTGTGCAATCTTAAACACAGAAAAACACTAAACAGATACACAAAAACTTGCTCAGAATCACCTAGTGAGTAAAGATGGAGTTCTATTTCACGATTTTGACGGTTATATGTCAATTTAATTCCGAATGAATAAGCATCTTTTAGGATATCTTACAACTTTTTAGTCTACATATCAATTAACATGCCTTAAAGTAATTAAATAGATAACAGATTAAATATTTTTTTTTATAAAGTCATGAAATAAAACACAAATATTTGAATAGAAAATAATCTTTTTCCTTTAAAGTTATCTTTTCAGGGGAGGTAATTGGCGGGAAAATATATATCTATATTACATTTATATAAAAATGTGTAGGAAAATAAAGTTGTTTTTTTATAAATGAAAAAGAAGATTCAGTGAGTGAGTGAGTGAGTTGGTGTTTTACGCCCGTGCAACGCTATATAGGTTATTTACAGGCGATGAACATGAAAAGGATGATAAAATGAACATGAAATGATGATGATAAATGAAATATGGGGATGGGGTGGGAAACAAAGGCCCGGTAAATTTTGAAGAACCACAGGAAAAAGGGGAGAGGTGGGTAGGGTCGGAAAATTTAGCCTATGTGGTGCACTACTGGGCGGTCCACAAAGGGGTCTTTTACGTGCATGAAGCGTGGCACTCTCCACACACGTTGGCCCACTATGGTCGGCGGTCAGGGTTTCCGTATTATAGACCTGACAACCCCCGCGGACGAGGGCTACCCTATTCAGCCACCTAGGGTACACACTTGGTCGCTCTGTGGGCTGAGCACTGACCCGACGTCAGAATCCCAAGACCCTTAGTCGCCTCTTACGACAAGCTAGGCTCTGCTGCGGGCCTATTCGCCACCCGGGCCCCGCACGGGACAAAAGAAGATTCATGATCCTAAGTAATGTTCGTGTTTTGCCTATAAAATCCATTGCAGAACCAACTTCACAAGGCCATAAATATGCAGACCTTTGAGTTCTGACCTCTATTCTTTGCATTTTTTTAAAGTTCATTTATTAAAAGTAAATTGTACATGTACAAAGTTTTAGAAAAAATCTGATGGATTGATTTTTCATACCATGAACCACCTAAGAATGTGAATGTAAAACTATCGATGATATCTTTCTTTATTGATCCTTATAAATTTTGTACACAATGTGAACACTATTTTAATAAAACCTAAGCATTAACCCATAAAGACAGTGCTTCAGTCTATCATTTTTTTTCTTATCATATCATGCGCCATATGTAAAACGACACAATATTGGATGGGAAGCAACTACTTTGCATTTTGTTTTAAGTCTTCCCATTAACAAAGGATTAGGGTTGATAAGGGCCATTTTTGGCCCATATTTTTTTTTTTTTTTTTTGAATTCAAGCGAAAATTGTGACAAAACTTCAATATTTTAAAGCTTTATAGACAATTTAATATTTTTGACCATCCTGAAAAAAGAAAACAAAATTTAATCAGAAAAAAACATATTACAGAAGATATGTCAACTGACTAAAAAAATGGGGCATTTATAACTCCCACAAAAACTAAAATATGACGTGTGTAATTGTACATCAACTCATAATTCAACCCATGCAGAGACTTATAAAAAGAGGCCCAGAGGAACATGTATAGTTCACAGTTAGTTAGCATGCAAGTAAAATAAGGAGATTTTACCTCAATATCCCTATTACTAGTACATCTTCGCAACCTGTTGTCGTTTGCATTACTACCGGACCCTAAGATGGCAATGCAGAGGGAGGTTCGGCCTGGTTTAACCCACCATTTCTTATGAAATACCTGTACCACGTCAGGACCATTGCTATCTTCATTTTTTTCTGTATGTCTTCCATGTTTCATCTTTTTATAATCGTAGTGGATTTCGTTCGATTTTTCAACTTTATACACTACCTTGCCACACGAAAACCTAAAATGTCGCCTAAAAAAACTTCTCGAAAAAGCCTTTTCAAACTCAAGGAATTTTGTTGTTTTGGGTTATAATTCTACATTCTTTTCCAAAACATCTTTCAAAGATAAAATTTGTTACACACTGGAACAAGTTTGCAGTATGCTTGATTTCCTCATCGACAACATATTTGTCACCTTCGGAGGAGAGATTTTTCAACAACAAATCGGCATTCCAATGGGCACAAACTGTGCTCCTCTCCTCGCCGATTGGTTTTTATACTCTTACGAGACTGAATTTCTTCAGGGACTCGTAAAGAACAAGAAGATGAAAGAGGCAAGGTCATTTAATCTTACATTCAGATATATTGACGATGTCCTTTCTGTCAATAACGTCCCGTGCGGGGCCCGGGTGGCGAATAGGCCCGCAGCAGAGCCTAGCTTGTCGTAAGAGGCGACTAAGGGTCTTGGGATTCTGACGTCGGGTCAGTGCTCAGCCCACAGAGCGACCAAGTGTGTACCCTAGGTGGCTGAATAGGGTAGCCCTCGTCCGCGGGGGTTGTCAGGTCTATAATACGGAAACCCTGACCGCCGACCATAGTGGGCCAACGTGTGTGGAGAGTGCCACGCTTCATGCACGTAAAAGACCCCTTTGTGGACCGCCCAGTAGTGCACCACATAGGCTAAATTTTCCGCCCCTACCCACCTCTCCCCTTTTTCCTGTGGTTCTTCAAAATTTACCGGTCCTTTGTTTCCCACCCCATCTCCATATTTCATTTATCATCATCATTTCATGTTCATTTTATCATCCTTTTCATGTTCATCGCCTGTAAATAACCTATATAGCGTTGCACGGGCGTAAAACACCAACTCACTCACTCACTCTGTCAATAACACTTCATTTGGTAGTTGGATTCCTTCAATATATCCTCCGGAATTGGAGATTAAAGAGACCACCGAATCTAATTGCTTCACGTCTTTCTTGGATTTGCACCTCGAATTTGACCCAGGTGGTCATCTCAGTGCAAAAATTTACGATAAACGAGACGATTTTAATTTTCAAATTATTAATTTTCCTAATCTACAGAGCAATATACCTACTTCTCCTGCATACGGTGTTTATATTTCTCAACTTATTCGATATGCCAGAGCTTGCACACATTTCACAGATTTTTTTATCAGACACCGGGTTCTTCGTGACCGACTTTTGAAGCAGGGGTATAAGAAAATACGTCTCATACGATCACTAAAAAAATTCTTTCTTCGTTATCAGCCACTAGTAGAAAAGTTCAAAATTGAGTTAAAAGATATGATAGTTAATTGTTTTAATTAGTGTTTGACTGGTGTGCTGTACTGAGATGATCACCTCAATATCCCTATTGTGTCTCACAACTATGTTGTGTTCTATGGTCATTACCGGATCCTAAGATCGCAATGGAAGAGGGAGGTTTGGCGCCATAAAACCTGGTTTAACCCACCATTTCGTTCGAAATGCCTGTACCAAGTCAGGACCATTGCGATCCACCAGTTCTCCGGTATGACTGATTCGTTTTTGTCATTTTCTCTGGACTATGAGATTGATCTTTCAAGTTCGGTAGTTTTGTTATTACCTTTATTCTCTTTTACATTGAGATTGCTCCTCGTTCAGCAATTTTATTATCACCTTTCTACATACACACAATTTATCCTAGTTCATGGTTTTACGGATTCAGGACACTCGTTTTAATGCACCATTATTTAAAACAAGGATGTAAAGGTGTACTTCAGACCTGACATAAGCATACATAATTTCACTTGCTAGAATTTACAGTACACTAATAGAATTTACCATTAGTGTTTTGAGTATATTGAATAATGTTTATATCATCCATTTAAACAGAAAAATTAAGGTCAGGTTTAACAGATGGGGACACAAAGCTTAGCTACTTCTCCAGGGCCAATGGCATACCAAATTAAAGTTAAGTTTGTCTAATACTAAAATACTGTTTTACATTTGTTTCAAACTTGAATACCCAAAATATCAAGGTGGCCTCCATCTACCAAAAGTTTGATTTTGTCCAAAATTATGAGACAGATTTTTTTAATCGTTAATTATGTGCAATTATTCAAATAGGTACTTAACAACTGTGTAAAATTTCAATATATTGTTGTTCACAAAATATTGTTGACAGACAGACAAAGCGGTTGAAAATGTCAAATTTAAAGATGTCCGAGTATTATATGCGTGTTCTTCATACACAGGGACTTGCTCCCCACTATCAATATTTTGTTAGAGTCAATGTGCGGTACGGTTTTTATTTTTCGTACCGCTTATTGACTCTAACAAAATATTGATAGAGGGGAGCAAGTCCCTGTGGTTCATACCTTATACAATATTGTTCGTTCTACAGTCACTGCCTCTGTCATAAACATTCCACATGTGAATAGGGAATGTGCCTTGGATGGATGTGTTCAGCAGGTAATAAAGAAAGTCGTTCAGGGTAGGATTTCGATTAACCACTCTCCTAGTGCTTTGATCAGTTACTAGCAGATTGAAATTCTCTCGAACAACTGCAATAGGTAAGTGACATATTGACATACATTTTCTAATAACTTTGCGAAGCCGTCGTCTTCTTTTGTACGGTTCAGCGAGACCCAAATCCTGGCTTTGACAGAAATGAAAATAACAGGTTTTTATTCGTGTGTGTTTCATTTCTGTCTCAAATGCTATGATAAAGCCATGATCAAAATCATAAACTGCTTGGTAAGGTCGCACCTATCTCCTGTACAGTGTCGAAATCGTTGCTTAATGTTATGCAGCAACTGTCGGTATTGGCTAACATTTTTAACTGATAGAAGACACATAGCCAGGGTAAAAACCTGTCCAAAATACGTTCCGTGTATAGATACAAACTGGGTATACGGTCGTTTTAAAATTGTAAAGTGAACTGTTTAACACCATGACAGAATTCCATGATGGTTAAACAATAGTAAAATTTATAGGAAGCCTATTCGTTTTGAAAACAATGTTCATGATTACACGTTTCGCCAGGCAGTGAAGTTAGATGTATGCTTATCATTCCATACACACCAATTTAGTCACAAACACAAGTACAAACCTTTTAAAAGATTTCATAATAAGACACAAAAAATAATAATGAAATCAAATATTCGGGTGAGTGTAGAGTACTTTATTCATACAGGCAATACTGAGATTGAGTAGGGGAACCTTTACTACTAAAGTAAAGGACTTGAAACACAAAAGACTGGAACAAGATATAAGAAGTCAAACGGTGGATGATATCCTACAATTAAGGAAAGGTGTGAAATGTTTACATCATGAGTTTGAAGACTTGCTAAAAATCAAAAGGATCAACAGGCAAGAATAGAATGTCTTGAGGCTTTGACAATAACAAAACAAATACCAAAACACATCAGAGGTAAGAACTATAATAGAAAGTACCCAGGCTCGGACAATAATACAACACATATCAATATACATCAGAGGTAAGAACTATAATAGAAAAACACAGGCTCGGACAATAACACAACATATATCAAAACACGTAAGAAGTAAGAAATATATTAAAATTAGAAACTTCAAGGCTCGGACAGTAACACAACATGTATCAAAACACATAAGTGGTAAAAACTATAATAGAAAGAATTCAGGGCCAGACAGTAATTCAACATATAATCAATATGATCAAAGGTAAGAACTATAAAAGAAATTACCCAGGCTCAGACAGTAACACTATATATATATTCATATCAATACACATCAGAGGTAAGAAAAATATTAAACCCGTGCGGGTTCCGGGTGGCGAATAGACCCGCAGCAGCGCTAAGCTTGTCGGTAAAAGTCCACTATAGAGCGCTCAGCAACGGGTCAGGCAGCTTTGTCCACAAAGCGACTGGGATGTGTGCCCCAGGTGGTTGAATGGGGCAGCCCTCACATCGAACGATGCGGGGTCGTCAGGCGATAATGATAAAAACCTGACCACAAACCATAGTGGTGCACCGTGTTGGGAAAAATGTCACGTTCCTCGCACGTTAAAGAACCCTGCTGCAGGTCTCGGTAAGGGTAGGACCCGTAGGATCCCCATGCAGAAGGCTAAATTTCCCGTCCCTACCCATTACTCCTTTTTCCAGTGGCAGTCAAAACTCTCATACCCGATTGGCCTTGTGTCCCCATTTCCTCCACTCCATCATCATTTCATGTTCATTTTATCACCACTTTCATGTTCATCTCCCGGATATAGCCGAAATCGTGCTGGTTGGGAGTTAAGCAATAACTAACTAACTAACTAAGAAAAATATTATAACATCTCCAGGCTCAGACAGTAAAACAACATATATCAATATACATCAGAGGTAAGAACCATATTGGAAAATCTTCCGGTCGGACAGTAATACAACATGTATCAATATACATCAGAGGTATAAAGAATCATGTGCGCTATTGTCAACATCCTGTAGAACTGATGCATCAAGAAGGGCAAGGCTCCCAATCCCTTCTGAATCAGCAAATCTGAAATTTTAAAGTTGAATCATAGAATTATCTTATATAAATTGAGTTTTGACTAATGAAATATTTGTATCTGTTGTGTAATGCCTGAGTTCTATACCATTAATAAAAATAATAACTTAGAATGAAACAGAAGCATTATCACTTTGTTTCAATGTTTCAATGTTGTCAAGTAATTCACATATGAAACTGTATCAGGATGCGTCCAACGTGTCAAAACATGTGAAGTTTCAAGCTGACCGCCGTGAATACATCAGAGGGAGCTATTTGATAGGACCAAGTTCAGACTCAGTTTCCAAAGACGAGTCACAGATTGATTCTGCCTCTCCTGAAACTCCTGACGATGAGAACGATAGAAGTCGAAGTGACATTACCGTGAGCTCAGACAGTGATACCGTTAAACCCAAAGAATGCAATAATATGAGCTATGAAGAGGATTCGTCAGATGAGTCTGGTACTCCGCATACAGCAGCGTCTGGTCGTTCCGATAGGACCAAAAAGGCTAGTACACCAGCACCGACAGAGGAACCGATAGACTTTATACGTCTGACTCTTTTGAAGAAGAGGACAAGAGATGAAAACGGGAAAGAGACAATAGTGAGAGAACAGCAGTTTTCGTTCTCGCCACATTATGATGTCAAACGATTCCCATGGACAGACTTTATACGGTATATGCAAAGTGAATTATGGCAACATATAGTGTCTGCTAGAGATAGAAAGCGACGCCCCTATGACAGGTGCCGAGTGGAGACTCATGATGATGAAGAGGACAATGAATAGTTGACTAAGCTGTACAACTGATGTCAAATATTTTTTTAAACTATTTTCCTTGCTTTGCATTTAGCTCTGTTTTTTTAATTATTATTTTTTTATATATAAGTATGAGTTATGTACATTTACATATTAATCTAGAAATATAGCTAAATGCCATTTTTGTGCCATACATATCAATGATTAATTTTGTCCGTCCATAATACAATGTATATATCAGCCTAACTAGTCAGGTTTTATTGTGACCTTATTTGCCATTTTATCGGATGCCTTGGCAGAATAGTGATCATGTGTTTTGTTTTTGTTTTTTTTTTAAGGTTAATATATACATTTCTGTTATGAGATAAATGCTACTGTTTAATGTTTTAAAAATGTGTCTCAGATTAAAAGTGCTATTCTACCTTTTTACGGGTCAATATTTTGTTGAACTACAATCTCTGGCCGGATTTCACGGAGTGAAAATTCCGAGTTATAAAATGGTGAATGTCGGGTGAGCGGGCTTCGGACGGCGTGCGGGCGGGGAAGAAATTTTCGTAGCAGTTTCGTCAGCAACTACTAATCACAGCAACTTGATATTTGGTACACAGCATTAGGGTGGGGTCCCATAACGTGTGATACGATTTCAGGTATGTCGCTCACCGACTTCCTATTAAACGAAATCCGGCCATTTTTTACTTTGACAGATTTTTTTTTTTTGTGTAGAGTATTATTTTGCAAATTTGTTTTGAAAAGTAAGATCCGACTTGAAGATGGTCCATAAAAAAAGAAAAGTATCCCACAAGGTACTTTATGCAATTTAAAACAACTATTTGAATTTCAATATCAAGAAACCTTACAATTAATGAGTTTTACTTTTTATATACAAATCAAACTTTACTTTTAAAGATGTGTGTATCCATTTGATAGATTGTTTGTTTGTTGTTTGTTTGTTAGGGCTTTACTCATTTGATGTCCCATTACATGCCCTATTTTTTTGCATTAACTACTGGAACTTATTTTATTATGTCTCCCAAACGAAAGTTTGGAGACATATTGTTTTTACTCTGTTTCTTATTATTATTATTATTATTATGTCTCCCAAACGAAAGTTTGGAGACATATTGTTTTTACTCTGTTTCTTATTATTATTATTATTATTATTCTTTTTCTTCTTTCTCCCGCCATGAACGTGTCCGTACCGTTTCTTCAAAACGCCTCGAAGGATTTTAACGAAACATTATAGGAAGGTAGATGGGTTACTAGAGTTGTTGAGGGACTTTAAAAAAATTTCAAAATGGCTGCCGTTTCCGTGTAATTGGCGAAAGTTCATAATATAGGACATTGCAATATCTCGGTTACCTAGGTGCGTAGGAGGCTGAAATTTTGTAGGTGAATAGAGCAAAAGGAGCTCTTCAATAATACGAAAAAAAATTTTAAGCGATATTTACGGTTTTCGAGTTATTTGCGAAAATGTGATTTTTCGGGCCCAAAAATGCGAAAATCGTCAACATGCTTCGATATCAACAAAATTTTGTATTTAAGGGTTTTAAAAGATGGCGAATCATAATACGAGGTCAAAATTGGGTTCGTTTGGGAGACATTTTTGTGTTGGGCATCCCCAACACAGTCAGCACTTGTTATTATTATTATTCTTTTTCTTCTTTCTCCCGCCATGAACGTGTCCGTACCGTTTCTTCAAAACGCCTCGAAGGATTTTAACGAAACATTGTAGGAAGGTAGATGGGTTACTAGAGTTGCGGAGGGACTTTTAAAAAATTTCAAAATGGCTGCCGTTTCCGTGTAATTGGCGAAAGTTCATAATATAGGACATTGCAATATCTCGGTAACCTAGGTGCGTAGGAGGCTGAAATTTTGTAGGTGAATAGAGCAAAAGGAGCTCTTTAATAATACGAAAAAAAATTTTGAAGCGATATTTACGGTTTTCGAGTTATTTGCGAAAATGTGATTTTTCGGGCCCGAAAATGCCAATATTGTCAAAATGCTTCGATTTCGACAAAATTTTGTATGTAGGGGTTTTAAAAGATGGCGAATCAGAATATGATGTCAAAAATGGGTTCGTTTGGGAGACATTTTTGTGTTGGGCATCCCCAACACAGTCAGCACTTGTTATTTTTTATTATTCTTTTTTTCTTTTAATTTTCTGTAAATTTGAAGAAATTTCAATCCATGACAGAATTTAAGGTTTAAGATTTTATCCATTACCAAAAGATGGGTTGCAATAAGGCCCTTTTTTTCCTAAAGTCTCATGGTGCATTTAAAATTTCATGTTGTGAATTAATTCGCTAATACTTTGTATTAATCCCCGCTGTGAGACGCACGAGGCAGGATGTTATTTAAATGACATGTATATTACATGTCCTAAATACCTGACCCGGTGGCAGACGAACTAATTAGCAGTTACCTGTAAAGTAACAGCGTATCTCTTATGGCTCATGCAGACATAGACTAGCTTGATAATTTTGGTCTGAAGATAATTAACCTAATCAAGTGAAAACATATTGAAAACGCATCACACTGTATGAATATGAAGAGCATGGAACAATATTACAAAGTTAGAAACAAAAATGTATTGAGTGACCCACTGCTCAGTCGCTGTATTCATGGCTATTTGCACTTTTTTTCTTCTACCACTTTTGTGTTGAGCCTTGATATCTTCAATTAATGTAAAACGTTAGATAAGAATTTCTGTTAACTGATTCAGGACCATCTACACAGAGTGCTAAGAGCAGTGGAAGTGATGTCGAGCTGTATCAATCTGCCATTAATTCTCCTGCTACAACTCCCCCTTGTTCTCCTGATGCACCGAGAAGAGACCCTCTACTGTCACAGATAATCCATGTCCAGTCAGGCGCCAGTACAAGCAGATTTTCTGGTAAAAGTGGTTCTTCAGCGTCGTTGATTAGGTAAATGTTTGATCAGCATTTATGTCAAATCGGGATCAAATGAGACTTGAAAGCAAGTCATAATGATAAAACTATGTTGCTAAGTACATATACATATCATGTACTTACCTAGAATTTAGACAACACCTTGTTCTGGAAGCTGTCTTCAACACCATCAATCTTTTTGTCATAAAATGTTTTGATTGATTGATTGATTGTTGATTGCTTATTGTCCCGTCGGCGATATTTCAGCCATAATCGGGACATCAACATGTTATAATAATTAAATCAAAATTAGAAATAAAACAGAGTCAAAAGACCGTAGATAAAACAAAAGGTATGAAAATATAAATTGATAAAAAGCAAACATTAAAAATGGACAAACTAAAATATAAATCATAAGGAAACAATAACAAAAACAAAGCAAGTAATAATAAAACAGTAATTTTACAATACCTATGTCTTAGAAAAACAGATCTATAGTTTTGAATAAAGTCCAATTTCTTTTAAAAATGATAAAATGACATCGGTTTGGGTGCCGCTGAACAAATCGTGCATTGTGACACAATTGAAATACTTCATACGTGCTGGAGCAACATCAACACAGTCGAGAAGAACATGCTTCAAAGAGTACCGCGAGTCACAGGGAATGCACATCGGGGCCTCCCTCTCCTGTGTCATCAGGTGGCCATGAGTGACTCTAGAATGTCCTATACGACATCTAGTGATGACCACCTGGTCTCGACGGCATCGAAATGAAACATGCCTCTCCCCGAGCTGTGGTTTTAGCTCATGAAGTTTGTTGTGCTCAGCGGCAGCCCAAACCTCATCCCATAAAGTCTGAACATATATTCGGATTGTATTTCTACAATCCGAATAAGGAATAAAACAATTTGACACCGGTTTACGAAGGGCTTCCTTGGCAACCCTGTCCACAACTGAATTCCCATGGATACCAGTATGACTGGGTACCCAAAGGAAAATCAATTCTGCGCCACCTCTTATCAATTGATGAACCATATATACAATTTTAGAAATTAATGTGTTTTTCAATTTACAATTCTCAATTGCCAGAAGACAAGAGAGAGAGTCGGAACAGATAAAGAATTGAGAGTGCTCAGAAGCATCAATTAACTTCAGGGCTAAAATGATGGCTCTTGCTTCAGCTGTAAAAATGGAAGCAGTAGACGGGAGGCGTTGTGTTGACGAGCTATTCCATGAGACAGCAGCAGCAGCAACGCTATCACCATTTTTAGAGCCATCTGTATAAACTGTTAGAAATCCAGGATATCTAGATTTAATTTCAGAATAATCTTGTTGAATAAGTAGATGATTTGTTTCAGATTTTTTATGTTTACGAAGATCAACAAGAGGTTGCACTAAGTCGTGCTAAGCATACCCCCACTCGGCCATTCAGAAAACAGGAAGTAAATGACCGACTGACCTGGAAAGGGGAGGCACAGTACAACTCATCATGTTAAAGCTGTATACCAAATTTGAAACCAATCCATCAAGTAGAAGCCGAGAAATCTATTACGAAAAATTTCAATTTTCAAATTTTTTACCCTTAAAAGTCTAAGTCAACTCAAAAACAGGAAGTAGATGATGGACTGACCTGGAAAGGGGAGGCACAGCATAACTCATCATGCTGAAGCTGTGTACCAAATTTGAAACCAATCCATCCAGTAGAAGCCGAGAAATCTGTTACGAAAAATTTCACTTTTCAATTTTTTTTTCCTCTAAAAAAGTCTAAGTCGGCTTGGAAAACAGGAAGTAGATGATGGACTGACCTGGAAAGGGTAGGTATGGTATAACTCATCATGCTGAAGCTGTGTACCAAATTTGAAACCAATCCATCCAGTAGAAGCAGAGAAAATGAGCCGGACGGACAAGGTGATTGCAATATAGCCCCCTCTCTTATGAGTGGGGGTTTAAAAATAAATTTGGGCTTTAAAAGTTCCCAGGGTGGGACTCTCAAAGGCTTGACAGGTTTTATAGTTTCTAAATCAATCTTCAGATTAGTCCGGTGAGGTTCGATACGAACACCAAAAGGAGGAGTTTTGTTTTCATGTTTTTCATATATATTCCTGAAAGGTGGTTTAAAAACACAGTCGTGGGCAGGGTTGCTAGGAAAGGCTTTTAATTTGGTGGCATATTGCAGACCGAGTTTGATTCTGCGATGCTTCAGGGATGGCTCATTTGCCTCCGCATACAGACTCTCAATAGGAGAAGTTCTGTATGCACCGAGACAGAGTCGCAATCCCTGATGGGATGGCTCATTTGCCTCCGCATACAGACTCTCAATAGGAGAAGTTCTGTATGCACCGAGACAGAGTCGCAATCCCTGATGATGAACGGCATCTAAAATTTGCAAGTACGACTTTTTTGCAGACCCATATATAATGGAACCATAATCCAGTTTTGATCGTACAATAGACCTATACAAATTTAAAAGAACTGATTTATCAGCTCCCCAGTCCGTACTGGAGACAACTTTTAAAACGTCAAGAGCTTTTAGGCATCTTGATTTTAACATTTTGATATGGGGGAGAAAGGTAAGTTTTCTGTCAAAAAGAACGCCAAGAAATTTTGATTCTTCAACTATTTTAATTTTTTTGTTATACAAATAGAGATCTGGATCAGGATGAAGTTTTCTTTTTTTACAAAAATGCATAGCAACAGTTTTACTTTCTGAAAATTTGAAACCATTTTCAGAGGCCCATTTTTCGATCCGTTTGAGACATAATTGTAGTTGTCTTTCAATGGTATTCATGTTTTTGGCGCTGTAACATATTAAAAAACCATCAACATATAACGAACCCTCGATATTATCTTGGAGAACTTTTGCAATACTATTTATTTTAATACTAAAGAGAGTGACAGAAAGGATGCTTCCCTGGGGCACTCCCATTTCTTGATCAAACTCCTCGGCAAAGGTCTTATTAACTTAAACGTTAAAATGTCTGTCAGAAAGAAAGTCAGCCAAGAAGTTTGGTAACCTTCCTTTCAACCCCATATCAGAAATGTCTTTTAAAATACCATACTTCCATGTGGTGTCATAAGCTTTTTCGAGGTCGAAAAAGATAGACACCACATGTTCGTTCTTCGCAAATGCATTTCGAAGAAAAGACTCAAAACGGACCAAATGATCAAGCGTGCTCCTACCCTGGCGGAATCCACACTGGATATTCGAAATGAGTCCATTGGACTCGAGGAACCAAACGAGCCGATCGTTGATCATGCGTTCTAGAGTCTTACAGACGCAGCTTGTCAAGGCTATCGGACGATAGTTGGAAGCATCTGTGTGATCCTTCCCCGGCTTAGGGATAGGAACAACAGTGGCAAGCTTCCATATTTCGGGCAATTTTCCATTTATCCATATATCATTCATTAAATTTAGAAGAGTCTTCATCGATATATCAGGAAGATGTTTTAAAAGTTGATAATGGATGCTATCAGGGCCACATGCAGTGTCATGGGCTTTATTTAAGGAAGTTTTAAGCTCATCTAAAGAGAAAGGAGAATTATAGCTCTCCGAATTGTCGGAGTTAAAGTTCAATTTCGTTTTTTCAGCTGTACGTTTAAATTTTTGGAAGTCAGGTTTGTAATTAGATGAAGATGAATGTTTGGCAAAAGTCTCAGCTAGTTTGTTGGCAATGTCCTTTTCAGATGTTAAAGTGGAATTGCCAACGTTCAGATGTTTTACCGAGGATTTAGTTTTTACCTTCCAGTTTTTGTATGAAATTCCAAATTTTATTCATGGGAGTTCGTGAATTTAAACCAGATACAAAATTTCGCCAGGATGTTCTTCTAGATTGTCGACAAGTTCGTCTAGCCTTCACCCGAAAAATTCTAAAATTACTCAAATTTTCTTTTGTTTGATGTTTGCCAAATTGTTTTTGAGCTTTATTTCTATCGTCGATAGCCTTGTCACACTCGTCTGTGAACCAAGGTTTATTGAGTTTTTTAGGAGTTGCCGAGGTCTTAGGAATGGTTTTATCAGCTATAGATATAAGAGTTTGCATCCTCGGAAACCCAGGGATTCTTCACTCGCTTACTCATTCATCATGATGAAAGAGTAGGCGAGCGAAAAACCCCTGGGTTTCCGAGGATGAAGAGTTTGATTAAATGTTGTTATTGGTTCTTGGTCCTGATCAAAAAGTTCTGGTCTTAATTTTTCCGAACAAAGTATTGAAAATTTTTGCCAATCGGCCTTCTCTAACTTATAGCGAGGAATTCTTTGTTCAGGTTCACCAAAAAGATCTTTTAATATATTAGGAAAGTGATCACTTCCACAGAGATCATCATGGACTTGCCATGAAAAATCTGTTAAAAGAGAAGGATCACATATTGAGAGATCAATTGATGAGTATGTTCCATTTCCAGAATGTAAAAATGTAGAAGAACCATCATTAAAGATACAAATCCGTTAAATTTTGAAGTTGTGCTAAAGTAAAGTTATCATTAGGTGGTATATAAACTGAACATAGAGTTATTGTTTGATGTAATGAAACTCTAACGGCAACTGCTTGCAGATCGGTAGTTAAAGGAATCGAACTATGGAGAATACGATCCTTAACTAAGATGGAGGATCCACCAGAAGCTCGTTCTGTATTAGAAAATGTGTTATACATAGAAAAACCCTTCAAGGAAATCGTGTCAGTTTCCTTGAGGTGTGTTTCCTGAAGACAAAAGACAGTTGGATTAAAAGACTGCACTAAAAGTTGTAATTCAAGAAAGTTGGCCTTAAGGCCTCGGCAATTCCATTGAATGATGGTACTCATTTTGGAGTCTGTACGGGATCAGAAAGTCTACCGAGTGATCGCCTACGTCTCCTCTGTGGAGACTGGCTCTGTGAACGGTCGACAGGTGTTTCCGATAGATCCATATCAGACTCCATGTCGTCACCAAGAGAGCCGAAACGATTATGCATATAAATTGCATCTCGTTCGGCCTTCTTTGATCTACGCATTTTAAGCGGTGACGTCTGCTGCGATGAACTCTGGCGTCTTCCTGGCTGTGAGGGTCGCTGCTGTCTATTTCCAGGTTGAGCAGCAGATGACGACCTTGAGGAAGACGATTGACTCTGTTTGGAAGAAAGAGAAATTGATGGGGGTTGAAGATTAGAAGCTTTGGTTGGAGCTCCAAATCCAGTCCAAGACGATTTTCGTGGAATTATAAACAAATCCTCATCAACCATTGAATCATTATTTGGACCTGCTGTTGACTTGCGTGGTGGGGGGTGATTATCACACAATTCCTTCCAAGGCCTCGCGTATTTGATATTGCTTTTTGGGATATCATCCACAAAACAGTCAGCACCAAACATCCATCCATTGGTGTTGCAAGTACGGGGCTTCACCCTCAGGCCAAGTGTACATGGTTTGCCAACCATATGTCGTAGAGGGTTTAGCAGCCTCCGCGTAAGACATGGATGGTGCTGTATCACTCGAGATAGAGACTTGACGACGAGCTTCTTGGTAGGTAATGTTCTTTTCTGCTTTAAGTTTTTGGATTTCTTTTTCACGTAGAAGAGTTGGACATTGTTTTGAAGACGAAAAATGATCACCACTGCAGTTAACACATTTTGGATTTTTCGTACAGTTGAAATCCGAGTGGCCTTCCTCAGCGCACTTTACACATTTTTCCTTCCCGTTGCAGGTGGCCTTCCCGTGGCCAAAACGTTGGCATTTAAAACAACGGAGAGGATTGGGAATAAATATGTCTACGGACACTCTGAAAAGACCCAGATTAATGTGACTTGGTGGAGCTGCGGAATTAAATGTAATAAGGTATGTATTTAATTTAATAATTTTGTTGTCTTCCTTTTTTGTAAACCTTTTAACGTGTGAGACACCTTGTGATGAAAGTTCAGAGCATATTTCTTGCTCTGATAAATCAGCAAGGTTTCGGTCTCTATCTCGAATGATACCCTGCGAACGATTCAATGATCGATGAGTTTCAGCGGAAACTGGTACCTCTAAAATGGATGAAATTGTCAAGATGTTTTTTGTTTGTTGTTGTTTGACACACTCTACTAGGAGGTTACCGGATCGGAGTTTCGTAACCTTGGGAACATCACCTCCGGTAACACCCTTAATTGTTTTCGCAATGACAAAGGTCGAAACCTTTGTCTCCCGTGCGGGGCCCGGGTGGCGAATAGGCCCGCAGCAGAGCCTAGCTTGTCGTAAGAGGCGACTAAGGGTCTTGGGATTCTGACGTCGGGTCAGTGCTCAGCCCACAGAGCGACCAAGAGTGTACCCTAGGTGCCTGAATAGGGTAGCCCTCGTCCGCGGGGGTTGTCAGGTCTATAATACGGAAACCCTGACCGCCGACCATAGTGGGCCAACGTGTGTGGAGAGTGCCACGCTCCATGCACGTAAAAGACCCCTTTGTGGACCGCCAAGTAGTGCACCACATAGGCTAAATTTTCCGCCCCTACCCACCTCTCCCCTTTTTCCCGTGGTTCTTCAAAATTTACCGGTCCATTGTTTCCCACCCCATCCCCATATTTCATTTATCATCATCGTTTCATGTTCATTTTGTCATCCTTTTCATGTTCATCGCCTGTAAATAACCTATATAGCGTTGCACGGGCGTGAAACACCAACTCACTCACTCACTCACGAAACCTTTGTCAAAGGACGAGTGGCATCTTTGCTTGAAAGTACAATAAACTTTGGCCAACTATCATTTGTTGTGTTTTGACGTTTTGAAGAAGCTGGTGCATCCTGATCATCACTATCACTACATGAAATATTTCGTTTATACTTTTCACTAGAACTTGTTGCTTGTTTTTTTGGGGAAGCCATGATGAGAGAAGAGAGTTTCACTGCCTTGCTCCCCGCCCGCCATGGAGCGCCAACAAGGGCGATGCTGTTATACAACGGCTCTCCTGTTGAAAGCACCAGGGTTACAAGGACAGCATACTCGCACAGAGTATTCCTTTAGGGAGACAAGCATCGTGCCGGGGGTTACCCGGCGATACAACTCTCCAGAATAACATCCACACGATTGACACATGAGCCACCGCCTTCTGTAAAGCATAACTGACATCAAGTTATAAATTCTAATATTACGGAAAAAGAGTTTGAAATAAACGAGAAGGTGCTTTACAGGGCTTGGCGTGACCAGCCGATTGATCAGACCGAGCCGAATCTGACCGCCTGTCTAGGAGAAGTAAGGGCCAAAGCCTACATACGTGGACCAGGATCCCGTCCTCCCCCGACACAGGTCGCAACACACGGCAAACATGTTAACCCGTTTAGTCGCTTCTTACGACAAGCTTAACGGGCGGCTGCGGGACTATTCTTTTCACACCCGGTTCCCGCACGGGGGTAAAATGTTTTGATTGTACCAACATTAGACCATCCAGCTTGTTTGATTATTTGTGACACAGACATTTCTGAAATATAAAATATGCATGTTTACTGTTTATCACACATATTTGTAGTATAGTAAAGTATAATGACAGAAAATGGAGATGATATAAGCATATAAATGTAAACTTCAAGTCCAACATAAAAGTTTTAATTTTTTGGGCAAAATATTACTCCAAAAGTTAGTCTCATTTATTAGCTTGAGCCCTAAATCACTTCTTCAGCTGAATATTTTACAAAAAATACCTTTATTATCTTTTTTTCCAAGATTCTTAGCACCATGCCATATATCAAATGAATGCTTGATATTGGGTTTTTCTTTTTCTAAATAAAAAAAAAAGAATAATTTTATCGCCAGATAAAATGTATGAATATCCATTACATGAAGTAAACTTTAAATAAAATAAAGAAAGAATGTGTCCATGGGACACGGATGCCCCCGTGGCCTAAAACAGTTTAAGTCCGACAGGTCTGAAAGTCGCTTAGGATGCATAGTTTATCATACTGAAAAATCCTACAAAGTTTCAAATCATCCCCATGTACGGTTTCTGAGAAAAGCTTGACGGAAATTTTCATGTCGATTTTGGCATCGATCCAGCGCCAAACAGGAAGTAGATGTCCGAAAGGTCTAAAAATCGCTTAGGACGAATAGTTTGTCATACTAAACCATCTTATCAAGTTTCAAGTCATTCCCATTTATGGTTTCTGAGAAAAGCTTGACGGAAAGTCGTACAGACGGACGGACATGAGTAAAACTTAATGCCCCCCGACATGTCGTCGCGGGGTCATAAAAGCAACAAAGGTCCAGGCAAAAAAATTTAAAACTGCGTCTGATGCGCGTTTCGTCTATAAAAAGTAACCAAATAAATTTGTTCTTTAGTTTGCATGTACCTTAGCTGATTAGATAAAAACAAAAGTCATTAAACTTCAGAATTAAAAAACAAGGAAAAATGCTGTTTAAAAACTCGAGCTACTGAAAAGTCAGGTATGATAGGTTTCTTTTTTTACACTTAGATATAGATATTGTTTTTTTTTTCCTTTGTAAAATGTTTATCTCTGTGAAATTAAAATGTTAAAATAAAAAGCAAATTATGTTATTACACTGCTGGCAAAATAAACGACTGTCTGTACCATAGTCAGGCGTTATGCAACTGTTAATTAAAATAATAACCGTAAAGTACTGTCAAAAATACTGTTTGCATTTGTCAGGGTTGGCACAGCAGTTTCTATCGGCTGCATTAAACATTTTTTATTTGCTTCTATTAAAGAAGGACTGATCAAACGTTTTTTTTAGTTGTGTCAGTCTTTTAACAACTAATTCAACATAATTTAAGTTGGTTCAGTCCTCTTACACTTGTTCCAACTTAATATGAGTTGGGTCAAACACTTCACAACTGATTCAACTTATGTTGCGTTGGTACAGTCCTTTAACAGTTGTTCCAACTTAATATGCGTTGGGTCAAATGTCTAACAACTGATTGCCCGTGCGGGGCCCGGGTGGCGAATAGGCCCGCAGCAGAGCCTAGCTTGTCGTAAGAGGCGACTAAGGGTCTTGGGATTCTGACGTCGGGTCAGTGCTCAGCCCACAGAGCGACCAAGTGTGTACCCTAGGTGGCTGAATAGGGTAGCCCTCGTCCGCGGGGGTTGTCAGGTCTATAATACGGAAACCCTGACCGCCGACCATAGTGGGCCAACGTGTGTGGAGAGTGCCACGCTTCATGCACGTAAAAGACCCCTTTGTGGACCGCCCAGTAGTGCACCACATAGGCTAAATTTTCCGCCCCTACCCATCTCTCCCCTTTTCCTGTGGTTCTTCAAATTTTACCGTTCCTTTGTGTCCCACCCATCCCCATATTTCATTTATCATCATCATTTCATGTTCATTTTATCATCCTTTTCATGTTCATCGCCTGTAAATAACCTATATAGCGTTGCACGGGCGTAAAACACCAACTCACTCACTCACTCACTCTAACAACTGATTCAACTTATGTTGCGTTGATACAGTCCTTTAACAGTTGTTCTAATTTATTATGTGTTGGGTCAAACGCCTAACAACTTATTAAACTTAAATTGCGTTGGGTTAGTCCTTTTTAAACTTTGTCTAAGTTGGGACAGTCATTGTACACCTTCAGCAACTATTTTTCGTTTGATCAGTTTGACCACCAGAGACAAAGATACTTTTTAAATTTCTTGTTCCTTTATATCATTATTCGGATATTAAAGCCTAATTCCCTTTTTCTATGTTTAATAATTGATTTAATTAATATTAATAATAAGTTATGGTGTAAACTTAATTACCAGTATACAGTTACCAAATATTGAAAAAGCCTGTTCCTTAATCTTTATATTTTAATGAAACATGTATCATTAAATGGTTATAAAAAAAACATTTTGTATTTGTCTGCTAAATTATTCAAACAAACTTTATAATGTTAATATATTTATTTAAATAATTATTTTTTTAGATAATTTTTCTTTCAATTTTAAGGTATTCAGGGCTATCATCAGGATGATGCCATGTACAAGTGCCGTCAAAGTGTTGTTCTGGACTTCGAGTATGCAATGTTGAAAGCCCTCCGTAAGTTGTTGCCAACTATCAAAGTCCGTGGCTGTGCATTTCACTGGGTGCAAGCAGTTTGGAGGAAATCCAAACAGTTTGGGATTTAGGTAAAAAAAATAGCAGTAATCTTAAAGTATGGTAGATGGAGTGAATATGCATGACAATATACATCTTTTACACATACAATGGTGAAAACACTAAAAGTAAAATTTGGCGATCACTGGAACGACATAGAGCATCTGCAGAGCACCAGTAAGATCAACATAGAAATATAAAGAAAAAATGTACGTGTCATTGACTGGCTTTATTCGTATTTATATCCATACACAAAAAAGGGAACAAGGCACCAGTTATAAATGTACATGTCCTAATTAATATAAATAAATTAATAAGATGTTAATTTTTATTTATCTACAGGTAGCCTACACGACCAATGACGCAGTACACAAGTTTATCCGACAGCTGATGGCTTTGCCCTACCTTCCAAAGGAGCACATCGCCCCTGCCTTGAACAGACTTTACGGCAGGGTTCCGTTAGCATCTAGACCGCTCTTACGTCTCATGACCTACAAAAATGTACATCAGGAACAACTGGATCGACGGTGCCCAGTTTCCAGTAAACACCTGGTCAATGTTCGGCCAAGCCACCACTACCAACAACGATGTAGAGGGTTGGCACCAGCGTTTGAACAGAAGAGCCAAAGGCCAGGGTCTGCACCTCTATGTCATTACCAAGCTACTCAGTGACGAAGCCAGATTCGTGCCCATGCAAGTTCAGTTGGTGTCTGAACAGAAGCTATCCAGAACACAGAGAGCATTTTCTAGATCATCCCAAGTTAAGGTGTTTGAGCTGTGAGACCAGTACACTTCTTCACCCCATCTCAGCTGTTGAAATCAGTCGGCATCATCGTTGCTCCAAAGTGTTTAGCTCTATTGATACTGACATTATCTTGAAAGTACTGTGTTGAACATTACATGCTTAAACATGTTTAATGTATTATAATTTTAAATACATGTTACCATTTCTTATATATATTTTCTATAATTCTTATTTAAATGATACATTGTATTGCTAATCTTTAAGTGAGATAGAAAGAGTTGAATGATCGATGTTTCATTGTAGTTGAGTGTGAGATTGTATATGTATTAAGTAAATTATTTAAATACATGTAGTTGAGAGTGGATGGATAATTAAATAGGTGTGCAAAGAGTTGTTTTATATTTATCATGTTTATAAGATGTTTTTGTTATTGTATTGTTGAGAAAGTAGCTATAATTAATAAGAAATAAAACTAATACTTTTGGGTTGTATTCAAGATAAGAAAAATAAAATTTAACCATTGCGTATTCAGATACAAGCAATGAGGTACCAAAGGGGCGTCCAAATAAGAAACATTATGATATGTCGGAGGCAAATCCAGCAAACAAGAATTACACAGCATAAAACCAGCAAACCATTCAAGTCGTAAGTAAAGTGAACTCGTGTGCGCTTGAAGAGTAAGCGGTAGTGTTCGACAAAGAACACTATACACCATATTCCACACTATAGAATAAATTATATGCAAAATTTTAGACCCATCTATGTTCATTCGCGTTCTTTTGTACAGGGTGTTTTTTTCCTTTTCTTCTCATTGTATAATCAGTGTCATCGCCGACCAGTGGCCCGATAGGGCTTAAAGAAGTAATACAGTACCGATATATAAACAATTCGTTTTATTATACTATGAATATTTTTGTTTTGGTTTTTTGTTTTAGACCACTCATAAAATCTCCATATCTTGTCTTTGTCTCTTAATCCTTTAACATTTAAAGTACATACGTTGGCGTTATTAAGCATGTTAAATTATTGATTTTGTTGACCGAGACAGTTGCCCTTGACCTTTACTTTGCTTTACTATGTTTACAAAGTTATAACTTAGATCGAATTCTTGATGGTGTATTTTTAAATACAAATACGATTTTGAAAAAAAAACCTTGTAGATCAATTCTAGCACATTGATCGTACAAAGCATTTGTTGTTTCATAAATAATTATGTGATACATGATGTTACTTTGAATAACAATGTCATGCTTGATAACAATTCTAGCACATTGATCGTACAAAGCATTTGCTGTTTCATAAATAATTATGTGATCCATGATGTTACTTTGAATAACAATAGACAATCTCATGGTCATGCTTGTTAACATAAACATCTTCAGAAATATGAGAATTGTTTGCATATCTATATTAATAACACATGTTAAATAAACATTACATAAATATTGACACATTGTGCATATATACACTCTTCACTAAATATTTTGAATTCGTGGGGATTTAATTTTGTGGATTTTTCTTACCTATGAAATAAACAAAAAATAATCCCCCACGAATATTCCTGCTTCTACAGTTTATATATTTTTTATTATATATTTTAACAATATCATATCATTATTATCATTATTTTTTGGCTTTTAAAATATTAATAAAAACAAGCATTCTGAGAGTATTGCAAAACAATACTAAGTCCCCTACCGGCCTCATATTTCAGTCACTGGTAACAATTTGTCAAACGAATGAATACCTAAACTTGATCAGTTTATTATCAACAAGGAACAATAAAAAAGTTTAGAAAAGAAAATTGCAATAGATTTTCAAACTTCAAAGGGCCATATCTCCCATAAATATTTGTGGACCGGCATGAAACTTAAACTTGATCTGTAACTCATCAACGTAAACTCACAGACAAAAAATCAGTTCATTATCTATAAGCGTTTAGAAGTAAAAATGTGGAAAACTGATATTTTAGTGAAATTTCAAAGTTCAAAGGACCATAACTCCCATAAAAATTTGTGGATCAGCACGAAACTCAAACTTGATCTGTAACTCGTTAACGTAGACTCACATACCAAAAATCAGTTCATTATCTATAAGCGTTTAGAAAAAAAGTGCGGAAAACTGGTATTTTAGTGAATTTTCAAAGTTCAAATGGCCATAACTCCCATAAAAAATTGTGGACCGACACGAAACTCAAACTTGATCTGTAACTCATCAAGGTAAACTCACATACCAAAAATCAGTTCATTATCTATAAGCATCCAGAAAAAAAGTGCGGAAAACTGAGGCGTGACAGACAGACGGACAGACAGACAGACGGACGGACAGAGCGCAAACCTATAGTCCCCTTCGGCTTTCGCCGGTAGGGGACTAAAAAATTGTCTATTAATGTCGCACTACTTCCCCGTGCGGGGCCCGGGTGGCGAATAGGCCCGCAGCAGAGCCTAGCTTGTCGTCAGAGGCGACTAAGGGTCTTGGGATTCTGACGTCGGGTCAGTGCTCAGCCCACAGAGCGACCAAGTGTGTACCCTAGGTGGCTGAATAGGGTAGCCCTCGTCCGCGGGGGGTTTCAGGTCTAAAATACGGAAACCCTGACCGCCGACCATAGTGGGCCAACGTGTGCGAAGAGTGCCACGCTTCGTGCACGTAAAAGACCCCTTTGTGGACCGCCAAGTAGTGCACCACATAGGCTAAATTTTCCGCTCCTACCCACCTCTCCCCTTATGGTAAACCATAGTCATGCACCGTGTTGGGTAAAATGTCACGTTCCTCGCACGTTAAAGAACCCTGCTGCAGGTCTCGGTAAGAGTAGGACCTCCATGCAGGAGGCTAAAATTCCCGTCCCTACCCATCACTCCTTTTTCCAGTGGCAGTCAAAACTCTCCTTCCCGATTGGCCCTGTGGCCCCATTTCATCCACTTCATCATCATTTCATGCTCATTGTATCACCACTTTCATGTTCATCTCCCGGATATAGCCGAAATCGTGCTGCTTGGTAGTAAAGCAATAACTAACTAACTAACTAACTAAAATTTATCCTTGCCGACAGAAGGTGAGGTGAAAATGTGACATTAACATTTTATTTATTTTGCGATTCATTTTGTATGTTGTGACTTAATTCTTATCGTTTTTCTTATTTATTAAAAGCATTAAGAAAAAACAATGTTCCACCGTCACAAGTCTGTGAAAGAAAGTTGTCAAACGTGGAATGGCATAATATGACGCCGAATTTCAGTTTAAAGTGACCGCAGTTAGAGGTGAATGGTCAGTTCTGACCATTCACCTGTAAGTGTACTAAACAAAGTCCACAGTGTATTTTGTGGTTTGTTTACAACAGATCCTCAAAGAAAAACTCTAGAAAAAAAATAACTGTCCTTACTTTGTTAGAAAAAAAATCAGCCCATGTTCGATGGTTGCACTGCATGCACATTTGAAATAAATTAAGAGCCAGACGTTGCAAGGGACGTCTTGATTACTGTACGCCTATATGGAGATATACATCACAAATAGGGATAAATAAAAATAACGACATCAGTAAAGATATAAAATGCAAGGCGTGCCAAGAGTGTTTTTCAACGTGATGGCAGACATGGATGAAGCTCCATTAGATGCTGATAATGTCACAAAGTGTTCATCAGGAAAGGCTAAGTCTAAGGATAAAAAGAAAGCTGTTCTGGACAATAGTGTTAATAACGACTTGCAACTACGAAATTCCCACGTTGAAACGGAAGACAAAATTAACAAATGCCTCAAAAGTTGTATACAGAATATATCAGCTGTGCCATTTCCAGTTATCCTAAACAACTTGATGTATTTTGAGATGATGGAAAGACAGGGTTGGCGTGTATTGATGCTAATTGGCAAGTCGACCAAAAGCTTCATCCGCATAACCCTACAGAAAAATATGGCATCTAATGGAACATTAAAGGATACCCCCACGATTTGCATCAATTTGTAAACTACATCTATATAGAGACAGAAAAGAAATGAGTTCACTTTACCAGAAAACTTCTTCATTTTCATATTTTGAGTGGCAAATATTCAATGATGCTTTTCGGATCTGTCTTTTGGCAGTTCTTAGATATTTAGTATGAAATAGGTCACTACAATACATGGTTGACCTTGACCTTTGAACTCATACCTCTGGTATGTACATAAAATACACAAAACGAAGGAGATTGAGACATCAGTTTTATTTACCTTAAACAATTTGGTGACTATATTTGAAATTTAATTAATTCAATTTCAGAAAGAGCTGTGCACATTGCTGAAGGTCAGATTTACAGTCCTTCCCTGGCTAAACACATCCGTTTTATTTACCTTAAGTATCTGTCTTTCTAAGAATCATGCAGGGTTTATGATAATGGTGATTTATGGTAAAAAATAACACATGGGTTTCTTTACATTTTCTGAATCAAGATAAAGTGTTATTGTTAAAAATCGAGTCTGTTTTCCACAAAGGTCTTGGTCATTGGAGAAATCAGTGTTTTGAATTATAATGAAATGCATAGCAAGAAAAGAGTTATCTCCCTTGTTTACAATATTTTTTAATGCAATCTAGGTAAATTTTATCTCTTATGACCAATATCATAGAAACAAATGGCTGTTGTTTTTGTTAATAGGTGACCATTCTGTATTAGAAACCATGTTCAAAACCATGTGTTATTTTTTACCAGAAAGACTGGTACTTAAACAATTTTGTTACTATATTTGAAATTTAATTAATTTAATTTCAGAAAAAGCTGTGCACATTGCTAAAGGTCAGATTTACAGTCCTTCCCTGGCTGGCTAAACAGAGCCATCTTTCAAGGTATAAAAAGATTACTTAAAAGTTAAATATGAGTATCTTGAGTAAAGAGGGGAGATAACAATTACAGACTTTAATTTATATAGTTAGGATCATGCTCTATTTATAAACAAGACTTATTTGATACACTTTAAAAAAGTGGGATATTTATGTAACATGCTACACATAATAAAACAAAAACACGTTTATTATAGTTTTTTCTTTTCACTGCCGAAGCACATCAGAATAAAATATCTAGTTGATTTAACTTACCTGTCAAACTACAAAAGTTTGACCAAATGTTAAGTCACCATCATCCTCGGAAACCCAGAAAAAAAATCATGATGAAAGAGTAGGCGAGCGAAAAACCCCTGGGTTTCCGAGGATGAGTCACCATAAATTTATTGTTTATTACACCTCATTTCAGCCAAATAAAAAGTATTAACTAGAAGTTACAGATTTTTACTTGCATCAAGTTCTTGCATTTTATAAGGGTCTCAAATGATACAAGATATCTGAAAAATTTAAATTGCATATGATTAAGCTCATCAAGATCTACAAATGATACAAGAGGCTCCCAGGAGCCTAAATCGCTCACCTGGTCTTGACTTTGATCCTATAAAGACCCATCACTTTTAAGGAGCCGTAACCCTTATGTGTCATCTGACAACTTTTCTAAAGACTAAATATGACATAGTTTCTAAAAATAGATTTGTTTTCAATCTTTGAAATAACTTAATCTCAATTCCTACATAAATATAGCTACCTCCACATAGTTCAACAGTTTCAATTCAACATTGTCAATGTGACGAGGAGGAGTTTTTAACAACATCCTTGCACCTGTTGGTACACCATGTCCATGTTTTTAAATATGCAGCAAGTCAATAACAGCTTCCAAAGTATTCTTATGCTTTGTTGATATATAGGTTATTTACAGGCGATAAACATGAAAACGATAATAAAATGAACATGAAATGATGATGATGTTAAATAAAATATTGGGTTGGGACACAAGGGACAAGAAAAGGTAGTGGCGGAAAATTTAGCCTATGTGGAGCACTACTTGGCGGTCCACAAAGGGGTCTTTTAGGTGCTTGAAGCGTGGTATTCTCATCACACGTTGACCCACTATAGTCAGCGGTCAGGGTTTCTTTATTGTAGCCATGACAACCCCCGCGGACGACGGCCACCCTTTTCAGCCACCAAGTGTACACACTTTGTCGGTCTGTGGGCTGAGCACTGACACGACGTCAGAATCCCAAGACCCTTAGTCGCCTCTTTCGACAAGCCAGGCTCTGCTGCGGGCCTATTCGCATATTTGAAAGTTAACAAAAACTAAAGTGTTCGCTTTGGTTTTGTTTAGTTTTAAGTAAATCATTTCGTTTAAAATGTTATGTTTCATTTCTTCAGCTTTATATCCTCTATTTAGTAATCTCATTCTTAACAATTCTTGTATATTTTTAAGTCGTTCGTATCACTTGTATTACAAATGTGGCGTATTATCTCGCCTTTTACAAATCCTTTTAACACACTTTTTGGATGTGTACTAGATCTGTCTAAGTATTGAAATGTA
The DNA here is from genome assembly GCA_963971305.1 of Arcuatula senhousia. NCBI lineage: Eukaryota > Metazoa > Mollusca > Bivalvia > Mytilida > Mytilidae > Arcuatula > Arcuatula senhousia. The sequence goes on along the minus strand of OZ020314.1, from coordinate 28,385,459 downwards.
TCGGTTTTCTTAGTAAATGTTTTAATATCTAATATACCACATGTTTTGAATCTTCTACCTTTATAAATTGTTTTATCAAGAAATGTTATTTCACAGCGTGATATTTCATACGTTAATTTTAGATGCTTATGAACTCGATTTGCTAATTCAAAAAAAATCATGTGAGTGAGTGAGTTGGTGTTTTACGCCCGTGCGTTATTTACAGGCGATGAACATGAAAGGATGAAACAATTAGTCTACATGGGATTATGTAATTTGTTCTCAATTCTTTATTGTTAAGTGTTTGAGGCACTATACAACTCCTTTCATCCATCTACATATGGATTGATTAACCATAGAGCATTTGTAATTGTGTTGACAAGTTTTTACAAATTGTTTCAACACCATCAATCCTCAATCTAATTCATCAAGCCAGTCAATGAAAAATATTGTCAATGTGTCCCGTTTATTGTTCTCATTTGGTTTCTTGGGGAGTTGCATTTTTTTCACGTGTAGCCAGCAAAACTGCATATGCCGACTTTTCCTTTGTCATGGGGTCACTAGAGCTCGGTGATTCATTAGATTTCTCCGTGATAACCACCTTAAAATATCTCCCAAACACTTCAATAACTTCCCAATTTTTTACAGTTGGAAATATCCTATCATCCTGTCTTGTTCCGACCAACCAAAACATCGAATTTTAAGTTTTTGTTGGCATCGACTTTCTCATTTACGGTTTGAATATCATGTAATTCTCCACTTACAACTTTTTAACAAAGTTCATCAACGGTTATTGAAGGATCAACAGGAATAATAGTCCACGAAACAAATTGTTTTGACTTGAAAACGATCTCCGTGTTGATTAGCACTGTATCGGCAGCCATGTTGCCAGACTAAATAATAAATTCTTGTAAACGTTTTCATCCAGGTCACTAGACGCTTGACTTCAATTTTGCGCCAAATTTGAAATTTTATTTTAAGGAGTCAAATACGGGTCGGCAACGTTTTTTTTCGGATCGGCAAATAAAGTTATTTTGGAAGGGTCGGCGGTGTCTGAGAACCAGAGAATTAATTTTATATGGCCTTACCAGTTTGTCAAATTTTTAAATGTTGAAGTGCAATGTAATTATACATGTCTATTCTTGGACTAAATCTTGTCATAATGCTTACAATATGGTATAGTTTTAATGATATTTCGCCCTGAAGAACTACTTCCTAGCCAGTGACATACATTTTTGTACAACGGGAAAGCTGTTGAATAAAACTGATTAAGCACCATCATCACCATTTGGCCCTTTTTTCTTAACCTTAAGGTGAGCAACAAATCTCAAATAAAATAAAAGCCTTCTTTAACTGTTTAACATATTTAAATATTACAAACCCTACAGCTGAGCTTGATAACAATTGATCTTATTTTCTCAGGAAATTTGCAACAGAATATAACTAAAATTGATGTTGAGTTTCACGATGTTCAGACAAATTTTTCAGTCTACAGCAAAATTTTATATGTAATGTCGTTTTAACGTAACGTTTCACCTTTACTTAGAATCTATTGCAAATTTCACGTATAAGCAAGGTTTACAAAACCATAACTATGTTTTATGAAAGATGATTTTCAAATTATTGAAAGACCTCTTTCCATGTTCTTACAAATGTATAGTCATTTGTTACTACATGTACCACTTAATACTGATAATTCATTTATTTTCGTGGATACTAATTTTCGTGGTTTGGTGAAAAAGAATAATTTCCTGGGTGGTAAGAAGTCTGCAGCATAAAGATCAACGTTAAATTTCCTGTTCATGGGGAATCAAATTTCGTGGGTCAAGGCCACCCACGAAAACCACGAAAATTGATACTCCAGGAATAATAATGAAACCACAGAACTTAATTATGCTCACCCTTTATCACTGATTTCTTCTCCTCAAGGGATTTGATGGCAGCCTGGAATTGGCGCCGTTTCCCCATGGCCTTCACACCTAACTCTTTCAGGTCCTCATCAGTAACGTCAGTTAGTGCCATAACTGTTTCAAATTGGTTTTCTACAAATACTTGTTCTATTGTCTCTAAACCAAAATGAGCTCAATTTCATATTGGGAAATAAAACCATTTTCTCAGTTTCTATTTTCATTGGTGTTTATGACCCCTTCATGCCCTTGATCCCTAATATCTTCAAAACAGAGATATTGCAAATTCTGTTTAAAAAATGCAAGCAGGAAATTTCACAAGGATTATAATAAAAAAAGATATAGAAAATCAGAAAAAAGTCAAAAAGTTAATTTTGGGGTGTGGCCTATCTATAGCCCCCCAATAGCAAAGAAACAGTGAAATACCATTGATGCATTTAGTTAACTGAATTAAAATGAGGAATCCCATTTAAAAAGAGTCTTCAAAATCGTATGAATAATACACATTCTACAGCAAATTTCCCATAACACCCGTTATAGCCCCTTTTTGCCACTCTGACCCCTTATACTACTTGTATCTTAAAATGGTAAGAGATGTTGCAATTCTGTTTGAAAATGCAGGTAGTAAATCTCACAAGGAATCCAATGAAAAAAAGATTTTGAAAATCCAACTAAAAATTTAAAAAAAATGATTTTTTCAGTGTTGCCCATCTCCCCCCCTAAATTGCAAAGTATTGGTGCAGTATATATAAAAACCATTGACACATTTATTTAACAGAATTTAATGAGGAATTTAATAAACAAAAGAATATTTAAAAGCCTTGGAATAATAAACATGATACATAAATTGTATGTACAGCAGATTTGTCAAAACACCAATTTTAGCCCCTTTTGGACAAGTTTTAATCTGTAGGGACCAGAAACCTAAAATATAATACCAACCTTCCTTTAGTGGCTAAAACATCATATCCAAATTTTGATAACAATTGGTTAATATTCACTCAAGTTATCACATGGAAGCCAAATGTCTACAGATGAGGATTATAACAACATCACCATAACATAATACATGTAATACGATCGCAAAATTTTTACAGCCCGGCGTATAAAAATCTTGAGGAATGTGCCAATACCAACAATTATATAGTATTTTACTATACTATACTTTACTATATATTTTACAATTGGCTCTATTCCCAAGAGTTGATGCACATCGCTTTGTGAGGTGTTGTATTTGACGACATATTTTCCTTTGCATTTTTATACGACCGCAAAATTTTTGCGATCGTATTATGTTATGGCGATGTCGTTGTCGTCGTTGTCGTCGTTGTCGTCGTCGTCGTCGTCGTCGTTGTCGTCTGTAGACACTTTGGTTTCCGTGCGATAACTTTAGTTGTAGATAACCAATTGTTATAAAATTTTGATATAATGTTTATAACCACTAAAGGAAGGTTGGTATTGCATTTGGAGTTTCTGGCCCCTACCGTTTAAGAAAAAAGGGCCAAAAGGGGCAAAAATGTGTATATTGACAAAACGTCTGTAGAATGTTTAATTTTCATCCAATTTTGATCATTCTTTTTTTATTGTATTCCTCAATAAATTCTGTCAACAAAATGTATCAACGGCTTTGATGTATCTTGTACCGTTACATTGCTACTGGGGGTCAAAAAGGGGCCACACCCCAAAAATTGACTTTTTTATTTGTGGTCCGATTTTCAAAATCCTTTTTTCATTGGAATCCTTGTGAAAATCCCTGCCTGCATTTTTCAATCAGATTTGCAATATCTCTTACCGTTTTTGAGAATTTAGGGGTCAAAGGGGCCAAAAACGCCGTTTTTAAAAGTTTGTCATTTAAACCAAAAATTAAGTTGTAGTGGGCCTGCCAATTGTTATGAAGTTTTAATATGATGATTATATCCACTAAAGGAATGTTGGTTTTGTATTTGGGGTTTATGGCCCCTTCTGTTTTAGAAAAAAGGGCCAAAAAGGGCTAAAACAGGTGTATTGACAAATCTGTTGTAGAATGTTTATCATTCATTCGATTTTGAAAATTCTTTTTTTATTGAATTCATCATTAAATTCTATCTACCTAATGTGTCAATCATTTTGATATGTATTTCACCATTACATTGCTACAGGGGGGGCTAAAGACAGGCCACGCCCTTAAAATCAACTTTTTTATTTATGGTCCGATTTTCAAAATCTTTTTTTCATTGGATTCCTTGTGAAGATTTCTGCCTAATTCTTTAATCGGATTTGCAATATTTTTACCGTTTTTTGAGAAATTAGGGGTCAAAGGGCCAAAATTGTAAATTAATACATGTATATATAAATAAGGCTTTTGTATTAGATGTTGATGTAAATATAAATGTGTCAAAAATGCATTTTTAAGTCCACCACAGGATGCATGTGTCAAAAAGCTTTGTAAGTCCACCATGGGCTTCATGTGACCAAAGCAATGGACTATCCATACTGGGCCTCCAACGTACAGGGTTTAACTTGTTGCGGTCGTATCATGCTGCGCTCGGCGTAGCTTTTTATTTCAAGCTTGACTATGTCTGACTTGGTTGTTGGCATTATTTCAAGGCCATATAGACATCGCGGGATAGCATATGTTTTCCATACTTTTATGGCAACTAGAGGAGACAGATTTGTTAGAGCCTTTAATCCTGGTACTAGTAAAGAATGAATGGTTTTTCGAGCAGTTTTGATACTTTCATCGATATTTGGTTTTCCTGTCGCTGTTCTTACAATTCCAAAGTGCTTGATTTGTTCTGCTATTGGAATTTCCTTGTTGTTGAAATGAAAACTTGTGCTCTGTTTTGATGTTACAATTGTCTCCGATTTTGATGGGTTTATGGATACCAGGTCTCTGTTTGTGTTATATTCTACGATATCCAGCAATCCCTGCATATCAGAGCTGGAATTTGAGAGCAGGGCTATATCATCTGTACATGTTGGTGAAGCTATTTGTATATTTCCAATTGCAGATTCCAGATTGCTTGATGCTATGGAGTTTAGTATTGTATTATTGTATCTCTTGTATAGTGTAGTTGATAAGTTGGCTCCTTGTCTAATTCCTTGTTCCATCTTAATTGGTTCTGATAGTGAGTTTTCCCACTTCACTTTAACACTCATGTTCCTGTACATGTTTCTCAGGAGTGTCCATAGGTCCCCGATGATACCATCATGATATAGCTTATTAAATAGAATTTCGTGGTTTACAGCATCGAAAGCCTTTTCAGCATCTAGGGTCAGTAAGTAAAATGGAGGTCCTTCATATTTTGCATATTGAAAAGCTTTAGAAACCACAAAAGCAGCATTTATCGATGAGACTTTTTCAGTGAATCCTCTTTGTAGAGGGTTTTGCGATGGTTTTAACAATTCTTCTAGGCGTGATTTTATTATAGAATCTAAGATTTTGGAGAAATTTCTTGTGACGGTGATGCCTCTGTAGTTTCCTGGAATGGACAGGACTTTCCTTTTTTGGGTACTGGTGTGAGGATGCTATTTGGAACATCTAAAGCTTCAAATATTTGGTTGATACAGCTTGTTATGTATGGTATTGCATCTGCAGGAGAGTGCTTATAATGCTCATGTTTGCACTGGCCTTTGATGACCTCTTCCAATGAAGCTTGCTTTGCCATTTTTAAGCTTATGTATTGCCTTTTCGACCTCCTCAGTTGTAACACTTTCAATTTTCTGCTCTTTTAGAGGTTGTGATACCTCGATTATTTTATTTTGTATTTTTACTAGTTCCAGTCGCTGTAGCTCAAAATTGGGTTTGGTCGACGGAGTGGCCAAGGAATGAAAATGATTTATCCATGCTTCAATTATGTCATCTTTGCTGTCTATAATGGTGTAATCTATGTTCAGATATATTCCTGCTTTTGATATAGATCCTCTTTGATTTCGTAGAAGCTTGCTGAAGGTTTTTGAGTCCCCTTCGGAGGCATCAGTAAGCTCTTGTACATAGGCCCTTCTTTTAGTTGCGTAAGCTTGTCTTTGCTGGCTTCGAAGTCGTCGTTTTGCCATCACATATCCCGTTTGTCCTTGACAGTCGCTGCATTATTTTTGGATTTTACTTTGAAGATGTGGAAGGCTCTCTTTCTTGGTGCTTCACTTATTTTACTATTCCAAATTCCTTTTCCTTTCGATTTTACCTTGCTTTGTTTCCCCATAATTTGGTATTGCTAAGGCTGCCGCTTTGTGGAGGGTATCCTCTAGATGATTTAGATTTTCATCAACATCTTTCTGTTGGTCAAAGTGCAGAGTGTTTTTAATCGCATTTTGATATCTTTCTTTGTCACATTTTGGCCACTTTGGCTTCATCTTGATTTTGTTGCTTTCAATTTTCTATCGCTCTATAACAGCATTCTTACCACCCAGGAAATTATTCTTTTTCACCAAACCACGAAAATTAGTATCCACGAAAATAAATAAATTATCAGTATTAAGTGGTACATGTAGTAACAAATGACTATACATTTGTAAGAACATGGAAAGAGGTCTTTCAATAATTTGAAAATCATCTTTCATAAAACATAGTTATGGTTTTGTAAACCTTGCCTATACGTGAAATTTGCAATAGATTCTAATTAGAGTGTGATCTGATGGGTTCAGAGGGTTCATCTCATGTATCCGGAAAACTGGTGCTCTAGTTATTCCCCCTGCATTTCAGAGAACGTAGTCTATCATCCTCGGAAACCCAGGGGTTTTTCGCTCGCCTACTCTTTCATCACCCCTGGGACATTACGCATGAAATACTTCGTTTTTGATAGTTTTGTATCGAGCTTTCTGATTGGTCGCTTTACATTTTTCTAAAGCGATTTAAACAAGTTTCTATATATGAATAATATCAAGTTCAAGATCAGATCCTGAACTCGAAACAAACAATTTCATACCAAATGTCCCAGGGGTGATGAATGAGTAAGCGAGTGAAGAATCCCTGGGTTTCCGAGGATGGTAGTCTATTTGAGTGAGTGAGTTTTGTGTTTTTCGCCCGTGCAACGCTATATAGATTATTTACAGGCGATGAACGTGAAAAGGAGGATAAAATGAACATGAAATGATGATGATAAATAAAATATTGGGATGGGGTGGGACCATCCTCGGAAACCCAGGGATTCTTCACTCGCTTACTCAGTGATGAAAGAGTAGGCGAGCGAAAAACCCCTGGGTTTCCGAGGATGGGGTGGGACACAAAGGACCGGTAAATTTTGAAGAACCAACAGGGAAAAGGGGAGAGATGGGTAGGGGCGGAAAATTAAGCCTATGTGGTGCACTACTTGGCGGTCCACAAAGGGGTCTTTTACGTGCATGAAGCGTGGCACTCTCCACACACGTTGGCCCACTATGGTCGGCGGTCAGGGTTTCCGTATTATAGACCTGACAACCCCCGCAGACGAGGGCCACCCTATTCAGCCACCTAGGGTACACACTTGGTCGATCTGTGGGCTGAGCACTGACCCGACATCAGAATCCAAAGACCCTTAGTCGCCTCTTACGACAAACTAGGCTCTGCTGTGGGCCTATTTTCCACCCGGGCCCCGCACGGGACGTAGTCTACTGTGAATTCCTTTTTATTCGTGGGGTACCAATTTTCGTGGTTTTCGTGGGTAGGCTGATCCAACATTATAATAACTTGTTGGAATTGCTATTTTGTGATAAAATCCTTGGATGTGATCTACTTTCTATACCGATACTATATGGCCATTTAAGTTTATTTAAATTGTTTTTTCAAGCTATTGGGGAACAGACATACCTTGAATATTAGCTTTTCAATCAATAAATATATCTTGGAAAAGATTGTGTAATATTTATTTGGCAAACCTCTAGTCTCGATCACCCAGACGCATATATAAATATAGCTACGTTAATTTGACATCGATCAAATAAAAAACGTATGGATGATCGATACTAGCAAAACTCAAACGATTTTATTGGGTTTTTTTAAGAATGAATACACTTACGGTTTATTGAAATGTTTTGTTGTAAAGTGTTCATTTTCAATATTCTTGTGTACTGAATAAGTACATTGGAAAAAAAAATACTGAGTACATAAAATATCAATTGAAATATTTTTTAAATTGTCAAAATCATAAACATGTCCTGTCACCAGAAGCCATAAACAGTGCCAAATCGTTATACAAACACCCTTAGGATAATTTAAACAATGTTAACAATGGTTAATCCCTTTGATCATCATAAATCAATTAATGCTTGCCAGGTGTTTTTCACACATTTACAGCTGAATAAATAAGATAATCAAGCTCTTTAACACATTAATCATTGGCAATTACATAATGAGGAAGAAAATTAATTGGCATTTGTTTATTTAAGAAGAAAAAGTTAAATTTAATCTACAAATAAAATGATCACTATCATGTGCTGAAATCGTAAACAGATCAACAAATACCACCATTTTTTTTTCTTCAAAATAAAAAATCCACGAATTTATGAATCAACGAACATGTAAAATTTGGTCAAACCATGAAAATTGATACCCACGAATTTAAGTACTTTCACAGTATTTGAGAAGTGTTTTTATCATTATGATGGAAGAAAGTTGGTTGCGTAGGATAGTTATCTGCCAGCTGGAGTTTAGTTGCAGACACAAACTCTTTAAAGATATTATCTCTGGTTCTTGGGTCTCAATATAAGGAGGCATTCATATCTCCTATCATAATAATATGATGGTGCGCATATTTATGTAGTATTTCCCAGAGCTGATTCAGAGTTTCCAAGAATTCATCATTATATTCTTGGCCAGTTGTTGGAAGGTAACAATTTATAATACAGATAGGGGTAGTATGACATGCTATTGACATTATCATGATTCTGTGGTTTCCATCTTTTTCAATTTTAAAAGCTTGGTCCAGGTCTTTTCGCCAGAAAAGCGCTACTCCTCCATATCCTCAAATAGATTTATAATTTATTAAAGGGGAGTCATCATCTACACAGTTTACCTCAGCATGATGTGTTCCTATTGTATCTTCTACAATGTGTTTTTGCAGGTTAAAAAGCCAATGCTCTTGTATACACATGACATCAAAATTAGAGATAGCATTTCTCAAATAGAATATTTTGTATATTAAGAGAACCAATACGTAGCTTGCTTATTCCCTCTTTCTGTGAGCCATTGCTCTGCATCCTTATGCTAAAAAAATGATCTGTATTGACTGGTTGCCTTTTTTCTATTGGCTTTTCAGTCTTTTGAGTTTGATGTTGGGTTTGCATAGGGGTCCCACTTGGTGGCAGCGTCAGCAGTTGTGCTGTGCATTGTGTCATTTGTGGTGGATGCAAAACCCCTTGTTTTATAGGTAGGTTTACCACATTTTGTTGAGTTGGTGGTTTCTTACAATTTTGTTGCGCTGGAGGCGTTTAAATCTACATTTAGTTGCACTGATGTAGATTGTAATACATTCTCTTGTAATGGTTTTGATCAACTGTCTTGTTGATGTTGTAATGCTGGTTCTACTATAGATTGCTGGGTTCTAGGCGATTTCACTGGAGCGCGTACTGAAAGTGGCTGTTGAACTACTTCTGGAGATCGCATTGGTTTTTCTGTGTTTTGTTGTAATACCATGGGCCGAGTAGTAGTTTGTTGCAATGGAGGTGGCTGAATTTAGGAATGTTGCGAGAATACTAATGTTTGCACTGGCCTTTAGTGCATAGGTGGCGGTGCTTCTGTACTTGGAGTTGGATGACTTCTTCCGGTATTTGGTGGTTGTTGGGTGGTCCAGTGACCATGCAGTGCATGCAAAGAGGGTTGCTGAGTGTAATTATATGTAGCATTCGGTGGTTGCTGATGATCTCGTTTGATGAGGAAGTATGTTGATAGTATGGCTGGTAAAATTGATTCATTTGGCTTCCTTATCTGGTTTGGACTGGTATTTGTACTGGAAAGTGAGATTGATAGTACACATTTGAAGCTGAGCCATGTACATATGGATGGGTCTGTGGTGTGTTATATATATACCAGATGAGGGTGTGAAGGTGGTTGCTGCATGGTATTCATTTGCAGTTCCATTGCTTGGTTCTGTTGAAACATAGAATTGTGAAGTTCAAGCATCTGTACTTTGTTTTTTAGCTCCGCCATTTCAAAGTGGTGCCTCATGTTATTTTCCTGTATTTCCGCTTTAAATCGAATTTCTTGGTGGATTTCATTTACTTTTGCCATAAGATTATTTTGTATTTCCTGCATCTTCATTTGAATGCTGCTATTCTGATTTTGGTAAGTGTTATTATAGACCTATAATAGATTCCCTTGTTCATCAATTGCTTTTACATTGCACTTACACTCTGCACTCTGGAACAACAGGAAAAAACCCTTGCTCTATTGACTGGGCAATCATCATTTGGTTTGATCCGGCATCAATACAGCTGTAATCAAATTCAATCAATTGTTCAAAAATTTACAGTCAGAGAAGCATCACTTCCTCCTTTGAATAATGAGTCCAGTTCTTCTGCATTATCCAGTCGAAGAGTTTCCAATACACGCCCAATTTTTAACCATAAAAATAGAAGTTAATACACTAGTCAGCCGTAAATAGTCTGAAACGGCCAAACAAGATACTTTTTAACTGAACAAATCTTTTCCGATTCTCGTTCAGATAATTTAAGATATTCAGTTTATATTCAGATCAATCATTATTACAGTCGGTTCAGATCCGTTCAGACAAATTCAGTTTGTTCAGACTATCGTACGTAAATTGGTGTTAAGATCTGTCAAGACTACTTCAGTAATTATCGGATATATAACATTTAATTGAATTAAGATTCGTTTAGACCGTGTTAAGATGTGTTTAGATAATAAGAGTTACATCCCTTTGTACTACAGTCATGTGCCAAAAGTATTCGCTGATTTTTATTTTTCCCATTAGTTTCTATGTAAAATCACGAATTTTCAAAAATAAATATTCAAGCTGTTTCTGAGTGAATTTTGATACTTATTTTTGCTGAAATTTGAGAAATATTTGAATTTCATATTGGTTATTGAACATAATTTTTACATGTGTTGTTTCAAAATGACAATGATTTAAATTCAAGTAAAATTATGACGTCATAATTTCCTTGTATGGGTAACTAAAGTTTTGATGTAATTTGTTTACTCTGTGATTAAAATTATATCATTGAAAATGGATAACTTTCAAATTATGTAAAAATAAACAGACAAACTTGAAATATTTTACAAATTTATAGTGAAAAATCAACAAAATCCGCCAAAAGATTATTTTAGAATAAATTTATGAAATTTAGTAATAACATAGAAAGTAATTGGGAAAATGAAAAATAGCAAATACTTTTGGCACAAGACTGTATCAAGACAACCTATAGATATATAGATATGCGAATGTAAATTATAATTATATTAAAATGCATGCATGCGTCTTTGAACAACTTAACGTAAACGATTCAAATCATTAGTTTAAATTTAAATTCTATTGCTTGAATTTTGAACTCGGTTCTTGTTTCGTGTCAATGCGTGTGCGCTAATGAAATCATTTGACTTAAAAATTCATAAAACAAAGTTGTAGAACATGTAGAACGTTAACTTTATGTGTTATTTTATTTCGTGACCCTCTTCTGTTAAAGACCGGCTTGTTTTTTAATATACATGCTATAAAAGTTGTATATATACCATAACTACACTAAGTATTTATCTTCTGTGAAAATACAAACAGGATTATCCAACATAAACGCGACAGGCGGTGGTGGTTGTGTGTTACTCTAAAATTACCGTAACTGTAAACAGGTAAACCAAAGAACATGTTGGGATGCAAGAACAATTTTAAATCTTTTATATACAGCTCAATATCAAATATAAATTGTTGCGGGTAAAATAGTTGCGGGACAGTCACTGCTTCGAACCCTGCACCTTTAAGCCTAAGTTTCGTCTATAAAATGTTTACCACAGAAAAGCGACAGAATACACGACTACCGCAGCTAAATGCAGCATGCTATATAATAACTTCTAAACCATGAGGATGTTAGTAGTAAGACAGATACACATCCGAACATTTAGACTCGGCATATTCATTAAATGGATTATTGCACAATATATCCGCGGCTGCATTGCATTATGTTGTTTTAAGTGTGTAAACTTGTATGAAGTTAAATGTTTTGATTTGATTGCGACGAAAGATCCCAGAACCCCCCCCTTCCCCCCAAACAATTTGTAATTCTAATGCAGATTTTTTGTAAAACTGGCCTGGAAGCCCCCGCCCTTTATGTTGTTCCGTCCCATCTACTATTTAAAGTCAAAACGTGATAAGTATTCATTTCCTTTATCAACAGTCCCGTGCGGGGCCCGGGTGGCGAATAGGCCCGCAGCAGAGCCTAGCTTGTCGTAAGAGGCGACTAAGGGTCTTGGGATTCCGACGTCGGGTCGGTGCTCAGCCCACAGAGCGACCAAGTGTGTACCCTAGGTGGCTGAATAGGGTAGCCCTCGTCCGCGGGGGTTGTCAGGTCTATAATACGGAAACCCTGACCGCCGACCATAGTGGGCCAACGTGTGTGGAGAGTGCCACGCTTCATGCACGTAAAAGACCCCTTTGTGGACCGCCCAGTAGTGCACCACATAGGCTAAATTTTCCGACCCTACCCACCTCTCCCCTTTTTCCTGTGGTTCTTCAAAATTTACCGGTCCTTTGTTTCCCACCCCATCCCCATATTTCATTTATCATCATCGTTTCATGTTCATTTTATCATCCTTTTCATGTTCATCGCCTGTAAATAACCTATATAGCGTTGCACGGGCGTAAAACACCAACTCACTCACTCACTCCTTTATCAACATAAAAAAATAACTTTCAAATTGAAGGAAACGCATGAGACATTTTTTTGGCGCTTCCACTACCTGTACTTCCTTTTAAGGATCCGCCACTGCAGGTTGTATCAGTTAAATTAAATTGATAGCCTCAAAACAATATTTTTAATAAAACGCTACACGTGTACGTTGTAATCAATTTATTGAGTAATAGCATGCTTGTCATCCAAGGAGAGTATAACCGGCTTTATATAATCTACCGCTGGCAAACTGAAGACAGTAAAAAAATAACGATGTATGATTTTGAAAAGGAGAACCGTGAATAGGAGAAAAACGTAGACAACAGACTAGGTTTAGACTGATGCTTACCATTTCTACCTTTTGTCCTATATTCTGTTGTGAATAGTCACGCACGGGTTATTTTTTTAACTGTCTCCAGTTTGCCAGCATTAACGATAGCCTGTAACAGCCTGTGACCAAGGTTTTAATGAAAGCTACTTATGATAGTTTTAAAATTCTGTTGGAGACATACAACTAGTTATAGATGTTGGCAGAGTATGTGTATTCGGCCGCTGGTCAAGGATAAATTATTATCCAATTGTTAAGACAGAAGATAAACGTCACAGATACGTGCGGTGCTGGGAAGGCGAATAGGCTCACATCGGCGCTAAACTTGTCTGTAACAGTCCACTAAAAAACGCTCTGAAGCCTGGCATCGAGTCAGGCCGCTTAGCGCAAAAAGCGACTTGGATGTGTGCCCCAGTTGGTTGAATGGGGCAGCCCCGTCATAATGAATACCTGGGTTGTCAGGCTATAATGTGGAAAACCTGAACGCAAACCATAGAGGGCCAAAGTGAGGAGAGTGCCACGCTTTATGCTCCACATAGGCTTAATTGTTTGTCCCTACCAACCTCTCCCCTTATCCATTTGTCTTTTACAGTTACTTTTTTCTCACCCCATCTCCGTTTTTCTCTCTCAGTGTGTGTGGCTTCAACTAGGATTCAGCATTGTATTTTTCTTAGATAAGGGTTGCTTATGTGAAACTTGGTAAAGGGTTGGCTTTATTCCACGCAGGTAAGTATTCCAACTAGTTAGAACTCATTTCAGGTAAGGGTTCTTAATTGTCAGTCACCATAGGTAAGGGTTCCAGATAGTGTGAATTTTTTGGGGAAGGATTTCGTCACTTTCTTGGTACATTGACCTATATATGTTGCGTTGAGGCTACATTGGCCTGTCTTGTGAGTTGGTTCGTTTTCCTTCTGGTTTGTGATCGTACATAGGCCCGTTTTGAAGGACATACATGGGTCTATGTTTTGGTGCTGTGTCCAGAATGGGTCCACACAATTCATTTTTTAAAAACTTATTCTTGTCGTAATCAGTTACGACTTAAATATTGCTGACTGGACATAGAACAAGCAACAAACAAACAAATGAACGCCAACTGTAAAAGAAGCATCCTCCCCCCAAAAAATGTGAAAATATTTAATAACAATAATAATAATAAATTTGAGGCTCTTATATACCACTTTTCACAACAGTTTAGCCGTCTCAAAGCGGTTCACAACTTATTATCCGTGGTTTTTGGGCCGTGCGAACTATAATCATTCTCAGCTACTAGTAGAGTATATGCAGTCAAATTAAATTTATAATTCAATACACTAGCTAGTGTATGGAGTTTATGGCTGAGCCTATACTGAACCCCCCTCTTTTCATTAATATATGTATTAATAGCGAGCAAAGCTCGCAAGCGGGCACGAAGTGCCCGCTCGAGCGGAGAGCTCTACGGTATTTGTTTCCGCGAGAAATTTGCTAATGATGATTTAGATTTTTTATGGTCCGGAAAGGGTTATTATTTTTACAGGACCGGAGTGAATGTTAAAATAATTTATAAGAAAAGAAATAATGCTTAAAAAAATAATTAATTGCGCTTTTTACAAGAAAATAATATTCTTAAAATAATAAATACACATAAGCTGCTAGTTTCGTCTTGGTTATATGGACGTACGAAACTAACGTGTCTCGAAGCTTAATCGCCCCATACCATCTCGCCCCAAAATAAGCAAATAGAAATATTGGAAATTAAATGATAGCGATGGCCCTGAATGTCGACATTTAGAACAAAAAACGTAGTCCCTTTTAGCTATGCTCGCATTTAGGCAATGCCTACTCCATATTAAATTACAACTATGCTGCTTCTACATTCCTTATAATTTTCTTTTTAATTACTTTAATTTAATTGCACATTTCTATGTTGTGTCTTCCTTGTTTGGTCTTTTCTCTCAGTCATATGAAATGATCCTCCAATGATTTTTTATCCAATACGTACGCTAAATTTCACATTAATGGGAGTGAGTGGGTTGATCGAACTGCTTTATGTTTTATTGTTGTTTTTTCTTTGGGGGGGAGGGTAAGATTAAAGATGGCTTATAAAATATGTATATTGATTATTATGAAAGCTGTACCTTTTGTTTCCTTATGATAGACGAAATACCTGGTAATTAGAAGTATAATAATTGCATCACAATAGCTCCGAATTTAAAGTTTTGATAGGATTTTTCAAACAGTCTCAGCCGGGCCACATAGGCTGGAAATCCGCTGTTATCTGAAGATAAAGGCCGGTATAGACTGGTTCCCTGCTGATATACAGTAGTAAGTCGGTTGTCAAATTATAAATTTTTACATCTATTGATTTATTGAAAATGGTGTACGTGATAACATCAATTTTTTCTGTTACATATAAAAAAAAAATATTTAATTCAAAAAGAAAAAGACAAAGTTTATATCGGTAAGAGTTATGATAATTGAACGTAAACGTTAGGAGAACTTTAAGAATATCTAAATTGTTTAAAAAAGGATAAACGGGTATACGTATGAAACAAATGATAGTTTCTCCTCATAGCGGGCTAGGACAAATGGCAGGACGGATCGGAGTGCTTTTGGTGAAGCCAGAACAATTGATTGATACCTAACTCTGTTATTCCTGAGCTAATTCAATTAGTACGTTTGAGTGTCTTTTTCCATAGCACGTTTGAGTGTTTTTTTCCAAGTTCATTTCATTTCATTTTTGTCATCATAATGCCAGTTTCAAACATGTTTTTTTAATAATAGACTATATAAAAAAACATTAGATGACCCCTTATAGGAGTTACGGTCCCTAGAAGGTGAAAAATAGCATTTTTTCATGTTTTTGGCTTATAGAATCAAAACTATTGCAGATAGAGAAAAGCTGTTGCTTGCTTAAATGTTCAGCTCATTTAACTCTACAAAAGTCTCCATAAAGTCGAAGTTGTCAGATGACCCCTTATAGGGGTTACAGCCCCTTAAAGGTGAAAAATAGCCATTTTTCATGTTTTTGGCCTACAGAATGAAAACTATTGCAGATAGAGATTAGCTGTTGCTTGCTTAAATGTTTAGCTCATTTAGCTCTACGAAAGTCTCCATAGGATCGAAGTTGTCAGATAACCTCTTATAGGGGTTACGGCCCCTGAAAAATGGCATTTTTTCATGTTTTTGGCCTACAGAATGAAAACTATTGCACATAGAGATTAGCTGTTGCTTGTTTAAATGTTCAGCTCATTGAGCTCTACAAAATTCTCCATAGGGTCGAAGTTGTCAGATGACCCCTTATAGGGGTTACGGCCCCTGAAAAATAGCGATTTTTCATGTTTTTGTCCTACAGAATGAAAACTATTGCAGATAGAGATTAGCTGTTGCTTGCTTAAATGTTCAGCTCATTTAGCTCTACAAAATTTTCCATAGAGTCGAAGTTGTCAGATGACTCCTTATAGGGGTTACGGCCCCTGAAAAATAGCAATTTTTCATGTTTTTGGCCTACAGAATGAAAACTATTGCAGATAGAGATTAGCTGTTGCTTGCTTAAATGTTCAGCTCATTTAACTCTACAAAAGTCTCCATATAGTCGAAGTTGTCAGATGACCCCTTATAGGGGCTACAGCCCCTTAAAGGTGGAAAATAGCCATTTTTCATGTTTTTGGCCTACAGAATGAAAACTATTGCAGATAGAGATTAGCTGTTGCTTGCTTAAATGTTTAGCTCATTTAGCTTTACGAAAGTCTCCATAGGATCGAAGTTGTCAGATAACCCCTTATAGGGGTTACGGTCCCTGAAAAATGGCTTTTTTCATGTTTTTGGCCTACGGAATGAAAACTATTGCACATAGAGATTAGCTGTTGCTTGCTTTAATGTTCAGCTCATTGAGCTCTACAAAATTCTCCATAGGGTCGAAGTTGTCAGATGACCCCTTATAGGGGTTACGGCCCCTGAAAAATAGCGATTTTTCATGTTTTTGTCCTACAGAATGAAAACTATTGCAGATAGAGATTAGCTGTTGCTTGCTTAAATGTTCAGCTCATTTAGCTCTACAAAATTCTCCATAGAGTCGAAGTTGTCAGATGACTCCTTATAGGGGTTACAAAAAAAATCATATATTTTTATGTACAACTTGAACCATCAGGTCTTTTTTCTGTCTCTTATAAATACAATGTACATGTATGTACATTTGTATAATTTAACGCAGATCTCTCAAACTATATATAATGTTTTCTTAGTTGATTTGCATTTTTATTTGGGTCTATGTCATGTAAAAAAATTAACTGTCATAATTTGCAAGATTTCAAACAGTTATTTTTCATATTATTGTTTTCAATTAAAACTTTTTACGAAATGAAATGTACAACTTTACAATAATAAGCATTTGACCATTCATAAAAAATCTAAAAAAAAATAAAAATGGAATTTATGAACACCCTTACTTTATACCTTGCAACAATGTCTCTTGTTGAACCTTGCAGATTTGACTTTTTTGGGGTTTTTTTGATTGTTTGTTTGTTTGTTTTGGGGTGTCATTTTTAAAACCAATTAGCAAAGTGTCCTATTCAAAAATCTACTTCTTAAATGCATAAAAACTCTATTCCAACTGTTTAATATTTATCTGGGTGTGCAGTGAAGATGAACATTTATTCTTTGAACTGATTTTATAATAATACTGACTATTATATTTACTGGTGATAAAACAAAAAGTATCCTCAAAATCTACTAAAACAATTTATCACATGGAACAATTTAGTTGACTTGTAAAAAATCCTTGAATATATTGGAATACCAAGTGCTAGTTCGGGCCTGGATAACTGGTTTTAACCACCTCCTTCATTATGCGCAATTTTATATGCGCAGTCGTATATTTCCCGCCAAACCACCGAAGACAATTTGGAAAAATGGCAAAACGCAAAGCTAATGATTGTGATCAGCCAGGAGGAATACGAGGATATGTCTTATCCATATCAGAAATTAAAGAATCCTCAAAAGGAAAAACAAACTGTAGATATTTTGATGGGAAAATCCAAACTGGAGAGGATGAAGTACGAAGATTAGTGGTTTTTACGCCCGAAAAAAAAGCAAAGTACGATTCTGCCATTGCGCAAAAAAACCTGTCTGTTTGAAAAAATGCAGAACTTTCACCAAATAGAACAGAGGTGGATGTTTTATGCCACAGAAACCATGACATTACAATTCTAGAGTCTTTACCATTCAAAAGAAAGTTGCAGTTTGGAACCAACGATGATCCTTTCAGAAAACTTGACACCTTCCATGATGTTTGGGAAAAGGTATAGCTACACAACCTTAGGAGACGACCATTTGATTCTGAGAGGGGGGTCTGGCAGTTTTTGTAAGTAAATATTCTGGCCTGGCCAAAGCTGAAAATCCTCAATCTCCAGTCTAATGACAGACATTTTCTCTTCTGCGTTGTGGTACACATGTACTTTTCTCGCTTTACTGATCAACAATAAATATTTTGGCTTAAATATATATAATGCGACTTCTGCAACACTTTGTAGGCATTAAAAAAAACCAAAACACGCTTTTATAACACAATAAGACATACTAGAAGTATCAGATTTTAAGTGTTGTATACTTTGGTGTGTATGTTGTGACCAATTTATTATACACTTGGACAAAATATGAAAATCATCAGTTTTTACAGAAAATGTATCTTTATCATTTATAGAGTAAAATTAATCAAGCTTTAAATAGAATTGTCATTTACACAACTTAAACTCGTGTTTTATTAGTGCCCCGCACAAAAAGTTCCTATTAAAACCCCTTTTTAACGAAAAAAAACCCAACATTTTGTTGCTCTGATATTACCGATAAAGAGAATATAGGACTTTTGAATCTTGAGATCGAGTTTATCACTGGTTTATTGGTCCTATTTTCTATATATATCAATTTCTAATTTTCCATTAATCTTTTAAATAAATTAATCCAAAAATGTTCATTATTCTTATCCTATATACATTAATTTCAGCAAGGAAAGGCAAAAATACTACAAGCATTGTATGAAAGCCAGAAAGGAGCCCAACAAATATATGTCAGTCATTATTGACGGGATGGATCAGCAGAAGACCCACCTTCCAAAGTTATCTCTCGACGTCTTCAAGGGTCGAAAATAGTTTTTATACGACCGCAAAATTTTTGCGATCATATAATGTTATGGCGATGTCGTCGTTGTCGTTGTCGGCGTCGGCGTCGTCGTCGTCGTCTGTGGACACTTTGGTTTCCGTGCGATAACTTGAGTAAATATTGACCAAATGTTATGAAATTTTTATATGGTGTTTGTTACCACTTAAGGAACACAACAAAACAAACCACATAACAACATAAAACACACACACACATAACAACAAAACCGCATTAAGCAACGTGAACTCAAGTCGAAACGAGAGTGAAGACTATAGAAATCACAAAATACATACTACTTTTAATTAAAAAACTATTATTATAAAAAAATTGGGCTAAAAATGTGCCCCTCCACGTTTGTTGTGCCGGCTTCTGTTTCTTGTGTCCTAAAGAACTGCTGAAACAAACTTAACTTGTGTTTACATGTTAATCACACTGCTTTGATTGATTGATTGCTGTTTGCTTAATGTCCCGTCGGCGATATTTCAGCCATAATTGGGACATAAACAAGTTGTGATATATAACTAAAAATTCAGTATAAAACAAAGTCAAAAGACCGTCGATAAAACAAAAAAGTACGACTAGATAAAAACACCAACTAAAAAGGCCACATTAAAACATAAAACTAGTGATAAAGAACAAACTACAATATTTAAACAAATTATGATGACATATATAAATAAATAACGTAAAACAACACAATACTTACAAAAGGTTACTAAAATGAACTACAATTTTGCATAGAAACCAGTTTCCTTTAAAAACGATAAAATGGAATCGGTTGGGATACCGCTGAACAAATCGTGCATTGTTGCACAAGTGAAATACTTCATTCTTATTGGAGCAACATCAACACAGTCGAGGAAAACGTGCTTCAAAGAATACCGCGAGTCACAAGTAATGCACATTGGGGCCTCCTTCTCTTGTGTCATCCACAGGAGAAGGAGGCCCCGGTGTGCATTCCCTGTGACTCGCGGTACTCTTTGAAGCATGTTCTTCTCGACTGTGTTGATGTTGCTCCAGCACGTATGAAGTATTTCAATTGTGTCACAATGCACGATTTGTTCAGCGGCACCCAAACCGATGTCATTTTATCATTTTTAAAGGAAATTGGACTTTATTCAAAACTATAGAACATAGTTATTGTAAAATTACTGTTTTATTATTACTTGCTTTGTTTTTGTTATTGTTTCCTTATGATTTTATTTTTTAGTTTGTCCATTTTTAATGTTTGCTTTTTATCAATTTATATTTTCATACCTTTTCTTTTATCTACGGTCTTTTGACTCTGTTTTATTTCTTATTTTGATTTAATTATTATAACATGTTGATGTCCCGATTATGGCTGAAATATCGCTGACGGGACAATAAGCAATCAACAATCAATCAATCAATCTCTTGTCATCAGGTGGCCATGAGTGACTCTAGAATGTCCTGTACGACATCTAGTGATGACCACCTGGTCTCGTCGGCATCGAAATGAAGCAAGACTTTCCCCAAGCTGTGGTTTAAGCTCATGAAGTTTGTTGTGCTCAGCGGCAGCCCAAACCTCATCCCACATGCTCTGAACATATAGTTGGATTGTATTTCTACAATCCGAGTAAGGAATAAAACATTTGGAAACTGGTTTGCGAAGGGCTTCCTTCGCAACACTGTCCACAACTGAATTTCCATGGATACCAGTGTGACTGGGTACCCATAGGAAAATCAATTCTAAACCACCTCTGATCAATTGATGAACCATATAAACAATTTTAGAAATTAATGGATTTTTTAATTTGCAGTTCTGAATTGCCAAAAGACAAGAAAGAGAATCGGAACAGATAAAGAATTGAGCGTGCTCAGAAGCATCAATCAATTTGAGCGCTAAAATAATGGCTCTCGCTTCAGCTGTAAAAATGGAAGCAGTAGATGGGAGACGTTGTGTAGAAGTGCTATCCCCCGAGACAGCTGCAGCAGCAACGCTATCACCATCTTTAGAGCCATCTGTATAAACTGTCAAGAAACCCGGATATTTAGATTTAATTTCACAATAATCTTGTTGTATAAGGAGATGATTTGTTTCAGACTTTTTATGTTTGCGGAGATCAAAAATAAATTTAGGCTTCTGTTTGTTGTGTCCTACAGAACTGCTGAAACAAACTTAACTTGTGTTTACATGTTAATCACACTGCTATAAGAATCCACGGAAATTATCATGAAAATTTAATTTGTATGGACATACACGAGTAAAACTTAATGCCCCCTGATATGTCGTGGCGGGGCATAAAAATTGGTCAATGTCGAATGGGGGCAGTGATTACGAAGGTCCGTCATAAAATTGGCTTGGTCTGGTTAAATACATGTATTTCAAGTTTTTACAATGGAATTAATGCAAATTAATTTTTGTTAAAACAAGGTTTCGGTCTGGTAAAATCAAAATAACCTTCATAATCAGGTGAGATTTCTATACTCATTTTACATGACTTATTTGTACATGTATTAAATTTAACTTTTTTTCATACTGCACAGGTTTACCTGTTCAGTACAAAGCATGTGGAACTGTGTTATATGGTCAACCAAGGCAGGGTCATGTCTTCTGACCACTTGGTAACCATATCCACACCATTTAAGCTTTGTATATACCATTGTTTTAGGAAAGAGTTCTTTTTAAGACGACAGCTCAGAACATAAAGGTGTAAACACAAAATCATAAGAATCTTCTACATTCGTATTGCCTCCACACCCAGCAGGTCTACTCTTTATACGACCGCAAAACATTTGCGTACGTATTATGGTATGATGCTGTCGTTGTCGTCGTCGTCGGTGTCTGTTAACTTTTTAGTGTTTCCACAATAACTTTAGTTCCAGTTATCCGATTGCTATGAAACTTTACAATGATGTTCCTTACCATATAAGGATGAATTTTTGCCCCCCCTTTTTCTCCGTTGTGTAATTAGGGGCCAAAAGGGGCCAAAAAAAACTTTTTTATTTGTGGTCCGATATTGAAAATTTTTTTTGCATGTTTGTTCTTGTCAAATAGCGGATACAAAATTAAGAATTAATTTTTGCGACCCCCCCTTTTTCCCCTATTACGTAATTAGGGGGCAAATGGGGCCAAAATCGAAACTTTTTTATTTGTGGTCCGATTTTGATTTTTTTTTTTTGCTAGTTTATTTTTGTCAAGTAGCAAATCCAAATTTGAGAATTTATTTTTGCGACCCCCACCCCTTTTTTACCTGTTACGTAATAAGGGGCTAAAAGGGGCCGAAAGCGAAACTTTTTTTATTTCTTGTCCGATTTTGATCATTTTTTGGCAAGTTTATTCTTGTCAAGTAGCAGATATATTTTTGTGTCCCCCTTTTTTACTGTTACGTTATTAGGGACCAAAAGGGGCCAAAATTGTAACTTTTTTTTATTTCTGGTCCGATTTTGAAAATTTGTTTTGCATGTTTGTTCTTGTCACATAGCTGATACAAAATTAAGAAATAATTTTTGCGACCCCCCCTTTTTTTCCCCTATTACGTAATTAGGGGCCAAATGGGGCCAAAATCGAAACTTTTTTATTTGTGGTCCGATTTTGAAATTTTTTTTGCTAGTTTATTTTTGTCAAGTAGCAAATCCAAATTTGAGAATTTATTTTTGCGACCCCCACCCCTTTTTCACCTGTTACGTCATAAGGGGCTAAAAGGGGCCGAAAGCGAAACTTTTTTAATTCTTGTCCGATTTTGATAATTTTTTTTGCAAGTTTATTCTTGTCAAGTAGCAGATATATTTTTGTGTCCCCTTTTTTTACTGTTATGTTATTAGGGACCAAAAGGGGCCAAAATGTAACTTTTTTATTTCTGGTCCGATTTTGAAAATTTTTTTTGCATGTTCTTGTCAAATAGCGAATACAAATTGAGAATTAATTTTTGTGACCCCCCCCCTTTGTCCCCCTATTACGTAATTAGGGGCCAAATGGGGCCAAAATCGAAACTTTTTTATTTGTGGTCCGATTTTGAAAATTTTTTTTTGCTAGTTTATTTTTGTCAAGTAGCAAATCCAAATTTGAGATTTGATTTTTGCGACCCCCACCCCTTTTTCACCTATTACGTATTAAGGGGCTAAAAGGGACCGAAAGTGAAACTTTTTTAATTCTTGTCCGATTTTGATATTTTTTTTGCAAGTTTATTCTTGTCAAGTAGCAGATATATTTTTGTGTCCCCTTTTTTTACTGTTATGTTATTAGGGTCCAAAAGGGGCCAAAATGTAACTTTTTTATTTCTGGTCCGATTTTGAAAATTTTTTTTGCATGTTTGTTCTTGTCAAATAGCGAATACAAATTGAGAATTAACTTTTGTGACCCCCCCTTTTTCCCCCTATTACGTAATTAGGGGCCAAATTGAGCTTTTTTATTTGTGGTCCGATTTTGAAAATTTTTTTTGCAAATTTATTCTAGTCAGGTAGCGATTCTAAATTTAAGAATAAATTTTTGGGGCTGTAATCATAATTTTAAGAAAATTCTGGTTCGATTTTTATTTTTTCCCCCAAACATTATTCTTTTAAAGAGTAGAATACAACATTCAAAATTTATATTTTCACCCCCTGGGTCGAAAGTCCATCAGAGAAGCATGTGTCAAAAACCTTGTCAGTCCACCATGGGCTGCATGTGTCCAGAACAATAGACTATCCATATTTGGCCTAAAACGTACAGAGTTCAACATGTTGCGGTCGTATCATGCTGCGCTCGGCGAAGCTTTTTATTACTTCTTGCTTGATGTTGTCTCTATTTAAATTACTGACAATAATAGTCTCTCCCTTCATGCCAAGCCTTTTTACTATCTCTGCCTGCATCTCTTATGTAGCTGCCAATGCCACCACCTTTGCTCATGGGACCGCAACTTAACGAGTTCATAAAATATTTCTCTGAATCCATTACCCCACTGCACCACACAATGAGCCTCATCAACAACAATATGGCTAATTCTCCCACTTAAATATTCCTTGAAAAATTTAAAGGCATCTTTCGTAATAAACTGTTCTAAATGACCAATCACATACCAAACTTCATCTGCAAGTTCAAAACTATCGGAACAGATTTCTCAGCAACTTTTAATTGTAGGCATTTGATATTTGGTATATGGCTTCGGGTAGGGTCCCATATGGTGGGATTCGTTTTCAGGTCTGTCGATCATCCGCTTCCTGTTAAAAGAGCTGACTTAAGACTTTTGTTTTCGTCACAGATTTCTCAGCAACTATTAATTTTAGGCTTTTAATATTTGGTATGTAGCTTCAGGAAAGGGTTCCATATGGTGGGATACACTTTCAGGTCCGTTGATAAGCTACATCCTGTTAAACAAGCCGGTCCTGTGCGTGGCCCGGGTGGCGAATAGGCCCACAGCAAAGCCTAGCTTGTCGTAAGAGGCGACTAAGGGTCTTGGGATTCTGACGTCGGGTCAGTGCTCAGCCCACAGAGCAACCAAGTGTGTATCCCAGGTTGCTGAATAGGGTAGCCCTCGTCCGCGGGGGTTGTCAGTTCTATAATATGGAAACCCTGACCGCTGACCATAGTGGACCAACGTGTGGAGAGTGCTACGCTTCATGCACGTAAAAGACCCCTTTGTGGACCGCCAAGTAGTGCACCACATAGGCTAAATCGTCCGCTCCTACCCACCTCTCCCCTTTTCCTGTGGTTCTTCAAAATTTACCGGTCCTTTGTTTCCCACCCCATCACAATTTTTCATATTTCATCATCATTTCATGTTCATTTTATCATCCTTTTCATGTTCATCGCCTGTAAATAACATATATAGCGTTGCATGGGCGTAAAACACCAACTCACTCACCCCTAGATTTTTTTCACTTAATTTTCAGGGTTGAAAATTTTTGTCACAGATTTCTCAGCAACTATTAATCATAGGCTTTTGATATTTTTACGTAGCTTTAGGTAGGAGTCCCGTATTGTGGGATACATTTTCAGGTCTGTCACTCATTTATTCCAGTTTCCCCCTTTTGGTCCCATTTCTTTGAAATGGTAGGGGCAAAAATCCCATAATACATGAGTAAAATTTCTCTAGTGGTTAGAAACATAATTTTAAGACAATATAACAATTGGTCAGCCCACTACAATTATTATTTTTAGCTCCATTTGAGCTTTTACCATCACTTGGCGTCCGTCGTCGTCGTCGTCTGTCGTCGTCTGTAAACAATTTTTCAAACGTTAACTTGTCCAACACCATAAGTCCAATTGCAACCAAACTTGGTATAGTTGTTTAGTGGCATTATGTGTACAAAACTATCGTTCGGATTTTTGATTCGTAAAAAAAACATGGCCACCATGGCT
Source organism: Arcuatula senhousia (assembly GCA_963971305.1). NCBI lineage: Eukaryota > Metazoa > Mollusca > Bivalvia > Mytilida > Mytilidae > Arcuatula > Arcuatula senhousia. The sequence continues at coordinate 28,360,021 of OZ020314.1, read as the reverse complement.
AAAAATAGAACAGGGGGGTCAAATTACAGTTTTTTGCAAATAACTCAAAAACGGTAACAGATATCAAAATTCTGGCATTGAGTAAAAGTGATCAGCACCTCAAGATCTACCTGCCTAGAAATTTTCAAGAAGATCCAACAACCGATGTAGGAGTTATTGCCCTTTTTCTGGATTTTTTCAAAATTTTGCACTTATTTAGCCCTATATCTTGAAAACTATACAGGTTATTTTAAAAATTCAAAATGCAGATGATTGAGCACGTCAAGATCTACATTTCATGTAATTAGGTCAAAGCTGTAGAACCATTTCTTTTAGGAGTTATGGCCCTTAAAGTGTCAAATTTACCGTTTTTCATTACTTTTCCCCTGAATTTCAAAGATTAACTTGTCTGACACCATATATTCAACTTCAACCAAACTTAGCACAGTTGTTTAATAGCATATATGCTACAATTCTATCGTTCAAATTTTTGATTCGTCAAAAAATATGGCCGCCATGGCTAAAAATAGAACATAGGTGTAAATTGCAGTTTTTTTGCTAATAACTCAAAAATGGTTACAGATATCAAAATTATGATGGGAGACAAAAGTGATCAGCATCTCAAGATCTACCTGCTATGAAAGTTTCAAGAAGATCCAACAACTGATGTGGGAGTTATTGCCCTTCTTCTGGATTTTTTCAAAATTTTTCACTTGTTTAGCCATATATCTTGAAAACTATACAATATATTTCAAGAATTTGAATTGCATATTAAGCACATCAAGATATACATTTCATGTATTAGATCAAAGCTGTAGGATCATTTCTTTTAGGAGTTATTGTCCTTAAAACAACAAAATTTACCATTTTTCATTACTTTTTCCCTGAATTTCAAAGAATAACTTGTCTGACACCGTAAGACCAACTGCATTTTAACTTGGCACACTTATTTAATAGCTTATATGCTACAGTTATATGTTAAAACTGGACGAACTAAAGAGTCAAATAAATGTGTGGAAACATGTACAGGAAGTTCATTAAGGCTAGAAGTGTAACTTTTGATCGAATATAACACTTTTAGTGCCTTTTTAGCTAAATCTTCAGCTGAGAATGAAAAATTTCCATTTTAAGATATAACATTTCCAAGGAATTTATATTCTTTTACATTATCCAAGACAGAGTCTCTATATTTGAAAGAAACATCAGTTTTACTGGAATTACCCAAAAGCATAGTTTTAGTCTTATTACAATTTACAGATAGCTGCCAGTTATTACAATATAATGAAAGCTTATTGAGACTTTTTTGAAGACCCTCTTTTGATTCGGAGAGGATAAGTAAGTCATCCGCAAACATTAGACTACCAATATTAGAAGTCTGTAATGTAAGTGGATCACTATTTTTTTCGAGAAATAATTCTGGAAGATCATTTATATATATATATTGAAAAGAGTAGGACTCAGAGAATCTCCTTGGCGTACACCTCTATCAATATGATAATATTCTGTACATCCATTTACAGTTTTGAGAGATGATTTAGTATTAGTGTACATACCTCTTATAATGTCAATAGTTTTATAGCCAATGCCTAACTTGGCCAGTTTATAAAACAGACCTTTACGCCACACAGAATCGAAAGCTTTGCGTAGATCTATAAAACATGAATAGATGGGTTTTTTTCTTAAGAGTTATATATTTATTGATCAAAGTTTTGAGCACAAACAGACTGTCTGAAGTTCGAAAATTAGGTCTGAAACCGAACTGTACATTACAAAACTTATCTTGCATATGTTTCATGATTCTAGTATTAAGTAGAGCACTAAAAAGTTTAGCTATCCCATTAATAAGTGAAATTCCTCTATAATTGTTTGGGTCTGTGGTATCCCCGCTTTTAAATATTGGAATGACAAATGAATTTAGCCATGATGTTGGATATATTCCAGTTGTCAAAACAAGATTAAAAACTTTTGTAATGGCTTTGGTCATTACAGGAGAACTATATTTCACCAATTCATTTAATATAAGATCAGGACCACATGATTTTCCTACTTTTAAAGCGCTTATGACTTGTTTAACTTCCTTAACAGTAATTGGTTTATCTGTATTTTCATTAAAAGGAAAATTACTTTTGTTCAACAAGAAATTGTGAATATGATTTTCATGTTCTTCATTACTTTGTTCCTTCCAATCACCTTGAGTCTGAAAATGTTTCATTAATTCATCAGGTTCAAAATTATCATCCTTAAGTGTGGATTCACAGTTTCTATGATTTCCCTCTCTTAATAGTTTCCACATTTCTTGGGGGTTCTGTGAGGATGTTTCTACTAACTTTTGAATAAAATTTGTTTTGAATTGATTTTTCTTTTTTTTGCAGTTTTTTTTAATGTTTTACAAGTCAAGAAATATTCATGTCGAAGTTCTCTTTCGAATGGCCTATTTTTTAATTGTTTACCTAAGTAATTAATTTTGGATTTTAAGTTTCTAATTTCATCATCTGACCATGGTTTTTTATTCTTTTTTCTTTTTTTATAGATGACAGGTTTCTTAATTGTACAGACATTTTTTGAAATGTTATCATATAAACTTTTCAATTCTTCTGATGCAGAGTTGATACCCCCTATGTCATTGCTAAAATCTTTTGTTCAAAATCTATAATCTGGTTAATCAATTCACTAGTTGATAAATACTTTTCAATCTTATATTTAGATTCAGGCACCCATTTATATCTTACATGTTTTTTAAGGTTGCCATATACTCTACTTGGCTTAAAAGAACTATCTACTCGACAAGGTAGTACAAAATATATTTGAACATGGTCAGAGAGATCATTTATATTTTTAGTACAAAAGTATTGAACTGAGGACAGGAGGCCCTTACTGATAATACCATAATCTACAGTGCTACTACCTTGCATGGTAAAGCATGTGAAATATCCCAATGAATCCCCAATAAAGCGCCCATTAAGTATCCTTAGTCTTGAGGACAAGCACAAATTAAGAAGCGACTTGCCATGCGAATTAAGTGTATTATCTTGATTGTTTCTCCGTACATGTACATCTTCATCATAATAAGGAGGCAATAACTCTTTGAAGTGTGTAGTATCATTTGACTCATAACTAGCAAAGTCTGGATTAGTTCCAGTTCTAGCATTGAAATCACCTATTAAGGCTATTTCACCTTTTGAAGAAAATTTAACTATTTCTGTTTCTAAATTTAAGAAGTCATCATTTGAATGCACTGAATTTTCAGGTGGTATGTAGACTGCACATAAGTATAGATCTTCCTTGAAACCGAAAAAAGCTTTATCTAGTCTAAGCCATAATCTATTAGGAGAGTCTGACTCTTTAATACTGAAGTAATTACATGTGGCTGCCTGTTTGCACACTTAAACGTTGAGGACCGGTTTTGATTGCTAACTGAAGTCAAAGTTGATGGTGGCCCAAAGTACATAATATAAATATTTAAGAGGCTGTCCATGTAGAAATCAGGCAAAGGCACATGAAGAATTTTATCCCAGCAAATTTATTGTTTTAATGTATTGTTGGACTCGTATGTAAAACGCAAATCACTAGGATTCGTTTGAAAGCAACATGGATGACTTGTGATTCAGCGTTAAAGTTCATGAACAAACCAAATTTGGCAAATATGCAAGAGTTATCTCCCTTTTTCTGCATATTTTCAATGCATTCTTTATATATTATATCTATGTTATCACTTCACTAAACCAAAAATCTGCATTTGTTTTGGGGAATGGATTTTAACCTGATGTAAAATCAATAATAAATTTGAAAAACAAAATTTGTCATGTGCCAGCTATTGCCTGGGTTTTGCCTCTTAATTGATTCAATATAAATATCAATTAACAGCAAACTATTCAAATGCAACATTCGTTTGTATATGGTACAAAAATTTGTTACACTCAAAAACTGTTTTATCATTTTGAAAATGTGCCTTACAAGAAATTGGGTTAATATATCTATAATTTTGTCAAGTACAAATGTATTGAAAAGCTTTCATTTCGCTGGTTGGGTTTGTGAGTGTTGGTTTTGTCATCTGCACTATCAATATTCAGAGTTTATGTTTACCATGTTAACATTTTGATTATATTCATGATACATGAACATGTACTTGTTAATGAACTGTACATGTAATGTTAACATTGTTTTAATCATGACTGTTACATGATATTGCCCTTATGGGGACCTGATTTATAATTTGGTTCCCCAGTTTGGTATTTTTGGTTATACTGTTCTATGCTCTTCATATTCATACAGTGTTTGGCATTTTCAATATTTTTGGTGAGCGCCTCTGATGAGTCTTGAATAGACGAAACGCGCGTCAGGCGTAGCAAAATTTATTGTCTGGAACTTTGTTGTCATTTGAATTTCGAACACACGTGAAGGTTAGCACTGCTGGTGGAGTTAAAATTCCCCGAGGTTAGCCCGCTCCGGCACCAACACTTTTGAGTTGGAGAATACATCAAAGCTTTAAATTATCCGTCTAAATTTCAAAATTGTCTAAACCCTAAGGTTCTTCCTACCCCAGACATAGGTTGAATATCTTAGTAATAATTTGGTTCCCCAGTTTGGTATTTTTGGTTATACTGTTCTATGCTCTTCATATTCATACAGTGTTTGGCATTTTCAATATTTTTGGTGAGCGCCTCTGATGAGTCTTGAATAGACGAAACGCGCGTCAGGCGTAGCAAAATGTATTGTCTGGAACTTTGTTGTCATTTGAATTTCGAACACACGTGAAGGTTAGCACTGCTGGTGGAGTTTAAATTCCCCGAAGTTAGCCCGCTCCGGCACCAACACTTTTGAGTTGGAGAATACATCAAAGCTTTAAATTATCCGTCTAAATTTCAAAATTGTCTAAACCCTAAGGTTCTTCCTACCCCAGACATAGGTTGAATATCTTAGTAATAATTTGGTTGCCCAGTTTGGTATTTTTGGTTATACTGTTCTATGCTCTTCATATTCATACACATCCTCGGAAGCCCAGGGGCTCTTCTCTCGCTTACTCATTCATCACGCGATGAATGAGTAAGCGATAGAAGAACCCCTGGGTTTCCGAGGATGATTCATACAGTGTTTGGCATTTTCAATATTTTTGGTGAGCGCCTCTGATGAGTCTTGAATAGACGAAACGCGCGTCAGGCGTAGCAAAATTTATTGTCTGGAACTTTGTTGTCATTTGAATTTCGAACACACGTGAAGGTTAGCACTGCTGGTGGAGTTTAAATTCCCCGAGGTTAGCCCGCTCCGGCACCAACACTTTTGAGTTGGAGAATACATCAAAGCTTTAAATTATCCGTCTAAATTTCAAAATTGTCTAAACCCTAAGGTTCTTCCTACCCCAGACATAGGTTGAATATCTTAGTAATAATTTGGTTCCCCAGTTTGGTATTTTTGGTTATACTGTTCTATGCTCTTCATATTCATACAGTGTTTGGCATTTTCAATATTTTTGGTGAGCGCCTCTGATGAGTCTTGAATAGACGAAACGCGCGTCAGGCGTAGCAAAATTTATTGTCTGGAACTTTGTTGTCATTTGAATTTAGATCTTAAAAAAATATTTGTTTTGGTATTACTTAACAAGTCTCGTCAAAAGCAAAATCTGAACAATCAACCAAAAAAATATGGAATAATGTACATGTTATTGTACCTGCTTTTTAGTCCCCTGCCGGCAAAGGCCGAAGGGGACTCTAGGTTTGCGCTCTGTCCGTCTGTCTGTCACGCCTCAGTTTTCCGCACTTTTTTTCTAAACGCTTATAGATAATGAACTGATTTTTGGTATGTGAGTTAACCTTGATGAGTTACAGATTAACTGTAAGTTTCCTGCCGGTCCACAATTTTTTATGGGAGTTATGGCCCTTTGAACTTTGAAAATTCACTAAAATTTCAGTTTTCCGCACTTTTTTCTTAACGCTTATAGATAATGAACTGATTTTTTGTATGTGAGTTTACCTTGATAAGTTACAGATCAAGTTTGAGTTTCGTGCGGTCCACAATTTTTTATGGGAGTTATGGCCCTTTAAACTTTGAAAATTCACTAAAATTTCAGTTTTCCGCACTTTATTTCTAAATGCTTATAGATAATGCACTGATTTTTGGTATGTGAGTTTACTTTGATGAGTTACAGATCAAGTTTTAGTTTCGTGCCGATCCACAATTTTTTATGGATGTTTTGGCCCTTTGAACTTTGAAAATTCTCTAAAATTCCAGTTTTCCGCTCTTTTTTTCTTAACGCTTATAGATAATGAACTGATTTTTTGTATGTGAGTTTTCCTTGATAAGTTACAGATCAAGATTGAATTTCGTGCGGTCCACAATTTTTTATGGGAGTTATGGCCCTTTAAACTTTGAAAATTCACTAAAATTTCAGTTTTCCGCACTTTTTTTCTAAATGCTTATAGATAATAAACTGATTTTTGGTATGTGAGTTAACTCTGATGAGTTACAGATCAAGTTTTAGTTTCGTGCCGATCCACAATTTTTTATGGATGTTATGGCCCTTTGAACTTTTGAAAATTCACTAAAATATCAGTTTTCCACATTTTTTTCTAAACGCTTATAGATAATGAACTGATTTTTTTGTCTGTGAGTTTACCTTGATGAGTTACAGATCAAGTTTGAGTTTCGTGCCGGTCCACAATTTTTTATGGGAGATATGGCCCTTTGAAGTTTGAAAATCTATTGCAATTTTCTTTTCTAAACTTTTTTATTGTTCCTTGTAGATAATAAACTGATCAAGTTTAGGTATTCATTTGTTTGACAAATTGTTACCAGTGACTGAAATATGAGGCCGGTAGGGGACTAAGTATTGTTTTGCAATACTCGCAGAATGCTTGTTCTTTTAGGTCCATGCAAGTTCAAATCTGTTTTGTCTGATTTTGTCATGTTTGTTCTTTTTCTTGGTAGTAAATGTATGGCCACTTTATTTGTTTCCCTGATGTGTTTCTTGTCATTTTGGAGGAGGGTTGTGTGTGTGTTAGGGTTTAACGCCCTTTCCAACGCCTCTGTGCTTTATAGGGAGGTCTGTTTCAATGTTGGAGGAAATTCCCGACCTTGGGCATGTAACATGACGATCCGTATCACACATGGGAGCCGACGGGTAGTTCCATTTTGTAATTAACAAACGGGACATTAATCTTCCACTTGTTATGTGAGCTTTGTTGCTTACACTTATTCCACATTTCATTATTTTCTATTAAAAGTAAACTGGATTTACACAGCTCCTGCTGAAATGTCTGTACGGTAAGTTAACCTCCAAATTGTAACACGAATAAATCACTTGAACTAAAACAAGAATATGTCCCACTTCACATCTAGGCAAATAAACTATATCATGCACATTTAATATTCATTTTATATGTTTGAACAAGTCCAAAAATAGACTATATACTATTGTCTTTAGTAGTAGGGGCACACAAAATAAACTTATATTACTACAAAATATTTGAAGTACATACAACATGTACCAAGTATTGGCATTATCATACACGTTCCTATGAATTAAAGAGTGTCAAAGCACCAGGACGGACAAGTTCAAGATAAATTCATAATTCTTTTGAACATTAGTTTAGACAAGACTAGGATAAAAAAATGTTTTAATTAACAATTAGGGACAGATATTGTATTAAAAGTAGATCCATTGAACAATCTAAACTAAAATTGAACACGGGGAAATTCTTGGCGGATCTCTTTTATTAATTTATAAACATAATGTCACAGATTCATCCTCAACTTTGGATGTTTTCTTACAGATGACATCGTCTGTAGGTTTCGAAGTCTGACGTGTAGCGAGCAACATGTATGTCAGTCCTTTTTTTTCTTCTCCATATACTTCCATCATTCTCCATTTGTTATTTAAATGACTGGAAATAGAAATAGTACAGGTGGATGTACATGTTAAAAAGTAATCAGATATTGATACTAAATATGAGCATATTTGTGTGTAGAAAATGAAAGTCAATGGGAGTTAGCAAGACACAGTTGCAAGAAAACTAAATGAATTAAATGATAAACCATTCTAGTATCTGTCCAAATAGTTTATATACATGGTTGTCTTTCAAATTGAAATTTGACGCTTATCATTTTTAAACATGCATATGAATATTATAATTACATGTAAAAGTATTGTTATAATAATATTTTCACAAGGACAGTATACAGTTGACTGAGTTACAAGTATGTTTTGTGAAAATGTGTTTATTAAAAATGATTACATGTATCAGTACATTTAGCACAAATTTGTACATACAAACATATTTCAACTACATTCATGACAATTGACATTAAGTAAGAAAAAAAGTATTTGATGAAATTTGCCTTCATCTAGTGTTAAAACTTTATGACAAAATATATGTATACTTATGTACAAATAAATGTACCTACACGCAGTCTTGCTTGATATGTATATATAAATGTAAATTTGGGATACATACATTTGTATGATAGTAATTATGATATTTTTGTGTCAGATTAATGCATAACTTGTTTATTACCCCGCATTTGTGAGCTTAAATACATAGATGTTTTGTCTTTCACATTTATATCATATGTACAAGTAACAAAGAATTCAACTTAAACCTGTGCTCAGGGGGGTGTCCTTAACTAGTAGTAGGTTGTAAGCTCCTCTCTGACATTGAAAGCCTCAGTTTGACTTCAGGATAAAGAACAGCAGTATAAGCGTTGTCCTCTGCTTTGTTTTATTTCAATTGTAATGATTTTGGATTTTTACCCCATATATTTTATGCATTTATAGGTTATTTCCCAATTTTTATGTATGTACATGCAGGAGTAGCTCAAGGTCATTTGAGTTTACTAGTTTCATCATCCTCATTTCAGTTAAGCTAATATTAGCAGTATTTTATGGTTCTAAGATCTAAATACCAGATGTGTCCTTTATTTGGGTCGGGAAATGTCAACTGGGATTATGACTCCTTGTACTCCCAGTGACCTACTAAATCTTACTCCTTGTGTACATACTAGTATAGTGGGAGTCACGACTCCTTGTACTCCTACTGGGAGTTCTTTGTATTTCATCAGAAAGTTGCATCAGAATGATTGCTTGAGAAAGTGTGAGTGTCAAGAGGTGTCAAGTTTGTTCGTGGAATTGGTATTAAAGAGGCTCCTGAGAGCAAGTTGTGGTGTTACTTTTAAGTCTTTACCTTACACTTTACATCAGTCGTTAAACATTACGGAATTACTCTTTTCTAAATTAACTGATTTGGCCCAGGGGATTAACTAAATTGTGTTGTAACTTTGTAATCGGATTTATACATTCTTTTATGCTTTTGGAAATATGATTATCAAACTTTACTGTGTTTTATTCATTGGCATTTGTTAGTCTTCACAAGGACCCATAATTATAAATTTGTGACCAAGGAGTTTTACCAGGAGCACACTACCAAAAACGCATATACAAAGGTGAAACCCTTGTAGAGAAAGTTTGCGGACGAATAGCATCTGTTGTTTATGCTTCAGCAACATATACAAGTGGTATTTTCATCATCAGATCATAGGCAAACTATAAGCACCAGCAACTGTACCACACCCAAAACACCAACGCACATTTTCTCGTTCGTCACATTGGTGGCAGCGGAGGGATTTTCTTGTGTGACTTAACAGTTTCGCCATATCTGTATTTACTGTGCTTTTTCTTTTACACTATAGATACTCCTCGGATTAATAGGAGAAACTCAGGTAAGTCTACACACCATATGAGGTAAGACCAAAAAGTATCGTCAGAACTCAGCTATTTCAATCAGCTGATTCTGGATTTAATGGTTCGCCGTATCCAACGCCCTGTGTTGCAAGTAGAGTTCCTGATAGGATGGTCCCGTGCGGGGCCCGGGTGGCGAATAGGCCCGCAGCAGAGCCTAGCTTGTCGTAAGAGGCGACTAAGGGTCTTGGGATTCTGACGTCGGGTCAGTGCTCAGCCCACAGAGCGACCAAGTGTGTACCCTAGGTGGCTGAATAGGGTAGCCCTCGTCCGCGGGGGTTGTCAGGTCTATAATACGGAAACCCTGACCGCCGACCATAGTGGGCCAACGTGTGTGGAGAGTGCCACGCTTCATGCACGCACTACTGGCAAAATAAACGACTGTCTGTACCATACTCAGGCGTTATGCAACTGATGATTAAAAATAATAACCGAAAAGTACTGTCAAAAAGACTGTTGGCATTTGTCATGGTTGTGACAGCAGTTTCTCTCGACTGCATTAAACATACTTTATTTGCTTCTGTTCAACAATGACTGACCCAACTTTTTTTTAGTTGTGTCAGTTGTCTCATAACTAATTCAACTTAATTTAAGTTGGTTCAGTCCTTTTACATTTGTTCAAACTTAATATGCGTTTGGTAAAACATTTGACAATTGATTCAACTTATGTTGGGTTGGGACAGTCCTTAATCAGTTATTCCAACCTAATATGCGTTGGGTCAAACGCCTTACAACTGATTCAACTTAAAGTGCGTTGGGTTAGTCCTTTTACAACTATTAAAACTTTGTCTGAGTTTGGTCAGTCATTGTACACCTATTACAACTATTTTGCGTTTGATCAGTCATTTAAGACACATTAAAACTTTTATAAAAATTTAGTTAGTCATTTAACTACTATTTCAACTTTAAGTATGTTAATCACATTATGAGGGGGCTATAGATGTTTTAAGCGCTCTTATGCGTACATTTTTTTTATTTTAAAATTTAAATAAAATTTGAAACAAGAGTTAAGACTTAAGTACGTCTTGCCTGTCGGCAACATCGGAATACCTTAAACACAATCAAAGCTACTATTGGGCATATTCATACCAAGTTTTATCAATCTAGGACTTACAGTTCTATATAAAGAGATGTGCTCGCAAAACCTTTACATTGCTGTTATATGTATTTAAAATTAACAAAGTCACTAAACCAGAAAATCAAGGTCAAGGTAAAAAGATGGGGATATAACTGTGCTAAGCTACTTCTGGGACATATGCATACCACGTCTCATCATCCGCGGATTATAGTTCTTGAGATATAGAGGTGTTCACAAAACCTTAACATTGCTACTATATGTATTGAAAATTGTCAAAGTAAATCAATCGGGAAATCAAAGTCAAGGTCAAAAGATGTGGGGTGCAACTGTGCTAAGCTACTACTAGGGCATATGCATTAACCTAGGAGTTAATAGTTCTTGAGATATAAAGGTGCTTGCAAATTCTTAATATTGCTATTATATGTATTGAAAATTGCCAAAGCCTTCAACTAGAAAATCAATGCAGCCTTTAATAGAGTTTCCACCAACATTTTACAAGGAATTATTTTTTTTTTCAAAAACCGACCAAAATAAGTTACAGTTACAAAAATATTACTCCTTTCGGCCCCTTATTACGGGTATCTCCTACTTGTTTGCCCCTTTTAGCCCCGTACGACAGTTAGGGGAGAAGAGTGTCACAAAATTAATCCACAATTTATTAAATTTACTACTTGACAAGGATTAATTCGCAAAAATAAAAATTGAAATCGGACAATCAATCCCATATATACATCTTTTATAATGGTAAGGAACATCATTATCAAATTTCATGGCGTTCGGATAGCTAGAAGCTAGACCTAAAGTCATTGTAAGAACACTAAAGCTAACAGACAACGCAGACGCCGACAAGGACGACAGCATATTCCATGATAGGTCCGCAATTTTTTTTTCGGTAGTATAGAATTCTCGAAATGACTAGAAATTGAGATATACATCAAAAATGCAATAGTTAGTTTTTAAATATGAAAACACCTTGTGTAACTTGTTTGCCTCAACCAGGACTATCTGGTTCGCAGGTGTGTTGTAACAAGAACGGCTTAATCATTCGGCCCACCTGGGTTCAGTTTTTTTTTTATCAGTCTACGCAGTGGTTCATGTCTTGTAGGTTTTTAGTCCTTGTATCCTTCTTTGTGCTGTTCCGGGCCCAGCCTGGCATGGGTCTCCTGTTTTTATGTAGATTGATCTTAACTAACGGAATATTTTTCGGCCCACATTTTTCATTGACGGAAAGTTGATGCGTAAAATGTACACTTGAGTTCAACTGGCAACATCTTAAAAACATTACGATTTTGCGCAAAATTAAACGAACTAGCTCCATTATTTTTCTTTTTAATGTTTGTTTTATTTCATGTTAACCGGTTGCAGAGAGGCTCGGCAATGGTTTGGGTTTGTATTAAACGTATAGGGAATTTTTTATCTATGCTTATTTTTTTTTGAAGAATATATATGTCTTTGGCTATTATTTACTTTCAAACGAATATCACTGAAAACCATGCAAAATAATTCCATTTCCTAGCTCGTCAGATTCGTCGCTTACTTGAAGAAGCCACTGAAAAGCTGGTAGGTCTTTCGCCGCACGATTTCTCATTCCTCCGACGTCTAATACTTTATTACGTTTTACCTTTTTTACATCACCGTGTTTCCCAGGAACAAGTTTTTCAATAATCCGTAAAATCGATTTATTTTTCAATCCATAAAAATAGTTTTAAAAAGGTACAACTATTGCTTTTTTTCTGAAAATTTATCAATATTAAGCAGAAGAATTCTTTTGAAAACTGTTATTCTGTGCATGCTTTCTCTGACTTCTTCTTTTACCTATATTATAAATAAAATTTTGTTCTCTGATTTAGTTCGCTAGTAAAGAAATGAATGCGTGTCCAAAAACGCTAATTCCAATACATGATTATAATCATAGACCTGTATATAAATATAATAATAATATAATATACAGGTCTATGTTATAATACTGTTTAATAAAACAAAAAAAAAAGGCTTTATTGTATAAAGAGTCAAAATTAAAATGTTTTACAATTAAGTAAAGAAAATAATTTGCGCCCTTATATGCATTTAAGTGCCGACATACACAGCACGTAGATTTTGGTAGGTACAATAAACATGTCAAACACTTTTGCCGATACATCCCACTGTTATGTCCAGTCATGCGTGGGAAGTCAAAATAGCTAGAATCAACAAACAATAAACAAGACTAATATATGGACAATATAATACTATGGATACGGCGTGGTCAGGAATTATCTGAAACAATTAAATAAAAAACAAACAATTATCATCGAAAAGATGTTTCAAAATATGTTAGTTACCATGAATAAATATATGAATTATTTATTTATTTATTTATTTATTTATTTATTTATTTATTTATTTTAGCGTAACTTATTGTTTTTCAATCAGTCATAGATCTGTATATAATTACTATATATTTAGTACGAATTGATCTGTTTTGAAACGTGCATGAAAAACATACGTGTCAGAAAAATCTTTTATTTTATCTTAGGCATTTTGCATATTACATTCATACAAGTTGAAGCGAACGTACGTGTGCTTATATTTTTTGTCTCCCTTTTTAGTTTTGATCATTTAATTACTTATTTCATGAATTATGAATTTATAAAATTTGAATATGATTAACTTTAAAATTTATATATTATTTCCTTGTATGATAAGAAACATTTGAATATTTTTGTATATAGATTTATTTTTGCAGCTCAATACACTCGTTGGAGTGGACTTTGGTGTGCTCATATTTTTTGTCTCCCTTTTTATTTTTGAACAATCAATAATTGTTCATATGCATTACAGATTCATTAGGAGTTATAAAACTTACTTTGAAAAGTTATTGTTTTCTTGTATAAGAGTAAAATTTTAAATGATTTTGTATATAAAGTTTTTTTTTGCAATTTAATAAACACGTTGACACCTTAAACATTTCATGATGTTTCTGGATGTTCTCTGTGGCCGATCCATTCTTTAGCAATACACATTCTATTTGGAATGTTATCAATTGTGAGAAAGGTGAAATGTACTTTAACATGTCAAACATGTTATCTGTGTTCTTCATGGGATATTCAAAATAGGATATAATATGAGGCTGTGTATAAATATAGTCTAAATAAAAACTTTCCTATTATCCTCCACTTGTTAAAAATCATACTTTCTTTGTGTTGGTGTCTTCAGGTTGCAAGCGATAAAGCATAGCTGGTAAAACCAAATATTGTTTAAAAATTCATGTGACGAATATTTCAAGCAAAATAACTCTTTTACCCCCGGAAACAGTCTCTGCATAATTTGCGGCGTGTCTTTCATTTCACATGGATGTGACCGACCGTGTATTGCCTTTGTTCTTTTGTAATTAATGGTACTAAATTTTATGCGTTTTCATCAAAATAACAATTTATTTAAACAACATGATGTCATCCATTAGTATTTTTTCGTTATTAAATGAAAGGAAGATGTCATCTCTGTGGAAGCCCCAGTCGTCTGTCCCTCGGAGAATCCATTTGTACCATTAACAGATTTGAGAGGTAACAATTTCGCTACATGTTTTACAGTTAGATGTTAGACATGCGCTAGTTTGCTGAACTGATTTGTGCCAATTTACCCGAACATTTAAATATAAATATGACGGATATTATGTAGTTCGAAAAAGAATTTTGTAAGGAATCTACTCTTTCAAAATAAATTATTATTTAATAAAACAAATTTAAACTTAAAAAAAGGCTATAACAACACAGTGAGAAAAAATTCATGAAAGTCTTATAGGTTCTTACATAAGTTCTTGGAAAAGACCGGCTGATCTTTCACGAGTGAAAGAATTTTTCAGTCTTTTTGCGAGTGGAGCGCAGCGGAACGAGTCAAAAGATCCAAAAAATTCTATCATTGCCGGTTTTTCAAGAACGCGTGTAAGTACCTATTTCTTCCGAAAGAAATTAAATTTTATATTCTGAAACCTTAGAGGACTTCATTCTAAAAGCCGAAAGTATAAAATAACAGTGCATTTCATTGGTTGACATCATTGATCAATATCAGTACCGGCGGTTATTAATGGATAATTGACCAGTTTGAGATCGCTGCACGTGCTTGCATCTCAACCTGGTCATCTCACACTAAAAAGAGTGATTTACGGAAGAATGTAAATACCCCCCCCCAAAAAAAAGTGAGGTGCAAATGATACACTGGCGCAAATAAGTTGTTACGAAAAAGGACGTCAGAGTGGCGTAAACCAATATTTATCCTCTTAAAACATGATACATTCAAATTCGAATTCCATTCATATTCATACTTAATCCATTAATGATCGTTTTGAAAAAGAAGTAATTGGATCGTGGGAACATTTTTTTAGATTTATTTTAAAGTTCAGTTGTTAATTAAGTAGTATAAAATTTACGTTTTATCATAGACCTGTATTTTTGGTAACAGAGTTTTTGCAACTACCAATAAATATTTCTAATTGGTCCCAATATCAATCAAAGTCTTGAATGGAATTTTTTTCTTATTTCCAGGGTTCGACATTAATTTTCAGATTTTTTTATTATAATTGAAATTAAAAAACATTTTTTTTTGCTTTTTCTGCGTTGCTATGATTAGCATTTCAAATACATTTGATTGTACTTACTTTAAAGAAATTTCAGGAATTTCAAGTTGTATAATTTAGAAAAACAAGAAAGTGGAATATAGACTTTCAAACTTTTGAAAATTGAAAGTCTTTTTATCGTATGTTTTTAATTTGGAAAGAATTGGCGTGCAAGTAATTTTTAAGCATTTATCAGCAACACAATGTATTTCATTTTTTTTATGAAATACATTCAATGATGCGTAACTTTGCTTATTGACTTCGAAATTCGTCGATACCCATGTTACCTGTTTATTGTCAACCAGTTTCGATCGGTAAATTCGGGGCACATCAAAGGTTTTTTATTGCACTAGAGAAAGAACTCAAAAACAATTTAGATATCTTTATATAACTTTTGAAATAACTTATTTTTAACATTCCGAGACCTTTAACATAATTTTGAATGGCCTCAAACAGAAACATCATGTCCTTGGTGCACAATTGGGGTCATCAGTGCAAAAAGGAGTCCTGTGTGGTATTTAGACGTACTGCCGCCACCCTCCCGGGTGGTTTTCTCAAGCAATGATGTGCTCTGCACAGAAACATCAACAACCTGCTTCCGTTTCGGACCTGTGAAATTTGAAGTTAGGAGATAATGAAAATTGATATTATGCTTACATTTTTACGTGCAGATAAAGATAAAACGATACAATTTTTATAACATCCCGCTTTTATGTATTAAGTGACATCACTAATATTTTACAAACAGGAAGTAGATGAGCAGCGTGTATAAAGTTGTTACATACAAGCACAATATGGCACATGTATTATAAAAATTGATGAAGTATAATGCATCATTTATCTGTTTTCTACAACATTTTAATACGAAGTATATGGAGCTCAGAAAAATAAAAAGTGTGAACATAAGTTCCGTTCATCTGTTTCACCATAAGTGACCATCTGTAACAGATTATGTACATGTTTAAAACTTTCATGACATTTCACAGGTTTGAAATGTTTAGAGTGATGATTTTTTTTCAGAATTGTAAACTGTTTCAAGTACAGGTATGCCAATTAACCTGCTTCGAAGACAGATATACATATACAAGATATTATACAAGTCGTTCACAATAAAAATCCTGTCGGGACAACCATTAATATAAATCAAGAAATTTTCACAGTAGTTTTTATACAATTTGTTACTTATCAAAGCGTCTAACTACTCTGTGAGTAAATAAACCGAGCTTTCTGCACTCACACTATATGCTAGAAATAAGGTCACTGTGACCTATCTTTTATGCAAGAACGTCTTCGTTAAGTTCTTTGTAAAGGTCTATAACTTGGATACTTGATGTTGGAGGTCAATGATATTTCACCACTAGATGTGTCTTTGGTAGGTTGACACATCCGACTAGAAATTAAGACACTATGACCTATATATTACGCATGAATGACTTAGATAAAGTTCTTGGTTAAGGTCCATATCTCTGATACTAGATGTTGGAGGTCAATGATATTTCACCACCAAATGGGTCTTGGGTAGGGCTACACCACCCACTAAAAATTAGGTCACTGTGACCTATATTTTATGCATGAATGACTTTGGTTAAGTTCTTGGTTAATGTTTATAACTTGGATACAACATGTTGAGGGTCAATGATATTTCACCACTAGATGTGTCTTGGGTAACATGATACCACCCACTAGAAATAAGGTCACTGCAACCTATATTTTACGTATGAATGACTTAGATTAAATCCTTTGTTAAGGTCCATTTCCCAATACTATATGTAAGGGGTCAATGATATTTTACTACTAGATGAATCTCGGGAACACGGCATCACCCACCAGAAATTAGCTATATAGGTCACTGTGGCATATATTTTACGCAAGAACGCCTTTAATCTATTTCTCTGTAAAGGTCCATATCCCAGGTAATACATATGATAATAATATTGCAAGAACGGGAGGGACATCCTGTGGCTCATATACATATTTTCTAGAATATGGCTGAAATCTTTCTTAATCCTGCTGCTAAAATATCTTTAAAGGATAATACCGACCCCCCCTTTTTGAAGTTAAATGGTTGGTTCCTTAATTCTCTTTAATAAATGCTCTCTCTGTTTAAATCTCTGGTAAAATGAAAGGAGGTAACATTTCTTTAAATTTGAACATGATGATGCAGATTATTTTCTAGTGTAATTTTCTACTACATTTGTATGACTACGTATTTTAATAAACTAAAATGACAAAAAAGATAAATTGTTGGAACTAGCTACGTGTACACGGCTGTGTTAACTGAAAAAGTCACCAGGTTTCCTCGTGTGAAATAGTGAAACCTTTGATTTACACGGAAAACTAAATTTGGATCACAGTGACTGTGGCGAAACCAAAATCGTGTAACACATAGTATTTTTTACAAACAAAAGTGAGAAAAAAGAAATAGTATATATGTGTTTTTTTATAGAATAAAAACCTTAATACCCTGTAAACCTGAGTCTTCTTTAATCTTACAGAATTAGCCTAACATTTTTCTTTTTAAACAACCGGGAAAACGTAGCCAGTGTCTAAACTGTTTTAAAATTATATATTCAATTATTGGTAATGACTTTAGTAGGTGGTCCAGAATTGCAAACTACGAATTTAGGCACACCATAATTATATCTACAGACCATACTGTTTACAAACTTTATCTCCAAGCAAAGCAAAAACAAACTACAATAATTCTATTTGCATTGTTCAAACTCAATATAAATTCTGGAACTTTTTGTCATCTTAATTTTGAAATGGGGGGCTATGGTTAAATTTGGGGAAAAAAATCAGGATGCCAAAAAAGACAGGGCAGTGCTTTGAATTGAAAAAAAGACAGGCTGTTGTTTTTGAAAAGAGTTATTTTTAAAGCAAAATTTGCATAAGAGCACAAAAAATCCCATCTACCTTTTCCCCGTTTATAAAATGACAGGATTAGAAATCCCCCCTTCCCCGTAAAAAACAAATTGACGCTCTCTATAAATAAGACTAACTAAACACATTTTAAGTTGAGATTGTTGTCAAATGACTTACTAAACTTTTATAAAGTTTGAATGCGTCTAAAATTACTGACAAAACGCAAAATACTTGCATTAGGTGACTAATGACTGACTCAACTGAGACAAAGTTTTAATAGTTGTAAGAACTAACCCAACACACTTTAAGTTGAATCAGTTGCAAGGCGTTTGACCCAACGCATATTAGGTTGGAATAACTGATTAAGGACTGTCCCAACCCAACATAAGTTGAATCAGTTGTCAAATGTTTTACCAAACGCATATTAAGTTTGAACAAATGTAAAAGGACTGAACCAACTTAAATTAAGTTGAATTAGTTACGAGACGACTGACACAACTAAAAAAAAGTTGGGTCAGTCATTGTTGAACAGAAGCAAATAAAATATGTTTAATGCAGTCGAGAGAAACTGCTGTCACAACCCTGACAAATGCCAACAGTCTTTTTGACAATACTTTTCGGTTATTATTTTAAATTATCAGTTGCATAACGCCTGACTATGGTACAGACAGTCGTTTATTTTGCCAGGAGTGACGTAAAAGACCCCTTTGTGGACCGCCCAGTAGTGCACCACATAGGCTAAATTTTCCGACCCTACCCACCTCTCCCCTTTTTCCTGTGGTTCTTCAAAATTTACCGGTCCTTTTGTTTCCCACCCCATCCCCATATTTCATTTATCATCATCATTTCATGTTCATTTTATCATCCTTTTCATGTTCATCGCCTGTAAATAACCTAAACAGCGTTGCACGGGCGTAAAACACCAACTCACTCACTCACTCACCTGATAGGATGACATCCGCCAGGAGAAACCCTACGAGACCTGAGGTTTATACAGAGGAATACGATGACGAACAATATGAATCCAGTGTAGAGAGTAATGGATGGGGAAAATTTTGGTTAGTCTGGTTTGGTTTGATGGCTCTAAGCAGTGGAATTGTAGCATTTACTTGGGCCTACTTTCCTGACAACAAGGTAGTACGATTGTCCCAAAAATATGTGATGAAAGGTGTTTTGGCGGTATTAGCCATTACCTTCTTGCCGATTTTCATCAAACTTCTATGTCGAATGTTTAGAAGGAGCCGGAGTTGCCCGCAGTGGAGTACAAATCCCGGGACGCCTGGATTAGGAAGTGATCTAACTAACCAGGGATGGCAAGCTGGCAGACGGAGGTTTGAGCAAGAAGGTCACCTGAAGCATAGAGAAATGCCGGAGTACTCAGGCGCACCTCCGACCAGTCCTGCTGCGCACGGACATGGACGGATAGCGTCGGATGAACAACGGCACGGTGGTCCCGAATGTTTTATTGAGGGAATAAACCAACCGACTTTAGCTACTAAAAGAAACTGTGAAGACGGAACTAACCAAGTAGATTCAACCTTTTGTGCCAAAACCGTGGATAAGGTCCCACAACCCCATACCATGTTACAGAAGGACCCAGAAAAGAGAGTCGGAGCAGTTCATAGTCAGGAGTACCCAGTACGGAGAACGTTTTCTGGTGGAAACACGGACGGTGGACTGAATTCCTGAAATATTTTGAGAACATTGCGGAACTGAACTCCTGGGGATCAGAAAAGTCCAGAAGAGTACTGTTGAGTACACTTCGCGGTTAAGCCGAGACGTTCACGTATGGCATGCCGTTGGTGATACAGAGGGACTATGAGAGGCTTAAACGGAAGATGGAGGAAAGATTTGGCCACACGGCCATGAAAGAGAAATACTTATCCGAAGCTAAGCTGAGGAAGAGGCAACAAGGAGAGTCGCTACGAGATTTTGGCCAGTCTATATCGCCGAGCTTACCCGGACATCGTAGAAGAAAACGCAATCAAAGCCTTCTTGGACAAATGTTGGCAGTCCGAAGAGTTTAGATTGGCGGTTAAAAGGACTCGACCAAAGACCCTGCAGGAAGTGGTGGTAAATGCCATGCAGGAGGAGTGCCTTCGTGTTGGTGAAAAAGAATTGACTAAGGATAAACCAAGAAGGAATGTTTATGAAATAACGGGTAGACTAGAGAGAGTAAATATGGACACCAGGAAATCCCCAAGCGCAGGTTTCTATGGTGATGATGAAGGGAGCGACAGTGCACATCGCTACAGGTACCCGGATAGGTTCGGAAGAGTTGGACACCATCCCTTTCCATTTGCCCGCGGACGAGGTAGAAGGAGACCTTACTTCCCGAACAGGAGTCGGCCGGAGCCCAGTGGTCCTACAAGGGTGGCTAAGGAACCAAAGAAGGAGCCGTTAAACTAGATGTGACCGGTACAGATGGCCATGTACCGGTCGACTTCAAAAGGCCTAAATTTAAGAAGAAACGCAAATGAAAGGAAAAGGCTGAGGAGGAATTGAATAGTAGAAGCCCTAGGGAATCTAGCTCCAATAAGAGGACTTTAGGATCCCATATGGAGCCATTGCCTGCAAAAGTTGCAAGCGTTGAGAGTATGACGGTTAGAGGTTTGGTAGAAGGAACCAGTGTTGAATGGAAAATAGACAATGGATCCAGGAGCACTTTTATGACTAAAGATACTTTTGATATTATCATTGATAAACCGAGATTAGATCCAGTAGAGGGAAAATATGTAACAGCCTCAGGACAGAAGTTGAAATGCTATGGTCAAGCTATGATGATGATGACGTTTGGCGATCATGTGTTTGAGCAGGAAATAGTTGTAGGCGGAGTCAGGAACAACTTAATTGGGGAAGACTTCATTACGACTTATCGATGTGTTTGGGATCACGATGAAGCATCCTTCATAATCAAAGGTAGTCGTGTTCCACTCCAGGAGTCAGACAGAAATATATGTTCAAGCAGAGTAATCGCATTGGAGACGGTTCGAGTGCCATCGGGGCATGAGGCGGTGATCAAATCAGGTTTAACTAACCGGAGAAATGGTAGCCTGACCTCAAATTCCCTGGGTCTCTTGACACCGGAACGTCCATTTATGGAGAGATATGGTCTAGCAAAAGCCAGAACTTTAGTAGATGCAGCTAACGATTTTTGTTTATACCAGAGTGTATAATCCAGGTCCACAAGATGTACAAATTTACAAGCATACCCATATGGCGTTGTTTACACCTGCAAGTAGAGTCGGACCAACCTTGGACCTGAGGAGTTCTTGAACATGTGATGAGTTTGGTGTTTACAAAGTTGAGGAAGTTGACGTGGAAGACATGCCAGATCATGTTTTTCCAGTTTTTGAGAAAGGCTTCAAACATCTGAATGAAGCAGAGAGGGTGAAGTTGAAGAAGTTTCTCTGTTTGAATGAAGCCTGGTTTGCCCGCCCGGATGAAGTTGGAAGAACTAATATGGAGACCCATTAGATACAGTTGAAAGACGACAAGCCTATAAGAGAGCCACCACGTAGGATCCCCCTGTATAAGCGAAAAGCCTTGGCAGAAGAAGTAAAGAAGTTAGAAAGGAGTGGCCTTATAGAGAAATATATGAGTCCTTGGTCATCGCAAACAGTTATGGTACAGACGAAGGCCGGATTCTGACGCATGTGCGTGGACTACCGGAAGTTAAATGAGAAGACCATCAAGGATGCATACCCACTTACCAGGATCGATGAAAACCTAGACGCGTTAGAAGGGTCCAAATACTATTCGTCCTTAGACCTAGATATGGCCTACCATCAAGTGCCATTAGAAGAATCGGATAAAGAGAAAACTGCGTTTGCCACGCCAAGGGGAGGTTTATTTCATTTTAAAACTATGCCATTTGGACTTTGCAATGCAGCTGGAACATTTAGTCGTATCATTGAAAGAACGGGATGGGAAGTAGCCGTACTCTACCTAGACAATATTGAAGTCATAGGAAAATCGTTCAGTCATCATCTAGAAAATCTACAGAGAGTATTCGATCGACTATCCAGTGCAAATTTAAAATTGAAGGCCAAAAAGTGCAATTTGTTTCAAAAAGAGATATCATTTTTAGGATATTGCGTGTCGGAAGCAGGAGTCAAGACGGACCCAGCAAAGATTTCAGCAGTGAAGGAGATGCAGAGGTCGGCATCGGTTACCCAAGTCAGGAGTTTCCTAGGTCTAGCCTCCTACTATCGAACATTTGTAGAGGGATTTTCAAAGATAGCAAAGCCCCTTTTTGATCTGACAAGGAAGGATAGAGCTTTTTGCTGGGACGAAAGCTGTGAAAATAGTTTTAAGGAGTTGAAAGACCGATTGGTTACTGCCCCGATATTGGCATTTCCACAGGCGAATGGGTCCGAGTTTATTTTAGACACGGACGCTAGTGCGTATGCCATAGAAATAGTACTATCACAAGTTCAGGACGGCAAGGAAAGAGTCATTGCCTACGGTAGCCGTTGTCTCGACAAGGCGGAGCGGAACTACTGTGTAACCAGGAGGGAGATTCTGGCGGTAGTGTTCTTCACAAAGTATTTTAAGCACTTTTTGCTGGGGCGCAGATTTCTACTCCAGACGGACCATGGATCCTTGTCTTGGTTGCAAAAGTTCCGAGAGCCGGATGGACAGATACATCGCTGGATCCAGCAACTGAGCCAGTTCTACATGGAAATACAGCACCGTATGTATACAAGCTAGGTATCTGATATCTGGTATTATAACAGACAGCTGGAGTTATGGTTTATGCAACCGACACCATGTCCTGCAACCTTGACACAATGTTCATGATTCAGTGACTCTGTGGACTAAGATGATTTTTGGGACAATATAAACTTTGGTGGAAAATAAGTTAAGTTAAAAGTATAATAGCTAGGCATCTGATATTTGGTATACAGACAATTGGGGTTTTGGTCTACACAACTGATACCATGTTGTGTGACCCTGACCCCATTTTCACGGTTCAGTGACTTTGTGAATGTAGATGATTTTTGGGTGGAAAATGAGTTAAGTGTAAAGTATAATATTATAGCTAGGCATCTGGTATTTGGGTATTATGGTATACACAACTGATCTCACCATGTAATGTGACCTTGACCCCATTTTCATGGTTGAATCACTTAGTGAATGATGGTCTTTTTTAACTATATGGTATCTAGAACACACTTCAGACATTTTTCTGATGGTTAAATGGAATTCTGTCATCTGTCACATGATCTTGACGTTAACTTTTCTAAAGGCCCAGCTAGACCTTCAATGAGTTCTGTGAAGAAGCCGACAGGTGAGACATACTTAGTGTCAACTCTTGTTAGTAACGGCAGCCATGTTGGTAGGTCGACTTTCACAAATTTCACAAACTTGGTAGTGAACATCCTACAGATCAATTGTATAAAGTTTCAAAGCAATCCCATCAGTGGTTTCAGAGAAGAAGATTTTTAAAAATCAGTTAAAATTGATAGAAAAATCAGTTCAAGGGGAATAACTCTTAAACGGTTGATCTAAAAATTTTGGCCCTGAAATCATTTTTGAGCTCTCAATAAGCTGAACAATTGGGCAATGCTAATTTTTCCTCTTGCACTTACAGTTTTCAAGATAAAGTCCAAAAACTGTGATAATGGTCAATATTGACGATTAAGGGGAAATTACTCCTATAAGGAGTCGTCCCACAACTTTGACTCAATGGAGAGTTTTGTAGAGCTTTTGATGCTGAAGAAGGAAAGTTGATTCGGATTTCCTCTATCTCTTATACTTTTTGAGCTATAAGCCAAAAACTATGGTCTGACCCCCCCTATTCTATTTTTAGTAACGGCGGCCATGTTGGTTGGTTGACGTTCACAAATTTCACAAACTTGGTTAAGGACATCCTAAAGATCAAGTGTACAAAGTTTCAAAGCAATCCCATCAGTTGTTTCAGATGTTTAAAGAAAAGTAAACTGACGGACGGAGACCTTTCGGGTCAGATGAGCTAAAAAGGGACTTCCCCAGCAGTATGTGATTAGGTTTGTCAGTTACCTGCCCAAGGTCGGTGGTTTCCTCCGGGTACTCCGGTTTCCTCCACCGTCGATAAAGGGCGTTAAACACCAACAAACACACACACACACACACACCAATTCCACCTCACAAACTGACGATATGCAGTGTAACGCTTTCTTCTAAAAGACAAAAATGTTAAGATGTAAAAGGCTATGAATTTAAATCATTAATGTAATATTCGTTCAATTCATACTTAACACTACATTATTTGTGTGTTAAGATATTTTTTGTGCCTCTTTTATACACATACACATGAAAAAAAACTGAGATTTTTCCAAGAATTCAAGGCCAGTGTTGCTCATGTTTAATTGTGTATTGAGAAAAAGGCAGTAAAAGCCGTGTATTTTAACAGATATGGGCAGTTTAAAAAAAAATACACTGCATCAAGGGAGCCATAATCACTCACCTGGTTTTCAATGCCCCGTATGGGCAATGGCTCCCCGTACCCAAGTAGTTTCAGAGAATATTTTTTTTTAGTTCACAGACGGCGGACGCAATGTGATGACTAAAGCTCACATGGCCTATGGCTAAAAAACATTGCCAGCATGCTTGTAAAATTTCTGAAAGGCGATCAAAACCACCTACTCTTCAATGTCAGATGTGCAACTTTCAACTTTAACCAGCTATCATCTATAAATTACCTCATCAATATGTCTTTTTTCTTTATTTTTCAAAGCAGCCTCTTCAGCGACTTCATTTGTGCAAAAATAATGACAGAAAGGGTCATTTTTTTTGGCTGTTAGGGCAGCTTTTCTGCTGTCAGGGGTGCAATACTTACATATTACTCATTTTCAGAAATTAAATTGAGTTCTTGTTGGTTAAATTGTTATTTAATTACACGGGCCAGCTTATTTTTTTCCTATACACTCAATGCTAAATATCTTTTTTTCTCTAAGGGCAAAATGCGGGCCAGATTATTTTTTTTCGCCCTATAAGCTGGCCAGACTATTTTTTTGCCAAAAGTCAGAGCCATAATGTTTTTTTTTAACAAAAATCCCAGCCCCCCCCCCAGAAAAACAAATGGTCGTTGCCTAATCAACTCACAAATCCATGCATACAAACTTATTAACTGTGAGCGGCTTGAAAGCCGATTTTATTCTTTATGCAAAACAGTTGACCTGGTTTTAATGACAAAATACCGCAGTGAGAGAGATCGTGAACTTTATATCACTCAAATTAAAGTTTTTAAGACTGAATTAGTTACAATAAAAGATCTTTACTTTATTTGCAAAATTTTAAAAACCTAATTTTGGAAAATAAATGTGAAAACTTTTCGAGTTGCTTGAATCAAAATAGAATGCGGAAATACAGTCAAACCTGTCTATAGTGACCCTTCAAGGGACCTTGACAAAAAGGTCACTACAGACAGGGGGTCTTTATATAGAGGTTGTCGAGATAAAAGCATAATGTTAGGTAGGTGTATTGGTATTAGCTGATGCACAGTTTCCATAGATCTATAGAAAGTACATGTAATCTGATTTGATCATGACCTTTTGAAGCCAAACAATAGACTATTTAACTTGCAATATTTCGTGAATATTTTTGAACATTCTATGTCTTGAAAATTTATCTAAAACTTTGTTAAATACATGTTTGAATCTAGATTTACAGTATTTTTTTTATATAATTATGTTGTTTTGAAGTATATTTCTAAAAATCATTTTATCTTTTTATATCTTATTCATAATTAAAGGGAATGTTGCTAAAAAAAATCTCATATTAAAATCATAAAAAAATATCTGCATTTGCTTACTATGGTATCTAGAATAAACAACATTATTTCTTCCCAACTTTTTAAGACATAAAAGTTAAACTGACCCTGACACAAGTAATTAGTGATAATTACTTCTTATAACTTCCTCAATTTTACCTAAATACTAATTACTAAAGATTAAAGAAAGGTGACACTTTCTAATTAGCTTTGATCTGACAGCTAACCCAAGCCAATTAAGAATAATTTGCACTTATTTAAGGTCATTGTATACAGGTTATGGCACTTCAAGGGACGGTTTCTGATGGTCACTAGTCACGTTGGGCAGGTGGTCACTATAAAGAGGTTAAATATATAGGAAAAATTGTTGGGGGGACTGAAAATAGTCTTTATGGACAGGAAGTCTTTATATGGAGGTGGTCACTAGTGCAGGTTTTACTGTAGGTTGAAAAAAGAACAGACTCATGATGTAGAAAACAAAGTCAACGCCATTTCAGATAAGAATGAAAGCTTGAAGAAATTGTAGAATTGTAAAATAACCATAACAAATCATTAAAAAGAGGGCCCGGATCATAAATTGCATCATTATGTGCGAACTCGAGAGCCACCAATAGGTTTCGCTGTGCTCCGTTGATACAAATGGGTGGGAATCATAACCATCACGGAGAGTAACGGAGTAAGGGTTACGTTATCGTAACTAAAATATTAATCTAGGACTTTCAATATGTGGGTCGTGTCTTTTTGGCACATATTCCATATTCTTTCGTTTTTAATATTTAGATTATATAATATAGGTAATTAACAAGGATCTTACGAAATGAAAAAAAAATAGCCAAAGATAAGAGATATCTGAATGATAATGTGGACTAATGTAGATGTATATCAACTTAGTAGGGATTAAAATTATCAATTTTAATTTAAAATCTGCATTGAAACCATATTTTAAATTAAAAATATCTTTCTAACAATCATCAGATACATATTTTAAAACTTAATGAAGAAAATGTAAAAGTATTCTAAACTCTAAAAAAAATGTTTTCCTTAAAAAAACAACGTAAAATTACCTTTTAATAGGAATTTGCCACTGAAGATAAACTCTCCTCATTATAGGAAATGTTTGACAACATAGAAATTCCTGTGTTTAAACATTTACTTTTACAACTTAATCACTGTCTTGCTTCTGCTTTTTGATCTCTTCCATGTATCCATGTGATAATGCACTAGGAACATCAATCTATTCGAGAGGAATGTCAAATTTACTACTATCACAGTGAATTTCTACATAATCCTGATCTGTGAAATTTCCGAAATCCACAGTGAAATAGACATAACCTTCCTCCTCATACTGAACTGGCTTTTCAGAAAAAGCTTTAGTTACACTGGGCCCAACTTCTGAAACTTCGACATGTTCACTAGAACTGGCAGCCCTTGCTGAGGAGTAAGTTTCTGTTGGTGTAGTCCCGGCGGTCTGTGGCTTAAATCACACTTCAAAAACATTTTAGTTAAGCACATGTGTGTGTAGTAAATTCACATTAGTTAATAGTTATGTTCATTTATATACTTATATGCAGCCTCACACAGCCATAAATATTGACATGCCTTGTAAATTTTTAACTAATGCACATCTAAGAAATGTAAGAATAGTTTTGCTTACCTTGGCATATCAAAAATTTCTGATGGAACAGGACGGAATAGAGCTTTTTTCATCATGACTGGTTTACTCTATTGTTGGGGGCTAAATTTTATAGCAACATTTTCTAGATTTTAAAGCAATAGTTTCATGATTTTGATTAAATCTATCTGCGGATTAAAAATTAATAAAAAAAATTGCATACCTATTGTACATATATCATACCGACAGTGAAGTGCAAAATGGTTTGTTATCTTATTATTTATGTTCTCTTGAAAGGCTTTTTCTCACATGTGATAGACGCGCATTTATAGATCTATATTTCTTCAGTATTATCAGTTACAAATTACACACTGAAATATATAATAAACGGGATGACTCTTCATTTTCTATTGTTAATTTTCCTTTTCTAGAGGGAGATGTACCGCTTCTTCTTACGGAGTTTATATTTCATACAATTGGTATGATATGCAGTGGTGTGTATGATTTTAATGATAACTAGAGGCTCCCAGGAGCCTGAATCGCTAACCTTGTATTCAATGATAATTATAAGCTGAATATTTTGCAAAGGACAGCTACTCTGTGGAATTATCAATTTTAATGTTCTAAGGGAAACAACTGTTATCAAGAAAGGTCTTACAAGTTTGACCCCATTACATAATTTTTAGATCTTTATGTGCTTAATCATATGCAATTTATATTTTTCAAATATCTTGTATAGTTTTTCAAGATATTGGTCTAAAAAGAGCAAAATTTAAAAAAAAAACAAGAAAAAAGGGCAATAACTCCTACATCCATTGTCAGATCTTTTCAAAACTTCAAAGCAGGTAGATCTTGATGTGTTGATCACAATTACCGAAACAGAATTTTAATATTTGTTACCAATTTTGAGCAATTTGCAAAAAACTGTAGTTACCTATATGTTCTATTTTTAGCCATGGCGGCCATGTTTTTTTATCAAATCTAAATTTCGAACGATCTTTTGGTAGAAAACATACTACAGAATAACCCTACCAAGTTTCATTACATTTGGCCAAGCAGTTTCAGAGAAGAAGATTTTTGAAAAGTTGAACAAAAAGCTGCATGTCAGAATGAGACTGACTGATGGTTTAGCTTTACCAAGTCAATAATCAATAAATGCCAGATATTTTTGTGTATAATATATATATTATATTGATATAAATTTTACGATTGCAAGGTACTTAAGATGTATCAATTTAATGGAAATTATTTACAAATATCGCTATATAGCGAGTATCTAGATCAATGATGTTGCATTATCTCGACATCTTTTATTTTCTATTCATATGTTCATGGTGTTGAAAAGAAATCAATAATAAATAGATTTTAGGTGCAGTAACAATAGCTATTTTGTACTTGATTCGAAGTCTGTACAATTATCAATGAGTCAGAGTCATAAAATTCTCCACATTACAGTTGTAATATTATTTTTCAATTGGAATTTGTTTTTATAATCAACCAAGTCAGTCCAATTATTAAAATAACTGCGATTCAAATAAATATATAGATAGATTGAAAGCTATGAACAGATTAAATAGAGTAAGCCTCCCAAGTCATGGCCAATATCAATACATCAAGATCAAACCAAACACTGGCAATGTATACTACATGCAGTAGTATGCAGATGAAGTAGCATGTTTGTATTTTGTCAGCATCAGGGAAATTAAAAATGAAATATAAAAAGAATATAAGATGATAAGCATATATTCAGCTAAATTGTGAAATGACAAGGATCTTACCACAAAACTATAAACATTTTTGTATAATTGTCAAGATATCCTCATGGAAAACGAAAAGATTGAATTTCGGTCAATATAAACAATATACATAGCACTGTATTGAGTAATGTATTGTTAATATCTGTAGGAATAGGGTTTTTGTCCTCCTCTCCTGCCCCTGTAATTGAATTTTCCATTATAACTTCCACGTCTCCTTCTCGCACCAGGGTTAATGAGTTGCTTAAGTTCATCAAGTCCTGCTTGTAATGCCGAAATAGCACTGTCCCCAGATTCACGATCTTTCTCTTCTTTTCCGGATTGTTTTGGAATGTTACGTATAGCCTTAAGATATCGTTCATTCCATTTATCTTTTAGTTCCTGTACCCTTGCTCTAAGAGATCTAAGCAGCATCCCCTCTTCTTCGTTATTCCTTCCTATTTCTTGCTCTGTTTTCGCTAGGAGCTCCGCGATAATACGTAGAATTGTATCAGTCTGATCATCACAACAGTCAATCAACTTTTTTAATAGATTCTCAATAAGCTCCGACTTAATGTCCTTCAATCTAGTTTGAAAAAGTTTGGAGCTTTCGTCGTCCACGGATTGCGAGAAATGGATTGAAACCTTCATGTATGTTGGAAGTTCCGACGGCGACATCTTCTTAAGGTCAAACCTGAGAGTTGTCAGTTTGTGTTTTTTCCTGAAAAGGTCCTCCAAATTCGAACAACATTTGTCCATTATTAGTCGTTTTTCGGACCCTTAATAAAATGTCAGTGCAATATAATCTTTGAAAGAAGAAAAAGTATACAATATACATGACACACTTTATTAACTTGAAATCAGTATTTTATGGCTTGGTCCCTGATGATGAACATGGCCAAGGTCAATTAGTATTAGCTAATTGGTCTAAATCGATGTTCGAAACACCTGGTGATCTAATAAGTTGGGGTGCAGAAATTGGATATAGCCTCCTATTACTTATAAAATATAGAATCAATGAACTAAAAGATAAGTGGAACGAGAGGTACTTGAAAGCGACAAGGAGCATGAAGAAGCAGAAATCAGACAAAAAAGATGACAATAAGGACAATGAAATCTCCAAACTACAAGAAGAGCTAAAAGAACTTAAAGAAATGGTGGGAAATAATAGGCGAGGTCATAGCGCTCGTGGATCGTATAAAGGACGCGGTGGCACTAGAGGCTATGGGCGCAAATTCTAACTTTAACTTTGTTTTGCAAATGGATTTATATATTCTGGAATTTAAAAAAACTGACTTATTCAATATATGCAGCATGTATAGGAACTGATACTAGAATTGAAATGTCTTTGATAGTATTATAGTAGGATACTTTAGAATTTATTAAAATGGTTACCTGATAAATCTGGCTTATTTACTATATATATGTTATGTACAAATTAATGGGTAAAACAAATTACTAACTATAATATTGCACCTATGGCTCTTTAAATCTATTTTTATCAAAATATTTAAGCTGTATCACTCATGGCATACTGTAAAACATGGTATGGTACGGTGGTATGGTATGTGGTGTGGTACAATGGTATGGTATAAATTTTGCCATACCATGGTACGGTGGTATGGTACGATGGTATGGTATCATGGTATGGTACAAATTTTCATACCATGGTATAGAAGTTGGTATACCATATGGTATGGTATGGATTTGAAAACTTTTAAAAGATAAAATGGTAAATTTAAGTACATGTATATAATGATATTTCTCAACTATAATACAGATTGGGGTGACAAAGGGGGTGTTCCTGGGATTGGAACCTCAGAAGTATTTGTTATTTTGATGTAGATTTGGACAAAAGCAAATCCCTCCTCCGGTTCGTTCTCAGTGAACTGTAAGTCTTTAGATAAGGTTAAATATAATCATTTGTGTAATATTTTAGATTCAGAAGATAATTAACTAAGAGAAAATTATGTTTTGAAAAGATGATGTGTGTGTATACAATTAATACATTACAACAACTATTAAAAAGAAGTATCAAGAGAATGTTATGAGAAATTGTTTCATTAACCTTGAAATCACCATAGTTTTATCAGCAACACAAAAACACAAAAGTTTATTAAATTCTGTAAAGAACTTTACAATTGAGTTGACATTTGTATTGTTGGAATTTGCTTAATGGTGATTTACCAGAATATTGGATTACTGACTTAATCTTCCTATGGACATGCATGTTAGTGTGTTAATTTTTTAATAATTATTTTATCTATTCATTTTCTAGTCATCCTTTTTTATTTTATCTACGGTCTTTTGACTTTTATATCAATGTGTTATTTACATAATTATTTCAACTTGTTTGTGGCCCGATGATGGATGCAATATCGCGACGGGACATTGAACAACTAACAATCAATCAATCAATCAATCCTATGGACATGCAACAAACAAAAAACATTTATCATCATCATCAAGTGTAGAGATACAACTTTCTGGATTAGAGTTTTGTAAAACAAGTACATTGTATAATGATACTTATAAAATAAGGTGTACTATTATTTAACATAATTTTAATGGAATTTTTTTTTAATTTATTTTATAAAAGAATTGTTCAAATCCGTACAATACCATAGACTTCATACCATGGTATAAAAGTTCGTACCATACCACGATACCATACCATCATACCATACCACCGTACCATACCATGTTTTACAGTATGCCCTCACTAAGTATTCTAACAGATGTCAAAATATTTTAGGGAGGAAACCTATAATTGTTTGTTGTCTACATCCTGATAGAACGTTTTGATTGGATAATGCTTTTCTTATCTCTGATCCTTGTTTATATTTTATTGCTTGCATAATATCTTTGCCATTTTGGCTTAGTTAGCATGGCTAACCGACGCTTCAATAGAAGTAAATATAATAAAAAGGCCATCCTGAAAAAGGTCTTATATCAAAGAAATAAAAAGAAATTGAAGCGTTTGAACAAGAGACAATTGTCTTTTGAAAAGGCACGTGAATATGTTAAAATATTCACTAAAGAAAATATAAGCAACGATGAAATAATAGTATTGAGCAAGGGATTGAAATTTATACCTTGTCCATCCTCTAAGTTTCATAAATCAGAGATATTGGCAGATTTTAATGAATTCTGCAGAAAACTCCGAGATGTAAATACCATTTTAACAATGGCGAGGGAAACATTACTCATCCTTTTTGGAGAAAATCGGGATACAAACCTGAATTTGCAAATAATGCGATTGAAACATATATATTAAAAAACAAAACTAGAGCTAGACAATATATTACCCATGCATTCGTATGACAACTTAAGTTTAACAGAAAGAAGAGCTCTTTCTGCTTTGAAACAGAATAGAAATTTTGTGATAAGAAAGGCTGATAAAAATAACACTACAGTTATTTGGGATAAAGCAGAGTATGTTGATGAGGGAATGAGACAATTAAACAGTGCAACGCATTTTGTTGAAATTAATCAATTAAATGTCAAAAAAACTCATACAAAAATCACTGCTATCATAATGGAGATGTACATTAAAGGCTTTGTAGACAAAATAAGCTACAAATACCTTTCAACAAAAATAAATGACAAACCAGGCAGGCTATATCTTTTGCCAAAATTACATAAAACAAAACCAGAATTGATCGAACATATTCAGAAAAATCGAGATCTCTACAAAGAGGTCAAGCTGCAGGGTAGACCAATTGTTAGTCTATTAGGTACCATTTTAGAAAGGGTTGGAAAATATTTAGACACGTTTCTTCTTCCAGCTGTCCGCAAACAAACAACATATTTAAGAGATTCTCTGCAATTGATAAATATCTTAGAGGAAACAAAAGTGTCATTAGACGCTTTTCTTGTAACCTTCGATATTAAAGAAATGTATAATAATCTATCACACCAGGAAATGATTGCTCTCTATGCTAGCCCTAACCCTATATTTATGTCTTAAAACTAAACCTAAGCCATCTTTTATGTTTTCCTGTTACCCTTAACTATTATCGTATGTCTTTACACTAACCCTAACCCTTATTTTATGTTTTCATGTTAACCTTAAACCTCTGGTATGTCTCGACACTAACCGTAACCCTTATTTTATGTTTTCATGTTTACCTAAACCCTTATCGTATGTCTTATCACTAACCTTAGCCCTTATTATATGTTTTCATTTTAACCTTAACGCTTATTGTATATTTCTAAGCCAATCCTAACCCTATATTTATGTTTTTATGTTAACCTTTACCCTTATTGTATCTCTTTACACTAACCATAACCCTTATTTTTTGTTTTCATGTTAAGCTTAACCCATATCGTATGTCTTATCACTTACCCTTATCACTTACCCTGTCCCGTGCGGGGCCCGGGTGGCGAATAGGCCCGCAGCAGAGCCTAGCTTGTCGTAAGAGGCGACTAAGGGTCTTGGGATTCTGACGTCGGGTCAGTGCTCAGCCCACAGAGCGACCAAGTGTGTACCCTAGGTGGCTGAATAGGGTAGCCCTCGTCCGCGGGGGTTGTCAGGTCTATAATACGGAAACCCTGACCGCCGACCATAGTGGGCCAACGTGTGTGGAGAGTGCCACGCTTCATGCACGTAAAAGACCCCTTTGTGGACCGCCCAGTAGTGCACCACATAGGCTAAATTTTCCACCCCTACCCACCTCTCCCCTTTTTCCTGTGGTTCTTTAAAATTTACCGGTCCTTTGTTTCCCACCCCATCTCCATATTTCATTTATCATCACCATTTCATGTTCATTTTATCATCCTTTTCATGTTCATCGCCTGTAAATAACCTATATAGTGTTGCACGGGCGTAAAACACCAACTCACTCACTCACTCACTATCACTTACCCTAGCCCTTTTTTTAATGTTTTTATGTTAACCTTAACCCTTATTGTATCTCTTTACACTAACCCTAGCCCTTATTTTATGTTTTTATGTTAACATTAACTCTTATCGTATGTCTTTACACTAACCCTTACCCTATTTTTATGTTTGCATGCTAACCCTAACCCTTATTGTACGTCTCTATGCTAAACCTAGCCCTATATTTATGTCTTTACACTAACCCTAACCCTTATTTTTTGTTTTCATGTTAAGCTTAACCCTTATTGTATGTCTTATCACTAACCCTTACACTATTTTTTATGTTTGCATGCTAACCCTAACCTTTACTGTATGTCTTTACACTAACTATAGCCCTTATTTTATGTTTTTTTATGTTAACCTTAACCCTTATCGTATGTCTTTACACTAACCTTAACCCTATTTTTTATGTTTGCCTGCTAACCCTTACCCTTATTGTATGTCTTATCACTAACCCTTACACTATATTTATGTTTGCATGCTTACCCTAACCCTAACTGTATGTCTTTACACTAACCATAGCCCTTATTTTATGTTTTTTTATGTTAACCTTAACCCTAATCGTATGTCTTTACACTAATCCTAACCCTATTTTTATGTTTGCATGCTAACCCTAACCCTTATTGTATGTCTCTATGCTTAACCTAACCCTATATTTATGTCTTTACACTAACCCTAACCCTTATTTTTTGTTTTCATGTTAAGCTTAACCCTTATTGTATGTCTTATCACTTACCCTAGCCCTTATTTTATGTTTTTATGTTAACCTTTACCCTTCTCGTATATATTTACACTAACCCTAACACAATATTGTATGTGTGCATGCTAAGCCTAACCCATATTGTATGTCTCCATGCTTACCTTATCCCTATATTTATGTCTTTACACTAACCCTAACCCTTATTTTTTGTTTTCATGTTAACCTCAACCCTTATCGTATGTCTGTACACTAACCCTTACCCTTATGTAAAGGTTTTCATGTTATCCTTTACCCCTCTTGTATGTCTTTACACTAACCTTAACCCTTCTTTTATGATTTCATGTTTACCTTAACCTTTATCGTGTGTCTTATCACTAACCCTAGCCCTTATTTAATGTTTTCATTTTAACCTTAACCCTTATTGTATGTCTTTACACTAGCCCTAACATTTATTTTATGTTTAAATGTTTATCTTAACCCTTATCGTATGTCTTTACACTAACCCTAACCCCTTTTTAATGTTTTCATGTTTAACTTTACCCTTATCTTATTTTTTTACACTAACACTAGCCCGAATTTTATCTTTGAATGCTAACCCTTATTGTATGTCTCTACGCTAACCCTAACCCTATATTTATGTTTTTATGTTAACCTTAACCTTTTTCGTACGTCTTATCACTT
This sequence comes from Arcuatula senhousia, assembly GCA_963971305.1. Taxonomy (NCBI): domain Eukaryota; kingdom Metazoa; phylum Mollusca; class Bivalvia; order Mytilida; family Mytilidae; genus Arcuatula; species Arcuatula senhousia. The sequence continues at coordinate 28,324,417 of OZ020314.1, read as the reverse complement.
ACCCTAGTCCTGATTTTATGTTTTTATGTTAACCTTAACCCTTATGGTATGTCTTTACACTAACCCTAACCCTATTTTTATGTTTGCATGCTAACCCTAACCCTTATTGTATGTCTCTATGCTAACCCGTACCCTATATTTATGTCTTTACACTAACCCTAACCGATCTTTTATGTTTTCCTGTTACCCTTAACCCTTATCGTATGTCTTAACACTAACCCTAATCCTTATTTTGTGTTTTCATGTTAACCTTAACCCTCTTGTATGTCTATACACTAACCTTAACATTTATTTTATGTTTTCATGTTTACCTAAACCCTTATCGTATGTCTTATCACTCACCCTAGCCCTATTTTATGTTTTCTTGTTAACCTTAACCCTTATTGTATGTCTTACACTAACCCTAACCTTTATTTTATGTTTTCATGATAAACTTAACCCTTAGCGTATGTCTTTACACTAACATTAGCCCTTATTTTATGTTTCCATGCTAACCCTAACCCTTATTGTATGTCTCTACGCTAACCCAAACCCTATATTTATGTTTTATGTTAACCTTAACTCTTATTTTATGTTTTTACACACCCTAGCCCTTATTTTATGTTTTATGTTAACCTTAACCCTAAGGGTATGTCTAAACACTAACCCTAACCCAATGTTTATGTTCGCATACTAATCCTAACCCTTATTTTATGTCTCTATGCTAGCCCTAACCCTATATTAATGTCTTAACACTAACCCTAAGCCATCTTTTATGTTTTCCTGTTACCCTTAACTTTTATCGTATGTCTTTACACTAACCCTAACACTTATTTTATGTTTTCATGTTAACCCTAAACCTCTTGAATGTCTTTATACTAACCTTAACCCTTCTTTTATGTTTTCATGTTTACCTTAACCTTTATCGTGTGTCTTATCACTAACCCTAGCCCTTATCTAATGTTTTCATTTTAACCTTAACCCTTATCGTATGATTTTACACTAACCCTACTCCCGTGCGGGGCCCGGGAGGCGAATAGGCCCGCAGCAGCGCTAAGCTTGTCGGTAAAAGTCCACTTAAGAGCGCTCAGAAACCTGACATCGGGGTCAGGCCGCTTTGCCCACAAAGCGACTGGGATGTGTGCCCAAGGTGGTTGAATGGGACAGCCCTGACATCGAAAGATGCGGGGTCGTCAGGCGATAATGCGGAAAACCTGACCGCAAGCCATAGTGGTGCACCGTGTTGAGAAAAATGTCACGTTCCTCGCACGTTAAAGAACCCTGCTGCAGGTCTCGGTAAGAGTAGAACCCATAGGATCCCCATGCAGGAGGCACAATTTTCCGTCCCTACCCATCACTCCTTTTTCCAGTGGCAGTCAAAACTCTCCTACCCGATTGGCCTTGTGTCCCTATTTCCTCCACTTCATCATCATTTCATGTTCATTGTATCACCATATTCATGTTCATCTCCCGGATATAGCCGAAATCGTGCTGCTTGGGAGTAAAGCAATAACTAACTAACTACACTAACCCTAACATTTATTTTATGTTTTAATGTTTATCTTAACCCTTATCGTATGTCTTTACACTAACCCTAACCCTATATTTATATTTTATGTTACTTAACTCTTATTGTATGTCTCTACACTAACCCTAACCTTATATTTATGTTTTATGTTAACCTTTACTCTTATTGTATGTTTTTACACTAACCCTAGCCCTTATTTTATGTTTTTATGTTAACCCTAACCATTATGGTATGTCTTAACACTAACCCTAACCCTATGTTTATGTTTGAATGCTAACCCTAACCCTTATTGTATGTCTTTATGCTAACCCTAACCCTTTATTTATGTCTTTACACTAACCCTAACCCATATTTTATGTTTTCCTGTTAAGCTTAACCCTCATCGTATGTCTTATCACTTACCCTAGCCCTTATTTTATGTTTTTATGTTAATTTTAACCCTTATTGTATGTCTTTACACTAACCAGAGCCCTTATTTTATGTGTTTATGTTAACCTTAACCCTTATCGTATGTCTTTACACTAACCCTAACCCTATTTTTATGTTTGCATGCTAACCCTAACCCTTATTGTATGTCTCTATGCTAACCCTAACCCTATATTTATGTCTTTACACTAACCCTAACCGATCTTTTATGTTTTCCTGTTACCCTTAACCCTTATTTTATGTCTTTACACTAACCCTAATCCTTATTTTGTGTTTTCATGTTAACCTTAAACCTCGTGTATGTCTATACACTAACCTAAGCCTTTATTTTATGTTTTCATGTTTACCTAAACCCTTATCGTATGTCTTATCACTAACCCTAGCCCTATTTTATGTTTTCTTGTTAACCTTAACCCTTATCGTATGTCTTACACTAACCCTAACCTTTATTTTATGTTTTCATGCTAAGCCTTATGTTTTTATGTTAACCTTAACCTTTCTCGTGTATCTTTTGCATGCTAAGCCTAACCCATGTTGTATGTCTCCATGCTTACCCTATTTCTATATTTATGTCTTTACACTAACCCTAACCCTCATTTTTTTGTTTTCAAGTTAAGCTCAACCCTTATCGTATGTCTTTACACTAACCCTAACCCTATATTTATGTTTGCATGCTAACCCTAACCCTTATTGTACGTCTCTATGCTAACCCTAACCCTTATTTTTTGTTTTCATGTTAAGCTTAACCCTTATTGTATGTCTTATCACTAACCCTTACACTACATTTTATGTTTGCATGCTAACCCTAACCCTTACTGTATGTCTTTAGACTAACTATAGCCCTTATTTTATGTTTTTTATATTAACCTTAACCCTTATCGTATGTCTTTACACTAACCCTAACCCTATTTTTATGTTTGCATGCTAACCCTAACCCTTATTATATGTCTTATCACTAACCCTTACACTATATTTTATGTTTGCATGCTAATCCTAACCCTAACTGTATGTCTTTACACTAACCATAGCCCTTATTTTATGTTTTTTTATGTTAACCTTAACCCTTATCGTATGTCTTTACACTAACCCTAACCCTATTTTTATGTTTGCATGCTAAGCCTAACCGATATTGTATGTCTCCATGCTTACCTTATCCCTATATTTATGTCTTTACACTAACCCTAACCCTTATTTTTTGTTTTTATGTTAACCTTAACCCTTCTCGTATATCTTTACACTAACACTAACACAATATTTTATGTGTGCATGCTAAGCCTAACCGATATTGTATGTCTCCATGCTTACCTTATCCCTATATTTATGTCTTTACACTAACCCTAACCCTTATTTTTTGTTTTCATGTTAAGCTCAACCCTTATCGTATGTCTTTACACTAACCCTTACTCTTATGTTATGTTTTCATGTTATCCTTTACCCCTCTTGTATGTCTTTACACTAACCTTATCCCTTCTTTTATGATTTCATGTTTACCTTAACCTTTATCGTGTGTCTTATCACTAACCCTAGCCCTTATTTAATGTTTTCATTTTAACCTTAACCCTTATCGTATGTCTTTACACTAACCCTAACATTTATCTTATGTTTAAATGTTTATCTTAACCCTTATCGTATGTCTTTACACTAACCCTAACCCCTATTTTATGTTTCCATGTTTAACTTAACCCTTATTTTATTTTTCTACACTAACACTAGCCCTAATTTTATCTTTGAATGCTAACCCTAACCCTTATTGTTTGTCTCTACGCTAACCCTAACCCTAAATTTTTATGTTAACCTTTACCTTTTTCGTACGTCTTATCACTAACCCTAGCCCTGATTTTATGTTTTCATTTTAACCTTAACCCTTATCGTATGTCTTTACACTTACCCTAACCCCTATTTTATGTTTTCATGTTTAACTTAACCCTTTTTTTATTTTTTTACACTAACACTAACCCTAATTTTATCTTTGAATGCTAACCCTAACCCTTATTGTATGTCTCTACGCTAACCCTAACCCTCTATTTATGTTTTTATGTTAACCTTTACCTTTTTCGTACGTCTTATCACTAACCCTAGCCCTGATATTATGTTTTTATGTTAACCTTAACCCTTATGGTATGTCTTTACACTAACCCTAACCCGATTTTTATGTTTGCATGCTAACCCTAACCCTTATTGTATGTCTCTATGCTAACCCTAACCCTATATTTATGTCTTTACACTAACCCTAACCGATCTTTTATGTTTTCCTGTTACTCTTAACCCTTATTGTATGTCTTTAGACTAACCCTAATCCTTATTTTGTGTTTTCATGTTAACCTTAAACCTCTTGTATGTCTATACACTAACCTTAACCTTTATTTTATGTTTTCATGTTTACCTTAACCCTTATCGTATGTCTTATCACTAACCCTAGCCCTATTTTATGTTTTCTTGTTAACCTTAACCCTTATCGTATGTCTTACACTAACCCTAACCTTTATTTTATGTTTTCATGATAAACTTAACCCTTATCGTATGTTTTTACACTAACACGAGCCCTTATTTTATGTTTGCATGCTAACCCTAACCCTTATTGTATGACTCTACGCTAATCCTAACCCTTTATTTACGTTTTTATGTTAACCTTAACCCTAAATGTATGTCTTAACACTAACCTTAGCCCTTATTTTATGTTGTTATGTTAACCTTCACCCTAATCGTATGTCTTTACACGAACCCTAACCCTATTTTTATGTTTGCATGCTAACCCTGACCCTTATTGTATGCTATTTGTAATTAATCATTGTAATGATCCTGCCCCTTGAGGGACCTTAATTTGTAATTTTAAAAAATATGTATATTTGTATGCTAACCCTAACCCTATATTTATGTCTTTACACTAACCCTAATCCTATTTTTTGTTTTAATGTTAAGCTTAACCCTTATTGTATGTCTTATCACTTACCATAGCCCTTATTTTATGTTTTTATGTTAACCTTAACCCTTATGGTATGTCTTTACACTAACCCTAACCCTATGTTTATCTTTTGCATGCTAGCTCTAACCCTTGTTTTATGTCTCTATTCTAGCCCTTACCCTATATTTATGTCTTAACACTAACCCTAACCCATCTTTTATGTTTTCCTGTTACCCTTAACTCTTATCGTATGTCTTTACACTAACCCTATCCCTTATTTTATGTTTTAATGTTAACCTTAACCCTTATCGTATGTCTTACACTAACTTTAACCTTTATTTTATGTTTTCATGATAAACTTAACCCTTATCGTATGTCTTTACACTAACACTAGCCCTTATTTTATGTTTCCATGCTAACCCTTACCCTTATTGTATGTCTCTACGCTAACCCAAACCCTATTTTTAGGTTTTATGTTAACCTTAACTCTTATTGTATGTTTTTACACTAACCCTAGCCCTTATTTTATGTTTTTATGTTAACCTTAACCCTTATGGTATGTCTTAACACTAGCCCTAACCCTTATTTTATGTCTTTATGCTAGCCCTAACCCTATATTTATGTCTTAACACTAACCCTAAGCCATCTTTTATGTTTTCCTGTTACCCTTAACTTTTATCGTATGTCTTTACACTTACCCTAACCCTTATTTTATGTTTCCATGTTAACCTTAAACCTCTTGTATGTCTTTACACTAACCCTACATGTAACCCTTATTTTATTTTTCATGTTTACCTAAACCCTTATCCTATGTCTTATCACTAACCTTAGCCCTTATTATATGTTTTCATGTTAACATTAACCTTATTTTATGTCTCTACGCTAACCCTAACCCTATATTTATGTTTTTATATTAACCTTTACCCTTATTGTATGTCTTTACACTAACCTTAGCCCTTATTTTATGTTTTTATGTTAGCCTTAACCCTTAACGTATGTCTTTACACTAACCCTAACCCTATTTTTATGTTTTTATGCTAACCCTAACCCTTATTGTACGTCTCTATGCTAAACCTTACCCTAAATTTATGTCTTTACACTAACCCTAACCCTTATTTTTTTGTTTTCATGTTAAGCTTAACCCGTATCGTATGTCTTTTCACTAACCCTTACCCTTATTTTATGTTTTCATTTTATCCTTTACCCCTCTTGTATGTCTTTACACTAACCTTAACCCTTCTTTTATGTTTTCATGTTTACCTTAACCTTTATCGTGTGTCTTTTCACTAACCCTAGCCCTTATTTAATGTTTTTATTTTAACCTTAACCCTTACCGTATGTCTTTACACTAACCCTAACCCTTATTTTATGTTTCCATGTTAACCTTAAACCTCTTGTATGTCTTTACACTAACCCTAACCCTTATTTGATTTTTCATGTTTACCTAAACCCTTATCCTATGTCTTATCACTAACCTTAGCCCTTATTATATGTTTTCATGTTAACATTTACCTTATTGTATGTCTCTACGCTAACCCTAACCCTATATTTATGTTTTTATGTTAACCTTTACCCTTATTGTATGTCTTTACACTAACCCTAGCCCTTATTTTATGTTTTTATGTTAGCCTTAACCCTTATCGTATGTCTTTACACTAACCCTAATCCTATTTTTATGTTTGAATGCTAACCCTAACCCATATTATATGTCTCTATACTAACCCTAACCCTATATTTATGTCTTTACACTAACCATAACCCTTATTTTTTGTTTTCATGTTAAGCTTAACCCTTATCGTATGTCTTATCACTTACCCTAGCCCTTATTTTATGTTTTTATGTTAACCTTAACCCTTATCGTATGTCTTTACACTAACCCTTACCCTATTTTTATGTTTTTATGCTAACCCTAACCCTTATTGTACGTCTTTATGCTAAACCTTACCCTAAATTTATGTCTTGACACTAACCCTTACCCTTATTTTTTTGTTTTCATGTTAAGCTTTACCCTTATTGTATGTCTTTTCACTTACCCTAGCACTTATTTTATGTTTTTATGTTAACCTTAACCCTTCTCGTATATCTTTACACTAACCCTAACACTATATTTTATGTTTGCATGCTAAGCCTAACCCATGTTGTATGTCTCCATGCTTACCCTATTTCTATATTTATGTCTTTACACTAACCCTAACCCTATATTTATGTTTGCATGCTAACCCTAACCCTTATTGTACGTCTCTATGCTAAACCTAGCCCTATATTTATGTCTTTACACTAACCTTAACCCTTATTTTTTGTTTTCATGTTAAGCTTAACCCTTATTGTATGTCTTATCACTAACCCTTACACTATATTTTATGTTTGCATGCTAACCCTAACCCTTACTGTATGTCTTTACACTAACTATAGCCCTTATTTTATGTTTTTTATATTAACCTTAACCCTTATCGTATGTCTTTACACTAACCCTAACCCTATTTTTATGTTTGCATGCTAGCCCTAACCCTTATTGTATGTCTTATCACTAACCCTTACACTATATTTTATGTTTGCATGCTAACCCTAACCCTTATTGTACGTCTCTATGCTAAACCTAGCCCTATATTTATGTCTTTACACTAACCCTAACCCTTATTTTTTGTTTTCATGTTAAGCTTAACCCTTATTGTATGTCTTATCACTAACCCTTACACTATATTTTATGTTTGCATGCTAACCCTAACCCTTACTGTATGTCTTTACACTAACTATAGCCCTTATTTTATGTTTTTTATATTAACCTTAACCCTTATCGTATGTCTTTACACTAACCCTAACCCTATTTTTATGTTTGCATGCTAACCCTAACCCTTATTGTATGTCTCTATGCTTAACCTAACCCTATATTTATGTCTTTACACTTACCCAAACCCTTATTTTTTGTTTTCATGTTAAGCTTAACCCTTATTGTATGTCTTATCACTTACCCTAGCCCTTATTTTATGTTTTTATGTTAACCTTAACCCTTCTCGTATATCTTTACACTAACACTAACACAATATTTTATGTGTGCATGCTAAGCCTAACCCATATTGTATGTCTCCATGCTTACCTTATCCCTATATTTATGTCTTTACACTAACCCTAACCCTTATTTTTTGTTTTCATGTTAAGCTCAACCCTTATCGTATATCTTTACACTAACCCTTACTCTTATGTTATGTTTTCATGTTATCCTTTATGTTTACCTTAACCTTTATTGTGTGTCTTATCACTAACCCTAGCCCTTATTTAATGTTTTCATTTTAACCTTAACCCTTATCGTTTGTCTTTACACTAACCCTAACATTTATCTGATGTTTAAATGTTTATCTTAACCCTTATCGTATGTCTTTACACTAACCCTAACCCCTATTTTATGTTTTCATGTTTAACTTAACCCTTATTTTATTTTTCTACACTAACACTAGCCCTAATTTTATCTTTGAATGCTAACCCTAACCCTTATTGTATGTTTCTACGCTAACCCTAACCCTAAATTTATGTTTTTATGTTAACCTTTACCTTTTTCGTACGTCTTATCACTAACCCTAGCCCTGATTTTATGTTTTTATGTTAACCTTTACCTTTTTCGTACGTCTTATCACTAACCCTAGCCCTGATTTTATGTTTTTATGTTAACCTTAACCCTTATGGTATGTCTTTACACTAACCCTAATCCGATTTTTATGTTTGCATGCTAACCCTAACCCTTATTGTATGTCTCTATACTAACCCTAACCCTATATTTATGTCTTTACACTAACCCTAACCGATCTTTTATGTTTTCCTGTTACCCTTAACCCTTATTGTATGTCTTTACACTAACCCTAATCCTTATTTTGTGTTTTCATGTTAACCTTAAACCTCGTGTATGTCCATACACTAACCTTAGCCTTTATTTTATGTTTTCATGTTTACCTAAACCCTTATCCTATGTCTTATCACTAACCCTAGCCCTATTTTATGTTTTCTTGTTAACCTTAACCCTTATCGTATGTCTTACACTAACCCTAACCTTTATTTTATGTTTTAATCATAAACTTAACCCTTATCGTATGTCTTTACACTAACACTAGCCCTTATTTTATGTTTGCATGCTAACCCTTACCCTTATTGTATGACTCTACGCTAATCCTAACCCTTTATTTACGTTTTTATGTTAACCTTAACCCTTAATGTATGTCTTTACATTAACCTTAGCCCTTATTTTATGTTGTTATGTTAACCTTCACCCTTATCGTATGTCTTTACACGAACCCTAACCCTATTTTTATGTTTGCATGCTAACCCTAACCCTTATTGTATGATATTTGTAATTAATCATTGTAATGATCCTGCCCCTTGAGGGACCTTAATTTGTAATTTAAAAAAATATGTATGTCTGTATGCTAACCCTAACCCTATATTTATGTCTTTACACTAACCCTAACCCTTATTTTTTTTCATGTTAAGCTTAACCCTTATTGTATGTCTTATCACTTACCATATCCCTTATTTTATGTTTTTATGTTAACCTTAACCCTTATGGTATGTCTTTACACTAACCCTAACCCTATGTTTATCTTTTGCATGCTAGCTCTAACATTTGTTTTATGTCTCTATGCTAGCCCTTACCCTATATTTATGTCTTAACACTAACCCTAACCCATCTTTTATGTTTTCCTGTTACCCTTAACTCTTATCGTATGTCTTTACACTAACCCTAACCCTTATTGTATGTCTCTATGCTTAACCTAACACTCTATTTATGTCTTTACAATAACCCTAACCCTTATTTTTTGTTTTCATGTTAATCTTAACCCTTATTGTATGTCTTATCACTTACCCTAGCCCTTATTTTATGTTTTTATGTTAACCTTAACCCTTCTCGTATATCTTTACACTAACACTAACACAATATTTTATGTGTGCATGCTAAGCCTAACCCATATTGTATGTCTCCATGCTTACCTTATCCCTATATTTATGTCTTTACACTAACCCTAACTCTTATCTTTTGTTTTCATGTTAAGCTCAACCCTTATCGTATGTCTTTACACTAACCCTTACTCTTATGTTATGTTTTCATGTTATCCTTTACCCCTCTTGTATGTCTTTACACCAACCTTAACCCTTCTCGTATATCTTTACACTTACACTAACACAATATTTTATGTGTGCATGCTAAGCCTAACCCATATTGTATGTCTCCATGCTTACCTTATCCCTATATTTATGTCTTTACACTAACCCTAACCCTTATTTTTTGTTTTCATGTTAAGCTCAACCCTTATCGTATGTCTTTACACTAACCCTTACTCTTATGTTATGTTTTCATGTTATCCTTTACCCCTCTTGTATGTCTTTACACCAACCTTAACCCTTCTTTTATGATTTCATGTTTACCTTAACCTTTATCGTGTGTCTTATCACTAACCCTAGCCCTTATTTAATGTTTTCATTTTAACCTTAACCCTTATAGTATGTCTTTACATTAACCCTAACATTTATCTTTTGTTTAAATGTTTATCTTAACCCTTATCGTATGTATTTACACTAACCCTAACCCCTATTTTATGTTTTCATGTTTAACTAAACCCTTATTTAATTTTTTTACACTAACACTAACCCTAATGTTATCTTTGAATGCTAACCCTAACCCTTATTGTATGTCTCTACGCTAACTCTAACCCTATATTTATGTTTTTATGTTAACCTTTACCTTTTTCGTACGTCTTATCACTAACCCTAGCCCTGATTTTATGTTTTTATGTTAACCTTAACCCTTATGGTATGTCTTTACACTAATCCTAACGCGATTTTTATGTTTGCATGCTAACCCTAACCCTTTATTGTATGTCTCTAAGCTAACTCTAACCCTATATTTATGTCTTTACACTAACCCTAACCCATCTTTTATGTTTTCCTGTTACCCTTAACCCTTATTGTATGTCTTTACACTAACCCTAATCCTTATTTTGTGTTTTCATGTTAACCTTAAACCTCTTGTATGTCTATACACTAACCTTAACCTTTATTTTATGTTTTCATGTTTACCCAAACCCTTATCGTATGTCTTATCACTAACCCTAGCCCTATTTTATGTTTTCTTGTTAACCTTTACCCTTATCGTATGTCTTACAATAACCCTAACCTTTATTTTATGTCTTCATGATAAACTTAACCCTTATCGTATGTCTTTACACTAACACTAGCCCTTATTTTATGTTTGCATGCTAACCCTAACCCTTATTGTATGACTCTACGCTAATCCTAACCCTTTATTTACGTTTTTATGTTAACCTTAACCCTTAATGTATGTCTTTACACTAACCTTAGCCCTTATTTTATGTTGTTATGTTAACCTTCACCCTAATCGCATGTCTTTACACGAACCCTAACCCTATTTTTATGTTTGCATGCTAACCCTAACCCTTATTGTATGTTATTTGTTATTAATCATTGTAATGATCCTGCCCCTTGAGGGACCTTAATTTGTAATTTAAAAAAATATGTATATCTGTATGCTAACCCTAAACCTATATTTATGTCTTTACACTAACCCTAATCCTTATTTTTTGTTTTCATGTTAAGCTTAACCCTTATTGTATGTCTTATCACTTACCCTAGCCCTTATTTTATGTTTTTATGTTAACCTTAACCCTTATGGTATGTCTTTACACTAACCCTAACCCTATGTTTATCTTTTGCATGCTAGCTCTAACCCTTGTTTTATGTCTCTATGCTAGCCCTTACCCTATATTTATGTCTTAACACTAACCCTAACCCATCTTTTATGTTTTCCTATTACCCTTAACTCTTATCGTATGTCTTTACACTAACCCTAACCCTTATTTTATGTTTTAATGTTAACCTTAACCCTTATCGTATGTCTTACACTAACCTTAACCTTTATTTTATGTTTTCATGATAAACTTAACCCTTATCGTATGTCTTTACACTAACACTAGCCCTTATTTTATGTTTCCATGCTAACCCTAACCCTTACTGTATGTTTCTACGCTAACCCAAACCCTATTTTTAGGTTTTATGTTAACCTTAACTCTTATTGTATGTTTTTACACTAACCCTAGCCCTAATTTTATGTTTTTATGTTAACCTTAACCCTTATGGTATGTCTTAACACTAACCCTTACCCTATGTTTATGTTTGCGTACTTACCCTAACCCTTATTTTATGTCTCTATGCTAGCCCTAACCCTATATTTATGTCTTAACACTAACCCTAAGCCATCTTTTTTGTTTTCCTGTTACCCTTAACTTTTATCGTATGTCTTTACACTAACCCTAACCCTATTTTTATGTTTACATGCTAACCCTAACCCTTATTGTATGTCTCTATGCTTAACCTAACACTCTATTTATGTCTTTACACTAACCCTAACCCTTATTTTTTGTTTTCATGTTAATCTTAACCCTTATTGTATGTCTTATCACTTACCCTAGCCCTTATTTTATGTTTTTATGTTAACCTTAACCCTTCTCGTATATATTTACACTAACATTAACACAATATTTTATGTGTGCATGCTAAGCCTAACCCATATTGTATGTCTCCATGCTTACCTTATCCCTATATTTATGTCTTTACACTAATCCTAACCCTTATTTTTTGTTTTCATGTTAAGCTCAACCCTTATTGTATGTCTTTACACTAACCCTTACTCTTATGTTATGTTTTCATGTTATCCTTTACCCCTCTTGTATGTCTTTACACTAACTTTAACCCTTCTTTTATGATTTCATGTTTACCTTAACCTTTATCGTGTGTCTTATCACTAACCCTAGCCCTTATTTAATGTTTTCATTTTAACCTTAACCCTTATCGTATGTCTTTACACTAACCCTAACATTTATCTTATGTTTAAATGTTTATCTTAACCCTTATCGTATGTATTTACACTAACCCTAACCCCTATTTTATGTTTTCATGTTTAACTTAACCCTTATTTTATTTTTTTACACTAACACTAACCCTAATGTTATCTTTGAATGCTAACCCTAACCCTTATTGTATGTCTCTACGCTAACCCTAACCCTATATTTATGTTTTTATGTTAACCTTTACCTTTTTCGTACGTCTTATCACTAACCCTAGCCCTGATTTTATGTTTTTATGTTAACCTTAACCCTTATGGTATGTCTTTACACTAATCCTAACCCGATTTTTATGTTTGCATGCTAACCCTAACCCTTATTGTATGTCTCTAAGCTAACCCTAACCCTATATTTATGTCTTTACACTAACCCTAACCGATCTTTTATGTTTTCCTGTTACCCTTAACCCTTATTGTATGTCTTTACACTAACCCTAATCCTGATTTTGTGTTTTCATGTTAACCTTAAACCTCTTGTATGTCTATACACTAACCTTAACCTTTATTTTATGTTTCATGTTTACCCAAACCCTTATCGTATGTCTTATCACTAACCCTAGCCCTATTTTATGTTTTCTTGTTAACCTTAACCCTTATCGTATGTCTTCCACTAACCCTAACCTTTATTTTATGTTTTCATGATAAACTTAACCCTTATTGTATGTCTTTACACTAACACTAGCCCTTATTTTATGTTTGCATGCTAAACCTAACCCTTATTGTATGACTCTACGCTAATCCTAACCCTTTATTTACGTTTTTATGTTAACCTTAACCCTTAATGTATGTCTTTACACTAACCTTAGCCCTTATTTTATGTTGTTATGTTAACCTTCACCCTAATCGTATGTCTTTACACGAACCCTAACCCTATTTTTATGTTTGCATGCTAACCCTTACCCTTATTGTATGCTATTTGTAATTAATCATTGTAATGATCCTGCCCCTTGAGGGACCTTAATATGTAATTTAAAAAAATATGTATATCTGTATGCTAACCCTAACCCTATATTTATGTCTTTACACTAACCCTAATCTTTATTTTTTTGTTTTCATGTTAAGCTTAACCCTTATTGTATGTCTTATCACTTACCCTAGCCCTTATTTTATGTTTTTATGTTAACCTTAACCCTTATGGTATGTCTTTACACTAACCCTAACCCTATGTTTATCTTTTGCATGCTAGCTCTAACCCTTATTTTATGTCTGTGCTAGCCCTTACCCTATATTTATGTCTTATCACTAACCCTAACCCATCTTTTATGTTTTCCTGTTACCCTTAACTCTTATCGTATGTCTTTACACTAACCCTAACCCTTATTTTATGTTTTCATGTTAACCTTAAACCTCTTGTATGTCTTGACACTAACCCCAACCCTTATTTTATGTTTTCATGTTAATCTTAACCCTTATCGTATGTCTTATCACTAACCTTAGCCCTTATTATATGTTTTCATTTTAACCTAAACGCTTATTGTATGTTTCTACGCCAACCGTAACCCTATATTTATGTTTTTATGTTAACCTTTAGCCTTATTGTATCTCTTTACACTAACCATAACCCTTATTTTTTGTTCTCATGTTAAGCTTAACCCTTATCGTATGTCTTATCACTTACCCTAGCCCTTTTTATGTTTTTATGTTAACCTTAACCCTTATTGTATCTCTTTTCACTAACCCTAGCCCTTATTTTATGTTTTTATGTTAACCTTAACCCTTATCGTATGTCTTTACACTAACCCTAACCCTATTTTTATGTTTGCATGCTTACCCTAACCCTAACTGTATGTCTTTACACTAACCATAGCCCTTATTTTATGTTTTTTTTGTTAACCTTAACCCTTATCGTATGTCTTTACACTAACCCTAACCCTATTTTTATGTTTGCATGCTAACCCTTATTGTATGTCTCTATGCTTAACCTAACCCTATATTTATGTCTTTACACTAACCCTAACCATTATTTTTTGTTTTCATGTTAAGCTTAACCCTTATTGTATGTCTTATCACTGACCCTAGCCCTTATTTCATGTTTTTATGTTAACCTTAACCCTTCTCGTATATCTTTACACTAACCCTAACACAATATTTTATGTGTGCATGCTAAGCCTAACCCATAGTGTATGTCTCCATGCTTACCCTATCCCTATATTTATGTCTTTACACTAACCCTAACCCTTATGTTATGTTTTCATGTTATCCTTTACCCCTCCTGTATGTCTTTACACTAACCTTAACCCTTCTTTTATGATTTCATGTTTACCTTAACCTTTATCGTGTGTCTTATCACTAACCCTAGCCCTTATTTAATGTTTTCATTTTAACCTTAACCCTTATCGTATGTCTTTACACTAACCCTAACATTTATTTTATGTTTAAATGTTTATATTAACCCTTATCGTATGTCTTTACACTAACCCAAACCCCTATTTTATGTTTTCATGTTTAACTTAATCCTTATCTTATTTTTTATACTAACATTAGCCCTAATTTTATCTTTGAATGCTAACCCTAACCCTTATTGTATGTCTCTACGCTAACCCTAACCCTATATTTATGTTAACCTTAACCTTTTTCGTATGTCTTATCACTAACCCTAGCCCTGATTTTACGTTTTTATGTTAACCTTAACCCTTATGGTATGTCTTTACACTAACCCTAACACTATATTTTATGTTTGCATGCTAACCCTTACCCTTATTGTATGTCTCTATGCTATTCCTAACCCTATATTTATGTCTTTACACTAACCCTAACCGATCTTTTATGTTTTCCTGTTACCCTTAACTCTTATCGTATGTGTTTACACTAACGCTAACCCTTATTTTATGTTTTCATGTTAACATTAACCCTTATCGTATGTCTTTACACTAACCCTAACCCTATTTTTATGTATGCATGCTAACCCTAACTCTTATTGTATGCTATTTGTAATTAATCATTGTAATGATCCTGCCCCTTGAAGGAACCTTAATTTGTAATAAAAAAATATTTATGTCTTTACATTAACCCTAACCCTTATTTTTTGTTTTCATGTTAAGTTTAACCCTTTTTGTATGTCTTATCACTTACCATAGCCCTTATTTTATGTTTTTATGTTAGCCTTAACCCTTATGGTGTGTCTTTACACTAACCCTAACCCTATGTTTATCTTTTGCATGCTAACTCTAACCCTTGTTTTATGTCTCTCTGCTAGCCCTTACCCTGTATTTATGTCTTAACACTAACCCTAAGCCATCTTTTATGTTTTCCTGTTACCCTTAACTCTTATCGTATGTCTTTACACTAACCCTAACCCTTATTTTATGTTTTCATGTTAACCTTAACCCTTATCGTATGTCTTACACCAACCTTAACCTTTATTTTATGTTTCATGATAAACTTAACCTATATCGTATGTCTTTACACTAACACTAGCCCTTATTTTATATTTCCATGCTAACCCTAACCCTTATGGTATGTCTCTACGCTAACCCAAACCCTATTTTTATGTTTTATGTTAATCTTAACTCTTATTGTATGTTTTTACACTAACCCTATCCCTTTTTTATGTTTTTATGTTAACCTTAACCCTTATGGTATGTCTTAACACTAACCCTAACCCTATGTTTATGTTTGCATACTTACCCTAACCCTTATTTTATGTCTCTATGCTAGCCCTAACCCTATATTTATGTCTTAACACTAACCCTAAGCCATCTTTTATGTTTTCCTGTTACCCTTAACTTTTATCGTATGTCTTTACACTAACCCTAACCCTTATTTTATGTTTTCATGTTAACCTTAAACCTCTTGTATGTCTTAACACTAACCCTAACCCTTATTTTATTTTTCATGTTTACCTTAACCCTTATCGTATGTCTTATCACTAACCTTATCCCTTATTATATGTTTTCATGTTCACCTTAACCTTATTGTATGTCTCTACGCTAACCCTAACCCTATATTTATGTTTTTATGTTAACCTTTACCCTTATTTTATGTCTTTACACTTACCCTAGCCCTTATTTTATGTTTTTATGTTAGCCTTAACCCCTATCGTATGTCTTTACACTAACCCTAACCCTATTTTTATGTTTGAATGCTAACCCTTACCCATATTGTATGTCTCTATGCTAACCCTAACCCTATATTTTTGTCTTTACACTAACAATAACCCTTATTTTTTGTTCTTATGTTAAGCTTAACCCTTATCGTATGTCTTATCACCTACCCTAGCCCTTATTTTATGTTTTTATGTTAACCTTAACCCTTCTCGTATATCTTTACACTAACCCTAACACTATATTTTATGTTTGCATGCTAACCCTAACCCATATTGTATGTCTCTATGCTTACCTTATCCCTATATTTATGTCTATAAACTAACCCTAACCCTTATTTTTTGTTTTCATTTTTAGCTTAACCCATATCGTATGTCTTTTCACTAACCCTTACCCTTATTTTATGTTTTCATTTTATCCTTTACCCCTCTTGTATATCTTTACACTAACCTTAACCCTTCTTTTATGTTTTCATGTTTACCTTAACCTTTATCGTGTGTCTTTTCACTAACCCTAGCCCTTATTTAATGTTTTCATTTTAACCTTAACCCTTATCGTATGTTTTAACACTAACCCTAACATTTATTTTATGTTTTAATGTTTATCTTAACCCTTATCGTATGTCTTTACACTAACCCTTACGCCTATTTTGTTTTCATTTTAACCTTAACCCTTATGGTATGTCTTTACACTAACCCTAACCATTATTTTATGTTTTCATGTTAACCTTAAACCTCTTGTATGTCTTAACAGTAACCCTAACCCTTATTTTATGTTTTCATGTCTACCTAAACCCTTATCGTATGTCTTATCACTAACCTTAGCCCTTATTATATGTTTTCATGTTAACTTTAACCCTTATTGTATGTCTCTACGCTAACCCTAACCCCTTTTTATGTTTTTGTCCCCCGCTGCAACGCGGAGCAGGGACATAGAAATACCGGGCGTCCGTCCGTCTTTCCGTCAGTCCGTCACACTTTTTGTAAGCGCTCTCAAGGCTACAAATTGTGTTGGATTTTTTTATCCCAAATGTTTATATCACTAATACCTTGCACAAGTTAGAAAATCAGCATTTTTCGATAATTTTTGTAGGAGTTATGGGACTTTGACCGTAAAAACGATAGTTTTTTTTGCTAAACAGACCTTGTAAGCGCTCTCATCCCTACAGATGTTGACAGATTTTCATGAAATTCATACCAAATGTTTATATCAATAAAACCTTGAACAAGTTAAAAAATGAGCATTATTTGATAGTTTTTGTAGGAGTGAGGGGACTTTGACCATAAAAACGACTGGTTTTATTTTTGCAAAACAGACCTTGTAAGCACTCTCATCACTTCAGATGGTGACGGATTTTCTTTAAAATTTATACCAAATGTTTATATCACTAATATCTTGGTCAAGTTTGACAATCAGCATTTTTCGATAATTTTTGTAGGAGCTAGGGGACTTTGACCATAAAAACGACTCTGTTTTTTTGTAAAACAGACCTTGTAAGCGCTAACCCTATATTAATGTCTTTACACTAACCTAAACCCTTATTTTTTGTTTTCATTTTAAGCTTAACCATTATTGTCTGTCTTTTTACTAACCTCAACCCTTATTTTATGTTTTCATGTTATCTTTAACCCCTCTTGTATGTCTTTACACTAACCCTTACCCTTATTTTATGTTTTCATGTTAACCTTAACCCTTATCGTATGTCTTAACACTAACACTAGCCCTATTTTTATGTTTGCATGCTAACCCTAACCCTTATCATATGTTTTTATGTTAGCCCTAACCCCTATTGTATGTCTTAACGCTAGCTCTAACCCTATACTTATGTTTTTATGCTAACCTTAACCCTTATTGTATGTCTTTACACTAACCCTTATCCTTATTTTATGCTTTCATGCTAACCCTAACCCTTATAATATGTCTTTCCACTAAACCTTACCATATTCTTATGTTCTCATGCTAACTTTAACCCTTTTTATATGTCTTAACACTTACCCTAACCCTTAATATAAAATATCATGCCAACCCTTACATTTATTGTTATCTTGACGCTAACCCCAACCCTATATTTATGTTTTCATGCTAACCTTAACCCGCATCGTATGTCTTTACACTAACCCTAATACTTATTCTATGTTTTCATGTTACACTTAACCCTTATCGTATGTTTTCACACTAACACTAGCCCTATATTTATGTTTTCATGCTAACCTTAACCATTATTTTATGCCTCTACACTAACCCTAACCCTTATCTTACGTTTTCATGCTATCCCTAACCCTTATCATATATTTTTATGCTAACCCTAACCGTTATTGTATGTCTTAATGCTAACCCCAACCCTTATTTTTTGTTTGAATGCTAACCCTAACACATATAATATATCTTTACACTAACCCTAACCATTATTTTATGTTTTCATGTTTACCTAATCCCTTATCGTATGTCTTATCACTTACCCTAGCCCTTATTTTATGTTTTTATGTTAACCTTAACCCTTTTCGTATATCTTTACAGTAACCTTAACACTATTTTTATGTTTGCATGCCAACCCTAACCCTTATTTTATGTCTCTATGCTAACCCTAACCCTATTCTTATGTCTTAACACTAACTTTAACCCATCTTTTATGTTTTCCTGTTACCCTTAACTCTTATCGTATGTCTTTACACTAACCCTAACCCCTTTTTTATGTTTTCATGTTAATCTTAAGCCTCTTGTATGTCTTTACACTAACCCTAACCCTTATTTTATGTTTTCATGTTTACCTAAACCCTTATCGTATGTCTTATCACTTACCCTAGCCCTTATTTTATGTTTTTATGTTAACCTTAACCCTTATGGTATGTCTTAACACTAACCCTAACCCTATGTTTATGTTTGCATACTTACCCTAACCCTTATTTTATGTCTCTATGCTAGCCCTAACCCTATATTTATGTCTTAACACTAACCCTAAGCCATCTTTTATGTTTTCCTGTTACCCTTAACTTTTATCGTATGTCTTTACACTAACCCTAACCCTTATTTTATGTTTTCATGTTAACCTTAAACCTCTTGTATGTCTTAACACTAACCCTAACCCTTATTTTATTTTTCATGTTTACCTTAACCCTTATCGTATGTCTTATCACTAACCTTATCCCTTATTATATGTTTTCATGTTCACCTTAACCTTATTGTATGTCTCTACGCTAACCCTAACCCTATATTTATGTTTTTATGTTAACCTTTACCCTTATTTTATGT
This sequence comes from Arcuatula senhousia, assembly GCA_963971305.1. Lineage (NCBI taxonomy): Eukaryota > Metazoa > Mollusca > Bivalvia > Mytilida > Mytilidae > Arcuatula > Arcuatula senhousia. The sequence continues at coordinate 28,304,390 of OZ020314.1, read as the reverse complement.
CTTTACACTTACCCTAGCCCTTATTTTATGTTTTTATGTTAGCCTTAACCCCTATCGTATGTCTTTACACTAACCCTAACCCTATTTTTATGTTTGAATGCTAACCCTTACCCATATTGTATGTCTCTATGCTAACCCTAACCCTATATTTTTGTCTTTACACTAACAATAACCCTTATTTTTTGTTCTTATGTTAAGCTTAACCCTTATCGTATGTCTTATCACCTACCCGAGCCCTTATTTTATGTTTTTATGTTAACCTTAACCCTTCTCGTATATCTTTACACTAACCCTAACACTATATTTTATGTTTGCATGCTAACCCTAACCCATATTGTATGTCTCTATGCTTACCTTATCCCTATATTTATGTCTATAAACTAACCCTAACCCTTATTTTTTGTTTTCATTTTTAGCTTAACCCATATCGTATGTCTTTTCACTAACCCTTACCCTTATTTTATGTTTTCATTTTATCCTTTACCCCTCTTGTATATCTTTACACTAACCTTAACCCTTCTTTTATGTTTTCATGTTTACCTTAACCTTTATCGTGTGTCTTTTCACTAACCCTAGCCCTTATTTAATGTTTTCATTTTAACCTTAACCCTTATCGTATGTTTTAACACTAACCCTAACATTTATTTTATGTTTTAATGTTTATCTTAACCCTTATCGTATGTCTTTACACTAACCCTTACGCCTATTTTGTTTTCATTTTAACCTTAACCCTTATGGTATGTCTTTACACTAACCCTAACCATTATTTTATGTTTTCATGTTAACCTTAAACCTCTTGTATGTCTTAACAGTAACCCTAACCCTTATTTTATGTTTTCATGTCTACCTTAACCCTTATCGTATGTCTTATCACTAACCTTAGCCCTTATTATATGTTTTCATGTTAACTTTAACCCTTATTGTATGTCTCTACGCTAACCCTAACCCCTTTTTATGTTTTTGTCCCCCGCTGCAACGCGGAGCAGGGACATAGAAATACCGGGCGTCCGTCCGTCTTTCCGTCAGTCCGTCACACTTTTTGTAAGCGCTCTCAAGGCTACAAATTGTGTTGGATTTTTTTATCCCAAATGTTTATATCACTAATACCTTGCACAAGTTAGAAAATCAGCATTTTTCGATAATTTTTGTAGGAGTTATGGGACTTTGACCGTAAAAACGATAGTTTTTTTTGCTAAACAGACCTTGTAAGCGCTCTCATCCCTACAGATGTTGACAGATTTTCATGAAATTCATACCAAATGTTTATATCAATAAAACCTTGAACAAGTTAAAAAATGAGCATTATTTGATAGTTTTTGTAGGAGTGAGGGGACTTTGACCATAAAAACGACTGGTTTTATTTTTGCAAAACAGACCTTGTAAGCACTCTCATCACTTCAGATGGTGACGGATTTTCTTTAAAATTTATACCAAATGTTTATATCACTAATATCTTGGTCAAGTTTGACAATCAGCATTTTTCGATAATTTTTGTAGGAGCTAGGGGACTTTGACCATAAAAACGACTCTGTTTTTTTGTAAAACAGACCTTGTAAGCGCTAACCCTATATTAATGTCTTTACACTAACCTAAACCCTTATTTTTTGTTTTCATTTTAAGCTTAACCATTATTGTCTGTCTTTTTACTAACCTCAACCCTTATTTTATGTTTTCATGTTATCTTTAACCCCTCTTGTATGTCTTTACACTAACCCTTACCCTTATTTTATGTTTTCATGTTAACCTTAACCCTTATCGTATGTCTTAACACTAACACTAGCCCTATTTTTATGTTTGCATGCTAACCCTAACCCTTATCATATGTTTTTATGTTAGCCCTAACCCCTATTGTATGTCTTAACGCTAGCTCTAACCCTATACTTATGTTTTCATGCTAACCTTAACCCTTATTGTATGTCTTTACACTAACCCTTATCCTTATTTTATGCTTTCATGCTAACCCTAACCCTTATAATATGTCTTTCCACTAAACCTTACCATATTCTTATGTTCTCATGCTAACTTTAACCCTTTTTATATGTCTTAACACTTACCCTAACCCTTAATATAAAATATCATGCCAACCCTTACATTTATTGTTATCTTGACGCTAACCCCAACCCTATATTTATGTTTTCATGCTAACCTTAACCCGCATCGTATGTCTTTACACTAACCCTAATACTTATTCTATGTTTTCATGTTACACTTAACCCTTATCGTATGTTTTCACACTAACACTAGCCCTATATTTATGTTTTCATGCTAACCTTAACCATTATTTTATGCCTCTACACTAACCCTAACCCTTATCTTACGTTTTCATGCTATCCCTAACCCTTATCATATATTTTTATGGTAACCCTAACCGTTATTGTATGTCTTAATGCTAACCCCAACCCTTATTTTTTGTTTGAATGCTAACCCTAACACATATAATATATCTTTACACTAACCCTAACCATTATTTTATGTTTTCATGTTTACCTAATCCCTTATCGTATGTCTTATCACTTACCCTAGCCCTTATTTTATGTTTTTATGTTAACCTTAACCCTTTTCGTATATCTTTACAGTAACCTTAACACTATTTTTATGTTTGCATGCCAACCCTAACCCTTATTTTATGTCTCTATGCTAACCCTAACCCTATTCTTATGTCTTAACACTAACTTTAACCCATCTTTTATGTTTTCCTGTTACCCTTAACTCTTATCGTATGTCTTTACACTAACCCTAACCCCTTTTTTATGTTTTCATGTTAATCTTAAGCCTCTTGTATGTCTTTACACTAACCCTAACCCTTATTTTATGTTTTCATGTTTACCTAAACCCTTATCGTATGTCTTATCACTTACCCTAGCCCTTATTTTATGTTTTTATGTTAACCTTAACCCTTATCGTATATCTTTACATTAACCCTTACCCTATTTTTATGTTTTCATGCTAACCCTAACCCTTATAGTATGTCTCAACGCTAACCCTAACCCTATATTTATGTTTCCATGCTAACCTCAATCCTAAGTGTATGTCTTTACACTAACCCTTACCTTTATTTTATGTTTTCATGTAAAATAAAGGTAATAACAAAACTACCGAACTTGATTGATCAATCTCATAGTCCAGAGAAAATGACAAAAACGAATCAGTCATACCGGAGAATGGGTGGATCGCAATGGTCCTGACTTGGTATAGGCATTTCAAACGAAATGGTTGGTTTAACCAGGTTTTATGGCACCAAACCTTCCTCTTCCATTGCGATCTTAGGATCCGGTAATGACCATAGAACACAACATAGTTGTGAGACACAATAGGGATATTGAGGTGATCATCTCAGTACAGCAGACCAGTCAAACACTAATTAAAACAATTAACTACCATATTTTTTACTCAATTTGAACTTTTGTACTAGCGGCTGATAACGAAGAAAGAATTTTTTAGGGATCGTATGAGACGTATTTTCTTATAGCCCTGTTCCAAAAGTCGGTCAGGAAGAAGTCGGTGTCTGATCAAAAAATCTGTGAAATGTGTGCAAGCTCTGGCATATCGAATAAGTTGTGAAATATAAACACCGTATGCAGGGGAAGTAGGTATATTGCTCTGTAGATTAGGAAAATTAATAATTTGAAAATTAAAATCGTCTCGTTTATCGTAAATTTTTGTACTGACATGATCACCTGGGTCAAATTCGAGGTGCAAATCAAAGAAAGACGTGAAGCAATTTGATTCGGCGGTCTCTTTAATCTAAATCCTTATCGTATGTCTTGACACTAACACTAGCCCTATATTGATGTTTTCATGCTAACCTTTACCCTTATTGTTTGTCTTTACACTAACCCTAACCCTTATCTTATGTTTTCATGCTAACCCTAACCCTTATACTATGTCTTTATACTAACACTAGCCCTAATTTTATGTTTGCATGCTAACCCTTACCTTTATTGTATGTGTTTACGCTAACCCTAACCCTATATTTATGTTTTCATGCTAACCTTAACCCTTATCGTACGTCTTAACACTAACCCTAAACCTAATCATATATTTTCATGCTAACCCTGAACCTTATTGTATGTCTTCACGCTAACCCTAACCCTATATCTATGTTTTTATGCTAACATTAACCCTTATTGTATGTCTTTACACTAACGCTAACCGCTATTTTATGTTTTCATGTTAACCCTAACCCTTATTATATGTCTCTACGCTCACCCTAATCCTACATTTATGTTTTAATGCTACCTTTAACCCTTATCGTATGTCTTTACACTAACCCTAACCCTTATTAAATGTTTTCATGTTAAACTTAACCATTATTGTCTGTCTTTTTACTAACCTCAACCCTTATTTTATGTTTTCATGTTATCTTTAACCCCTCTTGTATGTCTTTACACTAACCCTTACCCTTATTTTATGTTTTCATGTTAACCTTAACCCTTATCGAATGTCTTAACACTAACACTAGCCCTATTTTTATGTTTGCATGCTAACCCTAACCCTTATCATATATTTTTATGTTAACCCTCACCCTTATTATATGTCTTAACGCTAGCCCTAACCCTATACTTATGTTTTCATGCTAACCTTAAACCTTATTGTATGTCTTTACACTAACCCTTATCCTTATTTTATGCTTTCATGCTAACCCTAACCCTTATAATATGTCTTTCCACTAAACCTTACCATATTCTTATGTTCCCATGCTAACTTTAACCCTTTTTATATGTCTTAACACTAACCCTAACCCTTAATATAAAATGTCATGCCAACCCTTACACTTATTGTTATCTTTACGCTAACCCCAACCCTATATTTATGTTTTCATGCTAACCTTAACCCGTGTCGTATGTCTTTTCACTAACCCTAATACTTATTCTATGTTTTCATGTTAAACTTAACCCTTATCGTATGTTTTTACACTAACACTAGCCCTATATTTATGTTTTCATGCTAACCTTAACCCTTATTGTATGTCTCTACACTAAACCTAACCCTTATCTTACGTTTTCATGCTATCCCTAACCCTTATCATATATTTTTATGCTGACCCAACCGTTATTGTATGTATTTTTTGTTTGAATGCTTACCCTAACACATATGATAAATCTTTACACTAACATGAGCCCTAATTTCATGTTTTCATGCTAACCTTAACCCTAATTATATGTCTTTTCACTATTCCTAACCCTTATTTTATGTCTCATGTTAAACTTAAGCCTTATCGTATGTTTTTACACTAACACTAGCCCTATGTTTATGTTTGCATGCTAACCCTAACCCTTATTTTATGTCTCTATGCTATCCTTAACCCTATATTTATGTCTTATCACTAACCCTAACCCATCTTTTATGTTTTCCTGTTTCCCTTAACTCTTATCGTATGTCTTTACACTAACCATAACCCTTATTTTATTTTTCATGTTTACCTAAACCCTTATCGTATGTCTTATCACTAACCTTATCCCTTATCATATGTTTTCATGTTAACCTTAAACTTATTGTATGTGTCTACGCTAACCCTAACCCTATATTCATGTCTCTATGTTAACCTTTACCCTTATTGTATGTCTTTACACTAACCCTAGCCCTTATTTTATGTTTTTATGTTAGCCTTAACCCTTACCGTTTGTCTTTACACTAAACCTAACCCTATTTTTATGTTTGAATGCTTACCCTAACCCTTATTGTACGTCTCTATGCTAAACCTTACCCTACATTTATGTCTTTACACTAACCCTAAACCTTATTTTTTTTTGTTTTCATGTTAAGCTTAACCCTTATCGTATGTCTTATCACTTACCCTAGCCCTTATTTTATGTTTTTATGTTAACCTTAACCCTTCTCGTATATCTTTACACTAACCCTAACACTATATTTTATGTTTGCATGCCAACCCTAACCCATATTGTATGTCTCTATGCTTACCCTATCCCTATATTTATGTCTTTACACTAACCCTAACCCTTATTTTTTGTTTTCATGTTAAGCTTAACCCGTATCGTATGTCTTTTCACTAACCCTTACCCTTATTTTATGTTTTCATTTTATCCTTTACCCCTCTTGTATGTCTTTACACTAACCTTAACCATTATTTTATGTTTTCATATTAACCTTTAACCTCTTGTATGTCTTAACAGTAACCCTAACCCTTATTTTATGTTTTCATGTTTACCTAAACCCTTATTGTATGTCTTATCACTAACCTTAACCCTTATCGTATGTCTTTACACTAACCCTTAACCTATTTTTATGTTTGCATGCTAACCCTAACCCTTATTGTATGTCTCTATGCTAACCCTAACCCTATATTTATGTCTTTACACTAACCCTAACCTTTATTTTATGCTTTCATGTTTACCTTAACCCTTATCGTATGTCTTATCACTAACCCTAGCCCTTATTTAATGTTTTCATGTTAACCTTAAGCCTTATCGTATGTCTTACACTAACCCTAACCTTTATTTTATGTTTTCATGTTAAACTTAACCCTTATCGTATGTCTTTACACTAACACTAGCCCTTATTTAATGTTTTCATTTTAACCTTAACCCTTCTCGTATGTCTTAACACTAACCCTAACATTTATTTTATGTTTTAATGTTTATCTTAACCCTTATCGTATGTCTTTACACTAACCGTAACATTTATTTAATGTTTTCATGTTAACCTTAAGCCTTATCGTATGTCTTACACTAACCCTAACCTTTATTTTATGTTTTCATGTTAAACTTAACCCTTATCGTATGTCTTTACACTAACACTAGCCCTTATTTAATGTTTTCATTTTAACCTTAACCCTTCTCGTATGTCTTAACACTAACCCTAACATTTATTTTATGTTTTAATGTTTATCTTAACCCTTATCGTATGTCTTTACACTAACCCTAACGCCTATTTTATTTTCATTTTAACCTTAACCCTTATCGTATGTCTTTACACTAACCGTAACATTTATTTTATGTTTTAATGTTTATCTTAACCCTTATCGTATGTCTTTACACTAACCCTAACCCCTATTTTGTTTTCATGTTTAATTTAACCCTTATCTTATTTTTTACACTTACACTAGCCCTCATTTTATGTTTGAATGCTAACCCTAACCCTTATTGTATGTCTCTACACTAACCCTAACCCTATATTTATGTTTTATGTTAACCTTAAACCTTATTGTAAGTTTTTACACTAACTCTAGTCCTTTTTTATGTTTTTAGGTTAACCTTAACCCTTATGGTATGTCTTTACACTAACCCTAACCCTAGGTTTATGTTTGCATGCTAACCCTAACCCTTATTTTATGTCTCTATGCTAGCCCTTACCCTATATTTATGTCTTATCACTAACCCTTACCCATCTTTTATGTTTTCCTGTTACCCTTAACTCTTATCGTATGTCTTTACACTAACCTTAACCATTATTTTATGTTTTCATATTAACCTTTAACCTCTTGTATGTCTTAACAGTAACCCTAACCCTTATTTTATGTTTTCATGTTAACTTATACCCTTATTGTATGTCTCTTCGCTAACCCTAACCCCTTTTTATGTTTTTGTCCCCCGCCGCAACGCGGAGCGGGGACATAGAAATACCGGGCGTCCGTCCGTCCTTCCGTCCGTCTTGCCGTCCGTCACACTTTTTGTAAGCGCTCTCCTAAATGTTTATATTACTAATACCTTGGACAAGTTCGAAAATCAGCATTTTTCGATAATTTTTGTAGGAGTTATGGGACTTTGACCATAAAAACGACTTGTTTTTTTTTGCTAAACAGACCTTGTAAGCGCTCTTTTTACTAACCCCTACCCCTTATTTTGTGTTTTTATCGACCCTAACCCTAATTATATGATGTTGTACTAACCCTAACCCTAAGTGTATCTAAATATGCTAACCCCTAACCCTAATTGTGTGTTTTATACTAAATCTAACCTTAATTATATGTTTTACACTAACCCTAACCTTAATTGTACGTTTTTGTATTATCCTTTACCTGAACTGTGTTTCTTTGTACTAAACCCTACCCTTTATTTTCTGTTTTCATCGACTATAACCCTAATTGTATAATTTTTTACTAACCCTTACCCAAAATGTATTTTTATATGCTAACCGCTGACCCTAACTTAGTGTTTTATACTATCCCTAACCCTAATAATATGTTTTACACTAACCCTAACCCTAATTGTGCGTTTTTGTACTAACCCCTACCACTTATTTCGTGTTTTCATCGACCCTTACCCTAGTATTGTTTGTTTTATACTAAACCTACCCTAATTATATGTTTTACAATAACCCTAAACCTAATTGTACGTTTTTGTACTATCCTTGACCTAAACCGTATCTCTTTGTACTAACCCCTACCCCTTCTTTTGAGATTTCATCGACCTAAACCATAATTGTTTGATTTTGTACTAACCCTAACCCTAAGTGTATCATAATATGCTAACCCCTAACCCTTATTGTGTGTTTTATACTAAACCTAACCCTAATTATATGTTTTACACTAACCCTTACCCTAATTGTACGTTTATGTACTAACCTTTACCTGAACTGTATCTCTTTCTACTAACCTCTACCCCTTATGCTTGTGTTTTCATCGCCCCTAACCCTAATTGTATGATTTTGTACTAACCCTAACCCTAAGTGTATCTTAATATGCTAACCCTAGTTGTGTGTTTTATACTAACCCTAACCCTAATTTTATGTTTTGCACTAACCCTAATCCTAATTGTACGTTTTTGTACTAACCCTTGTCATAAATGTATTTTCCTCGACTATAACCCTAATTGTACGTTTTTGTAGTAACCCTTGTCATAAATGTATTTTTTGTACTAACCCCTACAACTAATTTTGTGTTTTCCTCGACTATAACCCTAATTGTATAATTTTGTACTAACCCTAACCATAAATGTTTCTTTATACGCTTACCCCTAACCTTAACTGGGTGTTCATACTAACCCTAACCCTAATTATATGTTTTACACTAACCCTAACCCTAATTGTACGTTTTGTACTAACCCTTATCATAAATGTGTCTCTTTTTACTAACCCCTACCCCTTATTTTGTGTTTTTATCGACCCTAACCCTAATTATATGATGTTGTTCTAACCCTAACCCTAAGTGTATCTAAATATGCCAACCCCTAACCCTAATTGTGTGTTTTATACTATATCTAACCCTAATTATATGTTTTACACTGTCCATAACCTTAATTGTACGTTTTTGTATTATCCTTTACCTGAACTGTGTTTCTTTGTACTAAACCCTACCCTTTATTTTCTGTTTTCATCGACTATAACCCTAATTGTATAATTTTGTATTAACCCTTACCCAAAATGTATCTTAATATGCTAACCTCTGACCCTAACTATGTGTTTTATACTAACCCTAACCCTAATAATATGTTTTACACTGACTCTAACCCTAATTGTGCGTTTTTGTACTAACCCTTATCATAAATGCATTTTTTGTACTAACCCCTACCACTTATTTTGTGTTTTCATCGACTCTTACCCTAGTATTGTTTGTTTTATACTAAACCTACCCTAATTATATGTTTTACACTAACCCTAACCCTAATTGTACGTTTTTGTACTATCCTTGACCTAAACCGTATCTCTTTGTACTAACCCCTACCCCTTCTTTTGAGATTTCATCGAGCTAAACCATAATTGTTTGATTTTGTACTAACCCTAACCCTAAGTGTATCATAATATGCTAACCCCTAACCCTAATTGTGTGTTTTATACTAACCATAACCTTAATTGTACGTTTTTGTATTATCCTTTACCTGAACTGTGTTTCTTTGTACTAAACCCTACCCTTTATTTTCTGTTTTCATCGACTATAACCCTAATTGTATAATTTTGTACTAACCCTTACCCAAAATGTATCTTTATATGCTAACCTCTGACCCTAACTTAGTGTTTTATACTAACCCTAACCCTAATAATATGTTTTACACTAACTCTAACCCTAATTGTGCGTTTTTGTACTAACCCTTATCATAAATGCATTTTTTGTACTAATCCCTACCACTTATTTTGTGTTTTCATCGACCCTTACCCTAGTATTGTTTGTTTTATACTAAACCTACCCTAATTATATGTTTTACACTAACCCTGACCCTAATTGTACGTTTTTGTACTATCCTTGACCTAAACCGTATCTCTTTGTACTAACCCCTACCCCTTCTTTTGAGATTTCATCGACCTAAACCATAACTGTTTGATTTTGTACTAACCCTAACCCTAAGTGTATCATAATATGCTAACCCCTAACCCTTATTGTATGTTTTATACTAAACCTAACCCTAATTATATGTTTTACACTAACCCTAACCCTAATTGTACGTTTTTGTACTATCCTTGACCTAAACCGTATCTCTTTGTACTAATCCCTACCCCTTCTTTTGAGATTTCATCGACCTATACCATAATTGTTTGATTTTGTACTAACCCTAACCCTAAGTGTATCATTATATGCTAACCCCTAACCCTAATTGTGTGTTTTATACTAAATCTAACCCTAATTATATGTTTTACACTAACCCTAACCCTAATTGTACGTTTATGTACTAACCTTTACCTGAATTGTATCTCTTCTACTTACCCCTACCCCTAATGCTTGTGTTTCATCGACCCTTACCCTAATTGTATGATTTTGCACTAACCCTAACCCTAATTGTACGTTTTTGTACTAACCCTTGTCATAAATGTATTTTTTGTACTAACCCCTACCACTAATTTTGTGTTTTCCTCGACTATAACCCTAATTGTATAATTTTGTACTAACCCTAACCATAAATGTATCTTTATACGCTTACCCCTAACCTTAACTGTGTGTTCATACTAACCCTAACCCTAATTATATGTTTTACACTAACCCTAACCCTAATTGTACGTTTATGTACTAACCTTTACCTGAATTGTATCTCTTCTACTTACCCCTACCCCTAATGCTTGTGTTTCATCGACCCTAACCCTAATTGTATGATTTTGTACTAACCCTAACCCTAAGTGTATCTTAATATGCTAACCCTAGTTGTGTGTTTTATACTAACCCTAACCCTAATTTTATGTTTTGCACTAACCCTAACCCTAATTGTGCGTTTTTGTACTAACCCTTATCATAAATGCATTTTTTGTACTAACCCCTACCACTTATTTTGTGTTTTCATCGACCCTTACCCTAGCATTGTTTGTTTTATACTAAACCTACCCTAATTATATGTTTTACACTAACCCTAACCCTAATTGTTCGTTTTTGTACTATCTTTGACCTAAACCGTATCTCTTTGTACTAACCCCTACCCCTTCTTTTGAGATTTCATCGACCTAAACCATAATTGTTTGATTTTGTACTAACCCTAACCCTAAGTGTATCATAATAATGCTAACCCCTAAGCCTAATTGTGTGTTTTATACTAAACCTAACCCTAATTATATGTTTTACACTTACCCTTACCCTAATTGTACGTTTATGTACTAACCTTTACCTGAACTGTATCTCTTTCTACTAACCTCTACCCCTTATGCTTGTGTTTTCATCGACCCTAACCCTAATTGTATGATTTTGTACTAACCCTAACCCTAAGTGTATCTTAATATGCTAACCCTAGTTGTGTGTTTTATACTAACCCTAACCCTAATTTTATGTTTTGCACTAACCCTAACCCTAATTGTACGTTTTTGTACTAACCCTTGTCATAAATGTATTTTCCTCGACTATAACCCTAATTGTACGTTTTTGTACTAACCCTTGTCATAAATGTATTTTTTGTACTAACCCCTACCACTAATTTTGTGTTTTCCTCGACTATAACCCTAATTGTATAATTTTGTACTAACCCTAACCATAAATGTTTCTTTATACGCTTACCCCTAACCTTAACTGTGTGTTCATACTAACCCTAACCCTAATTATATGTTTTACACTAACCCTAACCCTAATTGTACGTTTTGTACTAACCCTTATCATAAATGTGTCTCTTTTTACTAACCCCTACCCCTTATTTTGTGTTTTTATCGACCCTAACCCTAATTATATGATGTTGTTCTAACCCTAACCCTAAGTGTATCTAAATATGCCAACCCCTAACCCTAATTGTGTGTTTTATACTATATCTAACCCTAATTATATGTTTTACACTGTCCATAACCTTAATTGTACGTTTTTGTATTATCCTTTACCTGAACTGTGTTTCTTTGTACTAAACCCTACCCTTTATTTTCTGTTTTCATCGACTATAACCCTAATTGTATAATTTTGTACTAACCCTTACCCAAAATGTATCTTAATATGCTAACCTCTGACCCTAACTATGTGTTTTATACTAACCCTAACCCTAATAATATGTTTTACACTGACTCTAACCCTAATTGTGCGTTTTTGTACTAACCCTTATCATAAATGCATTTTTTGTACTTACCCCTACCACTTATTTTGTGTTTTCATCGACTCTTACCCTAGTATTGTTTGTTTTATACTAAACCTACCCTAATTATATGTTTTACACTAACCCTAACCCTAATTGTACGTTTTTGTACTATCCTTGACCTAAACCGTATCTCTTTGTACTAACCCCTACCCCTTCTTTTGAGATTTCATCGACCTAAACCATAATTGTTTGATTTTGTACTAACCCTAACCCTAAGTGTATCATAATATGCTAACCCCTAACCCTAATTGTGTGTTTTATACTAACCATAACCTTAATTGTACGTTTTTGTATTATCCTTTACCTGAACTGTGTTTCTTTGTACTAAACCCTACCCTTTATTTTCTGTTTTCATCGACTATAACCCTAATTGTATAATTTTGTACTAACCCTTACCCAAAATGTATCTTAATATGCTAACCTCTGACCCTAACTATGTGTTTTATACTAACTCTAACCCTAAAAATATGTTTTACACTGACTCTAACCCTAATTGTGCGTTTTTGTACTAACCCTTATCATAAATGCATTTTTTGTACTAACCCCTACCACTTATTTTGTGTTTTCATCGACCCTTACCCTAGTATTGTTTGTTTTATACTAAACCTACCCTAATTATATGTTTTACACTAACCTTAACCCTAATTGTACGTTTTTGTACTATCCTTGACCTAAACCGTATCTCTTTGTACTAACCCCTACCCCTTCTTTTGAGATTTCATCGACCTAAACCATAATTGTTTGATTTTGTACTAACCCTAACCCTAAGTGTATCATAATATGCTAACCCCTAACCCTTATTGTATGTTTTATACTAAACCTAACCCTAATTATATGTTTTACACTAACCCTAACCCTAATTGTACGTTTTTGTACTATCCTTGACCTAAACCGTATCTCTTTGTACTAATCCCTACCCCTTCTTTTGAGATTTCATCGACCTATACCATAATTGTTTGATTTTGTACTAACCCTAACCCTAAGTGTATCATTATATGCTAACCCCTAACCCTAATTGTGTGTTTTATACTAAACCTAACCCTAATTATATGTTTTACACTTACCCTAACCCTAATTGTACGTTTATGTACTCACCTTTACCTGAATTGTATCTCTTCTACTTATCCCTACCCCTAATGCTTGTGTTTCATCGACCCTAACCCTAATTGTATGATTTTGTACTAACCCTAACCCTAAGTGTATCTTAATATGCTAACCCTAGTTGTGTGTTTTATACTAACCCTAACCCAAATTTTATGTTTTGCACTAACCTTAACCCTAATTGTACGTTTTTGTACTAACCCTTGTCATAAATGTATTTTTTGTACTAACCCCTACCACTAATTTTGTGTTTTCCTCGACTATAACCCTAATTGTATAATTTTGTACTAACCCTAACCATAAATGTATCTTTATACGCTTACCCCTAACCTTAACTGTGTGTTCATACTAACCCTAACCCTAATTATATGTTTTACACTAACCCTAACCCTAATTGTACGTTTATGTACTAACCTTTACCTGAATTGTATCTCTTCTACTTACCCCTACCCCTAATGCTTGTGTTTCATCGACCCTAACCCTAATTGTATGATTTTGTACTAACCCTAACCCTAAGTGTATCTTAATATGCTAACCCTAGTTGTGTGTTTTATACTAACCCTAACCCAAATTTTATGTTTTGCACTAACCCTAACCCTAATTGTACGTTTTTGTACTAACCCTTGTCATAAATGTATTTTTTGTACTAACCCCTACCACTAATTTTGTGTTTTCCTCGACTATAACCCTAATTGTATAATTTTGTACTAACCCTAACCATAAATGTATCTTTATACGCTTACCCCTAACCTTAACTGTGTGTTCATACTAACCCTAACCCTAATTATATGTTTTACACTAACCCTAACCCTAATTGTACGTTTATGTACTAACCTTTACCTGAATTGTATCTCTTCTACTTACCCCTACCCCTAATGCTTGTGTTTCATCGACCCTAACCCTAATTGTATGATTTTGTACTAACCCTAACCCTAAGTGTATCTTAATATGCTAACCCTAGTTGTGTGTTTTATACTAACCCTAACCCTAATTTTATGTTTTGCACTAACCCTAACCCTAATTGTGCGTTTTTGTACTAACCCTTATCATAAATGCATTTTTTGTACTAACCCCTACCACTTATTTTGTGTTTTCATCGACCCTTACCCTAGTATTGTTTGTTTTATACTTAACCTACCCTAATTATATGTTTTACACTAACGTTCGTTTTTGTACTATCCTTGACCTAAACCGTATATCTTTGTACTAACCCCTACCCCTTCTTTTGAGATTTCATCGACCTAAACCATAATTGTTTGATTTTGTACTAACCCTAACCCTAAGTGTATCATAATATGCTAACCCCTAACCCTTATTGTGTGTTTTATACTAAACCTAACCCTAATTATATGTTTTACACTAACCCTTACCCTAATTGTACGTTTATGTACTAACCTTTACCTGAACTGTATCTCTTTCTACTAACCTTTACCCCTTATGCTTGTGTTTTCATCGACCCTAACCCTAATTGTATGATTTTGTACTAACCCTAACCCTAAGTGTATCTTAATATGCTAACCCTAGTTGTGTGTTTTATACTAACCCTAACCCTAATTTTATGTTTTGCACTAACCCTAACCCTAATTGTACGTTTTTGTACTAACCCTTGTCATAAATGTATTTTCCTCGACTATAACCCTAATTGTACGTTTTTGTACTAACCCTTGTCATAAATGTATTTTCCTCGACTATTACCCTAATTGTACGTTTTTGTACTAACCCTTGTCATAAATGTATTTTTTGTACTAACCCCTACCACTAATTTTGTGTTTTCCTCGACTATAACCCTAATTGTATAATTTTGTACTAACCCTAACCATAAATGTTTCTTTATACGCTTACCCCTAACCTTAACTGTGTGTTCATACTAACCCTAACCCTAATTATATGTTTTACACGAACCCTAACCCTAATTGTACGTTTTGTACTAACCCTTATCATAAATGTGTCTCTTTTTACTAACCCCTACCCCTTATTTTGTGTTTTTATCGACCCTAACCCTAATTATATGATGTTGTTCTAACCCTAACCCTAAGTGTATCTAAATATGCCAACCCCTAACCCTAATTGTGTGTTTTATACTATATCTAACCCTAATTATATGTTTTACACTGTCCATAACCTTAATTGTACGTTTTTGTATTATCCTTTACCTGAACTGTGTTTCTTTGTACTAAACCCTACCCTTTATTTTCTGTTTTCATCGACTATAACACTAATTGTATAATTTTGTACTAACCCTTACCCAAAATGTATCTTAATATGCTAACCTCTGACCCTAACTATGTGTTTTATACTAACCCTAACCCTAATAATATGTTTTACACTGACTCTAACCCTAATTGTGCGTTTTTGTACTAACCCTTATCATAAATGCATTTTTTGTACTAACCCCTACCACTTATTTTGTGTTTTCATCGACTCTTACCCTAGTATTGTTTGTTTTATACTAAACCTACCCTAATTATATGTTTTAAACTAACCTTAACCCTAATTGTACGTTTTTGTACTATCCTTGACCTAAACCGTATCTCTTTGTACTAACCCCTACACCTTCTTTTGAGATTTCATCGACCTAAACCATAATTGTTTGATTTTGTACTAACCCTAACCCTAAGTGTATCATAATATGCTAACCCCTAACCCTAATTGTGTGTTTTATACTAACCATAACCTTAATTGTACGTTTTTGTATTATCCTTTACCTCAACTGTGTTTCTTTGTACTAAACCCTACCCTTTATTTTCTGTTTTCATCGACTATAACCCTAATTGTATAATTTTGTATTAACCCTTACCCAAAATGTATCTTTATATGCTAACCTCTGACCCTAACTTAGTGTTTTATACTAACCCTAACCCTAATAATATGTTTTACACTAACTCTAACCCTAATTGTGCGTTTTTGTACTAACCCTTATCATAAATGCATTTTTTGTACTAATCCCTACCACTTTTTTTGTGTTTTCATCGACCCTTACCCTAGTATTGTTTGTTTTATACTAAACCTACCCTAATTATATGTTTTACACTAACCCTAACCCTAATTGTACGTTTTTGTACTATCCTTGACCTAAACCGTATCTCTTTGTACTAACCCCTACCCCTTCTTTTGAGATTTCATCGACCTAAACCATAATTGTTTGATTTTGTACTAACCCTAACCCTAAGTGTATCATAATATGCTAACCCCTAACCCTTATTGTAAGTTTTATACTAAACCTAACCCTAATTATATGTTTTACACTAACCCTAACCCTAATTGTACGTTTTTGTAGTATCCTTGACCTAAACCGTATCTCTTTGTACTAATCCCTACCCCTTCTTTTGAGATTTCATCGACCTATACCATAATTGTTTGATTTTGTACTAACCCTAACCCTAAGTGTATCATAATATGCTAACCCCTAACCCTAATTGTGTGTTTTATACTAACCATAACCTTAATTGTACGTTTTTGTATTATCCTTTACCTGAACTGTGTTTCTTTGTACTAAACCCTACCCTTTATTTTCTGTTTTCATCCACTATAACCCTAATTGTATAATTTTGTACTAACCCTTACCCAAAATGTATCTTTATATGCTAACCTCTGACCCTAACTTAGTGTTTTATACTAACCCTAACCCTAATAATATGTTTTACACTAACTCTAACCCTAATTGTGCGTTTTTGTACCAACCCTTATCATAAATGCATTTTTTGTACTAATCCCTACCACTTATTTTGTGTTTTCATCGACCCTTACCCTAGTATTGTTTGTTTTATACTAAACCTACCCTAATTATATGTTTTACACTAACCCTAACCCTAATTGTACGTTTTTGTACTATCCTTGACCTAAACCGTATCTTTTTGTACTAACCCCTACCCCTTCTTTTGAGATTTCATCGACCTAAACCATAATTGTTTGATTTTGTACTAACCCTAACCCTAAGTGTATCATAATATGCTAACCCCTAACCCTTATTGTATGTTTTATACTAAACCTAACCCTAATTATATGTTTTACACTAACCCTAACCCTAATTGTACGTTTTTGTACTATCCTTGACCTAAACCGTATCTCTTCGTACTAATCCCTACCCTTTCTTTTGAGATTTTATCGACGTATACCATAATTGTTTGATTTTGTACTAACCCTAACCCTAAGTGTATCATTATATGCTAACCCCTAACCCTAATTGTGTGTTTTATACTAAACCTAACCCTAATTATATGTTTTACACTTACCCTAACCCTAATTGTACGTTTATGTACTAACCTTTACCTGAATTGTATCTCTTCTACTTACCCCTACCCCTAATGCTTGTGTTTCATCGACCCTAACCCTAATTGTATGATTTTGTACTAACCCTAACCCTAAGTGTATCTTAATATGCTAACCCTAGTTGTGTGTTTTATACTAACCCTAACCCTAATTTTATGTTTTGCACTAACCCTAACCCTAATTGTACGTTTTTGTACTAACCCTTGTCATAAATGTATTTTTTGTACTAACCCCTACCACTAATTTTGTGTTTTCCTCGACTATAACCCTAATTGTATAATTTTGTACTAACCCTAACCCTAAGTGTATCATTATATGCGAACCCCTAACCCTAATTGTGTGTTTTATACTAAACCTAACCCTAATTATATGTTTTACACTAACCCTAACCCTAATTGTACGTTTATGTACTAACCTTTACCTGAATTGTATCTCTTCTACTTACCCCTACCCCTAATGCTTGTGTTTCATCGACACTAACCCTAATTGTATGATTTTGTACTAACCCTAACCCTAAGTGTATCTTAATATGATAACCCTAGTTGTGTGTTTTATACTAACCCTAACCCTAAGTTTATGTTTTGCACTAACCCTAACCCTAATTGTGCGTTTTTGTACTAACCCTTATCATAAATGCATTTTTTGTACTAACCCCTACCACTTATTTTGTGTTTTCATCGACCCTTACCCTAGTATTGTTTGTTTTATACTTAACCTACCCTAATTATATGTTTTACACTAACCCTTACCCTAATTGTTCGTTTTTGTACTATCCTTGACCTAAACCGTATCTCTTTGTACTAACCCCTACCCTTTTTTTTAAATTTCATCGACCCAAACTACAATTGTTTGATTTTGTACTAACCCTAACCCTAAGTGTATCATAATATGCTAATTCCTAACCCTTATTGTGTGTTTTATAAGTAGTGTCAAAAGGCCGATTCTGCCTCACATGCAGAAATCCTGCATAAAATCCCAACCCCGACGGCCAAATGCAAACGGACGGCATTCCTATTGAGCATAGGGTAAATACAAGAATTATGGCTTTCGTAAAGAGCATAAGTCAGGTCACCCCACAGGAAAGTGGGGATAAGGACACCTTAAAGAGAGGTGTGCCCCAGATTGAAATAAATAAAAGGATGGAATCCAATAGTAATAAGATGGATCACTTTCAGGATTTCTTCCTGGAGAATGAGCAAGATTTGGAAGATAGCCCCCCAGCCCCAACCCCCCAAAGGCAGCAGCAGTGCTGCAATACCCCTAATCTGGTGCAGATGGATGAGCATACCCAGATGTGTCAAAATTGTGGGGCGCAGCTTATGAAGCCGCGATTTGAGCATCAGTCCGGAGAGCAGAAAACCACCTGCGGCTATCCACTTAAGAGGAAGAAGGGGCAGTTCTGCAAGAGCAAGCCCGGGATGGATGGTCTCTGCGGGAGGCATAGACAGCAACCACACCAGCAGCAGGAGGAGGAAGTGATCCCAGTCGAGGGAAAAATGGTGGTGAAAGAAAGCATGAAGACTCTCCGTCAAATAGCTAAGGATGAGGGTCTGAGGGGGGTCAGTAGGAAGAACAAGGAGGCCTTGGTGAAGCTCATCGAGGAGAAAACCACCCGTAAATTTGCCCGCCAGGAAGTCTTCACCAAGAAGCAGCTCAAAGCGCTGGCAAAGAATCGCGGCCTCACCAAATACTCCCAGCTCAAGAGAGACGATCTGCTCCATCTGGTGGAAGAGAATATCAAAAATGCCCCAGTCGAGGAGGAGATCAAAATCATTGATATGCGGGAAGCTTTGAATGGCGTATTTGGCACGGCCGTCATCAAACCTTTGAAGCCGCATGACGTAGCCACGTTTCTCAAGCTAAGTCAGAGTACGATCTTCACCACCATCTCCGATGCGCTTGCCCAAAAGAGGGGATTGAAGGTCTACTTAGTGCTTTTTGTGGAGATGGTGAAAACGAGCCTTGCGAAAGGGGAGAATATCTATGTCACCACTCCTTTCAGATCACGGACGACAATGCTCGTGGAATCTAACGACCTTGATCAGGAGATTGCGATAATGGTGGAGAAGGTTAAGGAAAGTACATGCGGGAAGGGAGTGGGTGGACTTTCAGCAGCGTCGAGAAGCTAGAAATCCACCTCGACAAATTCAAGCCGCTCAAGGGGGCTTCCTTCATACCGACCCCATCAGCACTCGCGAAAAAGAAGGCAATCATCAACGTGAAAAATGAGGATCAGGAGTGCTTCAAGTGGGCTATCCTCTCCGCGCTTCATCATGAGGAGGTGGATCAGAAAAATGCCAATCGCCCCAGTCAGTATGCGAAGTGGGAGAATGAGCTAAAATTCGAAGGCATCGACTTCCCGGTTTCGCTCAAGGCAATCGATAAATTTGAAAGGCAGAATCTTACCATCAACGTCAACGTCTATGGCTTCGATGGTGTAAAGAAGGGTGAAGATGAGGAAGAGGATCTTCAGATCTACCCCCTCAGAATATCCAAGAATACGGGTCCCACTCACGTAGATCTTCTTTTCTTGGCCTGCGAAGGCAAGCAGCATTACTGCTGGATCAAGAGCCTTTCACGACTCCTAGGCTCTCAAATTTCAGAGCATGGCCATGAGCTCTTCTGCCGCAGATGCCTCTCCCACTTCTCCAGACAGGATCTCCTTGACGATCACTTGGAATATTGCAGTCAGAAGGATGCCATCAGGATCGAGATGCCGGAGGAAGGATCCGCCATAGCCTTTCACAACCACAAGAAGCAGATGAGAGTCCCATTCGCGATCTATGCGGACTTTGAATGCTTCACGGAGAAGATCGATACTTGCCAGCCCGATCCGACCAAGTCCTACACGAAGCAGTATCAGCAGCAGCGACCATCAGGTTTCTGCTATCGCGTGAAGTATGCCCACGGCGACTACAAGGAATCGGTCGTCTACTGCGGGGAAGATGCGGCTAAGAAATTCGTCCAGTGCATTGAAGAGGAAGTGCAGACGATCAGCAAGATATGCAAGGAGAAGAAGCCGATGGTGATGAGCGACGAGGATAAGGAGGGCTTCGAAGCAAGCACGCACTGCCACATTTGCGGGGGTGAATTGGAAGGGGATAAGGTCCGGGATCACGATCATCTCACCGGGAAGTATCGGGGCGCGGCACACAACCAATGCAATCTAGATTTTCAGCTTCCGAAGCACGTGCCCATCCTCTTGCACAATCTGAGTGGGTACGATGCCCATCTTTTCGTGAAGGAATTCAAGGGAGGGAAGATCACCTGCATCCCCAATACGGACGAAAAATATATCAGCTTCTCAAAGCAGCTAGACGATGGTCTGGAAATGAGATTCATCGACTCGTGCAGATTCATGCTCAGCTCCCTCGAAAATCTGGCAAAGAATCTCACACCCGATAAATTCAAGGCGGTTAGGGAATGCTTTGGCGACAGATATGAGCTGATGATTAGGAAGGGGGTCTATCCCTACGATTACGCCGATGGACCTGCCAAGCTTGAGGAGACCCAGCTCCCACCCAAGGAAGCTTTCTTCAGCACGCTCACCGGTGAGCATATCAGTGATGAGGACTATGCGCACGCTCAGAAGGTCTGGGAGGCCTTCGAGTGCAAGACCCTGCGAGATTATCACAATCTCTACCTAGAATCCGACGTGGCCATACTGGAGGATATCTTCGAGGATTTCAGGGATATCTGCATGGGAAACTATGGGCTCGATCCTGCCCACTACTTCACATCCCCAGGGCTAGCCTACGATGCCGCCCTTAAAACCACCGGCGTCAGATTGGAGCTGCTCTCCGATCCAGACATGCTCCTGATGTTCGAGAGGGCAACCAGAGGGGGCGTCGCCATGATCTCCCATCGCCACGGCAAGGCTAATAATCCCTACATGACCGACTACGATAGCTCCGAACCCACCAAATATCTCACCTACCTCGACGCCAACAATCTCTACGGTTGGGCGATGGCACAGCCCCTTCCCACGGGAGACTTCGAGTGGATGGAGCCGGAGGAGATCGAGAAGGTCTTGGAGTATCCTGACGATCACGAGTACGGAGCCATGGTGGAATGCGATCTGGAATATCCGCAAGATCTTCACGACGCCCATAACGACTACCCTCTCGCGCCTGAAAACGTGGAAATCGACAAGGTGCGCAAGCTCGTGCCTCATCTGGGCAAGCGCGAAAAATATACCCTCCATTATCGAAATCTCAAGCTCTACTTATTGATGGGCATGAAGCTCGTCAAAGTCCATCGCATCATAGGATTCAGGCAATCCCCCTGGCTCAAGTCGTATATCGAGCTGAATACGAAGCTCCGAGCCGCAGCCAAGACCGACTCCGAGAAGGAATTTTTCAAGCTGATGAATAATTCGGTCTTCGGCAAGACGATGGAGAATATCCGAAAGCGCGTCGACGTCAGGCTAGTCACAACCGAAAAGCAGGCCCTGAAGCTGGTGGCCAAGCCCAACTTCGATCGTCGAGTCGTCTTCACCGAGAATCTAGCAGCCGTCCATATGAAGAAGACCAAGCTCAAGTTCGATAAGCCCGTCTACCTAGGAGCGTGCATCTTGGATATCTCGAAGCTCCTGATGTACGACTTCCACTACGGATTCGTGAGAAAGACGTACGGCGATAAGGCCCGGCTGCTCTTCACCGACACAGACAGCTAAGCCTACGAAATTCAGACCGCCGACTTCTACAAGGATATCGCACCACACGTCCAGGAAAAATTCGATACGTCCAACTATCCGGCTGTGCATCCCTCCGACATCCCTACTGGCGTGAATAAGAAGATCATCGGAAAATTCAAGGACGAGTGCGGCGGCAAGACCATGACCGAATTCGTGGGGCTCCGGGCAAAACTATACGCCTTCAAGATGGACGACGGTAAGGCTACGAAGAAGGCGAAGGGAGTCACCAAGAGCGTCATCAAGCGCAGCATCGCCTTCCAGGACTACAAGCGCTGCCTCGACACCCAACAGGAGATCCATCGCCCGATGAATATCATCCGGAGCCATCTCCACCAGATCTACACGGAGCAGATCAACAAGATCGCTCTCTCCGCCAAAGATGACAAGCGCCACATACTCCCCGATGGCATCAGCACCCTCGCTCACGGACACTATCGAATCACTCAGGGCAGCAAGTGAGCTGAGGCACCTCCCCTCCTCTCCACATTTAGCAGGCTCTGACGGGTGCGGATGCCCATCCCACACTTAGCAGGCTCTGACGGGTGCGGATGCCCATCCCTCCTCATCTGCATTTGGCATATCTAGATAAATGAGCAGCATACGCGTGCACGGCCTCCTCCTCCCCCATAAGCCCCTTTCCAACGTAGAGCTTGAGGAAGCCGCCTCAGCGCTAGGCATCCCTCGATTCAAAGGAATATTCATGCGCGATGCCTTACCTTCCAGGCCTCATCCCATCGAATGCGGCATCCTGAATCACGACGATAGCGATGGCCCCGGCACGCACTGGACGTGCTGGCATAAGAGCGGAAGATTCAAGGTCTACTTCGATCCTTACGGCCTGCCTCCACCCGACGAGATGATCGACTATCTGCGGCCGGAGATTCGATATAATACCGATGAAATCCAGCGGCGCGGCGACGTGGTCTGCGGACACTTTTGCCTGCACGTCCTGAAGCTACTATCGGAAGGTTGGACGCTCGAAGACGTGATCTTCGAACTATAGATAAATGGATAAGTTTGGATCTCACTCGAGGAAGCGCATGCCCATCTGGCGGATGCTCCAGGATCTCGATATGAATGATAATCGCATCACTAGTCTGGGATTGCCGCGGGATAGCTCGGACGCTGTGACGAAGCGATGGGTTAATCAGCAGATGAAAGACGGCATGAAAGACCTCGAAGAGCTAGATTCGGAAATGAAGCAAATGCAGATGGCCATCAAGCGAATGCAAAGGGAGTATGAAGCGTCCATCAAAGATCTTACCAAAAAGCTGATGATCGTAGAAGATGGCAAAGTCGATAAGTCGGAGTGCGTCTCGACGAATGGCGGCTTGATGACGACGGACCTAGACATGCAGAAATATCACGTGCTAAATCTCCCCCTCCCCATGACTGAAAATGAGCCCATCACGAAAGCCCTTTACGACCGCCTGCAGCAGGATCTAGACGCATTAAGGGTCTTCGTCGAGCTGAAGCATGCATAAATCAAGACTTTCTGGTCTCCTTGAATCGAGACCGGAAAGCCTGAGGATCATCGCCAGTCAGATTCCTTGACCCAGGAATTGAAGGTTTTGGGATAACCTCTCCATTTGACGCGGATTTCTTTCTCCCCATTCCGGATGCGTCGGCTCAAGATTTTCTCGATGCGAAAGATATCCTGGTCGGTGCGCTGGAGCTCGGGCTCGTAAAAGGATCCCTGGATTTCCTCACCCTTGTAGTCTTTGAGACGATAGGTGGGCGGCTGCGTCGCTAGGGCCTGAGCGATGGTAAAGACCTCCTCCGTCCAGCGCGGAGTATATCCCTTCTCGAAGATGCCCTTCTTCTTTGTGATTCGGACCTGATCGCCGACTTTGAATCGGTGAGGCTGCATGGGCGGAAGGTCTCCGTAGAGATTCCAGAAGACTTTGGCCTCGTGCTCTTTCTGGCTGGCGGCGGTGGGGGTCATCTTGATGGATCGATGCTTGGTGGTATTATACTGGCGGACGAAATCGTCCAAGATGGGAAGGTAGGCGCGCGTGGAATTGGCCGAAAAATACTTGAACATCTTCTCCTTCATGGTACGATTCCAGCGCTCAACCACGCTCGATTTCTCCTCATTCTCAGTGGAGTAGATCTCGACGCCATGCTTCTGGAGCAGCTCCTTCACCTCCCGATTATAAAATTCTTTGCCCTTATCGGTCCATAGCTTCTCAGGCGTGCGATCCTTGAAGACGGCCCGGAAGGCATCTCGCACCGTAGCACCCTTCTTATCTTTCAGCGGCACCAGCCAGCCGTACTTTGAGAAGATATCGATGATGCTCAAGAGGAATTTGAAGCCTCGATTATCGCGGGAGAAGGCACTCATATCAACGAGGTCGGCCGCCCAGGTCTCGTCCACCCCACCCACCACCACGCGACGCTTTTGAAATTTGCGTCGGACTGGCTTGTGCAGCTCTTCGGCTAGCTCATCCGACCATCGGACTTTTTTTTTCCCCCACACCCAGCCCAAATCGTGCTTTGGTACCGATGATGGGTCTGACGATGCCACGCTCGAGACGCTCACGTGCAGTGGGATTGGGGATAGCATCGAAGGAGGCTAGCATCGTCTTATCGCAGATCGAATTTCGTGCAGCCGTATCCTTGTGCTTGGCGTAGCAAAGATCGTGGCGATAGGCGGCCTCATCTACTCGATTGATAGGTATGGACCAAGGTTTGGGGGTGCCGTCGGCATTGAGTCGCTGGCTGAGTCTCGTCCCCGGCCCGGTGAAATTATGCCCCGGCAGATGCATCTCGACGGGCAGCTGATTGATCATCTTATTCACGAGCCCGGCGCCCTCCTCCGTCTTGATGAATTGCGACTTTCGCGCACCACACTCGGCGCAGGTTCCCACCTTTCGCCGCCGCCGTCCGTCGTCGCTCGTGATCACGGCGCGATTATTCGTCTCCGTCTTCTTCTTGCACTTCAAGCAATACATTCCCATTTTATATAGATAAATGGACGTTGAAGACCTTACCTATGATGAGCCCGCCGTAAATCGTCGGCATAATCACTTTCTCCTCCCGCAGCGATCCATCCGAGGTCTGATCATCGGGAAGTCGGACTGCGGCAAGACGACTCTGCTGAATAATCTCCTCCTGCGCGATGGATGGCTCGACTACGATCGACTCTACGTCTTTGGAAAATCACTCCACCAGCCCATCTATCAGCTGCTGCGGCAGGCGTTGGGGAAAGGATTTTCGAAAGACGATATCCGCGACCTTCTCTCCATCAAGGATCGCTATCCCCACTCTCTGGTCGACGTGGTGCAGGTGATGAGGCCGTCGTCCAAGCCTAGCGGCATCGAAGCTTTCTTCTTCGAGGAAGCGAGCGACGTGCCCGATCCCCGAGATCTCGATCCCACTCGCAAAAATCTCATGGTCTTCGACGATCTGATGCTGAGCAAGCAGAGCAAGTGTGAAGACTACTACGTGCGCGGTCGCCATAATAACGTGGACTGCTTCTACCTCTGCCAAAATTACTTCAAGCTCCCGCGGCAATCGATCCGGGAGAATGCCAATTTCATCTGCCTCTTCGAGCAGGATGCCAAGAATCGCGATCATATCCGCCGGGACCATTGCGGTGATCTCACCCCCGCCCAATTCGATGCCCTGTGCGACCACTGCTGGTCCAAGCCTCACGGATTCATGACCATCGATCTCACGAGCCCCAAGACGAATGGGAAATATCGATGCAATCTAGACGATTTCTATCGAGTCTAAGATAAAGAATGGATCACTTGAAGGAATTTTTCCTGGAGAATCAACGGGACTTGGATTGGGAGAATGCTCCAAAGTCCCCACTACCACCCCCTATATCCCCTAGATGCAAGCACCGGTGGGAGCGTGTGCTCATCAACCATGAGATCCCAGGCCATAGCTGCAGAAGATGCGGGGCTGAAAAGTACGCTAGCCGCTTCGATGATCAGGATTTCGAAGGAAGGACCTATAATTCTTACTCCCGCCGGAAACCTAAGCCAGCGCCCGGACCCCCGTGCTGCATCAAGACCGTCCGCGGCCATCAGTGCACGTATCCCTCCATATCGGGCAGTGATAAGTGCAAGAGGCATTCGAACCTTTTCCCTGAGGCATGCTGCCGGTGTGGAGTCGCGATCCCCCGTGGCAAGGCTCTGCACAATATCCGCGAGGAGACTATATACGTTCCAAAATTTATCACTCTCTGGTCAGGCGTAAAAGTGAGGATGGTGGGGGAGTATGATCGCATCGATGGAGTGCAAGGGTTATCCAAACCCTTCTGCTCCTCCAAATGCATGGAGAGTGCGTAGGAGGGGTAAATCCATGGTTTTTGCATCCTGCTGAGGTAGGAGGCAAAAAGCATGGGGCGATCGATTCATCGCTTAGGGGCGTTCGTTCCAACGCTATGGGGCGTTGGGGGCGATCGATTCATCGCTTAGGGGCGTTCGTTCCAACGCTATGGGGCGATCGATCCATCGCTTAGGGGCGTTCGTCTCAACGCTAAGGGGCGTTCGTTTCAACGCTATGGGGCGTTGGGCGATGCTATAAATAAAATGACGTTTATCAAGATCACCGATCCCAAGCAGCGTGAGGCGCTTGCCAGAGATTTGCAAGAGACGAAGCGCAGCATCCAGGCTAGCGATATGCAGCGTCGCCTGGATAAGATCGGACTGAGCCGCGATCTCTCCAAGATTTTCAAGCCCGTGGTCGAGACGCAGAAGGAGACTGCCTCCCAGATCACCAAAAAGATCGAAGATATCCCACTCGCTCTGCCCGCCCCGGTGCCTGCCCTTCCTCCTCCTTTCCCTGCCGCCGAGGGTGACGACGATCCGCTTGCCATCGAGCAAGCATTGAAAACCAACCTCGGTCCGCGAGCCACCCACTATCTTCAGCTCAGTATGACTCCCAAGGCTGACCATACCTTTGGACTGCGAGTGGAAGACGGCAGCATCATGATCGGAAGTCTGCCCGTCACCTTCGATGGAAACGATATCCTCGTCGATGGCGAGCGCTATGAGGGAACCCCCGGCCTGTGGGAGCTCATGGTCCTGAAGAATCCCAAAGATTTCGACGTGGAGGACTTGCATACCTATGATGAAATCCTGCGAGCATCCAATGCCATGTATCAAGGCAATTCTTCGCTCTCGCAGACCCCCAAGGCCAGCAAAAGTCGGAAATGGAAGGAGATCGTCTCCTACCTCTATAAGCAGGATAAGTATGGGAGTGGGGTTTCGACCGTCTTCCTCCCCACGTGCTTCGACCAGTTGCTGGATCGCCTCGATCTTTGCGCTGCTGCCTACCAGGCTGGAAATAATGGGGTGCGCAACGAAATCGTGGCCATCCTCGATGCCATGAGGAAGTCTGGTCATATCAGCAGGAGTGAGTACGAGAAGCTGCATCGGAAGCTCCTCTAAATAAATTTACGATGCCTTTAGTAGTGAATCACGGATATCGTCGAAAGTATGCCGTCGGCGGAAAAGGTCTTTTCAATACGATGGCCAATCTGGCTGGACGGGTGCTTTCCTCCTCCGCCGCCAAGACGTTGGGAAGCAAGGCCGTGAGCGCCGCCTCCAATGCTGCCCTGAAAGGTGTGGAGAAAGGTGCGAGTAAGGCGGTGGACCACGTCGTCAATCGAGTGACCCGCAAAAAGAAGCCTCAAGCACCACCCACCAAGAGAACCCCACAGCAGCAGACCCGTCTCAATAATCTCATCTCGGGCGGGGGCATCGCCACCATCCACGACTTCGTCCAGCGCTATAGATAAATATATGATGGCCGATATGCTCTCTATCACCGAAGGACTGACTTTTGATGAAAGTCTCCAGGAATATCAGGTTCACGAATACGAACCTCAAGCCGGGGCGCAGCTGAATAATGCCGGCGCAGAGATACGCATCAATATCGAGACTCAGGATCTCTTCCTTCATCCCTCCGAAAGCTATCTCTTGATCGAAGGCCGACTTCAGAAAAATGATGGCACTGCGTATGCCGACGCCGATCTCGTATCGCTCGTCCATAACGGTGTCATGTTTCTCTTCCGAAGCATCAGCTACCGACTTTCCGGCCAGCAGATCGAGCATCTCAACGATCCGGGTATCGCAACCACCATGCTAGGGATGTTGACGTATCCCGACGACTTTTCCAAATCGCAAGGCCTCAACCAGCTATGGTTCAAGGACTCCACGGCCGATGCTGAGGCAGATAACGTCGGATTCGCGGCACGCCACGGATATATCATCACCAAGCCAACCAATAAGGGATCCTTTTCCTTCTCCATCCCCCTCAAGCACGTCTTTGGCTTTGCCGAGGACTACGATAAGATCGTCTACGGATTCAAGCACGAGCTCTCCCTGGTGCGCGATTCGGATGCCAATGCTATCCTCCGAGCCGCTGCCCTCAACGACATGGCCAAGATAGTCCTGATCAAGGTCTCCTGGTTCGTCCCCCACGTCATCCCGTCCGACGAAAAGAAGCTGCGGCTCTATAAGACCATCCAGAGCAAGACCAAGATCGATTGCGGATTTCGCATGCGGCAGTGCGACTCCATAGCCGTGCCCCAGACTTCGCAATTTCATTGGCGCCTAGCCGCTAAAAGCGGGCGAGAAAAACCGCGATGGATCATCGTCGCTTTTCAAACCGAAAGGGATAACGACCAGCTGCATAATGCCGCCGTCTTCGATCACTGCCGATTGCGAAATATCCACGTGACTCTCAATGCGGAGCGCTATCCCGCTGTGGACTTCAATGCCGGCTTCACCCAATGCAAGGTCGCCAGGGTCTATAAGGAGGCTGCCGAATTCCGCAAGAAATTCTATAGCATGGAAAGTCTGCTCAGCAATGGTGGTATCAATCCCTCCGACTTCATCGATCTCTATCCCCTATTCGTCATCGACGTGAGCCATCAGTCCGAGCGGCTGAAAGAGTCGACGGTGGATATCCAGATCCGAGCCGAATTCGAGCGCAACGTCCCTGCCAATACTCAAGCCTTCGCCCTGGTCATTTCCGATCGAATCCTCCAATTCGAATCCGACGGTCAGAAGATGAGCGTCGTCTTCTGAGGAGGCTTAGATAAATGGACACTTCACTTTTGCGGAAAATCGCTACCAATACGGAGCCCAAGCACGGATTTTCCTTCATCGTCTCTGAAAACGATAGTCAGATCTTGACTCGCTTCAATCCGCCCCTCCAGCTGCGCGAGGAAAAATCTTACGAGATGGCCCTCGTGAATCTGGAGACCTACTACTCCATCCCCAATATTCATGCGGGAAATAATTCCTTCCGCTATTCTCCCGATGGAGGGGCAAGCTGGTTTCCCATCGAGCTGAGCACTGGCTCCTATGGAATCGATGATATCAATGATGAGATCCAGCGGCAACTGCGGCTCAATAAGCATAAGGCTAAGATCCTTCTCAAAGCCAATCGCGCGACGCTGAGAGCGACCCTCACTCTCGCCAGAAATTATCAAGTGGATTTCGATGTGCCCAATAGCATCAGTACGGTGCTTGGATTCGAGCGTCAGACGTATGCCTATGATCGAAGCACTAATGGATACGCGGAAGGCGAGAACATCGTCAATATCATCAGTATCAATAGCATCCTGGTGAATAGCGATATCATCCACGGAAGCTACGTCAACGGCACGCAGCAGTCCACGATCTATAGCTTCTTTCCCGCCGTCGATCCCGGCATGAAGATCATCCAGACTCCCAAGAATCTTGTCTACTTACCCGTGACTCTGAGGACCATCGATCGCATGCAGACGTATCTGACCGATCAAGACGCTCGCCCCATCGATCTGCGAGGAGAAAATCTCACCATCCGCTTCCATCTGCGTGAGGTATAAATAAATGGATTATCAAGAGTATGGTTTGAACTTGACGAAAGGTCAGGCAGAGAAGATCCAGCGTGCGGCAAAGAACGGTTGCCCCGTGAGCGTCCGATTGTCGCATTCCAACCTATCCGGCGAGCATAAGATGCTCCTCACCCACCGTCAGATCCAACGCATCGCCAAGCTCTTGCAGAGCGGTAAGGGTGGTATGGTCTTGGAGATGAGTCCGAAGCAGGTGAGGCGTAACGTGCAGAAAGAAGGTGGATTCCTTCCCATGCTCGCAGGTATCGCCTCTGCTGCACTACCCATGCTGGCCAAAACCGTGCTACCTGCTTTGGGCGTGGGAGCATTGAGCGGTTTGGGAAGCGCAGCCATCCAAAAGGCCGTGGGATCTGGATTGTACCTGAAAAAGGGTGGGAAAGTATGCTGCGTGAAACCTCATGGTCGTGGTCTGTATTTGAGTCCAGGCACTTTGCCAAATACGTACGGTGATGGATTGTACTTGAAGAGCGGACGTCAGATCTACGACGGAAGTGGGCTGATCCTTGGACCTAATAGCCCCTTCAAAAGCATTCCCATCTTGGGCATGCTCCTATAGATATAAATAAATGGACTCCGTGGACACTGGGAAGAAAGCCTACAGGGAAGCTAGGATCGAATCGATCGAGCGAGAGCTCAAACTCGAAATGCATAAGTACGCCCGACTGTCGAGGATCTATAAACGAATGGACAAAGCAATATCTTTTGCTCTGGGTACTTATGCCGTACTCAACGTCGTTTGCACCACCGGCACACTCAGCACCGCCGCCACGGGGATAGGCGCCGTGGCATGCATTCCGTTGAGCTCACTAGCCATCGTGAATTCGATCGCGATGGTGGTGTTGACGGTGCTAACCAAGCGCATCCACAGGATGCGTAAGAAGCATAAAGACACCGTGCGAATTGTTAGAAAATACCAATCCAAGGTCAAGGCCGAAATGAGCAAGGCACTAGAGGATGATGTCATTGATGAGACTGAATTTTTAGGTATTGTGAAATGCCTAGACTTCTACTACGATGAGAAACAACAGCTGAGAAAGCCCTCGACCACATTTACTGAGGACCTTTGTGCACACACAAATTCTAGGAGTTGATTAGCCCTTTTATTTCTTCGAGGGGACAATATCTCCTCAAAGAAATGTTTGCTGAAAAGTTCGGGAAATTTTTCTGACGCGTCAGAAAACCTGTTCCGGTATATGCGCATATTATCAGCGCAGTGGGAAAAAAAGTCTGCCAAATTTTTCTGACGCGTCAGAAAAGCTGTTCCGGTATATGCGCATATTTTATGTGCAATGAAAAATAAAAATTCCACCAAATTTTTCTCAAAAAAAAAAAGTCTGCCAAATTTTTCTGACGCGTCAGAAAAGCTGTTCCGGTATATGTGCATATTTTATGTGCAGGAAAAAAATCCGCCAAATTTAATTTTTTTTTAAAGCCTGCCAAATTTTTCTGACGCGTCAGAAAAGCTGTTCCGGTATATCCGCCATTTTTTTTTTTTTTTTTTTTTTTAAGTCTGCCAAATTTTTCTGACGCGTCAGAAAAGCTGTTCCGGTATATGCGCATATTTTCATATTTTCTGTTCAGAGAAAAAAAAAAAAGTCTGCAAAATTTTTCTGACGCGTCAGAAAACTTGTTCCGGTATATGCGCACATCGTGAACAATTCAATGAAAAAAAAATTCTGACGCAGGAGCATAATAAAAAATGTATGCAAATCTAATGCGCATGCGCCGTAAGGAGGGTTCTACCACTCGCACATCACTCTGCTAACGCTCCGTGATGTGCTCCGTTCACGAACCCTCCACGATCAAAGATTTCAGTGACCAAAAAAAAAAAAAAATTTCTCAATCCAGATATTTGGATTGGGAAATTTCTTCACACCCCTACCCCAAGATTTTTTTTTTACTTCCTCACCAGATCGTACGAGAGGTACTGCTGGTTAGATTTTTTGCTGAGCTTGAATCCCGTGCTCCGAACGAATGCGCCTTGCAAGGCATCCTTCTCTTTGTTGAGCGTGGGGCATGCCCATACCCTGGTGGTTTCTCCTTCTCGATCCTTCAGGGTGAGGATTTTGCTTTTGCCGAATTTTCCATCCACTTCTACCACCTCCAAGATCTTATAGATCACCCCGGTGGGTAAATCCTTCCATTTGAGCGCTTCCTGATTCTGGTCCTGCACCTTCTCCTGGAAGGCGTCTTCGCTGATAAAGTCATCCCCATCAAAGAATCCATTCTGTACAAAAGACATAATTCTTGTATTTACCCTATGCTCAATAGGAATGCCGTCCGTTTGCATTTGGCCGTCGGGGTTGGGATTTTATGCAGGATTTCTGCATGTGAGGCAGAATCGGCCTTTTGACACTACTTTTATACTAAACCTAACCCTAATTATATGTTTTACACTAACCCTAACCCTAATTGTATGTTTATGTACTAACCTTTACCTGAATTGTATCTCTTTCTACTTACCCCTACCCCTTATGCTTGTGTTTTCATCGACCCTAACCCTAATTGTATGATTTTGTACTAACCCTAACCCTAAGTGTATCTTAATATGCTAACCCCTAATAAGATTGATTGATTGATTGGTATCTGCTTTATGTCCCGTCGGCGATATTGCAGCCATCATCGGGACAAAAACATGTTATAACTTAATAAATCTTTAAAGTAAAACTAAGTCAAAAGACCGAGACTAAAACAAATTGTTATTGCTAATAAATAAATAAAAGTAAACACTTAAAATAATTTAAGTAAAAGCTAAAACTAATATTATCAAACGACAATTGTAAATAGAACATACAAAATTATCAGGTGAAACAAATTAAATGTTTATAAATAGTAAAATATTTAAAAAACAAAAACAACAACAAAACTATAATTTTGCATACAATCCAACTTCCTTAAGGAAGTGGATGATGGCATCGTTTGGAGTGCCGCTGAACAAATCGTGCATAGAAGCACAGGTGAAATACTTCACACGTATTGGAGCTACATCAACACAGTCAAGGAGAACATGCTTCACCGAATACGGAGAGTCACAAGGGATGCACACAGGTGCCTCCTTCTCTTGTGTCATCAAGTGGCCATGAGTGACTCTAGAATGTCCAATACGACATCTAGTGATGACCACTTGGTCTCGACGGCATCGGAATGAAGCATGATTCTCCCCAAGCTGTGGTTTTAACTCATGAAGTTTGTTGTGCTCAGCGGCAGCCCAAACCTCATCCCATAAACTTTGAACATATATACGGATTGCATTTCTGCAGTCCGAATAGGGAATAAAACATTTAGAAATTGGTTTGCGAAGGGCTTCCTTCGCAACCCTGTCCACGACTGAATTCCCATGAATACCAGTATGACTGGGTACCCATAGGAAAATCAATTCTGCACCACCTCTCATCAATTGGTGAATCATGTAAACAATTTTACTAATTAATGGATGTTTTAGTTTGCAGTTCTCAATTGCCAAAAGACAAGCGAGAGAATCAGAACAGATAAAGAATTGTGCGTGCTCTGAAGCATCAATTAAACGAAGGGCTAAAATGATGGCTCTTGCTTCAGCTGTAAAAATGGAAGCAGAAGATGGGAGGCGTTGGGTGGAAGTGCTATTACCCAAGATAGCAGCAGACGCAACGCTATCACCATCTTTAGAACCATCTGTATAAACAGTCAGAAAATCAGGGTATTTAGATTTAATTTCACAATAGTCCTGTTGAATGAGCAAATGATTTGTTTCAGTCTTTTTATGTTTTCGAAGATCAAAATTAAATTCAGGTTTTAGAAGTTCCCAGGGTGGAACTTTTAAAGATGTAACAGGTTTTATCGTTTCCAAATCAATATTAAGATTAGCTAAATGTGGTGCAATACGAATGCCAAATGGAGGAGTTTTGTTTTCGTGTTTTTCATAAACAGTTTTTAGAGGTGGGTTAAAAACACAGTCGTAGGCAGGGTTACCTGGGAAAGCTTTCAGCTTCGTAGCATATTGGAGACCGAGTTTTATTCTACGATGTTTCAGGGATGGTTCATTTGCCTCCGCATACAGGCTCTCAATAGGAGATGTCCTGTATGCACCGAGGCAAAGTCGCAATCCCTGATGATGAACAGCATCTAAAATTTGCAAATAAGACTTTTTAGCTGATCCATATACAATAGAACCATAATCCAATTTCGATCTTACAAGGGACCTGTGTAAATTTAAAAGAACAGATTTATCAGCTCCCCAGTCAGTACTGGAGACAACTTTTAAAATATCAAGAGCCTTGAGGCATCTTGATTTTAGCATTTTGATATGGGGTAGAAAGGACAGTTTTTTATCAAAAAGAACGCCAAGGAATTTCGCTTCTTCAACCATTTTAATTTTTTTGTTATATAAATAAAGTTCTGGGTCAGGATGGAGTTTTCTCTTTTTACAAAAATGCATAGCCACGGTTTTACTCTCTGAAAACTTAAAACCGTTTACAGAGGCCCATTTTTCAATTCGATTAAGGCACAGTTGCAATTGCCTTTCAATAGTGTTCATGTTTTTGGCACTGTAGCATATTAAAAAATCATCAACATATAAGGAACCTTCAATATTATCTTTCAACACTTTGGCAATACTATTTATTTTGATACTAAAGAGAGTGACAGAAAGGATGCTTCCCTGAGGAACGCCCATTTCCTGATTAAACTCTTCAGACATTGTTCTATTTACTTTAACATTAAAATGTCTATCAGACAGGAAGTCAGCCAAAAAATTCGGCAACCTTCCTTTCAACCCCATATCAGAAATATCTTTTAAAATGCCATACTTCCATGTGGTGTCATAAGCTTTTTCGAGATCGAAAAAGATAGACACCACATGTTCGTTCTTCGCGAAAGCGTTCCGAAGAAATGACTCGAAACGGACCAAATGATCTTGTGTGCTCCTGCCTTGGCGAAAACCACACTGGATATTCGAAATGAGTCCATTGGACTCCAGGAACCAAACAAGCCGATCATTGATCATACGTTCAAGAGTCTTGCAGACGCAGCTTGTCAATGCTATCGGACGATAGTTTGAAGCATCTGTATGATCCTTCCCTGGTTTAGGGATAGGAACAACAGTGGCAAGCTTCCATATTTCGGGCAATTTACCATTTATCCAAACATCGTTCATTAAATTTAAAAGAGTATTCATCGATATATCAGGAAGATGTTTTAGAAGCTGATAGTGGATATTGTCAGGGCCACAGGCCGTATCGTGTGCTTTACTTAAAGAAGTTTTGAGTTCATCCAAAGAAAAAGGAGAGTTGTAGCTTTCGGAGTTGTCAGAATTAAAGTTTAATTTGGTTTTCTCAGCTGTTTGTTTAAATTTTTGAAAATCAGGCTTGTAATTTGATGAAGATGAATGTTTTGCAAAGGTCTCAGCTAATTTGTTGGCAATATCTTTTTCAGATGTTAAAGTGGAATTGCCAACATTAAGATGCTTAACAGATGATTTTGAGTTTTTACCTTTCATTTTCTGAATGAAGTTCCAAATTTTATTCATGGGAGTTCGAGAGGTTAAACCAGATACGAATTGTTTCCAGGATGTTCTTCTTGTTTGTTTGCATGTTCGTCTTGCCTTTGCCCGAAATATTCTAAAATTACTTAAATTTTCTTTAGTTTGATGGTTTTTAAAATGATTTTGAGCTTTGTTTCTATCGCCGATAGCCTTGCCACACTCGTCGGTAAACCAGGGTTTATTAAGTTTTTTTTGGAAATGCCGAGGTCTTAGGGATTGTTTCATCAGCTATAGAGATAAGGGTTTCATTGAATACAGAAATTGGTTCTTTAAATTCAGTAAAAAGTTCTGGTCTTAATTTTTCTGAACAGAGAATTGAAAATTTTTGCCAATCGGCTTTTTCTAATTTATAACGAGGAATTCTTTGCTCAGGTTCACCAAAAAGATCTTTTAAAATGATAGGAAAGTGATCACTTCCGCAGAGATCATCATGGACTTGCCATGAGAAGTCTGTTAAAAGAGAAGGATCACAAATGGAAAGATCAATCGATGAATATGTTCCATTACCAGAGTGTAAAAAAGTAGAGGAGCCGTCATTGAAGATACAAAGAGATTCTTTTGACAAAAAGTCTTCAATCTTTTTACCCTTATCATTAATGTTAACGCTACCCCACAATGGATTGTGAGCATTAAAGTCTCCCAATACCATATATGGAGCAGGAAGCTGGTCCGTTAATTGCTTAAGTTGTACTAATGTTAAATTATTATTGGGTACGTAAACTGAGCATAATGTGACTGTTTGATGTAATGAAATCCGAACGGCAACTGCCTGCAGATCTGTAGTTAAAGGAATCGAACTATGAAGAACTCTGTCCTTAACTAAAATGGAGGATCCGCCTGCAGCTCGCTCAGTATTAGAAAACGTACTGTACATAGAAAAACCTTTCAAGGAAATGGTGTCAGTTTCCTTGAGGTGTGTTTCCTGAAGACAAAAAACAGTTGGATTAAAAGACTGCACTAAAAGTTGTAATTCAAGAAAGTTGGCCCTAAGTCCTCGGCAATTCCATTGAATGATGGTACTCATTTTGGAGTCTGTATGGGATCAGAAAGTCTACCGAGTGATCGCCTACGTCTCCTCTGTGGAGAATGGCTCTGTGAACGGTCGACGGGTGTTTCCGATAGATCCATATCAGACTCCATGTCGTCACCAATAGAGCCGAAACGATTATGCATATAAATTGCATCTCGTTCGGCCTTCTTTGATCTACGCATTTTAAGCGGTGACGTCTGCTGCGATGAACTCTGGCGTCTTCCTGGCTGTGAGGGTCGCTGCTGTCTATTTCCAGGTTGAGCAGCAGATGACGACCTTGAGGAAGACGATTGACTCTGTTTGGAAGAAAGAGAAATTGATGGGGGTTGGGGATTAGAAGCTTTGGTTGGAGCTCCAAATCCAGTCCAAGACGATTTTCGTGGAATTATAAACAAATCCTCATCGACCATTGAATCATTATTCGGACCTGCTGTTGACTTACGTGGTGGGGGATGATTATCACACAATACCTTCCAAGGCCTCGCGTATTTGATATTACTTTTTGGGATATCATCCACAAAACAGTCAGCACCAAACATCCATCCATTGGTGTTGCAAGTACGGGGCTTAATTTCACCCTCAGGCCAAGTGTACATGGTTTGCCAACCATATGTCCTAGAGGGTTTAGCAGCCTCCGCGTAAGACATGGATGGTGCTGTATCACTCGAGATAGAGACTTGACGACGAGCTTCTTGGTATGTAATGTTCTTTTCTGCTTTAAGTTTTTGGATTTCTTTTTCACGTAGAAGAGTTGGACATTGTTTTGAAGACGAAAAATGATCACCACTGCAGTTAACACATTTTGGATTTTTCGTACAGTTGAAATCCGAGTGGCCTTCCTCAGCGCACTTTACACATTTTTCCTTCCCGTTGCAGGTGGCCTTCCCGTGGCCAAAACGTTGGCATTTAAAACAACGGAGAGGATTGGGAATAAATATGTCTACGGACACTCTGAAAAGACCCAGATTAATGTGACTTGGTGGAGCTGCGGAATTAAATGTAATAAGGTATGTATTTAATTTAATAATTTTGTTGTCTTCTTTTTTTGTAAACCTTTTAACGTGTGAGACACCTTGTGATGAAAGTTCAGAGCATATTTCTTGCTCTGATAAATCAGCAAGGTTTCGGTCTCTATCTCGAATGATACCCTGCGAACGATTCAATGATCGATGAGCTTCAGCGGAAACTGGTACCTCTAAAATGGATGAAATTGTCAAAATGTTTTTTGCTTGTTGTTGTTTGGCACACTCTACTAAGAGGTTACCGGATCGGAGTTTCGTAACCTTGGGAACATCACCTCCGGTAACACCCTTAATTGTTTTCGCAATGACAAAGGGCGAAACCTTTGTCAAAGGACGAGTGGCATCTTTGCTTGAAAGTACAATAAACTTTGGCCAACTATCATTTGTTGTGTTTTGACGTTTTGAAGAAGCTGGTGCATCCTGATCATCACTATCACTACATGAAATATTTCGTTTATACTTTTCACTAGAACTTGTTGCTTGTTTTTTTGGGGAAGCCATGATGAGAGAAGAGAGTTTCACTGCCTTGCTCCCCGCCCGCCATGGAGCGCCAACAAGGGCGATGCTGTTATACAACGGCTCTCCTGTTGAAAGCACCAGGGTTACAAGGACAGCATACTCGCACAGAGTATTCCTTTAGGGAGACAAGCATCGTGCCGGGGGTTACCCGGCGATACAACTCTCCAGAATAACATCCACACGATTGACCCATGAGCCACCGCCTTCTGTAAAGCATAACTGACATCAAGTTATAAATTCTAATATTACGGAATGAGAGTTTGAAATAAACGAGAAGATGGTGCTTTACAGGGCTTGGCGTGACCAGCCGATTGATCAGACCGAGCCGAATCTGACCGCCTGTCTAGGAGAAGTA
The DNA here is from genome assembly GCA_963971305.1 of Arcuatula senhousia. Taxonomy (NCBI): domain Eukaryota; kingdom Metazoa; phylum Mollusca; class Bivalvia; order Mytilida; family Mytilidae; genus Arcuatula; species Arcuatula senhousia. The sequence goes on along the minus strand of OZ020314.1, from coordinate 28,265,594 downwards.
AGGGCCAAAGCCCACATACGTGGACCAGGATCCCGTCCTCCCCCGACACAGGTCGCAACACACGGCAAACATGTTGACCCGTTTAGTCGCTTCTTACGACAAGCTTTACGGGCGGCTGCGGGACTATTCTTTTCACACCCGGTTCCCGCACGGGGGACCCCTAATAAGAAGAATGACGTTACCATACGGTGTATGGTAACCTAGGGTATCTAACAAAAATATGGTAAGAGGGTTAGAAAAGGGTTTGCTGGTCATTTATTTGATATAAAATAGGATGCACACACCAAAATTTGCTTAGTTATAAAATCAATAGTTTTATCGTAAATGGTAACTTTATATTACCGCTAACCCTTTGACCTGCCCGAAAAGGGTTAGCAAATCCAAAAACGTACAAAGATTCCTTTAAAAAGTGCCTAACGTTGACCACCAAACCCTTCCCTAACCCTCTGCCAAAGTTCAAGTTGGAAAGGGGGGGGGGTTACCACTTTGGGAAAAAGATTACTAGAGGGTATATACATGGAAGAGCGACCAAAATTGTTATATAGATTATTATACTAGATTTAATGTAACTCTTTTATTTCTTATGATATCGTTACGAAATTTTTAACACCACTTGCCAATGCCATATTAAACGTCCATACAAAATTTCGTTGAAAAATATTGGATAGAACTAGTTTTATAAATCTTTAAACATTTTTTGTATCCATCACCGTATAAAAAAAACGGATTTACTAGGTTACGTAGATGTTAAAGTAGAAAAAAATTGTCGTTGAAGATATTCAATGCAGAAAAACGTCATTGTGAGGAAAATTGATTATTCTTTCAAATATCTAATTCACATATATAAAGGTGTAAAGGTATTAAATTTGGAGATGTATTTGTAGAGAAGTAACCATTACCGCAAACACTTAATACTTAAAAATAGTTAAAAACACAATAAAATGTCAAGCCCCATTTATTGTGTTTACTTCTCATGACATGTTAACTCTGACGACAAATGGGCTTTTGTTCTAATAAATATAATATATTAACATTAATATTCTGCATTTATTTGGTAGAAAAGTAAAATATAAAAAAAATATGAGAGTTACAAAATAGTATCGTTTTGGCTGAAATAAGTACAAATATTATTGACCAATGAATCAAGTGATCGACTTGTTTCATTTTTTTTTATTTTCGGGGCTTTTACGTTTAAATTTTGCAGCAGTTTAATGGATACAGTTCTAAAGTAAACTCAGTTTCTGTTTGTTAATTCTCGGTTCACATTTTGGTTATTAAACGATTTTTAGGATATGTTCTTTAAGCGGTATTGTGTTTCCATCAGAAAAAAAATACGGTATATTGATAATTATAACAAATATCCATATATCTTCAAAACAAATGCCGATTCACTCGTTTTCGTATATTCAAATATTTGCTGTTTAATTTTTCGAATTAATATTGCATAATTTAAACTTAAAAACATAGATTTTGCATTAAAAGATAAATTTGAAATGTGATTCCCCATATAATACCCTTGATACCCATAAGGTACCCTGAAGTACTTTAGTCATGTGATGCTCATTCGCTGACACTTGGAGAGAACAGTCGAAATAAACGTAAGTGTTTTTTTGATTCATAACTGGTAATATGTAATGGATTTTTGTAATTTTTATATAACACTATAAGTTTTTTTAAAAATACCGCATAAAAGTTACCAAATCACCGCTAAATAATTACCTTATACCGCATCAAAGTTACCTATCACCGCAAAAGCGTAATAATTTACCGCAAAAAAGTTACCAATTACCGTTTATTTTTTACGGTGTTTTGTAACAAAGTAATAACTAACCGCCAAATGGTTACTAATTACCGTTTATTTTTTGCGGTGTTTTGTAACAAAGTAATAATTTACCGCAAAATAGTTACCAATTACCGTTTATTTTTTGCGGTGTTTTGTAACAAAGTAACAATTTACCGCAAAAAGTAAGCGGTAATAACGTACTTAGTTGCCAAATACCACAAAAAGGTTACCAAATATCAATGTGGTAATTCGTTTCTTATTAACCATATACTGCAAAAAACAAACATTTTACAGCGTAAAGAAACCAATCAACGCAAAGAATTACTGTTTATTAATCTGTTTCAATGCATATACAACATGTATAATTGTTTTTTTATTTTGTCTAGATTCACTCCCCATCGCCAGATTCCGACATTATGCCTCCAACGCCAAAAGTTTCAACCCCAAAGGGAAAAGGCAAGCAGGTCTTAAAGGTTGCGTTGTTAAGTAGAAAAAGAAAGGCCCCAGAACCTATTTCAGATTCTGATAGTGACATTAAAAATTCGTTTACCGACTCTGGGTCTGACTTATACTCACCTGAAAGTACACCGGAAAGCAGTTCGGAGAGTGATGTCGATCAACTAGCTCCGACGCAAAGACCAAGTACGTCAAGTCAAAAAAGTACGTCAAACACCAGTGAAAAACGACAGGAAAAGAAGAATACCTTTTCCAAAATCCTCACATCAATCAATTCATTAAGAGTCTCCAGAAATTTGAGATGAAATCTCGTAAAGACGCTTTGCAGCATGCTTGCCAGGCACATCATGTATGGGGGCTATTTCGAGAAAAAGGACACTTAAAGAGCTTTTCCAAACAGATAAACTAAACGAATGATTAAACAGATTTCTTGACAACAGAGCACCTGGGACGGCAAGATCATATCTTGGATCACTTGCCCTGTTTGTAGGACATTTGATTAGAAATTCTAACTTAAAGAAGGCATTGAGCAAAGCTCTCAGATTTAAAGAAGACATCAAACTTTTAAGCAAGCAAATAAAGAAGAAAGTCCAGACAAGAAGAACTAGAGTAGAAGTCGAAGAAATAGGTAAGTCATTTCATTAGTAGTAAAAGACACACACACACACACACACACACACAAACACAAACACAAACACACAAACAAACAAAAACACACTCACTCACACACCCTCATGCACACACATAATAATTCACAAACACATAAACAAACACACACACGTATACAAAAATAAATGTACACAATGGTATCCACATAACTTACAGATATATTTTTTTTTTTCAGAAACAATCTAACTCCAGAGGATTTTACTGACTTCATGAGTAGTGGCATCGCCAAGGAAGCGGAAGAAAAATTGAACGGTCCTATACCATATCAGATTGTACCGGCAGATTTTTTTACAGTTAGGAACAACGTACTTCTAAGACTACTACAAGCAAATGCACAGCGTCCCGGTGCTATAAATAATCTTACAACACAGTCGATAGAGCCCACCTGACTGACAAAGGAGCAGTAGTCATGGTAAGTAAAACATTATAGTACTATGTATATTAACCAACAAACCTAACGAACTTGGAAAACAAATTTCATTGTACACTTACTTATTTGAATCAGTCTTCCTTAAATTGTAATCATTTACCGCAAAAAGTTACCATTATGCCGCAAAAAGTTACCATTATACCGCAAAAAGTTACAAGCATACCGCAAAAAGTTACAAGCATACCGCAAAAAGTTACCATTACCGTTTAATTTCATGCGGCAATGTGTTACATAGTAACTAATTACCGCAATACAGTTACCAATTACCGTTAGGGAAATACGGTATTCTGTAACATAGTAACCAAATGCCGCACAAAAACATAGAATATAACAGTGGTAATATGTTTCCATGTAATCAAGTACCGCAAAAAGGTGACTTAATACCGCAAAAAGGTTAACTTACACCGTTTGAAAAATGCGGTAATATGTTTCAAGGTAATACAATACCGCAAAAATGTAACTACATATCGCATAAAAACAAACTTATACCGTTTTTAAAGATGCGGTGATATGTTTCAAGGTAATAAAATACCGCAAAAATGTAAAAAAGTACCGCAATTGCGATACCTTATACCGCTTTTAAAATGCGGTAATATCCTTTGAGGTAATAAATTACCGCAAATTAGTCACCAAATACCGCTTCAATGTTAACTTTTACCGTTAAAAGTAATGCGGTAATTTATTTCTTGGAAACCAAATACCGCAAAAACAGTAACCACGTACCACAAAAAAAGTTACCATTCACCATTAAAATATTCGGTAATGTGTTTCAAGGTAACCATACACAACATTGCAGTAACCAGAAAAAACTAAATATGAATGTGAATTTTTGTATGAACACTTTTCATGAATTTTATCACATTTGCATGAACTTTACTTTTCCATATTGTTTTTCAGATTGCCGACCACATACTGCCGCCCGAGGCCCAGTCAGCCTGGGGCTGAGCCCGGATCTATTGTTTTTGGTAAGAGCATATCTGAATTGGATCCACAAAATGTCTGTGAATCTACTGCCTACAAATCCGAACTTTATTACATACCCAACTGATGATAAATTATCTTTCATGACATCTAGTCATGTGAACATACATACATACACACATACATACCTATACACACATACATAAATACATACATACATGTATAAATACATACATACATACATACATGCATTTATACATAAATACATAATACATATATAAATACATACACATATAAATACATACACTTCAAGAATCCTAGTCACCTCGGTACCTGGTCACCTCGGTACCGATTAAATAAGACACTTCGGTACTCGGTACTAGTCACCTCGGTACTCGGTACTAGTCATTTCGGTACTCGAAAAATAAAATTTTTATTTCATTATTTTTTATAAATAAATGATATTTTCAGTTATAAAAATCAATATAATAAGTTTGATTACTAAGTGGAAGTTGGATGTCGGCTTTATCACTTTGATAATTGTAATTATTTTTGATGATTTTTAATTAGAACCAATACTGTTTTTATGGTATAACAATAAGTTTAATTATGAGCTTTAACTATATCTAACGAGTGATTTGATTATCTGTAATTAATTAAATAATCATATATTTTTTCTTTTGATCATCAATCTTTTGTTGAGACTTCAAAGTACAGATCCCTGGCTTGCAAGCCTTCAATTTAGTTGAGAAATTGTTCCCAAGCTAGAAAGAGTATAAAGATGGGGGGCTCCAAATCAAGATTCATTCTTCACAATGAACGACCACCCGTGTATTCAGTGTGCCATCCACGTACGACCTAGACAGGAGGCTGTTCAATGTGATATCTGCTCCCAATGGCAGCATCGTACTTGCAATACAGGTAAGTTTATATATTTTTGTAGAAAATAAATATATTTGGAATTATTAATTAATGCAATACAAAAGTGTCATATACTTATATATATAAAAGTTGATTAATCTTTGTAGCACATTATGTATGAAATCGTTTGTATTTTATAGGCATATCTAGAGATGATTACAGACAGGCTGTTCGTGGCAATATAGAGCTGCAATGGAGGTGTGTCGGCTGTACAGATAACCAACCTGACCAACTTCCAGACCCAGAAGACAACCCCCCAGAAGTTCAAGATCATCAGGATGAGGTATACTTAACTTTATTGATGACATCATGTTTTCTGTTGATATTATTAAAATAATTATTATTATTTATTAGAAATAGAAATAGAAATAGCTTTATTCCAATTAAGAGTCCTATAATAGAGCATACAATTACATATAAGTGATTATGATAATTTGTGACAGTAAATTTTATGTTTTTTTATGATTATCCAGTTTTATTACATACTATTTTTTACAAATTTTATTTAATATCTAGGCCATTTTAACATTGTGTTATTTGTTTTTTTAGCCTGGTAATCCTGAAGAGTCCATAGTACTTGATCAGTCCTTTGTAGTCCCTAACCCAGTGGTCGAGAACTCCATACAAGAAGATCCAGTAGTAGCTGATGTTACTGTAGACCACCACCCCGTCAAAGAGTATGAACTTGTAGAGTCTGGTACTATCCGCGGGAAGCGTAAGCTTGTCGACATTGATGGTTTCAGTTAAACAGCCAGACCAGGGGTATGTTAATAAAGTTTAACTGACTGTTTTGACGTTAAAATAAGATTTCATACACAACTTGCTTACGTTTATTATTATAATAGCTATTATAATTAGCTAGTTCACCTTTACAATATAAACAATTGCATGAAATGTTACAATACACTAAAAGAAACATGACTTATATGTATATAATTTTATTTTCCAGAGCAAGAATGACCATACATTATGGCGCTGTACGAAAAGAAGTAAAACGTTGAACTGTCCTGCAACCGTAATCCAAGATGGGGAAACCTACAGACCAGGGCTGAAGAACCACATCCATCCATCTGAGCCTGGTATCCACATTGCTGTAAAGATAAAAGCAGAGGTATGTTAGACAAAGCTTACAGTATTGTTAATAAAAAAAAATAATCTGCATGCCAGTAAACTGCCAGTATTGTATCGTACATTTTTTTTTTCAATCAAACTGTAATCCCGAACCATCTGAGAATTTCATTAGCGTTTTAGATTACAAAAAAATTGTTCTACTTAATAATACACAAATTTAAATAAAAAAAATAAAAGATATATATTATTTATTTGATAAGTCACAAATCGACAATTTCCCCCTAAACGTGTTATTATCCATGTATTCTTTCTTTTCGCAGGTCAAATCTAGAGCCAAGGTTGCAACCTTTGGACAGTCTTCGGGAAACATTGTAAAGTCCGTAATACGAGAGTTTGGTGACCCTGACGCTCCTCCAGCCAGCCGTCCTTCAGAGAGTAGCCTTACTAGAGCTTCTAACAGAGAACGCAAAAATCTTCGCCCATCTGACCCTACAGACCTCAATTTTGAGGTAAGTATATTTCAGTTAATATTTTTTTTCCGAATTTACAGAATCAGTTGCAACAGAGTGAAAAGATAAGACTTAAATAGCAAAGCTGTAATTCTATTTTCATGCTCACGTTTATTTTGAATTTGTTTATGCCTTAACGTTTTCGCTTCCCTTTCAGCTAATAAAGTGTAATAATATTTCATTTTTTTATTTCTAGATTGAAGATGCCTTCCTAGACTTAAATGCTCCAGACTTTCTACAGAATGATGTAGTTGTTGGTAACAGAAGACATCTACTATTCTATACTGACCGCCAACTCCAGCTCCTAGCCCAATCCAAGACTTGGTATATGGATGGTACCTTCAAGGTTGTCAACAAACCCTTTAAACAGCTCTTCAGTATCCACGCATTCGTCAAGAGTGAAGAGGAAATGAAGCAGATCCCCCTGGTCTTTGTCTTCATGTCAGGCAAAAGCGCAGACGACTATTATGAGGTATGTTAATCAAATTATTTTTTTTAAATTTCAAATCGAGATGTAGAATGAATGTACATAACATCTATAACTGAACAGAACAAACAGCTACGAAAACTTTTATGTTGTCAATATTACAGTATCTTGTATCTTGTATTACAACTAAATTCACAACACAATTCCCAGCAAAAATTGTTTACAAAATATATGATTATGATATTAAGAGCATACAGCAGTTAAACATATTTAATTAAAGAAATAATTATAGTTCTTTTTATATTTTTCAGGTACTACGGGCCATTGACAGACGTCTCACTGACCGTATTGCCCTGGAAGGGTTTGTTGCTGACTTCGAGATTGGTCTGTGGCAAGCACTCAGAGAGCGCTTTCCAGACTACAGCATACAGGGTTGTGCCTTCCACTGGTCCCAGGCTGTCTTTCGGAAAGTCCAGGAGCATGGTCTACAGGTAAATAAAAGTGTACTTGTTACTTGATTCTTGGTATTGAAATACAAATAAATACACAACTCTTAGATATTGTTTTAACTTAATTATTGAATGTTCCTATACATAGATTGCCTTTTTCCCAAAATATGGCCTCATGAGACATTTATATCATCATTTCAAATGTAATGCTAGTAAAGAACGAATTAAATAGAGAACTTTTTTTAATGTTACATATATATAATTTATTTTTATATACTTTCAGACAGCCTACAACAGTAAAGGGGACGTCTTCACTTTCCTTAGAAAAGTCATGGCTCTTCCGTTCCTTCCACAAGAGCACATCAGAGAAGCTTTCATGGCCCTTGACAACAGAGCTCCTGACAACGTTAAGCCAGTAATGGATTACGTTTACTCGACATGGATCAACGGCGTGTATGACATCAAGAACTGGACCATCTTCATGTGCAGTATCCGAACCAACAACGACGTGGAGGGCTGGCACAACAACCTAAACTGCAGAGTAAATACCAGAGGACCCGTCCCGTTCTACCTTCTCGTTTCTGAACTCTTTCAGGAGGCATCCGAAATTCCAATGGTTCTAAGGATGGTGAACGAAGGAAAGCTACGCCGTTATCAGCGTAAGAGTTATCGTAGGATCCAGGGTCAACTTTTTCAGCTATGGAACCGCTACGTAGACAGAGACATTTCTGCCAGCAGACTGTTATCCCGTTGTGCAGCAATCTACGGCCCTCCGGCAGAGTGAAAATGAACATTTAATGTGTTTGAACTGTTAATAGTGCTTTGAACATTTTACTTGTGTTTTTGTAAATAAATATAGTGCTTTGAACATTTTACTTGTGCTTTTTGTAAATATAAAAAGGTCTTATATAGATTAAATAAAGTATTGTTTAAATATAAAATAAAATATTTATGGGGTAAATAATAATAATATTGTATTGTAATAGTGCTGTTATGAGATTTATGGGTTCAATTTAACTTTTCTTATGTTTTTATTTAATAAAAAGTTGTTTAATAAAGCTCTCTTGCTTCCTAAGCAAACTATAATTATTTTTTTCAATATTTAGTCATATATGTTTTGCTTTGATTTTCTAATTCATCTTCTAATTGGTGCTTTATCTAAAATTTTGATCTATATTTTATGATTCATTACAAATTAAAATATAAGGTATTAAGTTTATAATTCTTTTATATACGGTGGCATTGTTTTGTTATTGTTTCTTTGTATATTGTTTGTTGACATAGATGTATAATAAAGATGTATAAAAATAAAATAGTTTACTTTCCTTTATTCATAAACAATCAATCAATTTCTGATTAGATCAAGTCCTTCAATCCAATTATGCAATTAATTACTCCCATTAAACACTTATAATTTTATTACTCAATTAGAAGCCATATGATAGGGGTCACAATTAGCAAAGCCATACAACCATTTAATCCAATTACAATCATAAAATGTTATCTGTTAAACACAGATTTATGACATTTGAAACTTATTCAAATTATGTAGAAAGAAAATGCCCACATAAACGAGAATACATGTACCCAAAAATGAACTAATTTTACGATGACAAAAAGAGATCTTCATGACTGTGAATAGTAAAAAAGTGATATCCACCAATTAAATTATATTCATTTAGTTACCAGAATTAAAAAAAAAGGTAAATGACCAATCATTAAAAAAATATTTACATGAACAGATCTAAAAAATCTATTTGAAAAACTAATTCTATTCACTTCCATCATAGTCATACATAATCATACTTCTTTGTGTACGTCGCTAGTTTTCAATTTACCATTCATTACCCTTAAAATACCAATAAAAATCGTAAGTTTAACACTTATTATTATTAAATTACTATCCAATGTTGCAATATTCATTTTTTTTGGGGTCGGTACCGAAGTGTCCAATACCTAGTACCGAACTGTCCAGTACCGAGTACCGAAATGTCTAAGCCAGTACCGAAGTGTCTAGGTACCGAGGTGACCAGGTACCGAGGTGTCCTGATACCGGTTCCAATCGGTCGTGTGGTGACAAACGCTGTAAATGTTGTAAACATATGCAGTCCTCGTCCACATTTGCAAGCAAAGTCACAAACAAACAGTTTAAGATCTTCTCTACTGTCAACTGTAAGAGCTCAAATGTAATTTACATTCTTGAATGCTCGGTTTGTGGCTTGCAATATGTGGGGGAGTCGAAACAGCCTTTCCACAAACGACTGAATGGACACCGAAGTGACTTGACCAAAAAAGTATTTCTGCCTGTTAGCCAACACTTCAGGATACCCGATCACAGCCTCAATGATTTCGATAATATGAAAATACTTATTATCGAACATAACTGTGATTGGAGAGACTCTGAACGAGAGGCTAGGGAAAGCTTCTGGATAAAAGAACTCTGCACATTTCATCCGAAAGGAATTAACAAAAAACATTAAATCTATCAATCAATCAATCATCTTTTTAGTCTGTCTGTAATCCGCTGTTGTCAGATAAAGTTCAAGATCTACATTGATGACGTATTTCATTAATGAGTTTTAAATATGCAAGTGACGATAATAAACAAACTTTATCGTAGCGAGTTGTTTTTACGACACCATTTAACAGCTCAGTTTACATTTATCTTTCAAAGTGTAAAGTTGTGTATTTTTGACACCGATGAAGGCCATCTGTTGGTCGAAATATATGTCTTAATAATTAACAACATCTTTATTGTATCGTTGCATAATCCTTTAGACTTTTATATTATTTTGTTTATGTTGCATCGTCAATTGTTTTGTCGATCCGATACTCAATAAGTTGACTGGTTGGTAGCTTCCTTTAGACTCTTTATAAATACATGTGACGAAAAAAAAAAAGAGGAGTGAGTGAGTGAGTTGGTGTTTAACGCCCGTGCAACGCTATATAGGTTATTTACAGGCGATGAACATGAAAAGGATGATAAAATGAACATGAAATGATGATGATAAATGAAATATGGGGATGGGGTGGGAAACACAGGGACGGTAAATTTTGAAGAACCACAGAAAAAGGGGAGAGGTGGATAGGGGCGGAAAATTTAGCCTATGTGGTGCACTACTGGGCGGTCCACAAAGGGGTCTTTTACGTGCATAAAGCGTGGCACTCTCCACACACGTTGGCCCACTATGGTCGGCGGTCAGGGTTTCCGTATTATAGACCTGACAACCCCCGCGGACGAGGGCTACCCTATTCAGCCACCTAGGGTACACACTTGGTCGCTCTGTGGGCTGAGCACTGACCCGACGTCAGAATCCCAAGACCCTTAGTCGCCTCTTACGACAAGCTAGGCTCTGCTGCGGGCCTATTCGCCACCCGGGCCCCGCACGGGACAAAAAAAAAAAAAGAGGAAGAAGGAAGGTGTTGTATGTGTGTTGTGAATGTGATGTGACAAAAGTCAATCAATCAACCAAGTGTGATGGTGCGCCTGTCTGTTTGTTGCAACTGATGTAAACCAACTACTGTATTGAGACGAACACCAAGTGATGACACTTCCTTTTTTTTTAACAAGACCTTTCAGTAGCGTTTGGAAAGTTCTTGGTCACATAAAATAAATATGTGGATCCTGTGTAGTCTGGCAACTTGCTTTCACAAGAGTAAAACACAATGTCAGGTTGATAAAGCACAAGAGTAAAACACAATGTCAGGTTGATAAATGTTATTGAGATAAATCCAAAAGTTACAGTACAAGTTCAATACACAATACAATATTCAATAATCCCCCGAAAATGGTATGTTTTTAGAATTTAGAGTAATCCATAACGCCAAAACAATAATCCAAAGACTGATCTAGAGATCTAGTAATCTAAGAATCTAAAGATAAAGAGTAAGCAAAATACCCACTTATATACCCTAACAAATCTGATGTAATAACTATACAGAATTGCATGAGAATCTGATGCAATAATAAGGAGTCAAAGGAGTATAACCATACTACCAGGAGTTAGGAGTAAGGTTTATAATACCAGGAGCACTAGGGCACCAGAAATAGGGCACTAGTGTAAATACCTTGACCTAAATAAACATGAATATGACCTAGTTCTCAAGCATAAAACAGCAAGAGATTCCTAAACTTAGAAAAACAAAATAGTTCTGATGAAATAGTGTAAAATGACATGAAGAGAAAAGTAAATGATAATATTTAACCTTTTCTGTATAAAATACAATGAAAATGACTAGATATGAAAATAAAAACATGGCTGATGACAAAATTCTTCACACAGCCCCCCACTTAGCATTGAACTTCCACTGTTCAATAAAATGTTACCCGTAACAATAAAAATTACATATAAAAAATGTAAAAACCTGAAACTGTGTTATAAAAATTAACACTTATCTCAAAACGGACGGTTTATAAAGAAAATTTCCACACAAAATTAGATATCAACCTTACAAAAATGTAACAAATAAAAAATATTTACATACCCTGAACACATGAGGTATCTGAATAATACTTAAAAATCATGGCACGGACTAGTTAACAATAAAATATTATGCACCTTGAAAATCACAAAATCAAACTTAAATGGCACTTTACACAATATGTGAGCAAAAAGTGATAATACTTGAACACCGTATGGCACAATGGAACAATATGGAAAACCTGAGATACTGATTGTCTGTAAAAAAGTACTATACTTAAAATCCTAAACAAAACAAACTCTATACTTAAATGATATATATAAAAAAAATGAGATGTGTACCAGAAAAGGACACAACAAAAATATGCACATGTGCCAGTACCAAACGCAGGCAGGACTGTAACACCTATGCGATAAAAAAAATAAATAAAAATACCCCCCCCCCCCCCCCAAAAAAAAAATGCAAGTACCATTAACAGGACTGCAAACATCAAAAATAAAACAAAATTATGTACATGACTAGCAGTTTCTTTTAAACAAAAACATGAAAAAGTCAAGAATCCATATCAGACTCATCCGTTACAGCCTCTTCATTATCCTCTTCAACCACCCTCACCGTTGGCTCAGGTTGCCTCATCCTGGCAAGGTGCTCAAATGTCTCGTTAGCTACATTTACTACGAATTCATCCCAATTAACATTTTTTAGGTCAATATTACAACTCGCCAACATCCTTTGGTCTCTCTCTGTTACTATATTCCCATCAGGCTTTAGCACTGTTTTTCTGATTAGCATAATAGAAATAATGTCTGCACTCAAAACTTTATTCTTGTTTCCCCCTTCAGAGCTGCCTTCGTCTGCACATAACTCATCCACATGGGGTACATTTCTACTTCTTCCATCCTCACCGAGTTCAGCTCCGTCACGCCTCGTCCTGCTGGTGTCCTGGACATTACTAGGGCCCGGTCTCTCATTGTCGACAGCAACACGTATTCCATCCCCGTCTTCAACAACTCTTCTCTTAGAAGCTGGACCTTCTTCCTTGGTCAACTGAACTGGAATTTGGATTCCACCAAAGTCTAAGTTTATAACAGTTCCATTTACAGGGTCCAGAAGGTCCCTACTCCTATATTCAAACATGCACCTCTTCGACTCTTCTTCCGCTTCTTCATGGCGATATCCATGGGTACATCTCAGGTGTATTTTCAAGTATTCCCGGCGATAAAAGTACCTATCACATCCTTCAACTGGACAGACAACTATCTTAACGTTTGAATTATGTTCATTATTAATATGACGGCTAAGGTTCCTTCTATTGGCATACTGTTTTCCACATTCGTCGCACTCAAACATTATTAAAACTTCTTCAATTCTAACTTTAAAATCCTTTAATCGTTGCGGTTGTTTTACAATTCTTTTCCCCGGTCTCTGCGCATGATCTTTGCGCATAACAATATCCTCTCTAACTGGGAAACGTACACGGGCATCTGACTCCGGATGACAATCTTCATCAGACGGGCAGATTTCTGGATTCTCATTGGATGATGTTTCCCGCGCTTCTGGGTCTAAGGGTGGAGTTTGTAACAGGTCAGCATCTTTCTCACGGTAAAATTCTGGCGAAGTGTCATGATTTATTGCGTAATCTGTCAAAATAGGGAATTCTGCTTGATCAGCATTTCCTGTTTCTGTCGCAGATGTCATAAACCAGTTGACCTTTTTACTACCCGTGTACAGCTTCAAGTTATCTCCGTGTACAGTAACTGGATTAGAATTTTTGGAAAATTTAATTACATAGATAATGTCACTGACCTTGGTTATTATAACCCATGGGCCTGTCCAGTGTCGGGCGATCTTAGCCTTCTTCCCGGGCACGTTCTTCTTTTGGTTCCTCCAAACAAGGTCGCCAACTTCGTACTCCTTTCGCCATACGTTTCGATCATAAACAGACTTCTGGCGTTTCGCTTCAAAATATAGGTTATCCCTGGCAAATTTCTGGCCATTTCGGAGATTTCCTTCCAGGCGGACAGCATACTCCGTTGCTAACATATTTTCATCCGAAATATTGTCACCCTGTAATTTTTCTGTAATTAAATCCAATGGCATTCTCATTTCTTCCCCATATACTAAACGGTGTGGCGTTGTCCCTGTACTTTGATGTGGTGTGGAATTATAGATAAACGTTAAGTAGTCTAAATATTTGTCCCAATCTTTTTGGTGTGGTTTAATATATTTCGAAAGCATATCGTTTACCGTCTTGTTCATCCTCTCAACCATCCCGTCTGATCTGGGATGCAATGGAGTGGTCCGAGTCTTTTTAATTTCTAAAATTTTACAAAGTTCTTGGAAAAGTAGACTTTCGTACTGCCTACCTTGATCAGAGTGGAGTTGAATCGGACATCCATATCGTTTAATCCAACCTCTAAATATTGTATCCGCAACCGTCTCCGCCTGTATATCTTCTATAGGATATAGCTCCGTTAATTTTGAGAAATAATCTGCAACTACCAGGATGTACTTATTTCCTTGCTCCGTCAATGGGAACGGGCCAGCAATGTCCGTGGCGATCCGTTCGAAAGGTGCTCCGACTACATATTTCTTCAAAGGATGCCGTTTCTTGTATGCTGGGTTTCTACGTTCGCCGCATATATCACATTTGTTAACATAGTTCTTAATTGTCTTCCTCATTCCTTGCCAATAAAATGGAGAGATCTTGGCTTTTTCTAAAGTCTTTTTTATACCTTGATGTCCGGCTGTTTTTGCATCATGTAAATACCAAAGAGCGTCATCGATTAATGGTCCGGGTAGACATATCTTCAATTTCATTTTGTCGATGTCATCTTGCCATAACAAACATAGTACGTCGTTCTTTACTTCTAGTTGCTCCCACTTTGCAATGTATGATTTAAAGTTCTTGCTCTCATGACATATCTCTTCCCATGATGGTTTCGGACGACCGTCAAGTTTAAATTTCAAAATTTTGCTAAGAATATCGTCCGCTTCCTGCTGTTCACGAATAAAATTCAAATTGTCGAGCTCCGCCTCTGGTCTTGCTTTCTGTCGGGCTGGCTTCGGTCTGTTGGGCTTCCTCCCCCTTCTCACAGGACTTGCTCCTCCCGGAGCGTCATCTTCATCTTGCCCGGGCGGGTCAATTTCGGGCAACTCCGTCCGGTCGGGAACTTCCGACTCCGTGTCCGATTCATCCAATAACATGTCAACATTGCCTTCTTTCATCTCTTTAACTTCGGATTTTGTGGGTCCCATGTACTCATAGTCCCATGGCATGGTGCACTGCTTGCAAATTTCTCCGGCGGGTGTCACTAACCTGGACATCGCGTCTGCGTTCCCGTGTTTGTTACCCGGGCGATGTTCAATCTCCATATGGAATTGGCTGAGCTGTTGAATCCAGCGGTGTATCTGACCATCCGGTTCTCTAAATTTTTGCAACCAGGTTAACGATCCGTGATCAGTTCGTAACAGAAACTTCCGCCCTAAAAGGTAATGCTTAAAATACCTCGTAAAGTAGACCACCGCCAACATCTCTCGTCGTGTAACACAATAATTTCGTTCGGGCTTGTCCAGACATCTACTTCCGTAGACTATCACTCGTTCCTTCCCGTCTAGGACTTGCGAAAGTACGGCACCAATGGCGTAAGCGCTGGCGTCAGTATCCAATATAAAATTACTTCCGTCAACTTGTGGAAAAGCTAAAATAGGGGCGGACATCAGTCGGGCTTTCAGCTCCGTGAAACTATCCTCACAGTCTTGATTCCATTGGAACTTCTTATCCTTCTTGGTAAGATCGAATAGTGGTTTTGCGATTTTAGAAAAACCTTGAATGAATTTACGATAATACGATGCTAGTCCTAGGAAACTACGTACTTGGGTAACAGTTTTTGGTCTCTGCATTTCTTTTATTGCCGATACCTTTGCCGGGTCCGTCCGGACTCCCTCCTTGGACACAATGTGTCCGAGAAACGATATTTCCTTCTGCATTAGATGACACTTCTTAGGCTTTAATTTCAGTCCAGCTGTTGATAATTTATCAAATACCTTCTTCAAATTGGTTATGTGACTTTCGAATGTCTTTCCAAATACCACGATATCATCTAAGTACAGAACAGCTACTTTCCACTGCAGTCCAGCTAATGTTCTTTCAATTAGTCGTTGAAACGTGCTCGCCGCATTACATAATCCAAACGGCATCGTTGTAAACTGGTACAATCCTCCCCTGGGCGTTGCAAACGCCGTTTTCTCCTTGTCGTCTGGGTCCATTGGAACCTGGTGGTAAGCCATATCGAGATCCAAGGAAGAGTACCATTCCGCTCCTTCCAAGGTATCGAGATTCTCGTCTATCCTAGCTAAAGGGTAAGCATCTTTGATGGTCTTCTCATTCAGCTTCCGGTAGTCCACACACATTCTCCAACTATTATCTTTTTTCTGGACCATAACTGTCTGGGAGGACCAAGGGCTGCTGGACTTTTCTATCAAACCCTTCTCTTCCAATTTTCTAACTTCATCTTCTAACGCCTGCCTCTTGTATATTGGTATTCTTCTAGGTGGTTCCCGGATTGGACTTTCATCTTTAAGCTTTATTTTGTGGGTGGCCATGTTGGTCCGTCCAACTTCACCCGGTCGGGCAAAACAGGATTGGTTGGCTATTATAAATATTCTGAAATTTTCCCGTTGTTCATCATTTAAGTGTTTACATCCTTTCTGGTAAACAGCTTTAACATGGTCGGGCATATCCATTCTTTTACTCTCCGTTGTCACTTCACCAACTCCTGTAGCTCCGGTCTGCTCTTCTTCTAAGTCTATCACTGGTCCAATCCTTTGTACTGGCGTAAATATCGCCATATGTGTATGCTTATACACAGTTACATCATTTGGTCCAGGGTTATATACCCTAGCATAAACAATAGCGTTCGCTGTATCTACCAGCGTTTTCGCTAATGCTAAGCCGTGACGCTCCAGAAAAGGGCGTTCTGGCGTGAGTACTCCTACTGAACTAGAGCTACTGTGGTTACTTTTCCGGTGCGTAAGTCCTGACTTCACCACAGCCTCATGTCCCGATGGTACTACTATCGTTTCCAGGGCAATCACTCTACTTGCCCGGGTACTCCGATCGGGTCCTTCCAATGGTACCCGACTGCCTTTTATTACAAAACAAGCCTCATCATGGTCCCAGTTACATCTGTAGGTGGTGATAAAATCTTCTCCAATTAAGTTGTTCCTAACTCCACCAACATTTACTTCATGTTCAAATACGTGTTCTCCAAACGTTATGTGCATCAAGGCTCGTCCGAGGCATTCCAACCTTTCCCCGTTAGCCGTCACATAGTTACTATCCATGGGAGCTAACACTGGTCTTTCAAACATCATATTGTAAGTCTCTATGGTTATAAAGGTACTCTTGGCACCGGTGTCTATCTTCCATTCTACTGGGACTCCTTCTATCTGTCCTCTAACAACCATTGACGAAACTCCGTCTACTTTAACCTTTGGCTCCTCTCTATCGGAGCTACGGACATCAACTCCGTCTTTAACATCTCCTTTAAACTCCTCGCTACTAGAGCTATCCTTTTCTCCTTCATCCCTCTCTTTACGCCTTTTCCATTTTCTATGGAACTTCATTACACTAACACTACCTCTTCTTTCAGGCCTTTTAGACACGACCGGTGACTGGCCCTCGTTCCCGGTCTGTCCTAGTTTAACTCCTTCTTGGCGGAGCTTCCAACAGTTACACCAGGCGAGCTGTTGGTCTCCGATCGACCCCTTCCTCGGGCAAAATTATTTCCTCTGCCACGTCCAAATCCTCTGTTGGGTTGGCGTGGTATAAATCTTCCGTAACTCTGCGGATGGTTCTGTGCACAGTAACTCCAATTTCTGTAGCCATCCGAATCTGCGCTTGGGGATCCGTCAGCTTTATCAACCATATTCATCCTATTTAACCCATCCGCAAGTTCATGGATCCCTCTATTCATCGGGCGATCCTTGTTCAATTCTCTTTCTCCTACCCGCAAACATTCCTCCTGCATTGCACTTATCACCGCCTCTTGCAATGTGTTGGGCCTGGTCCTCTTAACGGCTAAGCGAAAGTCTTCAGACTGCCCACACTTATCTAGAAATGCTTTTACTGCATTCTCCTCAACAATATCTGGTTTCTCCGGGTAGGCTCTTCTATATAAATCCTCTAAAGCCTGGCCAAAATCACGTAGGGATTCCGCTGGCTGTCTCCTTCTCAATCTAGCTTCAGCTATATACTTCTCTTTCATCGCCGTATGCCCAAATCTATCCTCTAACTTCTGCTTCAATCTGGCATAGTCTCTCTGTATTACCAGTGGCATACCATAGGCGAACGTCTCAGCTTGTCCTCTTAGGGTACTAAGCAACACTCTTCTGGACTTCTCTGGTCCCCATGAGTTTAACTCCGCTAAATTCTCAAAATACTGCAAAAACTCATTCCAAACATCAGTATTTCCACCACTAAACGTCCTCCTGACCGGATACTCCTGTACATGTCCCTGTTTGGGTGCGACAGCCGGTTCAGTGTGGGCATGGTCGGGCTCGGTTCTTACCACGGGCACAAAATGATGGTTTTGCTCCTTGCTACTTTGCAGACTATCCGGATTCCTTATTTCTCCTCCGGGTGTGGTCCTTGTATTGTCCCAAATACCTCGTTCGGTCGGTGATCCCGATTCGCACCAGTTATTAGGGCTTAAGGAATCACCATCCGTTGCGTGAGGTCTGCTTCCAGAATATTGCGGGTTCAAATCGGGATACGGGCGTATGTCTCCGTCCATGACTTCATCAATATCTCCGTCAGGACTCCTATAGGACATCCGGGCGTACTCGACTGTTTCTCCTCCCTCCATTTTAGCTCCTGCAAGTCGTCCATAAGACTTTAACAAGAATTGGGCTGCACATCACCGCTATCAGCGTCAAGAGACCTTTCATAGCATACTCCTGTGACATCTGTACAGCTCTGTTTTCTGGAAAGTTCACCCACACAAAAGCCACACAGCTACAAATCACTAGCAGGAAACTCATCCACCAAGACCAAAACCTGCTCCAACCATTTCCTTCTGGTACTTCGTCAGATCCACCATCCCTCATAGGAAAGGCACGCTCGTCTACGTTGTTCGTCGCTAGGGTTGATCCACCATTAGGACGCTGCGATCTCATCTGGCTTCTTCCCGTCCGAACTCCTGTAGAGGCCCAAGGTAACGGTGACCCACCAATACCAGAATCATGCGTAAAAAGTCTACTTCTTACCTCCTGGGGGCTTTTTCCTTGTGTAGAATTCATCCTTGTAATCCTTGGTGTATCCATAACGAATATCAAACTGATCAGCAAAACTGTCAAGTCACACAATAATCCCACCGCTGCCACCAATGTGACGAAAAAAAAGAGGAAGAAGGAAGGTGTTGTATGTGTGTTGTGAATGTGATGTGACAAAAGTCAATCAATCAACCAAGTGTGATGGTGCGCCTGTCTGTTTGTTGCAACTGATGTAAACCAACTACTGTATTGAGACGAACACCAAGTGATGACACTTCCTTTTTTTTAACAAGACCTTTCAGTAGCGTTTGGAAAGTTCTTGGTCACATAAAATAAATATGTGGATCCTGTGTAGTCTGGCAACTTGCTTTCACAAGAGTAAAACACAGGTTGATAAATGTTATTGAGATAAATCCAAAAGTTACAGTACAAGTTCAATACACAATACAATATTCAATAATCCCCCGAAAATGGTATGTTTTTAGAATTTAGAGTAATCCATAACGCCAAAACAATAATCCAAAGACTGATCTAGAGATCTAGTAATCTAAGAATCTAAAGATAAAGAGTAAGCAAAATACCCACTTATATACCCTAACAAATCTGATGTAATAACTATACAGAATTGCATGAGAATCTGATGCAATAATAAGGAGTCAAAGGAGTATACAAGGAGTATAACCATACTACCAGGAGTTAGGAGTAAGGTTTATAATACCAGGAGCACTAGGGCACCAGAAATAGGGCACTAGTGTAAATACCTTGACCTAAATAAACATGAATATGACCTAGTTCTCAAGCATAAAACAGCAAGAGATTCCTAAACTTAGAAAAACAAAATAGTTCTGATGAAATAGTGTAAAATGACATGAAGAGAAAAGTAAATGATAATATTTAACCTTTTCTGTATAAAATACAATGAAAATGACTAGATATGAAAATAAAAACATGGCTGATGACAAAATTCATCACATACATACATACATCTATACTACTAAAATAACGAAGCGTTTTTTGTTAGCCGGGTTGCAGCCTAAACAACAAATGCTACGACTAAGCTTTATATATCAAAAATAGGGGATGGTTGTGCCCTTTTAAAATTTAATTAGCACATATGCAATTATGTCTGCAGTTTGCTAATTAACCTAATTAATTGATCCGGAAACGCTATAGCCGTCATCGTTCCGGAATTTAATATATACCCTCCTTTTTTATAAAATGTTTGAAATTATTTCCCCTGTTTTCATACAAATACCCTCCAAAAAAACCACAAAACTTTTCCATTAATTATGTTTTATATTTAAAGATTTTATATAATAGATTATATTGGTATGTTTACTATAAAATGTATGCAAAAATGTTTTATCGTCAAAAATTGAAACTTGATAGAAAAATGAAAACCATATTGAAATTTTAAAATGTGTAAAACTATGCTCAACGATAAAATTGTGTAGTGAATGAACTTTGTCCTGCCACTGGACTTGTGCTTGAAAAAAAAAATCTACAGGAGGGATAAAATAAATTAATTATTTAAAGTTAAACCTCCAGTATTCCAGAGTTCCCGTTCCTCCCCGCGGTGGAAGACGGGCCCTGCATCCATCGATAACAAAGGATCAGTCAGCCGTAGAACCTTTCATTTGAGATTAGCACAACCATGTATGGTCATGCAAATGCAATGCTTTTATTGTGTGGTCTACATGTATTTTTTAAAGAAATGCAACGATTGATTTTGCCGCGAATTCGCGGGGTTTTCCTAGTACATATATAAATAAATACATAATATATATGAATGTCTAGAATATAATCAAACAATGTTACTGTAATTTCAACCCTGAAAATCATCTGACAAACAAATTTTGATTTTTGAGTGCCCTCAGCGAGGATCGAACTCACAACATTTGGGACATCTACGGCGTATGCGCCTAGCTAACAGAACAGAGGTTGTAACCACTACACCATCCTAGGCTCCTCAAAAGAAGAGCTTTCGTTTGGGTAGTGTTACTTTTCCCTGCGAAGTACAATTACAACTTATTCTGCTAACACAATGTATGAAGCGTCGCAAGGTGTTTTAATTACAGAGCTATTGAATTGAATATACACACGGATTCATCAGGGTTTTTGATAAATTCCATAGCCTTGTGATATTTATGCATGGTCTATTTATAGCTATCTCTAACGTGTTTATGTTCATGCTCCATTGGATTCCACAGAAACTGCAGAATGCAAGATTATTCGAATAATCTTGCATTCTGCAGTTTCTGTGGAATCCAATGGAGCATGAACATAAACACGTTAGAGATAGCTATTAATAGACCATGAATAAATACATAATACATATATAAATACATACATACATACATACATACGTGCAAATATACAAACATACACACATACATACATACTTACTTACTTACTTGCATACATACATACATACATACATAACATACATACATACATACATATAAATACACGCATATTAATAACTACATACATGTAAATAATCAATGCATTAATTTACCTTGAATTCATGTATGCGGTAAAGTTTACGGTTTTCAGATCGAATTGCTTCTTTTGACATTGAGAATTTCACTTTTCTGTGTGGACAGAATTTCAGTCTTATATATCTTGAACCATCTTCCTCCATCACGTGCTTAAAAACTTCAAAAATAAAAAAATGACAGTCATGGAAGGTAAAAAGTGCAGAAAAAAAAATGCAAAATGTAACATGGATAAAAATGCTTAAAATAGTGCAAAACTTCGAAAAAACTCAACATGTAAATTTGTCCGGAAAAAAGTTGGACTTAGAATTTTTCATCGGCAAAAAGGTAGGTTTCACCGTAAAAAGGTTGCCATTTTACCACATTCTCGAACAAAAAAACGGGAACAGCCAAATACCGTAAAAAGGATGCAGATTACCGCAAAATAGTTACCATTTACCGCGTTCCAGGATTTTGTCGTAAAAAGAACGGTAAATGTGTCTCCTTTTTACCGCATTCCCCTAACCCTTATCTTATATTTTTTTGTTGGGGACCGGTCAAAATTTATCGAGGCATGGGACCGGAGCAGATGGAATTCTGACATGAAAAAATCTCATGGTCCCATGGTTAATTGTGTAGTAAAAAATGTTGGTCCCATATATTTCCATAAAGAAAAAAGTACATGTCCCATGCAAATTGAAGAAATGGGAAAAAAAACCAAACAAGTACAATGTGTATAATAACAGTATTTTTGGGGGGTCACCTTTCTACTTACTATTATTTTGTATTTATTTTATTATAATGTGATGACCATGCATTAAATAATTCTCAATTTGTTACTGGTATATAGATTCTACACAAATGAAAACTAAAAGATATATATATATATATATTACTGAAATTTACAATAAAAAAAAATGTGAAGTCAATGCATTCTGGACCTTGTTGAACTTTTATCTAAATAAAATAAGGTCGAGTACTTTTCAGAATTTTAGGCATTTGTACAGGTCGAGCGTAAGTCTAGAAAAAGGTTTAGAACATGTTAATAACTTATAGTCTGACTAAGAATGTGGCGAGTAATTTTCAGAATTTGAGTAATAACTAGCAAAGTCGAGTACAAACATGGGCCATTTCAGTCTTTTAGCAGTTTGTAGTGTCTTTGTAGGCAATTATTCTTTCTATAAATGAAACAAATTTAAAAAATATATTTTATATAGTGTTGGAGAAAAAAGTATATGTCCCATGCCTTTCAATTTTGAAAAAAATTTTTGGTCCCACTCCTTTGGACGTTAAAAAAAGTACTTGTCCCACTATCGTTTGCTCCGGTCCCATGTTTTAATAAATTTTGACCGGTCCCTTAACCCTAACCCTTATTGTATGTCTTAACGCTAGCACTAACTATATTTATGTTTCCATGATTACCTTAACCCTTATCGTATGTCTTTACACTAACCCTTACCCTTATTTTATGCTTTTTATGTTTTTTAGAAGTAGAAATATGTTGTTGATTGATGAATTTTTCATGTTTTTATGTAGATTGAGGTGTGGGTTAATGGAACAGGATTTGGCATCAAGGTTTAAAGTACATGTATCTACTGTCAGTAGAAAAATTATAACTTGGGCTAACTTTTTTAAATTTTGTACTTGGAAGTTTTAATATATGGCCCAGTAGAGATTATATTCAATTCAGAATGCCCCAAGTCTTCAGAATGTTATATCCTAATACGAGAGTTGTCATAGATTGTACTGAATTCCAACCGAAAGACCATCATCTCTAGCACTCAATTCAAAATGTTATTCGAATTATAAAAGTACACATACATGGAAAGGTCTTGTTTCATTCATTACCCATGCGCAAACAGTAATGTAATGTAAACAGTCTCCACAAAAAACGGGATTTTAGGCTGGAAAACTAATGTGTAATTCAAAAATATTCTATATGTGATATTATACAGACTAATTAACCATAAAATTAAAAGGCATAGTTGAATTGAGGCTTGAATAAGTGAAATATTGAGACATTTTTAGTAAACAATCAAGGTCGACCAACTGTCATGGCTGCCTCCAGTAATGAAAACAAGGTGATCGATGATATAAGTATGAGCCAAGAGTCACAAAGTTCACAATCATCCACACTAGGCCCACTGACTGAAACTCCTCTTGTGAAAGGTGGCAAGCGAGGTCTCCCAGAAAGCCCAGATTTCCTGCCCGCCACACAAAAACAAACAACACGTCAGACTACGCCACGTCGCAACTCATCGGTGACATAAACGAATTAAAAACACAAACGAAAGACTCAAAAGAAACCAAAACAAAGCCTTCTGCGAAGAGAAATCTTACAGATAAAATTATGGAAGCCCTGACTAGTCCTGATGTGCTTGATCAGATATTACCAATCCTGTCTGAGAAAATTGGAGAAAAAATAGAAAGTATAATCAAAACTGAAGTGCAAGAAAGTATAAATACACATGTCAAACCACTGATTGAACAAATCCAAACCCAACAGAACAACATTGAAGACCATACACAAAAAATCTGTAGACAATTCATAAAAATTCAACAACTTGAGAACAGAATAACAGAACAGCAGCTGGCATTTAAAACAGTAGGTGAATATGACAAGCATATAGATGTTCTGTATAAGAGGATAGATGAGCTAGAATGTAGACTTGAAAATCAGGAGCAATACTCAAGAAGAACTAGTTTAAGGCTGCATAACATACAGGTACCAACAAACAGATATGGTAAGATAGTCCACCCTGTGAATACTGATGACATTGCATTAGATATCTTCAATAATAAACTTGGCTTAAGTTTGACCATCAATGACATTGGCCGCAGTCATGTAATTGGTAAAGCATACCAAGGCAAAGCCCAGGTAATTGTGCGGTTTTTGTCCTACAGAACTAGACATCTTGTCTTCTCTAACAAGAAGAAACTGAAAGACAACCCCGATGGCATCTTTATCACAGAAAACCTCACCTCCTACAGGACTGACCTTACCAAACGCCTAGCTAAATTAAGAAGAGACAAAACTATTGAAGCTTACTGGACTATTGATGGACGTATATTTGTAAAAAGAAACTCATCCGCTAAAACAATTATAATTGAAAACCATGACGACATTACAGCATTAATGAATTGTTCTGCTCAAGAAGTACATGTACCTAGTAGGAACATTGAAACACCCCCCCTCTAACATTGGAACAAACAGTGAAATCAATGAAGTCACTGGTCAAAGTCCATACAGTTAAACTTGATTGTGCTTACCTCTGAAACGACTGTTTGTATATATGTACGCTTGTTCTTAAATAATTGTGTTGAAAATTATCTCTATAATGACTGTCTGTGTATGTATGTTTTGTCTGTGTTTTTGCTTGTTTTCTTTTTAATATTATGTTTAAAAGTACATCCACCCTTTCCCCAAGTGAATCAGCAGCATCATTGAAAGTAAACTTATGCTTTAAATTTAGCCCAAATATTAAAATGATTAAAAAATATGATCTGAACATTATCCGATTTGAATGGTGGATTTCACTGCCCTCATTATGACGCTATTATACTATGTTTAGAAATCACTCAACCTTGAAAGTTTACCTGGCTAATAGTTATTTTTAATTTCTATAACTGTATCTCAATATACATTGAAATTTGGACAACATGCCCCTTTTCAGTGCTATTTTTACTTAACAAATACCCTTACGTATGATTTAAAAGAAAACGACCTTTACATGACATGGTCATCAATATCCGCAAAGTACACATAGTATGGTATTTTTTTTTTCTTAATCCTATATACTGATTTAAGTTTCAACAACTTATTGCCCATTTTAATATTTCAAATCAATAAAAACTTGAATATCGGAATAAGAATAATAATACTAACTAATATCAACAATAGTTTTTTTTTGTTTTGTTTTTTGTTTTTTTTTGTAATTAAAATAAATATATACATATACATAATCCCGTCCTCTTATGACTCCAATGGATGTATACAACGCATTCATTTTTACTGTATTT
Organism: Arcuatula senhousia; assembly: GCA_963971305.1. Taxonomy (NCBI): domain Eukaryota; kingdom Metazoa; phylum Mollusca; class Bivalvia; order Mytilida; family Mytilidae; genus Arcuatula; species Arcuatula senhousia. Next base: position 28,239,764 of record OZ020314.1, on the reverse strand, counting down.
GTCAAAACTTTGCTTTATGTATGTATGTATCCACATGTATTTTGTCTTGTACATTTGTGTTATTTAAACCCCCATGTTACTTTCATTTTTTTTTCCCAACTTATCTTACTATATGATTTTTCATGTTGATGCTGTGAGCCACCTAACCTTATGTCTTGTAATTCTGTTAGTATGCACTCTCTGTAAACCTTGTCTGGATTTTATACCTAATGGGTAACTCCATACAGGCCTACAGGGCAGCTATAGGATTACACTATGCTCGTATTACACCTTACGTTAAACATGATAATGGAACTTTTGCTATTGACGATTCTTACAAAGATATTTTACTTACAAATTTATCCTGTACGATTCTCATCATATCATTAGCGTTAATCCAAGTTTATAATCCTAAATCAAACATTGTAATACTGCTATTAGTGCTTAGATTTCTTCTTCTTATCGGAAACGTCGAGCCCCATCCTGGACCGAATAATGATTCAGTGGATAAAACTGTGAATGATCCAATTTCACTTTGTAATATAAACATAAGAAGTATAAGAAATAAACTTAACTTCCTTGAGAATTTCGCTGACGAATTTGATATTTTGGCACTCACAGAAACACATTTAAATCCTGTAATTTCTAGTGAGTGAGTGAGTTGGTGTTTTACGCCCGTGCAACGCTATATAGGTTATTTACAGGCGATGAACATGAAAAGGATGATAAAATGAACATGAATTTAACGACGAAATATATCTTGATAGTTTTTCACACAATATCATACGCAGAGATAGAAACAATGCCGGTGGAGGTTTGTTGATATATTTTAAAGATCACTTCACAATTTCACGTAAATCCGAATTAAAAAATAAAGATGAAACGTGCTGGGTCGAAGTTATAGGTAAAGGTCAACGGTTTCTATTATGCTGTACTTATAGACCAGAATGGACCGATCGAGATTATTGGCCACGCTTAAGTCATGCAATTGAGCAAGCATACCAGTTGTGTGACAAGATTATTATTACAGGTGACACTAATTCCGATTTATTTGTCAACAACAACAACAAATTAATAGAAATGATGTACATGTACAATCTTAAAAATATTATAAACAAACCAACACGAGTTAGTGGTCATAGCAGAACTTTATTAGATCCTATTATTATAAGCGATACGGTTGAGTTCTCCGTGTCTGATGTTATTGAAATACCCCGTGACATCAGTGATCACGATGCCCCCGTAGCTTTTATTGTGAGTGCTAAACGTTCGAGTTCATCATATGAAAGAGAAGTTTGGTTGTACGATAAAGTTGATAGAGTAAAATTTACTGAACTTATTGTTCAAACGGATTGGGGCTCGGAGTTACGAGACGAATTAGATATTGACGATATGTGCACTATATTTACGGAAAAACTTATTAACATTGCGAGGGAATGCATCCCTACAAGAAAGGTGACAATACGAGATAATGATAAACCTTGGTTCACATCAGAATTAAGAAGAGAAATAAGAAAGCGCGATAGATTTAGGAAACATGTGTTAAAACAAAGAAAGAATCTGACGTTAATAAATATAAAAAACAACGAAATCGCGTTAACAATATGAAAAAGATCGCTAAGGAAAATTTTGAAAAAAACCTAGATAGCTTTATTCTAGAACAATCAGCCAATCCAAAATCTTATTGGAAAATAATGAAAATGCTGATTAAATCAAATAAAAATAACAGTAATATTCCACCACTTCAAAACATAGTAAATTTAGATGGATTTAGCGAAATCGTTCATGATGATGATGAGAAGTGTTCAGTTTTAAATACGTATTTTACCAGTATATCAACATTAAACGATGAAAACGTACCGCTTCCGAACATACAAGCAAATTACCTTAATTCGATTAATAATATTGAGATTAGTCAGACTGACATCATTGATATTATTAAAACTTTAAATCCACAAAAGGCATCTGGTCCTGATTCAATCAGTCACAGAATGCTTAAAATATGTCCAGAACAGATAGCAGTTCCCTTACAAATTCTTTTTAACAAATCCTTGAATCAATGCAAATGTCCAAGTGAATGGAAAATTGCTAACGTAATCGCGCTGTTCAAAAAGGGCGATAACTCATCACCTTCGAATTATAGACCCATCTCACTGATAAGCTGTGTTGGAAAAACCATGGAGAGATGTGTCTATAAGTATATATTCAACCATTCAAGAGATAATAATCTGATATATAAGATGCAGTCAGGTTTTCTTCCAAAATTTTCAACGGTCCACCAACTTATAGAAATGCACAACTCTATCATAAATGCCTTGGAAAATCGTGAAATAAGTTGCTTCGTCTTTTGTGATTTTTCTAAGGCGTTTGACAGGGTTTGGCATAAAAGTTTAATACATAAAATGTCTTCGCTTGGAATTCAGGGAAATATTCTTAAATGGCTAAAAAACTACTTATTTATGAGACAACAGCGAGTTGTTCTAAAACAATCTTCTTCGAATCTTCTTCCAATTTCTGCCGGAGTTCCACAAGGTTCAGTCTTAGGCCCGTTGCTTTTTATAATTTATATAAACGATATTGCTGATAAATTGTTATCCCTTACTAGATTATTTGCCGATGACACTTCAATTGGTTTTTCGAGTTCTGATGAATATTCAATTGAAAGAACTATTAATCATGATCTTAGAGAGCTAATTGAATGGTCGAGTAAATGGCTTATGAACTTTAACCCGCAAAAGACAGAAATACTTATGATCAGTAATAGAGATTTTGAACCGGTTAGTTTTTCACTGAATGGAACTGATATTCCAATAAGCACTACTCATAAGCATCTAGGAGTAACCTTTTCTAATGATGCTAAGTGGAATACTCACATTGATAACATGATAAAGAGTATTTCTAAACATATTAACGTTTTAAGAAAGCTTAAATTTACACGTCCCGTGCGGGGCCCGGGTGGCGAATAGGCCCGCAGCAGAGCCTAGCTTGTCGTAAGAGGCGACTAAGGGTCTTGGGATTCTGACATCGGGTCAGTGCTCAGCCCACAGAGCGACCAAGTGTGTACCCTAGGTGGCTGAATAGGGTAGCCCTCGTCCGCGGGGGTTGTCAGGTCTATAATACGGAAACCCTGACCGCCGACCATAGTGGGCCAACGTGTGTGGAGAGTGCCACGCTTCATGCACGTAAAAGACCCCTTTGTGGACCGCCCAGTAGTGCACCACATAGGCTAAATTTTCCGCCCCTACCTACCTCTCCCCTTTTTCTGTGGTTCTTCAAAATTTACCGGTCCTTTGTTTCCCACCCAACCCCATATTTCATTTATCATCATCATTTCATGTTCATTTTATCATCCCTTTCATGTTCATCGCCTGTAAATAACCTAATATAGCGTTGCACGGGCGTAAAACACCAACTCACTCACTCACTCATTAAATTTACACTAAGTAGAAGAAATCTCGAAACTCTCTATCTAACATTTATCAGACCACTATTTGAGTACGCATCAGAAGTCTGGGATAACTGCGGTGTAGTAAATTGCCAACGATTGTAAGGTCTTCAGCTCGAAGCAGCTAGAATCGTCAGCGGACTTCCAATTTATACAAAATTGGAACCCATATATAAAGAATTACGATGGGAAAAATTACAAGATCGTCGTAAAAGAAAAAAACTTTGTCTTATGCATAATATCATGAACGATAATGCTCCAAAATACTTATTGGATGTGAAGCCTTGCACTATTCAAAGCATGAGCACCTATCCGCTTCGAAACGGGAACGACTTGATCTTACCATTCTGTAGACTACAAACTTCGTATGAATCTTTCTTTCCGTCCACTATTCGGCAATGGAACCATTTAGACTACTCCGTTAGAAACCTAGATTCATTATCTAAATTCAAAAAATAAGAATTGTAAATAACCTATATAGCGTTGCACGGGCGTTAAACACCAACTCACTCACTCACTCACTTGCAGAGGGTAGGTCTCCGCCTTTTAGTTTTACGAAGAAGTGTCAAATCAAATACGGGAAGTTTTTCGTGAATAAAAACCATTTAGACACATCTATCACAAGATTCACTTATTTACTATATTTTAGCCTCAGAGTTAATTTCGTAAAAATAAATGATTTTTTTTTCATAAAACTACTTAACGGACTGCCTCGTGCAACATATAACGGACAAAACCGTAATGTTAACCTATTGTAGAAACACGTAACGGACAAAATGCCTCGATAAACGGTTAGGCCTCCTTGATATAGTCTTATTTTAAGCACCAGGATTCATATGTTATATAATAATTACAGACTTTATACTCAGTCAATACAAATTCTATGGACCAAGTCAATATCATTTTACTACGTCCATAGAAATGTGTATTGACTTCGTTAAAAGTCCATAAATGACACATATTAACTCATGTTATTGATGGGAAACCAAATGTTACCAGACGATATTAACAACAACGATATCACCTTAACATTGATATCATGAAAAAAGTAACATAAACATCAACCATTATGGGATCTGGACATCCTGAGTCATTGTTTGTTATGAAGTTCTTTTATGATTAAAATTGTTTTCATGCATGTTGTCCTTTTCTAGTGTAATACAACTGTATATTTTAAGCAGATACAAGAAAGCATTTAAAAATGTTATTTAAAAATGTTTTATCATTTTCTTGAGTCCCGTGCGGGGCCCGGGTGGCGAATAGGCCCGCAGCAGAGCCTAGCTTGTCGTAAGAGGCGACTAAGGGTCTTGGGATTCTGACGTCGGGTCAGTGCTCAGCCCACAGAGCGACCAAGTGTGTACCCTAGGTGGCTGAATAGGGTAGCCCTCGTCCGAAGGGGTTGTCAGGTCTATAATACGGAAACCCTGACCGCCGACCATAGTGGGCCAACGTGTGTGGAGAGTGCCACGCTTCATGCACGTAAAAGACCCCTTTGTGGACCGCCCAGTAGTGCACCACATAGGCTAAATTTTCCGCCCCTACCCACCTCTCCCCCTTTTCCTGTGGTTCTTCAAAATTTACCGGTCCTTTGTTTCCCACCCCATCTTTCATTTATCATCATCATTTCATGTTCATTTTATCATCCTTTTCATGTTCATCGCCTGTAAATAACCTATATAGCGTTGCACGGGCGTAAAACACCAACTCTCTCTCTCTCTCTCATTTTCTTGATTTAACACTTGCTTTGATTTTGTAATTCATCTGTGACAAAAATGTACCTAAATAATGTTGATTTATTATCCCCTCTCCATGAGTGTGAGTTTTGCACAATTTGGAAAATTATTTGAAATTATGAATGACCCCTTAGCAAACAAGATATCAATCAATCAAAGTCAACATACCTTTTTGTTCTTGTACAGCACTGACAAAATAAGATGCTACCACTTCGGATCTTTTGGTGATTGAGGCCTTACACCAGAGTATATATCTGGAAAAACTAGAAAAATACGTGAAATAATATGCTTTTGCCTTATATATATGCACTTTGTCAGGTATCATATATCGTTTTTATACGACCGCAAAATTGTGCGATCGTATAATGGTATGGCGATGTCGTCGTCGTTGTTGTCGTCGTCGTCGTCTGGGGACATTTGGTTTGGACCGTGCGATAACTTGAGTAAATATTGAGCGATTGTTATGAAATTTTGATATGATGTTTGTAAGCACTAAAGAAAGGTTCCTATTACATTTTGGATTTGTGGCCCCTACCGTTTTAGAAAAAAGGGCCAAAAGGGGCTAAACAGGTGTATTGACAAAACTGTTGTAGAATGTTTGTTATTCATTTAATTTTGAAAATTCTTTTTTTTATTTAATTCCTCATTAAATTCTGTTAACTAAATGTGTCAATGATTTTAAAATATACTGCACCGTTACATTAATACAGGGGGCCAAAGACAGTCCCGCCCAAAAAATCAACTTTTTTATTTTTTGTCCGATTTTCATTAGAATCCTTGTGAAAATCCCTGCCTGCATTTTTCAATCAGATTTGCAATATCTTTTGTCGTTTTTGAGGAAATAGGGGTCAAAGGGGCCAAAAACGCCGTTTTAATAGTTTGTTTAGGAAAATAGTTTTACACAAAAAATTTAGTTGTAGTTGGCCAACCAATTGTTTTGCAGTTTTAATATGATGATTATATCCACAAAATGAAGCTTTTTAATGCATTTTTGAGAAATTAGGGGTCTAAGGGGCAAAACACTGCATATTTAAAAGTCAGTCAAGGCAAATGGTTTTATACAAGAAATTTAATTGTAGTGGGCCAGCCAATTGTTATGAAGTTTTAATATGATGATTTTATCCACTAAAGGAAGTTTCTTTTTGCATTTGGGGTTGATGGCCTCTACTGCTTAAGAAAAAAAGGACCAAAAGGGGCTAAAACATGTGTTTTGACAAAACATTTATAAAATGTTTATTATCCATTCGATTTTGAAAATTCTTGTTTTATTGAATTCCTCATTAAAATCTGTCAACCAAATGAGTCAATGGTTTTTGATATATATTGGATTGTGACATTGCTAAAGGGAGCCAAGACAGGCCACGCCCAAAAAATCATCTTTTTGGGGGGTCCAAGTAAAAATGTATAAAAAAATTCAAATATGCATTGAAAGTCCACCCATGAATGCATGTATCAAAAAGCTTTGTGAGTCCACCATGGGCTGCATGTGTCCAAAGCATTTGACAATCCATATTGGGCCGCAAACGTACAGGGTTCAACATGTTGCGGTCATATCATGCTGCGCTCGGCCTAGCTTTTTAGTTTATATTCAATTAACAGTGCGTGAAATAAATATAGGATTATTTATTCAGTTAAGTGAATAACCAAAAATTTGAAAAAAGAGGAAGTCAAAATATTTTGGCTATTCCACGCTGTGAATTTACCATATTTTATTTCACTGGGAAAAATAATTATTCCATATGAATCTATGTAATAAAGTATTGTTGTCATAACACTAGGCTAATTCTTAATATTTCAAAGACAGAACCCAGTGTAAGTATATAAGAGATATACAAGAGATCAAAATGTGTCTAACCTGCTGTTGATGGCCACAACTTAAATGCTGATATAGATGGTTAATAAACAGGGCAGCTAATTGCTTATGTTTGGCTCTTAAAAGCTTATCTGTACAATTGCGTACCAAATATCAACATAATACCATAACATAAACAGACTAACATTAAGCTAAACAGCATTAAACCTCTTAGTTACCTTGACACAAATTAACCAATAAATTTCTAATATTTTTGTAATTGAAAAAATTCAAAATTGTTTATTCTATCAAACCTGTCAGATACACATATTTTCATAGATTTGCTTTTAGAATTTAAACATACCCCTTTTCATCTTTAGCATGCATTACACGGTGCACTTACTGTAACAATACAGTTCTTGAGAGACTTGTTAGTGGGAATGGACATTCGTCTAAAAATGGTAATCCTTACAAAAATATAGGTCAGTAACCATCCAAAGCATGCATTGAGCTCAGCACCACTAGTTGAGCATACTATAACAATATGGTTGATAAGACATATGTCTGTTTGAGTGAGTGAGTTGGTGTTTTACGCCCGTGCAACGCTATATAGGTTATTTACAGGCGATGAACATAAAAAGGATGATGATAAATGAAATATGGGGAAGGGTGGGTAGGGGCGGAAAATTTAGCCTATGTGGTGCACTTCTTGGCGGTCCACAAAGGGGTCTTTTAGGTGCATGAAGCGTGGCACTCTCCACACACGTTGGCCCACTATGGTCGGCGGTCAGGGTTTCCGTATTATAGACCTGACAACCCCCGCGGACGAGGGCTACCCTATTCAGCCACCTAGGGTACACACTTGGTTGCTCTGTGGGCTGAGCACTGACCCGACGTCAGAATCCCAAGACCCTTAGTCGTCTTTTACGACAAGCTAGGTTCTGCTGCGGGCCTACTCGCCACCCGGGCCCCGCACGGGGCTATGTCTGTTTGGCAATTCATCTGTAGATGGAAGGGATGCCAAGTGGAACGCTTCGGTTACACATTAACTATTTCCTGTGATGTTTTTAACTGACATTTAATTATTCATTGTTTAAGTTCAGAAATACTTTAGCTATTATTTTAATAGGCGTTATCCACGTTATCTGTAAACATTCTAGAGAAACCAAATATAGGAAATTAGATCTGTCATCATGTTAGCATTTCGGTAACATTATCAGTGTAAGCTCTACCACAGAGTCAAAGTTGTATTAGTCAGTATTAGATATGTAATCGTAATGAATGGTTGTTCTTTCTAAAAGGTGCCATGTCCCAAACACAAAACTGGCGACGAGTTTAAATCTAAGAGAGCTCCGATTTTAGTTATATCTGAGATTTTCTTGGTTAAATATCGAACATGCCTGAAGATCAAGGACCACCACCGCAAAACGTTTTGGGGATTATTGGACGCATTGAGCCATTCGAGGACAGCATAGAAACATGGACAAGTTATACGGAACGTTTAGAACAATACTTTGAAGTAAATAACATTGCGGAGGATAAAAAAGTACCCGCTTTATTGACACTTCTAGGAGGCAAAACCTACACTTTGTTAAGGAATTTGACCGCTCCACAGAAGCCTAAAGAAAAGGACTACGCAACTCTTGTGAAACTTCTTCAAGCCCACTTGACTCCGAAGCCAATTGTGATAGCCGAACGTTTTCGATTTCACAAGCGTGATCAGCTCGAAGCTGAAAGTGTGAACACTTACATTGCAGAACTGAGAAAACTTGCAGAATTCTGCGAATTTGGATTAAATTTGTTTGCGGATTACGGAATCAACAGATCCAGAAGAAACTGTTGACAATCAATGCACTCACATTGGAGCAATCGTTAGAAATTGCAGTTGCAATGGAGACCGCTACAAAAGACGCCATTGAACTGAGGAATGTTCCGAGTGACACACCCGTTCATAAAGTTCAGGGAAACCGGAGAAGACGACCACAGGGACGTACTTTTCAACAACAGCCTGCAAAATCGTGTTATCGGTGCAACGGAACCGACCATTTTGCTGACAAGTGCCGATTTAAAGACAGTACTTGCAACCAGTGTCATCGCAAGGGACATATCCGAGCTGCATGCCGTAGTGGAGATAAGAAGAAATACAGAAATCAGCGCGTACACGCAATTGATCACGAGGAAAATAATGATGTTGGGATATATACTGTGTATTCACATGCCAATGATTCGATTTGGATTAAACCATGTGTCAATGGAAATATTATTCCCATGGAATTAGATACCGGCAGCAGTGTTTCTGTAATTTCCGAGGCGGATTATGTGAAATATTTCAAAGGAGAAAAGCTCGAGAAGTCATCGCTTGTGCTTAAAACGTATTCCGGTGAGAAGTTAAATTTGTTGGGAGTTATGCGCGTAAATGTGCAGTACAACGGGCAACAAGCTGATCTGAATTTGCACGTGGTTAAGCGCGGCGGTCCAGCGTTGTTTGGTCGGGAATGGTTGAAAAGTATCCGACTTGATTGGGCAATGATAAAATCATTGAGCTCCGTGCGCGAAGAGCCAAAGTGCGATATGACTTTAAAGGAAATTTTAGCACGTCATGGTGAGGTTTTCAAAGATGAAATCGGTTACGTGAAGGGAATTCAGGCAAAATTGCATCTTAAGAAAGACGCGGTACCGAAGTTCGTGAAAGCGCGACCTGTAGCGTTTGCGTTGCGACCGAAAGTCGAAAAAGAGCTAGATAAACTTGAAGCGCAGAATATACTGACACGAGTTCAAGTCAGTGACTGGGCGAGTCCGGTCGCTCCCGTGTTAAAGAAAAACGGTAGCGTCAGAATTTGTGGCGATTTCAAAGTGACATTAAACTCATGTTTACAAGTTGACCAATATCCGATGCCAAAGATTGATGATATTTTCGCGAATCTCGCAGGTGGTCAAAAGTTCAGTAAGATAGACTTGCGCCAAGCCTATCTACAGTTACCGATGGATGACGAGTCGAAGAAATTTCTTACGATTAACACATTACGTGGTTTGTACCAGTATAACCGTCTTCCTTTTGGAGTTGCCAGTTCGCCCGCTATTTGGCAACGTACGATAGACCAAATTTTGCAAGGCTTAGACGGCGTTCAGTGCGTACTCGACGATATGATCGTGACCGGTAACACAGAACAAGAACACTTGAAAAATCTTGACAATGTACTTTCCCGATTGCAAGAATTCGGACTCCGAGCAAATTTAGATAAATGCTACTTTTTCCGGGAAAATGTTACTTTTTGTGGACACGAAATTGGACGGGACGGTCTTAAAAAGTCACAGGACAAAATTGACGCAATTTTGAAAGTCAAACGACCAGAAAATGTTACACAGCTTCGTTCATTTTTAGGGTTAGTTCAGTACTACGGTAAATTTATACCGAATTTAGCCACAGAAGCGCGTCCGCTAAATGAGCTATTAGAGAAAACGCGAAAGTGGAAATGGACAAAAGACTGCGACAAGTCATTCGCGGCGATCAAAGAACTAGTAACGTCTGAGCAGGTTCTTACACATTACGATCCGAAGCTTCCAGTCAAATTAGCGTGCGATGTGGGGATTTTTGATTCGTCGTAAAACATGGCCGTCATGGCTCTATTTAATGGTAAGTAACATTACTGTAAAGTTTCATAGCATTTGGTCAACCAGAACAAAAGTTATTGTGGAAGCAAATAAAAAAGTCAATTTTTAGTCCTTTTAGGGCCCCTAATTTCTAAACGAAAAAAGAGGGGACACCCAAAATCAGCCCAACCCTTCCTTTTATGGTAAGTAACATTACTGTAAAGTTTCTTAGCATTTGGTCAACCAAAACAAAAGTTATTGTGGAAGCAAATAAAAAAGTCAATTTTTTGTCCGTTTAGGGCCCCTAATTTCTAAACGAAAAAAGAGGGGACACCCAAAATCAGCCGAACCATTTCTTTTATGGTAAGTATCATTACTGTAAAGTTTCATAGCATTTAGTCAACCAGAACTAAAGTCATTGTGGAAAAAAATAAAAAAGGTCACTTTTTTTACCCCTTTTGGGCCCCTAATTTCTAAACGAAATTATAATATGACCCCAAAAGGGGAGGTGCACATCTTCAATATATCTGTAATCACTGTGTAAAATTTCAGAAAGATCTAGTGTTTGGTTTTTGAGATTCAGATTACACAAGACAGGCACCCCATAGCGGGACGGACGGACGGAGTGACCCGACTACTACACCTGCTTTCGCCTTCGGCGTCGCAGGTAAAAAGATGAAACCCCTACAACTTCAGGTTTGAAAACAAGGCATGACTATTTGACAGACCAGCAAAAGAACGAAAAATTATCTATACTTATCGGGCAGCAAAAACAGTTAAAGCGAAAGTTAGCATACTTGGAGTTAACCTATATAAATCTAGTTAAGAATCAAGGTGTCGATATAAATAAGAATCTTAATGACCCATTTAAACAAATACTAAATGACAATGAAAATGTCATCAATACTTTACCAGATAACTCCCCTCAGAAGCTCTTATGGAACAAAAAAAAAATATATCTGAAACAGAGCGATAAAAGACAGATGCGCTGGCATCCAACCATTATCAAGTGGTGCATTGCAATTCATTGCAAATCATCTAAGGCATACGACCTTCTTAGAACAACAGGTTTTATAAATCTTCCACATGAAAGTAGTCCCGGGCCCCGCAGCAAAGGCTAGCTTGTCGTAAGAGTCGACTAAGGGTCTTGGGATTCTGAAATCGGGTCAGTGCTTAGCCCACAGAGCGACCAAGTGTGTACCCTAGGTGGCTGAATAGGGTAGACCTCGTCCGCGGGGGTCGTCAGGTCTATAATACGGAAACCCTGACCGCCGACCATAGTGGGCCAACGTGTGTGAAGAGTGCCACGCTTCATGCACGTAAAAGACCCCTTTGTGGACCGCCCAGTAGTGCACCACATAGGCTAGATTTTCCGCCCCTACCCACCTCTCGCTAGATTTTCCGCCCCTACCCACCTCTCCCCTTTTCCTGTGGTTCTTCAAAATTAACCGGTCCTTTGTGTCCCACCCCATCCCCATATTTCATTTATCATCACCATTTCATGTTCATTTTATCATGCTTTTCATGTTCATCGCCTGTAATTAACCTATATAGCGTTGCACGGGCGTAAAACACCAACTCACTCACTCACTCACTCACATGAAAGTACTTTGAGAGACTATTCTCATTTTACTTCAGCAACTTCAGGGTAGAGCATTGATATTGTCAACTGCATTAAGGATGATATCATGTTGAGCAAGCTAGAAGAATATCAGAAGAACGTAATTGTGATGTTCGATGAAATTCAAATTAAAGACGGGTTAGTGTACTCTACAGAAACTGGAGAATTAGTTGGGTTAATAGATTTAGGTGACATTAACAGTGAAATAGAAGCACTTGCCAATATGTGTAAAGACGATGATCCTACTGAGGAAGTCGAGACGCCCTTGGCGACACACATAATTGCCTTCATGGTTCGAGGTATTTTCATAAACATGCATTATGTTTTTGGACACTTTCCCTGCACAGGATTCAACAGTCATCAGCTGTAATGGAGTGTGTGGCCAGCGGTTGGCATACTTGAATGTGCTGGATTTCATGTCCGCGTCTTGGTATGTGATGGTGCTACACCTAACCGAAAATTTTACAGGATTCATGGTCTACAGCAGAATGGTATGACGTACTTTACTGAAAACCGATACAGAAAAGGAAGTCGCTTGTACTTCATTTGTGATCCACCACATCTGATGAAGACTACAAGAAACAACTGGGAAAATTCAAACTGACATAACAAAACCAGAAATTTAGAGGTAATTTTTCAAATACAAAAATGTACATGTAGAAAATGTTCATCTTGTGCATATTGTTTGTATATTATATGCAGTCAATCACCCACTGACAGAATTCGACAACACACCAGTTACATGAACATGTAGTTTAAACATATTTTATTTGAAAAACTGAAGATCTATTACAATAACATACATACATATACATGTATATACTATAAGCAAAAGGATTCAGAAACAAACTATAAATAACACACCAGTTCATTTGATATATTAACGAACACAGCTTTTTAATATTCTTTTTTTCTTTAATTATCAAAGGATGTGCGATAGATTTACACTTTAGAAGGTCAACGTTTATTCAATGCCCTGAAAAAAAACATTTCCCTGTTTTATCCTTTTGTATAGTCACTAATTAAACATGTTAAATGTACATAACATTGGGTGTATTTCTATTTTTAATAGTTCAATCGACAGCAAATACAATGGACACAACTGGTAATCCTAGTAGAGGAAGACTTGCATGGGCATGGCCAGCAGGTTGGAGGATTAAGACTGTTGCCAAAACTTATCAATGAGCATATTCGCCTCGCACCTTCCTTGCGGATGAAAGTAAAACTTGCAACTCAGGTATGCTGTCAACACTGCTTTAATATTAATATCCTCCACTTCATCATTTCATGTTTATTGTATCACCACTTTCATGTTCATCTCCCGGATATAGCCGAAATCGTTCTGGTTGGGAGTAAAGCAATAACTAACTAACTAACTAAATGATAGGTGTAAAAAGTTTCTTAGATTTTTTTCATCATCAAAAATAAAATTATCTTGTTACAATGAATGTACTTGTAAGCTCAAAACTATAATATTGCTTATTTATGCAGTGATACTAGTACATTACTAATTATAGATGTCGACAGAAAGCGTTGAGTAGGGTGAAAATCCTTAGTCCAGGATTTTTTCTGATAGTACAAAGCTTTAATGAATGCATCTGTTTTAAAGAAACTGTAACTCCCCGAAAACAAAAGAAAGAATTCCCACCAAACTTTGCTGTTAGTAAACAGTTGATAACTTCTTCATATTTCTTTATCTAAATTTACTAAGTTGACAAGTCTTACTAGGAGCATTCTAACATGGGAACTGGCAGGTGCTTCAGAAGGTCCATTGTCAACAACAAAAATCAAATTCTTTTGGTAATATTTTAGAAACGATTACCAACCCCAATTTGTAAGTTTTAGTTTGATCCCCACGTGTACCACAGTATCAAATACTTTTTGAAAATCAACAAAGCTGGCATACACTAGCCGCAATATTTGTCAAACATACCATACATACACTAGCCTCAATATTTGTCAAACACAGCATACATACACTAGCCGCAATATTTGTCAAACATACCATACATACACTAGCCTCAATATTTGTCAAACACACATATAAGTAAAAATAAGTGGTCAGTTGTTCTAGCTTTTCTTGTGAACCCATTCACCACAACTAAAATATCTGTTTTAAAATGTAGAAATATTTTGGAGCATGAATGATGATAGTGTCGGGGAAACTCGCAAAAAATAAAATTTTGGTACTTCTGTGAGAGTCATGGTTAAATAGAAGTATGATTAAAAAATTCAAACGCCACAACTATGCAATTATGGGCTAGGTACTCTAGCAGAAGATCAATGAGACAAAACAAGAGGCTCCCAGGAGCCTGAATCGCTCACCTGGTCTTGATGTCAAACCTATAAAGACTTTTGTAGAGCTGAATGAGTTGAACATTTAAGCAAGCAACTGCTTTTCTCTATCTGTAATAGTTTTCATTCTTAAGGCCAAAAACACTATTTTTGACTTTTAACTGGCCGTAAACGTTATAAGGGGTCATCTGACAACTTTGACCTATAGAGACTTTTGTAGAGCTAAATTAGCTGTACATTTAAGCAAGCAACAGCTTTTCTTTATCTATAATAGTTTTCATTCTATAGGCCATAGACACTATTTTTCACTTTTAAGGGGCCGTAAACCCCGTAAAGGGGTCATCTGACAACTTGGACCCTATGAAGACTTTTGTAGAGCTTAATGAGCTGAGCATTTAAGCAAGCAACAGCTTTTCTCTATCTGCAATAGTTTTCATTCTATAGGCCAAATACACTATTTTTCACCTTTAAGGGGCCGTATCCCCTATAAGGGGTCATCTGACAACTTCGACCCTATGAAGACTTTTGTAGAGCTTAATGAGCTGTACATTTAAGCAAGCAACAGCTAATCTCTATCTGCAATAGTTTTTATTGTATAGGCCAAAAACACTTTTTTTCACCTTTAAGGGGCCGTAACCCCTATAAGAGGTCATCTGACAACTTCGACCCTATGAAGACTTTTGTAGAGCTAAATGAGCTGAACGTTTAAGCAAGCAACAGCTTTTCTCTACCTGCAATAGTTTTCATTCTATAGGCCAAAAACACCATTGTTCACCTTTAATGGGCCGTAACTCCTATAAGGGGTCATCTGACAACTTCGACCCTATGGAGACTTTTGTAGAGCTAAATGAGCTGAACATTTAAGCAAGCAACAGCTAATCTCCATCTGCTGTAGACCAAAAACATGAAAAAAGGCTATTTTTCACCTTTAAGGGGCCGTAACCCCTATAAGGGGTCATCTGAAAACTTCGTCCAAATGGAGACTTTTGTAGAGCTTTTGATGCTGAAGCAGTAGCGTGGCATCAGATTTCATTTATCTCTTATACTTTTTGATTTACAAGCCAAAAACAGTAGTCTGACCCCCATGGTCTATTTTTAGTAACGGCGGCCATGTTTTTTGACAAATCAAAAATCGAAACACAAGTTTGGTGCAGGACACCCTAAGGATCAATCATACCAAGTTTCATTGAATTCTGTTCAGTAGTTTCAGAGGAGAAGATTTTTGAAAAATTGTTAACAGACGACGACGACGACAGACGACGACGACGGACGCCAAGTGATGGCAATAGCTCACCTGGACCTTCGGTCCAGGTGAGCTAAAAAGGGGTCACAAAAATAATTCTCAATTTTGTTACGCTATTTGACAAGAACAAACATGAAAAAAAAATGTTCATAATCGTATCACAAATATCAAAGTTTCGATTTTTGGCCCCCAATTACATAATAGGGGGAAAAGGGGAGGTTCGCAAAAAGTAATTCTTAATTTTGGATCCGCTATTTGACAAGAACAAAACATGCAAACAAATTTCAAAATTGGACCTCAAATAATTTTTTTTTGGATCTTGGCCCCCTTTGACCCCAAATTACATAACAGGGAAAATAGGGGGCGCGAAAATTCATCAGGTTCAATCTTTGATTGTTATAAACTAAACATTCTTGGCAAATTCACATCAATAGGCCAACTAAGATTAATGTTATAGTGGAAACAAACACAATATTTGATTTTTTGCCCCTTTGGACCCTTAATTTCAAAACGAAACAAGAGGCTCCCAGGAGCCTGAATCGCTCACCTGGTCTTGATGTTGACCCTATACTTTTGTAGAGCTAAATGAGCTGAACATTTAAGCAAGCAACAGCTTTTCTCTACCTGCAATAGTTTTCATTCTATAGGCCAAAAACACCATTTTTCACCTATAAGGGGCCATAACCCCTATAAGGAGTTACTGACAACTTCGACCCTATGGAGACTTTTGTAGAGTTAAATGAGCTGAACATTTAAGCAAGCAACAGCTAATCTCTATCTGCAATAGTTTTCATTCTGTAGGCCAAAAACATGAAAAATCGCTTTTTTCAAAGGCTGTAACCCCTGTAAGGGGTCACCTGACAACTTCTACCCTATGGAGAATTTTGTAGAGCTAAATGAGCTGAACATTTAAGCAAGCAACAGCTAATCTCTATCTGCAATAGTTTTCATTCTGTAGGCTAAAAACATGAGAAATCGCTATTTTTCAGGGGCCGTAACCCCTATAAGGGGTCATCTGACAACTTCAACCCTATGGACAATTTTGTAGAGCTAAATGAGCTGAACATTTAAGCAAGCAACAGCTAATCTCTATCTGCAATAGTTTTCATTTTATAAGACAAAAACATGAAAAATCGCTATTTTTCAGGGGCCGTAATCCCTATAAGGGGTCATCTGACAACTTCGACCCTATGGAGAATTTTGTAAAGCTAAATGCGCTGAACATTTAAGCAAGCAACAGCTAATCTCTATCTGCAATAGTTTTCATTCTGTAGACCAAAAACATGAAAAATCGCTATTTTTCAGGGGCCGTAACCCCTATAAGGGATCATCTGACAACTTCGACCCTATGGAAAATTTTGTAGAGCTAAATGAGCTGAACATCTAAGCAAGCAACAGCTAATCTCTATCTGCAATAGTTTTCATTCTGTAGGACAAAAACATGAAAAAACGCTATTTTTCAGGGGCCGTAACCTCTATAAGGGGTTATCTGACAACTTCGACCCTATGGAGACTTTTGTAGAGCTAAATGAGCTAAACATTTAAGCAAGCAACAGCTAATCTCTATCTGCAATAGTTTTCATTCTGTAGGCCAAAAACATGAAAAATGGCTATTTTTCACCTTTAAGGGGCCGTAACCCCTATAAGGGGTCATCTGACAACTTCAACCCTATGGAGAATTTTGTAGAGTTAAATGAGCTGAACATTTAAGCAAGCAACAGCTAATCTCTATCTGCAATAGTTTTCATTCTGTAGGCCAAAAACATGAAAAAATGCTATTTTTCACCTTCAAGGGGCCGTAACCCCTATAAGGGGTCATCTGACAACTTTGACCAAATGGAGACTTTTGTAGAGCTTTTGATGCTGAATCAGTAGCGTGGCCTCAGATTTCCTCTATCTCTTATACTTTTTGATTTATAAGCCAAAAACAGTAGTCTGACCCCCCTAGTCTATTTTTAGTAACGGCGGCCATGTTTTTTAACGGATCAAAAATCAAAACACAAGTTTGGTGCAGGACACCCTAAGGATCATTCATACCAAGTTTCATTAAATTCTGTTTGGTAGTTTCAGAGAGAAGATTTTTGAAAAATTGTTAACAGACGACGACGACGACGACGACAGACGACGACGACGACGGACGCCAAGTGATGGTAATAGCTCACATGGACCTTCGGTCCAGGTGAGCTAAAAAGGGGGGACCCCAAAAATCAATCCCATATATCTCTTTATGGCAAGGAACATTATTGCCAAATTACAAAGCAATGGGATAACTATAACTAAAGTTATCGTGCCAACAAACATAAAAGTAGCATTTTTGGCCCTTATTGTGAAACGAAAAATGGGGGACCCCCAAAATCAATCCCAATCCTCCTTTAATGGTAAGGAACATCATTGTCAAATTTCATAGCATCGGACAACTTGAACTAAAGTTATTGTGGTAACACTTAAAATAACAGACGCCGTGGACGACGACGACGACATCATACCATTATACGTCCGCATTTTTTTTTGCGGTCGTATAAAAACTCTACCGAGAAATATTTGAAGATGCATTGACTGCAGGATATGTTGTCGCTGTGATCAGGATGACAAAGGAACATGTTCCAGTTTTGAAAGCAGCATTAAATTATAAAATAGAACTGGAACAGTTCAAAGAAGGTTACATTTTTATGGCCCGACCACGTGTGTAGATCGAACATATAGTTTTACCCTTGTTCATCCGTCCTTAACACTTTTGGTTAAATTCTTGGTTTAGGTCTATATATTGGTCACTGTATGTAGTAGGGTTATGTTATGTTATAATCGTTTCGTGTTCATTTCACCATCATACCTAGCTACACTAATGTAGCTACTATGTGACCGCATTGTAGCTCCGCCCAATAAAAGATGACAAAAGTGCTACATTGTTATAGATACATCATTGCATGTTTGTCCCTGCCTTTTCGTGTTCATCTCCTTATGTGACTAAAGTCTGATCCGCCCAATCAAAGATGACAAAAGAGCTCACTATTGTAGCTACGTGACTATAGGCTAAAGAGCCTCTGCAGCGATTATTTTAAGTCTCGCTGTGTGTAATGTGTCGTCCAGTCCGTCTTCACCACGGGGAGGTAGTTATTAAGCTACAGTCGAACCTCGTTAACTCGAAGTCGAAGGGACCAGCTTAAAATACTCGAGTTATCCGAGGTTCGAGTCATCAGGGTTTCCAATTTACCGGAAGATCGATTTTTCCGTCATCGTTTTTTCTAGTTTTTATTTTGAGAAATATGTGTTTTTGCACCTCGATATTGTTGTTTCATGTGAATTCTAAGATGTATTATTGTGTCAATTTGTTATTGTGTAATATAATTATTCAATAAAATAGTAAAATACACTGTAAAATGATTTTGTGTGTGTTTTCTTTGAACAATCCTCGCTTTCGTTTCTCGTGTCTTGACACCTGTGTTTGTTTACGTTTCATAAAGAAATCAACATGGCAATTAGTTCAATGAAATAAAAAAACCAACGAAGTATTTTAGTTTAATATCTTTATTATTGATTGACCATTCATTAAATCAACAATCAGTACTTACAATAAATAGAAACATAACAATTTATTTCATTCATAAAGTCCAAACATACGATCAATATCTCATTTACATAATTATATCAAAATACAAAATCAGTCACGAAACGAATTTACACCGATGGCAAAGTCACTGGTCAGGGTTGTCTGTTTTGCGTTTAGTTTCTTCTTAAGCTGCTTTCGGGTGAAGTAGTCGTTAAGTTTGGCAATCAGTGGGAGCATCTCGGCGCTGTCGTCTTGTGCTTCAAAGTAGGACTGGAAGTCTTCGGTCATATCAATCATGGTAGCTAAAGTTGGTACTGGTTTCTCGGGTTCATCTGGTTCGTCGTCGTCGCTCTCGGGTTCTGTCTCTGTTTGTGTAATCTGCTGGATGATATCGTCTTCGGTAAGTGGCTCTGCAGTAGGAATGTCGTTGTCGATGTTGGCGTACTCTGTAAAGTTGATTCCGGCAAGTCGGGCGAGTGGAATATCATCATCGTCGTCGTCGTCATCATCTTCCTGGGTAGTAGTGAGTATGTCTGGAACAGTGAATCCTGCGTGTCTGAAGCAGTTGCTGATAGTAGTCTGGGTTACTGACAGCCAGGCGCGGTGTAGTAGTCTGTCATTATCTTTTGAAGTTCAGCTGCCCATTCGGTCATTGCGTTACTGTTGTCATTGACGGATTTGGCCTCCCCGCAGATCTTCTTGAATGTGATGTTGTGTCGGTCCTTGAATCGGTCAAGCCAGCCATTACTACATTTGAAGTCTGGGTGGTTGAGTCTACTAGCGAATTCCTCTGCCTTGGTCATCAGCATTGGGCCGTATATTGGAAGGTTTTGGTCCCGAACACTGGTAAACCATTTCAGTAGGGCTTGTTCAACGTCTTCATATGTTGCAGTTCTCATGCGTTTTCTGTCAGGACCAAAGCTGCTTTGTTGGTAAGCTTCTTTAATTTTCTGTGCATTTTTAATCCAAGTGGATAATGTGTTGGCTGGTACTCCGAAATTACGGGCAATTTCGGCCTTTGTCTTGGAACCCCTCTCAACTTCAACGATAGCTTGGTACTTGTCTTCTATAGATTTAACGTTTAGTTTACGTTTAGCCGATCTAGCTATCCCCCCGGATAGCCCGGTGCCTTCACTAGATTGTTCAGCTAACATTGTAAACTGTTTATGAATAAAAACCTCTTAATGCACCCTTTTTATACTTTTTAAATTAATTTGGTAAATTGATCGGTGAACTGGTGTTCAGGATTAAAAGACACCGATTTTGTTATTAATATCAATTAATAATCTTTATATTTCCAATTTAAATTAAGACATCATCAAAACTATCGGCTTTATCAATTTATACAAATTAAGTTCGTTTCCTCAGATTGTATACATAATTTACAATGATTAAAACGCTTGGGTGATCAGTTACACATGTCAACATTGATTAATACACGCGTGACAAATCATTAAATAAACAACTCCGGATTAACACTTCTTGAAGCCATAGAGCGATCATAAATCAATTAAAATGACATCAAAGAATTGTAACAGTCGACTTCGACTAATCAGGGTTAATTACCGTTAATTTCAAAGCGTGGGGGCTGACAAATCACCTCGACTTAACCGAGAATTCGAATTAACAAAGTTCGAGTAATCAAAGGTAAAATTGCATTAATTTAATAGGAATTTTGCCGGGACTTTAAAAAAAGTTCGAGACATCCGAGTATTCGAATAATCCGAGTTCGACACATCGAGGTTCGACTGTATTTAGTTACATGTATATAAATCAGTTTGCTTTGCTTTTATACACAAATCCTCTCATTCCCGTGGTATTTGTGGCTTTGACAGGACTTGAAACCCATCAATTTCTACATTTTCCTCGTCAAGATGAAAATAGACAACATGCCAGGGGGGCTAATTAGTGGTAAAGTACGCCCAGTTACAGCCAGTGCCATTCAAGAACTGTTGAGATTCCAATACTCGGCAGGAAATGACCACTGCTCAGACATCAGCATTTATTATTCAAGAAACAGAAGATCGTTATTGTGTTTTATTTTATCTTTCGATACTGGTTGGTAAATTGATGTAGTTGTATCAGGCATGTGATTGACCATTCTTTTAGTGGTTAGTGACACGCCTCCTTTGCCATGTTAACTGTGAATTTTCATGACTGATAAGATCTGCATGTGTAGCTCTGACTTATATATTGATTTGATAAGGACTTAAGCTTAAATTTCTGACTTGTACTTTGTTCGACTCTTGCTTCATGATAGTTTGTCTCTATGTTGTAAATTGAATATATTTAGTTTCAGTTATTAGAAATTAAGAAAACGGAATATTTTGTTTTATTTATTACTAAGAAATGTGAACGTCAATTCCATATCTTAAATGGTAGAGACCCGGTTGCTTTCCATCCGTTGAGTTTTTGTTTTAAATGTCAATAAATAACATTTTGAAGCAGTTACAAAATTTTGACTTATGTCCGAAAAAATGGAATTTTAAATCTCCTGTTCCTGTTTTCGTAACGATTTATTCATCAACAAGTGAATTTCAACATAATATTGAATTTTGTAGTTACTGCTTTTGTGCTTATATGGATGGTGCTCATCCGGGACCTGAACTTTCTCAGTGTTTTCCGTAAGAACCGGCCGATGGCCAAAATGACCGTTTCAAGCAATTTTCTGGCCGGTTCAAACGCTAAAAAAGTCTATTTTGTTTTTGAAGTAGAAAAGATCTATCGAGAATGAAAGTTAAGTATTGGAAAGTTTTACTTCCGTGTTTACATTTACCGAGTTCTTTTGGATACGACGATTTTGACTGGCTTATTTGTTTTAATTGTCCTTGACTTATAAGGGGATTGATTCACATGTATGATGTAGAATGAAAGATAATGAAGCGTCGAATATTTTCGACTTTTTCGCCACAACGCCCGTTACTTCCAAACAGCAGACATGTGTGATTTAAATGCTGATTGTAATAAAACGGCGATCTGCATGCTGCAGTTGCTTTTTTATTTGCCTGTTATTGACGTTATGATATTTATGAACGACCACTGGGGGTTTTGAGGATTCAAAAACTGTAATTCTAAAATCATCCACAAGCACCATGTACCCTTACAAGCTCTATAAAATGTATGTTGTCATAGCGATTACAGATATATTTTTTTATTTATTTATGTCAAGAATCAGAAGAAAAACCAGTTTAACTGTTTCAGTAATAATTGTGTTACAAAGAAAGAAAGAAGTAACAGTGATTTGTCAACTCCATTGGTCAGATCTCCATTGTATTTCATGGTCGTACAATAAATGTTTGTTTGTTTATTAATTCTGAAGGCCAATTTATTTGATATTGTTTCGGCACACTTATTTTATTATGGAGGGGAAGGGGGAAATGATTTGTTTCTCATTTAGAATTTCATTTTGAACCAACATGCAACACAAATAAAAATAAAGGTGTCTGCAAGATACATATGCAGAGTTCTCAAAATATGTCGGGCCTGTCAGACCTGGCTGGTAAAATTTAAGCAGGTTCAGCATTTTATTAAACATACTAACCAGACCCATGTCCAGTAGATATTAGCAAATTTTTACAAAGTTGACAGGACACGTGAAAGTTTTCATTAGGTCCAATCAAAGATTCTATTTTGGCGGACCTGCATGTATTGTAATTTTTTTTCTGGCAATTAATTTTTTTTCAAATCCAAGGCTATAAAATAATGATGCCGATTTTACTTTAATTTTAGTCTCGATGTCAATTTATAAAGTTTTAATGAAGGCTTGGTTAAAATTTGAATATTGAAATTTCAAAATAACATTGGATTATCTGTATCGGTGAAGTACAATAATAATGTTTGTCGGTTACTTTTCATTTTAGCCATTGGATTGAATAAACCTGTAACATAATGTTAAGTTTATTTTAATTTACATCAATTCAATTTATTTTATTAAGCCTTTAGCATGTTATAATATTAATGCAGAATTGTTTTGGAAAACTGCATCATTAAATTTAGTTTTTGTTTTGTTTCATGTTTTAGTTTTACATTTTGATGCATGATGACTGAGATTTTTTTTGTTACTGGGTTTGATTGTATATAGTTATTAAGTGGATTTAAGTTTTGATGATTTTTTTTTCAAAAGGAATCATGTTAGTATGTAAAAGATAATACAGGAACATTCTTAAACATTCAAATTAATATGATTTTTGGCACAGTACAGTCAATTTAACCGCCATTTGAGTCCTGACTTAGTAGGATCAATTTACAATTTTAAATTGCCCAGTAGTCTGGTCTGATTTTTGTCTTTTCCATTGGAATTTTGAGATGGATGTTTTACTTCCTTATGTTCCGTTGCTATAGAAATTTTATTGTACATGTAAGTCATGTTATGTTTCAAACTATCTTTCAATGAATTATTAAACGACACATATTCGATATTTTCATATGTAGAATCAAATCATTCTGGTCCGGCCTTTCTTTCTATGGGTGAACCAAAATATCAGAATCCAAATAGTAATCTGTCAGTCGCTCTCATTCTTCGTCACATAGGCATTCCAGCGGAGGTACAGCGATATTTATCCGAAAAAAGCGTATCTTGGACTTTTGTTTTTTGTGTGGGCGACCACATAGTCTTTTTCATGTAGTGGATGTATAGTATATCCAGTATAGTATATATACAAATATATTTAGATAGTGATGAATATCGTGGCGGGGTATCATTCAATGTCCCAATGGATGCCCTATTCGACCATGATATTCTCTGTTTTTGTAAAGCCTTGCTGTCCTTTGTGTGGCCAATATAACAATTCCCGCCATTTGAAAAACACGAGTTTATAAAAGGATATTTAAAATGTCTTCGTGTACATCCATAGTGTGCACATCAAGATTAGCCTTAGTAAAAAATTACATTGCTATACCTAAAACACGCAGTTTTAGGGAATGTTGTAAAGCTTATTATGACCGTTATCCGCCATCTTGAATATGGCGGCCACATTTAATTTTTGAAAGTGGGTCTACAGCTTAAAATCATCTACAGATATATACTTAGTAACGTACTCCCAAAGTTTAATTCTTTCTTCATTCAACTCACAAGTCCCTCGATTTTATGCACATATCTGCCGGACTAATGTTGCTGGAGCTACTTCTACTAAGTCTTGTGTCTGAAAAGTACAATTTGTTAAGGAATATGTCTTAATATTAAGCGATACCTTTACGCCTAGTCCGAGATAGCTCTGACGTCCTCTGGTGCCGTGGAACGTCAGAGCTCCTTCCATATCAAAAACACGGGATTTAGCACAACAGATTTGTTGTGCACTTCCGGGATAAATTAAGCATCTTTATCATCATTGTTGCATATATATTTTGGTCTCAAATGAAATGAAACATTTTGTTATTTAGAATAAAAATACAACATATTTTAAAGAAAAATATCTTGAATTCTAAAATTTGTACATTATTTTGCTGATCTTGAACTTGATGAAATCAGCTCTTAATTTTTTTCTTATTTTTCTGAATTATATCAGGTTGTTTCTAGTAGTGATATACATGTACTTTAAAAGTATTAATTTAGGCTTGTTTTACATCTCCTATTGTACAAATGACTGATGTAAGAGTTATTTTTTTTACATTTAGTAAGCATTCGTTAAAATCCCGTGTTTTTGATATGGAAGAAGCTCTGACGTCCCACGGCACCAGCTTACTGGAAAAAATGCCGAGGACGTCAGAGCAATCTCGGACTACTTTACGCCACGATATTCATCTTTTGGAATAGCTGCAATAATGTAGCTCCTTCGAGATCTTTTTGATTAGGAGGAGCTACAAAGGGGTCCCATTACCCGTAATGAGCAAGTCGTAATTTTATGTCTCGCCCTTACAAGACTTTATTGGATTGGGCTAGTCAGGAAAACTTTGAAACGCACTAGCTGCCACTAATTCATATTTAAACGTTCCGTAAATATAAGTCGTCATTTATCTATGTCGATCCTGAACTGAACTATGAAGTTCAAGATCAACATTATATAAATAAAGGTAATAACAAAACTACCGAACTTAAATGATCAATCTCATAGTCCAGAGAAAATGACAACAACGAGTCAGTCATACCGGAGAACTGGTGGATTGCAATGGTCCTGACTTGGTACAGGCATTTCAAACGAAATGGTGGGTTAATCCAGGTTTTATGGCGCCAAACCTCCCTCTTCCATTGCGATCTTAGGATCCGGTAATGACCATAGAACACAACATAGTTGTGAGACACAATAGGGATATTGAGGTGATCATCTCAGTACAGCACACCAGTCAAACACTAATTAAAACAATTAACTATCATATCTTTTAACTCAAATTGAACTTTTCTACTAGTGGCTGTAACGATTTACTAAAAATCCACCGCAATTCAACACACCCCAACTTAGCTGCTCCATTACGTTCAATGGAACCCCATTAAAACCCTCGCCAGTAAGCGAGTAATAGATGGGTTTCTTATTTGAACTATATCTTGGCAATGCAATCTGTAGTACGCCTAATCAAAAATGTCAAAGGAGCTACATTATTGTAGCTAAACCTTGCCATATAAAATGATGTAGGAATCTGCCGTTTATATCCAGTAGTGCCTTTGCAATATAATAGTTATTTAGTTATTGCTTTACTCCCAAGCAGCACGATTTCGGCTATATCCGGGAGATGAACATGGAAATAGTAATACAATGAACATGAAATGATGATGAGTGAGTGAGTTGGTGTTTTACGCCCGTGCACATCCTCGGAAACCCAGGGTTTCTTCTCTCGCCTACTCATTCATCACCCCTGGGACATTTGGTATGAAATAGTTCGTTTCGAGTTCAGGATCTGATCTTGATAATATTTATATATAGAAACATGTTTAAATCGCATTAGATAAATGTAAAGCGACCAATCAGAAAGCTCGATACAAAACTATCAAAAACTAAGTATTTCATGCGTTATGTCCCAGGGGTGATGAATGAGTAAGCGAAAGAAGAACCCCTGGGTTTCCGAGGATGGCCGTGGTTATTTACAGGCGATGAACATGAAAAAGGATGATAAAATGAACATGAGATCATGATGATAAATGAAATATGGGGATGGGGTGGGACACAAAGGACCGGTAAATTTTGAAGAACCACAGGAAAAGGGGGAGAGGTGGGCAGGGGCGGAAAAGTTAGCCTATGTTGTGCACTACTTGGCGGTCCACAAAGGGGTCTTTTACGTGCATGAAGCGTGGTACTCTCCACTATGGTCGGCGGTCAGGGTTTCCGTATTATAGACCTGACAACCCCCGCGGACGAGGGCCACCCTATTCAGCCACCTAGGGTACACACTTGGTCGCTCTGTGGGCTGAGCACTGACCTGACATCAGAATCCCAAGACCCTTAGTCGCCTCTTACGACAAGCTAGGCTCTGCTGTGGGCCTATTCGCCACCCGGGCCCCGCACGGGACGAAATGATGATGAAGTGGAGGAAATGGGGACACAAGGCCAATCGGATAGGAGAGTTTTGACTGCCACTGGAAATAAAAAGCTACGCCGAGCGCGGCATGATACGACCGCAACAAGTTGAACCCTGAACGTTGGAGGCCCAGTATGGATAGTCCATTGCTTTTGTCACATGAAGCCCATGATGGACTTACAAAGCTTTTTGACACATGCATTCTGTGGTGGATTTAAAAATGCATTTTTGACACATTTATATTTACATCAACATCTAATACAAAAAGCCTTATTTATAAACATGTATTAATTTACAATTTTGGCCCTTTGACCCCTAATTTTTCTAAAACTGTAAAAAATATTGCAAATCTGATTAAAAAGTAAGGCAGAAAAATTCACAAGGAATCCAATGAAAAAAAGATTTTGAAAATCAGACCACAAATTAAAAAGTTGATTTTATGGGCGTGGCCTTCTTTAGCCCCCCCTGTAGCAATGTAATAGTGAAAAACATATCAAAATCATTGACACACTTAGTAGATAGAATTCAATGATGAATTCAATAAAAAAAGAATTTTCAAAATCAAATGAATGATAAACATTCTACAACAGGTTTGTCAATACACCTGTTTTAGCCCTTTTCTGCCCTTTTTCCAAAACAGAAGGAGCCACAAACCCCAAATACAAAACCAACATTCTCTTAGTGGATATAATCATCATATTAAAATTTCATAACAATTGACAGGCCCACTACAACTTAAAACGATTTGCCTTGACAAACTTTTAAAAACGGCGTTTTTGGCCCCTTTGACCCCTAATCTAAAAAACGGTAAGAGATATTGCAAATCTGATTGAAAAACGCAGGCAGGGATTTTCGCAAGGATTCCAATGAGAAAAAGATTTTGAAAATCGGACCACAAATAAAAAAGTCGATTTTTTGGGTGTGGCCCTTTTTTGACCACTAGTGGCAATGAAACAGTACAAGATAGATCAAAGCCGTTGATACATTTTGTTGGCAGAATTTAAAGAGGAATTCAATAAAAAAAGAATGATCAAAATCGGATAAAAATTAAACATTCTACAGAGGTTTTGTCAATATACCCATTTTTGCCCCTTATTTTCTTAAACGGTAGGGGCCAGAAACCCCAAATGCAATACCAACCTTCCTTTAGTGGTTATAAACATCATATCAAAATTTTATAACAATTGGTTAACTACAACTAAAGTTATCGCACGGAAACCAAAGTGTCTACAGACGACGACAACGACATCGCAATTACATAATACGATCGCAAAAATTTTGCGGTCGTATAAAAATGAGCGTTGGGTATTGTTGAGAAAGTACTTTATTAATGCTGAACAGCAGGTAATTGATTAGGCTAACCATTTTGATGATTTGGGTTGGTGGACGGTAAATGTTGAACAGGCCGGCATTGTGGAAGATTGACCAAAGGGATGGCTGTGGTTGACCAAGGGCTGATGTTGGTCCTGGCACTTCTGGTGGAGCCCAAGGTCCTGGTCTAATAAAATAAATTTGATGTTCAGACTTTTTATTGTAAAATACAATATTCAAGTAATTTCAAATATTGTTAATAAATATTAGTATTGAAACTCGCTTGGCTTTGGTGAACTTTTCAAACCCTTACATTTTAAATTTAAATATTTAAGCTTTATACACTTTTAAAATATTTCAGAATATTAATAAATTATTCTGTAAAATATGCAAAGTATGAATATTAAATATGCTTACCTAATAAAATAAATTTTATGTTCAGACTGGCGAACACAGTCAAAACTCAGTATTTATAGAACAATGTCGCACAGCTGAATCATACCAAGACAATGTGTAGGTAAAATTTGGACTTCTTTCAAAATAGAAACCAAGATATATTACGTAAAGAGGCAACCAAAGAGAACAAAAGTGTTTGCAATATATTGATATCTTACCTATAAATTTAAATAAGATAAAAGTTCCTTTAAAATTAAGATTCCAAAATTTGTCCCAAGAAATTATTTCAGAAGTTATATCTATTAATTCAATTTACTTTTAACCTAGGCGAAGCCTAATCATACAAATCCAAGATGTGTTTTGTTTTTCATGTAACGTTTCCCAACCAATAGAACAAAACTACGAAATTCTAAAAATACTAATGACATTACTTTTGCGCTCGAGATTATGCTGAGGCATCATAATCATAAGATCATGATCTTTTGGACATTTGCCTCAAACTTAATTATCAGTTGCTGATATTGCAAAAGAATTGAACTAGAAAGAAGACACGAAAGTGGAATTTTTATAACTAAATGTTTTACGAATATACCAGCTTCTTAACATGTCCCTCGATTTTCTATTCGAGCGACCTCGCTCGATTTTAATATTCAAAAATCTGTCTGGAAAATTTAGCTTGTAAAGTATCTTCTTAACATTTCCCTCGACTTAAATCTCTTTCTGAACATATAACATGCGATTTTTCATTTTGCTATTTTTTAATAGTTTTTTTTTTTAAATTATTTAAATGACTAAAAGCAGGATAAATGGGCTTGCTTGATTAGTTCTAAAATTCAAAAGGAATGACAAATCATTAACCAACACGAAATCAGTGTCATTTTCATAGATGTGTACATGTTTGTTTTGTTTTGTGTTCATTTCAGCTTTAAATTATTAACCTCTTTTTTATGTAGTTTTTTTATATATATACATGTATCTGGGTTTTTTTTAGTGTTAACATTCATATTTTGTTGTGTTGATCCTTCAACGTGTTTTCAATTATTTCCCATCGGTTACTGAATTGTCACTTTCCCTTCATTATACAGAAAAGAGCAAGCGGTTGAATTACGACAAAATTTGGGTGCAACAATATTACATTACCATGATTACCGTACATATTGAATGTTTTGGTTTTTTTTTTAAATGCTTAACTTTTGAGATTTGAATATATTGAGTCCTCAATTAGCTTTTGAAACAATGGCAGCCAAACTTGTGCCATATCTAAAAAATATTGAAAATCTACTCTTTTTGACACTCAAACTCGTGCCAAAAAATGAGGTACATAAAATGTAATTTGTTCCTTACCTTACAACACAATACAAGGCTTGCAAGAAGTTTTGATACAAACTCGACCGTATCTGACCTGTTAAAGCCCTTTGAGTTATTTGAAGCAATGAGAGGCCTCCATCGGAATCAGGAATACGTCTATTTTAACTTGTTCCGAGAAATATTTTATAAAATTCATAATTAACCATGCATACATTTATATCAATACAATAGTTTCATGAAAAGTTTCGGCAAGAATTAATTAATCATACAAGTCACCCCCTTATTATCCCATGACGATGTAAAAATATCTCAATCAATGTTGTATATTTTCATACTGAAGTGGTATACCAAAATCTAGATCCATCGCCATAGTTCAAAGTTCGGCTTATATGTTTGACTAGCTGTGTGACTTGAACAGTAAGCACAGTTGTCACATGCCACTTACATTCTCATAATGACACTTCTACAGTCAATTTATGAGAAGAAATCAATAACTCGCGTTCATGTGAACGAGGCGGGTAAATATCTTGTTTTTCTCGCAATTCATGAAATCAGTAGATACCAGCTGACAGACCAATATCTACATATTCCGACCTACCAACCAATGATTTTACAAAAAACAAGAAACTGTCAGAAACAAAACTATACCCCAGGTCCGTTAGTTAAATACTTTTAATTTAACCAAGCGATACTCAAAGTGCTTGCAATCTTAGAAAACCTTTAACAACAATCATGCTAAAAATGCTGGTACCTAATTAAACTTTAAAAAAAATTAAAGCAAACTAAAGACTCAATTTAGATGTCGCCTAACTTCTATTAGCTTATTATGTTTTTTTTATTTGATAAATAACTTGGTGTTTTTATGCGATTTATGTCAATATTAATTATTTTGACTGATCATTTATCTAGAAGGACTAGGACAGAATTAATGGTTAGTAAAAATAGATTGTGTTAGTTCGTTGACCTGAAAGAATACAGAAATAACAATTTTACATAAAATAAACCGTTACTGTCTCTGGATGAAACAACCATTTAACTTACAGTTTGTGGAAGTATAAAAAGAATATCCAAATTATTATTTAAAGTCAGAATTAAAAAATAATGTCACAGAAACACGAAATTCCAAAGGAAAATCATCAACGTCAAAGGCGTGGCTGGCGTGGGTCGTCTATAAGATGAAGTTCAAAATAAGTCCAATCTTAATATGATGCGGGGTAGATCCAAATTCTGAATATGTGGAACGGAACAATAATGTCTTGGTTAGGTAAATGACGAAACAAGTTGTAGATTCAGTTCATGAAATTAAATGTTCGAAAGGTTAGAAAAACATACAAGTCCTTCTTTTCAAACCTTAGCGCGAAACTTAAGAGTTGCCGGCATTTCGAAATTGGGTTTGAAAAGTCGAGGAGGACCGTGGATCTTCTTTCACGGAAAACCGTTGTGACCGTGGATGGAGACTGGTCCGACGGAATTCCTCCCAAGGCTTTGTCCACCATCTGTTGCAAAGATTGTTATTTATGTGTGAAATAACTTGAAATTTAAATCATTTACTTAACAAAGCAATATTTATTTGGTTATGGAGTTTTCAGTTTCTTTGTTGTAGACAACAAGTTGACAAGAGTTGAACCGTTGATTAACCATGTCAAGAATATTTCTTCTGAACTGTTTCAACCGTATGAAAAAAATTGCTGTGGATGAAAGAGTTGTTAAATCTAATCATAAAATGAGTGGTATACGGCAGTTTTTGAAGGATAAGCCCGTTAAGTTTGGTATAAAACTTTGGGTTCTGGCAGACACTATAACAGGTTATACATGCGACTTTTATGTTTATCTTGAAAAGAAAAGGACTGTTCTTCTTGATGCCTTTAAAGGTTTAGCTTATAATGTTGCTAATAATCTTACTAGATTTTTTTTCAATCTTGGTTATAGATTTTTTATAGACAGCTTTTATACTACTATGAATTTAGTTAATGATTTATGGAAAGTAAAAGTTTACACAATAGGTGCTGTGCGGAGAAATAGCTCAGCTATGCCTGATGATTTGAAAAAAAAATGTTGGTTTATGTATTCACAAAATAAATCCCATAACTTTTGTTTTTTTTTATAATTTCTCTGGTGTTCAGTTGTTGACACTTCTTTATCGTCTGAATGTTCTCTCTGATGATGCTGGTCGGTAAACGTGTTCATTCCAGTCTAAGATTCCAAGCCGTACTCTAAGTTCGTATTTTAGAGTTCCATAATGAATGCGTTTGTCCACATATAACAACAGTGTGTTATGGTAACTTTCAATATAATGATTATTACGACAATAAATGTATTTGTCCGGGTGTTTACACATGTACAATCCACGGATAGCTTTCGTCAACAATCCAGCTGCCTCAGGGTCACGAATGAATGATCTGGAACACGTGTAGTTTGGTGTGGTCTTAAATCGTGACGTTGGGTGACAGTTCTGGTGGTTATCAGAATAATGTTGTACTATATTGTCTAAATATCCACGAAACCTAGCGACCGAACCTTCACAGTTGCGCATAGCCCAGTAAGTGTGATTCTTTACTCCAGCAACTTTATCTGCAAGTTCTGGATCCCATGTAGTTCTCATTTTTAGCTCACCTGGCCAAAGGCCATGTGAGCTATTGCCATCACTTGGCGTCCGTCGTCGTCGTCCGTCGTCGTTAACTTTTCTTCAAACTTCTTCTCCTCTGAAACGGCTGCACAGATTCAAACCAAATTTGGTCTGGTGGTACTTTAGGGTATCCTCCACAGAACTGATGTGGGGATTTTTGATTCGTCAAAAAACATGGCCGCCATGGCTAAAAATAGAACATAGGGGTAAAATGCAGTTTTTTGCAAATAACTCAAAAACGGCTACAGATATCAAAATTCTGGCAAGGGGTAAAAGTGATCAGCACCTCAAGATCTACCTACACTGAAATTTTGAAGAAAATCCAACAACCCATGTAGGAGTTATTGCCCTTTTTGTGGATTTTTTGCAAATTTTGCACCTGTTTAGCTCAATATCTTGAAAACTATACAAGATATTTGAGAAATTTAAATTGCATATTGTTAAGCGCAGCAAGATCTACAAATTACGTAATAGGGTCAACGTTGAAGGACCTTTCCTTTGAGGAGTTATTGCCCTTAGAGCGTCAAAATTGAGCATCTAAAAAGCATTTCCTCATTATATTGAAAATGTTAACTCCTCTGACACTTTAAGTCCAATTGGAACCAAACTTGGTATTATTGTTTATTAGCAATATGTGTATAGAACTGATGTGGGGATTTTTGATTGGTTGTAAAACATGGGCGCTGTGGCTAAAAATAGAACATTAGGTTAAACTGGATTTTTTTCAAAAATAACTCAAAAAGGGAGCCAGATTTGTAGATTTTGATTGAGAACAAAAGTGATCAGCACATTAAGATCCACCATATTGTCAGATGACCCCCTTATTAATCTTATGACCCTTTCAACGTCAAAAAGATTTTGCCTAATAACCTTTACTTCAGGCACATATGTCAGGTGAGCGATTCAGGCTCCTGGGAGCCTCTTGTTTTTGTACCCTTCGCAATTTTGGCAATGGACTTCCGTACTTCTTTAGATGCTAGTCCGAGCTTGCTGGAAAAAATGCCGAGAACGTCAGAGCAATCTCGGACTATAGATGCGTGTCATGTGTCATATGTGTCCAAAACCTCAGGATGATCTTTATCAAAGAAAGAACTAACAGAAGAGTTTCTGTCGTGACTATGGATTCTAACACACATGTTTTTACTTGTCAGATCTTCGTATATCATATTTTACTCTTAAAATAATTGAATTTTGTGTTAATTACGATGTGTCTATTTAATTTAAACGGATTATTCTTTCTTTCTCTTACAGTAAGTTTATCTCATATTTTAACTCTTCTTAATATTAAACACACTTTTATCCAAACAACGTACAAACATATTACATGTCAAACTCTACACGTTTATTCAAAACATTATACTAAATCTATAATTAATCGGTAATCACATAGTAGCTCATTGATAAACAAACCCATTTACTATTCTAACAATAAACAACCATTTACAAGCACTTCTCCTCCTCGGCAATGAAAATGATTGGCTTGGCATTACATCTTACAAACGACATCCGATCAACATTCTAACATCTGATAGACATCACAACATGCCTCGCAGATTGGATAAAAACAAAAAATCAATCAATACAAACAGAAACTTTAAGCCTATAAAGCACACGTTCGGAATATTAATTATACCAACAATATTGAGAAAGCCAAGGCCTTCACACGAATTTTTTCTGACCATAACCTTACGGATTCAGAAATTTTAGTACTTGCAAAAGGAGTCAAATTTATCCCAACTCCATCAACAAAAAATATCCTAACAGACACTATGAACGATTTTAACGAATTTGCCAGAAAACTCCATTGCACATATCAATTCGACGATGGCACGCCATATCAAAAACATCCGATTTATATAAACACGGGTTATAATCCACCATACTCGACAGAAGCAATTGAAAATTATATATTCCTAACCAAAATCGAACTGAGTAAAATAGAACCCAGAAAAACTAAACCAAATTTAACACACGAAGAACGCATGGCATTACTAAATCTAAAAAAAAACCTCAAATATAGCAATACCAAAAGCTGACAAGAACTCAATACTATGCATTTTAAACAAAGACAACTACATAAAGGAAGGCCTTAGACAACTCTATGACGAACGCTACTACAAGGAAATCAAAACCCCAAATACACCCGCAATAGCACAACAAGCATCTGCTATCATCCAGGCATTATTTAACGATGGGCAAATAGATAAAACTACCTTTAACTTTCTGACGGCAAATCTTACCAAGAAAACACTTGGGAGACTATTGTTACTTCCTAAAATCCATAAAATACCCCAAAAAACCCTGAAACAACTGGAATGGGACAATGAAATGAGAAAAACGTTTCTTATACCTGGAAGGCCTATAGTATCACTCTGCGGAACATCATTACAGAATATCGGTCACTTCATCGACAACATACTACAATCTATTGTGCAAAAACAATACACTTATATTAAAGATACCAAACATTTGATAAACATTATAGAAAACAAACGCATTCCACCGAACACCTTCCTAATTACCTATGATGCTAGAAACATGTACAATAATATTAGCTTTCCAGAAATATTGACAGCTATGGCAAACGCACTCAACAACTTTAACTACAGTCAATACTCGGCAAAAAATCCCTCCAAAAGCAGCAATCATGTCATTTCTAAAACTTTTGCTAAATAATAACGAATTTACATTTGACAATAAAACTTGGGTGCAAACTTTAGGAATCCCGATGGGCGGATCCAGTTCTGGTATTCTGGCCGACCTAAGAATGTTCCAAATCATTGAATCCATTATCTTAAAATATACAAACAGCAACGAAATAATCCTAAATGCTAGATACAGAGACGACGGACTTATCTTCGCAACACTGCACCCAAACCAAATTCAAACATTCTTCCAAGTAGCCAATAAAGAACATGAACATCTCAAATTTACATTCGAATTCTCATTAACGGAGGCAATTTTCCTAGACCTCCAACATTACAAATGGTCACGCTTTGAAAGAGAGGGAATCCTGGATATGAAAACTTACACTAAACCAACTGACACTTTCCAGTTTTTGGACAGAACAAGCGCTCATCCTAAAAAAACTATTTGCAGGACTAATAAAAGGAGAAGTAATTCGACATAGACGTAATACTAATAACCAGCCAGTTTTATTAAAACTACTAAGTGACTTCAAAAACAGGTTACTGAATTGAAACTACAAATCCCAAGAAATCAATACAATCTTTTACGGGACACAATCACTCAATAGAAACAACTTATTAAAATCATTTAAAAACCAAACTTCTAAACGTCTGGTGATGGTAACTAAATACAACTCGACTGTGCATAGACTTAAAAACAAATTACTCAAACATTGGCAATTAATCACAAACGATACCGACTGTGCAAGATTATTTTCAAAACCACCAATGATTGCTTACAAAAGGCATCGCAATCTGCTAGAACACTTAAGATAGTCGATTTGAAATAGCTGATGTGTAACCACAAATCAATTCATATTACTAATTGAACCAAATTAGTTTATTAAAACAACATTACTTAACAATACTTTACAAATAGAAACAACGGTGTATGGCCCAACAATTAAACACGAAAAAGCGAAGACCGTTGATAAGACTCGTCGCTTTATAAAAAATAAGTTAGTTAGTTGGTTAGTTATTGCTTTACTCCCAAGCAGCACGATTTCGGCTATATCCGGGAGATGAACATGAAAGTGGTAATACAATGAACATAAAATGATGATGAAGTGGAGGAAATGGGGACACAAGGCCAATCGGGTAGGAGAGTTTTGAGTGCCACTGTTATGTGCTTTTTTTTATGTAATTATTACTTGATTTAATCAGCTCTATGTAGGCCGCATTTAATTTGCAAAATAAAACTGTGTTTGTTTGGAAAAAAGGAGTTATGGGTAGGGACGGGAAATTAAGCCTCCTGCATGGGGATCCTACGGGTCCTACTCTTACCGAGACCTGCAGCAGGGTTCTTTAACGTGCGAGGAACGTGACATTTTTCCCAACACGATGCACCACTATGGTTTGCGGTCAGGTTTTCCGCATTATCGCCTGACGACCCCGCATCTCTCGATGTCAGGGCTGCCCCATTCAACCACCTGGGGCACACATCCCAGTCGCTTTGTGAGCAAAGCGGCCTGACCCGATGTCAGGTTTCTGAGCGCTCTTTAGTGGACTTTTACCGACAAACTTAGCGCTGCTGCGGGCCTATTCGCCAGCCGGAACCCGTACGGGTGTATAAAAAAATAAGAGTGGAAACGCCGTTTCAAACCCGGGCGCATGGGTGAGTTCGGGTGGTCTCCACCAACTGCAATAGATACAATAAAACGAATCATATTTGAACTCAAAGAAAACAATGAACTAGATGAGACTAGTTTTAAATTCCTCACTAACGAGGAAGAAGTTAAAACTCCATTTGCATACTTCTTACCAAAAAAGTCCACAAACTGGACAAGAATGTGCTTGACGAGTATATGAGCAATACTCAACAAAAAACTAAGGTTATAGTTCCAGGAAGACCTATTATATCCCAATGTGGAGGACCGCAAGAAAAAGTTGGTCGTTTTTTGGACTATATCTGTTTACCTATCGTAAAACTCCAAGCTACCTACCTGTTAGTTCTGTGGGGGATACCCTAAAGTATCACCAGACCAAATTTGGTTTGAATCTGTGCAGTCGTTTCAGAGGAGAAGAAGTTTTAACTAGGAAAAACAGTTCAATCTTGAGGTCAAAAGGTCAGTCACAATGACATACATTGTGAACAATTTTTTTTAATAATGATACATCTACATTCTTTAGCCCTTTGTCAAAGGATAAAAAAATCATAGCCTGGAAGGCTTTGCATGTCAAATTAACATTTATTTGACATTGAAGTAACAGGTCAAGGTCATTAAGGTTGGTGACACATTGTTCCCATGATGACACATTAAAATGTGAAAATTCAAAGCCTTTTGAATAGGATTAAAATATATCTGGCCTAGATATGTTTTACATGTAAAAATAGCATTAATGTAATCGTGAGGTCAAAGGTCAAGGTCATATGAAGGTGATTCTGGTACGCGACACATCGTCTCATGGTGAAACATCAACATGCTAAATATCAAAGGATAAAAAGTTATGACCAGGACACACTTTGCACATAAAATTAGCATTAATTTGACATTGAGGTCTAGGTCTTTCTGGTACAGGACACATCCTCTCATGGTGACACAACCACATACAAAATATCAAAGCCCTATGTCAAAGAACAAAAAAGTAATGGCCTGGAACACATTGGATGTAAAAAAGCATTGCTTTGACCTTGAGGTCAAAGGTCAAGGTCATGTTAAGGTCATTCTGGTATGCGACACATCCACATGCCAAATATCAAAGTACAAAAACGTTATGATCAGGACACACTTTGCATGTATAATTAGCTTTAATTTGACCTTGAGGTCAAAGTCATTCTGGTACAGGACACATTGTCTCATTGTGATACATCCACATGCAAAATATCAAAGCCATATTTGAAAGAACAAAAAAGTTATGACCAAGACACACTTTGCATGTAAAATTAGCTTTAATTTGACCTTGAGGTCAAAGGTCAAGGTCATATGAAGGTCATTCTGGTACACGACACATAATCTCATGGTAATACATCAACATGTCAAATATTAAAGCCCTATGCCAAAGAACAAAAAAGTTATGGCACAGACACACTTTCCATGTAAAATAAGCATTAATTTAACCTTGAGGTCAAAGGACAAGGTCGTATGTAGGTCATTCTGGTACGTGACACATCGTCTCATGGTGATACATCCACATGCCAAATATCAAAGCCATAAGTCAAAGAACAAAAAAGTTATGACCAAGACACACTTTGCATGTACAATTAGCTTTAATTTGACCTTGAGGTCAAAGGTCAAGGTCATATGGGTCATTCTGGTACGCGACATATAATCTCATGGTAATACATCAACATGTCAAATATTAAAGCCCTATGCCAAAGAACAAAAAAAGGTATGGCACAGACACACTTTCCATGTAAAATAAGCATTAATTCAACCTTGAGGTTAAAGGACAAGGTCGTATGTATGTCATTCTGGTATGTGACACATTGTCTCATGGTGATACATCCACATGCATAACATCAAAGCCTTATGTCAAAGAACAAAAAAGTTATGTCCCGGAACACTTTGCATGTAAAATTAGCATTAATTTGACATTGAGGTCAAACGTCAAGGTCATATGAAGGTCATTATGGTACGCGACACATCGTCTCATGGTGATACATCCACATGCCAAATATCAAAGCCCTATCTCAAAGGATAAAAAAAGTTATGACCCGGACACGCTTTGTATGAGAAGTTTCCCCCTTCTGGGAAGGGGAGACAATAATAAAAGTTAACGACGACGGACGCCAAGTGATGGCAATAGCTCACATGGCCTTTTTCCAGGTGAGCTAAAAATGTAAGCTTTTTTTTTAAAGTTTATAACTGGAAAAGGTAATCTTGATATTTTTCTACACACTGAAATAAAGACATTGTCTTGTAGTATCAATTTATGAAAAAACATTGGGTAGTCAGGTGTTTTTACCTGCGTCGCCGAAGGCGAAAGCAGGTCTAGTAGCCGGGTCACTCCGTCCGTCTGTCCGTCCGTCCGTCTGTCCGTCCGTCCCGCTATGGGGTGCCTGTCTTGTGTAATCTGAATCTCAAAAACCAAGCACTAGATCTTTCTGAAATTTTACACAGTGATTACAGATATATTGAAGATGTGCACCTCCCCTTTTGGGGTCATTTTATAATTTTGTTTAGAAATTAGGGGCCCAAAAGGGGCCAAAAAGCGACTTTTTAATTTTTTTCCACAATAACTTTTGTTTTGGTTGACCAAATGCTATGAAACATTACAGTAATGTTACTTACCACAAAAGGACAGGTTGGGCTGATTTTGGGTGTCCCCTCTTTTTTCATTTAGAAATAAGGGGCCCTAAAGGGACCAAAAAGTGACTTTTTTATTTGTTTCCACAATAACTTTTGTTCTGATTGACCAAATGCTATGAAACTTTACAGTAATGTTACTTACCATAAAAGGAAGAGTTGGGCTAATTTTGGGTGTCCCCTCTTATTTCGTTTAGAAATTAGGGGCCCTAAAGGGACAAAAAAAGTGACTTTTTTATTTGTTTCCGCAATAACTTCTGTTCTGGTTGACCAAATGCTAAGAAACTTTTAAGTAATGTTACTTACCATAAAAGGAAGGGTTGGGCTGATTTTGGGTGTCCCCTCTTATTTCATTTAGAAATTAGAGGCCCAAAGGGGGCAAAAAAGCGACTTTTTAATTTTTTTTCCACAATAACTTTTGTTCTGGTTGACCAAATGCTATGAAACTTTACAGTAATGTTACTTACCATAAAAAGAAGGGTTGGGCTGATTTTGGGTCTCCCCTCTCTTTTCATTTAGAAACTAAGGGCCCTAAAGGGGCCAAGAAAGCAACTTTTTAATTTTTTTCCACAATAACTTGTTTTGGTTGACTAAATGCTATGAAACTTTACAGTAGTGTTACTCACCATAAATTAAAGGGTGGGGATGATTTTGGGTGTCCCCTCTCTTTTTGTTTAGGAAGGAGGGGCCCAAAAGGGGCAAAAATGTGACATTTTTTATTTATGGTCCAATTTAGAAATTTTTTTACAAGTTAATTTTGGTCATATAATGGATACCAAATGGAGGATACAATTTTTTCTTGCCCCACCTTTTCGGTTTAGCAATAAGGAGACCAAAAGGGGAAAAAATAGAAACGATTTTTTTGTCTATTTTTACAATATTGGGTGGCATGTGACAAATATGCTTTGTAAGTCCACCATAGGATGCAAGTGTCAAAATATTTTGACTGTCCATATTGGGCCTAGAACGTACAGGGTTCAACGTTTTGCCGTGCGACGCAGGGCCAGACATCGATTGGTCTTGTTATTTATATTTATTAGATTAAAAGTATTGAAATTTTCAAGTCATCTCGAATGTCCCACGACTGTTAAAGGCTTTCATGAACTGGAATATCTAAAAATGGTTAGCTTTATATACATTATAACAAAACAAGAATACCCAATAGACATTTTTTATTGTTAACATACAATGATTCATAAAAATGTAATACGCAAAAACCTCCATAGCAACCACTTTTTTCCTTAGAAACCATTTTTATGACACACGGTTTT
This sequence comes from Arcuatula senhousia, assembly GCA_963971305.1. Classification (NCBI taxonomy): domain Eukaryota; kingdom Metazoa; phylum Mollusca; class Bivalvia; order Mytilida; family Mytilidae; genus Arcuatula; species Arcuatula senhousia. The sequence goes on along the minus strand of OZ020314.1, from coordinate 28,199,226 downwards.
ATCATCAATTATTCTTATGTGCAATAGAAGCATAATTAATCAAGGAAACATGTTTTTAGGGAATCAGAAATCATTGTTAAACACTTTGTTTCACTATATGTGGTACATGTGGTAAGTGGGTGTTGTATATTTAAGATGCAGTATCAATGTATCGCCATGGCAATGAACATGAGACATTTTAACAAAAATCATATTTGTTCATAACATTATTCTCTTTTGAACAAATTTGTATATGTTTAATGTGCATACATGCATATCCTTATACTCTCTTTTGTTCAACATGTGTCTTTATAACAGTATATAACCTTGACCGTTCATCAACGTATATGCAAATATGTACAAACTTATAAGATTTAACGTTCTTGAGATTTACAATGTAGAGCTGCTCATAAAATTCTTTATCCTCGATAGGTAAAGTAACAAATACATCAATCATGTACATGTAATAACTGTTGTAAAAGTGCATGAAGAGAATACAGTTATGAACAAACAGAGTTAAAAACTAAGGCCCTATTACTACCTGTACATAATCATACGTTGCAAGTAGGAGTAATAAACAGCCCTACTCTTTACACATTACTTGTGTTTCTTCTCTAAAATAAACAGTCACCTACATGTACATATGATTACAAGATGTATTAATGAACATAATTTAAATTCTTATAGGTTTTTGGTCTGTCCCCCTTATTTCCCCTAAAGTATTAGTTCAAATGTATGTTACTTTCGAAAATTTTAAAGAGTGAGTGAGTGAGTGAGTTGGTGTTTTACGCCCGTGCAACGCTAAATAGGTTATTTACAGGCGATGAAAATGAAATTGGAGATAAAATGAACATGAAATGATGATAATTAATGAAATATGGGGTGGGGTGGGACACAAAGGACCGGTTAATTTTGAAGAACCACAGGAAAACGGGAGAGGTGGGTAGGGGCAGAAAATTTAGCCTATGTGGTGCTATGATTTTGAAGACATTAAAGAATGGTAGGCCAATAATATGACAAAACAAAGCTGAACATTAATGTCATGCAAATTATATACTAAAACGCTCTGAAAGTTATGTTTCAATGGTTAATTACTTATCACAGACACTGGTTATATAAGGAATGAATATATGGCATTTTGTTTAAGAGATGGGTTTCATCACGGCAAGTATCAGTTGCTGTATGCGCACAGCAGGTCATATTCAATCATTAAATTTAAAAACATCATAAAACATACTACTTACTTTTGCTTCATGGGTTTTCGGATATTGTTCTTTTGTTGTCTAAACCATTTTAATCTTTACAACAAAACCAGGTCTGTTTTTCGACTTGCGTAATGCGTCATTTTTTTTCAATTAATTTTTATGGATATTCGTAATGAATGATCTAAAATCGACGACGCAGACAAAGGTTTATGACCGAGTTCCCACCTTGAAATTTCTCCTTTTCTAATATATCTCTATAAAGTTTTTCAGCAAATAATAGGGATTCCAATGGGCACTAACTGTGCATCTTTGCTTGTTGATTTGTTTCTACATTCATATGAAGCAGACTTTTTAGCTCACCTGGACCGTATGACTAAACAATTGCGGTCGTATAAAAACCAACTTTATTTATTTGACAAAAATAGGATTCCTTTATAATAACCTTATTTATGTACATGTATATTTTTTTTGAAAAAGGAAATGTTTCATGTAGCTGAATGGAATGGAAAGGCGTATGTCTCGGTACAACAGGGCAAAGCATGCTGGTGATTTTCAATTCACGACAGTATGTTTAGACAGAAAAGACGTACAAGAACTATACTACAATTTTATATTGTGTTCATTAAGATGTCAAATTACATCCGACAAAGTTTATTTGAAGCATCAAGGAATTGTTCAACTTATTTATTCAAACATGAACTACTACTTAGATGCAAATAGATCAGTCAGAAAGGTGGTGACAAAATATTATCTCCAAATGAAAACATACGTATCTCAAGACACTTATATATAGTCCACTCGTTGTCCCCTCAAACTTACAGATATATCCATCATTTCTTTTAATGAAACCCCCCAAAATAGTATCATGCCCCTTTTTGCTTGACAGAATATCCCCAAAAGAACACCGTTTTAATGGCACTATACTATATATATGACGCTCTATATATAAAGTCCACTGTTGTCCTCTCAAGCTTTATTATATGAAAGACACTTATATATAGTCTACTCATTGTCCCCTCAAACTTACAGATATATCCATTATTTGTTTTAATGACCCCCCCCAAATATTACCATGCCCCTTTTTGTTTGACATAATATCCCCAAAAGAACACCCTTTTAATGGCACTATACTATATATATGACGCTCTCTCTATATATATGTCCCGTGCGGGGCCCGGGTGGCGAATAGGCCCGCAGCAGAGCCTAGCTTGTCGTAAGAGGCGACTAAGGGTCTTGGGATTCCGACGTCGGGTCGGTGCTCAGCCCACAGAGCGACCAAGTGTGTACCCTAGGTGGCTGAATAGGGTAGCCCTCGTCCGCGGGGGTTGTCAGGTCTATAATACGGAAACCCTGACCGCCGACCATAGTGGGCCAACGTGTGTGGAGAGTGCCACGCTTCATGCACGTAAAAGACCCCTTTGTGGACCGCCCAGTAGTGCACCACATAGGCTAAATTTTCCGACCCTACCCACCTCTCCCCTTTTTCCTGTGGTTCTTCAAAATTTACCGGTCCTTTGTTTCCCACCCCATCCCCATATTTCATTTATCATCATCATTTCATGTTCATTTTATCATCCTTTTCATGTTCATCGCCTGTAAATAACCTATATAGCGTTGCACGGGCGTAAAACACCAACTCACTCACTCACTCACTCTATATATATAGTCCACTTGTTGTCCCCTCAAACTGTATTATATGAAAGACACTTATATATAGTCCACTCGTTGTCCCCTCAAACTAACAGATATATCCATCATTTCTTTTAATGAAAACCCCCCAAAATATTACCATGCCCCTTTTTGCTTGATATAATATCCCACAAAGAACACCCTTTTATATTTTATATAGCTATATATTTGCTACAATAATGTAGCTCCTTTGACATCTTTGATTAGCCGCCCAATCAAAGATGTCAAAGGAGCTACATTATTGTAGCTAGCTCCGGGTGGCTCTGTCATCATCTAAGAAACATGTGGTCAATTCAATCACCATCTGGTCCCTCTACCTCAAGTAGGCATGGCCCACTGCCATGTTAAAGTGTCTAGTCTGCAAGGTGATGGTAGCCAATCTTGTCATATGCAGTAATCATACGATTTCCATAAATTTTAGAAAATTGGTACATTTCTCTCTTTCAAAAGCCCCTAATCGTACATGTTGAGTTGCATAGTTGTGGCGTTATATTTTTTTTTATTTATACTTCTCTTGAACCATGACTCTCCAAGAAGAACCAAAATGTTGCGAATTTCCAAACACTGTCATCATGCATGTTCCCAAATACTTCTTTTCTAAATATTTCAGAGCCACATTCAAATGAGTGCAGATGTTGGTTTGTCGTATACGTGTTTGTAATTGTACCACTTTTGAAAAATACAGGTAAAAAGTAGAAAAAGTATGGGACAATTAGTGATAGAAGTGATTGGCCTTTAGGAATTTTCAACATTGGATTTTATAAAATGTTGTTTTAAACAAGAACAGCAGTAAGAAACACAGAAATAATAAAAAAAAACTTTAGTTGGTCTTAGTCTAGTCTTCATAAAATATAAATTTATATAATTTAGTTAGTTATTGCTTTACTCCCAGGCAGCACGATTTCGGATATATCCGGGAGATGAACATGAAAGTGGTGATACAATGAACATGAAATGATGATAAAGTGGAGGAAATGGGGACACAAAGCCAATCGGATAGGCTCTTACCGAAACCTGCAGCAGGATTCTTTAACGTGCGAGGAACGTGCCATTTTTCCCAACACGGTGCACCACTATGGTTAGCGGTCAGGTTTTCCTCATTGTCGCCTGACGACCCCGCATCTCTCGATGTCAGGGCTGCCCCACGGAGGAGACACCCCTGAAGAGTCTTCATATAGGTTGATCCAAGACATAATTTAGAATACTATATGTAGTTAAGAATGCTAAATACTCATCATATTCATTTAGTGATTGGCTTTTCAATACTTTGGCTAGATTCATGACATAATTTATTTTGATAAAGTTTCTTCATATTCAAATAGTGCATTTGATATAGTAAATGTGATGAGACGGTATCATATATGATTGGTCTTTAATTTATTTTTTGTTGTTTTTATTGCATAAGCATAATACATAAAAGGTTTGAAGGGAAATATGTATTTATATAACAATTAAACAGACATATAACTGACATCAGATAATAAATGCATGTATATGAAAGGCACTAAAAGTCTTTGTTTCTAATAAATAAATCAAATCATTATTGTTCACACATCAAATATAAACAGGTATGTGAAAGCAGGTCGGCATCGGTATCAGCATACTGGATGATGTTGAGTTCTCGTCTCTGTAACTGTGCCGTTAGTTGTTGGTGTCTTGTGTTGAGTGTGGTGTACCTTCTTCTTTTGGTTTTGGTCCTCCGGCGCTGTACTGTATGTGTGTGACTTCGTTGGCGGCTTGAAGTTTTTGTAGATAAGACAGTAGTACATACAGGTTATGGTGTGGAACTTTGAGGTACTTCTTCTGCTTGTTAAAAGCTGCTGGCTATTTTCACTTTGATTTTTAGCTCACCTGACCAAAAGGGTCATGTGAGCTATTGTCATCGTTAGGCGTCCGTCGTCTGTCGTCCGTCCGTCGTCCGTTAACTTTTCTTCAAAGATCTTCTCTGAAACAACTTTAGGGATTGCATTGAAACTTAGTATACTTGATCTTTAGGATGTCCTCTACCAAGTTTGTGAATTATATACACGTCGACCAACCAACATGGTCCCGTGTGGGGCCCGGGAGGCGAATAGGCCCGCAGCAGCGCTAAGCTTGTCGGTAAAAGTCCACTAAAGAGCGCTCAGAAACCTGACATCGGGGTCAGGCCGCTTAGCCCATAAAGCGACTGGGATGTGTGCTCCAGGTGGTAGAATGGGGCAGCCCTGTCATAATGAATGCCGGGGTCGTCAGGCTATAATGCGGAAAACCTGACCGCAAACCATAGTGGGCCAACGTGTGTGGAGAGGGCCACGCTTCATGCACGTAAACGATCCCTTTGTGGACCGCCAAATAGTGTATCACATAGGCTAAATTTTCTGCCCCTACCCATCCCTCCCATTTTCCAGTGGTCTTCAAAATTTACAGTTCCTTTGTTTCCCACCCCACCCCACGTTTCTCTTTCAGTGTGTGTAGGTCCAATCAGGATTCATCATTGTATTTTCAACAGATAAGGGTTGATTATGTGAAATCGGGTAAGGGTTGGCTATATTCCACCTAGGTAAGTGTTCTAACTAGTATGACCTCATTTCAGGTAAGTGTTCTTCATTGTTGGTCACCATAGGTAAGGGTTCCAGATTGTGTGAAGTTTTTGGGGAGGGATTTCGTCGCTTTCTGGGTACATTGGCCTATGGTGCGTTGAGGATACATTGGCCTGTCTTGTGAGTTGGTTCGTTTTCCTTCTGGTTTGTGGTCGTACATTGGCCCTTTTTCGCATGACATGCATGGGTCTGTGCTATGGGTGCTGTTTCCTGGGTGGATCTACACAATTCAATTTTTTGTTTCAATTAGTTCTTGTCCTGATTATGACTGAAATATTGTTGACTGGACATAAAACAAACAACAAACAAACAAACCAACCAACCAACATGGCCGCCGTTGCTAAAAATAGAACAGGGGGGTCAGACCATTGTTTTTGGCTTATAACTCGAAAAGTATAAGAGATAGAGAAAATCTGAAGCAACCCTCCTTGTTCTGCATCAAAAGCTCTACAAATCTCTCCATTGAGACGAAGTTGTGAAACGACTCCTTATAGGAGTTATTGCCCTTTAATCATCAAAATTGACCATTTTTGCAGTTTTTGGACTATATCTTGAAAACCGTTAGAGCTAGAGGAAAAGTTAGCATTGCAGAATTGTTAAGCTCATTGAGATCTACAATAATGATTCAGGATCAAAATTGTCAGATCAGCCGTTCAAGAGTTATTTTCCTTAACCTGTTTTTTTTCCCATTAATTTTAACTGATTTTCAAAAATCTTCTTCTTTGAAATCTCTGAAGGGATTGCATTGATACTTGATATACTCAATCTGTAGGATGTCCTCTACCAAGTTTGTGAATTATATACACGTCGACCAACCAACATGACTGCTGTTGCTAAAAATAAAACAGGGGGGTCAGACCATTGTTTTTGGCTTATAACTCGAAAAGTATAAGAGATAGAGAAATCCGAAGAAACCTTCATGTTCAGCATCAAAAGCTCTACAAATCTCTCCATTGAGTCGAAGTTGTGAAACGACTCCTTATAGGAGTTATTGCCCTTTAATCGTCAAAATTGACCATTTTCGCAGTTTTTGGACAATATCTTGAAAACCGTTAGAGTTAGAGGAAAAGTTAGCATTGCAGTACGGTTAAGCTCATTAAGATCTTCAAAAATGATTCGGGGTCAAAATTGTCAGATGAGCCATTTAAGAGTTATTCCCCTTTAACTGTTTTTTTTTCCCATTAATTTTAACTGATTTTCAAAAATCTTCTCTGAAACCACTGAAGGAATTGCTTTGAAAATTGGTACACATTATCTTTAGGATGTCCTCTACCAAGTTTGTGAATAATATACACGTCAACCAACCAACATGGCCGCCATTGTTAAAAATAGAACAGGGGGGTCAGACCATTGTTTTTGGCTTATAACTTGAAAAGTATAAGAGATAGAGAAAATCTGAAGCAACTTTTCTTGTTCAACATCAAAAGGTCCTTACAGAGTAATTGCCCTTTAACTGTTTTTTTCTATTAATTTAAATGATTTCCAAAAATCTTCTCTGAAACCAATGAATGGATTGTTTTGCAGCTTTGTATACTTGGAAGTTTGTGAACTTAAACTTTGGCAAAAGAGATCAGGTGAGCGATTCAGGCTCCTGGGAGCCTCTTGTTAAATGTCCGCTTGTGTCTCGTACACTTATTTCTCATCACAGTATTTTTTTTTAAACTCAATAATTAAAATTTGCAAAAGTAAAGAAATGTCAACCTTTAACCTGCAACTGGTTATTTAGATTTTTTGTCCGGGTAAATTTTGATTTTTTATCGTTTACAAGGATTTTTTTTCTCGGGTAAATTGTTATGCAGCCAGCTACATTCAACATTGTTCAAAGTACTTACAAATCACGGGGGGTGTACTCTTAAGTTCTTTAGGGTACAAATTGTATACCCATCCCATTCATATGTTGGCCTGCTTAAAAAAAATAAGCCCATTCATATATTTTTCATGCATTTGAAATTACACAGAATATACTTAAAATTGACATATTTTATAGATATTCTATTAAAATCAAGCGGTTTGAATGCTAAAAGTTATCGAATGCATGTACAGTTAGGGTTATTCATGGAGGCAAATTGTGAATACGAATTGCATATTTTAAAATTGTATGTCGCACAAACATTTTTTGAAAATAAAATTAGATAAAACATAAACCAAAAACAAGAACTGAAATATGTGAATGTTTATTATTTATTAAACCAATGAATGTAAAAAATAGTAATGGTTTATTTAATTTCATTTAATATATGTGCGCGCAGTCTTGAGCGTTTGATTAATCTAATCTTTGAATAAGTAAAAAAAAACTTTTTTTTAATCAAGCTCCTTTAGTTTGTAAAAATAGTCTTGTGGTAAAAATGAATTTGTATAAAAGGAATTAATGTCTATAAAACTGATGGTACATTGTATCTGTGAAATATTCCTTTGAATTGGTATGATGAATTTAAATGTTTATTGTGCAAGAAGTTTTGCATCCTCGGAAACCCAGGGGTTCTTCTTTCGCTTACTCATTCATGTGAGTAGGCGAGAGAAGAAACCCTGGGTTTCCGAGGATGGAAGTTTTGACATGTTTATTGTAACTAACAAAATCAACAAGCCGTACGTGTATTCTGATACTTAAATGCACCCAAGGACGCAATTCATTTTATTAGTCCCCTACCGGCGAAAGCCGAACGGGGCTATAGGTTTGCGCTCTGTCCGTCTGTCAGGCCTCAGTTTTCCGCACTTTTTTTCTAAACGCTTATAGATAATGAACTGATTTTCGTAAGTGAATTTACCTTGATGAGTTACAGATCAAGTTTAAGTTTCCTGCCGGTCCACAATTTTTAATGGGAGTTATGGCCATTTGAACTTTGAAAATTCACTAAATTTCAGTTTTCCGCACTTTTTTTCTAAACGCTTATAGATAATGAACTGATTTTTGGTATGTGAATATACCTTGATGAGTTACAGATCAAGTTTAAGTTTCCTGCCGGTCCACAATTTTTTATGGGAGTTATGGCCCTTTGAACTTTGAAAATGCACTAAAATTTCAGTTTTCCGCACTTTTTTTTCTAATCGCCTTTAGATAATGAACGGATTTTTAATATGTAAATTTACCTTGATGAGTTACAGATCAAGTTTGAGTTTAGTGCCGATCCACAAATTTTTATGGGAGTTATGGCCCTTTGAACTTTGCAAATTCACTAAAATATCAGTTTTACCCATTTTTTTAAACGCTTATAGATAATGAACTGATTTTTTGTCTGTGAGTTTACCTTGATGAGTTACAGATCAAGTTTGAGTTTCGTGCCGGTCCACAAATTTTTATGGGAGATATGGCCTTTTGAAGTTTGAAAATCTATTGCAATTTTCTTTTCTAAACTTTTTTTATTGTTCCTTGTAGATAATAAACTGATCAAGTTTAGGTATTCATTTGTTTGACAAATTGTTACCAGTAACTGAAATATGAGGCTGGTAGGGGACTAAGTATTGTTTTGCAATACTCTCAGAATGCTTGTTTAAAATAATTCTGAATTAAAAAACTCGCAATAAATAAACAAACTAATACTGGTACATGTACATATAATATATAATCATTTTTATTCCGTCATTCCAAATTTACTATTTTAGATATAAATTTTAATTCTAAATCTTTATCTAGCCTTTATTTGTATTATTGAACAATATCATTAATCAGATTTTTTTTCGTCAAACATTGTATGACCTTACCCAAGTCCGTCTTAAGAGGCTTCCCTAAGTTGAGTCATGTTTTCGAAGGTCTCTCAATTTCGGATACTCCGTAATTTTTCTCCTTACTTTAGGACACCTGACGTTCACCAAATGTATTTCAACCCTAATAATGATCTAAATTATTAATTCTTAAAAACGAATCTAGATGAAATGATGTCATACCTATGCAAGAAACACCAATATTTTGGCAAGAAAAAAATTTGAAGGATTTATATTATTAAATCAAATTACATTAGAAATGCTATATAGAAGTACATGTATGTTTAGTCGAAAAATATAATATATTATCTTCTGTAAGTATTTGTTCATTGACTTGTTTTTGTTTCTTCATATGTTCGGGTCCGGTAGCTGAATTGGCCCGCAGCAGAGTCTTGTTTGTCGTAAGAGGCGACTAAGGGTCTTGAGATTCTGATTCTGCCAGTGCTTTTCACACAGTGCGACAAAGTGTGAACCCTAGGTGGGTGAATAGGATGACCCTCGTTCGGGGTTTTGTCAGGTCTATAATACGGAAATCCTGACCATGACCGCTGACCATAGTTAGCCAACGTTTGTTGAGCGTGTCACACTTCATGCACGTAAAAGACCCTTTTGTTGACCGCCAAGAAGAGCATCACATAGGGTAAATTGTTCTACCCACCTCTCCCATTTTCTTGTGGTCTTCAAAATTTGATATCCCCCTTTCTCATCATCATTTCATGTTCATTTTATCGTCTTATTCATGTTCATTGCTTTTAAATAACCAATATAGCGTTGCAAGGGCGTAAAACACAAACTCACTCTTCATATGTTCACAGTTTTAATTTTTTAATAAAAAACTAACACAAGTAATAATTGAATATTTATTGAAAGGCATAGTCGTGCCTTTATTCCCTGCCGTTTTATAATAAAATTATAGTTAGGATTGCCTGAGTTAAGAAGTTACTGGGAATAATACTTCGAAAACACCCCTAAGTATTTCATAAGTCATTCCTAGATGTTTCCGGAAGTCTCTCTAAGAACCTTTTGTTATGACTTTTCTTAGAAAAGCTTCAGGAACACCACCCCAGATTAATAACGCAGAGGATCAAAACGGAAAATTCATATTATTTAAAGGGTGATCTAGCATCGGATCTAGCAAAACGTACAAAGGTGAGATTTATTTGTCACTCCCTGCATTTGTACGGTTTTTTTTTTTAATTTGTAAACCATGAATCATATTTTAACTAATAAATTTGAATAAAAAAGAAAGAGCAAAATATAGAACTGCTTTTTGAATGAAAAGTAGCGAAAACATAATTATCATGAATGTAGGTTTGGTCGCGACATGTATTCCACATCTCATTTTTAGCTCACCTGGACCGAAGGTCCAGGTGAGCTATTACCATCACTTGGCGTCCGTCGTCGCCGTCTGTCATCGTGGTCGTCTGTCGTCGTCGTCGTCGTCTGTTAACAATTTTTCAAAAATCTTCTCCTCTGAAACTACTGAACAGAATTTAATGAAACTTGGTATGAATGATCCTTAGGGTGTCCTGCACCAAACTTGTGTTTCGATTTTTGATTCGTCAAAAAACATGGCCACCGTTACTAAAAATAGACCAGGGGGTCAGACTACTGTTTTTGGCTCGTAAATCAAAAAGTATAAGAGATAGATGAAATCTGAAATCTGATGCCACCCTACTTCTTCAGCATCAAAAGTTCTACAAAAGTCTCCATTTGGACAAAGTTGTCAGATGATCCCTTATAGGGGTTACAGCCCCTTAAAGGTGAAAAATAGCGGGTTTTTTTTCATGTTTTTATACGACCGCAAAATTTTTGCGATCGTATAATGTTATGGCGATGTCGTCGTCGTCGTCGTCTGGGGACATTTGGTTTCCGTGCGATAACTTAAGTAAATATTGACCAATTGGTATGAAATTTTAATATGATGTTTGTAACCACTAGAGGAAGGTTCCTATTGTATTTGGGGTTGGTGGCCCTTACCGTTTTGGAAAAAAAGGGCCAAAAGGGGCTAAAACGGGTGTATTGACAAAACTGTTGTAGAATGTTTATTATTCAAAAGATTTTGAAAATTCTTTTTTTATTGAATTTCTCATTAAATTCTGTCAACAAAATGTGTCAATGGTTTGGATGTATATTGAACCGTTACATTGCTACAAGGGGTCGAAAAGGGGCCACACCCAAAAAAATGACTTTTTTATTTGTGGTCCGATTTTCAAAATCTTTTTTTCATTGGAATCCTTGTGAAAATCCCTGCAGATTTGCAATATCTCTTACGTTTTTTTAGAAATTAGGGGTCAAAGGGGCCAAAAACACCATTTTTAAAAGTTTGTCAAGGCAAATAATTTTATACCAACAATTAAGTTGTACTGGGCCAGCCAATTGTTATGAAGTTTTAATATGATGTTTGTAACCACTAGAGGAAGGTTCCTATTGTATTTGGGGTTGGTGGACCTTACCGTTTTGGAAAAAGGGCCAAAAGGGGCTAAAACGGGTGTATTGGCAAAACTGTTGTAGAATGTTTATTATTCAAAAGATTTTGAAAATTCTGTTTTTATTGAATTTCTCATTAAATTCTGTCAACAAAATGTGTCAATGGTTTGGATGTATATTGAACCGTTACATTGCTACAAGGGGTCGAAAAGGGCCACACCCAAAAAAATGACTTTTTTATTTGTGGTCCGATTTTCAAAATCTTTTTTTCATTGGAATCCTTGTGAAAATCCCTGCCTGCATTTTTCAATCAGATTTGCAATATCTCTTACGTTTTTTTAGAAATTAGGGGTCAAAGGGGCCAAAAACACCATTTTTAAAAGTTTGTCAAGGCAAATAATTTTATACCAAAAATTAAGTTGTACTGGGCCAGCCAATTGTTATGAAGTTTTAATATGATGTTTGTAACCACTAGAGGAAGGTTCCTATTGTATTTGGGGTTGGTGGACCTTACCGTTTTGGAAAAAGGGCCAAAAGGGGCTAAAACGGGTGTATTGGCAAAACTGTTGTAGAATGTTTATTATTCAAAAGATTTTGAAAATTCTGTTTTTATTGAATTCCTCATTAAATTCTGTCAACAAAATGTGTCAATGGTTTTGATGTATATTGAACCGTTACATTGCTACAGGGGGCCAAAGACGGGCCACGCCCAAAAAATCAACTTTTTTATTTGTGGTCCGATTTTCAAAATCTTTATTTTATTGGAATCCTTGTGAAAATCCCTGCCTGCATTTTTCAATCAGATTTGCAATATATCTTACTGTTTTTGAGATATAAGGGGTCGAAGGGGCAAAAAACGCCAATTTGTCAAGGCAAATTGTTTTACACAAGAAATTTAGCTGTAGTGGGCCAGCCAACACTGAACCCCACAACTTGGGGTTTGTGGTCCTAACCTTTTTTATAAAAAGGTCCAAAAGGGGCTAAATTGTGTCAAAAATGTCAATGAATTTAGAAATAAGATTTTTTTCTATTAAATGTTATTGTAAATATATATGTGTCGATGCATGTGTAAAAAAGCTTTGTAAGTCCACCATGGGCTGAATGTGACCAAAGCAATAGACTATCCATATTGGGCCTCCAATGTACAGGGTTCATCTTGTTGCGGTCGTATCATGCTGCGCTCAGCGTAGCTTTTTAATAAACTGATCAAGTTTAGGTATTAATATGGAACGCCATAGCTGCCTTATGATGATGAGTTTCATTATGTGATGATACTTTGTCGTTATATGATGGTACTTTGTCATTATGTGATGGTACTTTGTCATTATGTGATGATACTTTGTCATTATGTGATGGTACTTCTTCATTATGTGATGATACTTTGTCATTATGTGATGGTACTTCTTCATTATGTGATGATACTTTGTCATTATGTGATGGTACTTCTTCATTATGTGATGATACTTTGTCATTATGTGATGATACTTCTTCATTATGTGATGATACTTTGTCATTGTGTGATGATACTTTGTCTTTATGAGATCAAAGTTTATTATTATGAACAGCGCTGAAAAAAAAGTCATTTCTTATTTTGTTCAACAGGTAGTTTTTCTGTGTATCCCCCCAAAAAAAATCGTTTCCAAAAGGTCGCTTTCTCGAATTTCAAATCAATAACCAATATATAATTGATTATATAATAATGTTGCAGGGGCTGTTTCTGGGGGTAAAGAAACTCTGCGTAGGGTTCAATCGTTTTATTACCAAATATTACATGGCTCTGAAATTTACAACAAATCAAGTATCAAATATAGAAGTAAGAATCAATCAAAATAGTATAACGATATCACAGAAAAAATAAAGTAAATTTTGTATGTTTTAATAGCTCTTTCGTAACACAGAATAGGTGCGATCTGTTATAGTACATTTAACCTTTTCAAATTTATATATCGCATTCCATAGTGATTGGGTCCCGTGCGGGGCCCGGGTGGCGAATAGGCCCGCAGCAGAGCCTAGCTTGTCGTAAGAGGCGACTAAGGGTCTTGGCCCTCGTCCGCGGGGGTTGTCAGGTCTATAATACGGAAACCCTGACCGCCGACCATAGTGGGCCAACGTGTGTGGAGAGTGCCACGCTTCATGCACGTAAAAGACCCCTTTGTGGACCGCCCAGTAGTGCACCACATAGGCTAAATTTTCCGTCCCTACCCACCTCTCCCTTTTTTCCTGTGGACGTCAAAATTTACCGGCCCTTTGTTTTCCACCCCATTCCCATATTTCATTTATCATCATCGTTTCATGTTCATTTTGTCACCCTTTTCATGTTCATCGCCTGTAGATAACCTATATAGCGTTGCACGGGCGTAAAACACCAACTCACTCACTAACCCCATAGTGATTGGATGCGTATTTGCATTACAATAAAACGACATTGAGCCAACCTCAAAACTTTATATGAAAATATGAAGGTGTATTTGCGTGATTAAAATAGCAAAATAACTTTAAATGTGTAAATTGATAATCTATAACTCTAATAAGTCATTATCAAAATATGTTTCTAAATAGTATATGTAAAGTTTCGTAAATCCGCTTGATACAATATCGGTATATTAAATAATCAAAAATATTAAGGGAGACAATAAAATTCTTACCACACGCAAATATACAGACTAAGCTTACCACTTGTGGAGCAAGCCGTTAAAGAAGAAAAATGTTGTTTACAAAGTTTAAATATCTAATAAATTATGTATCGGTTATGGATTTGAAATTCGAGAATAAACCATCAGGAAACTTTTTTTTTGGGGGGGGGGGATACACAGAAAAACTACGTGTCGAACAAAATATTTGTCATAAGAAAAGAATATTTTTTAGCGCTGTTCATAATAATAAACTTTGATCTCATAAAGACAAAGTATCATCACATAATGACAAAGTATCACCACATAATGACAAAGTATCATCACATAATGACAAAGTATCACCACATAATGACAAAGTACCATCACATAATGACAAAGTACCATCACATAATGACAAAGTACCATCACATAATGACAAAGTATCATCACATAATGACAAAGTATCACCACATAATGAAGAAGTATCATCACATAATGACAAAGTACCATCACATAATGACAAAGTACCATCACATAATGACAAAGTATCATCACATAATGAAGAAGTATCATCACATAATGAAACACATCATCATAAGGCAGCTATGGCGTTCCATATATTCATTTGTTTGACCAATTGTTACCAGTTGCTGAAATATGAGGCCGGTAGGGGACTATGTATTGTTTTGCAATACTCTCAGAATGCTTGTTAGTAAGATTATTTGATTATCTTCATGCATGCATTCTCTTAATTATTAAAAATAAACAATACATACGGGTCACTTTTAAAACTATTCCCTCAAAATTTCACCTACAGTATAGTACTTAGTAATCAAGTAATCTGTCCATCTATAACAACCAGCGGGGCCCTTGGAGATGGCTATTATCTCCCTGGTATCTAGTTTTTTCAACATCACAGCTGTCTATTGTTTAAATTCTTAAGTTTTCTTTGCTACTACTTGGTATTTGGTATATGAGTTCAGTATGTGGTCCTTTATCTCGAGTAATGAAATAAGTTCTGTCAGATATCTACTTTCTGTTTACTACCATAGTTAATTTTTAGTGGTAGCAGGGGCATTTTGAGTGAACAGTAGATTAGATTCCATGTTGCCTCCGCCTTTCATGATAGCATGGGATAATCTGTTGTCTATCTGTTTGTCATTCAATCTAGAGCTTAACTTTTGAATGCCTTGATGGAATATCATTAAATTTACACAAGCTTATTAGTAAAAAAAAAATAATCTATAGATTTTGGGTCAAAGGTCAAGAGTAAGTATGAAGTAGGAATTGGAAAGTGAAATTGGTCTCTGCAGCATAACTTTGGAATGCCTTGATAGAATTCCATAAAACTTGCACACATTAGAGCGTATGAAGTGAGGAAAATGTCTTGACTTGGGGATCAAATGTTAAGGTCACTAGTTTTGCTATGCTTGGGACCTTGAGCCATGCTCTTGTCAAAGATTAAAATGATGTGACACAGCACCCACAGATTTTTATAATACCCAACACAAGAAAGTTGCAGAGGATGAAATTTTTTTATCACATTTTTGGGGCACAACTCCTCTTGCGAAGCAAATGTAACGAAAGTTGAGGATATTACCAGGAATTTTTTATCTGCAAAATTTTGTGGGCTTTGGGACCCTTTTAACTTCTGTTCATGAGAATTTATCTTATGGACACAACTACTTCATAGAATTAAAGGAAAAATGTTATTCAAGAAGCACACCATATGTAGACCATTTTTAACTCACCTGACCCTTTGTGAGCTATTGCCATCACTTGCCATGGTCAATAACTTTTTTTCTGAAACTACTGAATGGATTGCTTTGAAACTTTGCACACATCATCTTAGGATGTCTTCTACCAAGATTGCACAAATGGTGATCACCGACCAAAAAACATGGCCACCATTGCTAAAAATATAACAGGGAGGGGGGTCAGACCTAGTTTTTGGCTTAAAATCAATAAAAAGCTTCGCCGAGCGCAGCATGATACGACCGCAACATGTCAAACCCTGTACATTGTAGGCCCAATATGGATAGTCACTTGCTCTGGCCACATGCAGCCTTTGGTGAACTTTCATTTTCATATTTTAGAAGCAGACTAAAATAAATTACAGTCTAACAAAAATATTACCCCTTTTGGCCCCTAATCAGGAATATCTGCTACTTTTCATTTTTCCCTCCAACGGCAATAAGGAGGAGCGGGGTATCACAAAATTATATTTTGTAAATTCACCATTTGACAAGAATTATAATTAGCAGAAAAAATTGAAATCGGACAATAATAGAAAAGTTTTGATTTTGGCCACTTTTGGTCCCTAATTTTAAACGGAAAAGGGGAGGGGCTTACAAAAATTTATCCCCCATTTTGTATCCACCACTTGACAAAATATAACCTACAAATCGGACCAATAATATTGGTTATAATATAATATAAAAAATAATAATAATAATATAAAATAATAATAAATAATAATATAAAAAAGTTGCATTTTTTTCCTTTTTGGGCCCCTTCTTTCTAAATGAATAAAAGGGGTCCCCCCAAAATCGATCCCATGTGTGTTTTAATAGTAATGCATATCATTGTCAAATTTCATAGCAATTGGCCAACCAGTATCAAAGTTATTGTGCAAACAAATACAACATTTTATTTTTTTGGCCCTTTTTGGGCCACTAATTTCCAAACGAATAAAGGAAGGACCCCCAAAATCAATCCCATTCACATTTTTATGGTATCAAACATAAAAGAAAAATTCAACAGCCTTTGGTTAACCAGAACAAATGTTATCGTGGGAACAAACAAAAAAGTAGCATTTTTTGACTCCTTTTTGCCCCTAATTTCTAACCGATAAAAGAGGGGACCCCCAAGATCAATCCCATCCATCCTTTTACTGTAAGGAACAACATTGTCAAATTTCATAGCACTCGGATAATTAGAACTAAAATTATCGTGTATACATTAAAGTTAACAGACAACGACGCCGCGGACAACGACAATGACACAGCATCATACCATTATACATCCACATATTTTTTGCGGTCATATAAAAAGTATAATGGAGACAATCTGAACCAACCTACCTACTTCTGAATCCAAAACTCTACAAAAGTCTCCAATGGGTCAAAATTGTCAGATGACCCTTAAAGGGTTATGGCCCTTTTAAGGTCAAAAATAGTGTTTTTTCATGTTTTTGCCCTATAGAATGAAAACTATTGCAGATAGAGGAAAGTTTTTGCTAGCTTAAATGTTCAGCTCATTCAGCTCTGCCAAAGTGTTCATTCTGTCAAAGTTGTCATATGACCATTTTAGGGGATATGGCCCTTTACAGGTCAAAAATAGCCTCTTTTTATACGACCACAAAAAATTTGCGGACGTATTATGGTATACGTATGATGCTGTCGTTGTCGTCGTCGTTGTCGGTGTCTGTTAACTTTTTAGTGTTTCCACAATAACTTTAGTTCCAGTTATCAGAATGCTATAAAACTTTACAATGATGTTCCTTACCATAAAAGGATGAATGGGATTGATTTTGGGGGTCCCCCCATTTTTCGTTTAGAAATTAGGGGCCAAAAAAGGGCCAAAAATACTACTTTTTTGTTTGTTTCCACAATAACTTTAGTTCTAGTTATCCAATCGCTATGAAATTTGACAGTGATGTTCCTTATCATACAAGGATGAATGGGATTGATTTTGGCAGTCCCCCCTTTTTTTGTTTCAAAATTAGGGGCCCAAAAGGGGCAAACAATTCAAATATTTTACTTGTTTCCACCATAACTTTGGTCCTAGTTGGCCTATTGCTGTGAAATTTGTCAAGAATGTTTCTTACAATAAAAGAATGAACCTGATGAATTTTTGCGCCCCCTTTTTCTCCGTTGTGTAATTAGGGGCCAAAATAAAAACTTTTTTATTTGTGGTCCGATTTTGAAATTTTTTTTTGCATGTTTGTTCTTGTCAAATAGCGGATACAAAATTAAGAATTAATTTTTGCGACCCCCCTTATTCCCTCTATTACGCTATTAGGGGCCAAAATCGAAACTTTTTTATTTGTGGTCTGATTTTGAATTTTTTTTTTGCAAGTTTATTTTTGTCAAGAAGCGAATTCAAATTTGAGAATTTATTTTTGCGACCCCCACCCCTTTTTCACCTGTTACGTAATAAGGGGCCAAAAGGGGCCGAAATCGAAACTTTTTTAATTCTTGTCCGATTTTGATAATTTTATTCTTGTCAAGTAGCAGATATATTTTTGTGTCCCCTTTTTTTACTGTTACGTTATTAGGGACCAAAAGGGGCCAAAATTGCAACTTTTTTATTTCTGGTCCGATTTTGAAAATTTTTTTTGCATGTTTGTTCTTGTCAAATAGCGAATACAAAATTAAGAATTAATTTTTGCGACCCCCCCTTTTTCCCCCTATAACATAATTAGGGGCCAAATGGGGCTTTTTTATTTGTGATCCGATTTTGAAATTTTTTTTTGCAAATTTATTCTTGTCAGGTAGCAATTCTAAATTTAAGAATAAATTTTGGGGGCTGTAATAATAATTTTTAAAAAAATTCTGGTTCGATTTTTAATTTTTTCCCCAGACATTTTTCTTTAAAAGAGTAGAATACAACATTCAAAATTTATATTTTTACCCCCTGAGTCGAAAGTCAATCAGAGAAGCATGTGTCAAAAACCTTTGTCAGTCCACCATGGGCTGCATGTGTCCAGAACAATAGACTCTCCATATTAGGCCTAAAACGTACAGGGTTCAACATGTTGCGGTCGTATCATGCTGCGCTCGGCGAAGCTTTTTATTGGCCTATAGAATGACAATTATTGTAGATAGAGAAAAGCTGTTGCTTGCTTAAATGTTCAGCTCATTTAGCTCTACAAAAGTCTCCATAGCGTCAAAGTTGTCAGATAACCCCTTATAGGGGTTACAGCCCCTTAAAGGCGAAAAATAGTGTTTTTGGCCTATAGAATGAAACCTATTGCAGACAAAGAAAAGCTGTTGCTTGCTTAAATGTTCAGCTCATTTAGCTCTACAAAAGTCTCCATAAGGTTAAAGTTGTCAGATGATCCCTTATAGGGGTTGCAGCCCCTTAATGGTGAAAAATAGCATTTTACATGTTTTTGGCCGATAGAATGAAAACTATTGTAGATAGAGAAAAGCTGTTGCTTGCTTAAATGTTCAGCTCATTTAGCTCTACAAAAGTCTTCATAGGGTTGAAGTTGTCAGATGACCCCTTACAGGGGTTACAGCCCTTTAAAGGCGAAAAATAGTGTTTTTGGCCTATATAATGAAAACTAATGCAGATAGAGAAAAGCTGTTGCTTGCTTGAATGTTCAACTCATTTAGCTCTACAAAAGTCTTCATAGGGTCAAAGTTGTCAGATGACCCTTTATAGGGGTTAAAGCCCTTTATAGGCGAAAAATAGTGTTTTTTGGCCTATAGAATGAAAACTATTGCAGATAGAGAAAAGCTTTTGCTTGCTTAAATGTTCAGCTCATTTAGCTCTATAAACGTCTTCATAGGGTTATGACCTCTTACAGGGGTTACAGCCCTTTAAAGGCGAAAAATAGTGTTTTTGGCCTATAGAATGAATACTATTGCAGATAGAGAAAAGCTGTTGCTTGTTTAAATGTTCAACTCATTTAGCTCTACAAAAGACTTCATAGGGTTGAAGTTGTCTGATAACCCCTTATAGGGGTTACAGCCCCTTAAAAGTTGAATAATAGTGTTTTTTGATTATTTAGAACGAAAACTATTGCAGATAAAGAAATGATTTTTCATGCTTAAACATTCAGCTCATTTAGCTATACAAAAGTCTTCATAGGGTTGACATCAAGACCAGGTGAGCGATTCAGGCTCCTGGGAGCCTCTTGTTATATGATTGGATAGGCCGGCTCATGGTAGGCAAGTGTTTTTCCGAATCAAGGTGCTTTCGTCGAGGTCCGCTATCGCTTTACCAAGAATGCATTTTCTGAAAATCTAGGTGCTTTCTTCGAGGTCCGCTATCGCTTTTCCGAGAAAAAAACATTTTCTGAAAATCTAGGTGCTTTCTTCAAGGTCCGCCATCGCTTTTCCGAGAAAAAACAAATCGTCCTCATAAATTATCCATTTTATGGCTTGAAACTTTGTTGACGTGTTGATTTTTTTAAAAACATATTGTTTTATTTGGTTTGGTTATTTCAACTTATTGTTTAATTTTGTTATTTATGTGGTCTCAAGCGTCAACGTTCAGCATTATTGTCAAAATGAGGTCTTGTTCAAAATCTATGAAGACTACCTAGAAAGTTTTTTTTTAAATGAATGGCGATTAATTCTACAGAAGACTTAGTGCAAATGGCAAAACAAATTGTTTCAAACCCGTCTTCAGTCGATAAATTAAGCCGGATTGGAAGGTTAGTTTACAAATATTCAGAAAATCAAATAGTCGGTCCCTTATCAAATGTGTCGAAATTCTTTCATGGGTTATGTACAGATTTGTATAGAAATTTAATTCATATATGGTATATGGACACCACCTTGCAATAGAATATTTTTTTTGTTAGCTGTGAACGTTAATGTGACGTTTTTAAGGATAAGAGGTTATATGTGTGCTCTATAAAGTTGTGTTTGAGGAATTCCTTTAGTTTTTAATTATCGGTAAAAAGCGGCTTTTTCCTTTGATGTCATCTGCCTGATATCAGGTGGGAGCACTTGATAACTGTGACGTCATTACCGATAAAAAGAATATTATATACTTTCCTTTTTGATACTATCTACATCTAGTCTCGTATCAGACTCGTCCTACCGGACTCGTCTGATACTCACCTTGATATAACCTTGATATAGATAGTATCAAACAGGAAAGTACATTATATTCTATATATATAGGAGTATTTCCGGGTTGCTTATAAACTTTTGGTTTTGATTCCGGTTCTGATACAAAAATATGTGAAAATAAAATAAATAGAACTTCGAGCATGCGTTATATCAGGCTAGGTTATTATTGATAAAAATATTCTTGTCGCCGCCAAAAACTAACAAAATGAAGGACAGTAAATAATGAACCATTATAAACTGTTACAATCTATTATTTCCTGCTTAAGTTCATGACAGTTCAAGACAGAAATTACAAATCTGTCGTGACCTATTATTTCCTGCAGCAATTCACAACAGTGCATAACAGTTAGTGGATATCTTGTCAAGAACTGCCTTTTACTATGGCAATGGTGGACAGTGCATCATAGGCCAAGATAAATTTGTCAACTGCTGTGCAAAATTGTTATGGACCAGGACAGTGATAAACAATACAGGTTAAATTGTTAATTACTGCCCAAAATTGTAACAATTTAGGACAGTGATTAACAATCCAGATAAAGTCCGTCACGACCTATGACAAACTGTACCAATGTCGGACAGTGCAGGCCAATGTAGGACAGTGCATTATAGGCAGGAGTGAGTGAGTTGGTGTTTTACGCCCGTCCAACGCTATATAGGTTATTTACAGGCGATGAACATGAAAAGGATGATAAAATGAACATGAAATGATGATGATAAATGAAATATGGGGATGGGGTAGAAAACAAAGGACCGGTAAATTTTGAAGAACCACAGGAAAAAGGGAGAGGTGGGTAGGGGCGGAAAATTTAGCCTATGTGGTGCACTACTTGGCGGTCCACAAAGGGGTCTTTTACGTGCATGAAGCGTGGCACTCTTCACACACGTTGGCCCACTATGGTCGGCGGTCATTATAGGCAGGAAAATAATCACTGTCACAAACTGTCCTTGATTGTATAGGGTGATAATGGTAATTCAGTGTTATTTGGCAGTAGTTTCACAGTAAATAGCAGTGTGAGGCAGTAACAAAATGACTGTGTCTGGTCTAGACAGTATTTTTTTTTGGTTCATAGTGATACAAGAACTTAACGAAAGTTGTTCATGCGTAAAGTATATATGTCACAGTGACCTTATTTCTAGTGGGAGGTATAGCCTTACCCAAGACCTATCATTGACCCCAACATTTAGTATCCGAGTACTGGACCTTAACCAAAGTGTTACGGACGTACGGACGGACAAGGGTAAAACTATATGGCTGATCCACATACGTGTCAACAACTTAGATCAGACAGTCTATAAACCATAATTTTCTCTTACCTCTTTGTAAGTGACTTAAATGGTTGTGTTACATCTTTGACATTTCATGTGATTATTGGCATAACCTTCAGTAATGATTAGTTTCAGTCACTTTCAAAAGCATTGTGTGACAAGCCAACCATATTGAATAAACTTATTTTTCCAGAAAATAAATTCTTGTTTGAATGAAACTTACTTGTGAGGATCTATGATATCCCATATTACATTCCGATGTTCTTTGACTCCTTTTTTTGGCGCAACTTTTTTTTTGTCTTGCTCACATGACCTTAAGTTGATTCTTTGAATATGCTCATGAAATGGTCACTATCAGCCTGAAAAGTACCAAATTAAATTACAATGGCTGTCTTCCATAGAAGACATTTGTCATTTTGTGCAAATGCTTCTTAAAATATTTAAAATACATGTACAATTTGATTAACTAAGTGTACAAACAGAACAGGGACCTCCTAATTTCTTTTGATCTACAGTCTCAAGCCAGGGTTTAAACATTGATATTTTTATGAGAAATCAACAATATTGAAACAGAGTTGATATTAAATACATGAAGTGATCAATATAAATAAAATTGTATAAAACAAGTCTGTAATGTGTTTTTTTTGCATTCAGTTTTAAAGTGTTTTTTAGTACATTTAGTAACAATAATTCATGTTAAGAAGTTCATATTTGTACTACACTATTATTTCCTGCAGCAATTCACAACAGTGCATAACAGTATACAAGTATTTATTGTAAACATAGCATCTTGGACAATATTTTGTTGATGCTGCCCCTAAATGGTTACAACAATACGACAGTATTGCATATTCTGCAACTATTATGTCCACAGATGACTTTACAAGGCATGATGCTTTGGTCTTTGCATCAAAACTCTTAATTCCATTTCTGTGCGGCGAGGAAAGATAAAAAATAAACCAGTATTTTGTCTATCTTTTTTTTAAACTGGTTTAACATAGCCAATATGGGGCATATTGCAGATCTGTTTTTCAATTTAAATTTATCATTAGTAATTAGTGGTCAATTTTAACATTCTAAGAGGAATAACTCCTATCAAGAAAGGTCTTACAACAATGAAAGTACATGATTAATCATAGACTTCTTGTGATCCATATGGGTCTAGAGATGTACTTCTTTTAGCATTGTCTATGTCACCAACCAGGTTGGTGATGTCATCATGGGTTTTGATTTGGATTCTTCGACTGCCTTTTGTTTCCTTAACGTATATTCTTCCGACGAAGGGGTTGTGACGACTTTGAGTTTAGTTTCCCCTCTGGTTCCAACAATGTTATTAAAATATTTTATATAATGTGTTCTGGTGTCGTAAGGATGTCCTGTTGTTGGATTCTCCATGGTTTCCATGAACATTTTCACTACTTCGAACACTTTTAGTGTTGCGAATTTTGATTTTCCAACGTATATATCTCTCCGAATATGTCTCTCTATAATGTGGTCCATTTGTGTGCGTTAATTGGTTGTGAAATGACCTTATCGAGTGCAGTGAATTTGTGGATTGTTCTATTTTGTGTAATTAGGGGTCGTTAGTGTGTTATATAAGTGTTTTGATCATTTTCAATTTTCATTTAAACTAAATTTCATTTAATTAAATAATATTACATTATAAAAAATAGTTAAGGTTTAATTAATATTTTATATATGTCTACATGTCCGAAGTCCGAAGAAGATATAGAAAAATTTGGGTAAAGAATTTTTTGAGACAGTCCATTTTACTAAAACTAAAATTGTTTTCATTTTCAAATTTCATTTCATTTAGAAATTAAATTCTGCTGTCGTGAAGACATCATTCTGATCTCAGCGAGAATACTGTCGAGTGTCTCACACTTCCTTAGCTTTAACTTCCTCTTTTTCAAACTAAGTTTTTCCTCCTCTATTAGTACAATTCGTTGGCTATAGGATTCTTGTGCTGCAAAATAAAATAAAAAGCTACGCCGAGCGCAGCATGATACGACCGCAACATGTTGAGCCCTGTACGTTGGAAGCCCAATATGGATAGTCTATTGCTTTGGTCACATGCAGCCCACGGTGGACTTATAAAGATTTTTGACACATGCAACCTGTGGTTGACTTTAAAATGCATATTTGACACGTATAAATTCACATCAACATCTTATAGAAAAGGTCTTATATTAATTGGCATATTTGGTCCATATGGACCCCTATTTAAAAAAAAACAGTAAGAATTATTGCAAATCTGATTGAAAAATATGGGCAGGGATTTTCACAAGGATTGAAATGAAAAAAAAAATGAAAATCAGACCAAAAATTAAACAAAAGTTGATTTTAGTGGCGTGGCATGGTTATGGCCCCTGTAGCAATGTAAAGCTGCAATATATTTTTAAAATAATGAGCATGTCAACAAAAAAAGAATTTTTAAAATTAAATGAATAATAAATTTTTTACAAGTTTGGTCAAGGCACCCATTTTAGCCCCTTTTGGTCCTTTTTTTCTAAAACGGTAGGGGCCAAAAACCCCAAATACAGTACCAACCTTCCTTCAGTGGATAAAACCTTCATAATAAAACTTCACAACAATTATCTGGTCCACTACAGCTTAATTCATTTACATGGACAAACTTTAAATAAAAATGTCGATTTCTGCCCCTTTGTCCCTAATTTCTTAAAAATGGTTAAAGATATTGCAAATCTGATTGAAAAACACAGGCAGGGATTTTCACAAGGATTCTAATGAAAAAAAGATTTTCAAAATCGGACCACAAATAAAATAGTTGAATTTTTGGGTGTGGCCCCTTTTTGACCCCCCGTAGCAATGTAACGGTGGAATATATATCAAAACCAATGACACATTTAGTTGACATAATTTAATGAGGAATTAAATGAAAAAAGAATGATCATAATCAGATAAAAAATAGACATTCTACAGAAGTTTTGTCACAACAACCATTTTAGCCCCTTTTTGCCCTTTTTTCTAAAACCGTAGGGGCCAGAAACCCCAAATGCAATACCAATCTTCCTTTAGTGAATAGAAACATCATACCAAAATTCATAACAATCGGTCAATATCTACTAAAGTTATCGCACGGAAACCAAATGCCCCCAGACGACGCAGACACAGACGAAGACGACGACATCGCCATAACATTATACGACCACAATTTTTTTGCGGTCGTATAAAAAAATACTATTTAAGTGTATTTATCCCCAAAAAGTCTTATTGTTCTAGTGAACTGAAATATTTCAAAAAATTAATGTTTGGTTACTTTTAACAAGACCAATCAATATCTGGCAATTGAGAACTGTAATTTAAAAAACAAGATACTGAGATTAATATATGCAAAATTTGAAAAAAAAACAGTGTAAAATCAATGTCACAAAATGTGAAAATGGAAGAGAAATTAGAGACCAAGGATAACCTCAAAGAAATACCAGTTATAAAAAATATCTTATTTGTCTTAAGTTGTAACTAGATACAGCACCACTAACATCAAAGAATCTCAAGATGTAGCATCATGGTGTGAACCAGATTTGGCTGAGATGATTGGTAAACTTCCGGGTGAACAAGATAAAGAGTCAACAAAACTAAAACCAAAGAAAAATATAATTCCATAATACATCATTTATAAAAATATTAATGTGGAAAACTGATTTGTTGCTTTGAGTGAGTGAGTTGGGTGAGTTGGTGTTTTACGCCCGTGCAACGCTATATAGGTTATTTACAGGCGATGAACATGAAAAGGGTGATAAAATGAACATGAAATGATGATGATAAATGAAATATGGGGATGGGGTGGGAAACAAAGGACCGGTAAATTTTGAAGAACCACAGGAAAAAGGGGAGAGGTGGGTAGGGTCGGAAAATTTAGCCTATGTAGTGCACTACTGGGCGGTCCACAAAGGGGTCTTTTACGTGCATGAAGCGTGGCACTCTCCACACACGTTGGCCCACTATGGTCGGCGGTCAGGGTTTCCGTATTATGGACCTGACAACCCCCGCGGACGAGGGCTACCCTATTCAGCCACCTAGGGTACACACTTGGTCGCTCTGTGGGCTGAGCACCGACCCGACGTCGGAATCCCAAGACCCTTAGTCGCCTCTTACGACAAGCTAGGCTCTGCTGCGGGCCTATTCGCCACCCGGGCCCCGCACGGGACTTCATCACAGGGTCTCCTTGGTGTAAATCTCCACCACAGTGCTTACATTTAAAATCTTTAGGGATCAAATGAATTGCATCATCTTCTCTCTTAACATGAGTCACAATGCCATCCCTCAGAACAATCTTTGAATCTTCTGGTGGTGAAAACGGTATTTTCGTCTGATAATGTACTTTGGGAATTTTTACTTGAAGCAGAATCATCACTTGTTAAGGATAAACGTTCTTCAAGAATCGGTTCATTTGAGTCTACTTCCTTAAACTTTTTGACGTTACAACAGAAACAATAGAGTTTCTTTTTCACAGCTGATACTAAGCCATGAGAGGATTCACTCCACACCCTCACCACAGGGACACCATCTATTCTTATGGCTTACTAAACTAGAAAAACTGTGAGCGACAGCTCACAAATAAATATCCTACGCCTCCCCATAATACCACTTTGATAAAATTTGAAAGTAGTAGGTGCACAGCTCCACTATGTCACAAAAATTGTATGAAAATTTCATGAAAATCCATCAAGGGGTTTAGGAGGAGTTGCGGATAAGAGATGGGTACCGCTATTTAGTCAAATGGCTAAGTTTTTGCTCTTGGAAACTCCAAAAATCATTCTGATCAAATTTTAAAATAGTAGGTGCAAAGCAAAGTAAAGCAATAACTAACTAACTAACTAACATTATGTAACAAGGATTGTGTGAAAGTTTTATGAAAATTCATAAGGGGTTTCGGAGGAGTTGTGGATAAGAGATGGGTATCCCCTTGTAATCCAATGGCTAAGTCCATGTTTTGCTATGGACTCGTCCATGAAAAAATAAAAAAAACACTGACATTGTGAAGTTGGGTCCTTTCCCTGTCCTGGCCTAGAGTAACGGGGTCCTCCTGCTAGGGGTCTACCTGGGCCTAGAGGGATCCACAATTAAGACGTTATGTCTGTCCTACATGTACACTTTTCTATGGTGTACATTTGTACAATAACTGAAGTCCCCCGTGCGGGAACCGGGTGTGAAAAGAATAGTCCCGCAGCTGCCCGTAAAGCTTGTCGTAAGAAGCGACTAAGTGGTTGAATGGGTCAGCCCTGACATCGAGAGATGCGGGGTCGTCAGGCTATAATGCGAAAAACTTGACCGCAAACCATAGTGGTGCACCGTGTTTTGGAAATGCCACGTCCACGTTAAAGAACCCTGCGGTAGGTCGCGTAAAATCCCCTGCAGTTGGCTAAATTGCCCTACATCAAACCTCTTTTTTGTGGCAGTAAAAACTCCCAACCCCAATTGGCCTTCTGTCTCTATTTCATCCACTTCATCATCATTTCATGTTCATTATATCATCCCTTTCATGTTCATCTCCCGGAAATAGCCGAAATCGCGCTCCTGGGAGTAAAGCTCTAACAAACAAACTAATCTTAATTTAATATAAATGAATGGATAAGAAATGATCTTGTTATAAGTAATAGGAGGCTATATCCAATTTCTGCACCCCAACTTATTAGATCACTAGGTGTTTCGAACATCTATTTAGACCAATTAGCTAATACTAATTGACCTTTGCCATGTTCATCATCAGGGACCAAGCCATAAAATACTGATTTCATGTTAATATAGTATTCATAGTATTCATGTATGTCGTATATTATCTCATCTTTAACAGATTATGTTGCACTGACATTTTATTAAGGGTCCGACACCTTAGCGATCTATTATTTTCATTTGTTTTAAGGATGATTAATTTTATTTTCAGCATCCATCTTTTTCTCTCATTGATGAAATATGGTGTAACTTTATGTAATTTGGAAAGAAGATATAATCTTTGTCTGATTGCATGGGTTATCTTGTCAAGAAAAACATTTGTGTGCATTTCTTTCGTTATTCTGTTTATTGTGGCGTAAGTTTCATCCGAATTCAATGTTTCAAACTCTTTATCTCTTCCTTTCTTTGATTTATTCCTTTCTGTCAAAAATGACAGTGATGTTGTTTTGTCAGCTAATCTATAATGATCATTATTGTGTTGCTTTTCAATTATCTAATTGCATTTCCATTTCTGACTTGCTATTTTTGTCAAGTACTGTTCAATACGCAAATTATTGATTTAATATCTAAGTTTCTGTTGCATTGTTTTTAACCAGATTTCCCCCAGAACATATTATTATGTCACTATCATCGTTCGTGAATTGGTATTGACATCTTAATTTCTTTGCCAGCTCATTAGAGTCTGATATAAATTGTGATTTCAATTGTCTGGTATCCCTTGCTAAGCGATTGGTTATTGATTTATTTATAATTTTTTTTTTTCCAAAGAAAAACCCCCTTTCGCAAACAATGCAACAGAAACTTAGATATTAAATCAATAATTTGCGTATTGAACAGTACTTGACAAAAATAAGCAAGTCAGAAATGGAAATGCAATTAGATAATTGAAAAGCAACACAATAATGATCACGTAAGAGGCGACTAAGGGTCTTGGGATTCTGACGTCGGGTCAGTGCTCAGCCCACAGAGCGACCAAGTGTGTACCCTAGGTGGCTGAATAGGGTAGCCCTCGTCCGCGGGGGTTGTCAGGTCTATAATACGGAAACCCTGACCGCCGACCATAGTGGGCCAACGTGTGTGGAGAGTGCCACGCTTCATGCACGTAAAAGACCCCTTTGTGGACCGCCCAGTAGTGCACCACATAGGCTAAATTTTCCGCCCCTACCCATCTCTCCCCTTTTCCTGTGGTTCTTCAAAATTTACCGGTCCTTTGTGTCCCACCCCATCCCCATATTTCATTCATCATCATCATTTCATGTTCATTTTATCATCCTTTTCATGTTCATCGCCTGTAAATAACCTATATAGCGTTGCACGGGCGTAAAACACCAACTCACTCACTCACCCCCAATAATGATCATTATAGATTAGCTGACAAAACAACATCACTGTCATTTTTGACAGAAAGGAATATATCAAAGAAAGGAAGAGATAAAGAGTTTGAAACATTGAATTCGGATGAAACTTACGCCAGAATAAACAGAATAACGAAAGAAATGCACACAAAGGTTTTTCTTGACAAGATAACCCATATGCAATCAGACAAAGATTATATCTTCTTTCCAAATTACATAAAGTTACACCATATTTCATCAATGAGAGAAAAAGATGGATGCTGAAAATAAAATTAATCATCCTTAAAACAAATAAAAATAATAGATCGCTAAGGTGTCGGACCCTTAATAAAATGTCAGTGCAACATAATCGGTTAAAGATGAGATAATATACGACATACATGAATACTAAGAATACTATATTAACATGAAATCAGTATTTTATGGCTTGGTCCCTGATGATGAACATGGCCAAGGTCAATTAGTATTAGCTAATTGGTCTAAATAGATGTTCGAAACACCTAGTGATCTAATAAGTTGGGGTGCAGAAATTGGATATAGCCTCCTATTACTTATAACATGAGGACCCTTAATAAAATGTCAGTGCAACATAATCTGTTAAAGATGAGATAATATACGACATACATGAACACTATGAATACTATATTAACATGAAATCAGTATTTTATGGCTTGGTCCCTGATGATGAACATGGCCAAGGTCAATTAGTATTAGCTAATTGGTCTAAATAGATGTTCGAAACACCTAGTGATCTAATAAGTTGGGGTGCAGAAATTGGATATAGCCTCCTATTACTTATAACATAAGAAATGCCATTCTTAGACACATTCATATACAAAGGGGAAAGATTTAACCTGAATGGAACTCTTGACCTAAAAACATATACGAAAAAAACGGATACATTCCAATATTTAGAAAGGGGAAGCTCACATCCCCAAGGGGTATTTAAAGGCTTCATTAAAGGAGAGATAATAAGACATATCAGAAATACAAGTGATGCAATGCAGCTTCAAAACATCATCAAAGTCTTCAAAATCAGACTTATACAGAGAGGTTACAAATCTACAGAGATTGATGAAATAATACAAAATACAATTCATCTTAACAGAAAAGATCTGTTACAAGATAATAGACGTGGTAATGATAAAACCATAGTGTCGGTAACGAAGTTCAATCCAGCTATAAAAAAAATGAAAAAAATTTTTATTAAACATTGGCAGGTATTGCAGAGCAATAAAAGATGCAAGCAAATATTTAATAGGCTTCCTATGATTGCATACAAATTAGGAAAAAACTTACAAGATTTGTTAAAAAAATAAACAACAATTCTAATAGAATCGAAATCCTGGACACTCAGAAACAGAAAACAATAAATGGGTTAATTGATTTAAATGGTGTCTTGTCTAGCTGTATTAAAATATAGAAGAATGATTTTGACAACTGATGATGGACCATCATTCTTAAAGTTAATAATATTTAATACAGTAAGGTCCGAAACACCATAAATAATACTCAGAATTTGAATAAAATTTCAAACATCAAATTTAGAAGTACATTCTAAATATACAGTATACTAGCTCATGTAGCTATAATGAAAAAGAAGAGATAACATACTGATTACAGATGTAATACTGTTATGTGACATATTGAACAATAATATGGAATCCTATCCTAGATAGTGAAACAAGACCTCCAATAATGAAAATAAATTGAATATTTAATTGAACAAAACGGAAAATGAGGAAAAAGTTTTAGGCTGAACGGTGCAAAAATGGGATTTTGTGATTTTTTGACAATGCAAAAAACCTGACCGCAAACCATAGTGGTGCACCGTGTTGGGAAAAATGTCACGTTCCTCGCACGTTAAAGAACCCTGCTGCAGGTCTCGGTAAGAGTAGGACCCGTAGGATCCCCATGCAGGAGGCAAAATTTCCCGTCCCTACCCATCACTCCCTTTTCCAGTGGCAGTCAAATCTCTCCTACCCGATTGGCCTTGAGTCCCCATTTCCTCCACTTCATCATCATTTCATGTTCATTGTATCACCACTTTCATGTTCATCTCCCGGATATAGCCGAAATCGCGCTGCTTGGGAGTAAAGCAATAACTAACTTACTAAGCTAAGGAGGGGTGATGCCATTTTTTTTTAAGTTGACCGTTATGGAAGGTTGCTGCCAATTGTTTCAAAGTTGACCATTTACAAGTAGGCTGCAGATCAAGAAGAGGTCAGGGGGTTGCTGTCCGAGTGCATGTAAATCTTGTTTTTAGATCAGCTGTCTGTCGTCATCTGTTAACCTAAAAACATATACTTTGTCGTATGGGGTTGATATCTCTGTATAGGCAATGCTTGCTTTACAAAACTTTTTTGTACAAGTTTTGTTGTTCAGATAACAAATCAATGACTTAAATTAAATGAATAATGATCGATTAAATATTTTATTTAAATCAGTGCAGGCTTTTCTACTAGAGAAAATCGACCAAGATGATCACGGGGTTGTTTTCTTCAGATTTGCCACTTTTGCAGCAATTTGTCAAGTTGTTTGAAATGAAGGAGCCATTAATTCATGAGCAGCAGGTATGTGTAGGTTTTTAATACTAAACTGAATTATTTTCACCAGACTTTGATGAATTGTGATTCAGATTGAACATCACAAGAATATTATGGACTCATAAGCCATTGAGGATATGAGTGGTTTTGTGTGTGTTTATTTGTTGGTGTAAGACTTATTGATTTTCATAGATATTCATACATGTAGACAAAGTGAAGAACAGATTGATGTTCACAAACTTAAGTTGTTTTTAAATTGAGTTTTACATCATTATAAACACGTTACAAATAACTTTAGTGTAGATATACCTGTATTTATTGATTTGCACTCACATGTAAACATTCATGCATGATAGAAGACAGTAAGCATCAATTTGATAAATTTAAATTTATTTACAGGTAAAGTTATTGAAGGAGTTTGTTGGGTGTTATGTGAAGCCAGAGATCATCAGCACAGCTACATCATCTGGAAAACTTAACAAGCTTGACCATACTTCAAAACAGAACCTCCTTAAGCAAGAGAAAATGTTTCTAGGTGCAAGAGCTACAAAAATCGTGGTGAAATCTCCAGCAAAAGACCATCTTGTCATAGAGTTTTGGAAACAAGCATGTATTCGCTATTTGTTCCTGTACATGGATATGTGTTACAAGGAGAAGGCAGGCAACTTGCATGCATGTAATCAAGTATGATCTCAAAAACACACTAGCAGCTGACCAATCAGAATTGAAAGCTGTGCATACTTCATAGAATATTTCTTTAGTACATACATCATGCATTCTAAAAAAGTCCTAATTAAATTTGAATAGAAATATATTGGATATTGTGTTTTGAAATGATTTATTTATGTTGGATAAATTAAAAATTAGTTCTAATGTAGAAAATTGTATTTCTTTTTTAAATTTCAGGTTGAAGAAAGCAAGCATGGGCTCAAAAAAAAAAAAAAAAAAATGGGCTCAAAGTGCAGACCAGAAATTTGCGACATCAACGATTTGAAAATGAAGTAATACTTGACATTAAGAGTTACATTAAACCGACAAATACCTGTCAATACCTACATATATCATCTATGCACAACGAAAATGTGTTCATATTCTTGTTTCGCGACTATCATTGCCATATCATAGACAAAAATACACAAAACATAATACCTGTACAAGTTTGATGCTTTTGATACCCTTTATTTTACATGCATAATTATTTTTTTTAATATGCATATCTTAAGCAGGATTTTTGTCTAATAAAATAATACTAATATTACAAAACATTTTTTGTTGCGACACCCTTAAAAAATATTTCTGGCAAAAACGAAAAACAAAGGAAACCTTCAAGTAGAATGGTTTGTCCCTAAGAGAATTAAATATATTGTTTTCAACAGCTTTCTTGACTACATGTACATTGTACATTACAATGTAATTATCAATTGATGAGCTTATCAATTTGGTAAAATTTAGCACACATGTATCTTTGCTATACGAAGTTTATATAGAGCTCTGATCTGCACAAACTTCCTCTACTTGATTTACAATATTGGAGGACTCCAGTCGTTGTTTACCAAGGCTAAATAAATTGGTACATGTTTCAAAACCAGTATCGTCATCTTCAAATTGCGACGACAAATCACAATACTTAATTATTTCTTGATGGCTCTCCTTGGTACTAGAATTTAGTGCAGTGACTGCCTCTATCGTTTTCTTTGAGTTGCTTTTCCCGTTTTTCTTCTTATCGGCTGTACAATGAGGGTCTGTTTTGTGCTGATCCTGAGTTATCTTTTTTCTTTTTTTTTTGGTCTCAACTCATCCTGTTACTTTGATTATTTTTTACTCTTCTGCCTCTATCGTTTTCTTTGAGTTGCTTTTCCCGTTTTTATACGATCGCAAAAAATTTGCGGACGTATAATGGTATGATGCTGTCGTCGTTGTCGTCGTCGTCGTCGTCGTTGTCGTCGTCGTCGTCTGGGGACATTTGGTTATGAAATTTTTATATGATGTTTGTAACCACTAGAGGAAGGTTCCTATTGTATTTGAGGTTGGTGGCCCCTACCGTTTCAGAAAAAAGGGCCAAAAGGGGCTAATACGGGTGCATTGACAAAACTGTTGTAGAATGTTTATTATTCATTTGATTTTGAGAATTCTTTTTTTATCGAATTCCATATTAAATTCTGTCAACAAAATGTCTAAATGGTTTTGATGTTTATTGAACCGTTACATTGCTACAGGGGGCCAAAGACGGGCCACACCCATAAAATCAAATTATTTATTTGTGGTCCGATTTTCAAAATCTTTTTTTCATTGGAATCCTTGTGAAAATCCCTGCCTGCATTTTTCAATCAGATTTGAATTATCTCTTACTGTTTTTGAGATATAAGGGGTCGAAGGGGCAAAAAATGCCATTTTTAAAAGTTGGTCAAGGCAAATGGTTTTACACAAGAAATTTAGCTGTAGTGGGCCAGCCAATTGTTATGAAGTTTAAATATGATGAATATATACACTGAAGGAAGCTTTTTATTGCATTTTGTGGTCCTAACCTTTTTTTAAAAAAGGGTCAAAAGGGACTTAATCGTGTCAAAAATGTCAATGAATATAGAAATAATTTTTTTTCTATTAAATGTTATTGTAAATATATATGTGTCAAATATGCATTTTAAAGTCCAACATAGGTTGCATGTGTAATAAAGCTTTGTAAGTCCACCATGGGCTGCATGTTACCAAAGCAATAGACTATCCATATTGGGCCTCCAATGTACAGGGTTCAACTTGTTGCGGTCGTATCATGCTGCGCTCGGCGTAGCTTTTTATTCTTCTTATCGGCTGTACAATGAGGGTCTGTTTTGTGCTGATCCTGAGTTATCTGTTTTTCTTTTTTTTTGGACTCGACTCTTCATCCTGTTACTTTGATTATTTTTAACTCTTCTGCCTCTATCGTTTTCTTCGAGTTGCTTTTCCCGTTTTTCTTCTTATCGGCTGTACAATGAGGGTCTGTTTTGTGCTGATCCTGAGTTATCTTATTTTTTTTTTATTTATTTTCCTTTTTTTTTTGGACTCAACTCTTCATCCTGTTACTTTGATTATTTTTTACTCTTCATCCTGTTACTTTGATTATTTAAATGAAGTTGATATTTTAAAATAATGTTGGTCCCGTGCGGGGCCCGGGTGGCGAATAGGCCCGCAGCAGAGCCTAGCTTGTCGTAAGAGGCGACTAAGGGTCTTGGGATTCTGACTTCGGGTCAGTGCTCAGCCCACAGAGCGACCAAGTGTGTACCCTAGGCGGCTGAATAGGGTAGCCCTCGTCCGCGGGGGTTGTCAGGTCTATAATACGGAAACCTTGACCGCCGACCATAGTGGGCCAACGTGTGTGGAGAATGCCACGCTTCATGCACGTAAAAGACCCCTTTGTGGACCGCCAAGTAGTGCACCACATAGGCTAAATTTTCCGCCCCTACAAACTTCTCCCCTTTTCCTGTGGTTCTTCAAAATTTACCGTCCCTGTTTTTCCCACCCCATCCCATATTTCATATATCATCATCATTTCATGTTCATTGTATCATCCTTTTCATTTTCATCGCCTGTAAATAACCTATATAGCGTTGCACGGGCGTAAAACACCAACTCATTCACACTCACTCACTAAAATAATTTTGTTTTGTAAACGTCAATTATGTAAAAGTCAATTTATCAAGATATAATTTGCCGTATATTTTTATATTTAGAAAAGAAAGTGAGCCAAATACGGGTTACATTTTAATTTAATATGTGTTTAAAAACACAACGAATGTAAACAAAAAGTCAATAAGGTTGACAACATTACAATTGTTATTGAATCTACTTTAATGGGACAATAACTAAGGTTTTAGAGAGGCAAATGTAGTTTTAATACATGTATTTGCATCCTCGGAAACCCAGGGGTTTTTCTCTCGCTTACTCGTTCATCACAAGTGCTGGGATAAGGATTTTGTCGTAATTACGCCAGTCATATAAAGATGTTACATTTAAAGCGGTTGAAGAATTCATACAAGTGGAAATCCAAGAAGATGGAAAGAAAAAAAAACATGTGGTATGATTGGGCTGTAAAGTTTCCAAAATGCATCAATGTTTGCATCAGAAAACTCTCCATGCAAGAAACGGCTGACGTCTTCTTTACATACACAACAATTGCCAATGTTAAGCGGTTGGTCATAATGCTGCATCCATTTCAACTTCTCGTCAATCCCGGAGAGATCTTGTACATCTTGCAAAAGCAATTTTTGAGAGGAATATTGATCACCAATATCATCCTCTTCCCATTGTCTCTGAAAGGTAAACTCAGTTACATCTAAATAAGTAATAGCTGATTTCGATGGTTGTCCAAACGCTTTCTCTGTTGTCTTCGTCTTTTAATATCCATCTATGGTCAGCCATTGGTCCGTTTCAGCTTTTATTATTGTCGATAGTGGAGGACGGAATTCTGATGTAACATAGAAACTAAGACGACAAAGTATTTGAAAAAATGGAAAGGTACTAAGTGTCTTCTCTAAATCGTTGAGGTTGAAATAACCTTTGAGGATTAAAGTTTGACCAAAATTTGTGATAAACTTATTCTTCTAAACGTGACATGATTGCACACCGTACAAGGCTGTAACTGGTCATCTGTCATGGCCAACAGTGGATCAAATATGAGGTAATGATACTATGTAAAATTTGTATGGTTACATGTTTCGCAGCAACCAACTTCAATTGCAGAAACCCCGAAAGATCGTTTCAACACGTCCCGTGCGGGGCCCGGGTGGCGAATAGGCCCGCAGCAGAGCCTAGCATGTCGTAAGAGGCGACTAAGGGTCTTGGGATTCTGACGTCGGGTCAGTGCTCAGCCCACAGAGCGACCAAGTGTGTACCCTAGGTGGCTGAATAGGGTGGCCCTCGTCCGCGGGGGTTGTCAGGTCTATAATACGGAAACCCTGACCGCCGACCATAGTGGGCCAACGTGTGTGGAGAGTGCCACGCTTCATGCACGTAAAATACCCCTTTGTGGACCGCCAAGTAGTGCACCACATAGGCTAAATTTTCCGCCCCTACCCACCTCTCCCCTTTTCCTGTGGTTCTTCAAAATTTACCGGTCCTTTGTGTCCCACCCCACCCCATATTTCATTTATCATCATCATTTCATGTTCATTTTATCACCCTTTTCATGTTCATCGCCTGTAAATAACCTATATAGCGTTGCACGGGCGTAAAACACCAACTCACTCACTCACTCACTCGTTTCAACACACCAGTGCAATTTCCAAATATGTAATCTAATATACCGGAGATGACCTCTGTAGCATCATGGCTAATTTCGTTATGTGATTGAATCATTCCATCGCAAAGTAGTTTTGAAATCAGATAACCCTTCTCATGTGTACTGTTAACATCAAAATCTGACATTAGCTCTAAAATCTTTTGCTGTCTCAGACTTAAACAGTCCTCGGGAAGGTGGGACTCTTGCATCTTTTAGACCTTTAGATTGTTGCAGCGAGATGACAATATGTGATAAACATTCAGGGCCTTAGGGGACTGGGGCTATTCTTTTCATATCTAAGAATATAGCCATTTGTGGATGCCAACTCATAAGCCGATGGACAGAATTTTTCATCGTCAATCATTATTGGTGTAGGACCAAGTTTGTCAGCAAAGGTGTAATGGCCACATTGTGGAGTGTTTCCTTCATGAATAACACAACCATGAAGCTTGTATATTACATCCTCTCCATTTGCCATGTACTTTCCTTAATTTATGATCGGACCCAAGAAGACGTTCGTTCTCATTTTAACTATTCTATGACTAAACTGATATATAGTTATAGTTAGAAACCAATCATCTGGAGCATCCCTCGCCAACGCCTCTTCTTTCCACAGCATTGGTCGCCTTCTTTTTCGATTATCTTCTCATTAGAGAAATACTCATCTAAGAGGCCCTAAAATTGTTTTTATTAATGTTTTAATTGTTGCATATTTTAAATATTAGTGGTAAAAGTCTGTATTACATCCTATTTACCTTTGACATTCATCAGTCGTCGGTTTATACAGTATATCAGGTTCATTAAATCATATATTATAAGAAAGCATGAAAATTTCAAATCACTAATCACAATGTATCATTAATATTATATATTATCCCCACATCAGATCTTAGCACCGAATTCTAATGAACAACCATACCAAGTTCGGTTTCAATAAAGTCTAATGGTAAATAATTCACCCATATCATTAAAACATAGAAATGTGTGTTTATTTAATGGAACAGTCAGGTAAGGGTCTACCTGAACATAATTAAAAGGACCAACAATAGGAGATTAAATGACCAACTAGCTTAACAATAGACTTAAAGGTAATTCAAGCAAATGCTCTTCTTGGTCACCATGTTGTACTCCTGCGGAATTCTGTTAATTTCTGTACCTTTTTTACTATAAAAGTCTATGACAAATATTTATTTATGATTAAATAAAAAGCTACGCCGAGCGCAGCATGATACGACCGCAACAAGATGAACCCTGTAAATTGGAGGCCCAATATGGATAGTCTATTGCTTTGTTCATATTCAGCCCATGGTGGACTTACAAAGCTTTTTTACACATGCATCCTATGGTGGACTTTAAAATGCATATTTGACACATATATATTTACAATAACATTTAATAGAAAAAAAATCGTATTTCTAAATTCATTGACATTTTTGACACAATTTAGCCCCTTTTGGCCTTTTTTTAAAAAAGATTAGGACCACAAACCCCAAATGCAATA
The DNA here is from genome assembly GCA_963971305.1 of Arcuatula senhousia. Classification (NCBI taxonomy): domain Eukaryota; kingdom Metazoa; phylum Mollusca; class Bivalvia; order Mytilida; family Mytilidae; genus Arcuatula; species Arcuatula senhousia. The sequence continues at coordinate 28,160,602 of OZ020314.1, read as the reverse complement.
AAAAGCTACCTTCAGTGTTGGCTGGCCCACTACAGCTAAATTTCTTGTGTAAAACCATTTGCCTTGACCAAATGGCGTTTTTTGCCCCTTCGACCCCTTATATCTCAAAAACAGTAAGATATATTGCAAATCTGATTGAAAAAATGCGATTTTCACAAGGATTCTAATAAAAAAAAGATTTTGAAAATCGGACCACAAATAAAAAAGTTGATTTTTTGGGTGTGGCCCGTCTTTGGCCCCCTGTAGCCATTTAACAGTTCAATACACATCCAAACCATTGACACATTTTGTTGACAGAATTTAATGAGGAATTCAATAAAAAAAGAATTTTAAAAATCTATTGCATAATAAACATTCTACAACAGTTTTGTCAATACACCCGTTTTAGCCCCTTTTGGCCCTTTTTATACGACCGCAAATTTTTGCGATCGTATTATGTTATGGCGATGTCGTTGTCGTCGTCGTTGTCGTTGTCGTTGTCGTCGTCTGTAGACACTTTGGTTTCCATGCGATAACTTTAGTTGAAGGTAACCAATTGTTATAAAATTTTGATATGATGTTTATAACCACTAAAGGAAGGTTGGTATTGCATTTGGGGTTTCTGACCCCTACCGTTTTTGAAAAAAGGACCAAAAGGGGCTAAAACGGGTGTATTGACAAAACGTCTGTAGAATGTTGAATTTTCATCCGACTTTGATCATTCTTTTTTAATTGTATTCCTCAATAAATTCTGTCAACAAAATGTAACAACACATTTGATGTATCTTGTACCGTTACATTGCTATAAGGGGTCAAAAAGGGGCCACACCCAAAAAATCGACTTTTTTATTTGTGGCCCGATCTTTCAAAATCTTTTTTTCATTGGAATCCTTGTAAAAATTCCTGCCTGCGTTTTTCAATCAGATTTGCAATATCTCATACCGTTTTCGAGAAATTAGGGGTCAAAGGGGCCAAAAACGCCATTTATATAAGTTTGTCCAGGGAAATAGTTTTTTACCAATGTTAAGTTGTAGTGGGCCAGCCAATTGTTATGAAGTTTAAATATGATGATTATATCCACAAAAGGAATGTTGGTTTTGTATTTGGGGTTTGTGGCCCCTACTGTTTTAGAAAAAAGGGCCAAAGGGGCTAAAACGGGTGTATTGACAAAACTGTTGTAGAATGTTCGTTATTCATTCAATTTTGAAAATTCTTTTTTTGTTGAAGTGCTTATAAAATTCTGTCTACTAAATGTGTCAATGATTTTGATATGTATTTCACCATTACATTGCTACAGGGGGCTAAAGACAGGCCACGCCCATAAAATCAACTTTTTTATTTTTGGTCCGATTTTCAAAATCTTTTTTGTCCCGTGCGGGGCCCGGGTGGCGAATAGGCCCGCAGCAGAGCCTAGCTTGTCGTAAGAGGCGACTAAGGGTCTTGGGATTCTGACGTCGGGTCAGTGCTCAGCCCACAGAGCGACCAAGTGTGTACCCTAGGTGGCTGAATAGGGTAGCCCTCGTCCGCGGGGGTTGTCAGGTCTATAATACGGAAACCCTGACCGCCGACCATAGTGGGCCAACGTGTGTGGAGAATGCCACGCTTCATGCACGTAAAAGACCCCTTTGTGGACCGCCCAGTAGTGCACCACATAGGCTAAATTTTCCGCCCCTACCCACTTCTCCCCTTTTCCTGTGGTTCTTCAAAATTTACCGTCCCTGTGTTTCCCACCCCATCCCATATTTCATATATCATCATCATTTCATGTTCATTGTATCATCCTTTTCATGTTCATCGCCTGTAAATAACCTATATAGCGTTGCACGGGCGTAAAACACCAACTCACTCACTCACTCACTCAAAATCTTTTTTTCATTGGAATCCTTGTGAAAATCCCTGGCTGCGCTTTTCAATCAGATTTGCAATATCTCTTACAGTTTTCAAGATATTAGGGGTCAAAGGAGCCAAAAACACCAATTTTAAAAGTTGTCAAGGCAAATAGTTTTATACTTAAAATTAAGTTGTAGTTATTACATGCATATAAATAAGGCTTTTTGTATTAGATGATGATGTAAATATATATGTGTGAAAATGCATTTTTAAGTCCACCACAGGATGCATGTGTCAAAAAGCTTTGTAAGTCCACCATTGGCTTCATGTGACCAAAGCAATGGACTATCCATATTAGGCCTCCAATGTACAGAGTTAAACTTGTTGCGGTCGTATCATGCTGCGCTCGGCGTAGCTTTTTATTTTAGATCATCTGGACCGAAGGTCCATGTGAGCTATTACCATCACTTGGCGTCCGTCGTCGTCGTCGTCTGTTAACAATTTTTCAAAAATCTTCTCCTCTGAAACTACTGAACAGAATTTAATGAAACTTGGTATGAATGATCCTTAGGGTGTCCTGCACCAAACTTGTGTTTCGATTTTTGATCCGTCAAAAAACATGGCCACCATTACTAAAAATAGACCAGGGGGGTCAGACTACTGTTTTTGGCTCGTAAATCAAAAAGTATAAGAGATAGATGAAATCTGATGCCACCCTACTGCTTCAGCACGGTAGCCCTCGTCCGCGGGGGTTGTCAGGTCTATAATACGGAAACCCTGACCGCCGACCATAGTGGGCCAACGTGTGTGGAGAGTGCCACGCTTCATGCACGTAAAAGACCCCTTTGTGGACCGCCCAGTAGTGCACCACATAGGCTAAATTTTCCGCCCCTACCCACCTCTCCCCTTTTTCCTGTGGTTCTTCAAAATTTACCGGTCCTTTGTTTCCCACCCCATCTCCATATTTCATTTATCATCATCATTTCATGTTCATTTTATCATCCTTTTCATGTTCATCGCCTGTAAATAACCTATATAGCGTTGCACGGGCGTAAAACACCAACTCACTCACTCACTCACTCAAAAGTTCTACAAAAGTCTCCATTTAGTCAAAGTTGTCAGATGATCCCTTATAGGGGTTACAGCCCCTTAAAGGTGAAAAATAGCGTTTTTGCATGTTTTTGGCCTATAGAATGAAAATTATTGTAGATAGAGAAAAGCTGTTGCTTGCTTAGATGTTCAGCTCATTTAGCTCTACAAAAGTCTCCATAGGGTCAAAGTTGTCAGATGACCCCTTGTAGGGGTTACAGCCCCTGAAAGGCGAAAAATAGTGTTTTTGGCCTATAGAATGAAAACTATTGCAGATAGAGAAAAGCTGTTGCTTGCTTAAATGTTCAGCTCATTTAGCTCTACAAAAGTCTCCATAAGGTTAAAGTTGTCAGATGATCCCTTATAGGGGTTGCAGCCCCTTAATGGTGAAAAATAGCATTTTGCATGTTTTTTGGCCTATAGAATAAAAAAAACTATTGTAGATAGAGAAAAGCTGTTGCTTGCTTAAATGTTCAGCTCATTTAGCTCTACAAAAGTCTTCATAGGGTCAAAATTGTCAGATGACCCTTTATAGGGGTTACAGCCCCTTAAAGGCGAAAAATATTGTTTTTGGCCTATAAAATGAAAACTATTGCAGATAGAGAAAAGCTGTTGCTTGCTAAAATGTTCAGCTCATTTAGCTCTACAAAAGTCTCCATGGGGTCAAAGTTGTCAGATGACCCTTTATAGGGGTTAAAGCCCTTTATAGGCGAAAAATAGTGTTTTTGGCCTATAGAATGAAAACTATTGCAGATAGAGAAAAGCTGTTGCTTGCTTAAATGTTCAGCTCATTTAGCTCTACAAAAGTCTTCATAGGGTTGAAGTTGTCAGATGACCCCTTACAGGGGTTACAGCCCTTTAAAGGCGAAAAATAGTGTTTTTGGCCTAAAGAATGAAAACTATTGCAGATAGAGAAAAGCTGTTGCTTGCTTAAATGTTCAACTCATTTAGCCCTACAAAAGTCTTCATAGGGTTGAAGTTGTCCCTTAAAAGCCCCTTAAAAGTTGAATAATAGTGTTTTTTGATTATTTAGAATGAAAACTATTGCAGATAGAGAAATGATTTTTCATGCTTTAAACATTCAGCTCATTTAGCTATACAAAAGTCTTCATAGGGTTGACATCAAGACCAGGTGAGCGATTCAGGCTCCTGGGAGCCTCTTGTTCCAAAACGGTAAGGGCCACCAACCCCAAATACAATAGGAACCTTCCTCTAGTGGTTACAAACATCATAACAAAACTTCATAACAATTGGCTGGCCAGGTACAACTTAATTTTTGGTATAAAATTATTTGCCTTGACAAACTTTTAAAAATGGTGTTTTTGGTCCCTTTGACCCCTAATTTCTCAAAAACCGTAAGAGATATTGCAGAGATGTAGCATTTGTCAGTAAGAGGGAATGGACTTGAATATTTCTTCTAAGTGGTCATTTATGTGGAAAATATAGGTCACAGCCAGCATCCGAAGTAGGATTCGTAGGTGCACCTACCATGCCAATGATTGATGAAACATTTGCATGATTCCAAAGCCTGTTAAAATTCTGGTGTTATACTACAGTACAAGAGAACATTCTGGTCCCCAGGATATCTTATCCGCATAAGATTGTGTAAACAAACACAGGCTAGAATTATAGACTCTACATTGTCAGGATCTTGTTTAAGGGTGTAAGTAAGCATTGGAATCTGTTTGCTAATATCCCGAAAGCGTTTTCGACAACTCTCCTTGATCTTGATAGTCTGTAATTAAAAATTCTTTCTTCCATTGCCATATTCCTTCGAGAAAACGGTTTCATCAGCCATGTTCTAAGGGCGAACGCATCATCTCCAATAATGAAAAAAGGAACTTCTTTGTCATCATGTGGTAGACATTCCGCTTGTGGCAAGTGTATAGTTTGATCAACAATGTGTTTCCTTAAGTCTGACTGATTCCAAATTTAAGCGTCAGAACACGCTCCAGGTGCACCAACGTCGACCCACATAAATTTGTAATTAGCATCAACCAATCCCATCAGTACAACAGAATGAAAGCCTTTATAATTAAAGTACTTTGATCCTCCACCGGTTGGCCATCTTATGGCCACATGTTTTCCATCAAGTGCACCAAGGGCATGGTGAAACTGCCAAGTATCACTAAACTGTTGTGCAATATTTTTCCATTCGTCTTCATGTGTCGGTATGTTTATAACATCTTCTGCATATTCCGAAATTATTGCCTCGCAAACCTGTACCACGACATTTGAAATTGTGTTGTGCGGAACCCTAAATGAGTACATCAGAGAATGGAAACTGTCTCCGGTGGCAAGATATCGAAGAGTAATGGCAACCTTAAGGCCAACTGGTATTGCCTTCCTGAACCATGTATCCTTCTTCTGCAGTCTTGGTGTCAGTCTTGTTATAATCTCCTGGAACATAGCCGGGTCAACACGTAGGAAGTTTTTAAAAGAAACGACATCCTCAAGTCTCAGTTCTTCTAAAAGTTGTTCGTATATACCGAACTGTGATCTTCTACTTATCCAATCTCTCACCCAGATTGAACGCGCTCTTCTAGCCCTTTGGTGCCGAATCTGGGTGTGCTGAATCAACAATAGCCGCAACTGCAGAATGTGGTCGTGCAACAATATTCCATACTTTTCTAACTCCATGTTTATTCTTTCAATAAATTTGTACAAATGATCTTACTTACATGCATACGATTTTTAAGAAAGCAAGGGCACGAAAATGGGTAAATTCTAGAAGTAAGCGTAGTAATGCGCAGTAAAACGTCATGATACCTACTAAAACGTAAGAAAACGTGAGAAAACCTAGCAATACGTAACGCAAAACGTAATGAAACGTACAAAAACCCTTTAAAACCTGGTAAAACGTAATACATACCTAGGGAACCGTAGTAAAACCTGTCAGTTTTCATTCGCTACGTTTTACGAGGTTTTCGCGACGCTTTTACTAGGTTTTAACACGTTTTAACAACGTTTTACCACGTTTCGGTACGCATTTGCTACGTATATTTTTTAAGCCACGTTTGTGTTGTGCAAACGATACAAACGGGACATGCCACGTTTCTGCCCAGGTATGTCTACGTATATAGCAGGTTTCAATTAGGTGTCGATACGATTCACTACGTTTATAGCCGTTTCACTGCGTTTTAGAAACGTAGTAAAACGGGATGCCCGAAACGTGACAGTGTGACTGGGGCTTAACAAACTGCAAAATCACGGTGTATTCCGCTATACAGATCGATCTGAAATTTTACACAAGGGTAAATGTGATCCCAACTTATTCAAAAAGTGCTGGGGTAGTTTTAATTCTGTTGATAAATATTTTAAAAAAATATTTTATTACCGTGGATTGCGGAATTTGCATGATTTTCGATCTTTTCATGCCTCGTTTTTCAAAACGGCTGAGAATCGGCACTACCCCCAGCACTTTTCTGGTGCGTAAATTATCTCTAAACGTTGTGCTTAAATATTAAAACAATTGGTGTAGTGGAATACACCGTGAAAATCTAAAATATAAGACTTGGTGTTTGTTATTTTATTTCAGCGTCTAATGTCAAACGCAACGTTGATGCAAAACGCGTAATATCGGACCAACGTCGTACAGCGACTGAATAAATTCCGTATTTTGGACGTGATATTGAAAACCAAAACGTCACATTAAATTATCCAAACCCCGGGTCCAAAACGCACAATTACCATGATGACATGCATAAACAATGTAATTTCAACCTTTGAATAGTGCAATTAATATTGACGCAGAGCATGTTAAAGCAAAATATTTTTTTTTCATGTTCAAGTTCCTGTTTTGCCTAAATATGAATGTTTCGTTACTGAATTAAGAAAATGCATGTACAAGTTCTTCTTACTATTAACAAAATGATAAAATTTGATTGATCAAGACATTCTAAGATTAAACCATTTGAGCACGGACCCAACTGTTTCTAGTAATATTGTAGCACTTGTGTATCGTAGTCTATTTTAAGAGGGAGGTAAAGGGTTATTTTCGTGCTACGTTTTCGACGTTTTTATTTTACGTGTTTTCGTGATTTTGATTTTTTATTTCTCGTGTTTTCGTTTTGTGGAGGTTGTACGTGCTCCGTTTTTGTCTGTATTTTTGTCTCGTGTTTTGAGATTTTTATTACCCGTGCTTTGTTTTCTTCCTTTTTGAGGCACGTGATTTGGTGTTTTCGATTATCTAAATTCAATTCTTTCGTGTTTGGCGATTTTTATAACTCGTGCTTCATCATTTTCAGCGTTTTTCGTGTTGGGTCCCCCCCTTTAACTGTGTCACTCATAAGGGACCAACCAATTGATTTTTATTGGGCTATGGTGAAATTTGAAATAAAAAGGCAGGATGGCAAAAATCCAGAAATAAAAAGGCAGGACAATGCTTTTCATTAAAAAAAGGCAGGATGGTAGTTTTGGCTGAAAATTTTATAATAGCTTCAAAAATTGCGGGCGCAAGCTGGCGTGCACATAAAATTCAGACTCAGCCTTTTCTGGAAATAAAAAGGCAGGACGAAGAAAATTTCCATAGCCCCCACCACCTAAACATCAAATGGTTGCTCCCTAAATGCCATGCAAAAATTGTTCTTAATAATGTTTGAACTAGATTAGCTAAAATATAACGATGTGCGGATGAAATTTATATTGTGCCTAGTTGAACAACTGTAATATATACATGTATATGACAAGCACAAAATTTGAAATGCACTAGGTCTGACATATATATGAAAACTATATTCAAATATCAACCAGTAGTTTAGACCTTTGTAAGGGTGTACACATTAACATTGATTTAGTTTTGATTACTGTTCTCTTCATATTCTTTTTTACTGCAAGTCTTTTTAATATAAAGTGCATTTTTGAAGGGTCTTTTTTGTGTAAAGAACAAACAAATAACAGACTGCTTACAATACAGTGGCGGATCCAGAAATTCTGAAAAGAGGGGGCCCGCTTTGGTCACATTTCAATGATTTCCTGTACATTCAACCAAATTTTTCCGCCAAAAGGGGGAGGCGGGCCATCCAGGCCACCCCTGGATCCGCCTATGCAATAATATTTAAAACAATACACAAATTAAAGACATAGATTTATCTGGATTGCTGACTCGTCGGGCATGTGTTTTTAAGTAATTCAACTACTTTGTTGGTACACTGTACATGTTTTGTAACTATTTATCAATTTTGTTTTCTTACTTGCTCTTCAATACTCCAAGTTCTCTAACTCATATAATTGAACAGGCTATGTAAGGTGTCCAATCAAAAATGTACATTGCAATATGATTAAATATAAATTTATAAGTTTGTTTTGCCTGCATAAACAATGTCTCCCCACCGTTTCCCCCCAAATTTTTAAGTTCAAAGGTCCATGAATCCCGCAAAAATTTAAGGATGAAAATTTCCTGGTAAAATGCTTAATTAAATATATGGTTTCCTTCCTACATACTAAGTTTCATTGAATTTGGTTCAGTGGTTTCAGAGGTGTTGTGCTAACAAGGTTATAAGAGAGGATTTTCAGCAAATGTATATGTTCCAACATCGAGTCATAACTCCCAAATAATTTGAGGATCAAAATTTCCTGGTAATGTGCACAACTACATATGGTGTTCTTCCTTCATACCAATTTTTGATGAATTCGGTTCAGTAGTTTCAGAAGAGTTGCACTTACAAGATGATACATTAGGATTTTCAGCAAATTTCTAAGTTCCAAGGGCCATAAATTCAACAAAAAATTGAGGATCAGAATATCCTAGTAACTTGCACAACTTCATATGGTGTCTTTCCTATATACCAAGTTTTGACAAAATGGGATAATAAGTTTGTTTCAGAGGATTTGTGCTGACAAACTTGTATTAAATATTATTTGACAAGAACTTGCAAGTTATTGCAGGGGAATCTAAGCTATTTTTTGGGGGAAAAAAAAATTCGGTCTGCATGACCTTGAAGTCCTTGATACTATGTATTTTACTTGGTAACCCAAAAACAGTAATCTTTCTTGTCAATAAGGTATTAGCTTTAAAATTTTCATGAAATAAAGGCTAAAAATATGAAAAGCCTACGATTAATAACAGCTGAGAAATGTGTAACGAAAATTAAAAATTTTTGACCCTGAAGATAAAGTGAAATAAAGAAAGAATGTGGCCATGGGACACGGATGCCCCCGCTGGCCTCTAAAAAAAGTTTTAATCCGACAAGTCTGAAAGTAGCTTAGGACGCATAGTTTATCATACGGTTTCTGAGAAAAGCTTGAAGAAAATTTTCATGTCGATTTTGGTATCAATCCGGCGCCAAACAGGAAGTAGATGTCCGACAGGTCTAAAATTCGCTTAGGACGTATAGTTTGTCATACTGAACCATCCTACCAAGTTTCAAGTCATTCCCATTTACGGTTTCTGAGAAAAGCTTGACAGAAATTTGTACGGACGGACGGACATGAGTAAAGTCAGCACGCTAAACATGAAGTATATGATCGACAGACCTAAAAATGTATCCCACCATATGTGACCCCTACCTGAAGCTACATACCAAATATCAAAAGTCTACGATTAATAGTTGCTGAGAAATCTGTTACGGAAATTTTGATCACGGACAGACTGACTGACGGACCAGTCAAATACATTATACCCTTCACAACTTCATTGCGAGGGGTAAAATAATTATCATTAGGTAGGATAGAAAACCGTAACCCAGTAAATTTTGGGTTACACTAATGTCCTGACCACTGTCCTTACCAAATACGTTTTTGTCCGCAACATGTAACATACAGTATAGAGAGACAACCATACACTCATCAAAATCTAATCATCACAAATATAAAATTTCAAACTTCCCAGAAATTTAATAATAGGATATTATAAGTATCTTCCATTATTTTAAAGTTTGTACTATGTTATTTGTTTCTATGAATCATTATTAGATTTTAATTAATTTTTTGCTTTAGATAGAATACTGAATTTAAAGTTAAGAAAAGGTTTACAGAATTACTAGTAAACCGAACTATTCCTCCGTTCTAATGTTGTCATTACTTGCAAAGGTCATTTGACCCTCCCCCTTTTTGTTGTTTTCAGTACTTTCATTAATTTATCAATTTAAATAACAAATTTGTGGCTTTTGAAAAGATGTCTAAAATATAGAAAATAAACTGATCATAGATCTATATCAGATAAGAGCCTTTACAGAAATTAATTTGTTTACTTTAATATTTATAAACATCCAAAACGAAAGTGAAAATAGCATGACAGGAAGTTGATAAATTTTCATGATAATTATGAAAACATATGCATATATACCAGTCACAGCATCCAACTCTGATTTATGTCAATTTTGATAACGATCTTGAGTGTAACCTGATGCATGATATCTACATTGTAACACATGCAACACATTTAAGATTTTTCAATGTGGCTGTTCCAGTTATAAAACACACCCACACTGGATATATTTTGATGTTAATTTTATAAAATGCATTACCAAGGTGAAAAGAAAAATATTACTTTAATATCAACAAAATTATTAGCAGTGCACACGGAATATTTTATCTGTCTATAAATGATGAGGAAATGAAAACTGTACGTCCCTGATAAATTATAGATGCTGTTATGAATAAATAAATAAATCTGACGGATAGTTCATCTATAAATATGTGCCTAATCTCATCTGGATATATATACACACAATGTAACTTTGAATTAAAAACATATCTTGCTTACTTTAATTTGTAAATCACAGATTATTTTACCGTGAGTTTCGGCATAACATAAATTTGGTATATACATGCATTTTCCAAACATTCCCTACTGTTGAGTATGTTAAACATTTCACAGAGAATCAACGATTCTGAATTCATAACAAAACTTCTGAAATTACAAAATGAAAACTTACCGCTAGAAAGGATCAGCGTACATGGAAATCTGCACACGTGAAATCTCACACTAGGTAAACGCTGTCCGCGAGAGCAAAGATATTTCGCGTTTTCACTGTACGGATATTTCGGGTTATTGTTGACATTGAACACCAGGACTAAAACCGGCGTTTATATTAACTATATGAAGCATGAAATTGTATATGCTGTTCCTATGTCTTTGTTAAAGATGAATTTCCATCACCTTAAAGTTTTAATGATTTTTTTTGGTGCTTTATCGACAGTATTTTTAAATTTTTAGCAGAGGTATGCATTTAAAATAATTTACGAGAATTTACCCTTTTTCCAAATATTTTTTAATGAACGGAGATTCAAAACACTTCAAAAAAGGATTACTGTTTATACAAAATGCAATTACACCCCTTCTTCCTTATTATATATCGTAGAAAATGCTCGTAACAGAGAACCTACTGTACTGATATTTCCTGTTCCGATTTGCCTGTCAAAATCTTACTGTACTGTTATTTCTGTTAAACTGTACTGATATTCTGTGTTCTTGAAAATTTGAATCGTATATTAAAAAACAGACTTCGAGTTGCAAGATTGACTTACTTTCATATATACATGCAAGGCAATGTAACTTATAACATATACTACATCCTGTTTTCCGAATGGTCGAGTTGGAGTATCCATAGCACGACTTGATGCAACCCCTTGTTACACAATACAATCATATTACAGCCAGATAGCTATAGGCAAGACAAATAGTAATTATTCTAATAGTTTACCTTTGTTTGTCCCCCGCCGCGACGCGGGGCGGGGACATAAAAATGACGGGAGTCTGTCCGTTCGTATGTGCGTGCGTGCGTGCGTCTGTCCGTCACAATTTTTTTCGTAAAAGTTTTCTCAGCAACCATTAATCAAAGGCTTTTGATATTTGGTATGCAGTTTCAGGTAGGGGTCCTATATGATGAGATGCGTTTTCAGATCCGTCGCTCATCTACTTCCTGTTTAACGAGCCGACTTAGATTTTCCCCCACTCAACGGGTGGGGACCTAGTATCTGTTCTTGTTTTGTAATGGATATTGATACATTTGTTTTTTAATTAAAGAACATTGCAATCTAAATTATACTTAAAAAACTACTGGATATTCGACTGGTATGTACTTTCTTCTCAACCCAATTACACGATTAATACTATAGTCACGTGCATAAACAAACAAAATGAAATTCACGTTCAAACCCTTTCATTCATTAGTTAAAAATTGTTCCCCCCCATAAGAATATTTCTTGATCTACCTAAATGTACTTCAACATTGTTCTATGGGGAATTTATTGTTATGGCATCTGCTTATGCAAATGCGCGACTTTGACTCAAGATGTAGCACATATGCCTCTGGTGTCGGTCCCTAATTTCAATAAATGTGTGGTATAAACCCGTGCGTGATAGGCCTGCACCAGTGCTAAGCTTCTCTTTGAAGTCCAGTTACAGAGCACTTTAAACCTGACGTCGGGTCAGGTCGCTTAATCTGCAGAGCGACTGGGTTGTGTGCCCAAGGTGGTTGAGTGGGATAACCCTGTCACAATGAATGCCGGAATTGTCAGGCTATAATGCGGAAACCCTGACAGCTAATATAGTGGTACTCAGTGAAGCCGGGGGAAAATGTCATATTCCTCGCACCTTAAAGAACCATACTGCAGGACTGAATAAGAGTAGGACCCATATGATCCCCTGCAGTAGGCTAAATTGCCAGATTCAACCCATTCCTCCTTTTTTTCAGTGACAGTTAAAACTATATTCACCCATAGGTGTTGCGTCTCTACTTCATCCTCATTTGATGGGAAAATGTGGAATAAGTGTACGTACGCGATACAACTTACAATATAAACGGCAGTTTATGTTCACTTTATCACCCTTTTCATGTTGTTCTCTCTGATTGCCGAGTCGATTTCGTGCTGCTTGAGATTAAGGTCATAACTGTCTTACATGTACCTTATTGGTATGGTATACAATATTTCTATCTACGCAGGTTGGTTAATGCACTTTTCCGGAAAATCGTCCGTTTCCCGACCCTTTCAAACATAAAAAATTAAAAATCAAAAATGAACAGGAATTTGATATGTATTTAAAAAATATGTAAATGCGTTAAAATACTGCTCATATAGTACCATAAATAAGTATCCATGACAACCATTTTGTCTGCAACATGACTTTTCTCGGATTTGGAAACTGAAGTTTAACACCCCGATAAGCACCATCAAATTGATTAAAAATCATTTATTTGGGTTTGTTGTTGATCAATTTATTTGGATTTAGGTGCTCATTGTTGATAATGTTAAGAATAATTTTAATTTTTGGACGAAAAGGGTAAATCAGAATGAGAAAAACTGCTTTTTTCATCTTGATATCAATTTTTTGTTATAATTTTCAAAAATACAAAAGAATGAGCAGCAATTCTCAAATTCTATATTTTATGATCTATCATGTGGTAAAATTCTAAAACAATCGATTCCGATCTTCAGGGTGCTAAATCCGATTTAAGAAATGAGGAATCAAATTTCGTCTGATTTGCCAAATAAGGTAAAAGGGGCGGGACTTAATTTCCAATAGAAAATTCTTCTATTCGGGTTTTTCTAACTATTGAGTAATATTGATAAAATAAAATGGTTTGGATAACTGTAAATTATTATTTCAGACTACACAAGACAATAAAACTACAAATATTTTATCAAATCTATATGGTACAGGCATTTTATTTTTCCGAGTATTCGTCGCAATAAGGGGGACAACTCTTGGAAACTTTTTTTTAACTTTTGGCGGGACTAACGTCATTAACATCACTGTGTGTGGTCTCTGTAGCATCACGATAGGGATTTATTATATGCAGGAGCTTAATTGTAAAAGAAGGCATTTAACGTATTTTGGCACTTATTTAAGAATATCTTTAAAGCTGATACTTTTAGATTGGTTATTTCTTTTGATTTGGATTTAACATAACACTTGATTTTCAAAGAGGGATCTGTTTTCTTCTTTTTTAAAATATTTAGATAAGAATATGATACCCGAAATAACAGTACAATGTTGATAGATTAATACACGAAGTAACAGTACAGAATGATTTCATGAACACAGAATAACAGTGCAGTCAATATTTTAAGATTGCTGAATTTCAGTTAATGATCTATTAGATTAGTAATTTTATGAATTATACCGACTAAAGATTTTATTAACATTCATTTACACTAGCTTTTCCTTCAAACCCGTATATTTTTCATATGTAATAACTGTGTTTCCACTGTTTGTCTAGTAATTATGCTTTATTGGTTATTTTTCTTTTGTTTTATGCTGATTTTTTCAAAGATTAACTAGATATGTCCAAGACAAATATTCAATGATTTAAATTTTTACAACAAGCAGTATTAAAAATGTAAAAACTCACGAAAACAACATGTTTAATGAACCACCCATGCAAGTAGACCAAACAACATGAAATATCAGTACAGAAAAAAACGCGAAATATCATTTCTCTCGCGGACAGCGTTTACCTAGTGTGAATCTGCAGCAAAACAATGTTTCCAGATATTACTCCGCAAAATATGATGCACGACTAAAGCAATTCATATCGAAAAAAGCGATAATACAATATCAAATTCATACATCATTATTACGCTAGACTTAAATTTATATGCATACAACTAATGCAAAAATATGTTCCAATTATCCAATATGGATACAGTGTAGAATTATTTTCGTTCGCGCAAGAACAAGACGCTGTATGGCACGTTACAACGAATGCAATAACTGAATTGTTTCAAACTATTTCAAAGGGGTCACAATTGGGGGAACGGCTGCGACGGCTAAAAGTTGAGATTTTATCTCAACTTAAAAACGAAAGAACCAACTAGAGTTGAGCCATACATGAACAAAACAAGCTCAAAAGACGAAAATACAAGAGAAAATGAGGAGGGAAATGAGGGACAATGAGGAGGAAATTGAGGGAAAATGAGGAGGAGGAGGGAAATGAGGGAAAGAGGAGGAGGAGGAGGAGGGGGAGAAGGAGAGGGAGTAAAACTATATAACACATAGAAATGACAGGACGACACTAACAAAACAAATGGTTAGGATTAGGGTTAGGATTAGGATTAGGGTTAGGACTAGGGTCAGGATTAGGGTTAGGGCTAGGGTACGTTAAAGATAAGAGATGATAATACATAATAGAAACTGGTGACGAACTAAAATGGTGCGAAAGAAAGGGACGAGTCGCCGTTCCGCATGACTGCACACGACTTTACTGCTAGAGATCTTGGGTGGGTATTTCAGTACCAAAAATAGCAATGATTTAACATGGAGCCTATGGGAATGAACTCGGGGTCATCGGGGTCAAATTGGTCTAGAGTGACCCAGTTTACTAATGTCAATTTTAAAATAAATGTATTACATAAGGCTTATTTTTGTATTAGATCATAGATGTTAAAGTAAGTACATATGTGTCAAATATGCATTTTAAAGTCCACCACAGGATGCATGTGTCAAAAAATTTTGTAAGTCCACAATGGGCTTCATGTGACAAAAGCAATAGACTATCCATATTGGGCCTCCAACGAACAGGGTTCAACTTGTTGCGGTCGTATCATGCTGCGCTCGGCGTAGCTTTTTATTATACTCTTACGAGACTGAATTTCTTCAGGGACTCGTAAAGAACAAGAAGATGAAAGAGGCAAGGTCATTTAATCTTACATTCAAATATATTGATGATGTCCTTTCTGTCAATAACACTTCATTTGGTAGATGGATTCCTTCAATATATCCTTCAGAAATGGAGATTAAAGAGACCACCGAATCAAATTGCTTCACGTCTTTCTTGGATTTGCACCTCGAATTTGATCCAGGTGGTCATCTCAGTACAAAAATTTACGATAAACGAGACGATTTTAATTTTCAAATTATTAATTTTCCCCTACTTCCCCTGCATACGGTGTTTATATTTCACAACTTATACGATATGCCAGAGCTTGCACACAGATTTTTTGATCAGACACCGATTTCTTCGTGACCGACTTTTGGAGCAGGGCTATAAGAAAATACGTCTCATACGATCACTAAAAAAAATCTTTCTTCGTTATCAGCCACTAGTAGAAAAGTTCAAAATTGAGTCAAAAGATATGATAGTTAATTGTTTTAATTAGTGTTTAACTGGTCTGCTGTAATTGTTTTAATTAGTGTTTAACTGGTCTGCTGTACTGAGATGATCACCTCAATATCCCTATTGTGTCTCACAACTATGTTGTGTTCTATGGTCATTACCGGATCCTTAGATCGCAATGGAAGAGGGAGGTTTTGCGCCATAAAACCTGGTTTAACCCACCGTTTCGTTTGAAATGCCTGTTCCAAGTCAGGACCATTGCGATCCACCAATTATCCGGTATGACTGATTCGTTTTTGTCATTTTCTCTGGACTATGAGATTGATCATTCAAGTTCGGTAGTTTTGTTATTACCTTTATCCAATAGTCTCCGTGGTTCGAAATAACCAATAATACTCTGAATAATATGTAGTCATTTATAAATATGGTTAAAAGCAATTAGGTATCAAAAACCCACATTTTTAATATTCTGATCCTGAAATTCATTATGAAGTAATGCGTTCTCATCTAAATTTAAAAATTTTCATCAAGGCCCTTTTAACAATAATCAAGCAAAAATCTATCAAAACTGCATATTTTTAACTCTGTATGCTAGAATTGACACAATGGCTATACATTTTGCACTCTCAAACTTTTGCTATTTTCAGCATACCAAAAGTAGTTTAATGCTCAAACTTTGTATTTTCTTCTGTTATTTTACTCACCAGACCCAAATGCTAGCATTCCGATCTGCTGAATGCTGGACTCTGTATTTACTTTTTATTTTCAGGTCCGTTTTGCTAGCATTCCGACCCGTAGCTACACTAATGTAGCTCCTTTCACATTTTTGATCTGGCGGATGGATCCGCCCAATCAAAGATGTCAAAGGAGCTACATTCTTTAATATACGACATATATCGGGTTTTCAGGTAAAAATGCTAGCATTCCGATCTGTTGTATGCTTGATTATGTATTATTTGTATGATTTCAGGTCTGAATGCTAGCATTTCGACCTGGTGTATACTGGATTGATATCGGGTGAGAAAAAACCCTGCTTATGGCAAACATGTATCTTGATAACTGGAAGCAATAATTGGCAAAAAATTGAATAATACAGTTCATATGTAGTCAGTGGTGGATCAAGGTGTTCGGGGTCGGGGTTGGACCCCCCTCGGAAAATATTGCATTTTCGTGCATTTTTTAGCAGTCAGTAGAGGGGTACTAAATTGGTCATTCGAATATCAACGGTTCAAAATGGCAAAGTCAAATCAGTAAACACAACCGAGAACAGCACGACAGAAACCAATGAAAAACAACACATATATGTAAATACAGCTAAAAACAATCAACAGCACAAGCTCAAGTTGTAACCACACGCCTGGGACGACCAGAGGTGTCGGGGAACAATAAACAGGCAAGGCTTAATAGCTCATCTTTTTCTTTTGAATACGTTAAAAACTCGAACTCAGTGAACCAGTACCGACAACAGGATCTTTTAAAACTACCTGATTTGCAACGCTTATCCTTGTTTATCTTTGATGGAAATTTAAAAGTCGATTCGGGAGTCCTATTAACACTTATAAGCATACATTTCTGGTCGTCGTTTTAATCATGTACGTTAGCAGTCCCAATATCTAAAGCATCTGAAGATACCGTTTTCAATGCTGACCTGGCTTGTAAAGTCATTGATGAGAAAGTACACATTTGCACCACTGGAAAGGTTTTGTTATGTAGAAGTTACTTTATACAAAGTATCGTCTACTTCTTGCATGGACTTTGCTTTCCCCGCTCGAGACAAGAATACTTAAGCGATACACATGCACTGACGTCCACCAGATTCTATCTCTCCCTGGTGGAGAGATCCTTTGCACACCAACCTAGATTAAAAGAAACATCATAACCATTCCATGCTTTGTTGTTGAACTATACAACACCCAAGAAGACGGAGACCAAGGTATACAAGGTTTACACACATATAGTAATTTTTGTTAGGGTAATAAAAAAAACCTGTAAATGTCACTTTAATATTTTTTTTCCATCCATCACAGACTTTTTTGTGGACGCAGGAAATGCTTAATGAATTTGTCTATAAGTATGTAGGATTATTTGTCACAAATATCATATGAAGTTGCAATTTTGATTCAGAAATATTTTTTGTGAGTTCACTTTACCAACATAGACATAGTGCAATATCCATTTTCTCTAGCATGTTTAGGATTGGTGAGAATTTTGAAATTAAAATAAAATTAAATGATCTAAATGTGCACACACATTATAATTTAAGAATATACAGCTTTAAGGTAGCACCATACAAAAGTGCTAAAATTTTATCAAAATTTTAATTTATAACTTTTTCAATGCTATTAAATGCCCTTTTTCTAATGGTGCAAAACTATTTTCAGTACACCTAATAATTAATGAGCTATGGTGATGATTAAAAAATCAAAACAAATACACATGTAATTTAAGCTGTCAGTAAACCATGGAGGTTGGTCTTATCTACAACAGCTGGAAAGTTTTATGACTTTTTACCAGTCATTTGAAGTGAAATAAGTTAAATGAATAAGATGGACAATCAATATTGGAAACATCTGGTCAGTGAAGGAGGAGTCTTGCCCTTTACAGTTAACAACTGACCTGAGATAAGCTCAATTTGATGTAATATTTCCCGCAAATTCTGATTTCAGTGTAGGGGGTTGTGCAATTTGGGCTATATTTAAAGTTTTTGTGGATGAAACTAAGGTTTATAGGTCAAATAAATGTTGATTTATGATGATCTAAGAATCCTACAGTGCTCCCATGGTAGAATCATGCCATTTGATATAGTAAATGGGGATCAAAGTAGGAAATTGATATTTTTGGGGTTTTTCCACTTTCATTTTTCAAGAGAAAAGTAAAGTTTGATTGAATTTAGCTCCCACATGAGTACCCCAATGTAGCTGGTTTTTTGATATGTTATTCCAAGGTCTATTATCAACAAAACAGTGTCTCGGATTTTAGATTAAAGCTTTAGAAAATATTTTATGGCACATTGAATAGAGTGACCCCTTATGCAATAAACCCTTGTACACAAAATATGCCTTTATTGGAGTATGGAATGTGATAGGAAAATTCTGAGACACGGTTTTAGAGGTCATGCTGTGTTGATTCAGATTAAATCAATGTTAAAGAGATAATTGTAATGCTGGGAGAGCTAATTTCATTTGAGTCAGTTGTGTTGAAATTTTTAATTTTGAACAGTAATTCCATCTGTTATACATTATAGTTAATTTTAGGTATCAACATAAAGGGTTACATTTCCTCTTTCTAATGATGTCTCATTTATTAAAATTGGTAAAATAATAAGAAAGTTATGCAAGTTTAAAGTGTGATGGTCGGACTTAAACAACCTTTGTATGGTGCTACCTTAATATGTACATTTTACTATATTTATTTTGTTATTTGCTTTATATCTTTTATTTTCTATATGTTCTTTAAAAATCTTTTTATTCAGAAACTCCAGAGAGGTCAGTAGATGCATTGCTGAATCAGATCAAAGCAATGTCCAAAGAC
This sequence comes from Arcuatula senhousia, assembly GCA_963971305.1. Taxonomy (NCBI): domain Eukaryota; kingdom Metazoa; phylum Mollusca; class Bivalvia; order Mytilida; family Mytilidae; genus Arcuatula; species Arcuatula senhousia. The sequence continues at coordinate 28,141,172 of OZ020314.1, read as the reverse complement.
AGCAATGAAAGCGATGCATTACAGCTTATTCGACTGACATTAAAGAGGAGGAATGACGAAATGATAGAGGTCCCATTAATGGCCAAAACTGGACTGCATATTTGCTAATAAAAACATATTTTGAAAAAATTTTGGTCCAACCTTTTCCACAAAACACAGGATTTCCAATGTTTCCTTCATAGTCTAACCAAACGACCGACAGCATAAGGGTTTTGGTTGCTTCGCAATATGATCCATCGGACATCTAGTGCCTGTTTATCGAAAATGTTTAAACAAATTATGTCACACTTATCAGCAACCTAGGAGTAATAGATGCTGAATTATACAATTAGTAACAAGCTTAATATGGACAATATGTGTTGTGGGATACTTTTTCAGATCTATCAGACATATAACTCCTGTTTTCCGAAAACTATTTTTTTCTGTCAAACTATTTCTTAAATTTCATTACATTTTTTATACATGAACCGCAAAATATTTGCAGATGCATTATGGTATGATGCTGTTGTTGATGTTGTCTGTTAACTTTTGTGTTACCACAATAACTAGCTTTAGTAACGTGATTGCTGTAAACTGTATATTTAAGTTATAGTTGTGAGGCAACAAATACTTATATTTTTTTTGCATTTTTTAAAATTTCAGATGGCCGGATTACTCAGCTAGACACATGGGCAGCAGAAGATTTGGTGTTCTACAGTGAAACGCCAGCTGTAAACGAAGTTACAGACAGTCAAGGAACATCAGATTGTGACAATAAGAGGAAGTCCTGGAGCTGGCAAGACCAGCATTGCAAGACATTTAACCTTGGAATACCAGAACCAAAAATATGAAGCGGTACCTATTTGTCAACCAGAGGACATGACTAGAAAGTACTTACCTCTTCCACCTAAGATAAGACATACGGGAGGGATCGACAACGTTCAGAATGATAATTAATGTTTTCTTTGGTCTGTTTTTGCCTCTTTACATCCTGTAAAAGATAATTGTGAAAGGGTTTATCATTATAAGAAGTACGAACACGAAATCAACATGAACAATATTTCATATCCTGCTAAGACTAAACAACGGTATTACACACGTTTTTTTTGCATATGAAGACGATGAATTATTTCCCATGTACTTAACGAAAAACAAAAACAGAAAAGAAATAGAACTGTTATATATTTCATCTGAGGGGAAGTCGCATTACTGTTGGATTAGAAACCTTTCTGGATTAATACGATATCTAACGAAAATTTCTACCAAACGTTACTACTGTCATCGATGTCCCCATGGGTTAATTAGTAGACGAACACACAACTTATTACTCACAGTTCACAGTTCAAGTTTCAAAAATTCTATTAGCTTTTTAAATAGTTAAATATAATGAATTGCTTTTAAAATGTGGATGGAAAGTCCTCCGAAGAGGGCATATACATAACGTTGTCAGTACAAAGTGTTTTTTGTTTTGAGTTCATGGACATTCGAATTCATTCATAATGCTTTTTCAAAGCCAAAATTAATCATGCTCTCAGGTTAGTTAGTTAGTTATTGCTTTACTCCCAAGCAGCACGATTTCGGCTATATCCGGGAGATGAACATGAAAATGGTGATACAATGAACATGAAATGATGATGAATGGAAGAAATGGGGACACAAGGCCAATCGGGTAGGATAGTTTTGACTGCCACTGGAAAAAGGAGTGATGGGTAGGGACGGGAAATTTTGCCTCCTGCATGGGGATCCTACGGGTCCTACTCTTACCGAGACCTGCAGCAGGGTTCTTTAACGTGCGAGGAACGTGACATTTTTCTCAACACGGTGCACCACTATGGTTTGCGGTCAGGTTTTCCGCATTATCGCCTGACGACCCCGCATCTCTCGATGTCAGGGCTGCCCCATTCAACCACCTGGGGCACACATCCCAGTCGCTTTGTGGGCAAAGCGGCCTGACTCCGATGTCAGGTTTCTGGGCGCTCTTTAGTGGACTTTTACCGACAAGCTTAGCGCTGCTTCGGGCCTATTCTCCTCCCGGGCCCCGCACGAGATCATGCTCTCAGGTATTCATTCAGGTGTTTTATTGGATTGCTGCAGCACAAACGTCTGTAATATAATGTTTGTTCTAGAGTGTTTTGTACGAATATGTGTGCGATTGGATTACATTATCAACTTGCAGGAATTTGCAGTATGTAAATTGATGATTTAAGGATTTCGATACTTTTTTCACCCATTTTGGATTAGAGACCATCAAAAGCATTTGTAAAAAAACAATTTGAAACAGTCGTGGCACTAATTGAAGTTACCGCTGAGGACCGGGAAGGGTTGGGTGTGAAGGCCATGGGGGCACGGTGCCATAAGCTGACTGCCATCAAATCCATTTAGAAGAAGACATTGAAAAAAGATTGAACTTAATGTAAGATCATAGAAAGAGGTCTTTCAATAATCTGGAGATAATCTTACATAAAACAAATTTACAAATGAAGGTAAATATTTATAATCAATTGCATAGTTTTGTCATTTATGATTGAATACATATACAGGTATATAAATTGAATGATTATGAATGTCTATATGTAGTCTGGTTTTATTCAGATGGCCAATTTGAATCCATCAAACGAAATACAAGAATTAGTTAGTTAGTTAGTTAGTTATTGCTTTACTCACAAGCAGCGCGATCTCGGCTATATCCGGGAGATGGACATGAAAGTGGTGATACAATGAACATGAAATGATGATGAAGTGGAGGAAATGGGGACACAAGGCCAATCGGGTAGGAGAGTTTTGACTGCCACTGGAAAAAGGAGTGATGAGTAGGGACGGGAAATTTTGCCTCCTGCTTGGGGATCCTACGGGTCCTACTCTTACCGAGTGAGTGAGTGAGTTGGTGTTTTACGCCCGTGCAACGCTATATACTCTTACCGAGACCTGCAGCAGGGTTCTTTAACGTGCGAGGAACGTGACATTTTTCCCAACACGGTGCACCACTATGGTTTGCGGTCAGGTTTTCCGCATTATCGCCTGACGACCCCGCATCTCTCGATGTCAGGGCTGCCCCATTCAACCACCTGGGGCACACATCCCAGTCGCTTTGTGGGCAAAGCGGCCTGACCCCGATGTCAGGTTTCTGACACTCTTTAGTGGACCTTTACCGACAAGCTTAGAGCTGCTGCGGGCCTATTCGCCTCCCGGGCCCCGCACGGGACCGAAATACAAGAAATAAATTCCCTTTTAGTCTTCGAAATTATTACAGGTCCGAAAGGTTTGAACTGTATAACTCTGAAGACTATTTAAAAATGATGAATTCGAACCAGGAAATCTCTTACCCTTTGACCGCCCTGTGAAAACAAAAAGCTTCATAAATACCAAGCATAAAAACAATTCGTTTTGTACATATAGTCAGTGAGTTGGTATTTTACTTCCTTGTTACGTTGTAGACGTTATTTGAATGCGATGAACATGAAAAGGATGAGATAAGAGTCTATAGAGACTTTATACAACATTTAAATAAACCCAGATAGTTATCGTTCGACCTTTCTGTTTTCAATGTCTGCCTTTAAACTTTTCACCATATATTTAAGACATTGTGAAATGCTTTGCTTTGCATTTTTGTGACGATTCTAAGAAACCTGTCTTTATGGTATCTGGTTTTAATCTTAAATAAAGCAAGACAATTGTCAACTAATGAATTTTAAAGTATTATTCTAGGTTTTATGTGTCCTGATATAAAAACACAACAATGTCAAATTTAATATTCTGATCTACACACCAAAGCATATAGTCCGAGATTGCTCTGACGTCCTCGGCATTTTTCCAGCAAACTGTGCTCTGACGTCCTCGGCATTTTTCCAGCAAACTGGTCCCACGGCACCAGCTTGCTGGAAAAATGCCGAGGACGTCAGAGCAATCTCGGACTACAAAGCATAGTGGTTACGATACATCTTAAGATTATAAATACACGGTGCAAATAGACCCAAAATGCATAAAACATGCCAATGTATAAATCATGTGAATGATAATAATGACAATGTGTCAAAGATCAGTAAAACACATTTCATTTTTCTGTCCTTTGACTTAGAATTATAACAATGTGATAACCGAGTATTTTTTTTTATCTTATCGTGTTGTACTAACATATTTCTACCTCGTGAACATAAAGTGACAAGGACAAACAAAAGCTTTATACGAATGGATAAGCATGAATAAGAATAACCATAAAACCCTTAATTTAAATTATAATTATATAATTCCTTCCTCTTGCAATTCAACATTTCATCAATCGTACCATTTTGCTTTCCAATATTCATTAAATTCATTAAGTTTTGTTTGGATAACCCGGGTAGGATGGTTCTTATGGCAGTGATATGCCCTTGGGCTGCATTTGGCCCTGGTTCGATCTTTCATTGAATCACTGAAATTCATAAATGTGTCAATATATAGGATGTTTTTAACTTGAATCTAGACTCAACTGTTATCATTTGAGAACATAAACTACCGTACCTGAATGATCAATCTTATAGTCCGGAGAAAATGACAAAAACGAATTAGTCATACCGGAGAATTGGTGGATCTGAAATTTGACAGTGATGTTTCTTACCATACAAGGATGAATTGGATTGATTTTGGGGGTCCCCCTTTTTTTCGTTTCGATATTAGGGGCCCAAAAGGGGCAAAAAATTCAAATATTTTACCACCATAACTTTGGTCCTAGTTGGCCTATTGCTGTGAAATTTGTCAAGAATGTTTCTTACAATAAAAGAATGAACCTGATGACTTTTTTGCGCCCCCTTTTTCCTCGTTGTGTAATTAGGGATCAAAAGGGGCCAAAACAACTTATTTGTGGTCCGATTTTGAAATTTTTTTTTTGCATTTTTGTTCTTGTCAAATAGCGGATACAAAATTAAGAATTAATTTTTGCGATCCCCGTTTTTTTTTCCCTATTACGTAATTAGGGGCCATATGGGACCAAAATCGAAACTTTTTTATTTGTGGTCCGATTTTGAAGATTTTTTTTTGCAAGTTTATTTTTGTCAGGGAGCGAATCCAAATTTCAGAATTAATTTTTGCGACCATCCCTTTTTTTCACTTGTTTTGTATTAAGGGGCCGTATTCAAAACGTTTTTATTTCTGGTTTGTTTTTTGAAAATTTTTTTGCAAGTTTATTTTTGTCAAGTAGCGAATCCAAATTTGAGAATTTATTTTTGCGACCCCACCCCTTTTTCACCTGTTACGTAATAAGGGACCAAAGGGGGCTGAAAAACTTTTTCAATTCTTGTTCGATTTTGACAATTGTTTTGCAAGTTTATTCTTGTCAAGTAGCAGATATATTTTTATGTCCCCTTTTTTTACTGTTATGTTATTAGGGACCAAAAGGGGCCAAAATCGTAACTTTTTTTTTATTTCTTGTCCGATTATTTTTTTTTACAAGTTCATCTTTGCCAAGTAGCGATTTTAAATTTAAAAATAATTTTTTGCAACCCCCACCTTCTTTTCGCTCATTACCTAAGGGGCTGTGATCATAATTTTTAAAAATTTCTGGTTCGATTTTTAAATTTTTTCCCCAAACATTATTCTTTTCAAGATAATAATACAAAATTGAAAATTTATATTTTTACCCCCCCCCCCGGGTCGAAAGTCCATCAGAGAAGCACGTGGAAAAAACCTTTGTCAGTCCATCATGGGCTGCATTTGTCCAGAGCAATAGACTATCCATATTGGGCCTAAAACGTACAGGGTTCAACATGTTGCGGTCGTATCATGCTGCGCTCGGCGAAGCTTTTTATTCAATTTAGTTTATATCTTTTTTCTATAGTGTTTTTTTTTCGAAATCATTCATGTAATCAAACTTCCTTTTCAATGGATTGTCGAACTGATGTGACAAATTTTCTTATTTTGTACCAATTGTTGAGTAAAATCCCTTAAAAAAATGCATATGATGTACGTAGCTCCTGACAATTTTTTTTTTGCTGATGTACGTAATTGTAAGGCGGGGTGTGCGCAACTCGGCAATACAGTCACAGTTGAAAACCACACAAACCTTGATTTGGCAAGAAGAAAGCGGAATATGAGCGATAAAATTCGCAGTAAATGCCAACAACAACTATTTCCTGATCCTTAGTCACATGACTGGGGTCATCCTTAGTAATTAATTATGGGTTTTTCCGATTTTCGCATCTTTGATTATTGCCATATGTTTTGGGCACAGTACAGTAAACCATAAACCACAACATTCCTGACATTTAAGGGAAACATCAACACATATATAATTTATATATATTAACCAGATCAAATGGAAACCGATCATGACAAAGAACAGACGCTTTTTGTGGTAAGTACACGCATTTTCTTGTATGGGGCAGCGCACAGTTACTTTGGGAGGAATGATAAGAGGGGGTGGGAGGTAGGAGAAGGTAGAAAAGGAGGAAAAAGGGAGGGAGATGACAGCACACATTCCACCACTACTAATTGAATAAAAATTTCCCCGGCAAAATTAATTAGTCTAGCAATTTTGCAATTACTAGTATGCTTTTTACTTTCAATCTCAGAGATGTTTACCAATAGTACAATATATAAAGTTAACTTTTTGATATTTTTAGACATGTATAACCAATCACACATATATGTATTGCAACAGTGACAGCAATCATGCATTTTTGCCCTTCCAGAGGACATATCTCTAAATTCTATTGATGGTAAATAATGAGGAAAAAACACTTTAATGTGATGTGATTACTCATGTATACAGGAAAATTATTTCGGATATTTTTGTTGAGCTTATTTAATACATTACAAATTACTTTTTATGTTTTCAATCTGTTTCAATTGGCAGATTTTCACTTTGCATTTACATTTTTCTATTTTTGATCAGAAGAAAAAAAAATTATTTTCAAGTTAAAATACATATTTTGGTTTCAATTGAGGCCTGTTCTTATGTTTTGTTTTGTTTACTCGTGTTAGAAAGTTTGTTTTTTTTGAAAATCTTCACAAAATTATTATTTCTTCTTCATAAAGAAATGCATTAGAAATGCATGCATATTAATTAAATACTTAAAGGACACTTGCCATGAAAATATGAAATTTTATTTTCTATTACATTATTAAACTACAGAACATATAAAACATGTGTACATCACTTTCACTAACTAATTATCTCTTGGGAGTCTGATAACAGTGTATGTAAACACTGATACCAAGATATGCATATTTTCCAGCTAATCACGTGATTATCAAGCTGTGATGTCAGTGATGTGAAGTTTTCAGCAGCTGTCTATCTGATAATGCTGAAAGATTTTATTGTTATAGCAATAAATAAAGATAATCTTTGTTGAGTTAATTTTACTAACCCCATTCCATCTTTGTTATTGTGAGAGTTTGGCCAGAAATTGTTTTAGTAATTATGTTTTAAAATGCCTTATTGTGTTGTGTTTGGTTGCAATAGTAAAAGTAAGAATGAAAAAAACTTGCATTGGTTTAGATTTCCTCAAGATCAGGGTCGACTGAAAACATGGATACATTATTGTCGGAGACAGAATTTTGTCCCATCAAAACATTCCAGAGTATGTGGAAAACTTTTTTCTCCTGCTCAGTTTAGTAGAGACCCTTCACAACTGGCAGAATATGGATATACAGGTGCAAGGATTGCTTTGAAGGACGATGCTTTTCTCGATATCCCTATGGATTATTCAGAGTCTTCTGCTCCTAAAAACCCCAGGACCGCCTACGAAAAAAGAAGAAAGGGCGAGGTAAGAGCATGTGATCATTAAATATCAGAATTTTAAACCGCCCCCCCCCCAAAAAAAAAACCAAAAAAACAAAGATAAAAATTAAATATCAGAATTTCAACCCCCCCCCCTAAAAAAAACAAAAAAAAAACAAAGATAGAAATGTTTAATGACGTAATTCTTTTTGAAATTGTAAATCACAACACTCGGAAAAGTGGTTAATTGGTCAACCCTTTACATTATATCTTTATAATTATGCTTAAATCGTGTTTGAATATCTTCGATTTTGATATAATAAATATATAAATAATTTTGTGACATTATTTTAAGACTAGGTTCGTGATTTTTCTAAATAATTTTCAGGTACTTGAGGCAGCCATGAGTTCCCACGAACAAGAAACAACGGAAAGTCAAAATGAGTTAGACTCTATAGAATTGGTCGAGCAAAGTTCACATAGAACAGATACTGGAATTAATACTGAACAACCAGAAACAAAATCAATTAAGAGCCAAACAGACCCCCCTCCTAATAAAACTCGAAGGATACAGGTTCGCCCGACAACGACCGAAACTGGAATACAGTGTGATTTAATTTTGCCTTTACAGCCATTACCCCCTCTCTTTCCGTTAGCATACCGGTAGCACATGAAAGTGACGACGATGAAGATGAAAACTGTAATGAACCTGAGTCTGAAATTTTAAGTATACACTGTAATGATGATTCTGACTACGAGCCTGACGAATCGTTTGTTGAAACCGACGAAGATGAAGAGTCCGGTGAAGATGAAACCACAAATTATCGTCTTCAGATAACGGAAAATCCGGAAGAAGAGAAGTACTACCTTGTGTCAGAGTCGTCATTGTGTCAACTTTTATCGAAATGCAGAATTTGCGGAGCTAGAAGCACTTCAATTATTGAATATAGTAAAGGAACGATGATTTCCACATGCTCTGTATGTCCTAATGACCAGAACTCTCAAACAATGCACAGCAAACTTCCGTGGGGAAACCTTCTACTTTCCAGTGCGATCATGTTAAGTCGAAATTCAACAGCAAAGACGTCAAGACTATTGAACCACATGAAAGAACAAGCCCCGTCTTCACGTTCTGTTTCGAGACTACAGGCAGCCTATACTATTCCATCGGTATTAGAAGAGCTCGACAACAAGCAATATGACTTGCTAAATACACTAACAGGTATAATTATATGCATCTCATTCATACTTTGTTTCCATATAATAAACCCTGATGTATCTGAAAATTTTAATTTTTTGCAAACTGATGTACATATACATGTACACCATCACATCTTGTTTGTACTTTTGATACTAGATGTGACCATTTAGTTTACTTTATTTTTTATGTAAAACAACTTGTGACACCAACTACAAAACATGTATTAAGAATACAAAATTTGTATTTAATTAGCCATTTTTTGAATAATAAATTATTTTCCAATTACTTAATTTGCTTTTACAGATGTTGAAGTAGTTTTAGGTGGAGATGGACGATGTGATAGTCAAGGATACAGTACGAAATATGACAGCTATACCCTAATGGATCTAGAAACTAGCAAAATACTAGATGTTCAACTTGTACAGGTAGATATACTTTCTAGCAACTTACAGGAAAACTAACTATCAATTGTAATTGACATGTAGTTCTATACCAAAGTAATTACATGTACTTGTAAATTCAGTAATTGCAAATTCTATTAATTTTTTCCATTATTTAAATTTCAGTCAAATGATGTTGCAGGATCAACCCACATGGAACTTGAAGGGTTAAAGAGGGGATTGGATTACGTCATAGCCCAGAAACACTTGAATGTCTGTGCTCTAATCACAGACCGCCATGTTATGATCAAGAAATACATGAGGGAGAACCATCGGAACATCAAAAACTATTTTGATGTCTGGCATATTGCAAAAGGTATTAAAAACTTATGTGTCTTCTATACATGTTTTTTTTTAATCCATGCTGTTTATAAATATTATGGAATAGTTAATGGTTATATACACATGCATATTTTTTATGTTAAGGAATTTCAAAGAAACTTGAAGCTTGTGCAAAGAAACATGTGAAGACATCAGACCATGGATAAGAAGCATCAATAACCATGCCTACTGGGTTGCTGCCTCAAGTGATGATGACAGAGAAATGAAACTTGCCAAGTGGGTTTCCATAAAAAACCATGTCATGAATAGACACCATCATGAATCTCCTCTGTCTCCTAGATGCCTACATGAAGATATTGAATACAGAGATTGGCTAATAGAAGGTACATACATTACATGTTTATTAATATTAATAACAAAACTGTCAACTTGGAGGATCAATTTTATATGTTCAAGAGAAAGACAAAACAACCTACCAGAGAAATTGAAGATCACAATGGTCCTGACTAGGTACATGCATTTAAAAAAAATGGTGGGTGAACCAGGTCTTATGGTGCTAAAACTTCCTTCTCTTTTGTGACTTTGGTAGTTACCGGTACACTAAACACAACAAGGTTGCAAGACATAATATGTATAATGTTGTGATCATCTCAGTACAACAGTTAGCCAAGCACAATTATCTCTTGATTATAAATCCATGTATCTGTTATTATCATATTAGTGTATTTAAACTGGTTCAATTAAGTGAATGTACAGGTATATTTTATAGGGTCAAGAATTTTCAAGCTTGTTAAAAGTGTAGTTGAAAGTCAGTATCTGTTACGTGACCTGCCACAGATGTCACCAGTCCATCAGACATATGGACTTGAAGTTTTTCATTCTGTCGTCAATGAATTTGCCCCAAAGAGTACACATTTCTCCAAGAACGCAATGCAAGCTAGGTAACCAACATTATGTCATAATTACAAATTTTACCAGTAATGAAAATATTTTGCCATTTTATATTATAATACATATGAAGTAAACAAAATTTTACATGAATTCCTATTGATGTGATTTCGTAAATTTTTAACCTCAATTTTAAGACCTTATTATATCATGTTTTAGCTCTGCATTTCAATGAGGACGGAAAGAGACAACAGGCAACAAAAAGAGATGGGACAGCACAATGGAGTAAATCGTACCCAAAAGCAAATAAAGGAAATGCATGTGTTGTGAAAGCAAAAAGGACACCACCAACATTTGGTATGTTCAAGTGTATAATAATATGTACAATTATGTAACAAAGATCTATTGCAATTTTCGAAAATTAAAACTGTTTAAATCTTGAAATATATTTACTACATCTCATTTACATGTAAGATATATTTACTGTCTCATTTACATGTAAGATATAATTACTGTCTCATTAACATGTAAAATATAATCAACATAATTTTTCAGTATATCAATTGTCATTGGGAAGTATAGTAACCATATAATTAACATTGTTTCTGTATTAATTGCAGCATACATTGAATATCTTAGCTTTCAGATGGATATGCTTCTCTGATTTTTTTTACAGCACAGGATGGGATCACTTTTCTGCGCCCTTTTCCAAGGTGGTGCCAAATCCATCTTGTGAAATTTCTGTATGCCATACAGCGATACATTCTGTAGAAAAAAAGAAACAAATTACTTTTCAATTTTATTTTCGGGGTGGGTGGGGATGGTGGGGTTATTTGGTAACATATAAATACAATTTATTGTTGATTGTGTCATACATGTCATGAAATGTTGTTTATTGTTTTAGTTTAATATATCAAATGTACATGTATGATTATCACTTAATGGAGCTTGCACATAAAAATGGACTTGGTGATGCAAAGTTATTTTGTTGTAGTTTTGTATAACTTAACTAATAAATGTTATTGTTACAAGCTTTAATTTGTGAATGAAAATATGTTTTCCAATTTGTAAAATAAATCTATATGATGAAGATCTGGTTTAACAATTCCTTTGACACCAAGACCAAAGAAAATCAAACTTACTCATTTATAGGTTCATTGTCATCTATTGGACCCTCACTGCTGACATATTCATATAGCCAGGTCTCGACTACATGTCTGTTCAGGCAGTTCCCAACAAAGCCCTCATGCTCAGTAATACAGGTTATGTCTGCTTCTTCGATTTTTTCATCTACCGGCCCAACCTCATGGCAACAAACACATTCTGTTCTTGTTGGCATAGTCATGCAGTTATTACAATCACACCTACAAACAAAGTACAGTTTCATGTTACAAAACCATAATATAACAAATTAAAGAATACTAGGAAAAACCCGCAAATTCGCGGGCAAATGCTTTACAAAATACTACACAATAAAACATTTCATTTGCGTGACCTGACATGGTTGTGCTAATTGCAAATTAAAAGTTCTACGGTATTATTCAACTTGAATAAGTTTTTGGTAACTATCAGTTTTTCATTGTGGTTTTTCTAAATTACCGCTTGTTATGTGAGCTGTGTCGCGTACTTATTTCACATGTCATTAGTTTCTATTTTAATCTTTTATTGTATGTTACCCCACCTGTAAATTAAAAAAAAATGACCGGTGGTAGGATAAGTTTCAACAATCGCTACGCAATTATGTCAATTGTTTGACATCGGTTAGGCTAATTTTACACGAAGGGAAAAAAAAATTAAATGTGCGACGCAAACAGTAGGGTTATACCCCAATAAACAAAATATTTTACATTCATTTCTTATGAATTAATTTCAAATAAACATTTAACATGAAAATCTCTGTTAAAAATCACATTAAGACGGAGTATCTTGCGCGGAGTAAATTATCAATAATTTTGTAATTCTGATTTTTTGTTGTCTATTAGAAAATATTATAAATTTCTCGGTCAATCAGATCGCTCCATTCTACCTAAATTGATTTGTTGCGTGATGAACAATCTAGATCTAAATATATCATGGCGATGAGATTTCTTTTTTTTTCTCTACACGTACAGGTACTTCTAATTTTTGGTATTTTTTAGGTTGATATATCGATTGATTAAATAATTCTGTAACAATTGATTTATACATGTATTCCATTATTTTTCATTTTCAAATAAGAATAAACTGTTTAGTCTCGGGCGCAAAATGCCCGCTCGGACGCTTCTTATCGCTTTTTTGTATGACCACTGGAGTGTAAATCCGGAACGATGACGGCTATACCGTTTCCGGATCAATTTATTAGGTTAATTAGCAAACTGCAGACATAATTGCATATTTGTTAATGAAATTTTTAAAGGGCACAACCATCCCCTATTTTTGATATATGAAGCTTAGTCGTAGCATTTGTTGTTTAGGCTGCAACCCGGCTAACAAAAAACGCTTCGTCATTTTAGTAGTATAGATAATTATACCAAATAAACAAACATTTTTTTGCTGTTTAAAACACAATTGTCAGGAATGAAATCCTTTAACTACATTGTATGTAATTAATATGTGCAAAATATTGAAAAAGTACATGTATATTTCATTGTACTATTGATGAACATGATGCAGGCCTACATGTAGGTGAATGTAAAAAACACTGTTCCAGTAACTTCCAGAATGTAAACATGTGGATTACCGGCATATTAAATGTTATTGTAAGATTTACAAGTAAATCTTGAGATATAAAGTTTTTTTTTGTAAGCACTGTATCAGTATGTCGGCTGCTTTCTACTTCCCCACTGATTTTGCATCTGCATATGAAAAACAAATTTAACTCACACTTGCAAAGTGAGGAGGGCTTGTGTGATTCCTGGAGTGTTTGTGTCACTATCAAATGGAATTGGCTGTTCAAACAACATACAGTATAACTGTATTATGATATATGAAAACATGGCATGCATGCCCTGCCTACACCCCCCCCCACAAACAAAATGATAAATTTGGTTGTGGATACGTCTATGATGAGATGTACATAAATTTATAATCGTTTCGATATAAATGATCTATTTCATGGGGTACATACCATGCCTTACATCAGCTTGGGCATTCTGTGTATCCTGATCTTCACTGTCACTTCCACTTTCATGACTTGCATCATCATCATTCCCCATTTCAGCAGAAGATTCAGCATTCCTAGGTGCATTCGACATCGGCTCGAATTGGGAATTAGTTGAATAGTACCTAATGGTTGAGAATACAAAGTATCCTCTTCCTCGAAACTATCATTATTTGCCATTCTAACGGTTTTAACTTATTTGTTTACACTCTACAATATCGCGTCTGTTGAAAGATTCACATCTATGACGTATCACTTCCGCTTTTGGTGTTGCTAATTAATTGTCGGCAACTACCGGTAAAAGTCGGAAATCTGTCAAAATTATCATTTTATCGGAGTAGGAAATAGGTTCTACAAACGAAATGAAATGCGAGTGTGGTTTTAATTGTTTTTATTTATCTATATGTTTTGATTACCGATCTATCAATTTTTCATGTCAAGTGTCCTTTAAATGTCAAAAATAGTGATTGTTCAAAATCAACTACAGCATCAGTAAAATCTGTTACAGGTTGCTTTTGAATATTTTGATATTTACAAAGAACTATAGGTCATCAGAATAAGCATAGTTACTTATGACGATTTATTATTTTCCAGAGACAATTTTCATAGGGCTTCAAACCATGCTTTTGATGGAGGTCTTTTGAGTTTTTTAAATTCAGTCTGTCGTTCTGTGCCTTTTTGAATATTTGACGAGTCATCCTTTAAAAAGCATCCAAATCATTTCATGCTTTTTCAATTTGAACAATTCAAACAGCCGGCAACAAATTTTAGCTCACCTGGACCGATGTGAGCTATTACCATCACTTGGCGTCTATCGTCGTCGTCTGTTAACAATTTTTCAAAAATTTTCTCTTCTAAAACTACTGAACAGAATTTAATGAAACCTGGTATGAATGATCCTTAGGGTGTCCTGCACCAAACTTGTGTTTCCATTTTTGATCCGTCAAAAAACATGGCCACCGTCACTAAAAATAGACCCGGGGGGTCAGACTACTGTTTTTGGCTTGTAAATCAAAAAGTATAAGAGATTGATGAAATCTAATGCCACCCTACTGCTGCTGCATCAAAAGTTCTACATAAGTCTCCATTTGGTCGAAGTTGTCAGATGATCCCTTATAGGGGTTACAGCCCCTTAAAAGTGAAAAATAGCGTTTTTGCATGTTTTTGGCCTATAGAATGAAAACTATTGTTGATAGAGAAAAGCTGTTGCTTGCTTAAATGTTCAGCTCATTTAGCTCTACAAAAGTCCCCATAGGGTCAAAGTTGTTAAATGACCCCTTAAAGGGGTAACAGCCCCTTAAAGGTGAAAAATATTTTTTTTGCCTATAGAATGAAAACTATTGCAAATACAAAAGAAAAGCTGTTGCTTGCTGAAATGTTAAGCTCATTTAGCTCTACAAAAGTCATCATAAGGTCAAAGTTGTCAGATGATCCCTTATAGGAATTACAGCCCCTTAAAGGTGAAAATAGCGTTTTTGCATGTTTTTGGCCTATAGAATGAAAACTATTGTAGATAGAGAAAAGCTGTTGCTTTCTTAAATGTTTAGCTCATTTAGCTCTACAAAAGTCTTCATAGGGTCAAAGTTGTCAGATGACCCCTTACAGGGGTTACAGCTCCTTAAAGGCGAACGAGGACTGATTGTGACGGCAGCCGTCACAGATTTTCCCCAAACGATCAAGATGTACCTTTAAGCAGCAGAAACAGCAGCCATTTTTTAAATTCTGAAAATTATGTGCACAACCTTTGATGTGGAATATTACTCGCAACATCAAAATCTACCAGAATACCAATTTTTTATCAAAATAAAAGGATTCTTAAATTTTGGCAGCCAGCTTGGATATAGAAATTTCACGTTTTTGCATTTTACGGAAAAACTGTAAATATCTCTTTAGAACTTTTTAAATATTTTTGTAATACTTATCACGCATTATAATACTACAAAATTTCAAGGTGCTCATCACTTGGGTTACTGAGATAAGACAATGTCCTAAATAATGAACTTTCCTATAAAGGCGGCCATTTTAAAAATTTCGAAGTCCTTATGGACACCTCGTATGTGGAGTATTACTTGCAAAATTACAAATACCAAAAAGCGGGTATAAACGGTTAATTTGGATATGCTATATATCGATATTTCAAGGAGTAACCTCTCATCAGTAGCATTTAAACCAAAACATTGGAAGGTCGAAATCCAAAACAGTTAAAAACGAAAAGTACTCAAAACCAAAACGTTCGAACATGGAAGCCAAATCCAGCACCGAGGATATCGACCATGTGCATTACAAGGAAAGAAACCTGGTGTTTTCATCAATTTTGAATTTAACAATCGGTAATTTTAGCGACAAAATATTAGACATTTTATGGTAATTCGTGTCAGACAAGTCTGACTACCAGGCATGTGATTACCCTCGTGGACCTCTGGTCCACCAGCAGCGGTTATCGCCCAGTGGTTTCAAAATTACAAATACCAAAAAGCGGGTATAAACGGTTAATTTGGATATGCTATATATCGATATTTAAAGGAGTAACCTCTTATCAGTAGCATTTAAACCAAAACATTGGAAGGTCGAAATCCAAAACAGTTAAAAACGAAAAGTACTCAAAACCAAAACGTTCGAACATGGAAGCCAAATCCAGCACCGAGGATATCGACCATGTGCATTACAAGGAAAGAAACCTGGTGTTTTCATCAATTTTGAATTTAACAATCGGTAATTTTAGCGACAAAATATTAGACATTTTATGGTAATTCGTGTCAGACAAGTCTGACTACCAGGCATGTGATTACCCTCGGGGACCTCTGGTCCACCAGCAGCGGTTATCGCCCAGTGGTTTCAAAATTACAAATACCAAAAAGCGGGTATAAACGGTTAATTTGGATATGCTATATATCGATATTTCAAGGAGTAACCTCTCATCAGGGGTGGGAAACAAAGGACCGGTAAATTTTGAAGAACCACAGGAAAAAGGGGAGAGGTGGGTAGGGGCGGAAAATTTAGCCTATGTGGTGCACTACTGGGCGGTCCACAAAGGGGTCTTTTACGTGCATGAAGCGTGGCACTCTCCACACACGTTGGCCCACTATGGTCGGCGGTCAGGGTTTCCGTATTATAGACCTGACAACCCCCGCGGACGAGGGCTACCCTATTCAGCCACCTAGGGTACACACTTGGTCGCTCTGTGGGCTGAACACTGACCCGACGTCAGAATCCCAAGACCCTTAGTCGCCTCTTACGACAAGCTAGGCTCTGAAATTAACAAATAAACATCATGAAGTGAAAAACATTGACAATGTTATTCAGTTATAGCAGCCATGCATAAATAAAAAAAGAGGAAACTGGTCATGCTGGTTGGACAGTTTAGCTAAATTATGTTATTATATCTTGTATATATGCAATAATTTGCATAAATATTTTATAACCTTTACATCAGGTATAAATACAATAAAGTAAGTTTTAACAATAAAGTGATGTTATATCTTATACTGAAGCTAGCTTGTGTAAATATGGTAAATGGCTGTGAGTTTTGATTTTACATTATTAATTTAATTTAAGATCTTCATTGATTAGACATGTTACAAGTCATATATAAAAAAAACTCTTCAAACATAATTTTTTGACTGATATTCTCATCAAATAGTTTGAATAAGTTAAGAATTAGTAATATTCTTCAGAAAATAATCTTTGATATCCTAGTAGTATATAGCAATGGATATGTTTTATTTTAAAAGTCCTTGCAAAATTTCATGTGTAAATAGTACTATAATCAATATGTTAAGTTGGACGTCGTTTTGTTCCCAAATCCAAGCACGTATATTCTTATCAAAATTTTAAACTGTTTACAAATAAATGAATAAAAAATTAATATATAGACTTACAGTTATCTGGATAGTCAGGTGAAGGGGTTCTGTAGCTGTAAAAATTTTCATCTGGACTCATGGAAAGATAATCTGGATACATGATGATGATTGATGAAAATTTAAAATTATCACTATTTTCCAAAGTAGCACTTTACAAGATTTAAGCTTGAATGATAAAATCTTATATTGCACCTGATGATAAATATTTTACTATTGATTTCATTGGTTAAAAGTTTTTGTTCTGTTATCTATGATTGGCTGCTGAAAAAAATTTACCTGTCATTTTTCCATATTGTTTAATTATGCTCTCTTGCTGTTTTATTGCTTGAAGCTAATTAGATGACCATATCTAATAAAAATGATGATTAGTGGGGATTAATGACTATATTGGACCTGAGTTTACCTTTGCAAACTCAGGATATCACCTTTGCAAACTCAGGATATCACCTTTGCAAAATCAGGTTGCATTAATATATTATGAATTAAATTTGCACCATAGGAGGGATAATAGTTTTATTGGATGTTAGACTAATCATTTATTTACATAAAGACACCTGTTAATGACACCTGCTGAGAATTAAAAGAAGTCCAAAATGTTCATTTGCAGAATTTGTAGAAGAAAATTTTAAATCAAACCAATTTTAAATATTGTGGAAAGATTTCATAGTAACCAAGATTCAATTCTTAAAATAAGGATATGGTTTTAAAATACAAACTTTAATTTTAGATACAATTGTTTCTTTTTCAGACACAGCCTCTTACTGGACTTGGCAGGTTGATACAGAACAAATGGGACACACGCAAAAGAACTGTACATGCTGGGACAGATATTTCCCAGATAACATTCATGACTGTTATGCTTCGGGTAAGGGATGGACCTTCTAAGCATCTAAGAGGGGGGGGGCTTTGTTTTATTTTTATCTTGTCATTTTTTTTTTAAGTTAAAACATTTAAGTTATATTTTATAGGCACCATGACAATATTTTTTTATTATTAAAATTATTACAGCAAAAATTCTTTTTCATTATATTTTTTTATAACCTCTGCTGGTTAAAAAAACTTAAAACAACTTGGCTTGTAAATTTCAGAATAATTGGTGTTATCAAGATATTTAATTGATAGGTTTAACCATATTAAAACTTGCATTCAAAATCATTCTGTATGTTGATTTATTTTTTGTAGCTGAAACACAAGTACTGCATCAGTGAAGAAGATATGAATGAGTTGCTTTTGCTGTTCCAAAAGATGTCTCCACCAGAGAATTTAATCCCTCAGTCATTGGCAGAAATGTAAGTAAAAATAAAATTTAAAAGATACTTAAAACAGTTTAAACTATGGACCATTAAAACAGGAGTTGCTACCACATGGAGTTAAACCAGATAAATAAGAGATTGTTTGTCTATAATAAACTACAAGTAAGATCTGCTAATTTTTTCAGTGTGCAAATAGTTATTATAAATATTTTTAATAGTGATTGCTTATTAACTTTCAATATTGTTTATTTATTATGGGTACACATTTATTATTACAGTGTTTCATCTTTTTTGCAGTTGCAATACATGCAATTGATTTTTTTCCTTTTAGTGACAAGCTGACTCAAGATCTAATTGTTAAACATGAGGAACACATTGTGTGTTCATGTGAAGATTACAGATTTTCAGACAAAGCCACAGTTTGTCCAGTATGCAATGCCGCAAAAGGATCAGGAACCAAGTAAATACAAAATAACAAATAACAACAAATAAATAAACACAAACCAAACATGTACTCATCTTTTATGAGCATATCACTTGATGAACATATTCTTTACATTAAGGTAATTACAAAATTACTGATATGGGTTGATAGAAGAGTCCAAGAGGAAAAGGCAAAAAAAAAATATAGGAGAAAAGCTGAAACACATCACAATTGTGAGAGATAGTGAAATTGATATACACAGTCCATGTATTTTATTAATACCACTGATATTTGTTTAACTTTCTTTAAGAGATAATTTTAAAACATCAAAATATTGCTACTTTTATGTATATTAAAGTAATAAGTGCTTGGTTAATAAGTTAAAAAGATTTTTGTATTTAAGACTTTTTTTCATTTCAGATATTACACCATTCCAATAGGGCCTCGTATACAGCAGCTGAAGGAAGTGTCCAGTCTCGCCCGCCTAACAGCAGCAATGAGGACCATCCCCAGAAAGACCAGATTCGTGTCAGAACTGCATGAATCACCAAGCTGGTCCCAATTCCACCAGATGATGGGAGATAACAGCATTGCCCTGTCATACTGCTCCGATGGCTTTAATCCGTTCCACCACATAGTTGCACAGGGGTCTTACAGCATATGGGCACAGTCCAGTCTCATCTTAAACTTACCTCCTCAGCTCCGTGTGAAGACAGGAACAACACTCTTGCTTGGTTTAATATCAGGTATTCTAAAGTATCAACTTTAATGTAAGAAGTAAAGGAGTATCAATGGGCATTTAAATGTCAATAGTTCAAAAGGACAGAAACAAACAAAACTCTAGAAAACATAAAAGCACCAAAAAAATCCCAAACAACTCAATACCAATCAACAATTCAAACTTAAGTAGTAATGAGAGTAACTCTGGTGCTCAAGGTAATGTAATGTTTTTAAGTTGCATTATATTGATTTAAAATTTTAGCAATTTAGATCAAATGCATTTTTTAAATGATTTTCTATCTGGTAGAACAATTAGAATAAAACGTGATTATGTAATGTAACATTGATTGTGAAATTATATTTATGTGAAAAGAGCTATAACTAACATTCAGTTAACTTTTTTGTTTTTTGGTCCACGTGCCCCAAAGAAGCTCAACCTCTACAATGAGATCATTGTTAACGAGCTGGTCAAGCTAAGAGAAGGTATCACCACATTTAATGGAGATGACAAGGTATTAGAACAGACCAAAGTTGGCATCATGTTTATGGTTGGTGACGTTCCAGGCATAGCAAAGGAACAGAACAGGGTGCAACAGAATGCAAAGAATTCATGTGGTCATTGTACCTTGCAAGGTAAATAAAGGACAATAAATACTACAATGTTATTTCAGATATAAATAAATAAAAGTGAGGGTGCATAAACAATGAACTGTAGAGTCAGGATGAAGTACCAATGACTAGAGCTTATATGTATCAACAATCTGTGCTTCTTTTGTATTGATTTAATATGCCTTTAAATGATTGGCCCTATGATTTTTGAATAGAAGATAATGAGATGTGGAGTGAGTGTACGCGACACAACTTACAACATTCACAACAATTTAAAAAATCCACAACGAAAAACAGCCAACAGCTTTTGAATTTGAATATGGACGTTGTGAAGCATTAAAACGGAAAAGCAAAAGAAAATCATTATTCAAAGGTAACTTTTTGTATGTTTGTAGAAACTGAATGAAGTTTTTGATTTGTTCTATTTCAAAATTTTGACATTTTACTCATTGCTTAATTTTTATATATTTAAAGGTGTCCACAGCGCTATTCTTGACAAGACAGTCTATCCTGGAGGACGTTGTTTCCTAAAGAGAGACCACCCCCTTCGTCAAGATACCACCTTTCCATCTGGTAAAGCTGAATTGAGAGTTGTACAGAGGAGAACTTCATCCATTGAAGTTACAGATGCACGGTATCTGGATGTTCTTCACAGGGAAAAGATATCAGAAGGGTAAATGCCCACACAGTTAATTTCAGTATTTCTTCAAATTATTAAAAAAGTTCAGCAGATAAAATTCCAACATACATAATTTTCAAATTGTTATTCAAAATTACTCTATATACCTTTGCAGGTAATTTTAGAGAGTTGCAAATAATTTTGTGATTTGTATCCGAATAGGGGTTCTTAATTTTAGCAGTCTTTTATTTTTCATCTTTTTGGAATCTCAAGTGTTTAACACATATAGTATATGAAGTTATTTTTGATTAGTGTACCATATTTAAAAAATTAAACGAGACTTACCTTGGTTAAGTTGATGTTTAATTGGAATTTTTATGAGTTGTAGAAAACGAAGGGATTAAATGAGATTGCGCTGCGCATGTGTGAACTTCAGTCTTTAAAGAGTTTTATCATTATGATTAATTAGAAAACGAACAATTTTATAAATGTGCCCTTTCCCATAACAGTCTTTGGGAGGGCGGGAGTGGCATTTAATCCCTTCGTTTCTACAACTCATAAAATTCCAATTAAACATCAACTTAACCAAGGTAAGTCTCGTTTAATTTTTTAATTTTATTTCGTTGTAACACTTCCGGGATCAAATGAGACTTGAAAGCAAGTCATAATGATAAAACTATGTTGCTAAGTACATATACATATCATGTACTTACCTAGAATTAAGACAACACCTTGTTCTGGAAGCTGTCTTCAACACCATCAATCTTTTTGTCATAAAATTTCCTGAATGTACCAACATTAGACCATCCAGCTTGTTTGATTATTTGTGACACAGGGACCGAGTTATATCTTGCTTTGGAAACAGATGCAGAACAAACACTGTGAGCTTTAAATTGTTTAGTGTCTATTTTGGATTTTTCCATTACAGTTCTAATCCATCTTGATATTGTATCACGAGAAACTGGTTGATGAGGTTTAACATAACTAAGCAACAATTGTTTATTATTCCCTCGAAAAAGTTTAGTACGCAAAATGTATTCCTTATACACAGTTAAAACACAAAGTCTCCTATCTGGAGGAAAAGCTTTTATATAAACATGTGGCTCCTTATAGCCCGGACGGCTTTGTTAGCCTATGTGGTGCACTACTGGGCGGTCCACAAAGGGGTCTTTTACGTGCATGAAGCGTGGCACTCTCCACACACGTTGGCCCACTATGGTCGGCGGTCAGGGTTTCCGTATTATAGACCTGAAAACCCCCGCGGACGAGGGCTACCCTATTCAGCCACCTAGGGTACACACTTGGTCGCTCTGTGGGCTGAGCACTGACCCGACGTCAGAATCCCAAGACCCTTAGTCGCCTTTTACGACAAGCTAGGCTCTGCTGCGGGCCTATTCGCCACCCGGGCCCCGCACGGGACCCATTAAAAACAAAAACAATTTTATCCCTCATTTTATGTACAAAATCAATGTTCATCAAATGAATTGATTGAGCTCTTGCTGCATTAGTCAACGCAATCAACATGGTTAATTTCAAAGTCAAGTCTTTAAGTGAAATAAACTTTACTGGTGACAAAGAACGCAAAAAAATTAACACTTTATTGACATCCCATGTGGATTCGTATCTAGGCTTTGGCGGGCGCAAATTAAAAGTTCCTCTCATATATCTTATAACTAAAGGATGTTGTCCTGCTAATGTGCCATCAATAACGATACCTAGGGATGACAAAGCTCCTCTAGCTGAGTTTATACTACTATATGAAAGACCTTTTTCAAATAAACTTGTAAGAAACTCTAATACATTTCTGACAGAAACTTGAAATTTATCAATTTTCCGTTGGCAACAGTACTTAAACCACTTTTTAATAAAGACCTGATACTGTTTTCGTGTACCTGGTTTCCAAGATGACATGAGTATTGTTGTAGTTTGCTCAGAAAGGCCTTGCTCTCGGAATCTATTCCTGACACTTGACATGCTATCAGTTTCATTTTCTTGTGTAACGGGTGAACAGATTGTTTGTGAGGAAGCGAAAGAAGGTTCTTGGTTCTGGGCAATACTATTGGAACGTCTGTTAAAACCTGCATCAATCTTGGAAACCAAGTTTGCGTTATCCACAATGGCGCAACAATTATCCCCCTTGCTCTGTCTTCTTTCACTTTGACTATGCACTGGCTCAATAAACTGAAAGGGGGAAATAAATAAACAAAATCAAATCTTGACCAATCTAAACTAAATGCATTGACAAATTCAGACAAAGGGTCTGGCTTCCATGAACAATATTTGGGTAGCTGGTTATTCAATCTAGATGCAAAAAGGTCAATATTAGGCGTCTGCCATATTTGACAAATCTTATCAAAAACAGACTTCTGCAATTTCCACTCAAGTTCGTCATCAAATTGTCTAGATTTTCTGTCAGCTATTGAGTTCAATTTACCTGCAATATGTGTGCATGTAAGCCAGACCTTGTGGTCTCTACATAAAAGCCAAATCTTTCTTGAAATAGTGTCACAATCATGGGATTTTGACCCACCCATATTTGTAATATAGGCTACAGTTGTGGAGTTGTCAGTTAAAACTTTGATATGTTTGCCTCTGATTAAATGAAGAAAGGACTTTATTGCAAAGTAAACAGCCAGCATTTCAAGATAATTGATATGATTGTTGGCCTCAGCAGAGGTCCACCTTCCGCCTATCTCAATTTCATTTAGCACAGCACCCCATCCTTGTAAACTAACATCAGTTGTAACTGTAATTTTTGGACTACCATGGGTTATATGTCTTACTTCAGTGGATACATTTTCAACCCACCATTGTAGTTCTTTTTTCATTTCATCAGAGATAAACATTTTTTGGTCAAAATCCCCTTTAGACCTTTTTAATGCACGAGTTTTCTCAAGCTCAAGGTTCCTATAAAACAGTTTGCCAAATTCAACTGCTGAAAAAGCAGAAACTATTAACCCTATGACTTTTGCTACATCTCTAATAATAGCATTATTTCTATTTATCAACCATTCACACTCAGAGATTATTGTTTCTTTTTTATCATCAGGAAGATAAACTATCATTTTTTCTGAGTCTATAATGTTTCCCAAAAATGTTATAGTTCTAGTAGGTTGAAAAAATGATTTTTCTGGGTGAATAATAAAACCAAGGCTTGTCATAAGATTAGTAGTTTCAGTTACATTACTACTACAATCTGAGAAACTCTCTGCACAAAGAAGGCTATCATCTATGTAGCCAGCATTAACATACCCTAAAGCTCTTAAACGGGCATATACAGGCTTCATTAATTTTGTAAAAATTCTAGGAGCGGAGGAAATCCCATTTGGCAAGCAAGTGTATTGAAATATTTTTCCATTCCATTCAAACCGTAGAAATTTTTGATGTTCCTCAGCAATAGGAACACTATAATAAGCATGCCTAAGGTCAATTGAGGCCATGTATGTATTTTTTGTAACTAATTTGACAGCACTTTCAAAGGTGTCCATTTTAAAATGGTGATATTCAATATATTCATTTAATTTTTTTCAAATTTAAAATCATACGATGTTCTCCGTTCTTTTTAGGTCGTAAAAATATGGGAGATAGAAATTGACCTTCAATTGGTTTTACTTCTTTTAAGACATTTATTGCTAATAATTTTTCTATTTCTTTAGAAATAATTTCACTTTCTTTTTCATTAAATACTGATTTAAAGCTGTAGCTTTCTTGCTTGGGTTCGATATTATCTAAAAATTCAATATGGCAATGATTAACCACATCAAGAATAAATTTATCAGATGTGAGTTTTTCCCATTCCTTAGAAAAATATTTCAATACACCTGCTTTGAAGTTATGACTTACTTCATTTGACTTGTCTAATAATTTTAATTCTTCTCTTTCTGGTGACTCCCTCCTCTCTGTGAGTTTTTTGTGCCAGGTCTAGGTCTATAACCTCTACCTCTTCCTGCATGGTGACCACCTCTACCACCTCTATAACTTAGGCGACCACCACGGAACATACCTCTGCCTCTACCAAACTTGAGCTTGTTGCCAACTTTAGAGCAATCCTCTATATCTTTAGCAGTTTTGGATACATCATCTCCAAAAAGCTGGTTTGTAAAAGGAACAGAATGAAAGCAGAGATGGACATATTCTGACATTAATTCAGGCCTCAAAAAATCCCTTCTTGTCATATTTATTTGTCTGTTTGCATGTCCAAGTAATGCAAGTACATCGTTACACTTTTCAATGTGTTCACCAATATCAATAGCCTCATTTTCTGCTATATTGTTAATGGATTTGGTCAAAATGATAGCGGCTTTGACAACCGACCTTTCAATGAACTGTAGTTTCTTATCCCCAGTTTGAGCAGTTGGTGAAATTACATTCCAAATAAGGGGGTTAAGTCTTACTACTGATAAACCTTCACAGTTCTCTGGACGAGAATTTTTCTCATCCTTTGTCAGTTCTGAATATTGTTCTTCATTCATTCCATTTCTGAACAACTCATTTACATTACTGGCCAAGACCTCATCAATTTTGACATCACATATGTCCTTAACCTTACATCTTTTAGCCATTGATGAAAACCTACTATTTGAATTATTATCTTTATCATTTTGATTTTCATCAGTTTTCTGCTTTTTAGCAGGAGGTCTAGGTTCAGCTTCTTGAACTTCTTCATCTAAATCAAGTTCATCGTCTTGCTCATTTTCACTGTAATAGTCATAATTTTCAATTTGATCCATTCGATCAGCAAGAGATTTAATTTGGTTTTGTTGTTGCAATTGATTTTGCTGAATAACACCAAGGGCAGCCATAATAGCATCATGACCAGATGTAGAGGGGCCGGGCTGCTGCTGCTCAGGAGAATTACATACCATAACCTTGCCCGTGCCCGTTTGTTTTGTAGTTTTCTTGGAATTACTGTTAGAACTACTCGTAGAGGGGTTTTTCCCCTTGGCAGATGGGCCTTTACCCTTGGTTAATTCATTAGACAATTTAGGGGATTTTTCTGATAATAGTTCTTCTTCATTTAAATCTTCCACCGAAGACTTTCTCTTAGAACTTCCCTTTTCAATCATTTTTTCTGCCATGATCTCGTGCAACAACCTATTTACGACAATTACCGCAAAGCGTTGTAAAAGTCGTAAAATGTCGTAAATAAATGTCGAATCACATCCGACAAACAATAAATAAATATAAACGACTTATAAATGCTTGGATTAAAATCAAAAGCAAGAGTATGTAACTTTATTTCAAATTATACCAACCACGTTGGCAATGTTACTTTTAAATATTGACTGAAGCAGCAGTACGAACACACGTCCGTACTGCTCAAATGCAATCAGCACACTGAAGTTCACACATGCGCAGCGCAATCTCATTTGATCCCGGAAGTGTTACAACGAAATAAAATTCCTTAATTAAGTTTAATAGTTTCACTTCTAATATTTGCAACCAAAAATATTCCCTTTGGAATATGTACCATATTTTGCATCAAATGCAAAAAGCATTTTTTTTGTTTGTATTATGACCATGATCTTGCTAGAAGTATTTCTATTCTAAGGAAAATACACTATTTACATGCTATATTAAAATTTGTTTTTCAGAAAATCAACAGATTCCTTGGCTGCTGCATTTGCCCAACAAACCGGGAGATATGGAAGCAACCACTGGTTCCGTCTAGGGTTAGACTTGCAGCAACAGCATGCACCAATCGAGCCCATGCATGCAATTAAGGTACCTTATTAACAAAAAAATAGAGAGCAACTATGGGCGCATTCCATTTAAGCGTCCTCAATGGGTCATTTGAATGTCAAAAGTATTGTACCTTTTCTGACTAACTTTATGTGTTTTTTTTTTATCAAAGTAATAATATAGTATTGTATATTGTGTGATTTTTTTTCTATTTAAAGTGAGGGGTTTGGCGTTTCGCATGTGAATTCAATTAAACATTACTAATAAATGCACTTTAGATATATTATGATAGCATATTAGCAGAAACAAAATATATGATGATTTATTTATATATTTATAATTTATTTTGAAAGTTGTTGGGGAGCATTTGGTGAAATTACTAAATGGTGAAGAAGATAGTGTTAAAGTACGTGCTGAAGAAAGAAACAGTGGCAGGCAACAAGACCTGTGCCCAGATGAGGTCTTTCGAATCCATGCAAAAGAGGTAAACTATTGGAAGAAAAAGATTGGGTGGGAAAGAAATTTTCGTAACAGTTTTCTATGCAACAACTTATCACAGCCCCATGATATTTGGTATACAGCATCAGGGACAGACCCTTGATATTTGGTATACAGCATCAAGGTGGGGTCCCATAACATAGGATTTGATTTCAGACCTGTCGCTCAACTATTTCCTGTTTAAAAGAATCCGCCCATTTTTGACTGACAGATTTTCTAGAATTTGTAACCATTATGAACTTTATTTTGTGTAATAATTATCTTTTTCCCCTAGGGAAACCCTTTGTTTTATTATTGATTTATCTTATAATAACAATTTTTTTGAAAAAAAATACAGCTAAATAATAATGTTTAACTTTTGTTATCTTTTAGACATCATGTTTTTATAGAAAACGTGAAAAACATATTACCAATTCTCTGGTATGACTGTTTCTTTTTTGTCATTTTCTCTGGACTATGAGATTGATCATTCAAATACGGTAGTTTTGTTATTACCTTTATTTATAATTATGTTATTATTACAGTCATGACAGTAAACCTTTTTTTTTTTCAGAAAAAAACACTTGGACAAAAGAGAAAGAAAGTTTCAGATGACTCTTCAAACAACCTTGAGACAAGGTATAGTTGTTATTAATATTTTCAATTGAAAAATGTCATTGAAATCCTTATTGTTATTTTCTCAATCTTTCCAACAAAAAATGCAAACCATTTTAAAATCACTTATTACACCTACTATTTTCATAAAAATAATTATCTAAAAAGAGTTATGTAAACCGTACACATTTTATTTCTTCAGATTTAAATATGATCTTAAAGGCAGCTATCATGACAAAGAAGGATGACTTATGAAAAAAGGCTTGATTTAATTTTGTATTTCCTTTTAAAATATTCTGACTAAAGAAATTATGTTTCTTTTTATAGATTTCCAAAATCACAGCTTCCACCAGCACCATATGTGTTGACCCCAAACCAAAGAGTGAGTGAGTGAGTTGGTGTTTTACGCCCGTGCAACGCTATATAGGTTATTTACAGGCGATGAACATGAAAAGGATGATACAATGAACATGAAATGATGATGATAAATGAAATATGGGATGGGGTGGAAAAACACAGGGACGGTAAATTTTGAAGAACCACAGGAAAAGGGGAGAAGTGGGTAGGGGCGGAAAATTTAGCCTATGTGGTGCACTACTTGGCGGTCCACAAAGGGGTCTTTTACGTGCATGAAGCGTGGCATTCTCCACACACGTTGGCCCACTATGGTCGGCGGTCAGGGTTTCCGTATTATAGACCTGACAACCCCCGCGGACGAGGGCTACCCTATTCAGCCACCTAGGGTACACACTTGGTCGCTCTGTGGGCTGAGCACTGACCCGACATCAGAATCCCAAGACCCTTAGTCGCCTCTTACGACAAGCTAGGCTCTGCTGCGGGCCTATTCGCCACCCGGGCCCCGCACGGGACCCCAAACCAAAGAAAGGAAGCAGACAAAAGGCTGGGAGAAGTAAAGGTCACAGCAAACTTTGGCGTTTTGCCAACATCTCTGTTTGTGAAGATCATTGGAGGGACCAAGTGCCATACATGGTTGCAGGTAATATTATGTTTTTTTCCCCTCACACCTTCAAAATTAAATATTGGGATATAGACATGATGGTTAATTAGTCAGGCTCTTTATATATATACTTAAACATCTACAGTTTTCAATTTCATTTTTACCTTAAATATTTTTTTGAAAAAAGAGTTCCAGGCAGATTAGCTATTACAATTAAGCATGTCTCAAGATTGTTACTTTAAAAAATGTTGGAATTTGGAAAGCACTGTTGTTTTACTAAGAATAGGCTGCATTTAAATATTAATATATATCATAACTATTTTTTTAAATATTATATTAGGATGCTTAAACCCTTTTCTTGCTTTCCCTGTTTCTGTCCATCAACAATATTTTGTATAAACTGAACACTGAAACTATTAAGGAAATAGATTTAACATTTAATATTCGCTATCTATTGTAATAGGGAGGTCAGGCAAAAAATAAAGTTTTAAAAATGGGTAATTTTTTTATCTAGCTTGCAAGAGCTCAGAAAAAGAAAATTACTGGTGAAAAAAATTTCAAATTCGGTCAAGGGGTTCAAAAGTTATGGGCATTTAAAGTTGAGAAAATTGGCCGATTTTCTTGCGCGGCCAAAATATACACAAAATGGCCACCTTTTGACCTCATACTTTGAAGAAATTAAACTTTGACAGTCAAAACAATTCATATCAACATAAAAAGTCTAATTTTATCTTTAAAATGGGCCATAAATGACAGTTTTTGGTGAAGTATTAATGGAATTACTAGATGTTCAAAATCCTTAAGAATGGCCTTTTCACTTAGTCATTTTTTGTTGTGTGTCGCGGCTTTTTGGCAGATTTGGCCAACTTTAAGCATTCATATCTTTTTAACCATAAGTAGCAATGGACTGTAACCTGGTAAACAGAGTAAGACTGGGCCATATACTAAATGAAAAAAGATTAGACCTTTATAACACCTGTAATCTATTTTTTATTTATCCCTAAAGTTGGCATGAAATGCTTTTTGCATATTGAACCACAAAAAATCTATATACAAACCTTGACACCATTATTGTGAGCATAAGCTTTCTTCGGCTAAATATGGTCTTATATAATTCCTTTCATGCTGACAAAATATATGCAAGCTGACTAAGCAAATCAATCTCTGTGTCTGTGTGGTTGTATACATGTGAATATTCTCCTATAAAATAGAAATGGAAATGGCATAATTTTGTTACAATGTATATTATACATGTAATACACTATTCAGTATAGTGTATATTTTTTCCCCTCAAATAAAACTTAACACATTAAAGGGTAAGCTACAACACTGACTAAAGACATATCTTGTCTGTCTTTCTATCCTAAATGTTATGAGATAGCAAGTAAGTACATGTAAGCAAATAAAAAATGGATCAATTTTATTGTCCATGAATATAACATGTATAAAGGGGGTCCTGCTCACGAATCACGAAGAATAAAAAATGCAAATAACGAAAAATGGAAATATGGCTAAAATTTTGTTCACGGATAAAAGTATGACTGTGTTTTACTGTAAAGAAAGCATGCCTAAAACAAATCACGGACAAAATACTTTGCTGAGGACTGTTCACGTGCAATATCCAATCATGATGCACAGAAAAATATTTCAACAAATCACAATTCACCAACACTTTTGAGTTGGAGAATACATCAAAGCTTTAAATTATCCGTCTAAATTTCAAAATTGTCTAAACCCTAAGGTTCTTCCTACCCCAGACATAGGTTGAATATCTTAGTAATAATTTGGTTCCCCAATTTGGTATTTTTGGTTATACTGTTCTATGCTCTTCATATTCATACAGTGTTTGGCATTTTCAATATTTTTCGTAGAGCGCCTCTGATGAGTCTTGTATAGACGAAACGCGCGTCAGGCGTAGCAAAATTTATTGTCTGGAACTTTGTTGTCATTTGTATTTCGAACACACGTGAAGGTTAGCACTGCTGGTGGAGTTTAAATTCCCCGAGGTTAGCCCGCTCCGGCACCAACACTTTTGAGTTGGAGAATACATCAAAGCTTTAAATTATCCGTCTAAATTTCAAAATTGTCTAAACCCTAAGGTTCTTCCTACCCCAGACATAGGTTGAATATCTTAGTAATAATTTGGTTCCCCAATTTGGTATTTTTGGTTATACTGTTCTATGCTCTTCATATTCATACAGTGTTTGGCATTTTCAATATTTTTCGTAGAGCGCCTCTGATGAGTCTTGTATAGACGAAACGCGCGTCAGGCGTAGCAAAATTTATTGTCTGGAACTTTGTTGTCATTTGTATTTCGAACACACGTGAAGGTTAGCACTGCTGGTGGAGTTTAAATTCCCCGAGGTTAGCCCGCTCCGGCACCAACACTTTTGAGTTGGAGAATACATCAAAGCTTTAAATTATCCGTCTAAATTTCAAAATTGTCTAAACCCTAAGGTTCTTCCTACCCCAGACATAGGTTGAATATCTTAGTAATAATTTGGTTCCCCAATTTGGTATTTTTGGTTATACTGTTCTATGCTCTTCATATTCATACAGTGTTTGGCATTTTCAATATTTTTCGTAGAGCGCCTCTGATGAGTCTTGTATAGACGAAACGCGCGTCAGGCGTAGCAAAATTTATTGTCTGGAACTTTGTTGTCATTTGTATTTCGAACACACGTGAAGGTTAGCACTGCTGGTGGAGTTTAAATTCCCCGAGGTTAGCCCGCTCCGGCACCAACACTTTTGAGTTGGAGAATACATCAAAGCTTTAAATTATCCGTCTAAATTTCAAAATTGTCTAAACCCTAAGGTTCTTCCTACCCCAGACATAGGTTGAATATCTTAGTAATAATTTGGTTCCCCAATTTGGTATTTTTGGTTATACTGTTCTATGCTCTTCATATTCATACAGTGTTTGGCATTTTCAATATTTTTCGTAGAGCGCCTCTGATGAGTCTTGTATAGACGAAACGCGCGTCAGGCGTAGCAAAATTTATTGTCTGGAACTTTGTTGTCATTTGTATTTCGAACACACGTGAAGGTTAGCACTGCTGGTGGAGTTTAAATTCCCCGAGGTTAGCCCGCTCCGGCACCAACACTTTTGAGTTGGAGAATACATCAAAGCTTTAAATTATCCGTCTAAATTTCAAAATTGTCTAAACCCTAAGGTTCTTCCTACCCCAGACATAGGTTGAATATCTTAGTAATAATTTGGTTCCCCAATTTGGTATTTTTGGTTATACTGTTCTATGCTCTTCATATTCATACAGTGTTTGGCATTTTCAATATTTTTCGTAGAGCGCCTCTGATGAGTCTTGTATAGACGAAACGCGCGTCAGGCGTAGCAAAATTTATTGTCTGGAACTTTGTTGTCATTTGTATTTCGAACACACGTGAAGGTTAGCACTGCTGGTGGAGTTTAAATTCCCCGAGGATAGCCCGCTCCGGCACCAACACTTTTGAGTTGGAGAATACATCAAAGCTTTAAATTATCCGTCTAAATTTCAAAATTGTCTAAACCCTAAGGTTCTTCCTACCCCAGACATAGGTTGAATATCTTAGTAATAATTTGGTTCCCCAATTTGGTATTTTTGGTTATACTGTTCTATGCTCTTCATATTCATACAGTGTTTGGCATTTTCAATATTTTTCGTAGAGCGCCTCTGATGAGTCTTGTATAGACGAAACGCGCGTCAGGCGTAGCAAAATTTATTGTCTGGAACTTTGTTGTCATTTGTATTTCGAACACACGTGAAGGTTAGCACTGCTGGTGGAGTTTAAATTCCCCGAGGTTAGCCCGCTCCGGCACCAACACTTTTGAGTTGGAGAATACATCAAAGCTTTAAATTATCCGTCTAAATTTCAAAATTGTCTAAACCCTAAGGTTCTTCCTACCCCAGACATAGGTTGAATATCTTAGTAATAATTTGGTTCCCCAATTTGGTATTTTTGGTTATACTGTTCTATGCTCTTCATATTCATACAGTGTTTGGCATTTTCAATATTTTTCGTAGAGCGCCTCTGATGAGTCTTGTATAGACGAAACGCGCGTCAGGCGTAGCAAAATTTATTGTCTGGAACTTTGTTGTCATTTGTATTTCACGGAAAATCAAAATTGCCATAAACGCAGAACGAAATAAACCCCTCTATAAATAGTTTTTAATAAATTAAAAGTGAAAAAAAAACTGGAAAAAAATCAGTGTGTCAAAAATAGAAGAAATAAGAGCTATGGGCATAATGGCATGTAAAAACTATTCAATTTGTATATAGAACTGGTGTGATATAAATGTATCTCTTATAAAATATGTTCAAAAATACATGGATGTACACTACATATGAACATGTTATTGCATTTGACTGAGGTGATCATAATTAAATGTTAATGGTGTGCATTAAGTAATTTTACATTACATAGATATGCGACTGAATTCTGATTTTTCCTTATTGATTTCTACTTGTAATGATGACAGAACGAATGAATATCAACAACAAAAAATGTGACATCGATGTGTGTATGCTAAATTAAAGGACAAAAGTGAAGACGACAGGACAAGATCATAACTATTTTTTTAAATATTATATTAGGATGCTTAAACCCTTTTCTTGCTTTCCCTGTTTCTGTCCATCAACAATATTTTGTATAAACTGAACACTGAAACTATTAAGGAAATAGATTTAACATTTAATATTCGCTATCTATTGTAATAGGGAGGTCAGGCAAAAAATAAAGTTTTAAAAATGGGTAATTTTTTTATCTAGCTTGCAAGAGCTCAGAAAAAGAAAATTACTGGTGAAAAAAATTTCAAATTCGGTCAAGGGGTTCAAAAGTTATGGGCATTTAAAGTTGAGAAAATTGGCCGATTTTCTTGCGCGGCCAAAATATACACAAAATGGCCACCTTTTGACCTCATATTTTGAAGAAATTAAACTTTGACAGTCAAAACAATTCATATCAACATAAAAAGTCTAATTTTATCTTTAAAATGGGCCATAAATGACAGTTTTTGGTGAAGTATTAATGGAATTACTAGATGTTCAAAATCCTTAAGAATGGCCTTTTCACTTAGTCATTTTTTGTTGTGTGTCGCGGCTTTTTGGCAGATTTGGCCAACTTTAAGCATTCATATCTTTTTAACCATAAGTAGCAATGGACTGTAACCTGGTAAACAGAGTAAGACTGGGCCATATACTAAATGAAAAAAGATTAGACCTTTATAACACCTGTAATCTATTTTTTATTTATCCCTAAAGTCATCCTCGGAAACCCAGGGGTTCTTCTCTCGCTTACTCATTCATCACGTGCCGAATGAGTAAGCGAGAGAAGAACCCCTGGGTTTCCGAGGATGCCCTAAAGTTGGCATGAAATGCTTTTTGCATATTGAACCACAAAAAATGACGAATTTTCCCCAAAAATCAACATTTTTCAACATCAAAAATTGAAAAAAAATTCTAAAAATATTTTGACACTTGATTCTTTAAGAAAAACATCTCTATAAAATGGGCAAACTACCTTTTTGAGTTAAAAAAAAAATCTTGAAAAAGAATTTTACTATTTAAGAAGGCCTAGTCGAGCTATTTTTAGCCAAAAAGGGGGGATAAAAATTTCACAAAAATGATGGCGAAGAAAAAAATAATAATAAATGGTAAAATTTAATAATTGTTTACTGAAATGATCATATCAAAGAATGTTTTTATTACATTTTGACGGTTTTTATCTATAAACCCAATAGGAGATTTGAATTCAAAGTCAATTTTTGGCTTTTTAGTAAAATCGAGGAATTTTCCTGAAATTTAACAAAAATCCTTAAAAACGGACAAATTTTTTTTTCAACATGTACATATTTGGTATCATTTTAAAGCTTAGAATATATACTTTAAGATAACCACAGTTGTTAAGCATTTTTAATGTACATTATCAATAGCCTGAGGCCTAAATCAGGCCTCCACCTAAAATGATCAACACAAAAAAAAAGGAAAATTCCGCCAAAAAAAAGAATTATTTTGGGAAAAACACAAATATCATTAAAGTTTATGCATATATATTTGGTTTAAGCTTTACATGGTATTTCTTAAGTATAAAATTAGCAGATGAAGATAAAAAAATCTGAATTTTTAATATAATAACATGATTTTTATGCTAATTGGATAGTAAAATTTATATTTTTACTAAGACATGCATTTTATTATCGAATCAGTTTTGTTTGTTTACACCAAAACTCATTTTGTAAATGAAATACTTCTAAATAATGTAAATAGAAGTAAGAACTACATTTCAAAGCTAATTAGCAATATACATGAAATAAAAAATCCATATATAGTAACATGACTCATAGGAACAAAAGTGTCAAGTCAAATGGCCAGATTTTGTAAAAACAGAAAGAATATTAGCAATATCCCATTTTATGTGACCCAATCCTGAGGATGCTAACTGAGAATAAAGGTAATAACAAAAATGTGACAAGTAGTTGCTGGGAAAATTGTTACAAAAATTATGAAAATCATTTACTTGCCAGCCCCCACCCCCTCCAACCCAAACATAATGTTAAATACACTATTATTTAACACAAATTTTTACTCCGCGAAATCCATCAAAAATTAAATTGTGAAATTCAATTCAGCATGCATCTGTATTTGTTTTTTTGTGCGTGTATGTGTGAATAGTTGTTTTATTTCATGGTTTGTTGTATGTGTCCATAACAGAACAGTATGATACAATATATGTCTATACTATGAAATATTATTAAACAAGACTCACAAAAGGATATCCCCCCTACACATTGGACTCTATATTACAAAAAAATGAAGTCCAATTACTTCCCCTGAACAATATGCAAATCTCCATATGATGTATTTTCTTCCATTAAATTTTCAGATAATGGTTAAAGAGGAGTTGTACTTATGATGTCAATCATTTGGGAGAGTCAGGAATTTTTTTCTTGCAAACCTCGATATTATGAACTTCTTTCTTGTAAAGTTTCAAAAATGGGTCAAAGACAGAAATGGCCAGATTTCGTTAAACAGGAAGTATATGAGCCACAGACCTGAATTCAATTCCCACATTATGGGAGCTCATGCTGATGCTGCATACTAAATAGTGTGATAAGTAGTTGCTGAGAAAACTGTTTCGAAAATTTTCTATCTTTGAAAATTAATGTCAAAAATTAACTAAGTCGGTTAACAGGAAGTAGGTGAGCGACAGACTTGAAGTCGAATCCCACGTTATAGGAGCCCATGCTGATGCTGCATACCAAATATCAAGAGGCTGTGATAAGTAGTTAATGAGAAAACTGTTTTCGAAAGTATTTAATCCCCACTCGCCTGCCGCAGGACATTCAACATTTTATAACCTGGATTTTCACTAGTGAAATCTGGCCAAAAATCAAATGACAAGTGGTTTAGGAGTGGTACCTAAATACCCCCGAAACTTTTTGCCAGGGGTACAACTACATGAACTAGTTTACAATGAATGTCTTTTTAACAATTTACTATCGATCAAGGTAGAAATACATGTTACAATATAAAGAAGAGACATACACTTTAACGCAAAGATACATTTCTACATTTTTTAAATAAAAATTAATTTGTTTTTCAATGGAACAATCTCAATGTTGACTTGTTTCTGTTACAAATGTATATTAACACTTTCTGCAGTTTTTCTTTTACAGAGTGCAACTGCTACCTGTATTTCCATCATCTGAAAGTAGAAGATATAAATTAAAGTACCCTAAATCCACATATGCATTAGTCCATTTAGATGAATAAAATATATTATATCATATTATGCTTTCATTCTTGATGCCATTCCACTGTAAAATTTTGTGTACATTATATGGAAATAAGACTAGCCAACTGAACTGGTTTCTTGCAAGTAAATTAAATGTGAATCTTGGATGAACTAATTATTGATAAATAAAGCTAAGTTGAAAGGGCTTACATGGGACGGGGGGAGACACTTCTTTGAAAGGGGGGTCACCCATAGAATTCACACAAGTATTTAAAGCCCACTGATAGTGGCAATTTAATTTTGTCTTCCCCCATTCCCATGTATGTTTTGCTGGAACAGCCCTAAATAACTTTGAATCAGAACAGAATATTATTGATATATCAAGTTAAAATACATGCTTTCCAATGATTGAAAGTTGAATTCATAGAACTTTATTTTTGTTGCGAAAAAAGCTAAAAAAGAACAAAAACAGGAGCTTAAAAAGTAAAGAAAATGAACATAGATTCAGACATTCCTACAATCATTGATTTTTGAATATATTTATTATTTACATGTATGATGATATATAATGTTTGATCGTGTTAATAGAATCTATATACAAACCTTGACACCATTATTGTGAGCATAAGCTTTCTTCGGCTAAATATGGTCTTATATAATTCCTTTCATGCTGACAAAATATATGCAAGCTGACTAAGCAAATCAATCTCTGTGTCTGTGTGGTTGTATACATGTGAATATTCTCCTATAAAATAGAAATGGAAATGGCATAATTTTGTTACAATGTATATTATACATGTAATACACTATTCAGTATAGTGTATATTTTTTCCCCTCAAATAAAACTTAACACATTAAAGGGTAAGCTACAACACTGACTAAAGACATATCTTGTCTGTCTTTCTATCCTAAATGTTATGAGATAGCAAGTAAGTACATGTAAGCAAATAAAAAATGGATCAATTTTATTGTCCATGAATATAACATGTATAAAGGGGGTCCTGCTCACGAATCACGAAGAATAAAAAATGCAAATAACGAAAAATGGAAATATGGCTAAAATTTTGTTCACGGATAAAAGTATGACTGTGTTTTACTGTAAAGAAAGCATGCCTAAAACAAATCACGGACAAAATACTTTGCTGAGGACTGTTCACGTGCAATATCCAATCATGATGCACAGAAAAATATTTCAACAAATCACAATTCACGGAAAATCAAAATTGCCATAAACGCAGAACGAAATAAACCCCTCTATAAATAGTTTTTAATAAATTAAAAGTGAAAAAAAAACTGGAAAAAAATCAGTGTGTCAAAAATAGAAGAAATAAGAGCTATGGGCATAATGGCATGTAAAAACTATTCAATTTGTATATAGAACTGGTGTGATATAAATGTATCTCTTATAAAATATGTTCAAAAATACATGGATGTACACTACATATGAACATGTTATTGCATTTGACTGAGGTGATCATAATTAAATGTTAATGGTGTGCATTAAGTAATTTTACATTACATAGATATGCGACTGAATTCTGATTTTTCCTTATTGATTTCTACTTGTAATGATGACAGAACGAATGAATATCAACAACAAAAAATGTGACATCGATGTGTGTATGCTAAATTATATTTTTCAACAATATTTCCTTCTAATAACACAACCAAATTAAAAGAAAAAAGATATACTCGTGTGCATCAAATGTGATTACCAAATGAAACTTTTTTATGGTTTGATTACGGTGGAATCGTATAAAAAGAGGAAAATGTTGAAATCATTTTTTTTCTGCCATGCTTGCAGGACGTTTACAATAGAAGTAAGGAAAAGACCCGAGACTTTCGGTTTTTCGAATATATAAAGTCTAGAAAAGTTCCGATAAACATTAGGGAGAATTTATCTTATTAAATATTCATGGATCTAGTTTGTTACGATAATTAAGTAATACTGATAGAAAAGTAGTTTGAATATTTAATTTTTATCATTTTATTGCACACTATGTCAAAACAATACATTCTTTAAGAAAATATCAATTCATTATAAGAATTTTTAAATTTAAAGGTCATACGAATTTGACCTGTAGGCAAAGTTCTTCATTTATAGAAAAAAGAAAGAAAGAAAATGTCTTACCTTAATCGATTGGCCTCCTTGGCCATTTTCCATCGTTGTCTAAAGTTTTATGTCAGTTATTCATAAATAAAATGTAAATATCAATCAATTTTGTATCAGACATAAAATAAAATCCAAACGGATACGTCCGGTGAATGATGACGTTCCGGCAAGAACGATAACCTTTTCCCGAACTTTTTTGGCTCAAACCACGCCTAGACCACCCAAATATCCAATCAATTCCGCAAGCTATTATTGTTTTTTTGAGGAAACCAAGGTCACCAATAGAAAGAAGAAGGTCTGGAATTTCTATTTCCGCTTGATAAAAATTTCCACCTACCCAAAAACCAAATTTTCGTAGTATTTTTTTCAAAAAAATTAAAATTGTACATTTTTTATTACACTGTACAAATTTTTATCAATCGGATTTTAAAACTTGAGAAAATTTCTCAAATTATGAGCCATAAATGAAGAAAATCCGTCCAGAAATAGCTTGCGGAATTAATTTTGAAAACTCGATGATTGTTGACACACAGTTTTTTTGTCGGCCATTTTTTAAAAAACATCTCCACTTCAAACGCTTGTAATTGTATCAAAAATAGTTGTACAAGTATAAAACTCATACATTTAGATAGATAAAGGTTTGAATTTTCACACCATATTAATTTTCACTCATAAATAATTCATTTTGACAATTTTCGAGTGTTTTAAAGTTGGTCAATTTTTCCAAAATTATGCCTTCGCAAGAAAATGAATGACGTTACAATAAACGTTGCCGTGACCTCCCTAATTGTAATGACACAAATCAGAAGGCTTTTTTTAACAGAAAGATTTTAAGCAGATTTAACCCTTACTGACAAGTTCAATTACTGGTACATATAAAAAATTACTTTGTGTCTATTGAATGCTTGGAATCCTTCGGTATTGTTTGAGGGGTATGCTTGGTGACCAGCAGAGATCAAGCCTCTTCAGATTCCTGTTTCTTCTGGAGAAATTATATGCACATACCATTGACATGGAACAACTTGATGATCTTGAAGAACAGTGGCATGAATGTCTGTGTATGATGGAGAAAACCTTTCCTGTGTCATTACAGGTAATTACAACATAGTGTTAAGTCTGCCTAATTTTATGTTATTCAATATGAGAGGCGGCAAATAGAAAATAATGAGATGTGGAATAAGAGTACAGACACAGCACATTACAAGTGGAAAACCTTTCTTCAAAGACTCCAACAATATATTGTCTGAATGCATACATATTTCTGCAGATCTGTTTACTGCTTTTGATGCAAATGCGTAGTCGTATAGTTTTTTAGCAGTATTTTAAGAATTTTGTACGTAAAGTCCTGAACTTTCTTATTTTTTACAATAGTAACTACAAGACCATTTACTATCCTTAGTCTGTAATTTTATACCCCAATTCGTACAAATTATGGATAAACTGTACAGGTAAACAGGTCTGTTTCTGTCAGAGGCTGATGTATGTTTACATTCCAAAAACTAAAGTTCAAATTATGCATTGATACTGCCTGCTTCTTTTGTATCATCGTAGACAAATTCATTTTTTTGTATAGTTAACAAGTTTAATTTTAAGAATTATATATCTTATTCTAGGTTATGCATGCTTTTTTATTATTATAATTTCTTGTATTTTTTATAGACATTCTACTTTCATCTACTTCATCATCTGCCACAATACTTGAGGATGTATGGGCCAGCCAGAAACTTTTGGATGTTCCCATATGAGAGGTTCAACCATACCCTCACAGAGGCGGTTTCCAACAACCACCATCCAGAAGTCAGCGCAGTAAAGAAGATAGAGGTTAGTATGAACAATTATTTAGTGTAGAAGTCAACTGAAATTAAAAGATGTTTAAGCTCAAACTTTGTAACAGAACTATAAAAAAAAATATAATACTATAACAAGCTCTGAAAAAAAAACCTACAAACATAGAAATGATATAAACTCATAATATAGAAAATAATGAGATGTGAAATAGTGTACGCGACACAGCCCACAATTAAACGGCAATTTAGAAAAACCATGATGGACAACCGCCAGCAGCCTTCAACGAGGCCATTTGGCACTGCTTGCGGTTCTGCAATTGGCCCATGGTCTAAATAAAATGTATATAATTCAAATCCAGCCCTAAATTACTTTCATCTCATTCAAATATCAATGTAACTAGCCTAGAAAGGGATTTTACTGTTTATTAATTTGTGAATAAAATTTGATACATTAAAAACCAATCATTGATTTCATTGCTTTATAATAGTAAGATTTGTAATGATTTTATTTAACATTTTTGACATTCTTTGAGATATATCATAATCAATTAATTTTTATTTGTGCAAGTAGTTTATTTCTGTTTATTTTATGTTATAGGTGCAATGGCTTATTTCAATGTTGGACAGCAGTGGATATTTGGCCCCCCTACAGAAGGCTGCTGTAGCTTCCATGGAAGTCTCACTCACCACTGGTAGACGAAGACTGGTTACCAGACTTGCAACTGCTGAAGAGATCCAGCACTTACCTGACTACATCCCTGGGACAGCTGTGAAGATTTTTCACTTCTGCCAGACCAACGGCCATAAGTATAGAGGTAGTCAAGTGGAAACGGAGAAAGAGAAGTCTTCCATGGTGGTCTACAACAGCTTTCTTGGTCAAGTAGAGTACTTTGTGGAGTACATGGCAGGGAGTTTTGCCTGGATCAGATGGTATGGTTACCTAAGCCAGGATTCAGAGTCCTTATGTTTCCATACAACCGCACACAATGACACCCCAGCAAATCTTTTGCCAGT
The DNA here is from genome assembly GCA_963971305.1 of Arcuatula senhousia. Taxonomy (NCBI): domain Eukaryota; kingdom Metazoa; phylum Mollusca; class Bivalvia; order Mytilida; family Mytilidae; genus Arcuatula; species Arcuatula senhousia. The sequence goes on along the minus strand of OZ020314.1, from coordinate 28,099,690 downwards.
GCAACATCTGTCACCACCAGTGATTTATGCTTCATACGGCCAGACTATGTGGATACCAGCCATGCCCTTCTAAGTTTTGCCACAGACTTGAATAATTCTTTGTTTATTAGAAAATGCCATGTAAATAATGTAATTTTTATATGTATTATACATGTGTATATAAGGCCATAACCTATCTGTAACTGATATGCACAATCTTTTTGTTTAATTGTATGATAGGTTCTTTTCCTCAAAATTATCGATTTATGACTTTTATATTCATGTCTCAAATAGATTTCAAAATTTTCAAAAACACTAATTTTTTTATCAGACACATATTATTAAAGGCATATTGTCTATTAAAAAAAATGTACAAACAAAAAAGGCAAATAGACTATTTGTTTGTCTAATTCTTAAACAATATTTGTAAAGCTTTACAAATATTCATACTCATGAGCTGTAATCTCAACTTAAGCACTATATTTATGTTTTGTTCATAAGCTATTCTGGTTATCAGTGCAGCCAAAGGTTTTGTGAAAAAATCTATATGGTGACTAAATAACTAAAGCCACCAAACAAATAAATGACCACTAATGGATCATATTTAGTAATGAAGCTGATTTAGATAGTTCACATTGAATTTGATTAATTTGTCTTCATATTAGGTCTTCACAAACAAAACAAAAACATTCAATTTTCCGAATGGCCACAAAAAATGTGATTTTGGTATAGTAGACAATATGTCTTTAAATTGTACAAATGTACTGCTTTGTTATCTGTATTATACTATGCATAATGATTGCAATATAGCCCCCTCTCTTACGAGTGGGGGTATAATTATATAACTATCGTATCATTAAAATTATGATACAACACTTAGTTCTCGTTTTTATTCCAAGTTTGTCAATTCATCTTAATCAGGTACTTCTATGAAGGCGAAATAATATCATAATGATTTATACTCATGTGAGTCATGGTTTAAATATGCTCATTCAACTTAATCACTACATGGCATAGCTGGAGAAAAGAGAAAGATGTTCCATAAGAATGATTTCTTAAATAAGATCATGATTTACCCTTAAAAATAATTCAATCAACATACATGGTTCTGAATTCCATAAAGTTCAGGATCAGAGTATAAAAGAAAACTATAAATTTATTTTCTGGTATTGTGTACAGAAATTTAATTTTCATAATAAAATTCCATATGTGCATGCAAGATTTAAAAAGATCCAGGGTCTTTCCCACTTGTATATAATTAGGTTTAAGTTTGTTGGTCTGCCATCATATATGGCCCAGGTAAAAGGCATTAAACCCTTAAACACAGGCTTAAAAAGATCAAAGTTTCAGTAGCAGATTCAAAAAGTTTTGAAAGGGAGTTCTTTCTGTTGTGTACCGAGGTTGAGGCGGGTATTAGGTCAATCTGACAAAAAATACAAAACTGCCCAAAAAAGGGGCTCAAAATCTCTCTCTGGATCCACCACTGGTAGCCAAAGACATGCATATATATCCTTCCAGGTTGAAACTTTCAGACATGTTGGAACTATTAACAGTTGTATTTCTGATTAAATAAAACAAAAAAAAACAAACGATAGTAGGGAATTATTATACCTTGAAACGTGATTGGAATTGTACACAATAAACAGACTAATCTACTACCCATGTAAAATTAATACACAGGAAATTTCGTAATTGTAAACAAAACAATAGTAAAAGAAATTAACCTGTCTATTTTGCCGATTCTTGCTACTTTAGTGCTGAAATAATAAAAAAAAAATACTTCCCATTTTTTTTAGAGAGTGAAGCTCATAGTCTAAATATATATTTGACAAATTGTTGTTTTAAGCATATCCAGATCTATTAAGATGAAACAGGGTCAACGTTATAGGCTATAGGCTTCAATCGCTAAAACATTCAGATAATTGAGCTCTTAATTTTTTGGCTTCAAGACCATGATGTCAGATAAAACTGATGACCATTTCAATGTCACTAAAAGATTCTCCGAGCGCAGCATAATACGACCACAGCACGCCGAACCCTGACATGCAGCCCATAGTGGACTGAAAGTTTTTTGACATATGGCATATGCAGCCTTTGGTGAACTTTCCATCCACATAATAAAAGGGATTTATTTTTTTAAAGCAGACTAATAAATAACAGTCGCAAAAATACCCCCTTTTGTTTACAAAAGCATCTGGTTTTGATCCTTTTTGCCACTTACGGCAATTAGGGGGAGAATAGTGCCAAAAACTAATCTTTAATATTGTAAAGTTAATGAGTATTGTATTCCGGGATTGTATTGTTGAAGCCTTAAAAAAGGTATATGTCAAGATTTAAAAGCCATCTTATTGCGTTAACTGGCAATGTTCATCACATAACCCAAAATGACCATAATCCGGTCTAGATCTCCATGCATGCAACTTAAATGGATAAGGCACGCCTTAGCCCTAAGATACCTCCATTGTCATGGTCCAGATTTTTTTAACTACAACGTTCAGGAATGGTCTCTCTTTTACAAGGTCGATTTCTCTAGTCATGGTTAAGCTAATGTGTAAACAGTCTTGGTTATTTCAAATAGTAATACGTGCCTCTAAATTTGACAATTTGACGAAAATAACATACACGCGTGTCTTGTGTATGCGTTCCCTTAATATTTTAAAATTATGTCTAACTCACACGAGTTTGCTTGAGAGCAAATAGTATACTGTATAGCTAGCTTACACAAAAAAGTGCGAGGCGACAATGTATCGAGCACCAAACAAATCAGCAAAGAATGTAAATTGTATGAACAATACAAACACGAACACATGTCTAAAAGGCATAATCCTCATATATCGCAACATTTGGCACGGACGGACGGACGAACAGACCCAAATTCGAACACTATTATGCCTCCTGTTTTCCTAGATGTGGCATACAATATATATATATGCGGCTATAAGTGTTTAATCTTATTAGTTATTTACAGTCGGGGAAATAAATTCGGTTAGTATAACAAAAAAAGAACCAAAAAAAAAAAAAACATGCGAAATTAGTCGCTGAACGAATTGTGATTACAACCTGAAAACATATATTTAAAAAACAAATAAACACAACCTCAGACCCCCCCTAAAAAAAACAATAAACAAAACAAAAACGAAACAAAGATAATACAAAAGCAACAGAATACTTACAATACTTGCGAATAATATCTACAACTAAACTAAGAGTTATCAACAACAAAAACGGCAATATCGTATGTATCATATATACTATTCAAAATTATTACTTTTGGGGTATTTTATCTATAAAACAAATAGTATAAGAAAATAGTCAACGTTCAACTTACAAAACAGTAATCTATATATAAAACAAATATTCTTATGAATCATTAAAATCAAAATATTTTTTTTTCATTTCAAATTAAACGATCACATATTATCCAAAATGAAAAAAAAAGCCATAAATATAGTTGGTGTCACCGTGATTTTTTGCAGTCAACCTTTTATAATTTTAATGAAATGAACAATATTAATCACGATCCATACTTTTATTCTCTTGAACGTAAAATTCATGACATTTATAATGATTGCAATCGCCGCTCATTTATATAAAACTAAATTGGTGTCACCGTGATTTTCTGCATTCAACGAATTATAATTTAAACTAAAATCAAAATTATTTAAATCTTAAAACAAACCAAAAACTTTTATTAACATGTAAACATTTTCCGTAATTCCGTAATTGCATTCGCCGCCCGATTATAAAATATAATTTAAATCTAATTCGATTGCATTCGACGCTCGTTTATATGAGACCTTGCAATTATTGTATGATTAACGATTCTATCGTGTTAATTAGTATAGACCACGTGCACGCTGACCACCCGATAAATAACCGTCCAATCAAATCGCGTCTCTCGATGTAACTCGGTGGGCGTGGTTATTAGGACGTCGAAAATTTGTACGACTGGTCTGAATATGTCAGGATTGGGATAAATAATATACGATGCGGATAAAGAAATCGTCAACGTCCAAAACGGACGGAAAAAGTCTAGGACTTCGACTGTCTTTAATATTTTGGCCAAAATCCGGGGTGTTTAGACTTTTAGGTTTACTAGTGTACCTAAAAAAGTTTATTAGATATCCATCAGTTTGATTAAGACCAATGCCTATGGCTTTTACACAGAAAAAATCTATAAATAAAGCAATGGATTATTCATTTTCAAATCAGAAAAAAAACTCATGGTGAACTGCATTATTTCAAAATTTCTGTACCAATAACGATGAAATATCTTGCTATTTGAAGAAAAAGTAAAAGACGGCAAATTGAAACATATTGAGCACTTATTGACACAAATTTCTGTACAATCGGTGTGTTTTATCAGATTTAAAATGTACAATTACAGCTATACGCTTACCTGTAAAAAATAAAATCAAATTGCAATGATCACTCGACAAGGAATAATTATTTGCCTTATTTTTTCCCTCATTCATCAGAACACGTTAGTTATGAAGACAGTAAACAATACCCGTGCATAAATTCTATCATCGAAAAGGTGAATCGAGAAAATGGTAGACAAAAGTCTAATCCTAGCATGTTGTGTACCATTTTTTTCATTGACTTCTTCTTTGTTAAAAAAATCACACACGGTAAATTTTAGGCAGTCTTCAGATTTCCAGCGGTAATCGATAGCCGGTCACCGTGTAGAAGAAAAAAAGCATACAAACAAATTTGCAATCAACACACGTCTTTTATTGATTTATTCGAAGTAAATTGTTTTATTTTTTTTTCTAGATTTACTACCAATCACTTGCTGAAAAGGAGCGCTACAGATGTACATCTTAATGTGGAGAACAAAGAACTTTTATGTCATACCACTATTGTCGCCAATCATGAATGAGCAAAAATTTCACAATGTCGGGATTGTTTTATGTGTTTGGACAACTAAGATAAATATTCATGTGCACTTTTGAGATGCTTTGAAAACGTCGATTAAGTTGTAGTACGTTCCGGACAAAATGAAGTATTTCATTATCAGAAATTTGAGATTTTGAACGCATGGAATAAATTCATTTATTATTAACTAAAAGTGATCCTGCAACCAAGGTTTCAACTAAGGTGAAGTCATTGGAAAGTGATGCCGCATCAATTTTTAAGAGAATCTGGTTCAGCTGATGCTTCTTGTTGTTAGCCATTTTTCTTAAGTGAAGAAACAGAAGGGGTATTTAAATAGTAATATATATGTTAATTCAAACCTAAATTATGTAATGAATAATAATACATCACAATTGTATAATATAGTCAATTCACCACCATCTTAAACTTAATGATTTTTCGATAAATAAGTTTAATTGTCCTGTACCAGATTATTAAACGAAAGGAGAGAATCAGAACAAAACATATGAATAAAAAAGAAATCAAATAAAACAAAGTAAGAAATATGAAAACTAAAAAGCTCATACTGGTTAAAAGTGGCCTGAATGTTATTTGTTTTTTGTGTTTTTTGTTTTGATACTAGTATTTCTAGGACAGATAACTGCTGTTAGGAATGAATTTAATGTCTAAAGTTTGCAATTTCGGCCCTAAAAATGGCCTGGCTAACTTTTTATTTATTTACTCCTAAAATTAGGTCTTACTTTTAAATAGAGAAAATGGAGGTTACCAGCATCTCTATCAAAATAAGCCTACACCGACCTACTTTAGATTTCCTTATCTTGCCCTAATCATCGGTGTTTGATTATTTTTCTCACCAAACCCGTAAATTTTACAACGTGGATTTGTTTACAAACATAAACTGTTAAAGATGAGATAATATTCGACATACATGAATACTTTATTAACATGAAATCAGTATTTTATTGCTTGGTCCCTGATGATGAACATGGCCAAGGTCAATTAGTAATAGCTAATTGGTCTAAATATATGTTCGAAACACCTGGTGATCCAATAAGTTGGGGTGCAGAAATTGGATATAGCCTCCTATTACTTATAACATGACTTGACCTGTTTATGTGTTTTTATCATACATGAAAACATGTTACAACGACTATACAACTGTTTGGCAGTGAAACATTTTTTCTTTCAGATGAAATTTATTTTAACAAATTACATATCAAAAAGATACAAAAAGTGATGAAATATATAAGCATTCTTTCAACGGGAGATAGCGTATGGGACACCTACTGTAAGCTGCATACAAAATTTCAGTGAGTGAGTGAGTGAGTTGGTGTTTTACGCCCGTGCAACGCTATATAGGTTATTTACAGGCGATGAACATGAAAAGGGTGATAAAATGAACATGAAATGATGATGATAAATGAAATATGGGGATGGGGTGGGAAACAAAGGACCGGTAAATTTGGAGAACCACAGGAAAAAGGGGAGAGGTGGGTAGGGTCGGAAAATTTAGCCTATGTAGTGCACTACTGGGCGGTCCACAAAGGGGTCTTTTACGTGCATGAAGCGTGGCACTCTCCACACACGTTGGCCCACTATGGTCGGCGGTCAGGGTTTCCGTATTATAGACCTGACAACCCCCGCGGACGAGGGCTACCCTATTCAGCCACCTAGGGTACACACTTGGTCGCTCTGTGGGCTGAGCACCGACCCGACGTCGGAATCCCAAGACCCTTAGTCGCCTCTTACGACAAGCTAGGCTCTGCTGCGGGCCTATTCGCCACCCGGGCCCCGCACGGGATTACAAAACCCTACGATTAGTAGTTTCTGAAAAAGTGTTACGGAAAAGTGTCATCTTCGGTCCAGATGAGCTAAAACACTGTACCAAGTTTGGTTGCAATAGGACAAATGATGTCAGAGGAGTTAACGTATCAATGGTAAGGGGAAATGCTGTGAAAATTTTAAGGCATGCTTAGAAAACAAACTTGGAACTGAATTTGTTTATGCTTAAAATCTTGCCTAAATTGATAAATTTTTCCAGCGAATAAAATCTGACAAGCCCACAAGAGCACTTTACAATCAGGTATCTTATACCCGTTGTATCCTTCGATGATAACCATTGTACTCACTCGACGAACATTAATAATCATATACTTTAAAATGGGAAGTTGGTATTGTCGATTAGCAGTGAGTGAGTTGGTGTTTTACGCCCGTGCAACGCTATAAAGGTTATTTACAGGCGATGAAGAGGGTGATAAAATGAACATGAAATGATGATGATAAATGAAATATGGGGTGGAGTGGGGAACCGAGGAACGGTAAATTTTGAAGCACCACAGAGAAAGGGGAGAAGTGGGTAAGGGTGGAAATTTAACCTTTGTGGTGCACTACTAGGCGCTCCACAAAGGGTTTCTTTTACGTGCATGAAGCGTGGCACTCTCCACACACGTTGGCCCACTGGTCCGCTGTCAGGGTTTCTGTATTATAGAGCTGACAACCCCGCAGACGAGGGCCACCTTTTCCAGCCTCGTATGGTACACACTTGGTCGCTCTGTGGGCTGAGCACTAACTCGACGTCAGAATCCCAAGACCCTTAGTCGCCTCTTACGACAAGCTCTTCTTTGCTGCGGGCCTATTCGCCAGCCCAACCCCGCACGGGACTTGTCGATTAGCATGTTAAGCTTCTGTAAAAAGTAATTAATTTATTTGGCCTTTAAATTTTCTATTACGGTTTCAAATAGATCCTGACATGATGCTCATGGTGAGGCTTCTTTGATGTTCTTAGTGTTTTCTTAAATGTTTTTTTCTTTGAAGTTCCATTTGGGCTTGTTCTTCTTCGTCTGACATTAATTCTGTTGAATCTAAAGTGAATAAGTACATGTATTAATCCTTCTACTTGATATATATTTATTCGGTCGTATAAATACCTGAACAAGAGGCTCCCAGCAGCCTGAATCGCCCTTGTGGATTATAACATTGGTATCATTTTTCTTCTTCATTAATTTACCCCTCCCGCTCCGCTACGCTCCATTCAATGCAAAATATACCGAAAACAATGGCAATCCATTTTAAATATCCAACAAAACACAGGCGGCCATGGATGATTTCTTTAATTTTAAGTGATTAAACGCTATGCTTTATCATATAATGGTACAGCTTCTGTAGGCATTGACGAGATTCATATGGATTCTTTTACTTTCAACTTTACCATTTTATTGGTCACAATGTGTTATAGTTTTCATTTCTTACATTATAAGTTTCTTGTATAGCCTTTGTCGTTGGTGGGTGACTTTTCCTTGTTCTTTTCTTGAGAGTTATGTTTTAATGTGTTCCTGTTCAGAATTTCTGTATTCATTTAAAAAATGACCAAGCGTAACTTTTGTGTTAAGGATTGTGCAAACAATGGTTATAAACTTCAAGGGAAATTATATCTTTCCTCACTTTTGATTGTATACACAGTTTCACTGCCAGGCATGCAAAATGATGTAAATAATATATATATGTCTGTTATAACTATAGGAGACGGATTAATAGAAGCAAACTTGCTTATTTCCGAATCCTTACGTGTTGTATATATTGTATGTTGTAAAAAGATTTATGTTTGTTTTGAAATAAAATATGTTTAAACTAAACTTCAATAATGGAGAAGTCAGTTTGTGACATTCACAGTTGTAATTTGGGATTATCCAGGTGTGTTTGTGACCCACCGTTTAGTTTATTCCCGTTCCCATAAAAAATAAAGAATCCATTTGAAAGAACAGTATGTACAGTAGAAATGTTAATAGATTTGATCAAGATGGTAAATCTAGATGGGAACCAACAGATGATTCTCGAGTATGCTCAGAGCATGTTATTGACAGAGAGCAAACTAATCAAAATCCATATCCAACATTACAACTGGGCTATGAATCTTCGACGGTCGTAAAAATAGTATACCAGCAGCGCTTGATAGGTCCTTTATAACTTCAATACCATCTGAAAAAATTAAAAGTGAAAACCAAAGTTTAGTCAACCTTGTAGAATCAGAATTGCCTGTAGAAGCTGATATGCCATTAAATATTTCATCAATTTCATGCGACCATGAATACTATTCTTCTTGCACTAGATGCTCTGCTAAATCCAAGGAGATACCTTTTTAAGACAAAAAATCAGGAAGCTTGAAGCCCACATTGTACTTTCCAAACCCAAACCCAAATTATATGATGTTTTCAAATCGGATAAGTCGTGCAAGTTTTATACCGGAATACCTATAGTCGCATCATTTAATGCCATTTTACCGTGTACTTGAGCCTAAACTGAATAAAATCCAACATTGGAATGGTCCAAATCATATTTTAAAGGCATATTTTCTACGGCAAACTCTTTTTTTAACCCCCCAATTTTTTGTGTCAATCATAGACCGAAATGCGATAAAATGAATATTGAAAAACAAATTTGCCACCAATTTTGCCTCAAAAGTACTTTATTTCGATCAAAATAGCTCGACAATATTGATTGATATTTTATTTACCTGCATTTACGTCACATTGACACAGATTAAAACTGATTAGTTTTAACACGGACACTAATCGGAATCTCGGGTTTTGTCTCCGAATACATTGATATGTTGAAAAAATACCAATATTTTTGGTGTTTACCTTTTAAATAACATTCAAAACTTAATACATGCAATAATTGTCAGTTCTATTCATTAAGTAGCTCTAATATTCGGTTGCCGTTTTAATTTTCTTCCGAGCTTAAACTTCGAGAAACAGTTTATGCACCACGTACAAGAACTATGGAAGTTTTCAATCAAAGAAAGAATAGTGCGCATGCTTACAGCTCATCTACATCTAGCAGAGCCTAGCTTGTCGTAAGAGGCGACTAAGGGTCTTGGGATTCTGATGTCGGGTCAGTGCTCAGCCCACAGAGCGACCAAGTGTGTACCCTAGGTGGCTGAATAGGGTAGCCCTCGTCCGCGGGGGTTGTCAGGTCTATAATACGGAAACCCTGACCGCCGACCATAGTGGGCCAACGTGTGTGGAGAATGCCACGCTTCATGCACGTAAAAGACCCCTTTGTGGACCGCCAAGTAGTGCACCACATAGGCTAAATTTTCCGCCCCTACCCACTTCTCCCCTTTTCCTGTGGTTCTTCAAAATTTACCGTCCCTGTGTTTCCCACCCCATCCCATATTTCATATATCATCATCAAGTCATGTTCATTGTATCATCCTTTTCATGTTCATCGCCTGTAAATAACCTATATAGCGTTGCACGGGCGTAAAACACCAACTCACTCACTCACTCACTAAATTTTTGTAAAGCTTTACAAATATTATATATTTTTCAATTTTTAATGTAATAAGGTACCCTAGTCGTATTTTGAACGTTTGTATCTTTCTAAATAAACAAAACAAATAGTCTGACGACAATTTTTTGGTTTTACAAAAAAATAATTTTTCGTAGACAATATGCCTTTAAAGTACAAGTAAATTATCAAAAGTGGTCTCGGGAGAGGTCTTACTCCCAAAGAAAAAATGGTAATTACATTAATGAAAATCTGTCTGGGACTGCTTAACCAAGATCTATCAGATAGGAGTAGTATAGATGTGGTAATCATTTATTATTTCTCAGGTGGAGCATAGGTGGAGCGGCCTTTTGCGCAGGCGTATGACGTCACATCCGGTTCCGGTCGGCCATCTTGGATCCCGGCGGCCATCTTGGATCACGTGACCTCCGGTTCCGCCATCTTAGATGACGTATTTCCGGTTTTCGAAGGTGGAAAGTTTCCCGCCACAAAGTCTCCCGCGCAAATTTTCGCGGGAAGTGATTCGGAACAATACACCCCTTGAGGTATCGGGCTTTATCGTAAGGTGTAGGGTAAAGTGGACTCGTCCACAGAAGGGGTAGACCCGTCCGCATAACCGGTGAATGTGATCCTTAGTGACGCCAATGGGAATCGTTCTTTGTAGTTTAAACGAACCAATGGATCGCGAGCGCAGTCATTTGTGAGACGGTTCAAATTTTGAATAGGAGCGTCACTTTCCCACTAGATTTCATAGAGGAAGGCCGCATTTCATTGCTCTCTTGCAAGGTAAGTCTTTATCTTTCTTTGTGCTATAGTTAAATTTGTATTTTAAATAAGGTTTTTGTTAATATTGATTTGTCATTACCAATGATTCTAATAAAACCATCTGCTACTTTACAAACGTTGACACACGATTAAAAACACTACCGATAAAATCTTTAGCAAAAATCAAGCGCGTATGCTATCATAAAGTCAATTTTTTCTATAATTATTTCGCTAGAAATGCTATAAAGTATATCCTCAATATTTGTCGAACATAAAAGGTAAAAATCACCGAACTGGCAGAAGCAAATTTCAAACATTTCGTGAGGTTTTCATTTCCCCTTTAAGGTGCAACATTGGTTAAAACTATTCCAAGAACTGTATCAACGGAATATTTTTATTCTCGTATTTTTTGTTTCACGATTTTTATCTGGTAAAGTTTAAAGTAAAAGACGTTCAAAAACTATAGTACTTATAAACCCATTGGAACGGTTTATCCACACGACTGACGACACTTTAAAAATAACTATGATGTAAATCTTCATTTTTATTAAAAATAACTATTATTCCCCCCTTTTTAGGTGCAACATTGGTTAAAACTATTCAAAGAACTTTATTACCGGAATATTTTATTGTCGTATTGAGGTAAGTTTAATTCCTATTTTTATTTGGTAAAACTTAAATGCTTTTCTTTTTAATCATTCTATTATGTACAAGTCGTTCAAGGATAATTACAAAGCCATTGAAACGGATGATGCACATATTTCAAATCACCTTTGTTTCGATATTGATTCAACGGACGACACTTTTAAAAATAACTATTATGTAAATGTGTATTAAAGATCCATTGTTAGTGCACACGACAGATGTTCGATATTGATTTTAAACGAATTCAATAGTATTTTGATAAGCGTACTTTAACCTATTCAAATATTTTGTTTTATAAACAACTTTAGCACTCGTATTGTTCGGATATAAAAAATAATTTATTTAATTTCAGCAAACCCATGATTTTAAATTCGACAATATTGTTATAATTCTGTATTTTAAAATTACAGGTGTTACCCATAGATTGAGGCATTTTGTTTGATACCATTTTGCTATCAGACATTTAAAGGTAATTGATTTTATTATTTCAAACACTTCACGGTTTAAACGACAGATGTACAACTTTATATCAATCCACACGCATACAGTAGTAATGCTCATTTATCAACAGAAAAAAGTTACGCTATGTGCACAACAGCTGAAAATGACACACTTACTCGCGACCTTTTAAAAAACGTAAACAAACACATTTACAAATCGTATATTATGAATTTAAATCGCCGTCACACCTTAAAATGTTAAAATATTCAATACATTTTTTTCAATCGATCGATCACAGATGAGTAATTTCAATATAAACACAGACATTTAAATAGCTTCTGTGTTATTTAAAGGAACATATTTCTTTTCAGAATGGCTTTTGTATGTGAGGTTTGTGGAAAAAGCTTTACTGAAAAAAGAAACCTGAATCGCCATCTTAAAACCCATAACGTAGCTACGTATAACTGTTCCATCTGTAATAAGGCGTTTAATAGGCCGGACATCAAAAATCGTCACGAGAAGACCCACGGGGACAGGCCGAAATATGCCTGTCCCTACTGTGACCACCAAATAGAGCGGCTAGATAATTTTAGGGCGCACATGGCTAATCACGAAAGGCGAATTAGGGAACTGGAGCAAAGAGCAACCCGCTCCTCGTCGCCTCAGCCTGGACCTAGCCGGGAAAGATCCCCTCAGCCCGGACCCAGTCGAGCAAGGTCCCGCTCACCTGTCCGTCGTCCGTCTGTTCGTTCTTCTTCTCATGTTGCCTCTCCTGATGTACTTCCTGAGGATCCAGAGACCCGTACCCTGTACCTACGCCACTGGGCCGATATTCGTACTAGGGAAAATACCGGGAACCGTGTCCAAGACCGGTATAACTTTACCCTGTACGGTTTACAATCGTCATCTCTTCGAGATATGGTTCGTCATATATTCCAGCAGCAAAATACAGCCTTCAAAATTAATTTGTCTTTCGGATTCATGCTTCGGCATGTTGAAACTGGAGAACTTCGTTATTTCCACTCCAGTTTCAACAACCACCGTTTCTTCGATGTTCCATGTTTGATCCAGAACGAAGAAGACCTGGAGCGATTTTTACAGGAATTGGTCCGCCAAGATCTTCTTGAATTTATACGCCAGCAGCGAGAGGATACCAAATGGATTGTCCACTTGCTGACCAATGTGACATTTTATGTCAACAAAATATATAACCACCCAATAGGAGCGGCTGTGGATTTGCCTGATTATGTCAAAAGAAATCAGGGTCTCAACAACATGACTGGTGGATCTAATGGAGTTTTCAACGACAACCTTTGCTTTTTCCGGTGCCTCGCTGTACACAAAGGAGCGCCCCATATCAATGTAGAAAATCCAGCCAAAACATATTTTTATGAGTATCTCCAACATTTTGAACTATCCGCTCGTCAATTTAAAGGGGTTTATCTGGACGAATTACATGTTGTAGAACAACTATTTAAAGTTAACGTTATCGTCTATGAATTAATACAAAACGAAGAGGAAGACGTCCATGCCCGTTTAATCCGTCGATCTCCCTTTAAATACGCCAGCACGATGTACTTGAATTTATACATAGACCATTTTAGCTATATAAATAATTTTCTAAAATACAGCAAGAGCTACGCCTGTGGTAAATGTAATAAGCTTTGGAAATCTCCCTGGCTGTTGCATCGCCACGAAACAAACTGCAAAGGAAGCACTAAATTTATTTACCCCGGAGGAGTGTACCATACTACGAAAACTGTCTTTGAAGAACTGGAAGACGAAGGGATTGATGTCCAACCCCAACACCGTTTCTTTCCGTATCGTGCTACCTATGATATTGAAACAATGTTACAGCCCACTCAAAAAGAGCCATCCACAAAACTACAATGGATCAATCAACACCAACTTCTTAGTATATCTATTTCCTCAAATGTCCCTGATTATACAGAACCTCGTTGCTTTGTGGTTGGTGACGAAGATTGTTCGGATATTGTTTCTGCATCGCTTGAGTACCTAAATCAAATTAGCACTGCAGCTTATTATCGTACCGTTGGTAAATTTGGATCCGTCTTTGAAGAAATAGATAACAAGATTAACCAAGATTTAAAAGAATTCTCCCGAGAAGAAAAAGAAAAGAAAAGAAAGGGTCATTACCTTTTTCCATTGGAACAAAAGTTAGAGCGGTATCTAAAAGAGCTCCCCGTCATTGGTTTCAACTCGGGGAAAATATGACCTAAACGCTATGAAAATTGACTTTTTCTCTCATCTTGCGGAACGAAACCTCGTCAAATTTGCTATTAAACGAAACAACACGTTCATGTGTGTTAAGACCGAAAAACTTAAATTTTTGGACATTACGAATTATTTAGCCCCCGGGTTTTCGTATGCCCAGTTTTTAAAAGCCTATGGATGTACAGAGGAAAAAGGGTTTTTTCCTTACGAGTGGATGGACTCCCTGGATAAACTAAACAACACACAACTTCCCCCTCACGATGCTTTTTATTCAACCTTGAAAAATACCAATATATCGGAAGAAGAATACCAGTTTTGTCAACATGTGTGGACCAGCCACCAAATGTCAACCATGAAAGATTTTTTGATATGGTACAACAATAAAGATGTCGTCCCGATGTTAGAAGCCGTTGAAAAAATGTTTGAATTTTACAAAGAGAGAAATATAGATATGTTTAAAGATGGGATAAGCGTTCCTGGGCTAACATTAAAATACATGTTTCAAGAGATATCAGATTATTTCACGCTACCCGATGAAAAAAATAAAGAAGTTTATCGTTTTCTAAAAAGTAATATCGTCGGTGGACCTAGTATTGTTTTTCACCGCTACCACGAAAGAAATGCTACTACTATCCGTCCCCAAGAATATAAAAACCCTAAACCATGTAACTCCATTGTTGGATTCGACGCGAATGCATTATATTTGTGGTCCATCATGCAGGATATGCCAACCGGTCACTTCACCCTCCGAAAGGCCGAAGACAATTTCAAGCGAATAACCCCAAGAAGATACGAAGCTATAGCCATCGACTGGTTAGAATGGGAGGCTTCTCAATCTGGACGTCAGATTCAACATCAGGGTAACAACAAAGAAAAATTAATCGGACAGAAAAGATATCCGGTAGATGGGTTTTGTAAAGACACCAACACCGTCTATGAATTCCAAGGATGTATTTTTCACGGCCATGAATGCTGGCTAACGAAAAAACATAACGGCGTTAATCCAGTTAACGGCAAATCGTTTGTTGAGTTAAGGGAATTTACCACAAATAAAATTAAATATATTAAAGAACAAGGATTTAAAGTTGAAGAACTCTGGGAATGCCAGTGGCATCAAAAAAAGAGATCCAATCCTAACATTCAAGATTTTATAAACAGTAGAAAACGTCCATGTGATAATCTCCAAACCATGACAGAAGACCAGATATTAGATGCCGTACTAAACGACAAATTATTTGGAGCCCTTGAAGTAGATTTACACGTTCCAGATCACCTCAGAACAAAATTTGCTGAAATGTCACCCATTTTCAAAAATACACAGATTTCCCGTGATGACATTGGCGACCACATGAACCAGAATGACATCATGTCTCAGCCACGTCAAAGTCTCATTGGCAGCCTAAAAGGAGAAAAAATAATGGTCATCACACCTTTGTTAAAATGGTACCTGACCCACGGACTCGTCGTCACCAAAATCCACATAGTTTTGGAATATACTCCAGCAGCTTGCTTTAAAAATTTGGGAAATACTATCAGTGATGCTCGCAGAGCAGGAGATGTCGACCCAAATAAGAAAATACTAGCGGAAACGAACAAATTAATTGGGAACAGTTGTTATGGAAAATGCGTCTCTAATTTAGAGAAACACACTGATGTCGTTTATTGCCACAGCTCTCGTGTCCATCAGTACCTCGTCGATCCGTCTTTCCGAAAATGTAATCAACTGACAGATAATTCTTTCGAAATTGAGATGTCCAAGAAATCAATTAAGCTGGATTTGCCACTTCAGATCGGATGCTTCGTCTACCAATATGCAAAACTTAAGATGTTACAATTTTACTTTGATTTTATCGATAAATATGTTGACCGTCGGGACTACCAATACTGTTCAATGGACACAGATAGCGCCTATATGGCACTGTCTTCCGAAAACTTTGAAGATGTCATCAAACCAGAGATGAGACAAGAATTTGAAAACGAAAAACATCTATGGTTTCCTCGTACAGATACCCCCGAACACGCCGCTTTCGACAAAAGGACACCCGAGCTATTTAAAGAAGAATTCAAAGGCGACGGAATTATTTCTTTATGTTCAAAAACCTACTACTGTTTCGGACAATCCGATAAGTTTAGTTGTAAAGGTATTAGCAAGAAGTTGAATAACATAACTAAAGACACGTACATGGATGTCCTCCTCTCTTAAAAGTCCGGGTCAGGTACCAACCGCGGTTTCCGGTCCGTGGATAACCGAGTATACACTTACCTCCAGGAACGGGCCGGATTCTCGTATTTCTATCCCAAGAGAAAGGTATTAGACGACGGCATCTCCACCGTTCCACTGGACATTTAAATTTTTCGATCTTTTTTGTACTCTTTTGAGATATATTTTATTTTTGAATATAGTTTTTATGTTATCATGTTTGTCAATATTTTTATTGATATGGAATCATTTTTGTCAATGTTTTTATTGATATGAAATAGTACAGGAAATAGTATTTTCTTTTAATAATAGTTTTTACGTTGAATATTTTTTATGGTAAAGACTAATCGGTTAACAAGTTTGTTTGATCATGGTTAGTGCTCCGTGTCTATCGTAAATATTTTTAAAGTTCTATTTTGAGAACACAATTCAAGTTTTTTGTAAGTATTTTTTAAAGTTTTAAGAACATGATATTTTGATACAGTTTTCATTGAGTTTAAATAACACAATTCATGTTCAGAGTAAAGTTATTTTTAAAGTTCTATTTTAAGAATATGATGTTGTAAATAACTAAGCATTATGTAAAATAGTTTTTTGTAAATAATATGTTTGTATATATAAACGTTGTGAACTGTACAAGTCTTTGTTTTTATTAAATTCAAGCCAGTATCTGACTAGTCAAAAGTTTAAAGATGTTTTTAAATTACAAATGGAGAAGCGTCAGAAAATCTAGCCAAAAGGTTAAATCATTAGAAAATGATCTAGCAAAAACAATACAAAACTACAAAGTTAGTATTAAAGGTCTCCTGACATTAGAAATAGCCAAGACCTATAATTGACACGACAAAACTACAAAGGATTATAAAATAAGACTAATCAAGATGGGTCGCGATAAACCCACTTGTCACGTGACCTGCAGGTCTTAAAGCTTTTCTCGAAACCCACCTAATCAGTTCCCTCTCTGCATCAGAGATGGATGTACAAAGTTACACACACATAGCGTCCACTTTCTTTAACGATGGGATTATCAACAAGGGTCGAGTCATAGTGTTGTTTTGCTTGACCAAAATCGTAGCACAGCGCTACCACCAGCAAAGAGTTTACATATGGAGTATATTTGAAAATGTAATCGAAGGTTTAGGCTACGATACCTATCTACAACGTGCACGCATTGAAGCATTACAACCCGTATAAAACGGGCAACCGCTTTCCTATTGGTTCAGTTCTAAGAACAACCATGGACCGCACACACGTCAGTATTAGATCTAGTGCTAGTTCTATCTACAGAAACTACGACTTTCATTTAGATATCATAAAATTAATTGGTGTCCTGATACTTTTATCACTCATGATAGCTACACTAGCTCTCCTAGGTCAGGTCCAACGATGTGATGATTCAAGAGACTGCATTCGAATGACAACCATGGAACCGACGATGAATCAAAGCTTATGTACTTACTCTGAGCAGTTTCCGTTAACCCAGAATTATTTTCTAACGGTGTGTACGTACCAGGGCGAAGTAAGAGTCGATGTTAGAAAATTTGTAGGCGGACAACCGACCATTTTGGGATACTTTATAAACATGGCGCAATGGAACACACTTCTCACACTCGTTCCCCGAATCGAACAGGCAATCAATGAAGCGAAGAAGGATGCGACCAATCAGACGTCAGGAAAATAGACCAATGAAATGGCTTCATTTCGACCAATGAAAAAGCGTCAAAATGGACCAATCAAAAGCCGAGAATGGATTTAATAGGAGCAGCTTAGCTTATCCACTTCATTTGAAAGAAACACTGCCACGTAGAATGACCGATATTGTCCAGAAAGCAGCTGAAATGAGTGGTATTGTACCAAACACAAGTCGATATGTTAAACATTTGGGAAACGACATCTACCTTGAACTGAAAGAATGGAAAGGGACAACACGAGTTGACATCCGCTTCTGGATGGACGGCCACATCCCTACCAAAGACGGCGTTAGTTTACAGTTGGAACAATGGAAGGCCTTGTGTGATTTATCTGATGTAATCGACGGTCTGTTTACCAAAATCAAGCAAAAGGAAACCGTACATTGGAGATGTCATATTGGAAACGACATTTACGTGACTATGGAAGATCCACAACTTTACGTAGACATTAAAACCTTTTGGATTCCAGAAAATGAATGGCGATATACACCGACCAAGAGAGGGGCCAGGCTAAGTCGACAACAGTGGACCGAATTGAAGAAAACCATGTCAATGATCGAAGAATTAGAACCAGACATTAAAGACATTGTGCCTATGTATTGATGTTGTGAATAGATTATATATAAATAAATGATGTAAAATGATCTCTTTTGTGTTTAATTAATGTTAAGATAACCCTATAAAACATCGAAACAACACAAAAAAACCATCAGTTGTTCTTCGAACCCCGAAGTAACAACATGTCCTATACATGCACATTGTGTAAAAAATCTTACGTGTGGAAGACAGACTTAATACGACACGAGAACGCAAAACACCGGAACATGATTCAACAAGAAACAAATTCTAAAAAACAGCAGCAATTGTCATACCCTCATATACTGGAGCAGCAGCAGCAGCAGCAATTGTCATACCCTCATATACTGGAGCAGCAGCAGCAGCAGCAATTGTCATACCCCCATATACTGGAGCAGCAGCAGCAGCAGCAATTGTCATACCCTCATATACTGGAGCAGCAGCAGCAGCAATTGTCATACCCTCATATACTGGAGCAGCAGCAGCAATTGTCATACCCCCATATACTGGAGCAGCAGCAGCAATTGTCATACCCTCTGGGACAGCAGAAAACAAACGAACCTTACTTTATTTACCCAACCAGCGACCCCTTTGCGTTTAACGTACCCGATGGATTACTCCACGATCATTTCATGCCTTGGGCTCATCCGTTCACCAGCGTCATTGCAGGACCTACCGGCAGTGGAAAATCAGTCTTTGTAAGAAGATTCATCGACAATATACAACACATGATGTTACCCCAGCCCGATCGAATATGGTGGTCATACGATGTACAACAACCTCTATATTCTGGAATGAACAACGTCGAGTTTATTAGAGGACTCCCGGATATCGAGAGCTTGAACCCCGAAGAGAAACATCTTATCGTCATCGACGACCAGATGGACAACGTCACGCAAGCCGTAGCGGACCTGTTTACCAAATACAGTCACCACAGATCCATCAGTATTATGCTGATCGTACAGAAACTGTTTAATAAAAACAAACACCACAGAACCATCAGTCTGAATACCCACTACATGGTCGTTTTCAAGAACCCCAGGGACACGTCTCAAATTATGGCCATGGCACGTCAAATGTTTCCCGGAAGAACAAAGTACTTTCTAGAGGCCTACCAAGCTGCCGCCAGAAAACCTCACGGATACATGTTGATTGATCTGAAGCAGGATACACCGGAAATTTTACGTTTGAGAACCGATATCTTTCCCGGAGAAGAGCAAATAGCGATGGTAGATCTATAAAAAGGACCAAACGTTCGTGTCTCCGTCAGTCGAGAGACGGATGCCGACGGAGTAACATGGTTTCTCCTCGATTGAAAAAGCACGCTACAGATATCGTGTACCTACAACAAGCTAAACCTTGCGCTAAAAAATATCTCATTGACAAAGCCGATAAAAGCCTGGTGGATTGTCTGTGTGAAGTAGCCGATAACATCTTGAGAGGAAACGTTCCTTTAACACCGGAACAAAGGACCAAACTACACACCCACCGAAACGGATTGAGGTCATTAACCGAGAAGAAGGTCCCTTTAAAAAAGAAGAAAACAATTCTACAGAAAGGAGGATTTTTAGGTTCCCTCTTAGCCCCGATAGCATCTCTCGTGACTCCTTTGCTATCACAGCTACTACAATGAGGCAGTTTACCCTGAAACCACAGTTTCTTCAACCACCCACCAGACCTAGACCACCGGTAGACCAGAAAGTAAAGACCATGGATACCCTAGAAAAGAATATGCAGACCCTGTTAGAGAGAGAAGATTTACCTCCAGATAAACGAATAAAGTTGCACGATCAATCCTTGACTCGGTACATGAACATCCTGGACGATTACAGACCACGTCCACATGTACCAGAAGCAAAGCAAGAGGATCAAAAGACCCCCAAAGACGTACCAGACCCCATTGAACAAGAGATTCTTCAGAGTGTTCCCAAGACGATGAAAAACAAAGCCGAACTACTATTGAGAAAAATGAAAGCTGACCCAGATATGAAATGGAACCAGAGAGGAGAGTTTCGATACAAAGGAAACCTTCTAGAAGGAACGAACGTGGTAGATCTAGTAAATGACGTCATGCGTAAAAGGAAAAACTTTGAACCACCAGGATGGGAAACCTTTGGAGATGCCTTAAGAGAAGCAAACGTTCCACAAGACTTGATCGGACACGTAGACCGCCGCCAATACATATACAACAGTAAAGGCGTTCCAACACCACAAGACACTCCAATTTCGAGTCCTTTTCAAACACCAACCTCGGTAGTCACTAGAACCCCCTTAAGAACACCGAGAATTCCTAGGACCACGCCCAGTTTACCCAAAATGAAATGGAAAGACTATAAATGATGAAGATATAGAATCAAAGTCATTAAGCAACAATGGAATTGGCCTATTACGACGTCTCTGCACCTGGAAGTTACGGTGGAATTAATAAATTTAAACCCAAGGGTTACACCACAAAAGAAGTCAAAGAATGGTTACAGACACAAGATCCCTATACGCTACACAAGAGAACGAGGAGAAGATTCCCGCGAAGACAAGTCCTGGTCTATGGAAAAGATCATCAATGGCAAGCTGACTTGGTGGATGTTGGCAAAATTGCCTCGTATAACAAAGGATTCAAGTACCTGCTGACCTGTATTGACGTTTTGTCAAAGTTTGCATGGGTAGTGCCACTGAAAGACAAGACGGGAAAGAGTTTAGTAGCAGCGTTTGAAACCATCTTCAAAGGAGAGAGGATACCCATACGGCTACAGACCGACAAAGGAACAGAGTTTACCAACAGAGTGTTTCAGAAATTTTTGAAAGAAAACGACGTGCACTTTTTTACCACGTATAACGACGAAACAAAAGCCAGCCTCGTAGAACGATTCAATCGAACCTTAAAGACCAAAATGTGGAAATATTTCACACACCGGGAAACCGTCACCTACGTATACGTCCTGAGTGACATGGTGGAATCCTACAATAATACGATACATAGCGCCATTGGCATGGCTCCTTCCGGTGTAACATGGGCGAACCAGACCGTCGTGGCAAAACGACTTTATGGTAGAGCTGGACCCGGTACCAAGTGTAAACTGAAACCCGGTGACAGAGTGAGACTAGCCAAAACCAGACGTCTCTTTAAAAAGGGGTACCTTCCTAATTGGACAGAAGAATTGTTTACCGTCGTCAGATGTATTGAAACTAAACCACCGGTGTACGTGGTGAAGGACGACCACGGCGAAGTTTTAGAAGGCACGTTCTATATCGACGAGCTACAGAAAATTACCAAGAGGGATAACGTATACAAGATTGAAAAGATCTTAAAGAAGAGGAAAAAGGGTCGTAGAGTACAGTATTTAGTCAAGTGGCTGGGATACCCGGAGACATTCAACAGTTGGATCTTTAACCAGGATCTTATAAAACACGATGCAAAGGTGTAATTATTCAGTCGTGCAGATGGCACCGAGCGAGACGGACAGTACAAAGTCGTGGAGAGCCTGCGGAAGAAAGACACCCAGAGCGGAAGTGGTGTACCTGTGCCAAGTCTTCATTCTATACACCGTCATTGTGGTCAGCATCTACAATCTTACCGTGCAGTCGGATAAACCAACCTTGTGGACGGCCCTCCTGAGCAGCAGTTTAGGATACCTCCTTCCGAGTCCAACCATCAAGAAGAAACATGTTCTACCTGACACTTCCGAGTAATAGCTCCATGCATTACTTTCCTGACAACACCCTCACGCATTACCTTACCCGACTTCCTCAACCCATAGATCTGGAAGGCTCGTGGGAGATCGGTCTATCGGAAATACAATACCCCCACAGCTGGTATAATGTCAAGGAGCAAGAAGTGTTTGTGCAAGTACACTACCCACCCAAGAAGAAAAAAAGGGGAAGACGTCAAAGATATCGAGATAGACCTGGAAACAGCCATGTTTAAAGCACCAGAGGGATATTACCATTCACCCAGAAGACTCGTCAATTGGTTGGAAAAGGCCAGAGAAAAGGAACACATAGATTATTTCTCTCTACATATAAGTGAGTGAGTGAGTGAGTTGGTGTTTTACGCCCGTGCAACGCTATATAGGTTATTTACAGGCGATGAACATGAAAAGGATGATAAAATGAACATGAAATGATGATGATAAATGAAATATGGAGATGGGGTGGGAAACAAAGGACCGGTAAATTTTGAAGAACCACAGGAAAAAGGGGAGAGGTGGGTAGGGTCGGAAAATTTAGCCTATGTGGTGCACTACTGGGCGGTCCACAAAGAGGTCTTTTACGTGCATGAAGCGTGGCACTCTCCACACACGTTGGCCTACTATGGTCGGCGGTCAGGGTTTCCGTATTATAGACCTGACAACCCCCGCGGACGAGGGCTACCCTATTCAGCCACCTAGGGTACACACTTGGTCGCTCTGTGAGCTGAGCACTGACCCGACGTCAGAATCCCAAGACCCTTAGTCGCCTCTTACGACAAGCTAGGCTCTGCTGCGGGCCTATTCGCCATAGAGCGACATACATCACAAGGCCTGGATTAACGTCAAGCGAGGGTGTCACGTGGTACTCAGTCATACACTCATGGAGATTTTAGGATTTAAAAGACAGTTCATGTTTGCAGAAGGGACCTGGAAAGGTGATCGACCAGCAGACATATCGCGTGGACTCAACGCCATCTTTGTGTATTGTCCCCTGGTGGAACCGAGAATCGTGGGTGATACCCAAGCACCGCTCATGAGAATCGTACCCGTGGAAGGAAAAGATCACGATGACATCAGTCACGTATTTGACCCCATCCAATACGTACCCCTGGCACAGAGAAGATTTCAGACGATCGAAATAGATTTAAGGGATGACACCGGCAAACCTGTGCCATTTGAACGTGGGAGAGTGACGGTGACACTTCACTGTAGAAAGAGAGCACCATCGTACCTACCATGAAGACAAAGTATTACCCAGACGCTAAAGCGTACCAAGAGTATTATTTGAGACAAACGGGAAAATGATATCCAGTCTTTGCGGGGCGGCGATACCAGAGAGGACATGGTCTAGGCAGCATCATTGGAAACCTATTTAAATCAGCTGTACCCATGTTAAAGAAAGGGGCTAAAGCTATCGGAAAAGAGGCTCTGAGGACTGGATTAGGAATAGCCTCGGACGTCATGGAAGGACAAAACATTAAACAAGCAGCAGAGACCAGAGTAAAAGGAGCGGGAAGAAACCTCGTTCAAAAAACAATCGACGCCGTGGGACCCCCTGGAGAAAAAGCTATAAAAGAACCCGTAAAACGAAAACCTGCCAGACGTCGTCAGACCGTCAAACAGAGAAGACCTAAAGATATCTTTGGATAGACATGGCTTTAGTTCACCCCGATTCCTGTGAATGTGCTAAATCAGAGTTGGACCTCTTTGGAGTACCACCCACACAGACCAGCGTGGAGCATGGATACTGGAAACAGAAAGGACTGACTTCCGCTTTGACAGACAGCGGTCCCTACGAATTTGTCATCAGTGGAGCGGGAGACGATTACATAGATCTGGCCAATACCCATTTGTTCGTGGAAACCCAAATCGTAAAAAACAATGGAGACGCCTTGACTGCAGAAGACGTTGGTCCCGTCAATCTATGGATGCACTCGCTATTTAGCGACATCAGCGTCAGTCTCAACGAGAAATTGGTGTCTCCACCGACCAGCACCTACCCTTACAGAGCCTACATAGAGACACTCTTGAGTTACGGTCCGGCAGCTAAAGATTCACAGTTGACAGGAGTGTTGTGGTATAAAGACACTGCCGGAAAATTGGACGATAGAACCGATGTCAACAAAGGATTCACCGCTAGAAAAGCCCTTGCAGCCACCAGCAAGTCGATACAAATGATGGGAAAACTACACCTGGATTTATTTTGTCAAGACAAGTATTTATTGAACCACGTGGATCTCAAGTTGAAATTGAGAAGAAGCAGGGACCAATTTGCCTTATTCGGAGACGCAGACGACTACAAGATCAAAATCAAAGATTTGTCGCTGTTTGTCAGAAAAGTACAACCCAGTCCTGCCGTGAGAATGGCACACGCCCAGGCTCTAGAGAGGACGAGCAGCAAATACCCGATCAGAAGAGTAGAGGTCAAAGTGGACACAGTCCCCGCCGGAAACATGAACTACATCCAAGACAACATGTACTTTTGACAACTACCGAAAAGACTCATCTTAGGATGCGTAGATAGCGATGCCTTGAATGGAACGATCACCAAGAACCCCTTCGATTTTAAACACAACAAGATCAACTACTTGGCATTAAACGTGGACGGAAGACAAATACCGGCCAAGCCCCTTCAACCAGATTTCACGTCCGGAAGTTTCATCAGAAGTTACATGGGCCTTTTTACAAGCACCGGAAAGATGTACCAAGACGAAGGAAACACCATCGCCAGGGACGATTTTGACAAGGGCTATACCTTATTTGCCTTCGATCTGACTCCAGACATATCGGAATTGGGAACCTTCCAGCTTATAAAACAAGGAAACCTGAGAGTAGAGATGCATTTTGCCGAAGCCCTTGCAGCCACTACCAACATCGTACTGTACGCAGAGTTCGATAACGTCATTGAAATCGACAGGAACAGACAAGTCTTGTTTGACTACAGTGCATAATGAACACGAAGGAGATCGATACCACACTGAAGACATATCCAGGAACCCAACACGTATTCAAAGGCGTATATGCGAGGAACAGATTACCCAGACATTTGAATGTCCCCTCAGCCTTAGTAGGGAACACGGATCCGGATAACCTCCCTGGCACACACTGGGTAGCCATTTACATCGATGCGAATGGAAGAGGGGAATATTACGACCCAATTGGAAGACCACCGTTTCTAGAAGCTTACGTTAACTTTATGGACAAACACTGTATCAGTTGGACCCATAACACCACGAGGGTGCAAGAAGAAGGATCTACCGTATGCGGACACCACTGTATATTCTACATTGTACATAGATGCCTCGGACATCCCATGGAAGACATTGTGAGGAACCTAGGACGACCAGAAGAAGCTACACACCGCGTTTTGTATTTTGTCAATAAAATTTTGAAAATGTAATAATGGCGTTGTTGTTAATAAAAAGCCTTGTGTTAATAAAATATTTAATTATTAAAAAAATACATCATACATAATAAAACAAACAGCCCCAAGAAGAGACTTTAAAAGAATACAACTTACAAACTACAGTCAAAACAACATATTCCTGTTGGATTACACTCGAAACACCACAATGCATCCTCGACGTTCTGGTGTGTCGTAAAGCAGGGTCTTGCGGTTTTCAGTTCGGGGATGAGATCCGGTATTAATTTAGACACGTCTTTCAACAAATAATATTGTTCTACGGATAAATCCACACGGCGGTCGGTGGGTTCTTTGTCAAAAGTCTTGTACCTTAGTTCCAATTTGTCACTTAAATATCCCTCGTCGTTTAGATTCCCGAGATGTAGATACAAATTTCCACCTAAGTGTCCTTCTACACTACCAAAACGGTTGTTGTTTATCAAGTCAAACACTTCGTCCACTTCACCAAAATAGTCCACAAACGTGATCCATCTACACAAAGGGAACTCTACGGTTTTCTCCCCTTGCCTTATTGTGATGTGTTGATCTTCTATTATAATACATGCATCGCCCTGAAGATCAAAGGTGGACTTTTGAGGGAAACACACGTCCATATTTTCTTGGTTTGGATCGCCCATGACCTCCACCAAATCGTCGCATCCGTGAGCTATCAACGTGTCACATAGGATTTTGAAGGCCCTAGCCCCTCTTCTCGGCAGAACTTCGTAGAACGCTCTGTTTCTACCTTTATGGGTTGGTTTACTCATTATAAATTCACCCGTCTCATCGTTGAGAATATGGCTTTTGATGAGATCTTCTATCATGGACTCGATAGGGGTTCTTTCAATCAGTAGCTTGTAATTTTTGGTCAATGTTTTTCTGTCTTGTGTATTCATTCTGTAATAAAGAAAGAATAACATTAACATTGGTATACTATTACACATTATACACATAAACGTAAATCAAAACGATACCATTCGAAATTCTAAACCGCCAGATGAACTCTACATGTACATGACAATATTAGACTTACCTTGCAAGAGAGCAATGAAATGCTGCCTTCCTCTATGAAATCTAGTGGGAAAGTGACGCTCCTATTCAAAATTTGAACCGTCTCACAAATGACTGCGCTCGCGATCCATTGGTTCGTTTAAACTACAAAGAACGATTCCCATTGGCGTCACTAAGGATCACATTCATTGGTTATGCGGACGGGTCTACCCCCTTCTGTGGACGAGTCCACTTTACCCTACACCTTACGATAAAGCCCGATACCTCAAGGGGTGTATTGTTCCGAATCACTTCCCGCGAAAATTTGCGCGGGAGACTTTGTGGCGGCACACTTTCCACCTTCGAAAACCGGAAATACGTCATCCAAGATGGCGGAACCGATAGTCACGTGATCCAAGATGGCCGCCGGGATCCAAGATGGCCGACCGGAACCGGATGTGACGTCATACGCCTGCGCAAAAGGCCGCTCCACCTATGCTCCACCTGAGAAATAATAAATGATTACCACATCTATACTACTGATAGGTTTGATGTATAACCTACACAGATTTCAAGAATCTTTACATCTTGGATTAAGCCCCTAGAGGGATTTTTTGGAAGGCACATCTTTAATCCTGCAAAAGAGGTCGTACATGAAAATCTGCCCCCAAGCTATAACAATCCTACTTGCTCGTCCCGTGCGGGGCCCGGGTGGCGAATAGGCCCGCAACAGAGCCTAGCTTGTCGTAAGAGGCGACTTAGGGTCTTGGGATTCTGACGTCGGGTCAGTGCTCAGCCCACAGAGCCGACCAAGTGTGTACCCTAGGTGGCTGAATAGGGTAGCCCTCGTCCGCGGGGGTTGTCAGGTCTATAATACGGAAACCCTGACCGCCGACCATAGTGGGCCAACGTGTGTGGAGAGTGCCACGCTCCATGCACGTAAAAGACCCCTTTGTGGACCGCCAAGTAGTGCACCACATAGGCTAAATTTTCCGCCCCTACCCACCTCTCCCCTTTTTCCTGTGGTTCTTCAAAATTTACCGGTCCATTGTTTCCCACCCCATCCCCATATTTCATTTATCATCATCATTTCATGTTCATTTTATCATCCTTTTCATGTTCATCGCCTGTGAATAACCTATATAGCGTTGCACGGGCGTAAAACACCAACTCATTCACTCACTCACTCCTACTTGCTCTTCCGTCCGTCACATCATTGACTGTAGTGAAGTTTTCATGGAGAAACCTCAAAACTTCGAAGTTCAGAGTTAGAATTGGAGTGATTATCAACATCATCATATAGGCATTTTTTTGATAAGCATAACACCATCTGGATTTATAAATTATGTTTCAGATGTCTAGTAGACGTGGGCGTGTCAAATGTCTACAGATGAAGTCCATAGTGTAAAACTGAAGCTGGCATGTGTAATTTGTATTCACCTTTACCAAAATATTCTTGACAACATATTATTTCATTCAAATTTTCATTACGCATATACATATATTACAAGTCATCACATGTATATGTATATGAAATTTAGTGATTTAAAAGCAATTGTACCAAAAAAGTTTAAAAGAGACAATCTAAATTCAAGATCATATCAATGTGCCATTAAAATATGTTTTGTTTACTTTCACATTATAGGATCCAAGCATATGGAGCACTAGATAAGGTAGTGGGGAACGGCAGACTGCTCAGTAACGTGAGTGAGTGAGTTGGTGTTTTACGCCCGTGCAACGCTATATAGGTTATTTACAGGCGATGAACATGAAAAGGATGATAACATGAAATGATGATGATAAATGAAATATGGGAATGGGGTGGTGCTCAGTAACGATATAAAGAAACTTTCACCTGCCATACTACTGAAATAACGACTTTTTGCTGTATATAAATTTATTTGCACACTACTGAGTGTCCATGTCGAGATGTTATTTCATTATCATCTGCAGCTGTTTCAGGGGGGGGGTGGTGTCAGTTTTTGTCTCGCCTGCGACTTCAGTCGCTTAGGGCGAGACAGGTATTACTTTCCGGCGGCGGCATAAACTTTTTTGTGAGACTTTTCCAAGTAAAGTATAATAGCTAGGCATCTGATATTTGGTATACAGACAGTTGGGTTATGGTCTACACAACTGGCACCATGCTGTTTGACCCTGACCCCATTTTCATGGTTCAGCGAATCTGTGGACTAGATGATTTTTGGGGCAAATTCTCTTTGTAAGACTTTTGTGGAAAATGAATTCCAAGAAAAGTGTAATAGCTAGGCATATGATAATGGTATACTGTCAGAAGGGGTTATGGTCTACGCAACTGGTACCATGATGTTTGACCCTCACTCCAATTTCATGGTTCAGCGAATCTATGGACTAAGATGATTTATGGGCCAAAAAACCTCTTTGTAAGACTTTTGTGGAAAATGAATTCCAAGAAAAGTATAATAGCTAGGCGTCTGATATTTGGTATACAGTCAGTTGGGGTTATAATCGACGCAACTGGCACCATTCCGTTTGACCCTGACCTCAATTTCATGGTTCACTGACTCTGTGGACTGTGGCCAAAGGAAAATGAATTAAGTGAAAATTATAATAGCTGATATCTGGTATACAGTTTTTTTCAGATAAAAATAATGTTGATAGATCTTATATGAATGTTAAGGAATTGCTATGTAGTAAAATTGTCTCAGAACTTATAAGGTAAATTCATTTGATTGTATCATATAATTTAATACATATATGTAACAGTGTGACTTTATCTAAGCTTAAGATATGAAAGGATGCTTTTAGTTTTATAGGAATTTATTATACTCAATTTTTATTTTACTTTTATTTTATGTATGTATATCAAGCCTTGACTTGACAGCATTTTTATTAATGTTAAATTTAGCAAATAAACCAAAGGATATTTGTCAGATAGATATATTTTTAACAATTGTTTAATTATCAATTAATTATTAACAATTGTAATAACATAGGAATTATACTTTATAAATGTATTTGTGTTTTTTCCAGATGTTTGAAATCTGAACAGAGATAGTCAATCCGTACTTATTAAGATATTGCACCAAGAAACACTAGATATGTTGGACAAAGGATCTTGTATGATAAAAATGTGTGAAATGAATAGATTGTTAAAACATAAATTGACACTTTCTTATTCATTTACTTGAAAGTCATAAATATAGTCTTTATTATTGGCCTATTGATTAGCAAATAAAACATTCTACATACATGTACATGCATGCTTGTCTTGGAATTATATAGACATGGCACCATACAGACAGACAGCTGATATACTACATAATGAGCAATCAAAATTCTATTATTAATCATTTATAAATTCAAAAAATAATATAATTAGCATCATTACACCCAGAAAACACTGCTAGGCATGCCAATAACAGTACATTACATCAACAATGAGATATGCAAAGAGGCAAGTAAATATATACAACATTGTCCCTGCTTTTCACCAGTTGACGAATAGAACAGAATGTTTATTCTCAAAGCTTCCAATGTGCTTCTTTTCAACTGGATAAAAGAGTATGCTTGAGAGTTGTGGTAACTTAAAATATGCATTGATTTGAAATATTCAAAAGAGAATAATGCCAATAACCAGGTTAAACAAAAACTTTAAACTATACCCCGGTGTTATTTTCGGTTTCATCGGGATTCGGTAGGTGGTACCCCCTTTCCCCGATACATGTTCAATGTTCGATGACACATGTGTAAATTTGATAAAACAAACTATTTACTTATCGTAAACAAAGATAATCGTTTCCCCTTCGCATATTTATTTATGAAAATACAGATTTTAAGCCCGATTTTAAGCCTTAACTTGAATTAAATATTCCTGAAGAATTCCGGAAATTTTCCGGCTACGTCCAAAAAATAACTTTTCGACGTCAAACGTGCGTTTATCTCGCGTCAGTAGGGAAATAAAAATCACATACGCTTCATAAAATTCAAAAGTGCAAGTTGTAAATTAGGATCCCTGGAAGTAAAACAGACTTTATGACATTCGTCGGAAGTTAAACTATCCAGAAAGTGCTGCTTCCATGTCAATATGTATGGTTTTCCGTGATTTTGGCATTCAAATACCGGGGTATGTAAAATTGTCTTAAATTTTGAACAAAAGTCAAATTTTTGTATAAAAGCAGAATTTTTTTTTCCACTGGAAGCAGCACTTTTCTTGAAGATGAACATTTTGGCTTTCCGGAACAATTCGTTATATATCTCTCAGAGTTGATTTACAACTTGCACTTCTTACTTATCTGGGCCTACACATCAAAATATGTTAACTTAACGTCACGTGACAAAAAAATGACATTGTGGTAAAATGTTACAATGAACATATAATACTGTAAATTTTGGAGTCAGAACAATGGCCTTTATCGGGTTTAGTGGTATTTAGGCTATTTAATTTTAAAATTCAAATGAACATGGAAAGAAGAAGCAAATATAAGCAAACTTTTGCCCTAGGTGTACCCTAGGTGGCTGAATAGGGTAGCCCTCGTCCGCGGGGGTTGTCAGGTCTATAATACGGAAACCCTGACCGCCGACCATAGTGGGCCAACGTGTGTGGAGAGTGCCACGCTTCATGCACGTAAAAGACCCCTTTGCGGACCGCCCAGTAGTGCACCACATAGGCTAAATTTTCCGCCCCTACCCACCTCTCCCCTTTTTCCTGTGGTTCTTCAAAATTTACCGG
Organism: Arcuatula senhousia; assembly: GCA_963971305.1. Taxonomy (NCBI): domain Eukaryota; kingdom Metazoa; phylum Mollusca; class Bivalvia; order Mytilida; family Mytilidae; genus Arcuatula; species Arcuatula senhousia. The sequence goes on along the minus strand of OZ020314.1, from coordinate 28,068,204 downwards.
TCCTTTGTTTCCCACCCCATCTCCATATTTCATTTATCATCATCGTTTCATGTTCATTTTATCATCCTTTTCATGTTCATCGCCTGTAAATAACCTATATAGCGTTGCACGGGCGTAAAACACCAACTCACTCACTCACTCACTCTATCTGCAAGAGTTTTCAAACTAGCCTATAGGGCAAAAACATGAAAAAAAATATTTTTCACCTTTAAGGGGCTGTAACCCTTCTAAGGAGTCATCTGTCAACCTGGACCATATGGAGACTCAGATGCTTAAGCAGTAGGGTGGCATCAGAAAGAAGCAAAGGTGTACCAAAGGGGTAATCAGTATCATAAAACCGTAAAGACAAAGACAAAACCGGCAGACAAAAAATCATCACAACAAAACAAACCACATAACAACATAAAACACACACACATATAACAAAACCGCATTCAGCAATGCAAACGAAACGAGAGTGAACTCAGGTGCTCCGGAAGAGTAAGCAGTTCCATCTATCTCTTATACATGTACTTTTTAATTTACAAGCCAAAAACAGAAGTCTGCCCCCCTGATCTATAATTAGCAACAACGGCCATGTTTTTTGACGGATCAAAAAATCAAAACACAACATATTGATCCTGAACTTTATAATGAAGTTCAGGATTAGAATTTTGAAAATGTTGGTTTGTAAGGCAAAAAAGTGTCCTGTGATAAAGTGTCCAGGAGGACAGTATTTTCCAGAAAAGTTGCTATTTTCAAGTGTCCCCTGCTATTAAATAGTGTCCATTAGTAGGACATTTTTTTATCTTCTGCCATTTAGAATCGTCCTTTTAAGAATGACAGCTCTAGTGGATATTATGCAATATTACAGTATTCTTTCTTAAACATAATAATTAGTGATTGTATAAGTAAATTTCGTTATTATAAGGTTCAATACTATACATTTGAAACAGATTTTTATTGTTAACATCAAAATGAAAAATATGCCAGAAAAAGGAAGAAACAACAGCAAGGATTGTGAAGGAATTTTAAGCCAAATGCCATTCAACACTTTTTTCTTGGAAAATCAAACAAAGTCATTTTTTTATCATGTTTAGATTCTTCATAAATTATTCAGATGATAAGCCAGGGGGGCATTATCATTCTTAATGTGCCAATAGTTCATAGCCTCCTGCCTTCCCAATCTCTACAACAGCATTGCTGCATAATTGAATACTTAATCATTAAAGGTGATAATTTATGAAAGTTAACAAGTATTAGAAAATAACCTTTTATGCAATGTTAACTTTTTGATTGTAGTTATTTTTATGTCTCTTCTTGATTTGTACTTACATGTAATTATAAATAATACACTAATATTTTTGGAAAAAATCAGTCAAATGACTATTCCCACATAATGATGGACAATTTTTCATAGGCATGGACATTATTTCATAGATTCAGGTTTGAGATTAAATAAGGTTCCCAATTTTGATATGTCATAATTCATAATTTATATTAGCATAAAATAATGCATTATTATATTGCTGGTAAGTAATCAGGTATAAATAGAGAAATTGCTTGTCTATTCCTGCATTTAATATGATGGACAATTTTTTATAGCTATGGACACATTTTTATAGATTTAAAGTGTCCAGGACATTATTTCATAACAATATTATGTCCATGGACAGTATATACCATTTTAAATTGTCTGAAGGACATATTAAAATGAGGGACAATATAAAATCTTACAGGTTTTCTAACAAATTATTATTTACCTATGACTTTCGACCAAAATTTGTATTATCTCATTATTATTCAGAGTGTTATTGGTATTATCGAACCATCATTAAGCTTTGTTTGAGTTGGAGAAAGAAATTCGATTTGCTCCATTAAGAGTAATGGGACCGCATTGTAGCTCCGCCCAATCAAAGATGACAAAGGAGCTACATTATTTTTAAGTATGAATGTTAGTCTGGTGGAATAAGTATATAAATATATATTTTACTTTGATTTGTATAATAATGTTTACTGTTTATTCCATTCAGAATTATTGTATGTGTATTGTATGTGTGCCTTTGATCTTATTGTAAGATGTAAGTTGTGCAAATAAATGATTATTATTATTGTAGCTAGGGATCGCATTGCAGCTCCGCCTAAACCAAGATGTCAAAGAAGCTACGTAATTGTAGCTAGGGTTACGCTATCACAACTAGCTATCAACAAGTTCAGTTCACTCCTGTGAAACACAACCGAGCTTTGAGATAATGATGATAATGGGTATTTATAGTCTTGACTAGGGGAATGCCCCTCTGCATCGACTATAGCAGTAAAACTGCTAAAGACTCGCTATGTGCCATGGGTCGTCCAGCACAAAATGAGAATTGATTTTGTGACAATCCCCTCCTCCAAATTGTTGTTAGGGGTCAAAAGGAGCAAAAGTGAAAGGTAATAAATACCCTTTATTATACCCTTACTTCGAAGAAGAGGGGGTATACTGTTTTACCCTTGGCCGTTAGTCCATCCGTCCGTCCGTAACATAATTTCCGTCACAGTTTTCTCAGCAACTACATAACGAAGAGGTCTGATATATTGCATATAGCTTTCTCCTAAAGTACCATATGGTGTATACCGATTTCATGCTCCTAGGAAAACTACTTCCTGTTTACCGAATACTTAGGGTTTTACACATAGTTTACCTACATTCAAAATTTCCGTCACAGTTTTCTTAGCAACTATATGACTTAGAGGTCTGATATTTTGCATATAACTTTCTCCTATAGTACCATATGGTGTATACCTATTTCATGCTTGTAGGTCAACTTCTTCCTGTTGACCGAGTATTTAAATTTGTATGCATGGCATAGTATAGGGAGCGGGGGTATCACTAGTGAGCATTAGCTCACAGATTTACTTGTTAGGGAACAAAAAGGGCGATATTTTTGTAGTTGTAATTTATTTTGGTCTGCTTTTGAATAGTTTTAAAAAAGAATTCCTTGTGAAATGTGGATGGAAATTCCACCAAAGGCTGCATGTGTCAACAAACTTTGTCAGTCCACAAAAGGCTGCATGTGTCCATAGCAATTGACTATTCATATTGGGCCTACAACTTACAGGGTTCAACATGGTGCGGTCGTATCATGCTGCGCTCGGCTAAGCTTTTCTTACTATGTACTGTATAACCTATTTTAAGTTAGTGTTCTTTGCTATTCTTCTAAAAACATAAGCGCTGGACCATTCAAGGGAGTGATAATTTGATTTTTTAGGGGATAGGGCTATGCTGAAATTAGGAATTAAAAAGGCAGGATGGGCAAATCAGGAAACAAAAAGCAAGATGGCGCTTTGAAATAAAAAATAACTAGTCGAAGCAGCCACGCTGCATATCCCCGCGCTACTCTGGTGTTTGATAGTATAAGGGCAAATAATTGAAAGAAATAAAATGTCACTATAATGAGCATTACTAATAATATCAAAAGTATATGTATTAATATGAGACTTCTCCCTGGCAGTAGGAGTAATAGTAATGTAAAGAGTTATGCATAACGAAGGAATGTGCCCTTAGGCAATCTATGCAGCCCATCCCCCAAGGGAAGCAAATGTGTACCAAAGGGGTAATCAGTATCATAAAACCGTGAAGACAAAGACAAAACCGGCAGACAAAAAATCATCACAACAAAACAAACCACATAACAACATAAAACACACACACCGCATTCAGCAACGCGAACTCACGAGAGTGAACTCAGGTGCTCCGGAAGAGTAAGCAGTTCCTGCTTGCTTTAGCACACCCGTCACGTTGCCAAAGATCGATTAAGTGTTGGTCAAATCCGGAAAGGATGACATTACAAAACTCTATGTCAAATCAACATCTGTGCTCATCTGAGAGATAGAAATCCCGTATTTGCATACAAGCACATGATGTCGTCCGTAAAATTTCTTGAGTGATGACAACAACCTGGGAGCAACGTACCCATGTGTTAACAATTTGCTTGTCAGCCGTGTAGCTCTATCAAGGAAGTCGTTGTACTCCCCACATGCTCTGGAATAATGAATCAATTGTGATACGTAAACTCCATATGCTGGAGCGGCATTATAAAAATTACGAAACTTTTGGCAGAATCTACATTCATAGTGCAACTTCTGAGCAAAGTTTCAGTTAGGTATTTCAAATAACCTGGGAGGAATCGCATGACGAAGGAATAAAGTGCCCTTAGGCTACCTATGCAGCCCAGCCCCTAGGGGCCATATCAAAATTCCGAAACCTTCGACAGAATCTATTTCTATCGTGCAACTACTGAGCCAAGTTTCAGTTCAGGTTAGTTGGGAATGGACTTTAACCATTCTTCTATAAGTGGTCATTCATGCGGAAAATGTAGGTCACTACCAGCATCCGAAGCATGCATTGTGCTAAGCATCACTAGGTGCACATACCATACCTATATGGTTGATGTAGCACTTGTCAGTTAGAGGGAATACTTTAACCATTTTTCTGTACATGATCATTCATGCAGAAAATATAGGTCACATCCAGCATCCAAGGCATGCAATGTTCTTTTCATCACTAGATGCACCTACCATACCAATATGATTGATGTGGCATTTGTCATTAGTGCAAATTTGGAAATATGGGATTTGGGACGGACAGACGGAAGGACGAACGGACGGACGAACAGACCCGAACACTATATGCCCCTCTACTTTCGTAGATGGGACATAAATATAATTTATAATTAATAGGGTTCCTTCAATCTTCCTACCTAGTATGTCACTGTGATAATATCCCAAAGTTTCTTTGTATTTGAATGAAAATGTTAATACAACCCAGAATATTGTAAAGGCTTGTCTGGCCATTATGTCATCATAGGAAGGACAGAGATCAACCCAGCTTAGAAAATTAACATGTTCCAAACAATTGATGCCAATACCTTACATGGCTGCTATTGTAAAGGAATAGTACCATTACATAGATAATATAGTACCTTTTCCTTTGCTGTTTGAAAGTTGTGGAGGAAATGCTGTTCTTTTTATTTCCTTTAGATGAAGATCTAAAATTGAAATAATAAATCATAGTAAATATTTTAAAAATAATAAGACAATTTAGAAAAGTAAAATAAAGTAAGTACATAACAATTAATACTGTGAGCCCATTTCATATTAAATTCTTTGTTGTTTCGAGAAATCGAAACAATATAGGATTCCATGATGATGCTGTATACAAATTGTCAAGGGGCTGTGATAGCTGAAATAAACTGTGAAAAATATTTTTTTTCTACCCCCCAACATTCACTATTTTATAAACTGGATTTTTCACTCTATAAAAACCAGCCACAAATTGAATACATTGGCACCCCATATGAAAAGGAGCATTGTAAACATTTGCACAATTATTTCAAGAACACTTAGTGTACTTTCTACTGTTTTCCAAGCATCAATAGTGAAACATGTCTTTGCCTTGATCTGTGTATCAATGTTTAACAACAACTCGGCTTTGGGTAGCAATTCTTCTGCTTTAATATGGACATCCTCTTCTATTTTGTTTCGTCCACTTTCAGCTTGCATTGCAGCTGATCTTGAGCACATAGTGTGAAGAAATTCTGAAATGCATACAAATTAAATACTTCTTTCATAGAAATTTTATCAAAAAAAAAGAATGCCTGTCCATATTAAACAGATGACCCTGCATAGGGAACCAAACAGGAAGTAGAAGTTTGACAGGTGTGAAAGTTGCTAAAGATGTCGAGTTTGTCATACTGAACCACTAAATAATGTCATGCATGGTTTCTCTATCAGAATTTTGATATCTACATGTATAACATTTTTGAATATTTTGCTCACTATTATTAAGATCCTTCTGTTAGTAACTGTATTTCTAGGTTTGATAAGAAGCACAATTTGGCCCCCTAATATTTGCATATTTTTTTTCAAATTAGGAATATTCCATTGTTATTGTCGGCTTTTGCAGTTAAGAGGTCATAGTACATGGGACAGTCATTGATTTTTGTTAAATGAAATCTATTGTTAGAATACGCATGTGCAAAAATGGTCAATTCAATGCAATATGGCAAAATAGGCTCAAAATGGCTAAAATTTTTGCAGTTTTTGTGAAAAATAAATATGAGCGGACCTGTAACCCACAAAGATATTTTCAGCAAACATTGGTATAGTGATGCTACAACCACAGTTAAAATATTTTTGTGGGACCGCTCATACTTTTTTTTTTTAATTAAAATGATATGAAAATTTAACATATTTTGAGCTTTTTGGAGAAAAAGTCGCTTTCCCACATATTTAGCCCACCATTGAGAAGAAAACTGATAAATTATACAGTTGAAACATACAAATTATTTTAAAATCACCACTTTAGAGCAGTAATATTAACATTTCGAAGAAATTTGTCAGTTTTGAAAAAGGGGCCAAAAACAGCCCTTATCATATCTTGTCCTTTTGGTAAATAAAACAGAAAAAATACCTTGGACTTCAATTGTGTTGCAGTCTATCTTTTCTCTTGGTAGTCCAGATGAACATGCATAAGGAGAGTCCTGTACAGTCTGTACCTCTAATTCTGAATTTAAAGATAAATATACTATATTTTTTATAATAATATACATGTATATTAAAATGATATTGTTAACATTTATCATATGTTTAAAATGTATTGAATAACAATTTTGATGAATGTCTAGAATATAATCAAACAATGTTACTGTAATTTCAACCCTGAAAATCATCTGACAAACAGATTTAGATTTTTATGAATAACAATTTTGAAATATAAATCTTTTAACATAGTTTCAAAGTTATATATTTATCTACATGTATGAATACTAGTGGGAATTAAATAGGTATTTTCTACATGTACATGTACATAACTAACTTTGCTATATACAAACACTTACACAGCCAATCAGAGTTAAGAAATACATATAGCGAATAGGCCCGCAGCAGCGCTAAGCTTGTCGGTAAAAGTCCACTAAAGAGCGCTCAGAAACCTGACATCGGGGTCAGGCCGCTTTGCCCACAAAGCGACTGGGATGTGTGCCCCAGGTGGTTGAATGGGGCAGCCCTGACATCGAGAGATGCGGGGTCGTCAGTTTTTACCTGCGTCGCCGAAGGCGAAAGCAGGTCTAGTAGTAGTCGGGTCACTCCGTCCGTCCGTCCGTCCGTCTGTCCGTCTGTCCGTCCGTCCCACTATGGGGTGCCTGTCTTGTGTAATCTGAATCTCAAAAACCAAACACTAGATCTTTCTGAAATTTTACACAGTGATTACAGATATATTGAAGATGTGCACCTCCCCTTTTGGAGTCATTTTATAATTTCGTTTAGAAATTAGGGGCCCAAAAGGGGCCAAAAAAGTGACTTTTTTATTTGTTTCCACAATAACTTTTGTTTTGGTTGGCCAAATGCTATGAAACTTTACAGTAATGTTACTTACCATAAAAGGAAGAGTGGGGCTGATTTAGGGTGTCCCCTCTTTTTTTGTTTAGGAATGAGGGGCCCAAAAGGGGCAAAAATGTTACTTTTTTTATTTACGGTGCAATTTATAATTTTTTTTAAGGGGAAATTAGAAACTTTAATTTTTTTTTTATATGTTTAATATAAAAATTGCATGTGACAGATATGCTTTGTAAGTCCACCATAGGATGCAAGTGTCAAAAATTATTGACTGTCCATATTGGGCCTAAAACATACATGGTTCAACGTTTTGCCATGCGACGCAGGGCCAGACATCGATTGGTCTTGTTAGGACATCTCTTTCAGTGATGTCTTTGTCAGCCATTATCACTTTAGTATTCATAAAGCTTGGATTTTTCTCTTTGAAACATCGAACAAGTTGTTGGATAATAGGCCTTTCCTCATAGTTTAGCATGCAGACTCCAGCAACTTCACTTTGACCCAAACTGTATTCTACCATTATGATATACAAGGGCATTCTCATAACTTGTAGGTAGCATCAATAAAAATGATTTCAGGAAAAGCAGCAAAAATTCTCTGAATTTCTGCATCTTGATAAAACAGGCCCTGCAGTTGATTCTCTTTGTCATGAAAGATTTCTACAGAACCTACAAAGACAAAAAAGATATAAGCCATTTTTAAAAAATATGAAAGCCCAGACTAAATTTGCTGTCATGCAGGATTTTGTTTAACAGCAAGTAAATGAGCAACAGACCTGAACATGCTGAAATCAAATTCCAATCTCATAATATGTACCAAAAATCAAATCAAATCAAAACTTTAAATCTTAAGTTGGTAAACGTCGATCTCGTGGAAGTCTTTCAAATAAACCCTGTAATTACATGTTAATACATTTTGTAAGTATCTAGTATTATACCATTGGAGCAATCGTACATGTATATACATGATATACATAATCATAAATACAATAAGACAGACAATTCAGTCATTCCGAAGGTCGTCAGACACCGGACAAATCCAGTATAAATTTTCTTGGTCCAGTAAAAATATTTTGTATTTTACCATTGCTATGTACATGATTTACAGGACTTGTCCAGAAAAAGAAAAAAATACTTCAGAATCATGGCAACACCAGTAAATATAAAATCATCACAACAAAACAAACAATAAACACATAGTACAACCTATCCCCAATCAGCAACATAAATAGAAGATAGTAAGATGTGGAATAAGTGTACACAACACAACCTACAATACAAACGACAATTTAAGAAGCATCTATCGACTGATGTAAAAAAATCAAGAATGTCAATTTTAAATCTGACACAACACGTCAAACAATAAGGATTTGGTGATGTATCATCAAACAAAACTGACACACTTGACCGCTGTAATGCTTAACAAGAGGCTCCCAGGAGCCTGAATTGCTCACCTGGTCTGAGTCAACCCTAAACATGTAAACACTTTTCTAGAGCTAAATGAGCTGAACATTTAAGCAAGCAACAGCTTCTCTCGATCTGCTATAGTTTTCATTCATTAAGCAAAAAACATGAAAAAAAAACGTTATTTTAGGGGCCGTAACCCCTATAGGGAGTCATCTGACAACTTTGACCGAATGAAGACTTTTGTAAAGCTTAATGAGCTGAAAATTGAAGCAAGCAACAGCTTCTCTCTATCTGCTATTGTTTTCATTCCATACCCCTGTAAGGGTTCATCTGACAACTTCGACCCTATGGAGACTTTTGTAGAGCTAAATGAGCTGAACATTTAAGCAAGCAACAACTTTTCTCTACCTGTAATAGTTTTTATTCTATAGGCCAAAACATGAAAAAAATGTTTCTTTTTCACATTTAATGGGCCGTAACTGCTTTAAGGGGTCATCTGACAAATTCGACTCAATGGAGACTTTTGTAGAGCTTTTAATGCTGAAGCAGTAGCGTGGCTTCAGATTTCATCTATCTCTTATACTTTGATTTACAAGCCAAAAACAATAGTCTGACCCTCCTAGTCAATTTTTAGTAATGGCGGCCATGTTGTTTGGACGGCGGTCACCATTTGTGCAATCTTGGTAGAGGACATTTCATAGATGAAGTGTGCAAAGTTTCAAAACAATCCCTTTAGTCATTTCGGAGGAGAAGATTTTCAAAGAAAAGTTAACGACGACGACAGACGACGACGACGGACGCCAAGTGATGGCAATAGCTCACATGGACCTTCGGTCCAGGTGAGCTCAAAATGACACAAGTATAAAAAGACAATTTTTAAGTTAGTATCAATTTATCAATATTTAAACCAAAATAAACTAAATTCAAAGATTTTATTAAAGTTTCCATTTCATAACCTTTATTCAATAAGGTTTAAAGCCAGTTTTTCATTCACAAAGGATTGTTTTTGAATTTATTTGCTTTATAAACTCTGAAAGAAAAAGATAGTGAACTTGTGTGCTCTAGAATAGTAAGAAGTTCTCTCTGGCTGTGTACACCTGCCACATTGCCAACAATCAATTTAGTGTGAATCAAATCTGGTAAAGGACGACAATATTAAACATTATTAAACCTCTATGTCAAACCAACATCTGCACTTATGTGAAGGTCAGACCAGAAAAGGTAGAAGCCCCCATAAATTTCCCTAACAATTCTCATCCACTTACAAATGTACATGTATAATCGCAATATTTTGATATTTGGTAAGCAGATAATGCAGTAGGCACACAGATCTTCTGATGAAAACCTGATCATTAAAAATGTTTTGACAGAATTTTTATAGTTTATACCTGAGACACATCATGATTATGTTCTCCATTATCTTTAACTACAAAGTATTGACCATCATCAGTCACACCCACCAAAATGTGTGCTTCACATCCTCGTTTGAAGGAGCTGAAAAAATAACAAATTTTACATCATTTGTTGGAAAGAACTATTCATATTCAATTGCTTAATTTACTCTGCTACATACATGTATATATGAGGGGGCGGACAGGGGGGACGGGGGTACAGGGGTCGAGGATGCCGGGAGCGGGTGTAGATGGGACAGGGAGCGGGGGTAGAGGGGACGGGGATCGGAGGTGGAAGGGGGGAGCGGGGATACAGGGGGCGGACAAGGTGGACGGATGTACCGGGGTTGAGGTGGCGGGAGTAGGGGTAGAAGGGGCGGGGAGCAGGGAAGAGAACTCCCCTGTCCACCCCCCCCATATATCACTCTGAGAAACATTTATGTAAACTGTCTAAGCATTTGGTCAACAAGAAATAAAGTTATTTCAGAAACAATTAAAATAATGGCATTTTGGGCCCTTAATAATTCATGATATAATGAAAAAAAAGGGGGGACCCCAAAAATCAATCCCATACAAGTACATCAGATATATCCTTTCATGACAAGAAACCTACATTTGTAACTGGAAACAACGGCTAGGATCGGCACAAACAAGTCACTTTAGTGAACCATTCTTTAAACATTGTACTGGTATACATGTACATACTTACATGTACATGTATGATCTGTACTCAGTCTGGAACGTCCAAGACACCACTTCATGTTTTTAATCGACGGTGTACATTATTGTACAATGAATATCTTTGTTGGACAGAGTACAATATTTTTTCTGATTTTGCCAGAAGTATTTAACTCCTTCTGTCACATCATATCATTGTGCAACATGCAGAGACAGAAAAGAACCTGGTTGTTACCTAAAGCTGCTACGAACGCAGAAGAACAGTATCTTTGTATTCGTCTCTTCATCAATCATCATGCATCGTCTACTTATTTCACTATCATAATTTTATCCTATTTTTGTTGTACATCATAAGAAGAGAATTTTAAAGATAACATTCTTTCCTTTTAACCAAAGTTGCTTTTACTTGCATAGATTTTGTACATTTGAACAATCAGGACAAGATCCCTAGCGAGTAGTTTTAGTAAGGTCAGATATAAGGTCGATATGAACAAGGGAAACAACTACTATAATTTACTCCCGGTCAAACCCCCCGCCCCCAAAATTGTAATTTGATCTGATTCTTGTTTTATCTAGTCCCTTAATAAAACTTATAAAAATACTTCGTTTTGACCAGGCATATAAGCATGTAAATAAGGAAAATTATCGTGAAAATTTTATTAAAATTCAATTTCAATGTTATAACCCGGCCGGAGTTCATCAGTTTGAACAACATCGGCAGCTTAATATTATTGGATGTTCAGTAAAATTTTATCACCAAGTTTTATTTCATTGCGTTCAGCCATTATTCATTTTTGTCTTTGGGGACGCGGACTCCTGCTGCTGAAGCTTGATATAACGGTTATGATAAGGTAACGAACATGCGCAATTTAATTGCCGGACAAATAGCTCTAACGCTATTTTTCCGGTTAGCCGGACAAATAGACACTCCGTTTACATTTACCCTAACCCTAATTGTACGTTTGTGTACTATCCTTTACCTGAACTGTATCTCTTTGTTCTAGTCCCTACCAATTATTTTGTGTTCATCGACTATAACCCTAATTGTATGATTTTCTATTACCGGTAACCCTAACCCTAAGTGTATCTTAATATGTTAACCCCTAACCCTGATTGTGTGTTTTATACTAAACCTAACCCTAATTATATGTTTTACATTAACCCTAATTGTACGTTTGTGTACTATCCTTTACCTGAACTGTATCTCTTTGTTCTAGCCCCTACAACTTATTTTGTGTTTTCATCGACTATAACCCTAATTGTATGATTTTCTATTAACCCCAACCCTAAGTGTATCTTTATATGTTAATCCCTAACCCTAATTGTGTGTTTTATACTTAACCTAACCCTAATTATATGTTTTACACTAACCCTAACCCTAATTGTACGGGTTTTTTTTCTAACCTTTACCTGAGCTGTATCTCTTTCTACTAACCTCTACCCAATATTTTTTGTGTTTTCATTGACCCTAACCCTTATTGTATGATTTGTACTAACCCCAACCCTAAGGGTATCATAATATGCTAACCCCAATTGTGTGTTAAATACTAAACATAACCATAATTATATGTTTTACACTAACCCTAACCCTAAGTATCTAAATATGCTAACCCCTAACCCTAATTTTGTGTTTTATACTAAACTTAACCCTAATTATATGTTTGACAATAACCCTTATCCTAATTGTATGATGTTGTACTAACCCTAACCCTAAATATATCTTAATTTGCTAACCCCTAACCCTAATTTGTGTTTTATACTAAACCTTACCCTAATTATATGTTTTACACTAAACCTCACCCTAATTGTACATTTATGTAGTAACCTTTACCTGAACTGTATCTCTTTCTACTAACCCCTACCCATTAGTTTTGTTTTTTCATCGACCCTAATCCTGATTGTATGATTTGTACTAACCCTAAACCTAAGTGTAACATAATATGCTGACCCCTAACCCTAATTGTGTGTTTTATACTAACCCTTACCATAATTATATGTTTGACACTAACCCTAACCCTAATTGTATGATGTTGTACTAACCCTAACCCTAAGTGTATCTTAATTTGCTAACCCCTAACCCTAATTGTGTGTTTTATACTAAACCTTACCCTAATTATATGTTTTACACTAACCCTAACCCAAATTGTACGTTTTTGAACTAACCTTTACCAGAACTGTATCTCTTTCTACTAACCCCTACCCATTATTTTTTGTGTTTTCATCGACCCCAACCCTAATTGTATGATGTTGTACTAACCCTAAGTGTATCTTAATATGCTAACCCCTAACCCTAATTGTGTGTTTTATACTAAACCTAACCCTAATTATATGTTTGACACTAACCCTAACCCTAATTGTACGTTTGTGTACTATCCTTTACCTGCACTGTATCTCTTTGTTCTAGCCCCTACCCCTTATTTTGTGTTTTCATCGACTATAACCCTAATTGTATGATTTTCTATTAACCCTAACCCTAAGTGTATCTTAATATGTTAACCCCTAACCCTAATTGTGTGTTTTATACTTAACCTTACCCTAGTTATATGTTTTACACTAACCCTCACCCTAATTGTACATTTATGTAGTAACCTTAACCTGAACTGTATCTCTTTCTACTAACCCATACCCATTATTTTTGTTTTTTCATCGACCCTAAACCTGATTGTATGATTTGTACTAACCCTAAACCTAAGTGTAACATAATATGCTAACCACTAACCCTAATTGTGTGTTTTATACTAACCCTTACCCTAATTATATGTTTGACACTAACCCTAACCCTAATTATATGATGTTGTACTAACCCTAACCCTAAGTATATCTTAATTTGTTAACCCCTAACCCTAATTTTTGTTTTATACTAAACCTTACCCTAATTATATGTTTTACAATAACCCTCACCCTAATTGCACGTTTTTTTTTACTATCCTTTACCTGAACTGTATCTCCTTCTACTAACCCCTACCCATTATTTTTATTTTTTCATCGACCCTAATCCTGATTGTATGATTTTTACTTACCCTAAACCTAAGTGTAACATAATATGCTAAGCCCTAACCCTGATTGTGTGTTTTATACTAAACCTAACCCTAATTATATGTTTTACATTAACCCTAACCTTATTGTACGTTTGTGTACTATCCTTTACCTGAACTGTATCTCTTTGTTCTAGCCCCTACCACTTATTTTGTGTTTTCATCGACTATAACCCTAATTGTATGATTTTCTATTAACCCCAACCCTAAGTGTATCTTAATATGTTAATCCCTAACCCTAATTGTGTGTTTTATACTTAACCTAACCCTAATTATATGTTTTACACTAACCCTAACCCTAATTGTACGGTTTTTTTGTCTAACCTTTTACCTGAGCTGTATCTCTTTCTACTAACCTCTACCCAATATTTTTGTGTTTTCATTGACCCTAACCCTTATTGTATTATTTGTACTAACCCTAACCCTAAGTGTATCTAAATATGCTAACCCCTTACCCTAATTGTGTGTTTTATACTAAACCTAACCCTAATTATATGTTTGACACTAACCCTAACCCTAATTGTATGATGTTGTACTAACCCTAACCCTAAATATATCTTAATTTGCTAACCCCTAACCCTAATTTTTGTTTTATACTAAACCTTACCCTAATTATATGTTTTACACTAACCCTAACCCTAATTGTACATTTATGTACTATCCTTTACCTGAACTGTATCTCTTTCTACTAACCCCTACCCATTATTTTTGTTTTTTCATCAACCCAAACCCTAATTGTATGATGTTGTACTAACCCTAACCCTAAGTGTATCTAAATATGCTAACCCCTATCCCTAATTGTGTGTTTTATACTAACCCTTACCCTAATTGTATGTTTGAGACTAACCTTAACCCTAATTGTATGATGTTGTACTAACCCTAACCCTAAGTGTATCTTATTTGCTAACCCCTTACCCTAATTGTGTGTTTTATACTAAACTTTACCCTAATTATATGTTTTACACTAACCCTCACCCTAATTGCACGTTTTTTTTTCTATCCTTTACCTAAACTGTATCTCTTTGTACTAAACCCTACACCTTTTTTGTGTTTTCATCGACCTTAACCCTAATTGTATGATTTTCTATTAACCCCAACCAAAAGTGTATCTTAATATGTTAATCACTAACCCTAATTGTGTGTTTTATACTTAACCTAACCCTAATTGTACGTTTTTTTTTCTAACCTTTACCTGAGCTGTATCTCTTTCTACTAACCCCTACCCAATATTTTTGTGTTTTCATTGACCCTAACCCTTATTGTATGATTTGTACTAACCCTAACTGTATCATAATATGTTAACCCCAATTGTGTGTTAAATACTAAACCTAACCATAATTATATGTTTTACACTAACCCTAAGCATCTAAATATGCTAACCCCTAACCCTAATTTTGTGTTTTATACTAAACCTAACCCTAATTATATATTTGACAATAACCCTAACCCTAATTGTATGATGTTGTACTAACCCTAACCCTAAATATATCTTAGTTTGCTAACCCCTAACCCTAATTTGTGTTTTATACTAAACCTTACCCTAATTATATGTTTTACACTAACCCTCACCCTAAATGTACATTTATGTAGTAACCTTAACCTGAACTGTATCTCTTTCTACTAACCCCTACCCATTATTTTTGTTTTTTCATCGACCCTAAACCTGATTGTATGATTTGTACTAACCCTAAACCTAAGTGTAACATAATATGCTAACCACTAACCCTAATTGTGTGTTTTATACTAACCCTTACCCTAATTATATGTTTGACACTAACCCTAACCCTAATTATATGATGTTGTACTAACCCTAACCCTAAGTATATCTTAATTTGTTAACCCCTAACCCTAATTTTTGTTTTATACTAAACCTTACCCTAATTATATGTTTTACAATAACCCTCACCCTAATTGCACGTTTTTTTTTACTATCCTTTACCTGAACTGTATCTCCTTCTACTAACCCCTACCCATTATTTTTGTTTTTTCATCGACCCTAATTCCCGTGCGGGGCCCGGGTGGCGAATAGGTCCGCAGCAGAGCCTAGCTTGTCGTAAAAGGCGACTAAGGGTCTTGGGATTCCGACGTCGGGTCGGTGCTCAGCCCACAGAGCGACCAAGTGTGTACCCTAGGTGGCTGAATAGGGTAGCCCTCGTCCGCGGGGGTTGTCAGGTCTATAATACGGAAACCCTGACCGCCGACCATAGTGGGCCAACGTGTGTGAAGAGTGCCACGCTTCATGCACGTAAAAGACCCCTTTGTGGACCGCCCAGTAGTGCACCACATAGGCTAAATTTTCCGACCCTACCCACCTCTCCCCTTTTCCTGTGGTTCTTCAAAATTTACCGGTCCTTTGTTTCCCACCCCATCCCCATATTTCATTTATCATCATCATTTCATGTTCATTTTATCATCCTTTTCATGTTCATCGCCTGTAAATAACCTATATAGCGTTGCACGGGCGTAAAACACCAACTCACTCACTCACTCACTCATCGACCCTAATCCTGATTGTATGATTTTTACTTACCCTAAACCTAAGTGTAACATAATATGCTAAGCCCTAACCCTGATTGTGTGTTTTATACTAAACCTAACCCTAATTATATGTTTTACATTAACCCTAACCTTATTGTACGTTTGTGTACTATCCTTTACCTGAACTGTATCTCTTTCTACTAACCCCTACCCATTATTTTTGTGTTTTCATCGACCCTAATCCTTATTGTATGATTTGTACTAACCCTAACCCTAAGTGTATCATAATATGCTAACTCCTAACCCTAATTGTGTGTTTAATACTAAACCTAACCCTAATTATATGTTTTACACTAACCCTAAGTGTATCTAAATATGCTAGCCCCTAACCCTAATTGTGTGTTTTATACTAATTCTAACCCTAATTATATGTTTGACACTAACCCTAACCCTAATGTTTTTTCATCAACCCTAATCCTGATTGTATGATTTGTACTAACCCTAAACCTAAGTTTAACATAATATGCTGACCCCTAACCTAACTGTGTGTTTTATACTAACCCTTACCATAATTATACGTTTGACACTAACCCTAACCCTAATTATATGATGTTGTACTAACCCTAACCCTAAGTATATCTTAATTTGCTAACCCCTAACCCTAATTTTTGTTTTATACTAAACCTTACCCTAATTATATGTTTGACACTAACCCTAACCCTAATTGTATGATGTTGTACTAACCCTAACCCTAAGTGTATCTTAATTTGCTAACCCCTAACCCTAATTGTGTGTTTTATACTAAACCTTACCCTAATTATATGTTTTACACTAACCCTAACCCTAATTGTACGTTTTTGAACTAACCTTTACCAGAACTGTATCTCTTTCTACTAACCCCTACCCATTATTTTTTGTGTTTTCATCGACCCCAACCCCAATTGTATGATGTTGTACTAACCTTAACCCTAAGTGTATCATAATATGCTAACCCCTAACCCTAATTGTGTGTTTTATACTAAACCCAACCCTAATTATATGTTTTACATTTACCCTAACCCTAATTGTACGTTTGTATACTATCCTTTACCTGAACTGTATCTCTTTGTACTAACCCCTACACTTTTTTTTGTGTTTTCATCGACCTTAACCCTAATTGTATGATTTTGTATTAACCCTAACCCTAAGTGTATCTTAATATGCTAAGCCCTAACCCTAATTGTGTGTTTTATACTAAACCCAACCCTAATTATATGTTTTACATTAACCCTAACCTGATTGTACGTTTGTGTACTATCCTTTACCTGGACTGTATCTCTTTGTTCTAGCCCCTACCACTTATTTTGTGTTTTCATCGACTATAACCCTAATTGTATGATTTTCTATTAACCCCAACCCTAAGTGTATCTTAATATGTTAATCCCTAACCCTAATTGTGTGTTTTATACTTAACTTAACCCTAATTATATGTTTAACACTAACCCTAACCCTAATTGTACGGTTTTTTTGTCTAACCTTTTACCTGAGCTGTATCTCTTTCTACTAACCTCTACCCAATATTTTTGTGTTTTCATTGACCCTAACTCTCATTGTATTATTTGTACTAACCCTAACCCTAAGTGTATCATAATATGCTAACCCCAATTGTGTGTTAAATACTAGACATAACCATAATTATATGTTTTACACTAACCCTAACCCTAAGTATCTAAATATGCTAACTCCAAACCCTAATTTTGTGTTTTATACTAAACCTAACCCTAATTATATGTTTGACAATAACCCTTACCCTAATTGTATGATGTTGTACTAACCCTAACCCTAAATATATCTTAATTTGCTAACCCCTAAACCTAATTTGTGTTTTATACTAAACCTTACCCTAATTATATGTTTTACACTAAACCTCACCCTAATTGTACATTTATGTAGTAACCTTTACCTGAACTGTATCTCTTTCTACTAACCCCTACCCATTAGTTTTGTTTTTTCATCGACCCTAATCCCTGGTTGTATGATTTGTACTAACCCTAAACCTAAGTGTAACATAATATGCTGACCCCTAACCCTAATTGTGTGTTTTATACTAACCCTTACCATAATTATATGTTTGACACTAACCCTAACCCTAATTATATGATGTTGTACTAACCCTAACCCTAAGTATATCATAATTTGCTAACCCCTAACCCTAATTTTTGTTTTATACTAAACCTTACCCTAAATATATGTTTTACAATAACCCTCACCCTAATTGCACGTTTTTTTCACTATCCTTTACCTGAACTGTATCTCTTTCTACTAACCCCTACCACTTATTTTGTGTTTTCATCGACTATAACCCTAATTGTATGATTTTCTATTAACCCCAACCCTAAGTGTATCTTAATATGTTAATCCCTAACCCTAATTGTGTGTTTTATACTTAACCTAACCCTAATTATATGTTTTACACTAACCTTAACCCTAATTGTACGGTTTTTTTGTCTAACCTTTTACCTGAGCTGTATCTCTTTCTACTAACCTCTACCCAATATTTTTGTGTTTTCATTGACCCTAACCCTTATTGTATTATTTGTACTAACCCTAACCCTAAGTGTATCTAAATATGCTAACCCCTTACCCTAATTGTGTGTTTTATACTAAACCTAACCCTAATTATATGTTTGACACTAACCCTAACCCTAATTGTATGATGTTGTACTAACCCTAACCCTAAATATATCTTAATTTGCTAACCCCTAACCCTAATTTTTGTTTTATACTAAACCTTACCCTAATTATATGTTTTACACTAACCCTAACCCTAATTGTACATTTATGTACTATCCTTTACCTGAACTGTATCTCTTTCTACTAACCCCTACCCATTATTTTTGTTTTTTCATCAACCCAAACCCTAATTGTATGATGTTGTACTAACCCTAACCCTAAGTGTATCTAAATATGCTAACCCCTATCCCTAATTGTGTGTTTTATACTAACCCTTACCCTAATTATATGTTTGAGACTAACCTTAACCCTAATTGTATGATGTTGTACTAACCCTAACCCTAAGTGTATCTTGATTTGCTAACCCCTAACCCTAATTGTGTGTTTTATACTAAACCTTACCCTAATTATATGTTTTACACTAACCCTCACCCTAATTACACGTTTTTTTTTTCTATCCTTTACCTAAACTGTATCTCTTTGTACTAACCCCTACACCTTTTTTGTGTTTTCATCGACCTTAACCCTAATTGTATGATTTTCTATTAACCCCAACCAAAAGTGTATCTTAATATGTTAATCACTAACCCTAATTGTGTGTTTTATACTTAACCTAACCCTAATTGTACGTTTTTTTTCTAACCTTTACCTGAGCTGTATCTCTTTCTACTAACCCCTACCCAATATTTTTGTGTTTTCATTGACCCTAACCCTTATTGTATGATTTGTACTAACCCTAACTGTATCATAATATGCTAACCCCAATTGTGTGTTAAATACTAAACCTAACCATAATTATATGTTTTACACTAACCCTAACTCTAAGTATCTAAATATGCTAACCCCTAACCCTAATTTTGTGTTTTATACTAAACCTAACCCTAATTATATATTTGACAATAACCCTAACCCTAATTGTATGATGTTGTACTAACCCTAACCCTAAATATATCTTAGTTTGCTAACCCCTAACCCTAATTTGTGTTTTATACTAAACCTTACCCTAATTATATGTTTTACACTAACCCTCACCCTAAATGTACATTTATGTAGTAACCTTAACCTGAACTGTATCTCTTTCTACTAACCCCTACCCATTATTTTTGTTTTTTCATCGACCCTAAACCTGATTGTTATTTGTACTAACCCTAAACCTAAGTGTAACATAATATGCTAACCACTAACCCTAATTGTGTGTTTTATACTAACCCTTACCCTAATTATATGTTTGACACTAACCCTAACCCTAATTATATCATGTTGTACTAACCCTAACCCTAAGTATATCTTAATTTGTTAACCCCTAACCCTAATTTTTGTTTTATACTAAACCTTACCCTAATTATATGTTTTACAATAACCCTCACCCTAATTGCACGTTTTTTTTTACTATCCTTTACCTGAACTGTATCTCCTTCTACTAACCCCTACCCATTATTTTTGTTTTTTCATCGACCCTAATCCTGATTGTATGATTTTTACTTACCCTAAACCTAAGTGTAACATAATATGCTAAGCCCTAACCCTGATTGTGTGTTTTATACTAAACCTAACCCTAATTATATGTTTTACATTAACCCTAACCTAATTGTATGTTTGTGTACTATCCTTTACCTGAACTGTATCTCTTTGTTCTAGCCCCTACCACTTATTTTGTGTTTTCATCGACTATAACCCTAATTGTATGATTTTCTATTAACCCCAACCCTAAGTGTATCTTAATATGTTAATCCCTAACCCTAATTGTGTGTTTTATACTTAACCTAACCCTAATTATATGTTTTACACTAACCCTAACCCTAATTGTACGGTTTTTTTGTCTAACCTTTTACCTGAGCTGTATCTCTTTCTACTAACCTCTACCCAATATTTTTGTGTTTTCATTGACCCTAACTCTTATTGTATTATTTGTACTAACCCTAACCCTAAGTGTATCATAATATGCTAACCCCAATTGTGTGTTAAATACTAAACATAACCATAATTATATGTTTTACACTAACCCTAACCCTAAGTATCTAAATATGCTAACTCCAAACCCTAATTTTGTGTTTTATACTAAACCTAACCCTAATTATATGTTTGACAATAACCCTTACCCTAATTGTATGATGTTGTACTAACCCTAACCCTAAATATATATCTTAATTTGCTAACCCCTAAACCTAATTTGTGTTTTATACTAAACCTTACCCTAAATATATGTTTTACAATAACCCTCACCCTAATTGCACGTTTTTTTCACTATCCTTTACCTGAACTGTATCTCTTTCTACTAACCCCTACCACTTATTTTGTGTTTTCATCGACTATAACCCTAATTGTATGATTTTCTATTAACCCCAACCCTAAGTGTATCTTAATATGTTAATCCCTAACCCTAATTGTGTGTTTTATACTTAACCTAACCCTAATTATATGTTTTACACTAACCCTAACCCTAATTGTACGGTTTTTTTGTCTAACCTTTTACCTGAGCTGTATCTCTTTCTACTAACCTCTACCCAATATTTTTGTGTTTTCATTGACCCTAACCCTTATTGTATTATTTGTACTAACCCTAACCCTAAGTGTATCTAAATATGCTAACCCCTTACCCTAATTCTGTGTTTTATACTAAACCTAACCCTAATTATATGTTTGACACTAACCCTAACCCTAATTGTATGATGTTGTACTAACCCTAACCCTAAATATATCTTAATTTGCTAACCCCTAACCCTAATTTTTGTTTTATACTAAACCTTACCCTAATTATATGTTTTACACTAACCCTAACCCTAATTGTACATTTATGTACTATCCTTTACCTGAACTGTATCTCTTTCTACTAACCCCTACCCATTTTTTTTTGTTTTTTCATCAACCCAAACCCTAATTGTATGATGTTGTACTAACCCTAACCCTAAGTGTATCTAAATATGCTAACCCCTATCCCTAATTGTGTGTTTTATACTAACCCTTACCCTAATTATATGTTTGAGACTAACCTTAACCCTAATTGTATGATGTTGTACTAACCCTAACCCTAAGTGTATCTTAATTTGCTAACCCCTAACCCTAATTGTGTGTTTTATACTAAACCTTACCCTAATTATATGTTTTACACTAACCCTCACCCTAAATGTACATTTATGTAGTAACCTTAACCTGAACTGTATCTCTTTCTACTAACCCCTACCCATTATTTTTGTTTTTTCATCGACCCTAAACCTGATTGTATGATTTGTACTAACCCTAAACCTAAGTGTATCATAATATGCTAACTCCTAACCCTAATTGTGTGTTTAATACTAAACCTAACCCTAATTATATGTTTTACACTAACCCTAAGTGTATCTAAATATGCTAGCCCCTAATCCTAATTGTGTGTTTTATACTAATTCTAACCCTAATTATATGTTTGACACTAACCCTAACCCTAATGTTTTTTCATCAACCCTAATCCTGATTGTATGATTTGTACTAACCCTAAACCTAAGTGTATCTAAATATGCTGACCCCTAACCTAACTGTGTGTTTTATACTAACCCTTACCATAATTATACGTTTGACACTAACCCTAACCCTAATTATATGATGTTGTACTAACCCTAACCCTAAGTATATCTTAATTTGCTAACCCCTAACCCTAATTTTTGTTTTATACTAAACCTTACCCTAATTATATGTTTGACACTAACCCTAACCCTAATTGTATGATGTTGTACTAACCCTAACCCTAAGTGTATCTTAATTTGCTAACCCCTAACCCTAATTGTGTGTTTTATACTAAACCTTACCCTAATTATATGTTTTACACTAACCCTAACCCTAATTGTACGTTTTTGAACTAACCTTTACCAGAACTGTATCTCTTTCTACTAACCCCTACCCATTATTTTTTGTGTTTTCATCGACCCCAACCCCAATTGTATGATGTTGTACTAACCTTAACCCTAAGTGTATCATAATATGCTAACCCCTAACCCTAATTGTGTGTTTTATACTAAACCCAACCCTAATTATATGTTTTATATTTACCCTAACCCTAATTGTACGTTTGTATACTATCCTTTACCTGAACTGTATCTCTTTGTACTAACCCCTACACTTTTTTTGTGTTTTCATCGACCTTAACCCTAATTGTATGATTTTGTATTAACCCTAACCCTAAGTGTATCTTAATATGCTAAGCCCTAACCCTAATTGTGTGTTTTATACTAAACCCAACCCTAATTATATGTTTTACATTAACCCTAACCTAATTGTACGTTTGTGTACTATCCTTTACCTGAACTGTATCTCTTTGTTCTAGCCCCTACCACTTATTTTGTGTTTTCATCGACTATAACCCTAATTGTATGATGTTGTACTAACCCTAACCCTAAGTGTATCTAAATATGCTAACCCCTATCCCTAATTGTGTGTTTTATACTAACCCTTACCCTAATTATATGTTTGAGACTAACCTTAACCCTAATTGTATGATGTTGTACTAACCCTAACCCTAAGTGTATCTTAATTTGCTAACCCCTAACCCTAATTGTGTGTTTTATACTAAACCTTACCCTAATTATATGTTTTACACTAACCCTCACCCTAAATGTACATTTATGTAGTAACCTTAACCTGAACTGTATCTCTTTCTACTAACCCCTACCCATTATTTTTGTTTTTTCATCGACCCTAAACCTGATTGTATGATTTGTACTAACCCTAAACCTAAGTGTATCATAATATGCTAACTCCTAACCCTAATTGTGTGTTTAATACTAAACCTAACCCTAATTATATGTTTTACACTAACCCTAAGTGTATCTAAATATGCTAGCCCCTAACCCTAATTGTGTGTTTTATACTAATTCTAACCCTAATTATATGTTTGACACTAACCCTAACCCTAATGTTTTTTCATCAACCCTAATCCTGATTGTATGATTTGTACTAACCCTAAACCTAAGTGTAACATAATATGCTGACCCCTAACCTAACTGTGTGTTTTATACTAACCCTTACCATAATTATACGTTTGACACTAACCCTAACCCTAATTATATGATGTTGTACTAACCCTAACCCTAAGTATATCTTAATTTGCTAACCCCTAACCCTAATTTTTGTTTTATACTAAACCTTACCCTAATTATATGTTTGACACTAACCCTAACCCTAATTGTATGATGTTGTACTAACCCTAACCCTAAGTGTATCTTAATTTGCTAACCCCTAACCCTAATTGTGTGTTTTATACTAAACCTTACCCTAATTATATGTTTTACACTAACCCTAACCCTAATTGTACGTTTTTGAACTAACCTTTACCAGAACTGTATCTCTTTCTACTAACCCCTACCCATTATTTTTTGTGTTTTCATCGACCCCAACCCCAATTGTATGATGTTGTACTAACCTTAACCCTAAGTGTATCATAATATGCTAACCCCTAACCCTAATTGTGTGTTTTATACTAAACCCAAGCCTAATTATATGTTTTACATTTACCCTAACCCTAATTGTACGTTTGTATACTATCCTTTACCTGAACTGTATCTCTTTGTACTAACCCCTACACTTTTTTGTGTTTTCATCGACCTTAACCCTAATTGTATGATTTTGTATTAACCCTAACCCTAAGTGTATCTTAATATGCTAAGCCCTAACCCTAATTGTGTGTTTTATACTAAACCCAACCCTAATTATATGTTTTACATTAACCCTAACCTAATTGTACGTTTGTGTACTATCCTTTACCTGAACTGTATCTCTTTGTTCTAGCCCCTACCACTTATTTTGTGTTTTCATCGACTATAACCCTAATTGTATGATTTTCTATTAACCCCAACCCTAAGTGTATCTTAATATGTTAATCCCTAACCCTAATTGTGTGTTTTATACTTAACCTAACCCTAATTATATGTTTTACACTAACCCTAACCCTAATTGTACGGTTTTTTTGTCTAACCTTTTACCTGAGCTGTATCTCTTTCTACTAACCTCTACCCAATATTTTTGTGTTTTCATTGACCCTAACTCTTATTGTATTATTTGTACTAACCCTAACCCTAAGTGTATCATAATATGCTAACCCCAATTGTGTGTTAAATACTAAACATAACCATAATTATATGTTTTACACTAACCCTAACCCTAAGTATCTAAATATGCTAACTCCAAACCCTAATTTTGTGTTTTATACTAAACCTAACCCTAATTATATGTTTGACAATAACCCTTACCCTAATTGTATGATGTTGTACTAACCCTAACCCTAAATATATCTTAATTTGCTAACCCCTAAACCTAATTTGTGTTTTATACTAAACCTTACCCTAAATATATGTTTTACAATAACCCTCACCCTAATTGCACGTTTTTTTCACTATCCTTTACCTGAACTGTATCTCTTTCTACTAACCCCTACCACTTATTTTGTGTTTTCATCGACTATAACCCTAATTGTATGATTTTCTATTAACCCCAACCCTAAGTGTATCTTAATATGTTAATCCCTAACCCTAATTGTGTGTTTTATACTTAACCTAACCCTAATTATATGTTTTACACTAACCCTAACCCTAATTGTACGGTTTTTTTGTCTAACCTTTTACCTGAGCTGTATCTCTTTCTACTAACCTCTACCCAATATTTTTGTGTTTTCATTGACCCTAACCCTTATTGTATTATTTGTACTAACCCTAACCCTAAGTGTATCTAAATATGCTAACCCCTTACCCTAATTGTGTGTTTTATACTAAACCTAACCCTAATTATATGTTTGACACTAACCCTAACCCTAATTGTATGATGTTGTACTAACCCTAACCCTAAATATATCTTAATTTGCTAACCCCTAACCCTAATTTTTGTTTTATACTAAACCTTACCCTAATTATATGTTTTACACTAACCCTAACCCTAATTGTACATTTATGTACTATCCTTTACCTGAACTGTATCTCTTTCTACTAACCCCTACCCATTATTTTTTTTTTCATCAACCCAAACCCTAATTGTATGATGTTGTACTAACCCTAACCCTAAGTGTATCTAAATATGCTAACCCCTATCCCTAATTGTGTGTTTTATACTAACCCTTACCCTAATTATATGTTTGAGACTAACCTTAACCCTAATTGTATGATGTTGTACTAACCCTAACCCTAAGTGTATCTTAATTTGCTAACCCCTAACCCTAATTGTGTGTTTTATACTAAACCTTACCCTAATTATATGTTTTACACTAACCCTCACCCTAATTACACGTTTTTTTTCTATCCTTTACCTAAACTGTATCTCTTTGTACTAACCCCTACACCTTTTTTGTGTTTTCATCGACCTTAACCCTAATTGTATGATTTTCTATTAACCCCAACCAAAAGTGTATCTTAATATGTTAATCACTAACCCTAATTGTGTGTTTTATACTTAACCTAACCCTAATTGTACGTTTTTTTTCTAACCTTTACCTGAGCTGTATCTCTTTCTACTAACCCCTACCCAATATTTTGTGTTTTCATTGACCCCAACCCTTATTGTATGATTTGTACTAACCCTAACTGTATCATAATATGCTAACCCCAATTGTGTGTTAAATACTAAACCTAACCATAATTATATGTTTTACACTAACCCTAACCCTAAGTATCTAAATATGCTAACCCCTAACCCTAATTTTGTGTTTTATACTAAACCTAACCCTAATTATATATTTGACAATAACCCTAACCCTAATTGTATGATGTTGTACTAACCCTAACCCTAAATATATCTTAGTTTGCTAACCCCTAACCCTAATTTGTGTTTTATACTAAACCTTACCCTAATTATATGTTTTACACTAACCCTCACCCTAAATGTACATTTATGTAGTAACCTTAACCTGAACTGTATCTCTTTCTACTAACCCCTACCCATTATTTTTGTTTTTTCATCGACCCTAAACCTGATTGTATGATTTGTACTAACCCTAAACCTAAGTGTAACATAATATGCTAACCACTAACCCTAATTGTGTGTTTTATACTAACCCTTACCCTAATTATATGTTTGACACTAACCCTAACCCTAATTATATGATGTTGTACTAACCCTAACCCTAAGTATATCTTAATTTGTTAACCCCTAACCCTAATTTTTGTTTTATACTAAACCTTACCCTAATTATATGTTTTACAATAACCCTCACCCTAATTGCACGTTTTTTTTTACTATCCTTTACCTGAACTGTATCTCCTTCTACTAACCCCTACCCATTATTTTTGTTTTTTCATCGACCCTAATCCTGATTGTATGATTTTTACTTACCCTAAACCTAAGTGTAACATAATATGCTAAGCCCTAACCCTGATTGTGTGTTTTATACTAAACCTAACCCTAATTATATGTTTTACATTAACCCTAACCTAATTGTATGTTTGTGTACTATCCTTTACCTGAACTGTATCTCTTTGTTCTAGCCCCTACCACTTATTTTGTGTTTTCATCGACTATAACCCTAATTGTATGATTTTCTATTAACCCCAACCCTAAGTGTATCTTAATATGTTAATCCCTAACCCTAATTGTGTGTTTTATACTTAACCTAACCCTAATTATATGTTTTACACTAACCCTAACCCTAATTGTACGGTTTTTTTGTCTAACCTTTTACCTGAGCTTTATCTCTTTCTACTAACCTCTACCCAATATTTTTGTGTTTTCATTGACCCTAACTCTTATTGTATTATTTGTACTAACCCTAACCCTAAGTGTATCATAATATGCTAACCCCAATTGTGTGTTAAATACTAAACATAACCATAATTATATGTTTTACACTAACCCTAACCCTAAGTATCTAAATATGCTAACTCCAAACCCTAATTTTGTGTTTTATACTAAACCTAACCCTAATTATATGTTTGACAATAACCCTTACCCTAATTGTATGATGTTGTACTAATCCTAACCCTAAATATATCTTAATTTGCTAACCCCTAAACCTAATTTGTGTTTTATACTAAACCTTACCCTAATTATATGTTTTACACTAAACCTCACCCTAATTGTACATTTATGTAGTAACCTTTACCTGAACTGTATCTCTTTCTACTAACCCCTACCCATTAGTTTTGTTTTTTCATCGACCCTAATCCCTGGTTGTATGATTTGTACTAACCCTAAACCTAAGTGTAACATAATATGCTGACCCCTAACCCTAATTGTGTGTTTTATACTAACCCTTACCATAATTATATGTTTGACACTAACCCTAACCCTAATTATATGATGTTGTACTAACCCTAACCCTAAGTATATCTTAATTTGCTAACCCCTAACCCTAATTTTTGTTTTATACTAAACCTTACCCTAAATATATGTTTTACAATAACCCTCACCCTAATTGCACGTTTTTTTTACTATCCTTTACCTGAACTGTATCTCTTTCTACTAACCCCTACCCATTATTTTTGTTTTTTCATCGACCCTAATCCTGATTGTATGATTTTTACTTACCCTAAACCTAAGTGTAACATAATATGCTAACCCCTAACCCTAATTGTGTGTTTTATACTAACCCTTACCCTAATTATATGTTTGACACTAACCCTAACCCTAATTGTATGATGTTGTACTAACCCCAACCCTAAGTGTATCTTAATTTGCTAACCCCTAACCTTAATTGTGTGTTTTATACTAAACCTTACCCTAATTATATGTTTTACACTAACCCTAACCCTAATTGTACATTTTTGTTCTAACCTTTACCTAAACTGTATCTCTTTCTACTAACCCCTACCCATTATTTTTGTGTTTTCATCGACCCTAATCCTTATTGTATGATTTGTACTAACCCTAACCCTAAGTGTATCATAATATGCTAACTCCTAACCCTAATTGTGTGTTTAATACTAAACCTAACCCTAATTATATGTTTTACACTAACCCTAAGTGTATCTAAATATGCTAGCCCCTAACCCTAATTGTGTGTTTTATACTAATTCTAACCCTAATTATATGTTTGACACTAACCCTAACCCTAATGTTTTTTCATCAACCCTAATCCTGATTGTATGATTTGTACTAACCCTAAACCTAAGTGTAACATAATATGCTGACCCCTAACCTAACTGTGTGTTTAATACTAACCCTTACCATAATTATACGTTTGATACTAACCCTAACCCTAATTATATGATGTTGTACTAACCCTAACCCTAAGTATATCTTAATTTGCTAACCCCTAACCCTAATTTTTGTTTTATACTAAACCTTACCCTAATTATATGTTTGACACTAACCCTAACCCTAATTGTATGATGTTGTACTAACCCTAACCCTAAGTGTATCTTAATTTGCTAACCCCTAACCCTAATTGTGTGTTTTATACTAAACCTTACCCTAATTATATGTTTTACACTAACCCTAACCCTAATTGTACGTTTTTGAACTAACCTTTACCAGAACTGTATCTCTTTCTACTAACCCCTACCCATTATTTTTTGTGTTTTCATCGACCCCAACCCCAATTGTATGATGTTGTACTAACCCTAACCCTAAGTGTATCATAATATGCTAACCCCTAACCCTAATTGTGTGTTTTATACTAAACCCAACCCTAATTATATGTTTTACATTTACCCTAACCCTAATTGTACGTTTGTATACTATCCTTTACCTGAACTGTATCTCTTTGTACTAACCCCTACACTTTTTTTTGTGTTTTCATCGACCTTAACCCTAATTGTATGATTTTGTATTAACCCTAACCCTAAGTGTATCTTAATATGCTAAGCCCTAACCCTAATTGTGTGTTTTATACTAAACCCAACCCTAATTATATGTTTTACATTAACCCTAACCCTAATTGTACGTTTGTGTACTATCCTTTACCTGAACTGTATCTCTTTGTTCTAGCCTCTACCCCTTATTTTGTGTTTTCATCGACTATAACCCTAATTCTATGATTTTCTATTAACCCTAACCCTAAGTGTATCTTAATATGTTAATCCCTAACCCTAATTGTGTGTTTTATACTTAACCTAACCCTAATTATATGTTTTACACTAACCCTAACCCTAATTGTACATTTTTGTTCTAACCTTTACCTGAACTGTATCTCTTTTACTCACCCCTACCCATTAGTTTTGTTTTTTCATCGACCCTAATCCTGATTGTATGATTTGTACTAACCCTAAACCTAAGTGTAACATAATATGCTGACCCCTAACCCTAATTGTTTGTTTTATACTAACCCTTACCATAATTATATGTTTGACACTAACCCTAACCCTAATTATATGATGTTGTACTAAACCTAACCCTAAGTATATCTTAATTTGCTAACCCCTAACCCTAATTTTTGTTTTATACTAAACCTTACCCTAAATATATGTTTTACAATAACCCTCACCCTAATTGCACGTTTTTTTACTATCCTTTACCTGAACTGTATCTCTTTCTACTAACCCCTACCCATTATTTATGTTTTTTCATCGACCCTAATCCTGATTGTATGATTTTTACTTACCCTAAACCTAAGTGTAACATAATATGCTAACCCCTAACCCTAATTGTGTGTTTTATACTAACCCTTACCCTAATTATATGTTTGACACTAACCCTAACCCTAATTGTATGATGTTGTACCAAATCCAACCCTAAGTGTATCTTAATTTGCTAACCCCTAACCCTAATTGTGTGTTTTATACTAAACCTTACCCTAATTATATGTTTTACACTAACCCTAACCCTAATTTTACGTTTTTGAACTAACCTTTACCAGAACTGTATCTCTTTCTACTAACCCCTACCCATTATTTTTTGTGTTTTCATCGACCCCAACCCCAATTGTATGATGTTGTACTAACCCTAACCCTAAGTGTATCATAATATGCTAACCCCTAACCCAAATTGTGTGTTTTATACTAAACCTAACCCTAATTATATGTTTTACACTTACCCTAACCCTAATTGTACATTTTTGTTCTAACCTTTACCTGAACTGTATCTCTTTCTACTAACCCCTACCCATTATTTTTGTGTTTTCATCGACCCTAATCCTTATTGTATGATTTGTACTAACCCTAACCCTAAGTGTATCATAATATGCTTACCCTAATTGTGTGTTTAATACTAAACCTAACCCTAATTATATGTTTTACACTAACCCTAAGTGTATCTAAATATGCTAGCCCCTAACCCTAATTGTGTGTTTTATACTAATTCTAACCCTAATTATATGTTTGACACTAACCCTAACCCCAATTTTATGATGTTGTACTAACCCTAACCCTAAATGTATCTTAATTTGCTAACCCCTTACCCTAATTTTTGTTTTATACTAAACCATACCCTAATTATATGTTTTACACTAACCCTAACCCTAATTGTACATTTATGTACTATCCTTTACCTGAACTGTATCTCTTTCTACTAACCCCTACCCATTATTTTTGTTTTTTCATCAACCCAAACCCTAATTGTATGATGTTGTACTAACCCTAACCCTAAGTGTATCTAAATATGCTAACCCCTATCCCTAATTGTGTGTTTTATACTAAACCTTACCCTAATTATATGTTTAACACTAACCCTAACCCTAATTGTACGTTTGTGTACTATCCCTTACCTGCACTGTATCTCTTTGTTCTAGCCCCTACCCTTTATTTTGTGTTTTCATCGACTATAACCCTAATTGTATGATTTTGTATTAACCCTAACCCTAAGTGTATCTTAATATGTTAATCCCTAACCCTAATTGTGTGTTTTATACTTAACCTAACCCTAATTATGTGTTTTATACTTAACCTAACCCTAATTGTACGTTTTTGTTCTAACTTTTACCTGAACTGTATCTCTTTTTTCTAGCCCCTACCCCTTATTTTATGTTTTCATCGACTATAACCCTAATTGTATGATTTTTTATTAACCCTAACCCTAAGTGTATCTTAATTTGCTAACCCCTAACCCTAATTATATGTTTTACATTAACCCTAACCCTAATTGCACGTTTGTGTGCTATCCTTTACCTGAACTGTGTCTCTTTGTTCTAGCCCCTACCCCTTATTTTGTGTTTTCATCGACTATAACCCTAATTGTATGATTTTCTATTAACCCTAACCCTAATTGTATGATTTTCTATTAACCCTTACCCTAATTGTATGATTTGTACTAACACTAAACCTAAGTGTAACATAATATGCTAACCCCTAACCCTAATTGTGTGTTTTATACTAACCCTTACCCTAATTATATGTTTGACACTAACCCTAACCCTAATTGTATAATGTTGTACTAAACCTAACCCTAAGTGTATCTTAATTTGCTAACCCCTAACCCTAATTGTGTGATTTATACTAAACCTTACCCTAATTATATGCTTTACACCAACCCTAACCCTAATTGTACGTTTTTGTACTAACCTTTACCTGAACTTTATCTCTTTCTACTAACACCTACCCATTATTTTTTGTGTTTTCATCGACCCCAACCCTAATTGTAAGATGTTGTACTAACCCTAACCCTAAGTGTATCATAATATGCTAACCCCTTACCCTAATTGTGTGTTTTATACTAAACCTAACCCTAATTATATGTTTGACACTAACCCTAACCCTAATTGTATGATGTTGTACTAACCCTAACCCTAAATATATCTTAATTTGCTAATCCCTAACCCTAATTTTTGTTTTATACTAAACCTAACCCTAATTATATGTTTAACATTAACCCTAACCCTAATTGTACGTTTGTGTACCATCCTTTACCTGAACTGTATCTCTTTGTTCAAGCCCCTACCCCTTATTTTGTGTTTTCATCGACTATAACCCTAATTGTATGATTTTCTATTTACCCTAACCCTAAGTGTATCTTAATATGTTAATCCCTAACCCTAATTGTGTGTTTTATACTTAACCTAACCCTAATTATGTGTTTTATACTTAACCTAACCCTGATTGTACGTTTTTGTTCTAACTTTTACCTGAACTGTATCTCTTTCTACTAACCCCTACCCATTATTTTTGTGTTTTCATCAACCCAAACCCTAATTGTATGATGTTGTACTAACCCTAACCCTAAGTGTATCATAATATGCTAACCCCTATCCCTAATTGTGTGTTTTATACTAACCCTTACCATAATTATATGTTTGAGACTAACCCTAACACTAATTGTATGATGTTGTACTAACCCTAACCCTAAGTGTATCTTAATTTGCTAACCCCTAACCCTGATTGTGTGTTTTATACTAAACCTTACCCTAATTATATGTTTTACATTAACCCTAACCCTAATTGTACGTTTGTGTACTATCCTTTACCTGAACTGTATCTCTTTGTTCTAGCCCCTACCCCTTATTTTGTGTTTTCATCGACTATAACCCTAATTGTATGATTTTCTATTAACCCTAACCCTAAGTGTATCTTAATATGTTAACCCCTAACCCTAATTGTGTGTTTTATACTTAACCTTACCCTATTTATATGTTTTACACTAACCCTCACCCTAATTGTACGTTTTTGTTCTAACCTTTACCTGAACTGTATCTCTTTCTACTAACCCATACCCATTATTTTTGTGTTTTCATCGACCCTTATCCTAATTGTATGATCTGTACTAACCCTAACCCTAAATGTATCATAATATGCTAACCCCTAACCCTAATTGTGTGTTTAATACTAAACCTAACCCTAATTATATGTTTTACACTAACCCTAACCCTAAGTGTATCTAAATATGCTAACCCCTAACCCTAATTGTGTGTTTTATACTAAACCTAACCCTAATTATATGTTTGACACTAACCCTAACCCTAATTGTATGATGTTGTACTAACCCTAACCCTAAATATATCTTAATTTGCTAACCCCTAACCCTAATTTTTGTTTTATACTAAACCTTACCCTAATTATATGCTTTACACCAACCCTAACCCTAATTGTACGTTTTTGTACTAACCTTTACCTGAACTTTATCTCTTTCTTCTAACCCCTACCCATTATTTTTGTTTTTTCATCAACCCAAACCCTAATTGTATGATGTTGTACTAACCCTAACCCTAAGTGTATCTAAATATGCTAACCCCTATCCCTAATTGTGTGTTTTATACTAACCCTTACCCTAATTATATGTTTGAGACTAACCTTAACCCTAATTGTATGATGTTGTACTAACCCTAACCCTAAGTGTATCTTATTTGCTAACCCCTTACCCTAATTGTGTGTTTTATACTAAACCTTACCCTAATTATATGTTTTACACTAACCCTCACCCTAATTGCACGTTTTTTTCTATCCTTTACCTAAACTGTATCTCTTTGTACTAAACCCTACACCTTTTTTGTGTTTTCATCGACCTTAACCCGTCCCGTGCGGGGCCCAGGTGGCGAATAGGCCCGCAGCAGAGCCTAGCTTGTCGTAAGAGGCGACTAAGGGTCTTGTGATTCTGACTTCGGGTCAGTGCTCAGCCAACAGAGCGACCAAGTGTGTACCCTAGGTGGCTGAATAAGGTGGCCCTCGTCCGCGGGGGTTGTCAGGTCTATAATACGGAAACCCTGACCGCCGATCATAGTGGGCCAACGTGTGTGGAGAGTGCCACGCTTCATGCACGTAAAAGACCCCTTTGTGGACCGCCAAGTAGTGCACCACATAGGCTAAATTTTCCGCCCCTACCCACCTCTCCCCTTTTCCTGTGGTTCTTCAAAATTGACCGGTCCTATGTTTCCCACCCCATCCCCATATTTCATTTATCATCATCATTTCATGTTCATTTTATCATCCTTTTCATGTTCATCGCCTGTAAATAACCTATATAGCGTTGCACGGGCGTAAAACACCAACTCACTCACTCACTCACACTCGACCGTAACCCTAATTGTATGATTTTGTATTAACCCTAACCCTAAGTGTATCTTAATATGCTAAGCCCTAACCCTGATTGTGTGTTTTATACTAAACCTTACCCTAATTATATGTTTTACATTAACCCTAACCCTAATTGTACGTTTGTGTACTATCCTTTACCTGAACTGTATCTCTTTGTTCTAGCCCCTACCCCTTATTTTGTGTTTTCATCGACTATAACCCTAATTGTATGATTTTCTATTAACCCTAACCCTAAGTGTATCTTAATATGTTAACCCCTAACCCTAATTGTGTGTTTTATACTTAACCTAACCGTAGTTATATGTTTTACACTAACCCTCACCCTAATTGTACGTTTTTGTTCTAACCTTTACCTGAACTGTATCTCTTTCTTCTAACCCATACCCATTATTTTTGTGTTTTCATCGACCCTTATCCTAATTGTATGATTTGTACTAACCCTAACCCTAAATGTATCATAATATGCTAACCCCTAACCCTAATTGTGTGTTTAATACTAAACCTTACCCTAATTATATGTTTTTCACTAACCCTAACCCTAAGTGTATCTAAATATGCTAACCCCTTACCCTAATTGTGTGTTTTATACTAAACCTAACCCTAATTATATGTTTGACACTAACCCTAACCCTAATTGTATGATGTTGTACTAACCCTAACCCTAAATATATCTTAATTTGCTAACCCCTAACCCTAATTTTTGTTTTATACTAAACCTTACCCTAATTATATGTTTTACACTAACCCTAACCCTAATTGTACATTTATGTACTATCCTTTACCTGAACTGTATCTCTTTCTACTAACCCCTACCCATTATTTTTGTTTTTTCATCAACCCAAACCCTAATTGTATGATGTTGTACTAACCCTAACCCTAAGTGTATCTAAATATGCTAACCCCTATCCCTAATTGTGTGTTTTATACTAACCCTTACCCTAATTATATGTTTGAGACTAACCTTAACCCTAATTGTATGATGTTGTACTAACCCTAACCCTAAGTGTATCTTAATTTGCTAACCCCTAACCCTAATTGTGTGTTTTATACTAAACCTTACCCTAATTATATGTTTTACACTAACCCTCACCCTAATTACACGGTTTTTTTTTCTATCCTTTACCTAAACTGTATCTCTTTGTACTAACCCCTACACCTTTTTTGTGTTTTCATCGACCTTAACCCTAATTGTATGATTTTCTATTAACCCCAACCAAAAGTGTATCTTAATATGTTAATCACTAATTATAATTGTGTGTTTTATACTTAACCTAACCCTAATTGTACGTTTTTTTTCTAACCTTTACCTGAGCTGTATCTCTTTCTACTAACCCCTACCCAATATTTTTGTGTTTTCATTGACCCTAACCCTTATTGTATGATTTGTACTAACCCTAACTGTATCATAATATGCTAACCCCAATTGTGTGTTAAATACTAAACCTAACCATAATTATATGTTTTACACTAACCCTAACCCTAAGTATCTAAATATGCTAACCCCTAACCCCAATTTTGTGTTTTATACTAAACCTAACCCTAATTATATATTTGACAATAACCCTAACCCTAATTGTATGATGTTGTACTAACCCTAACCCTAAATATATCTTAGTTTGCTAACCCCTAACCCTAATTTGTGTTTTATACTAAACCTTACCCTAATTATATGTTTTACACTAACCCTCACCCTAAATGTACATTTATGTAGTAACCTTAACCTGAACTGTATCTCTTTCTACTAACCCCTACCCATTATTTTTGTTTTTTCATCGACCCTAAACCTGATTGTATGATTTGTACTAACCCTAAACCTAAGTGTAACATAATATGCTAACCACTAACCCTAATTGTGTGTTTTATACTAACCCTTACCCTAATTATATGTTTGACACTAACCCTAACCCTAATTATATGATGTTGTACTAACACTAACCCTAAGTATATCTTAATTTGTTAACCCCTAACCCTAATTTTTGTTTTATACTAAACCTTACCCTAATTATATGTTTTACAATAACCCTCACCCTAATTGCACGTTTTTTTTACTATCCTTTACCTGAACTGTATTTCCTTCTACTAACCCCTACCCATTATTTTTGTTTTTTCATCGACCCTAATCCTGATTGTATGATATTTACTTACCCTAAACCTAAGTGTAACATAATATGCTAAGCCCTAACCCTGATTGTGTGTTTTATACTAAACCTAACCCTAATTATATGTTTTACATTAACCCTAACCTAATTGTACGTTTGTGTACTATCCTTTACCTGAACTGTATCTCTTTGTTCTAGCCCCTACCACTTATTTTGTGTTTTCATCGACTATAACCCTAATTGTATGATTTTCTATTAACCCCAACCCTAAGTGTATCTTAATATGTTAATCCCTAACCCTGATTGTGTGTTTTATACTTAACCTAACCCTAATTATATGTTTTACACTAACCCTAACCCTAATTGTACGGTTTTTTGTCTAACCTTTTACCTGAGCTGTATCTCTTTCTACTAACCTCTACCCAATATTTTTGTGTTTTCATTGACCCTAACCCTTATTGTATTATTTGTACTAACCCTAACCCTAAGTGTATCTAAATATGCTAACCCCTTACCCTAATTGTGTGTTTTATACTAAACCTAACCCTAATTATATGTTTGACACTAACCCTAACCCTAATTGTATGATGTTGTACTAACCCTAACCCTAAATATATCTTAATTTGCTAACCCCTAACCCTAATTTTTGTTTTATACTAAACCTTACCCTAATTATATGTTTTACACTAACCCTAACCCTAATTGTACATTTATGTACTATCCTTTACCTGAATTGTATCTCTTTCTACTAACCCCTACCCATTATTTTGTTTTTTCATCAACCCAAACCCTAATTGTATGATGTTGTACTAACCCTAACCCTAAGTGTATCTAAATATGCTAACCCCTATCCCTAATTGTGTGTTTTATACTAACCCTTACCCTAATTATATGTTTGAGACTAACCTTAACCCTAATTGTATGATGTTGTACTAACCCTAACCCTAAGTGTATCTTAATTTGCTAACCCCTAACCCTAATTGTGTGTTTTATACTAAACCTTACCCTAATTATATGTTTTACACTAACCCTCACCCTAATTACACGTTTTTTTTTCTATCCTTTACCTAAACTGTATCTCTTTGTACTAACCCCTACACCTTTTTTGTGTTTTCATCGACCTTAACCCTAATTGTATGATTTTCTTTTAACCCCAACCAAAAGTGTATCTTAATATGTTAATCACTAACCCTAATTGTGTGTTTTATACTTAACCTAACCCTAATTGTACGTTTTTTTTCTAACCTTTACCTGAGCTGTATCTCTTTCTACTAACCCCTACCCAATATTTTTGTGTTTTCATTGACCCTAACCCTTATTGTATGATTTGTACTAACCCTAACTGTATCATAATATGCTAACCCCAATTGTGTGTTAAATACTAAACCTTACCATAATTATATGTTTTACACAAACCCTAACCCTAAGTATCTAAATATGCTAACCCCTAACCCTAATTTTGTGTTTTATACTAAACCTAACCCTAATTATATATTTGACAATAACCCTAACCCTAATTGTATGATGTTGTACTAACCCTAAATATATCTTAGTTTGCTAACCCCTAACCCTAATTTGTGTTTTATACTAAACCTTACCCTAATTATATGTTTTACACTAACCCTCACCCTAAATGTACATTTATGTAGTAACCTTAACCTGAGCTGTATCTCTTTCTACTAACCTCTACCCAATATTTTTGTTTTTTCATCGACCCTAAACCTGATTGTATGATTTTTACTTACCCTAAACCTAAGTGTAACATAATATGCTAACCACTAACCCTAATTGTGTGTTTTATACTAACCCTTACCCTAATTATATGTTTGACACTAACCCTAACCCTAATTATATGATGTTGTACTAACCCTAAGTATATCTTAATATGTTAACCCCTAACCCTAATTTTTGTTTTATACTAAACCTTACCCTAATTATATGTTTTACAATAACCCTCACCCTAATTGCACGTTTTTTTTTTACTATCCTTTACCTGAACTGTATCTCCTTCTACTAACCCCTACCCATTATTTTTGTTTTTTCATCGACCCTAATCTTGATTGTATGATTTTTACTTACCCTAAACCTAAGTGTAACATAATATGCTAAGCCCTAACCCTGATTGTGTGTTTTATACTAAACCTAACCCTAATTATATGT
Source organism: Arcuatula senhousia (assembly GCA_963971305.1). Classification (NCBI taxonomy): domain Eukaryota; kingdom Metazoa; phylum Mollusca; class Bivalvia; order Mytilida; family Mytilidae; genus Arcuatula; species Arcuatula senhousia. The sequence goes on along the minus strand of OZ020314.1, from coordinate 28,029,041 downwards.
TTTACATTAACCCTAACCTAATTGTACGTTTGTGTACTATCCTTTACCTGAACTGTATCTCTTTGTTCTAGCCCCTACCACTTATTTTGTGTTTTCATCGACTATAACCCTAATTGTATGATTTTCTATTAATCCCAACCCTAAGTGTATCTTAATATGTTAATCCCTAACCCTAATTGTGTGTTTTATACTTAACCTAACCCTAATTATATGTTTTACACTAACCCTAACCCTAATTGTACGGTTTTTTTGTCTAACCTTTTACCTGAGCTGTATCTCTTTCTACTAACCTCTACCCAATATTTTTGTGTTTTCATTGACCCTAACCCTTATTGTATTATTTGTACTAACCCTAACCCTAAGTGTATCATAATATGCTAACCCCAATTGTGTGTTAAATACTAAACATAACCATAATTATATGTTTTACACTAACCCTAACCCTAAGTATCTAAATATGCTAACTCCAAACCCTAATTTTGTGTTTTATACTAAACCTAACCCTAATTATATGTTTGACAATAACCCTTACCCTAATTGTATGATGTTGTACTAACCCTAACCCTAAATATATCTTAATTTGCTAACCCCTAAACCTCATTTGTGTTTTATACTAAACCTTACCCTAATTATATGTTTTACACTAAACCTCACCCTAATTGTACATTTATGTAGTAACCTTTACCTGAACTGTATCTCTTTCTACTAACCCCTACCCATTAGTTTTGTTTTTTCATCGACCCTAATCCCTGGTTGTATGATTTGTACTAACCCTAAACCTAAGTGTAACATAATATGCTGACCCCTAACCCTAATTGTGTGTTTTATACTAACCCTTACCATAATTATATGTTTGACACTAACCCTAACCCTAATTATATGATGTTGTACTAACCCTAACCCTAAGTATATCTTAATTTGTTAACCCCTAACCCTAATTTTTGTTTTATACTAAACCTTACCCTAAATATATGTTTTACAATAACCCTCACCCTAATTGCACATTTTTGTTCTAACCTTTACCTGAACTGTATCTCTTTCTACTAACCCCTACCCATTATTTTTGTTTTTTCATCGACCCTAATCCTGATTGTATGATTTTTACTTACCCTAAACCTAAGTGTAACATAATATGCTAACCCCTAACCCTAATTGTGTGTTTTATACTAACCCTTACCCTAATTATATGTTTGACACTAACCCTAACCCTAATTGTATGATGTTGTACTAACCCCAACCCTAACTGTATCTATATTTGCTAACCCCTAACCTTAATTGTGTGTTTTATACTAAACCTTACCCTAATTATATGTTTTACACTAACCCTAACCCTAATTGTACATTTTTGTTCTAACCTTTACCTGAACTGTATCTCTTTCTACTAACCCCTACCCATTATTTTTGTGTTTTCATCGACCCTAATCCTTATTGTATGATTTGTACTAACCCTAACCCTAAGTGTATCATAATATGCTAACTCCTAACCCTAATTGTGTGTTTAATATTAAACCTAACCCTAATTATATGTTTTACACTAACCCTAAGTGTATCTAAATATGCTAGCCCCTAACCCTAATTGTGTGTTTTATACTAATTCTAACCCTAATTATATGTTTGACACTAACCCTAACCCTAATGTTTTTTCATCAACCCTAATCCTGATTGTATGATTTGTACTAACCCTAAACCTAAGTGTAACATAATATGCTGACCCCTAACCTAACTGTGTGTTTTATACTAACCCTTACCATAATTATACGTTTGACACTAACCCTAACCCTAATTATATGATGTTGTACTAACCCTAACCCTAAGTATATCTTAATTTGCTAACCCCTAACCCTAAATTTTGTTTTATACTAAACCTTACCCTAATTATATGTTTGACACTAACCCTAACCCTAATTGTATGATGTTGTACTAACCCTAACCCTAAGTCTATCTTAATTTGCTAACCCCTAACCCTAATTGTGTGTTTTATACTAAACCTTACCCTAATTATATGTTTTACACTAACCCTAACCCTAATTGTACGTTTTTGAACTAACCTTTACTAGAACTGTATCTCTTTCTACTAACCCCTACCCATTATTTTTTGTGTTTTCATCGACCCCAACCCCAATTGTATGATGTTGTACTAACCCTAACCCTAAGTGTATCATAATATGCTAACCCCTAACCCTAATTGTGTGTTTTATACTAAACCCAACCCTAATTATATGTTTTACATTTACCCTAACCCTAATTGTACGTTTGTATACTATCCTTTACCTGAACTGTATCTCTTTGTACTAACCCCTACACCTTTTTTTGTGTTTTGATCGACCTTAACCCTAATTGTATGATTTTGTATTAACCCTAACCCTAAGTGTATCTTAATATGCTAAGCCCTAACCCTAATTGTGTGTTTTATACTAAACCCAACCCTAATTATATGTTTTACATTAACCCTAACCCTAATTGTGTGTTTTATACTTAACCTAACCCTAATTATGTGTTTTATACTTAACCTAACCCTAATTGTACGTTTTTGTTCTAACTTTTACCTGAACTGTATCTCTTTTTTCTAGCCCCTACCCCTTATTTTATGTTTTCATCGACTATAACCCTAATTGTATGATTTTTTATTAACCCTAACCCTAAGTGTATCTTAATTTGCTAACCCCTAACCCTAATTATATGTTTTACATTAACCCTAACCCTAATTGCACGTTTGTGTGCTATCCTTTACCTGAACTGTGTCTCTTTGTTCTAGCCCCTACCCCTTATTTTGTGTTTTCATCGACTATAACCCTAATTGTATGATTTTCTATTAACCCTAACCCTAATTGTATGATTTTCTATTAACCCTTACCCTAATTGTATGATTTGTACTAACACTAAACCTAAGTGTAACATAATATGCTAACCCCTAACCCTAATTGTGTGTTTTATACTAACCCTTACCCTAATTATATGTTTGACACTAACCCTAACCCTAATTGTATAATGTTGTACTAAACCTAACCCTAAGTGTATCTTAATTTGCTAACCCCTAACCCTAATTGTGTGATTTATACTAAACCTTACCCTAATTATATGCTTTACACCAACCCTAACCCTAATTGTACGTTTTTGTACTAACCTTTACCTGAACTTTATCTCTTTCTACTAACACCTACCCATTATTTTTTGTGTTTTCATCGACCCCAACCCTAATTGTAAGATGTTGTACTAACCCTAACCCTAAGTGTATCATAATATGCTAACCCCTTACCCTAATTGTGTGTTTTATACTAAACCTAACCCTAATTATATGTTTGACACTAACCCTAACCCTAATTGTATGATGTTGTACTAACCCTAACCCTAAATATATCTTAATTTGCTAATCCCTAACCCTAATTTTTGTTTTATACTAAACCTAACCCTAATTATATGTTTAACATTAACCCTAACCCTAATTGTACGTTTGTGTACCATCCTTTACCTGAACTGTATCTCTTTGTTCAAGCCCCTACCCCTTATTTTGTGTTTTCATCGACTATAACCCTAATTGTATGATTTTCTATTTACCCTAACCCTAAGTGTATCTTAATATGTTAATCCCTAACCCTAATTGTGTGTTTTATACTTAACCTAACCCTAATTATGTGTTTTATACTTAACCTAACCCTGATTGTACGTTTTTGTTCTAACTTTTACCTGAACTGTATCTCTTTCTACTAACCCCTACCCATTATTTTTGTGTTTTCATCAACCCAAACCCTAATTGTATGATGTTGTACTAACCCTAACCCTAAGTGTATCATAATATGCTAACCCCGATCCCTAATTGTGTGTTTTATACTAACCCTTACCATAATTATATGTTTGAGACTAACCCTAACACTAATTGTATGATGTTGTACTAACCCTAACCCTAAGTGTATCTTAATTTGCTAACCCCTAACCCTGATTGTGTGTTTTATACTAAACCTTACCCTAATTATATGTTTTACATTAACCCTAACCCTAATTGTACGTTTGTGTACTATCCTTTACCTGAACTGTATCTCTTTGTTCTAGCCCCTACCCCTTATTTTGTGTTTTCATCGACTATAACCCTAATTGTATGATTTTCTATTAACCCTAACCCTAAGTGTATCTTAATATGTTAACCCCTAACCCTAATTGTGTGTTTTATACTTAACCTTACCCTATTTATATGTTTTACACTAACCCTCACCCTAATTGTACGTTTTTGTTCTAACCTTTACCTGAACTGTATCTCTTTCTACTAACCCATACCCATTATTTTTGTGTTTTCATCGACCCTTATCCTAATTGTATGATCTGTACTAACCCTAACCCTAAATGTATCATAATATGCTAACCCCTAACCCTAATTGTGTGTTTAATACTAAACCTAACCCTAATTATATGTTTTACACTAACTCTAACCCTAAGTGTATCTAAATATGCTAACCCCTAACCCTAATTGTGTGTTTTATACTAAACCTAACCCTAATTATATGTTTGACACTAACCCTAACCCTAATTGTATGATGTTGTACTAACCCTAACCCTAAATATATCTTAATTTGCTAACCCCTAACCCTAATTTTTGTTCTATACTAAACCTTACCCTAATTATATGCTTTACACCAACCCTAACCCTAATTGTACGTTTTTGTACTAACCTTTACCTGAACTTTATCTCTTTCTTCTAACCCCTACCCATTATTTTTGTTTTTTCATCAACCCAAACCCTAATTGTATGATGTTGTACTAACCCTAACCCTAAGTGTATCTAAATATGCTAACCCCTATCCCTAATTGTGTGTTTTATACTAACCCTTACCCTAATTATATGTTTGAGACTAACCTTAACCCTAATTGTATGATGTTGTACTAACCCTAACCCTAAGTGTATCTTATTTGCTAACCCCTTACCCTAATTGTGTGTTTTATACTAAACCTTACCCTAATTATATGTTTTACACTAACCCTCACCCTAATTGCACGTTTTTTTTTCTATCCTTTACCTAAACTGTATCTCTTTGTACTAAACCCTACACCTTTTTTGTGTTTTCATCGACCTTAACCCGTCCCGTGCGGGGCCCAGGTGGCGAATAGGCCCGCAGCAGAGCCTAGCTTGTCGTAAGAGGCGACTAAGGGTCTTGTGATTCTGACTTCGGGTCAGTGCTCAGCCAACAGAGCGACCAAGTGTGTACCCTAGGTGGCTGAATAAGGTGGCCCTCGTCCGCGGGGGTTGTCAGGTCTATAATACGGAAACCCTGACCGCCGATCATAGTGGGCCAACGTGTGTGGAGAGTGCCACGCTTCATGCACGTAAAAGACCCCTTTGTGGACCGCCAAGTAGTGCACCACATAGGCTAAATTTTCCGCCCCTACCCACCTCTCCCCTTTTCCTGTGGTTCTTCAAAATTGACCGGTCCTATGTTTCCCACCCCATCCCCATATTTCATTTATCATCATCATTTCATGTTCATTTTATCATCCTTTTCATGTTCATCGCCTGTAAATAACCTATATAGCGTTGCACGGGCGTAAAACACCAACTCACTCACTCACTCACACTCGACCGTAACCCTAATTGTATGATTTTGTATTAACCCTAACCCTAAGTGTATCTTAATATGCTAAGCCCTAACCCTGATTGTGTGTTTTATACTAAACCTTACCCTAATTATATGTTTTACATTAACCCTAACCCTAATTGTACGTTTGTGTACTATCCTTTACCTGAACTGTATCTCTTTGTTCTAGCCCCTACCCCTTATTTTGTGTTTTCATCGACTATAACCCTAATTGTATGATTTTCTATTAACCCTAACCCTAAGTGTATCTTAATATGTTAACCCCTAACCCTAATTGTGTGTTTTATACTTAACCTAACCGTAGTTATATGTTTTACACTAACCCTCACCCTAATTGTACGTTTTTGTTCTAACCTTTACCTGAACTGTATCTCTTTCTTCTAACCCATACCCATTATTTTTGTGTTTTCATCGACCCTTATCCTAATTGTATGATTTGTACTAACCCTAACCCTAAATGTATCATAATATGCTAACCCCTAACCCTAATTGTGTGTTTAATACTAAACCTTACCCTAATTATATGTTTTTCACTAACCCTAACCCTAAGTGTATCTAAATATGCTAACCCCTTACCCTAATTGTGTGTTTTATACTAAACCTAACCCTAATTATATGTTTGACACTAACCCTAACCCTAATTGTATGATGTTGTACTAACCCTAACCCTAAATATATCTTAATTTGCTAACCCCTAACCCTAATTTTTGTTTTATACTAAACCTTACCCTAATTATATGTTTTACACTAACCCTAACCCTAATTGTACATTTATGTACTATCCTTTACCTGAACTGTATCTCTTTCTACTAACCCCTACCCATTATTTTTGTTTTTTCATCAACCCAAACCCTAATTGTATGATGTTGTACTAACCCTAACCCTAAGTGTATCTAAATATGCTAACCCCTATCCCTAATTGTGTGTTTTATACTAACCCTTACCCTAATTATATGTTTGAGACTAACCTTAACCCTAATTGTATGATGTTGTACTAACCCTAACCCTAAGTGTATCTTATTTGCTAACCCCTTACCCTAATTGTGTGTTTTATACTAAACCTTACCCTAATTATATGTTTTACACTAACCCTCACCCTAATTGCACGTTTTTTTTTTCTATCCTTTACCTAAACTGTATCTCTTTGTACTAAACCCTACACCTTTTTTGTGTTTTCATCGACCTTAACCCGTCCCGTGCGGGGCCCAGGTGGCGAATAGGCCCGCAGCAGAGCCTAGCTTGTCGTAAGAGGCGACTAAGGGTCTTGTGATTCTGACTTCGGGTCAGTGCTCAGCCAACAGAGCGACCAAGTGTGTACCCTAGGTGGCTGAATAAGGTGGCCCTCGTCCGCGGGGGTTGTCAGGTCTATAATACGGAAACCCTGACCGCCGATCATAGTGGGCCAACGTGTGTGGAGAGTGCCACGCTTCATGCACGTAAAAGACCCCTTTGTGGACCGCCAAGTAGTGCACCACATAGGCTAAATTTTCCGCCCCTACCCACCTCTCCCCTTTTCCTGTGGTTCTTCAAAATTGACCGGTCCTATGTTTCCCACCCCATCCCCATATTTCATTTATCATCATCATTTCATGTTCATTTTATCATCCTTTTCATGTTCATCGCCTGTAAATAACCTATATAGCGTTGCACGGGCGTAAAACACCAACTCACTCACTCACTCACACTCGACCGTAACCCTAATTGTATGATTTTGTATTAACCCTAACCCTAAGTGTATCTTAATATGCTAAGCCCTAACCCTGATTGTGTGTTTTATACTAAACCTTACCCTAATTATATGTTTTACATTAACCCTAACCCTAATTGTACGTTTGTGTACTATCCTTTACCTGAACTGTATCTCTTTGTTCTAGCCCCTACCCCTTATTTTGTGTTTTCATCGACTATAACCCTAATTGTATGATTTTCTATTAACCCTAACCCTAAGTGTATCTTAATATGTTAACCCCTAACCCTAATTGTGTGTTTTATACTTAACCTAACCGTAGTTATATGTTTTACACTAACCCTCACCCTAATTGTACGTTTTTGTTCTAACCTTTACCTGAACTGTATCTCTTTCTTCTAACCCATACCCATTATTTTTGTGTTTTCATCGACCCTTATCCTAATTGTATGATTTGTACTAACCCTAACCCTAAATGTATCATAATATGCTAACCCCTAACCCTAATTGTGTGTTTAATACTAAACCTTACCCTAATTATATGTTTTTCACTAACCCTAACCCTAAGTGTATCTAAATATGCTAACCCCTTACCCTAATTGTGTGTTTTATACTAAACCTAACCCTAATTATATGTTTGACACTAACCCTAACCCTAATTGTATGATGTTGTACTAACCCTAACCCTAAATATATCTTAATTTGCTAACCCCTAACCCTAATTTTTGTTTTATACTAAACCTTACCCTAATTATATGTTTTACACTAACCCTAACCCTAATTGTACATTTATGTACTATCCTTTACCTGAACTGTATCTCTTTCTACTAACCCCTACCCATTATTTTTGTTTTTTCATCAACCCAAACCCTAATTGTATGATGTTGTACTAACCCTAACCCTAAGTGTATCTAAATATGCTAACCCCTATCCCTAATTGTGTGTTTTATACTAACCCTTACCCTAATTATATGTTTGAGACTAACCTTAACCCTAATTGTATGATGTTGTACTAACCCTAACCCTAAGTGTATCTTAATTTGCTAACCCCTAACCCTAATTGTGTGTTTTATACTAAACCTTACCCTAATTATATGTTTTACACTAACCCTCACCCTAATTACACGGTTTTTTTTTCTATCCTTTACCTAAACTGTATCTCTTTGTACTAACCCCTACACCTTTTTTGTGTTTTCATCGACCTTAACCCTAATTGTATGATTTTCTATTAACCCCAACCAAAAGTGTATCTTAATATGTTAATCACTAACCATAATTGTGTGTTTTATACTTAACCTAACCCTAATTGTACGTTTTTTTTCTAACCTTTACCTGAGCTGTATCTCTTTCTACTAACCCCTACCCAATATTTTTGTGTTTTCATTGACCCTAACCCTTATTGTATGATTTGTACTAACCCTAACTGTATCATAATATGCTAACCCCAATTGTGTGTTAAATACTAAACCTAACCATAATTATATGTTTTACACTAACCCTAACCCTAAGTATCTAAATATGCTAACCCCTAACCCTAATTTTGTGTTTTATACTAAACCTAACCCTAATTATATATTTGACAATAACCCTAACCCTAATTGTATGATGTTGTACTAACCCTAACCCTAAATATATCTTAGTTTGCTAACCCCTAACCCTAATTTGTGTTTTATACTAAACCTTACCCTAATTATATGTTTTACACTAACCCTCACCCTAAATGTACATTTATGTAGTAACCTTAACCTGAACTGTATCTCTTTCTACTAACCCCTACCCATTATTTTTGTTTTTTCATCGACCCTAAACCTGATTGTATGATTTGTACTAACCCTAAACCTAAGTGTAACATAATATGCTAACCACTAACCCTAATTGTGTGTTTTATACTAACCCTTACCCTAATTATATGTTTGACACTAACCCTAACCCTAATTATATGATGTTGTACTAACACTAACCCTAAGTATATCTTAATTTGTTAACCCCTAACCCTAATTTTTGTTTTATACTAAACCTTACCCTAATTATATGTTTTACAATAACCCTCACCCTAATTGCACGTTTTTTTTTACTATCCTTTACCTGAACTGTATCTCCTTCTACTAACCCCTACCCATTATTTTTGTTTTTTCATCGACCCTAATCCTGATTGTATGATATTTACTTACCCTAAACCTAAGTGTAACATAATATGCTAAGCCCTAACCCTGATTGTGTGTTTTATACTAAACCTAACCCTAATTATATGTTTTACATTAACCCTAACCTAATTGTACGTTTGTGTACTATCCTTTACCTGAACTGTATCTCTTTGTTCTAGCCCCTACCACTTATTTTGTGTTTTCATCGACTATAACCCTAATTGTATGATTTTCTATTAACCCCAACCCTAAGTGTATCTTAATATGTTAATCCCTAACCCTGATTGTGTGTTTTATACTTAACCTAACCCTAATTATATGTTTTACACTAACCCTAACCCTAATTGTACGGTTTTTTGTCTAACCTTTTACCTGAGCTGTATCTCTTTCTACTAACCTCTACCCAATATTTTTGTGTTTTCATTGACCCTAACCCTTATTGTATTATTTGTACTAACCCTAACCCTAAGTGTATCTAAATATGCTAACCCCTTACCCTAATTGTGTGTTTTATACTAAACCTAACCCTAATTATATGTTTGACACTAACCCTAACCCTAATTGTATGATGTTGTACTAACCCTAACCCTAAATATATCTTAATTTGCTAACCCCTAACCCTAATTTTTGTTTTATACTAAACCTTACCCTAATTATATGTTTTACACTAACCCTAACCCTAATTGTACATTTATGTACTATCCTTTACCTGAACTGTATCTCTTTCTACTAACCCCTACCCATTATTTTTGTTTTTTCATCAACCCAAACCCTAATTGTATGATGTTGTACTAACCCTAACCCTAAGTGTATCTAAATATGCTAACCCCTATCCCTAATTGTGTGTTTTATACTAACCCTTACCCTAATTATATGTTTGAGACTAACCTTAACCCTAATTGTATGATGTTGTACTAACCCTAACCCTAAGTGTATCTTAATTTGCTAACCCCTAACCCTAATTGTGTGTTTTATACTAAACCTTACCCTAATTATATGTTTTACACTAACCCTCACCCTAATTACACGTTTTTTTTCTATCCTTTACCTAAACTGTATCTCTTTGTACTAACCCCTACACCTTTTTTGTGTTTTCATCGACCTTAACCCTAATTGTATGATTTTCTTTTAACCCCAACCAAAAGTGTATCTTAATATGTTAATCACTAACCCTAATTGTGTGTTTTATACTTAACCTAACCCTAATTGTACGTTTTTTTTTCTAACCTTTACCTGAGCTGTATCTCTTTCTACTAACCCCTACCCAATATTTTTGTGTTTTCATTGACCCTAACCCTTATTGTATGATTTGTACTAACCCTAACTGTATCATAATATGCTAACCCCAATTGTGTGTTAAATACTAAACCTTACCATAATTATATGTTTTACACAAACCCTAACCCTAAGTATCTAAATATGCTAACCCCTAACCCTAATTTTGTGTTTTATACTAAACCTAACCCTAATTATATATTTGACAATAACCCTAACCCTAATTGTATGATGTTGTACTAACCCTAAATATATCTTAGTTTGCTAACCCCTAACCCTAATTTGTGTTTTATACTAAACCTTACCCTAATTATATGTTTTAAACTAACCCTCACCCTAAATGTACATTTATGTAGTAACCTTAACCTGAGCTGTATCTCTTTCTACTAACCTCTACCCAATATTTTTGTTTTTTCATCGACCCTAAACCTGATTGTATGATTTTTACTTACCCTAAACCTAAGTGTAACATAATATGCTAACCACTAACCCTAATTGTGTGTTTTATACTAACCCTTACCCTAATTATATGTTTGACACTAACCCTAACCCTAATTATATGATGTTGTACTAACCCTAAGTATATCTTAATATGTTAACCCCTAACCCTAATTTTTGTTTTATACTAAACCTTACCCTAATTATATGTTTTACAATAACCCTCACCCTAATTGCACGTTTTTTTTTACTATCCTTTACCTGAACTGTATCTCCTTCTACTAACCCCTACCCATTATTTTTGTTTTTTCATCGACCCTAATCTTGATTGTATGATTTTTACTTACCCTAAACCTAAGTGTAACATAATATGCTAAGCCCTAACCCTGATTGTGTGTTTTATACTAAACCTAACCCTAATTATATGTTTTACATTAACCCTAACCTAATTGTACGTTTGTGTACTATCCTTTACCTGAACTGTATCTCTTTGTTCTAGCCCCTACCACTTATTTTGTGTTTTCATCGACTATAACCCTAATTGTATGATTTTCTATTAATCCCAACCCTAAGTGTATCTTAATATGTTAATCCCTAACCCTAATTGTGTGTTTTATACTTAACCTAACCCTAATTATATGTTTTACACTAACCCTAACCCTAATTGTACGGTTTTTTTGTCTAACCTTTTACCTGAGCTGTATCTCTTTCTACTAACCTCTACCCAATATTTTTGTGTTTTCATTGACCCTAACCCTTATTGTATTATTTGTACTAACCCTAACCCTAAGTGTATCATAATATGCTAACCCCAATTGTGTGTTAAATACTAAACATAACCATAATTATATGTTTTACACTAACCCTAACCCTAAGTATCTAAATATGCTAACTCCAAACCCTAATTTTGTGTTTTATACTAAACCTAACCCTAATTATATGTTTGACAATAACCCTTACCCAAATTGTATGATGTTGTACTAACCCTAACCCTAAATATATCTTAATTTGCTAACCCCTAAACCTCATTTGTGTTTTATACTAAACCTTACCCTAATTATATGTTTTACACTAAACCTCACCCTAATTGTACATTTATGTAGTAACCTTTACCTGAACTGTATCTCTTTCTACTAACCCCTACCCATTAGTTTTGTTTTTTCATCGACCCTAATCCCTGGTTGTATGATTTGTACTAACCCTAAACCTAAGTGTAACATAATATGCTGACCCCTAACCCTAATTGTGTGTTTTATACTAACCCTTACCATAATTATATGTTTGACACTAACCCTAACCCTAATTATATGATGTTGTACTAACCCTAACCCTAAGTATATCTTAATTTGCTAACCCCTAACCCTAATTTTTGTTTTATACTAAACCTTACCCTAAATATATGTTTTACAATAACCCTCACCCTAATTGCACGTTTTTTTAACTATCCTTTACCTGAACTGTATCTCTTTGTACTAACCCCTACCCATTATTTTTGTTTTTTCATCGACCCTAATCCTGATTGTATGATTTTTACTTACCCTAAACCTAAGTGTAACATAATATGCTAACCCCTAACCCTAATTGTGTGTTTTATACTAACCCTTACCCTAATGATATGTTTGACACTAACCCTAACCCTAATTGTATGATGTTGTACTAACCCCAACCCTAACTGTATCTTAATTTGCTAACCCCTAACCTTAATTGTGTGTTTTATACTAAACCTTACCCTAATTATATGTTTTACACTAACCCTAACCCTAATTGTACATTTTTGTTCTAACCTTTACCTGAACTGTATCTCTTTCTACTAACCCCTACCCATTATTTTTGTGTTTTCATCGACCCTAATCCTTATTGTATGATTTGTACTAACCCTAACCCTAAGTGTATCATAATATGCTAACTCCTAACCCTAATTGTGTGTTTAATATTAAACCTAACCCTAATTATATGTTTTACACTAACCCTAAGTGTATCTAAATATGCTAGCCCCTAACCCTAATTGTGTGTTTTATACTAATTCTAACCCTAATTATATGTTTGACACTAACCCTAACCCTAATGTTTTTTCATCAACCCTAATCCTGATTGTATGATTTGTACTAACCCTAAACCTAAGTGTAACATAATATGCTGACCCCTAACCTAACTGTGTGTTTTATACTAACCCTTACCATAATTATACGTTTGACACTAACCCTAACCCTAATTATATGATGTTGTACTAACCCTAACCCTAAGTATATCTTAATTTGCTAACCCCTAACCCTAATTTTTGTTTTATACTAAACCTTACCCTAATTATATGTTTGACACTAACCCTAACCCTAATTGTATGATGTTGTACTAACCCTAACCCTAAGTCTATCTTAATTTGCTAACCCCTAACCCTAATTGTGTGTTTTATACTAAACCTTACCCTAATTATATGTTTTACACTAACCCTAACCCTAATTGTACGTTTTTGAACTAACCTTTACTAGAACTGTATCTCTTTCTACTAACCCCTACCCATTATTTTTTGTGTTTTCATCGACCCCAACCCCAATTGTATGATGTTGTACTAACCCTAACCCTAAGTGTATCATAATATGCTAACCCCTAACCCTAATTGTGTGTTTTATACTAAACCCAACCCTAATTATATGTTTTACATTTACCCTAACCCTAATTGTACGTTTGTATACTATCCTTTACCTGAACTGTATCTCTTTGTACTAACCCCTACACCTTTTTTTGTGTTTTCATCGACCTTAACCCTAATTGTATGATTTTGTATTAACCCTAACCCTAAGTGTATCTTAATATGCTAAGCCCTAACCCTAATTGTGTGTTTTATACTAAACCCAACCCTAATTATATGTTTTACATTAACCCTAACCCTAATTGTACGTTTGTGTACTATCCTTTACCTGAACTGTATCTCTTTGTTCTAGCCTCTACCCCTTATTTTGTGTTTTCATCGACTATAACCCTAATTCTATGATTTTCTATTAACCCTAACCCTAAGTGTATCTTAATATGTTAATCCCTAACCCTAATTGTGTGTTTTATACTTAACCTAACCCTAATTATATGTTTTACACTAACCCTAACCCTAATTGTACATTTTTGTTCTAACCTTTACCTGAACTGTATCTCTTTTACTCACCCCTACCCATTAGTTTTGTTTTTTCATCGACCCTAATCCTGATTGTATGATTTGTACTAACCCTAAACCTAAGTGTAACATAATATGCTGACCCCTAACCCTAATTGTTTGTTTTATACTAACCCTTACCATAATTATATGTTTGACACTAACCCTAGCCCTAATTATATGATGTTGTACTAAACCTAACCCTAAGTATATCTTAATTTGCTAACCCCTAACCCTAATTTTTGTTTTATACTAAACCTTACCCTAAATATATGTTTTACAATAACCCTCACCCTAATTGCACGTTTTTTACTATCCTTTACCTGAACTGTATCTCTTTCTACTAACCCCTACCCATTATTTTTGTTTTTTCATCGACCCTAATCCTGATTGTATGATTTTTACTTACCCTAAACCTAAGTGTAACATAATATGCTAACCCCTAACCCTAATTGTGTGTTTTATACTAACCCTTACCCTAATTATATGTTTGACACTAACCCTAACCCTAATTGTATGATGTTGTACCAAATCCAACCCTAAGTGTATCTTAATTTGCTAACCCCTAACCCTAATTGTGTGTTTTATACTAAACCTTACCCTAATTATATGTTTTACACTAACCCTAACCCTAATTTTACGTTTTTGAACTAACCTTTACCAGAACTGTATCTCTTTCTACTAACCCCTACCCATTATTTTTTGTGTTTTCATCGACCCCAACCCCAATTGTATGATGCTGTACTAACCCTAACCCTAAGTGTATCATAATATGATAACCCCTAACCCAAATTGTGTGTTTTATACTAAACCTAACCCTAATTATATGTTTTACACTTACCCTTACCCTAATTGTACATTTTTGTTCTAACCTTTACCTGAACTGTATCTCTTTCTACTAACCCCTACCCATTATTTTTGTGTTTTCATCGACCCTAATCCTTATTGTATAATTTGTACTAACCCTAACCCTAAGTGTATCATAATATGCTAACCCTAATTGTGTGTTTAATACTAAACCTAACCCTAATTATATGTTTTACACTAACCCTAAGTGTATCTAAATATGCTAGCCCCTAACCCTAATTGTGTGTTTTATACTAATTCTAACCCTAATTATATGTTTGACACTAACCCTAAACCCAATTTTATGATGTTGTACTAACCCTAACCCTAAGTGTATCTTAATTTGCTAACCCCTAACCCTAATTTTTGTTTTATACTAAACCATACCCTAATTATATGTTTAACACTAACCCTAACCCTAATTGTACATTTATGTACTATCCTTTACCTGAACTGTATCTCTTTCTACTAACCCCTACCCATTATTTTTGTTTTTTCATCAACCCAAACCCTAATTGTATGATGTTGTACTAACCCTAACCCTAAGTGTATCTAAATATGCTAACCCCTATCCCTAATTGTGTGTTTTATACTAAACCTTACCCTAATTATATGTTTTACACTAACCCTAACCCTAATTGTACGTTTGTGTACTATCCCTTACCTGCACTGTATCTCTTTGTTCTAGCCCCTACCCTTTATTTTGTGTTTTCATCGACTATAACCCTAATTGTATGATTTTGTATTAACCCTAACCCTAAGTGTATTTTAATATGCTAAGCCTTAACCCTAATTGTGTGTTTTATACTAAACCTAACCCTAATTATATGTTTTACATTTACCTTAACCCTAATTGTACGTTTGTATACTATCCTTTACCTGAACTCTATCTCTTTGTTCAAGCCCCTACCCCTTATTTTGTGTTTTCATCGACTATAACCCTAATTGTATGATTTTCTATTTACCCTAACCCTAAGTGTATCTTAATATGTTAATCCCTAACCCTAATTGTGTGTTTTATACTTAACCTAACCCTAATTATGTGTTTTATACTTAACCTAACCCTAATTGTACGTTTTTGTTCTAACTTTTACCTGAACTGTATCTCTTTTTTCTAGCCCCTACCCCTTATTTTATGTTTTCATCGACTATAACCCTAATTGTATGATTTTTTATTAACCCTAACCCTAAGTGTATCTTAATTTGCTAACCCCTAACCCTAATTATATGTTTTACATTAACCCTAACCCTAATTGCACGTTTGTGTGCTATCCTTTACCTGAACTGTGTCTCTTTGTTCTAGCCCCTACCCCTTATTTTGTGTTTTCATCGACTATAACCCTAATTGTATGATTTTCTATTAACCCTAACCCTAATTGTATGATTTTCTATTAACCCTTACCCTAATTGTATGATTTGTACTAACCCTAAACCTAAGTGTAACATAATATGCTAACCCCTAACCCTAATTGTGTGTTTTATACTAACCCTTACCCTAATTATATGTTTGACACTAACCCTAACCCTAATTGTATAATGTTGTACTAAACCTAACCCTAAGTGTATCTTAATTTGCTAACCCCTAACCCTAATTGTGTGTTTTATACTAAACCTAACCCTAATTATATGTTTAACATTAACCCTAACCCTAATTGTACGTTTGTGTACCATCCTTTACCTGAACTGTATCTCTTTGTTCAAGCCCCTACCCCTTATTTTGTGTTTTCATCGACTATAACCCTAATTGTATGATTTTCTATTTACCCTAACCCTAAGTGTATCTTAATATGTTAATCCCTAACCCTAATTGTGTGTTTTATACTTAACCTAACCCTAATTATGTGTTTTATACTTAACCTAACCCTAATTGTACGTTTTTGTTCTAACTTTTACCTGAACTGTATCTCTTTCTACTAACCCCTACCCATTATTTTTGTGTTTTCATCAACCCAAACCCTAATTGTATGATGTTGTACTAACCCTAACCCTAAGTATATCTTAATTTGCTAACCCCTAACCCTAATTTTTGTTTTATACTAAACCTTACCCTAATTATATGTTTGACACTAACCCTAACCCTAATTGTATGATGTTGTACTAACCCTAACCCTAAGTGTATCTTAATTTGCTAACCCCTAACCCTAATTGTGTGTTTTATACTAAACCTTACCCTAATTATATGTTTTACACTAACCCTAACCCTAATTGTACGTTTTTGAACTAACCTTTACCAGAACTGTATCTCTTTCTACTAACCCCTACCCATTATTTTTTGTGTTTTCATCGACCCCAACCCCAATTGTATGATGTTGTACTAACCCTAACCCTAAGTGTATCATAATATGCTAACCCCTAACCCTAATTGTGTGTTTTATACTAAACCCAACCCTAATTATATGTTTTACATTTACCCTAACCCTAATTGTACGTTTGTATACTATCCTTTACCTGAACTGTATCTCTTTGTACTAACCCCTACACCTTTTTTTGTGTTTTCATCGACCTTAACCCTAATTGTATGATTTTGTATTAACCCTAACCCTAAGTGTATCTTAATATGCTAAGCCCTAACCCTAATTGTGTGTTTTATACTAAACCCAACCCTAATTATATGTTTTACATTAACCCTAACCCTAATTGTACGTGTGTGTACTATCCTTTACCTGAACTGTATCTCTTTGTTCTAGCCTCTACCCCTTATTTTGTGTTTTCATCGACTATAACCCTAATTCTATGATTTTCTATTAACCCTAACCCTAAGTGTATCATAATATGCTAACCCCTATCCCTAATTGTGTGTTTTATACTAACCCTTACCATAATTATATGTTTGAGACTAACCCTAACACTAATTGTATGATGTTGTACTAACCCTAACCCTAAGTGTATCTTAATTTGCTAACCCCTAACCCTAATTGTGTGTTGTATACTAAACCTTACCCTAATTATATGTTTTACACTTACCCTCACCCTAATTGCACGTTTTTTTACTATCCTTTACCTAAACTGTATCTCTTTGTACTAACCCCTACACTTTTTTTGTGTTTTTATCGACCTTAACCCTAATTGTATGATTTTTTATTAACCCTATCCCTAAGTGTATTTTAATATGCTAAGCCCTAACCCTAATTATATGTTTTACATTAACCCTAACCCTAATTGCACGTTTGTGTGCTATCCTTTACCTGAACTGTGTCTCTTTGTTCTAGGCCCTACCCCTTATTTTGTGTTTTCATCGACTATAACCCTAATTGTATGATTTTCTATTAACCCTAACCCTAATTGTATGATTTTCTATTAACCCTTACCCTAATTGTATGATTTGTACTAACCCTAAACCTAAGTGTAACATAATATGCTAACCCCTAACCCTAATTGTGTGTTTTATACTAACCCTTACCCTAATTATATGTTTGACACTAACCCTAACCCTAATTGTATAATGTTGTACTAAACCTAACCCTAAGTGTATCTTAATTTGCTAACCCCTAACCCTAATTGTGTGATTTATACTAAACCTTACCCTAATTATATGCTTTACACCAACCCTAACCCTAATTGTACGTTTTTGTACTAACCTTTACCTGAACTTTATCTCTTTCTACTAACACCTACCCATTATTTTTTGTGTTTTCATCGACCCCAACCCTAATTGTATGATGTTGTACTAACCCTAACCCTAAGTGTATCATAATATGCTAACCCCTAACCCTAATTGTGTGTTTTATACTAAACCTAACCCTAATTATATGTTTGACACTAACCCTAACCCTAATTGTATGATGTTGTACTAACCCTAACCCTAAATATATCTTAATTTGCTAATCCCTAACCCTAATTTTTGTTTTATACTAAACCTAACCCTAATTATATGTTAAACATTAACCCTAACCCTAATTGTACGTTTGGTACCATCCTTTACCTGAACTGTATCTCTTTGTTCAAGCCCCTACCCCTTATTTTGTGTTTTCATCGACTATAACCCTAATTGTATGATTTTCTATTTACCCTAACCCTAAGTGTATCTTAATATGTTAATCCCTAACCCTAATTGTGTGTTTTATACTTAACCTAACCCTAATTATGTGTTTTATACTTAACCTAACCCTAATTGTACGTTTTTGTTCTAACTTTTACCTGAACTGTATCTCTTTCTACTAACCCCTACCCATTATTTTTGTGTTTTCATCAACCCAAACCCTAATTGTATGATGTTGTACTAACCCTAACCCTAAGTGTATCATAATATGCTAACCCCTATCCCTAATTGTGTGTTTTATACTAACCCTTACCATAATTATATGTTTGAGACTAACCCTAACTCTAATTGTATGATGTTGTACTAACCCTAACCCTAAGTGTATCTTAATTTGCTAACCCCTAACCCTAATTGTGTGTTGTATACTAAACCTTACCCTAATTATATGTTTTACACTTACCCTCACCCTAATTGCACGTTTTTTTACTATCCTTTACCTAAACTGTATCTCTTTGTACTAACCCCTACACTTTTTTTGTGTTTTTATCGACCTTAACCCTAATTGTATGATTTTTTATTAACCCTATCCCTAAGTGTATTTTAATATGCTAAGCCCTAACCCTAATTATATGTTTTACATTAACCCTAACCCTAATTGCACGTTTGTGTGCTATCCTTTACCTGAACTGTGTCTCTTTGTTCTAGGCCCTACCCCTTATTTTGTGTTTTCATCGACTATAACCCTAATTGTATGATTTTCTATTAACCCTAACCCTAATTGTATGATTTTCTATTAACCCTTACCCTAATTGTATGATTTGTACTAACCCTAAACCTAAGTGTAACATAATATGCTAACCCCTAACCCTAATTGTGTGTTTTATACTAACCCTTACCCTAATTATATGTTTGACACTAACCCTAACCCTAATTGTATAATGATGTACTAAACCTAACCTTAAGTGTATCTTAATTTGCTAACCCTTTTTTTTTTAACCAACCCTAACCCTAATTGTACGTTTTTGTACTAACCTTTACCTGAACTGTATCTCTTTCTACTAACACCTACCCATTATTTTTTGTGTTTTCATCGACCCCAACCCTAATTGTATGATGTTGTACTAACCCTAACCCTTAGTGTATCATAATATGCTAACCCCTAACCCTAATTGTGTGTTTTATACTAAACCTAACCCTAATTATATGTTTGACACTAACCCTAACCCTAATTGTATGATGTTGTACTAACCTTAACCCTAAATATATCTTAATTTGCTAACCCCTAACCCTAATTTTTTGTTTTATACTAAACCTAACCCTCACCCTAATTGTACATTTATGTACTAACCTTTACCTGAACTGTATCTCTTTCTACTAACCCCTACCAATTATTTTTGTTTTTTTCATCGACCCTAATCCTGATCGTATGATTTGTACTAACCCTAAACCAAAGTGTAACATAATATGCTAACCCCTAACCCTAATTGTGTGTTTTATACTAACCCTTACCCTAATTATATGTTTGACACTAACCCTAACCCTAATTGTATAGTGTTGTACTAACCCTAACCCTAAGTGTATCTTAATTTGCTAACCCCTAACCCTAATTGTGTGTTTTATACTAACCCTTACCCTAATTATATGTTTTACACCAACCCTAACCCTAATTGTACGTTTTTGTGCTAACCTTTACCTAAACTGTATCTCTTTCTACTAACCCCTTCCCATTATTGTTTGTGTTTTCATCGACCCCAACCCTTATTGTATGATGTTGTACTAACCCTAACCCTTAGTGTATCATAATATGCTAACCCCTAACCCTAATTGTGTGTTTTATACTAAACCTAACCCTAATTATATGTTTGACACTAACCCTAACCCTAATTGTATGATGTTATACTAACCCTAACCCTAAATATATATCTTAATTTGCTAACCCCTAGCCCTAATTTTTTGTTTTATACTAAACCTAACCCTAATTATATGTTTTACACTAACCCTCACCCTAATTGTACATTTATGTACTAACCTTTACCTGAACTGTATCTCTTTTTACTAACCCCTACTAATTATATTTGTTTTTTCATCGACCCTAATCCTGATTGTATGATTTGTACTAACCCTAAACCTAAGTGTAACATAATATGCTAACCCCTAACCCTAATTGTGTGTTTTATACTAACCCTAACCCTAATTATATGTTTGACACTAACCCTAACCCTAATTGTATAATGTTGTACTAACCCTAACCCTAAGTGTATCTTAATTTGCTAACCCCTAACCCTAATTGTGTGTTTTATACTAAACCTTACCCTAATTATATGCTTTACACCAACCCTAACCCTAATTGTACGTTTTTGTTCTAACCTTTACCTGAACTGTATCTCTTTCTACTAACACCTACCCATTATTTTTTGTGTTTTCATCGACCCCAACCCTAATTGTATGATGTTGTACTAACCCTAACCCTAAGTGTATCATAATATGCTAACCCCTAACCCTAATTGTGTGTTTTATACTAAACCTAACCCTACTTATATGTCTTACACTAACCCTAACCCTAATTGTACGTTTGTGTACTATCCTTTACCTGCACTGTATCTCTTTGTTCTAGCCCCTACCCCTTATTTTGTGTTTTCATCGACTATAACCCTAATTGTATGATTTTCTATTAACCCTTACCCTAAGTGTAGCTTAATATGTTAACCCCTAACCTTAATTGTGTGTTTTATACTAAACCTTACCCTAAAATATGTTTTACACTAACCCTAACCCTAATTGTACGTTTTTGAACTTACCTTTACCTGAACTGTATCTCTTTCTACTAACCCCTACCCATTATTTTTTTGTGTTTTCATCGACCCCAACCCTAATTGTATGATGTTGTACTAACCCTAACCCTAAGTGTATCATAATATGCTAACGCCTAACCCTAATTGTGTGTTTTATACTAAACCTAACCCTAATTATATGTTTTACACTAACCCTAACCCTAAGTGTACGTTTGTGTACTATCCTTTACCTGCACTGTATCTCTTTGTTCTAGCCCCTACCTCTTATTTTGTGTTATCATCGACTATAACCCTAATTGTATGATTTTCTATTAACCCTTACCCTAAATATATTGTAATATGTTAACCCCTAACCCTATTTGTGTGTTTTATACTTAACCTAACCCTAATTATATGTTTTACACTAACCCTAACCCTAATTGTACATTCATGTACTAACCTTTACCTGAACTGTATCTCTTTCTACTAACACCTACCCATTATTTTTTGTGTTTTCATCGACCCCAACCCTAATTGTATGATGTTGTACTAACCCTAACCCTTAGTGTATCATAATATGCTAACCCCTAACCCTAATTGTGTGTTTTATACTAAACCTAACCCTAATTATATGTTTGACACTAACCCTAACCCTAATTGTATGATGTTGTACTAACCTTAACCCTAAATATATCTTAATTTGCTAACCCCTAACCCTAATTTTTTGTTTTATACTAAACCTAACCCTCACCCTAATTGTACATTTATGTACTAACCTTTACCTGAACTGTATCTCTTTCTACTAACCCCTACCAATTATTTTTGTTTTTTTCATCGACCCTAATCCTGATCGTATGATTTGTACTAACCCTAAACCAAAGTGTAACATAATATGCTAACCCCTAACCCTAATTGTGTGTTTTATACTAACCCTTACCCTAATTATATGTTTGACACTAACCCTAACCCTAATTGTATAGTGTTGTACTAACCCTAACCCTAAGTGTATCTTAATTTGCTAACCCCTAACCCTAATTGTGTGTTTTATACTAACCCTTACCCTAATTATATGTTTTACACCAACCCTAACCCTAATTGTACGTTTTTGTGCTAACCTTTACCTAAACTGTATCTCTTTCTACTAACCCCTTCCCATTATTGTTTGTGTTTTCATCGACCCCAACCCTTATTGTATGATGTTGTACTAACCCTAACCCTTAGTGTATCATAATATGCTAACCCCTAACCCTAATTGTGTGTTTTATACTAAACCTAACCCTAATTATATGTTTGACACTAACCCTAACCCTAATTGTATGATGTTATACTAACCCTAACCCTAAATATATATCTTAATTTGCTAACCCCTAGCCCTAATTTTTTGTTTTATACTAAACCTAACCCTAATTATATGTTTTACACTAACCCTCACCCTAATTGTACATTTATGTACTAACCTTTACCTGAACTGTATCTCTTTTTACTAACCCCTACTAATTATATTTGTTTTTTCATCGACCCTAATCCTGATTGTATGATTTGTACTAACCCTAAACCTAAGTGTAACATAATATGCTAACCCCTAACCCTAATTGTGTGTTTTATACTAACCCTAACCCTAATTATATGTTTGACACTAACCCTAACCCTAATTGTATAATGTTGTACTAACCCTAACCCTAAGTGTATCTTAATTTGCTAACCCCTAACCCTAATTGTGTGTTTTATACTAAACCTTACCCTAATTATATGCTTTACACCAACCCTAACCCTAATTGTACGTTTTTGTTCTAACCTTTACCTGAACTGTATCTCTTTCTACTAACACCTACCCATTATTTTTTGTGTTTTCATCGACCCCAACCCTAATTGTATGATGTTGTACTAACCCTAACCCTAAGTGTATCATAATATGCTAACCCCTAACCCTAATTGTGTGTTTTATACTAAACCTAACCCTACTTATATGTCTTACACTAACCCTAACCCTAATTGTACGTTTGTGTACTATCCTTTACCTGCACTGTATCTCTTTGTTCTAGCCCCTACCCCTTATTTTGTGTTTTCATCGACTATAACCCTAATTGTATGATTTTCTATTAACCCTTACCCTAAGTGTAGCTTAATATGTTAACCCCTAACCTTAATTGTGTGTTTTATACTAAACCTTACCCTAAAATATGTTTTACACTAACCCTAACCCTAATTGTACGTTTTTGAACTTACCTTTACCTGAACTGTATCTCTTCCTACTAACCCCTACCCATTATTTTTTTGTGTTTTCATCGACCCCAACCCTAATTGTATGATGTTGTACTAACCCTAACCCTAAGTGTATCATAATATGCTAACGCCTAACCCTAATTGTGTGTTTTATACTAAACCTAACCCTAATTATATGTTTTACACTAACCCTAACCCTAAGTGTACGTTTGTGTACTATCCTTTACCTGCACTGTATCTCTTTGTTCTAGCCCCTACCTCTTATTTTGTGTTATCATCGACTATAACCCTAATTGTATGATTTTCTATTAACCCTTACCCTAAATATATTGTAATATGTTAACCCCTAACCCTATTTGTGTGTTTTATACTTAACCTAACCCTAATTATATGTTTTACACTAACCCTAACCCTAATTGTACATTCATGTACTAACCTTTACCTGAACTGTATCTCTTTCTACTAACCCCTACCCATAATTTTTTGCTTTTTCACCGACCCTAATCCTGATTGTATGATTTGTACTAACCCTAAACGTAAGTGTAACATAATATGCTAACCCCTAACCCTAATTGTGTGTTTTATACTAACCCTTACCCTAATTATATGTTTGACACTAACCCTAACCCTAATTATATGATGTTGTACTAACCCTCACCCTAAGTGTATCTTTATTTGCTAACCCCTAACCCTAATTGTGTGTTTTTATACTAAACCCTACCCTAATTATATGTTTTACACTAACCCTAACCCTAATTGTACGTTTTTGTACTAACCTTTACCTGAACTGTATCTCTTTCTACTAACCCCTACCCATTATTTTGTGTTTTCATCGACTATAGCCCTAATTGTATGATTTTCTATTAACCCTTACCCTAAGTGTATCTTAATATGTTAACCCCTAACCCTAATTGTGTGTTTTATACTTAACCTAACCCTAGTTATATGTTTTACACTAACCTTAACCCTAATTGTACGTTTTTGTACTATCCTTCACCTGAACTGTATCTCTTTCTACTAACCCCTACCCATTATTTTTGTGTTTTCATCAACCCAAACCCTAATTGTATAATGTTGTACTAACCCTAACCCTAAGTGTATCATAATATGCTAACCCCTATCCCTAATTGTGTGTTTTATACTAAACCTTACCCTAATTATATGTTTTAAACTTACCCTCACCCTAATTGCACTTTTTTTACTATCCTTTACCTAAACTGTATCTCTTTGTACTAACCCTTACACCCTTTTTTTGTTTTCATCGACCCTAACCCTAATTGTATGATTTTGTATTAACCCTAACCCTAAGTGTATTTTAATATGCTAAGCCTTAACCCTAATTGTGTGTTTTATACTAAACCTAACCCTAATTATATGTTTTACATTTACCCTAACCCTAATTGTACGTTTGTATACTATCCTTTACCTGAACTGTATCTCTTTGTTCTAGCCCCTACCCCTTATTTTGTGTTTTCATCGACTATAACCCTAATTGTATGATTTTCTATTTACCCTAACCCTAAGTGTATCTTAATATGTTAATCCCTAACCCTAATTGTGTGTTTTATACTTAACCTAACCCTAATTGTGTGTTTTATACTTAACCTAACCCTAATTGTACGTTTTTATTCTAACTTTTACCTGAACTGTATCTCTTTCTACTAACCCCTACCCATTATTTTTGTGTTTTCATCAACCCAAACCCTAATTGTATGATGTTGTACTAACCCTAACCCTAAATGTATCATAATATGCTTACCCCTATCCCTAATTGTGTGTTTTATACTAACCCTTACCCTAATTATATGTTTGACACTAACCCTAACTCTAATTATATGATGTTGTACTAACCCTCACCCTAAGTGTATCTTAATTTGCTAACCTCTAACCCTAATTGTGTGTTTTTATACTAAACCTTACCCTAATTATATGTTTTACACTAACCCTAACCCTAATTGTACGTTTTTGTACTAACCTTTACCTGAACTGTATCTCTTTCTACTAACCCCTACCCATTATTTTTGTGTTTTCATCAACCCAAACCCTAATTGTATAATGTTGTACTAACCCTAACCCTAAGTGTATCATAATATGCTAACCCCTATCCCTAATTGTGTGTTTTATACTAAACCTTACCCTAATTATATGTTTTACACTTACCCTCACCCTAATTGCACTTTTTTTACTATCCTTCACCTAAACTGTATCTCTTTCTACTAACCCTTACACCCTTTTTTTGTTTTCATCGACCCTAACCCTAATTGTATGATTTTGTATTAACCCTAACCCTAAGTGTATTTTAATATGCTAAGCCTTAACCCTAATTGTGTGTTTTATACTAAACCTAACCCTAATTATATGTTTTACATTTACCCTAACCCTAATTGTACGTTTGTATACTATCCTTTACCTGAACTGTATCTCTTTGCTCTAGCCCCTACCCCTTATTTTGTGTTTTCATCGACTATAACCCTAATTGTATGATTTTCTATTTACCCTAACCCTAAGTGTATCTTAATATGTTAATCCCTAACCCTAATTGTGTGTTTTATACCTAACCTAACCCTAATTGTGTGTTTTATACTTAACCTAACCCTAATTGTACGTTTTTATTCTAACTTTTACCTGAACTGTATCTCTTTCTACTAACCCCTACCCATTATTTTTGTGTTTTCATCAACCCAAACCCTAATTGTATGATGTTGTACTAACCCTAACCCTAAGTGTATCATAATATGCTTACCCCTATCCCTAATTGTGTGTTTTATACTAACCCTTACCATAATTATATGTTTGAGACTAACCCTAACACTAATTGTATGATGTTTTACTAACCCTAACCCTAAGTGTATCTTAATTTGCTAACCCCTAACCCTATTTGTGTGTTGTATACTAAACCTTACCCTAATTATATGTTTTACACTTACCCTCACCCTAATTGCACGTTTTTTTACTATCCTTTACCTAAACTGTATCTCTTTGTACTAACCCCTACACTTTTTTTTTGTTTTTATCGACCTTAACCCTAATTGTATGATTTTGTATTAACCCTATCCCTAAGTGTATTTTAATATGCTAAGCCCTAACCCTAATTATATGTTTTACATTAACCCTAACCCTAATTGCACGTTTGTGTGCTATCCTTTACCTGAACTGTGTCTCTTTGTTCTAGGCCCTACCCCTTATTTTGTGTTTTCATCGACTATAACCCTAATTGTATGATTTTCTATTAACCCTAACCCTAATTGTATGATTTTCTATTAACCCTTACCCTAATTGTATGATTTGTACTAACCCTAAACCTAAGTGTAACATAATATGCTAACCCCTAACCCTAATTGTGTGTTTTATACTAACCCTAACCCTAATTATATGTTTGACACTAACCCTAACCCTAATTGTATAATGATGTACTAAACCTAACCTTAAGTGTATCTTAATTTGCTAACCCCTAACCCTAATTGTGTAATTTATACTAAACCTTACCCTAATTATATGCTTTACACCAACCCTAACCCTAATTGTACGTTTTTGTACTAACCTTTACCTGAACTGTATCTCTTTCTACTAACACCTACCCATTATGTTTTGTGTTTTCATCGACCCCAACCCTAATTGTATGATGTTGACTAACCCTAACCCTAAGTGTATCATAATATGCTAACCCCTTACCCTAATTGTGTGTTTTATACTAAACCTAACCCTAATTATATGTTTGACACTAACCCTAACCCTAATTGTATGATGTTTTACTAACCCTAACCCTAAATATATCTTAATTTGCTAACCCCTAACCCTAATTTTTGTTTTATACTAAACCTAACCCTAATTATATGTTTTACATTTACCCTAACCCTAATTGTACGTTTGTATACTATCCTTTACCTGAACTGTATCTCTTTGTTCTAGCCCCTACCCCTTATTTTGTGTTTTCATCGACTATAACCCTAATTGTATGATTTTCTATTTACCCTAACCCTAAGTGTATCTTAATATGTTAATCCCTAACCCTAATTGTGTGTTTTATACTTAACCTAACCCTAATTGTGTGTTTTATACTTAACATAACCCTAATTGTACGTTTTTATTCTAACTTTTACCTGAACTGTATCTCTTTCTACTAACCCCTACCCATTATTTTTGTGTTTTCATCAACCCAAACCCTAATTGTATGATGTTGTACTAACCCTAACCCTAAATGTATCATAATATGCTTACCCCTATCCCTAATAATGTGTTTTATACTAACCCTTACCCTAATTATATGTTTGACACTAACCCTAACCCTAATTATATGATGTTGTACTAACCCTCACCCTAAGCGTATCTTAATTTGCTAACCCCTAACCCTAATTGTGTGTTTTTATACTAAACCTTACCCTAATTATATGTTTTACACTAACCCTAACCCTAATTGTACGTTTTTGTACTAACCTTTACCTGAACTGTATCTCTTTCTACTAACCCCTACCCATTATTTTGTGTTTTCATCGACTATAGCCCTAATTGTATGATTTTCTATTAACCCTAACCCTAAGTGTATCTTAATATGTTAACCCCTAACCCTAATTGTGTGTTTTATACTTAACCTAACCCTAGTTATATGTTTTACACTAACCCTAACCCTAATTGTACGTTTTTGTACTATCTTTCACCTGAACTGTATCTCTTTGTTCTAGCCCCTACCCCTTATTTTGTGTTTTCATCGACTATAACCCTAATTGTATGATTTTCTATTTACCCTAACCCTAAGTGTATCTTAATATGTTAATCCCTGACCCTAATTGTGTGTTTTATACTTAACCTAACCCTAATTGTGTGTTTTATACTTAACCTAACCCTAATTGTACGTTTTTATTCTAACTTTTACCTGAACTGTATCTCTTTCTACTAACCCCTACCCATTATTTTTGTGTTTTCATCAACCCAAACCCTAATTGTATGATGTTGTACTAACCCTAACCCTAAATGTATCATAATATGCTTACCCCTATCCCTAATTGTGTGTTTTATACTAACCCTTACCCTAATTATATGTTTGACACTAACCCTAACTCTAATTATATGATGTTGTACTAACCCTCACCCTAAGTGTATCTTAATTTGCTAACCCCTAACCCTAATTGTGTGTTTTTATACTAAACCTTACCCTAATTATATGTTTTACACTAACCCAAACCCTAATTGTACGTTTTTGTACTAACCTTTACCTGAACTGTATCTCTTTCTACTAACCCCTACCCATTATTTTTGTGTTTTCATCAACCCAAACCCTAATTGTATAATGTTGTACTAACCCTAACCCTAAGTGTATCATAATATGCTAACCCCTATCCCTAATTGTGTGTTTTATACTAAACCTTACCCTAATTATATGTTTTACACTTACCCTCACCCTAATTGCACTTTTTTTACTATCCTTTACCTAAACTGTATTAAAAACGAAAGAATATGGAATATGTGCCAAAAAGACACGATCCACATATTGAAATGATTTAGATAATTGTACAAAAGCATCAATTTCACTGCGTGTGAAGCGCTTTTCTGGATTTACCTTCATCAGACACGCTAGGAGTCGAAAACTTGGAAAACCGGTAGAATACTATAGATTTGATAAAACAAAAATAGAAGCCAAAAATATTATACAACAATGACCAAACAGATAAATTTATCAAATAGAAATAGCCAAAACGTTGTCAAATTTTGGAAATATGTAAACTGTGTCTTTCCAACACATATTCCAGTACTCAAAATATATAAGAGCATACAACTGAAGCACGGGGAAGCTTTCTACGACCTCCACACGGCACTAAAGTCAAACTCTGAAATAATATTAAAAACGAAAGAATATGGAATATGTGCCAAAAAGACACGATCCACATATTGAAATGATTTAGATAATTGTACAAAAGCATCAATTTCACTGCGTGTGAAGCGCTTTTCTGGATTTACCTTCATCAGACACGCTAGGAGTCGAAAACTTGGAAAACCGGTAGAATACTATAGATTTGATAAAACAAAAATAGAAGCCAAAAATATTATACAACAATGACCAAACAGATAAATTTATCAAATAGAAATAGCCAAAACGTTGTCAAATTTTGGAAATATGTAAACTGTGTCTTTCCAACACATATTCCAGTACTCGAAATATATAAGAGCATACAACTGAAGCACGGGGAAGCTTTCTACGACCTCTTTCTACTAACCCTTACACCCTTTTTTTGTTTTCATCGACCCTAACCCTAATTGTATGATTTTGTATTAACCCTAACCCTAAGTGTATTTTAATATGCTAAGCCTTAACCCTAATTGTGTGTTTTATACTAAACCTAACCCTAATTATATGTTTTACATTTACCCTAACCCTAATTGTACGTTTGTATACTATCCTTTACCTGAACTGTATCTCTTTGTTCTAGCCCCTACCCCTTATTTTGTGTTTTCATCGACTATAACCCTAATTGTATGATTTTCTATTTACCCTAACCCTAAGTGTATCTTAATATGTTAATCCCTAACCCTAATTGTGTGTTTTATACTTAACCTAACCCTAATTGTGTGTTTTATACTTAACCTAACCCTAATTGTACGTTTTTATTCTAACTTTTACCTGAACTGTATCTCTTTCTACTAACCCCTACCCATTATTTTTGTGTTTTCATCAACCCAAACCCTAATTGTATAATGTTGTACTAACCCTAACCCTTAGTGTATCATAATATGCTAACCCCTAACCCTAATTGTGTGTTTTATACTAAACCTTACCCTAATTATATGTTTTACACTTACCCTCACCCTAATTGCACTTTTTTTACTATCCTTTACCTAAACTGTATCTCTTTCTACTAACCCTTACACCCTTTTTTTGTTTTCATCGACCCTAACCCTAATTGTATGATTTTGTATTAACCCTAACCCTAAGTGTATTTTAATATGCTAAGCCTTAACCCTAATTGTGTGTTTTATACTAAACCTAACCCTAATTATATGTTTTACATTTACCCTAACCCTAATTGTACGTTTGTATACTATCCTTTACCTGAACTGTATCTCTTTGTTCTAGCCCCTACCCCTTATTTTGTGTTTTCATCGACTATAACCCTAATTGTATGATTTTCTATTTACCCTAACCCTAAGTGTATCTTAATATGTTAATCCCTAACCCTAATTGTGTGTTTTATACTTAACCTAACCCTAATTGTGTGTTTTATACTTAACCTAACCCTAATTGTACGTTTTTATTCTAACTTTTACCTGAACTGTATCTCTTTCTACTAACCCCTACCCATTATTTTTGTGTTTTCATCAACCCAAACCCTAATTGTATGATGTTGTACTAACCCTAACCCTAAGTGTATCATAATATGCTTACCCCTATCCCTAATTGTGTGTTTTATACTAACCCTTACCATAATTATATGTTTGAGACTAACCCTAACACTAATTGTATGATGTTTTACTAACCCTAACCCTAAGTGTATCTTAATTTGCTAACCCCTAACCCTAATTGTGTGTTGTATACTAAACCTTACCCTAATTATATGTTTTACACTTACCCTCACCCTAATGGCACGTTTTTTTACTATCCTTTACCTAAACTGTATCTCTTTGTACTAACCCCTACACTTTTTTTTTGTTTTTATCGACCTTAACCCTAATTGTATGATTTTGTATTAACCCTATCCCTAAGTGTATTTTAATATGCTAAGCCCTAACCCTAATTATATGTTTTACATTTACCTTAACCCTAATTGCACGTTTGTGTACTATCCTTTACCTGAACTGTGTCTCTTTGTTCTAGCCCCTACCCATTATTTTGTGTTTTCATCGACTATAACCCTAATTGTATGATTTTCTATTAACCCTAACCCTAATTGTATGATTTTCTATTAACCCTTACCCTAATTGTATGATTTGTACTAACCCTAAACCTAAGTGTAACATAATATGCTAACCCCTAACCCTAATTGTGTGTTTTATACTAACCCTAACCCTAATTGTATAATGTTGTACTAACCCTAACCCTAAGTGTATCTTAATTTGCTAACCCCTAACCCTAATTGTGTAATTTATACTAAACCTTTAAATGCTTTACACCAACCCTAACCCTAATTGTACGTTTTTGTACTAACCTTTACCTGAACTGTATCTCTTTCTACTAACACCTACCCATTATTTTTTGTGTTTTCATCGACCCCAACCCTAATTGTATGATGTTGTACTAACCCTAACCCTAAGTGTATCATAATATGCTAACCCCTAACCCTAATTGTGTGTTTTATACTAAACCTAACCCTAATTATATGTTTTACATTTACCCTAACCCTAATTGTACGTTTGTATACTATCCTTTACCTGAACTGTATCTCTTTGTTCTAGCCCCTAACCCTTATTTTGTGTTTTCATCGACTATAACCCTAATTGTATGATTTTCTATTTACCCTTACCCTAAGTGTATCTTAATATGTTAATCCCTAACCCTAATTGTGTGTTTTATACTTAACCTAACCCTAATTGTGTGTTTTATACTTAACCTAACCCTAATTGTACGTTTTTATTCTAACTTTTACCTGAACTGTATCTCTTTCTACTAACCCCTACCCATTATTTTTGTGTTTTCATCAACCCAAACCCTAATTGTATAATGTTGTACTAACCCTAACCCTAAGTGTATCATAATATGCTAACCCCTATCCCTAATTGTGTGTTTTATACTAAACCTTACCCTAATTATATGTTTTACACTTACCCTCACCCTAATTGCACTTTTTTTACTATCCTTTACCTAAACTGTATCTCTTTCTACTAACCCTTACACCCTTTTTTTGTTTTCATCGACCCTAACCCTAATTGTATGATTTTGTATTAACCCTAACCCTAAGTGTATTTTAATATGCTAAGCCTTAACCCTAATTGTGTGTTTTATACTAAACCTAACCCTAATTATATGTTTTACATTTACCCTAACCCTAATTGTACGTTTGTATACTATCCTTTACCTGAACTGTATCTCTTTGTTCTAGCCCCTACCCCTTATTTTGTGTTTTCATCGACTATAACCCTAATTGTATGATTTTCTATTTACCCTAACCCTAAGTGTATCTTAATATGTTAATCCCTAACCCTAATTGTGTGTTTTATACTTAACCTAACCCTAATTGTGTGTTTTATACTTAACCTAACCCTAATTGTACGTTTTTATTCTAACTTTTACCTGAACTGTATCTCTTTCTACTAACCCCTACCCATTATTTTTGTGTTTTCATCAACCCAAACCCTAATTGTATGATGTTGTACTAACCCTAACCCTAAGTGTATCATAATATGCTTACCCCTATCCCTAATTGTGTGTTTTATACTAACCCTTACCATAATTATATGTTTGAGACTAACCCTAACACTAATTGTATGATGTTTTACTAACCCTAACCCTAAGTGTATCTTAATTTGCTAACCCCTAACCCTAATTGTGTGTTGTATACTAAACCTTACCCTAATTATATGTTTTACACTTACCCTCACCCTAATTGCACGTTTTTTTACTATCCTTTACCTAAACTGTATCTCTTTGTACTAACCCCTACACTTTTTTTTTGTTTTCATCGACTATAACCCTAATTGTATGATTTTCTATTAACCCTAACCCTAATTGTATGATTTTCTATTAACCCTTACCCTAATTGTATGATTTGTACTAACCCTAAACCTAAATGTAACATAATATGCTAACCCCTAACCCTAATTGTGTGTTTTATACTAACCCTAATTGTATAATGTTGTACTAACCCTAACCCTAAGTGTATCTTAATTTGCTAACCCCTAACCCTAATTGTGTAATTTATACTAAACCTTTAAATGCTTTACACCAACCCTAACCCTAATTGTACGTTTTTGTACTAACCTTTACCTGAACTGTATCTCTTTCTACTAACACCTACCCATTATTTTTTTGTGTTTTCATCGACCCCAACCCTAATTGTATGATGTTGTACTAACCCTAACCCTAAGTGTATCATAATATGCTAACCCCTAACCCTAATTGTGTGTTTTATACTAAACCTAACCCTAATTATATGTTTGACACTAACCCTAACCCTAATTGTATGATGTTTTACTAACCCTAACCCTAAATATATCTTAATTTGCTAACCCCTAACCCTAATTTTTGTTTTATACTAAACCTAACCCTAATTATATGTTTTACATTTACCCTAACCCTAATTGTACGTTTGTATACTATCCTTTACCTGAACTGTATCTCTTTGTTCTAGCCCCTACCCCTTATTTTGTGTTTTCATCGACTATAACCCTAATTGTATGATTTTCTATTTACCCTAACCCTAAGTGTATCTCTAACCCTAATTGTGTGTTTTATACTTAACCTAACCCTAATTGTGTGTTTTATACTTAACCTAACCCTAATTGTACGTTTTTATTCTAACTTTTACCTGAACTGTATCTCTTTCTACTAACCCCTACCCATTATTTTTGTGTTTTCATCAACCCAAACCCTAATTGTATGATGTTGTACTAACCCTAACCCTAAATGTATCATAATATGCTAACCCCTAACCCTAATAGTGTGTTTTATACTAACCCTTACCCTAATTATATGTTTGACACTAACCCTAACCCTAATTATATGATGTTGTACTAACCCTCACCCTAAGTGTATCTTAATTTGCTAACCCCTAACCCTAATTGTGTGTTTTTATACTAACCCTTACCCTAATTATATGTTTGACACTAACCCTAACCCTAATTATATGATGTTGTACTAACCCTCACCCTAAGTGTATCTTAATTTGCTAACACCTAACCCTAATTGTGTGTTTTTATACTAAACCTTACCCTAATTAGATGTTTTACACTAACCCTAACCCTAATTGTACGTTTTTGTACTAACCTTTACCTGAACTGTATCTCTTTCTACTAACCCCTACCCATTATTTTGTGTTTTCATCGACTATAGCCCTAATTGTATGATTTTCTATTAACCCTAACCCTAAGTGTATCTTAATATGTTAACCCCTAACCCTAATGGTGTGTTTTATACTTAAAGGAGACTGGACACGATTTTTGATATTTTTATATTAGATCTTATTATCATCATAAACGGTAAAAAACACCATAAAACTAATCAATTCTCCTGAATAAGGTCATAATTAGAGTAATTAGCATCACATTTTATCGCTTTCGCCGACCCAGAAAATTTTAATGAGATAGGCGTCACGTGACCTGATGACGCAATATGGGCCAGTTGTCGTTTTACTGCATAAGAAATTAATGGCAATTAATGCAATATGATATCGTTTTTGAATGAAAAAAATAAGAAAATATGGGATTTTTTTCTGAATTTCCATATTCAGCCATGGATATTGAAAATATCTTAAAAGATTGACCCATAATTATTTAGAATAGCGACTCAAATATAGGGTCTAAATATACCCAATGGCATATGCAGCTTCCGACAAATTTTGCTCATGCTGCAAATTAGTTTATAAATACAAATTTTAAATTTTAAAATTTCAATAGGAGTTCATTAAATGCATCAAATTTAAAGAAATTGTGCCTATGTATTCATTCAATTCAATTCATTCAATTCCAATATAAAACATTTATCAACACTAAAGTGTTGCTAAAACTTTTTTTTTTTGGGGGGGGGGGGTATTACATTTATACGATTTAGACGTCTGAGATTTAAGCTTTATACGAGCTGATGTTTAATAACAGTGATTTCGAAGGTATTTTTACTTTTCCCGGACCGAACATACATGTGTGCTAACATTTCAATTTAAAATTCCTAAAATCTTTGCTGGACCGAAACAGTTTTTGCTGGACTTGTCTGACGGCCTGACAGAGCTTCGGAATCAAAACTGTAATAATTCAATGGGGCGTTCAATATCACCAAAATTCTAATTCTACTTCATGAAGCATATAAATTTAAACCATTTTGCAGAGTTTATTGTTAGCTTCTGTAAAAATGTTACAAATACTAGTGACTGTATTGTTTTATTCTTTCTGTGTTATCATGTCCCGATATTTATTGTGAAGTCTCTACACTGAACAGAAAAACGCGACAATTTAGGTTTGAACTGAAATAAAGAAGGAATGCATCCATTGATGCCTCCGCTGTCCCAAAATAGGAACTTGAAGTCCGGCAGGTCTAAAAATACCTAAAGACTTACAACGTACATATTTATTCTTACGGATCTATTTATGGACGAACCCAACACCTCTAAAATATCCCTCTTCCATATGTTTCAAGGTAAACACAGGATCAAACAAAATTGAAGAACTAGACGAACTCTAATTAATTTATGATGCAAATTGCTTATTTACACTGGTGTGAGCATTGACCGCTTACTTCACATTGGGTGATTGTAACACCTGTTGTAAATTCACAGTACTTTGACAGGTGTGGCAGTCCAGTATGATCACTGAACCGTCAAACGACTGTAAGTACCCGCAGCTTCAATCTAATACACAAACCACGGGATGTATTACTTTACAACCCTTATTTTATGCCAAATTTCGGAATGTAACGTTTATCTGAATTTCAATGAAAAAGATAAAATCATAAAACAGTAAACCAGAGATAAAATCAAAATAGAGTAAACCAGAATATCAGTCTTAATTAAGTCTTTTGTTTTTCTTTCTGAACATTGAGTTCTGGAAAGGGCTTTTGTCTTGGTAGGAAAAGACCTTTGCCCGTTGGGTGCTAAATAACGCAAAGTTAGCAAGCAGTTTACAATTTTTCACAGAGTAAATGGGTCCGCGACCGGTTAACGTTGCAGGGGCAGATTCAGACATTTTCGAAAGGGGGTTTCGCATATTCTGGCTCCATACCTATTTTGCTTAACTACACGAAAATTAACAAAAGAATTCGGAGAAAAGGGGGCTCCGAACTATGTATCCGCCAATGAGTCGTAGTAATGTAAAAATGCACAGAGCAAACTTTATTTCTGCCACCACGACTAACAAGCTTTACAGATTGACTGCTCTAAAAAAAAATCTAATTTATGAAAATTATTTAAAAATATTTCCGATCCTTTATTTCTGTTGGTTACTGCGGTCACATATATTCATAAAAATGCATTTTAAAGAACTGTCAATTTAATTTTAACAACCCTCTTGATTTTTTTATTGACTATATACCATTGTTTTAATATGCAATGATGGACCAGTGGCCCGTGTGACGTCAAGCCTCGTTTTGGGCACAATCGCCGATTATTTTTTGCATATTTCAGAGGTCATAAACAAATGCCTTAAAAGTTGTGTTTTAAGGTGAATATCAACAAAACAAGGGCGTATTTCATATTTAATAACATTTTATGACAGATTTATATCATAATATAAAAAAGTGAAAAATCGTGTCCAGTCTCCTTTAACCTAACCCTAGTTATATGTTTTACACTAACCCTAACCCTAATTGTACGTTTTTGTACTATCCTTCACCTGAACTGTATCTCTTTCTACTAACCCCTACCCATTATTTTTGTGTTTTCCTTTACCTAAACTGTATCTCTTTGTACTAACCCTTACACCCTTTTTTTGTTTTCATCGACCCTAACCCTAATTGTATGATTTTGTATTAACCCTAACCCTAAGTGTATTTTAATATGCTAAGCCTTAACCCTAATTGTGTGTTTTAACCTAACCCTAATTATATGTTTTACATTTACCCTAACCCTAATTGTACGTTTGTATACTATCCTTTACCTGAACTGTATCTCTTTGTTCTAGCCCCTACCCCTTATTTTGTGTTTTCATCGACTATAACCCTAATTGTATGATTTTCTATTTACCCTAACCCTAAGTGTATCTTAATATGTTAATCCCTAACCCTAATTGTGTGTTTTATACTTAACCTAACCCTAATTGTGTGTTTTATACTTAACCTAACCCTAATTGTACGTTTTTATTCTAACTTTTACCTGAACTGTATCTCTTTCTACTAACCCCTACCCATTATTTTTGTGTTTTCATCAACCCAAACCCTAATTGTATGATGTTGTACTAACCCTAACCCTAAGTGTATCATAATATGCTTACCCCTATCCCTAATTGTGTGTTTTATACTAACCCTTACCATAATTATATGTTTGAGACTAACCCTAACACTAATTGTATGATGTTTTACTAACCCTAACCCTAAGTGTATCTTAATTTGCTAACCCCTAACCCTAATTGTGTGTTGTATACTAAACCTTACCCTAATTATATGTTTTACACTTACCCTCAACCTAATTGCACGTTTTTTTACTATCCTTTACCTAAACTGTATCTCTTTGTACTAACCCCTACACTTTTTTTTGGTTTTATCGACCTTAACCCTAATTGTATGATTTTGTATTAACCCTATCCCTAAGTGTATTTTAATATGCTAAGCCCTAACCCTAATTATATGTTTTACATTAACCCTAACCCTAATTGCACGTTTGTGTACTATCCTTTACCTGAACTGTGTCTCTTTGTTCTAGCCCCTACCCCTTATTTTGTGTTTTCATCGACTATAACCCTAATTGTATGATTTTCTACTAACCCTAACCCTAATTGTATGATTTTCTATTAACCCTTACCCTAATTGTATGATTTGTACTAACCCTAAACCTAAATGTAACATAATATGCTAACCCCTAACCCTAATTGTGTGTTTTATACAAACCCTAACCCTAATTATATGTTTGACACTAACCATAACCCTAATTGTATAATGTTGTACTAACCCTAACCCTAAGTGTATCTTAATTTGCTAACCCCTAACCCTAATTGTGTGTTTTATACTAAACCTTACCCTAATTATATGCTTTACACCAACCCTAACCCTAATTGTACGTTTTTGTACTAACCTTTACCTGAACTGTATCTCTTTCTACTAACACCTACCCATTATTTTTTGTGTTTTCATCGACCCCAACCCTAATTGTATGATGTTGTGCTAACCCTAACCCTAAGTGTATCATAATATGCTAACCCCTAACCCTAATTGTGTGTTTTATACTAAACCTAACCCTAATTATATGTTTGACACTAACCCTAACCCTAATTGTATGATGTTTTACTAACCCTAACCCTAAATATATCTTAATTTGCTAACCCCTAACCCTAATTTTTGTTTTATACTAAACCTAACCCTAATTATATGTTTAACATAAACCCTAACCCTAATTGTACGTTTGTGTACTATATTTTGCCTGAACTGTATCTCTTTTTGCTAGCCCCTACCCCTTATTTTATGTTTTCATCGACTATAACCCTAATTGTATGATTTTTTATTAACACTAACCCTAAATGTATCTTAATTTGCTAACCCCTAACCCTAATTGTGTGTTTTATACTAAACCTTACCCTAATAATATGCTTTACACCAACCCTAACCCTAATTGTACGTTTTTGTACTAACCTTTACCTGAACTGTATCTCTTTCTACTAACACCTACCCATTATTTTTTGTGTTTTCATCGACCCCAACCCTAATTGTATGATGTTGTACTAACCCTAACCCTAAGTGTATCATAATATGCTAACCCCTAACCCTAATTGTGTGTTTTATACTAAACCTAACACTAATTATATGTTTGACACTAACCCTAACCCTAATTGTATGATGTTGTACTAACCCTAACCCTAAATATATCTTAATTTGCTAACCCCTAACCCTAATTTTTGTTTTATACTAAACCTAACCCTAATTTTATGTTTAACATTAACCCTAACCCTAATTGTACGTTTGTGTACTATCCTTTGCCTGAACTGTATCTCTTTTTTCTAGCCCATACCCCTTATTTTATGTTTTCATCGACTATAACCCTAATTGTATGATTTTTTATTAACCCTAACCCTAAGTGTATCTTAATTTGCTAACCCCTAACCCTAATTGTGTGGTTTATACTAAACCTAACCCTAATTATATGTTTTACACTAACCCTAACCCTAATTGTACGTTTTAGTTCTAACCTTTACCTGAACTGTATCTCTTTCTACTAACCCCTACCCATTATTTTTGTGTTTTTATCGACCTTAACCCTAATGGTATGATTTGTACTAACCCTAACCCTAACTGTATCATAATATGCTAACCCCTAACCCTTATTGTGTGTTTAATACTAAACCTAACCCTAATTATATGTTTTACACTAACCCTAACCCTAAGTGTATCTAAATATGCTAACCCCTAACCCTAATTGTGTTTTATACTAAACCTTACCCTAATTATATGTTTTACACTAACCCTCACCCTAATTGTACATTTATGTACTAACCTTTACCTGAACTGTATCTCTTTCTACTAACCCCTACCCATTATTTTTGTGTTTTCATCGACCCTAATCGTATGATTTGTACTAACCCTAACCCTAAGTGTATCATAATATGCTAACCCCTAACCCTAATTGTGTGTTTTATACTAAACCTAACCCTAATTATATGTTTGACACTAACCCTAACCCTAATTGTATGATGTTGTACTAACCCTAACCCTAAATATATCTTAATTTGCTAACCCCTAACCCTAATTTTTGTTTTATACTAAACCTAACCCTAATTATATGTTTAACATTAACCCTAACCCTAATTGTACGTTTGTGTACTATCCTTTGCCTTAACTGTATCTCTTTTTTCTAGCCCCTACCCCTTATTTTATGTTTTCATCGATTTTCTATTATCCCTAACCCTAAGTATATCTTAATATGTTAACCCTAACCCTAATTGTGTGTTTTATACTTAACCTAACCCTAGTTATATGTTTTACACTAACCCTAACCCTAATTGTACGTTTTTGTACTATCCTTCACCTGAACTGTATCTCTTTCTACTAACCCCTACCCATTATTTTTGTGTTTTCATCATTCCTAACCCTAATTGTATGATGTTGTACTAACCCTAACCCTAAGTGTATCTAAATATGCTAACCCCTACCCTAATTATATGTTTTACACATACCCTCACCCTAATTGCACGTTTTTTACTATTTTTTACCTAAACTGTATCTCTTTCTACTAACCCCTACACCTTTTTTTTGTTTTCATCGACCCTAACCCTAATTTTATGATTTTGTATTAACAATAATCCTAAGTGTATTTTAATATGCTAAGCCTTAACCCTAATTGTGTGTTTTATACTAAACCTAACCCTAATTATATGTTTTACATTAACCAAAACCCTAATTGTACGTTTATGTACTATCCTTTACCTGAACTGTATCTCTTTGTTCTAACCCCTACCCCTTATTTTGTGTTTTCATCGACTATAACCCTAATTGTATGATTTTCTATTAACCCTAACCCTAAGTGTATCTTAATTTGCTAACCCCTAACCCTAATTTTTGTTTTATAATAAACATTACCCTAATTATATGTTTTACGCTAACCGAAACCCTAATTGTACGTTTTTGTACTATCCTTCACCTGAACTGTATCTCTTTCTACTAACCCCTACCCATTATTTTTTGTGTTTTCATCGACCCCAACCCTAATTGTATGATGTTGTACTAACCGTAACCCTAAGTATCATAATATGCTAACCCCTAACACTAATTGTGTGTTTTATACTAAACCTAACCCTAATTATATGTCTTACACTAACCCTAACCCTAATTGTACGTTTGTGTACTATCCTTTACCTGCACTGTATCTCTTTGTTCTAGCCCCTACCCCTTATTTTGTGTTTTCATCGACTATAACCCTAATTGTATGATTTTCTATTAACCCTTACCCTAAGTGTAGCTTAATATGTTAACCCCTAACCCTAATTGTGTGTTTTATACTAAACCTTACCCTAATAATATGCTTTACACCAACCCTAACCCTAATTGTACGTTTTTGTACTAACCTTTACCTGAACTGTATCTCTTTCTACTAACACCTACCCATTATTTTTTGTGTTTTCATCGACCCCAACCCTAATTGTATGATGTTGTACTAACCCTAACCCTAAGTGTATCATAATATGCTAACCCCTAACCCTAATTGTGTGTTTTATAATAAACCTAACACTAATTATATGTTTGACACTAACCCTAACCCTAATTGTATGATGTTGTACTAACCCTAACCCTAAATATATCTTAATTTGCTAACCCCTAACCCTAATTTTTGTTTTATACTAAACCTAACCCTAATTTTATGTTTAACATTAACCCTAACCCTAATTGTACGTTTGTGTACTATCCTTTGCCTGAACTGTATCTCTTTTTTCTAGCCCATACCCCTTATTTTATGTTTTCATCGACTATAACCCTAATTGTATGATTTTTTATTAACCCTAACCCTAAGTGTATCTTAATTTGCTAACCCCTAACCCTAATTGTGTGGTTTATACTAAACCTAACCCTAATTATATGTTTTACACTAACCCTAACCCTAATTGTACGTTTTAGTTCTAACCTTTACCTGAACTGTATCTCTTTCTACTAACCCCTACCCATTATTTTTGTGTTTTTATCGACCTTAACCCTAATGGTATGATTTGTACTAACCCTAACCCTAACTGTATCATAATATGCTAACCCCTAACCCTTATTGTGTGTTTAATACTAAACCTAACCCTAATTATATGTTTTACACTAACCCTAACCCTAAGTGTATCTAAATATGCTAACCCCTAACCCTAATTGTGTTTTATACTAAACCTTACCCTAATTATATGTTTTACACTAACCCTCACCCTAATTGTACATTTATGTACTAACCTTTACCTGAACTGTATCTCTTTCTACTAACCCCTACCCATTATTTTTCTGTTTTCATCGACCCTAATCGTATGATTTGTACTAACCCTAACCCTAAGTGTATCATAATATGCTAACCCCTAACCCTAATTGTGTGTTTTATACTAAACCTAACCCTAATTATATGTTTGACACTAACCCTAACCCTAATTGTATGATGTTGTACTAACCCTAACCCTAAATATATCTTAATTTGCTAACCCCTAACCCTAATTTTTGTTTTATACTAAACCTAACCCTAATTATATGTTTAACATTAACCCTAACCCTAATTGTACGTTTGTGTACTATCCTTTGCCTTAACTGTATCTCTTTTTTCTAGCCCCTACCCCTTATTTTATGTTTTCATCGATTTTCTATTATCCCTAACCCTAAGTATATCTTAATATGTTAACCCTAACCCTAATTGTGTGTTTTATACTTAACCTAACCCTAGTTATATGTTTTACACTAACCCTAACCCTAATTGTACGTTTTTGTACTATCCTTCACCTGAACTGTATCTCTTTCTACTAACCCCTACCCATTATTTTTGTGTTTTCATCATTCCTAACCCTAATTGTATGATGTTGTACTAACCCTAACCCTAAGTGTATCTAAATATGCTAACCCCTACCCTAATTATATGTTTTACACTTACCCTCACCCTAATTGCACGTTTTTTACTATTTTTTACCTAAACTGTATCTCTTTCTACTAACCCCTACACCTTTTTTTTGTTTTCATCGACCCTAACCCTAATTTTATGATTTTGTATTAACCCTAACCCTAAGTGTATTTTAATATGCTAAGCCTTAACCCTAATTGTGTGTTTTATACTAAACCTAACCCTAATTATATGTTTTACATTAACCAAAACCCTAATTGTACGTTTATGTACTATCCTTTACCTGAACTGTATCTCTTTGTTCTAACCCCTACCCCTTATTTTGTGTTTTCATCGACTATAACCCTAATTGTATGATTTTCTATTAACCCTAACCCTAAGTGTATCTTAATTTGCTAACCCCTAACCCTAATTTTTGTTTTATAATAAACATTACCCTAATTATATGTTTTACGCTAACCGAAACCCTAATTGTACGTTTTTGTACTATCCTTCACCTGAACTGTATCTCTTTCTACTAACCCCTACCCATTATTTTTTGTGTTTTCATCGACCCCAACCCTAATTGTATGATGTTGTACTAACCGTAACCCTAAGTATCATAATATGCTAACCCCTAACACTAATTGTGTGTTTTATACTAAACCTAACCCTAATTATATGTCTTACACTAACC
This sequence comes from Arcuatula senhousia, assembly GCA_963971305.1. Taxonomy (NCBI): domain Eukaryota; kingdom Metazoa; phylum Mollusca; class Bivalvia; order Mytilida; family Mytilidae; genus Arcuatula; species Arcuatula senhousia. The sequence goes on along the minus strand of OZ020314.1, from coordinate 27,984,938 downwards.
CTAACCCTAATTGTACGTTTGTGTACTATCCTTTACCTGCACTGTATCTCTTTGTTCTAGCCCCTACCCCTTATGTTGTGTTTTCATCGACTATAACCCTAATTGTATGATTTTCTATTAACCCTTACCCTAAGTGTAGCTTAATATGTTAACCCCTAACCCTAATTGTGTGTTTTATACTAAACCTTACCCTAAAATATGTTTTACACTAACCCTAACCCTAATTGTACGTCTTTGAACTTACCTTTACCTGAACTGTATCTCTTTCTACTAACCCCTACCCATTAATTTTTGGTGTTTTCATCGACCCCAACCCTAATTGTATGATGTTGTACTAACCCTAACCCTAAGTGTATCATAATATGCTAACGCCTAACCCTAATTGTGTGTTTTATACTAAACCTAACCCTAATTGTGTGTTTTATACTAACCCTTACCCTAATTATATGTTTGACACTAACCCTAACCCTAATTATATGATGTTGTACTAACCCTCACCCTAAGTGTATCTTTATTTGCTAACCCCTAACCCTAATTGTGTGTTTTTATACTAAACCTTACCCTAATTATATGTTTTACACTAACCCTAACCCTAATTGTACGTTTTTGTACTAACCTTTACCTGAACTGTATTTCTTTCTACTAACCCCTACCCATTATTTTGTGTTTTCATCGACTATAGCCCTAATTGTATGATTTTCTATTAACCCTAACCCTAAGTGTATCTTAATATGTTAACCCCTAACCCTAATTGTGTGTTTTATACTTAACCTAACCCTAGTTATATGTTTTACACTAACCCTAACCCTAATTGTACGTTTTTGTACTAACCTTTACCTGAACTGTATTTCTTTCTACTAACCCCTACCCATTATTTTTGTGTTTTCATCACCCCAAACCCTAATTGTATAATGTTGTACTAACCCTAACCCTAAGTGTATCATAATATGCTAACCCCTATCCCTAATTGTGTGTTTTATACTAAACCTTACCCTAATTATATGTTTTACACTTACCCTCACCCTAATTGCACTTTTTTTACTATCCTTTACCTAAACTGTATCTCTTTGTACTAACCCTTACACCCTTTTTTTGTTTTCATCGACCCTAACCCTAATTGTATGATTTTGTATTAACCCTAACCCTAAGTGTATTTTAATATGCTAAGCCTTAACCCTAATTGTGTGTTTTATACTAAACCTAACCCTAATTATATGTTTTACATTTACCCTAACCCTAATTGTACGTTTGTATACTATCCTTTACCTGAACTGTATCTCTTTGTTCTAGCCCCTACCCTCTATTTTGTGTTTTCATCGACTATAACCCTAATTGTATGATTTTCTATTTACCCTAACCCTAAGTGTATCTTAATATGTTAATCCCTAACCCTAATTGTGTGTTTTATACTTAACCTAACCCTAATTGTGTGTTTTATACTTAACCTAACCCTAATTGTACGTTTTTATTCTAACTTTTACCTGAACTGTATCTCTTTCTACTAACCCCTACCCATTATTTTTGTGTTTTCATCAACCCAAACCCTAATTGTATGATGTTGTACTAACCCTAACCCTAAGTGTATCATAATATGCTTACCCCTATCCCTAATTGTGTGTTTTATACTAACCCTTACCATAATTATATGTTTGAGACTAACCCTAACACTAATTGTATGATGTTTTACTAACCCTAACCCTAAGTGTATCTTAATTTGCTAACCCCTAACCCTAATTGTGTGTTGTATACTAAACCTTACCCTAATTATATGTTTTACACTTACCCTCACCCTAATTGCACGTTTTTTTTACTATCCTTTACCTAAACTGTAACTCTTTGTACTAACCCCTACACTTTTTTTTTGTTTTTATCGACCTTAACCCTAATTGTATGATTTTGTATTAACCCTATCCCTAAGTGTATTTTAATATGCTAAGCCCTAACCCTAATTATATGTTTTACATTAACCCTAACCCTAATTGCACGTTGTGTACTATCCTTTACCTGAACTGTGTCTCTTTGTTCTAGCCCCTACCCCTTATTTTGTGTTTTCATCGACTATAACCCTAATTGTATGATTTTCTATTAACCCTAACCCTAATTGTATGATTTTCTATTAACCCCTACCCTAATTGTATGATTTGTACTAACTTTAAACCTAAGTGTAACATAATATGCTAACCCCTAACCCTAATTGTGTGTTTTATACTAACCCTAACCCTAATTATATGTTTGACACTAACCCTAACCCTAATTGTATAATGTTGTACTAACCCTAACCCTAAGTGTATCTTAATTTGCTAACCCCTAACCCTAATTGTGTAATTTATACTAAACCTTACCCTAATTATAAGCTTTACACCAACCCTAACCCTAATTGTACGTTTTTGTACTAACCTTTACCTGAACTGTATCTCTTTCTACTAACACCTACCCATTATTTTTTGTGTTTTCATCGACCCCAACCCTAATTGTATGATGTTGTACTAACCCTAACCCTAAGTGTATCATAATATGCTAACCCCTAACCCTAATTGTGTGTTTTATACTAAACCTAACCCTAATTATATGTTTGACACTAACCCTAACCCTAATTGTATGATGTTTTACTAACCCTAACCCTAAATATATCTTAATTTGCTAACCCCTAACCTTAATTTTTGTTTTATACTAAACTTAACCCTAATTATATGTTTTACATTTACCCTAACCCTAATTGTACGTTTGTATACTATCCTTTACCTGAACTGTATCTCTTTGTTCTAGCCCCTACCCCTTATTTTGTGTTTTCATCGACTATAACCCTAATTGTATGATTTTCTATTTACCCTAACCCTAAGTGTATCTTAATATGTTAATCCCTAACCCTAATTGTGTGTTTTATACTTAACCTAACCCTAATTGTGTGTTTTATACTTAACCTAACCCTAATTGTACGTTTTTATTCTAACTTTTACCTGAACTGTATCTCTTTCTACTAACCCCTACCCATTATTTTTGTGTTTTCATCAACCCAAACCCTAATTGTATGATGTTGTACTAACCCTAACCCTAAATGTATCATAATATGCTTACCCCTATCCCTAATTGTGTGTTTTATACTAAACCTTACCCTAATTATATGTTTGACACTAACCCTAACCCTAATTATATGATGTTGTACTAACCCTCACCCTAAGTGTATCTTAATTTGCTAACCCCTAACCCTAATTGTGTGTTTTTATACTAAACCTTACCCTAATTATATGTTTTACACTAACCCTTACCCTAATTGTACTTTTTTGTACTAACCTTTACCTGAACTGTATCTCTTTCTACTAACCCCTACCCATTATTTTGTGTTTTCATCGACTATAGCCCTAATTTTATGATTTTCTATTAACCCTAACCCTAAGTGTATCTTAATATGTTAACCCCTAACCCTAATTGTGTGTTTTATACTTAACCTAACCCTAGTTATATGTTTTACACTAACCCTAACCCTAATTGTACGTTTTTGTACTATCCTTCACCTGAACTGTATCTCTTTCTACTAACCCCTACCCATTATTTTTGTGTTTTCATCAACCCAAACCCTAATTGTATAATGTTGTACTAACCCTAACCCTAAGTGTATCATAATATGCTAACCCCTATCCCTAATTGTGTGTTTTATACTAAACCTTACCCTAATTATATGTTTTACACTTACCCTCACCCTAATTGCACTTTTTTTACTATCCTTTACCTAAACTGTATCTCTTTGTACTTACCCTTACACCCTTTTTTTGTTTTCATCGACCCTAACCCTAATTGTATGATTTTGTATTAACCCTAACCCTAAGTGTATTTTAATATGCTAAGCCTTAACCCTAATTGTGTGTTTTATACTAAACCTAACCCTAATTATATGTTTTACATTTACCCTAACCCTAATTGTACGTTTGTATACTATCCTTTACCTGAACTGTATCTCTTTGTTCTAGCCCCTACCCCTTATTTTGTGTTTTCATCGACTATAACCCTAATTGTATGATTTTCTATTTACCCTAACCCTAAGTGTATCATAATATGCTTACCCCTATCCCTAATTGTGTGTTTTATACTAACCCTTACCATAATTATATGTTTGAGACTAACCCTAACACTAATTGTATGATGTTTTACTAACCCTAACCCTAAGTGTATCTTAATTTGCTAACCCCTAACCCTAATTGTGTGTTGTATACTAAACCTTACCCTAATTATATGTTTTACACTTACCCTCACCCTAATTGCACGTTTTTTACTATCCTTTACCTAAACTGTATCTCTTTGTACTAACCCCTACACTTTTTTTTTGTTTTTATCGACCTTAACCCTAATTGTATGATTTTGTATTAACCCTATCCCTAAGTGTATTTTAATATGCTAAGCCCTAACCCTAATTATATGTTTTACATTAACCCTAACCCTAATTGCACGTTTGTGTACTATCCTTTACCTGAACTGTGTCTCTTTGTTCTAGCCCCTACCCCTTATTTTGTGTTTTCATCGACTATAACCCTAATTGTATGATTTTCTATTAACCCTAACCCTAATTGTATGATTTTCTATTAACCCTTACCCTAATTGTATGATTTGTACTAATCCTAAACCTAAGTGTAACATAATATGCTAACCCCTAACCCTAATTGTGTGTTTTATACTAACCCTAACCCTAGTTATATGTTTTACACTAACCCTAACCCTAATTGTACGTTTTTGTACTATCCTTCACCTGAACTGTATCTCTTTCTACTAACCCCTACCCATTATTTTTGTGTTTTCATCACCCCAAACCCTAATTGTATAATGTTGTACTAACCCTAACCCTAAGTGTATCATAATATGCTAACCCCTATCCCTAATTGTGTGTTTTATACTAAACCTTACCCTAATTATATGTTTTACACTTACCCTCACCCTAATTGCACTTTTTTTACTATCCTTTACCTAAACTGTATCTCTTTGTACTAACCCTTACACCCTTTTTTTGTTTTCATCGACCCTAACCCTAATTGTATGATTTTGTATTAACCCTAACCCTAAGTGTATTTTAATATGCTAAGCCTTAACCCTAATTGTGTGTTTTATACTAAACCTAACCCTAATTATATGTTTTACATTTACCCTAACCCTAATTGTACGTTTGTATACTATCCTTTACCTGAACTGTATCTCTTTGTTCTAGCCCCTACCCCTTATTTTGTGTTTTCATCGACTATAACCCTAATTGTATGATTTTCTATTTACCCTAACCCTAAGTGTATCTTAATATGTTAATCCCTAACCCTAATTGTGTGTTTTATACTTAACCTAACCCTAATTGTGTGTTTTATACTTAACCTAACCCTAATTGTACGTTTTTATTCTAACTTTTACCTGAACTGTATCTCTTTCTACTAACCCCTACCCATTATTTTTGTGTTTTCATCAACCCAAACCCTAATTGTATGATGTTGTACTAACCCTTACCCTAAGTGTATCATAATATGCTTACCCCTATCCCTAATTGTGTGTTTTATACTAACCCTTACCATAATTATATGTTTGAGACTAACCCTAACACTAATTGTATGATGTTTTACTAACCCTAACCCTAAGTGTATCTTAATTTGCTAACCCCTAACCCTAATTGTGTGTTGTATACTAAACCTTACCCTAATTATATGTTTTACACTTACCCTCACCCTAATTGCACGTTTTTTTACTATCCTTTACCTAAACTGTAACTCTTTGTACTAACCCCTACACTTTTTTTTTTGTTTTTATCGACCTTAACCCTAATTGTATGATTTTGTATTAACCCTATCCCTAAGTGTATTTTAATATGCTAAGCCCTAACCCTAATTATATGTTTTACATTAACCCTAACCCTAATTGCACGTTGTGTACTATCCTTTACCTGAACTGTGTCTCTTTGTTCTAGCCCCTACCCCTTATTTTGTGTTTTCATCGACTATAACCCTAATTGTATGATTTTCTATTAACCCTAACCCTAATTGTATGATTTTCTATTAACCCCTACCCTAATTGTATGATTTGTACTAACTTTAAACCTAAGTGTAACATAATATGCTAACCCCTAACCCTAATTGTGTGTTTTATACTAACCCTAACCCTAATTATATGTTTGACACTAACCCTAACCCTAATTGTATAATGTTGTACTAACCCTAACCCTAAGTGTATCTTAATTTGCTAACCCCTAACCCTAATTGTGTAATTTATACTAAACCTTACCCTAATTATAAGCTTTACACCAACCCTAACCCTAATTGTACGTTTTTGTACTAACCTTTACCTGAACTGTATCTCTTTCTACTAACACCTACCCATTATTTTTTGTGTTTATATCGACCCCAACCCTAATTGTATGATGTTGTACTAACCCTAACCCTAAGTGTATCATAATATGCTAACCCCTAACCCTAATTGTGTGTTTTATACTAAACCTAACCCTAATTATATGTTTGACACTAACCCTAACCCTAATTGTATGATGTTTTACTAACCCTAACCCTAAATATATCTTAATTTGCTAACCCCTAACCCTAATTTTTGTTTCATACTAAACCTAACCCTAATTATATGTTTTACATTTACCCTAACCCTAATTGTACGTTTGTATACTATCCTTTACCTGAACTGTATCTCTTTGTTCTAGCCCCTACCCCTTATTTTGTGTTTTCATCGACTATAACCCTAATTGTATGATTTTCTATTTACCCTAACCCTAAGTGTATCTTAATATGTTAATCCCTAACCCTAATTGTGTGTTTTATACTTAACCTAACCCTAATTGTGTGTTTTATACTTAACCTAACCCTAATTGTACGTTTTTATTCTAACTTTTACCTGAACTGTATCTCTTTCTACTAACCCCTACCCATTATTTTTGTGTTTTCATCAACCCAAACCCTAATTGTATGATGTTGTACTAACCCTAACCCTAAATGTATCATAATATGCTTACCACTATCCCTAATTGTGTGTTTTATACTACACCTTACCCTAATTATATGTTTGACACTAACCCTAACCCTAATTATATGATGTTGTACTAACCCTCACCCTAAGTGTATCTTAATTTGCTAACCCCTAACCCTAATTGTGTGTTTTTATACTAAACCTTACCCTAATTATATGTTTTACACTAACCCTTACCCTAATTGTACTTTTTTGTACTAACCTTTACCTGAACTGTATCTCTTTCTACTAACCCCTACCCATTATTTTGTGTTTTCATCGACTATAGCCCTAATTTTATGATTTTCTATTAACCCTAACCCTAAGTGTATCTTAATATGTTAACCCCTAACCCTAATTGTGTGTTTTATACTTAACCTAACCCTAGTTATATGTTTTACACTAACCCTAACCCTAATTGTACGTTTTTGTACTATCCTTCACCTGAACTGTATCTCTTTCTACTAACCCCTACCCATTATTTTTGTGTTTTCATCAACCCAAACCCTAATTGTATAATGTTGTACTAACCCTAACCCTAAGTGTATCATAATATGCTAACCCCTATCCCTAATTGTGTGTTTTATACTAAACCTTACCCTAATTATATGTTTTACACTTACCCTCACCCTAATTGCACTTTTTTTACTATCCTTTACCTAAACTGTATCTCTTTGTACTTACCCTTACACCCTTTTTTTGTTTTCATCGACCCTAACCCTAATTGTATGATTTTGTATTAACCCTAACCCTAAGTGTATTTTAATATGCTAAGCCTTAACCCTAATTGTGTGTTTTATACTAAACCTAACCCTAATTATATGTTTTACATTTACCCTAACCCTAATTGTACGTTTGTATACTATCCTTTACCTGAACTGTATCTCTTTGTTCTAGCCCCTACCCCTTATTTTGTGTTTTCATCGACTATAACCCTAATTTTATGATTTTCTATTTACCCTAACCCTAAGTGTATCATAATATGCTTACCCCTATCCCTAATTGTGTGTTTTATACTAACCCTTACCATAATTATATGTTTGAGACTAACCCTAACACTAATTGTATGATGTTTTACTAACCCTAACCCTAAGTGTATCTTAATTTGCTAACCCCTAACCCTAATTGTGTGTTGTATACTAAACCTTACCCTAATTATATGTTTTACACTTACCCTCACCCTAATTGCACGTTTTTTACTATCCTTTACCTAAACTGTATCTCTTTGTACTAACCCCTACACTTTTTTTTTGTTTTTATCGACCTTAACCCTAATTGTATGATTTTGTATTAACCCTATCCCTAAGTGTATTTTAATATGCTAAGCCCTAACCCTAATTATATGTTTTACATTAACCCTAACCCTAATTGCACGTTTGTGTACTATCCTTTACCTGAACTGTGTCTCTTTGTTCTAGCCCCTACCCCTTATTTTGTGTTTTCATCGACTATAACCCTAATTGTATGATTTTCTATTAACCCTAACCCTAATTGTATGATTTTCTATTAACCCTTACCCTAATTGTATGATTTGTACTAATCCTAAACCTAAGTGTAACATAATATGCTAACCCCTAACCCTAATTGTGTGTTTTATACTAACCCTAACCCTAATTATATGTTTGACACTAACCCTAACCCTAATTGTATAATGTTGTACTAACCCTAACCCTAAGTGTATCTTAATTTGCTAACCCCTAACCCTAATTGTGTGTTTTATACTAAACCTTACCCTAATTATATGCTTTACACCAACCCTAACCCTAATTGTACGTTTTTGTACTAACCTTTACCTGAACTGTATCTCTTTCTACTAACACCTACCCATTATTTTTTGTGTTTTCATCGACCCCAACCCTAATTGTATGATGTTGTACTAACCCTAACCCTAAGTGTATCATAATATGCTAACCCCTAACCCTAATTGTGTGTTTTATACTAAACCTAACCCTAATTATATGTTTGACACTAACCCTAACCCTAATTGTATGATGTTTTACTAACCCTAACCCTAAATATATCTTAATTTGCTAACCCCTAACCCTAATTTTTGTTTTATACTAAACCTAACCCTAATTATATGTTTAACATTAACCCTAACCCTAATTGTACGTTTGTGTACTATCCTTTGCCTGAACTGTATCTCTTTTTTCTAGCCCCTACCCCTTATTTTATGTTTTCATCGACTATAACCCTAATTGTATAAGTATAAGTATAATTTATTACACCAAATCATGGGCCCTCGAAAGAGCATATATAAATACATAATTCGTACATGAAAAATAATAATCTGACAATAATAATGGAAATAAAATAAACAAATTAGAAAACAAACAATAATTACACATGTAACATGACTCGTGACGATTCATAATCTACTAACAGTCTCTCGTATTTGAAAACATTTTTTGGTATAAGATGCTAACATATTGCATATTTTCTCATTTTCACAAGATAACAACCAGATAAATTTGTTAGTTACGTCTAAGTGTTGAAAGTTTGAGCAAAGTTTCTCTACTTCACTGAACAGATTTGCCCGCTCTACAGTGTACGAGGGACAGTTCATAAGAAAATGTATCTCGTCTTCGATTTCCTGTGTATTACAAAGTTTGCAAAATCGATTATTTTTGTTTATATTTAAATACCTGTCTTTCTCTATCGCTAATTTATGAGCACTTATTCTAAACTGTGTGAGACACTTCCTTGTAGAGAAAGATTTTATACAGTGCAAATAAGGTTCTCGTTTGAAAGATTCTTTGAATCTACAATACGCTCTTAATTTTCCTTGTTTTTTTAATACCATTTCAACTAATTGATCTTTCCAACGACTTTTGAATCTGTTAATTAACAACAGACGTACTTTATCTACATTGCAATTGTCTAAGTTGATTTTCAGTATGTTTTTAATTTGGAATATAAAATTGTACCAAGTTTTTACACCTTTATCACTCAGCATTTTGCTCTCCTGTAAACATTGGTGTAGTAAATGATCATGCTCATAATCTAATATTCTCTGGTAGAATTTTACGACCGAACATATGATGTCAATGTGATAGGGAAATCTCCCTAGTTCACCAATAACTGCAATATTTGTTGATTTCTTATTTACTCCAAGAACGTATTTATAAAATTTATTGCATAAAGTATTAAATTCATACTTCTCATATTTGTTTTCAAATTCATCATTCACAGATGTTAAAGTACCCCATATTTCAGAGGCGTAAAGTAAAATAGGTTTGATGGTGTGGTCAAAGATATGCAAGTTTGTGTCAATTTTTGGTATGATATCTCCAAGCATGCCTTTTAGTTTGAATAATGCTTTTAAAGCTCTCTGGTATAAATCTTTTCTTGCGTGACAAAAGCTTCCAGAGGCAGAAAATATTATACCTAGATATTTATATGTTTGCACATTTTCGAGCAAGGTTCCTTGTAAACTAAAAGTTTCTTTTAGTATTTTCCCGCTCTTATTGAAAATTAAGATCTTCGTCTTTCTAATGTTAATCTGTAGACACCATTCTTTACAATACTTGTCAATCTTATTCAAACAATTTTGTAAACCAAGTTTACTATTTGATAATAATACAACATCGTCTGCATATAACAAGCAATTCAAGGATCTATTACCAATTTTAACTGGACAACACTCGTTGTCAAACACTTTTGGTAGATCATTAATAAAAATTTTAAACAAATTTGGACTTAAATTATCTTCTTGTCGTACACCACTATCAGATGTAAAAAACTTTGTCAGCTTATCATTTATTTTTACACAAAGTAAATTATCTTTATACATATTTTTAATGACATCATAAAATGGACCCCCTATGCCAATTTGTCTAAGTTTGAATAACATAGCTGAATGTATTACCGTGTCAAATGCTTTTTTAAAGTCAATAAAGCAAGAATATAGATATTGTTTACTTGTTGTGTATTTTTCTATTAAGGTCCGCAAAATGAACATATGATCAGAAGTCATTGATTTTTTCTGAAATCCAATTTGTGATTCATGTATGATTTTATTTTTCTGTAAGAAACTATCCAATCTGCAATTTAATACGGCATTAAATAATTTTGCCACACAACTCATCATAGTTATACTTCTATAGTTTGAAGGATCAGTGGACATCCCAGATTTAAATATAGGGTATATATATCCACCTTTCCATTGTACAGGATAGACTCCCCTAGTCAATATACTATTGAATATTTTAATAAAAGATGGCATCAGCACATTTACTCCACATTTAAGCATTTCATTTGAGATGCAGTCTATGCCTGTTGATTTTTTATTTTTCAAAGTTTTAATTGCCCTAAGAATTTCAGTCTCTGTTATTCTAAAGTCTAATTCAGAGAAAGATTGATATTTTTCCGCATTTTCTAATTTCTTGCATATTTCATCTACACGATCTCTAAACCTTTCTGGGATCTTATTTAAGCTTTCAAAGTGTTTTACCCAGTCATCGGAGGACACATTGTCTTCCTTTGATTGTTTGTCTTTATCATTTTTAAGATTATTGAGTAAATCCCAATACTTTGAAGGATTATTCTGATGTAAATTATCAAGTCTATCTATCATTTCCTCCTTAAACTTTCTATATTGGTTCTTACACATTTTACTATACATTTTTCTGAATTTAAAGAAATTCCCCCTAATGTAGGGGTCATTTGGAAATCTTGATAATAAGCTACTTTTATGATCAAGTTCTTTCCTCATGAGGTTTAAGTTGTTATCGTACCAAGGTTTTTGTTTCTTAAATGATTTCTTTTTGGAAGGTTTCTTTTTCAGGGACCTATTAGCTCCCGATATTAACACGTTTTCCAAAAGATCAACAACAATTTTTATATCTTTATCACAACAGATATCCTTATTTTCAATATCTTTCAATTTTGACTGAACAATATCACTTTTTAAACTGTTAGAAAAAAGTTCTGATGAAAATTCATTCCATTTGAATCTAGATGGAAATTCTGTTAATTTGTCTGACTCGTCTTCATATTTAACTATATTACAAGTTAGTCTAACTGAGATTTTTGAGTGATCTGAAAGACGTAGGTATGGTTCATCTACATGGAAATATAAGACCTGGTTTAACAATTCCTCTGATGCAATACAGTAATCAACGACACTATTCCCATCGTCAATTTACCATTGAAATCGCCTAATGTTCTACCATTAAGAATTCTTAATCTGGCAGCAATGCACAAATCCAATAGATCTTTACCCCTTGTACATATCTTAGAATCTTGACTTGAACGAAAGTTTTTAATGTTGTCTGTAGTATAATTGTCAAACATAGGAACGTGATCATCATTATCATCATTTGTAATAAAATCTATATTGGAACATGTTCTTGCGTTCAAATCTCCTAAAACTAACACTTCACCTTTATCTCTATATTGAACTATATCCTCATTTAGTAAATTCAAAATGTCTTAATCGTTATGTTTATAAAATGTTGAATTGACAGGTGGAATATATGCAAAACATAAAAATATGTTATCATCTAATCCAAAGTAATCTTTATCCAACAAAAGCCATTGAAATTCAGAACTTGTGTTTTTTAAGTACTTAACACCTTTTTTAATTTTTCTATTGACACATATCGCTAGACCACCATAATCTTGTTTATGAGAGACAGATTTAACCCTATTTATAGAGTGAACAATAAACTGATCTAAATGAATATCTGAACCATCGCATTTTGTTTCTGCTAAGGCAAAAATGTCAAAATTTTCAATTGATTTCAAGAAACAATCATCACGAGTCTTATTACAATGTTTAGATAACATTTTATGAATATTCCAAAACCCTATATTTAACGTAAAGTTAGTGCATGAATTCATCTGACCTTATGACAGTTAATACCAGTTATATCCATATTGTGGTTTCGGTCGCCTCGGCATGTTCGGTAGACTACGGCGAACATCGGAAAATCCCGGGAATGATACGATACAGTCCTTCAAATTCCCTGAGAATATGTACGTACCCAACTTTGTAAGATGTATCCCACAACTCTCTATTCAACACATTTGAGTTTACTTTGACTAGTTTCCAACTGTTTGCTTTCCATGTTGTTATCCACTTTGTGATTCCGTCCTTTACATATTTACTATCTGTTTGAATTTCAACAGCTGATATGTTGAGAACCTTGCATTGCATAAGAGCAATAATCGCGGCCGAAAGTTCAGCACAATTGTTTGTTTGTTTTTCACCAATCAATTCCTCTGATGCATTCATCGGATGGTACGGTCCCCAGTAAACGCCACATCCACCTTGAGGGTTTGAATGACCATTATTTCGACAGGCGCCGTCAACATAAATTACCGTCGCTTCAGCCATCACAAGTTGTTTATCTTAGCAACCAAGGACGAAATTGTAATATCGTAATATCTTTTCAGAAACGCAACGCACTTCGATCAAAGTTTCTATAATGTTGTATCAACGATTATGGAAGATAATAGTAATAATTTCCTTGCATTCCTTGCTCTCTAGCCACTGGATATACCGGAATTTACAGACTGGTCGTCGCCGCTCCAAAAAAGACGGCCATAACGTTCGACGTCATAATAGGATGATTTTTTATTAACCCTAACCCTAAGTGTATCTTAATTTGCTAACCCCTAACCCTAATTGTGTGTTTTATACTAAACCTTACCCTAATTATATGCTTTACACCAACCCTAACCCTAATTGTACGTTTTTGTACTAACCTTTACCTGAACTGTATCTCTTTCTACTAACACCTACCCATTATTTTTTGTGTTTTCATCGACCCCAACCCTAATTGTATGATGTTGTACTAACCCTAACCCTAATTGTGTGTTTTATACTAAACCTAACCCTAATTATATGTTTGACACTAACCCTAACCCTAATTGTATGATGTTGTACTAACCCTAACCCTAAATATATCTTAATTTGCTAACCCCTAACCCTAATTTTTGTTTTATACTAAACCTAACCCTAATTTTATGTTTAACATTAACCCTAACCCTAATTGTACGTTTGTGTACTATCCTTTGCCTGAACTGTATCTCTTTTTTCTAGCCCCTACCCCTTATTTTATGTTTTCATCGACTATAACCCTAATTGTATGATTTTTTATTAACCCTAACCCTAAGTGTATCTTAATTTGCTAACCGGTTTCTTTCCTTGTAATGCACATGGTCGATATCCTCGGTGCTGGATTTGGCTTCCTTGTTCGAACGTTTTGGTTTTGAGTACTTTTCGTTTTCAACTGTTTTGGATTTTGACCTTCCAATGTTTTGGTCTAAATGCTACTGATGAGAGGTTACTCCTTGAAATATCGATATATAAAAATATCCAAATATAAATATAAATATATCCAAATTAACCGTTTATACCCGCGTTTTGGTATTTGTAATTTTGAAACCACTGGACGATAACCGCTGCTGGTGGACCAGAGGTCCCCGAGGGTAATCACAAGCCTGGTAGTCAGACTTGTCTGACACGAATTACCATAAAATTTCTAATATATTGTCGCTGAAATTTCCAATTGTTAAATTCAAAATTGATGAAAACACCAGGTTTCTTTCCTTGTAATGCACATGGTCGATATCCTCGGTGCTGGATTTGGCTTCCTTGTTCGAACGTTTTGGTTTTGAGTACTTTTCGTTTTCAACTGTTTTGGATTTTGACCTTCCAATGTTTTGGTCTAAATGCTACTGATGAGAGGTTACTCCTTGAAATATCGATATATAGCATATCCAAATTAACCGTTTATACCCGCGTTTTGGTATTTGTAATTTTGAAACCACTGGACGATAACCGCTGCTGGTGGACCAGAGGTCCCCGAGGGTAATCACAAGCCTGGTAGTCAGACTTGTCTGACACGAATTACCATAAAATTTCTAATATATTGTCGCTGAAATTTCCGATTGTTAAATTCAAAATTGATGAAAACACCAGGTTTCTTTCCTTGTAATGCACATGGTCGATATCCTCGGTGCTGGATTTGGCTTCCTTGTTCGAACGTTTTGGTTTTGAGTACTTTTCGTTTTCAACTGTTTTGGATTTTGACCTTCCAATGTTTTGGTCTAAATGCTACTGATGAGAGGTTACTCCTTGAAATATCGATATATAGCATATCCAAATTAACCGTTTATACCCGCGTTTTGGTATTTGTAATTTTGAAACCACTGGACGATAACCGCTGCTGGTGGACCAGAGGTCCCCGAGGGTAATCACAAGCCTGGTAGTCAGACTTGTCTGACACGAATTACCATAAAATTTTAATATATTGTCGCTGAAATTTCCGATTGTTAAATTCAAAATTGATGAAAACACCAGGTTTCTTTCCTTGTAATGCACATGGTCGATATCCTCGGTGCTGGATTTGGCTTCCTTGTTCGAACGTTTTGGTTTTGAGTACTTTTCGTTTTCAACTGTTTTGGATTTTGACCTTCCAATGTTTTGGTCTAAATGCTACTGATGAGAGGTTACTCCTTGAAATATCGATATATAGCATATCCAAATTAACCGTTTATACCCGCGTTTTGGTATTTGTAATTTTGAAACCACTGGACGATAACCGCTGCTGGTGGACCAGAGGTCCCCGAGGGTAATCACAAGCCTGGTAGTCAGACTTGTCTGACACGAATTACCATAAAATTTCTAATATATTGTCGCTGAAATTTCCGATTGTTAAATTCAAAATTGATGAAAACACCAGGTTTCTTTCCTTGTAATGCACATGGTCGATATCCTCGGTGCTGGATTTGGCTTCCTTGTTCGAACGTTTTGGTTTTGAGTACTTTTCGTTTTCAACTGTTTTGGATTTTGACCTTCCAATGTTTTGGTCTAAATGCTACTGATGAGAGGTTACTCCTTGAAATATCGATATATAGCATATCCAAATTAACCGTTTATACCCGCGTTTTGGTATTTGTAATTTTGAAACCACTGGACGATAACCGCTGCTGGTGGACCAGAGGTCCCCGAGGGTAATCACAAGCCTGGTAGTCAGACTTGTCTGACACGAATTACCATAAAATTTCTAATATATTGTCGCTGAAATTTCCGATTGTTAAATTCAAAATTGATGAAAACACCAGGTTTCTTTCCTTGTAATGCACATGGTCGATATCCTCGGTGCTGGATTTGGCTTCCTTGTTCGAACGTTTTGGTTTTGAGTACTTTTCGTTTTCAACTGTTTTGGATTTTGACCTTCCAATGTTTTGGTCTAAATGCTACTGATGAGAGGTTACTCCTTGAAATATCGATATATAGCATATCCAAATTAACCGTTTATACCCGCGTTTTGGTATTTGTAATTTTGAAACCACTGGACGATAACCGCTGCTGGTGGACCAGAGGTCCCCGAGGGTAATCACAAGCCTGGTAGTCAGACTTGTCTGACACGAATTACCATAAAATTTCTAATATATTGTCGCTGAAATTTCCGATTGTTAAATTCAAAATTGATGAAAACACCAGGTTTCTTTCCTTGTAATGCACATGGTCGATATCCTCGGTGCTGGATTTGGCTTCCTTGTTCGAACGTTTTGGTTTTGAGTACTTTTCGTTTTCAACTGTTTTGGATTTTGACCTTCCAATGTTTTGGTCTAAATGCTACTGATGAGAGGTTACTCCTTGAAATATCGATATATAGCATATCCAAATTAACCGTTTATACCCGCGTTTTGGTATTTGTAATTTTGAAACCACTGGACGATAACCGCTGCTGGTGGACCAGAGGTCCCCGAGGGTAATCACAAGCCTGGTAGTCAGACTTGTCTGACACGAATTACCATAAAATTTTAATATATTGTCGCTGAAATTTCCGATTGTTAAATTCAAAATTGATGAAAACACCAGGTTTCTTTCCTTGTAATGCACATGGTCGATATCCTCGGTGCTGGATTTGGCTTCCTTGTTCGAACGTTTTGGTTTTGAGTACTTTTCGTTTTCAACTGTTTTGGATTTTGACCTTCCAATGTTTTGGTCTAAATGCTACTGATGAGAGGTTACTCCTTGAAATATCGATATATAGCATATCCAAATTAACCGTTTATACCCGCGTTTTGGTATTTGTAATTTTGAAACCACTGGACGATAACCGCTGCTGGTGGACCAGAGGTCCCCGAGGGTAATCACAAGCCTGGTAGTCAGACTTGTCTGACACGAATTACCATAAAATTTCTAATATATTGTCGCTGAAATTTCCGATTGTTAAATTCAAAATTGATGAAAACACCAGGTTTCTTTCCTTGTAATGCACATGGTCGATATCCTCGGTGCTGGATTTGGCTTCCTTGTTCGAACGTTTTGGTTTTGAGTACTTTTCGTTTTCAACTGTTTTGAATTTTGACCTTCCAATGTTTTGGTCTAAATGCTACTGATGAGAGGTTACTCCTTGAAATATCGATATATAGCATATCCAAATTAACCGTTTATACCCGCGTTTTGGTATTTGTAATTTTGAAACCACTGGACGATAACCGCTGCTGGTGGACCAGAGGTCCCCGAGGGTAATCACAAGCCTGGTAGTCAGACTTGTCTGACACGAATTACCATAAAATTTCTAATATATTGTCGCTGAAATTTCCGATTGTTAAATTCAAAATTGATGAAAACACCAGGTTTCTTTCCTTGTAATGCACATGGTCGATATCCTCGGTGCTGGATTTGGCTTCCTTGTTCGAACGTTTTGGTTTTGAGTACTTTTCGTTTTCAACTGTTTTGAATTTTGACCTTCCAATGTTTTGGTCTAAATGCTACTGATGAGAGGTTACTCCTTGAAATATCGATATATAGCATATCCAAATTAACCGTTTATACCCGCGTTTTGGTATTTGTAACCCTAACCCTAATTGTGTGTTTTATACTAAACATAACCCTAATTATATGTTTTACACTAACCCTAACCCTAATTGTACGTTTTAGTTCTAACCTTTACCTGAACTGTATCTCTTTCTACTAACCCCTACCCATTATTTTTGTGTTTTTATCGACCTTAACCCTAATGGTATGATTTGTACTAACCCTAACCCTAACTGTATCATAATATGCTAACCCCTAACCCTAATTGTGTGTTTAATACTAAACCTAACCCTAATTATATGTTTTACACTAACCCTAACCCTAAGTGTATCTAAATATGCTAACCCCTAACCCTAATTGTGTTTTATACTAAACCTTACCCTAATTATATGTTTGACACTAACCCTAACCCTAATTGTATGATGTTGTACTAACCCTAACCCTAAATATAGCATAATTTGCTAACCCCTAACCCTAATTTTTGTTTTATACTAAACCTTACCCTAATTATATGTTTTACACTAACCCTCACCCTAATTGTACATTTATGTACTAACCTTTACCTGAACTGTATCTCTTTCTACTAACCCCTACCCATTATTTTTGTGTTTTCATCGACCCTAATCGTATGATTTGTACTAACCCTAAACCTAAGTGTAACATAATATGCTAACCCCTAACCCTAATTGTGTGTTTTATACTAACCCTAACCCTAATTATATGTTTGACACTAACCCTAACCCTAATTGTATAATGTTGTACTAACCCTAACCCTAAGTGTATCTTAATTTGCTAACCCCTAACCCTAATTGTGTGTTTTATACTAAACCTTACCCTAATTATATGCTTTACACCAACCCTAACCCTAATTGTACGTTTTTGTTCTAACCTTTACCTGAACTGT
Organism: Arcuatula senhousia; assembly: GCA_963971305.1. Taxonomy (NCBI): domain Eukaryota; kingdom Metazoa; phylum Mollusca; class Bivalvia; order Mytilida; family Mytilidae; genus Arcuatula; species Arcuatula senhousia. The sequence continues at coordinate 27,966,282 of OZ020314.1, read as the reverse complement.
ATCTCTTTCTACTAACACCTACCCATTATTTTTTGTGTTTTCATCGACCCCAACCCTAATTGTATGATGTTGTACTAACCCTAACCCTAAGTGTATCATAATATGCTAACCCCTAACCCTAATTGTGTGTTTTATACTAAACCTAACCCTAATTATATGTTTGACACTAACCCTAACCCTAATTGTATGATGTTGTACTAACCCTAACCCTAAATATATCTTAATTTGCTAACCCCTAACCCTAATTTTTGTTTTATACTAAACCTAACCCTAATTATATGTTTAACATTAACCCTAACCCTAATTGTACGTTTGTGTACTATCCTTTGCCTGAACTGTATCTCTTTTTTCTAGCCCCTACCCCTTATTTTATGTTTTCATCGACTATAACCCTAATTGTATGATTTTTTATTAACCCTAACCCTAAGTGTATCTTAATTTGTTAACCCCTTACCCTAATTGTGTGTTTTATACTAAACCTAACCCTAATTATATGTTTTACACTAACCATAACCCTAATTGTAGGTTTGTGTACTATCCTTTACCTGAACCGTATCTCTTTGTTCTAGCCCCTACCCCTTATTTTGTGTTTTCATCGACTATAACCCTAGTTGTAAGATTTTCTATTAACCCTAACCCTAAGTATATCTAAATATGTTAACCTTAACCCTAATTGTGTGTTTTATACTTAACCTAACCCTAGTTATATGTTTTACACTAACCCTAACCCTAATTGTACGTTTTTGTACTATCCTTCACCTGAACTGTATCTCTTTCTACTAACCCCTACCCATTATTTTTGTGTTTTCATCATTCCTAACCCTAATTGTATGATGTTGTACTAACCCTAACCCTAAGTGTATCTCAGTTTGCTAACCCCTAACCCTAATTGTGTGTTTTATACTAAACCTTACCCTAATTATATGTTTTACACTTACCCTCACCCTAATTGCACGTTTTTTACTATTTTTTACCTAAACTGTATCTCTTTCTACTAACCCCTACACCTTTTTTTTGTTTTCATCGACCCTAACCCTAATTTTATGATTTTGTATTAACCCTAACCCTAAGTGTATTTTAATATGCTAAGCCTAAACCCTAATTGTGTGTTTTATACTAAACCTAACCCTAATTATATGTTTTACATTAACCCAAACCCTAATTGTACGTTTATGTACTATCCTTTACCTGAACTGAATCTCTTTGTTCTAGCCCCTACCCCTTATTTTGTGTTTTCATCGACTATAACCCTAATTGTATGATTTTCTATTAACCCTAACCCTAAGTGTATCTTAATTTGCTAACCCCTAACCCTAATTTTTGTTTTATAATAAACATTACCCTAATTATATGTTTTACGCTAACCGAAACCCTAATTGTACGTTTTTGTACTATCCTTCACCTGAACTGTATCTCTTTCTACTAACCCCTACCCATTATTTTTTGTGTTTTCATCGACCCCAACCCTAATTGTATGATGTTGTACTAACCGTAACCCTAAGTATCATAATATGCTAACCCCTAACACTAATTGTGTGTTTTATACTAAACCTAACCCTAATTATATGTCTTACAATAACCATAACCCTAATTGTACGTTTGTGTACTATCCTTTACCTGCACTGTATCTCTTTGTTCTAGCCCCTACCCCTTATTTTGTGTTTTCATCGACTATAACCCTAATTGTATGATTTTCTATTAACCCTTACCCTAAGTGTAGCTTAATATGTTAACCCCTAACCCTAATTGTGTGTTTTATACTAAACCTTACCCTAAAATATGTTTTACACTAACCCTAACCCTAATTGTACGTTTTTGAACTTACCTTTACCTGAACTGTATCTCTTTCTACTAACCCCTACCCATTATTTTTTGTGTTTTCATCGACCCCAACCCTAATTGTATGATGTTGTACTAACCCTAACCCTAAGTGTATCATAATATGCTAACGCCTAACCCTAATTGTGTGTTTTATACTAAACCTAACCCTAATTATATGTTTTACACTAACCCTAACCCTAAGTGTACGTTTGTGTACTTTCCTTTACCTGCACTGTATCTCTTTGTTCTAGCCCCTTCCTCTTATTTTGTGTTATCATCGACTATAACCCTTATTGTATGATTTTCTATTAACCCTTACCCTAAATATATCTTAATATGTTAACCCCTAACCCTATTTGTGTGTTTTATACTTAACCTAACCCTAATTATATGTTTTACACTAACCCTAACCCTAATTGTACATTCATGTACTAACCTTTACCTGAACTGTATCTCTTTCTACTAACCCCTACCCATTATTTTTTGCTTTTTCACCGACCCTAATCCTGATTTTATGATTTGTACTAACCCTAAACGTAAGTGTAACATAATATGCTAACCCCTAACCCTAATTGTGTGTTTTATACTAACTCTTACCCTAATTATATGTTTGACACTAACCCTAACCCTAATTATATGATGTTGTACTAACCCTCACCCTAAGTGTATCTTAATATGTTAACCCCTAACCCTAATTGTGTGTTTTATACTTAACCTAACCCTAGTTATATGTTTTACACTAACCCTAACCCTAATTGTACGTTTTTGTACTATCCTTCACCTGAACTGTATCTCTTTCTACTAACCCCTACCCATTATTTTTGTGTTTTCATCAACCCCAACCCTAATTGTATGATGTTTTACTAACCCTAACCCTAATTGTATGATTTTCTATTAACCCTTACCCTAATTGTATGATTTGTACTAACCCTAAACCTAAGTGTAACATAATATGCTAACCCCTAACCCTAATTGTGTGTTTTATACTAACCCTAACCCTAATTATATGTTTGACACTAACCCTAACCCTAATTGTATAATGTTGTACTAACCCTAACCCTAAGTGTAGCTTAATTTGCTAACCCCTAACCCTAATTGTGTGTTTTATACTAAACCTTACCCTAATTATATGCTTTACACCAACCCTAACCCTAATTGTACGTTTTTGTACTAACCTTTACCTGAACTGTATCTCTTTCTACTAACACCTACCCATTATTTTTTGTTTTCATCGACCCCAACCCTAATTGTATGATGTTGTACTAACCCTAACCCTAAGTGTATCATAATATGCTAACCCCTAACCCTAATTGTGTGTTTTATACTAAACCTAACCCTAATTATATGTTTGACACTAACCCTAACCCTAATTGTATGATGTTGTACTAACCCTAACCCTAAATATATCTTAATTTGCTAACCCCTAACCCTAATTTTTGTTTTATACTAAACCTAACCCTAATTATATGTTTAACATTAACCCTAACCCTAATTGTACGTTTGTGTACTATCCTTTGCCTGAACTGTATCTCTTTTTTCTAGCCCCTACCCCTTATTTTGTGTTTTCATCGACTATAACCCTAATTGTATGATTTTTTATTAACCCTAACCCTAAGTGTATCTTAATATGTTAATTCCTAACCCTAATTGTGTGTTTTATACTTAACCTAACCCTAATTATATGTTTTACACTAACCCTAACCCTAATTGTACGTTTTAGTTCTAACCTTTACCTGAACTGTATATCTTTCTACTAACCCCTACCCATTATTTTTGTGTTTTTATCGACCTTAACCCTAATGGTATGATTTGTACTAACCCTAACCCTAACTGTATCATAATATGCTAACCCCTAACCCTAATTGTGTGTTTAATACTAAACCTTACCCTAATTATATGTTTGACACTAACCCTAACCCTAATTGTATGATTTTTTATTAACCCTAACCCTAAGTGTATCTTAATTTGCTAACCCCTAACCCTAATTGTGTGTTTTATACTAAACCTAACCCTAATTATATGTTTACCATAACCCTAACCCTAATTGTAGGTTTGTGTACTATCCTTTACCTGAACCGTATCTCTTTGTTCTAGCCCCTACCCCTTATTTTGTGTTTTCATCGACTATAACCCTAGTTGTAAGATTTTCTATTAACCCTAACCCTAAGTATATCTTAATATGTTAACCCTAACCCTAATTGTGTGTTTTATACTTAACCTAACCCTAGTTATATGTTTTACACTAACCCTAACCCTAATTGTACGTTTTTGTACTTTCCTTCACCTGAACTGTATCTCTTTCTACTAACCCCTACCCATTATTTTTGTGTTTTCATCATTCCTAACCCTAATTGTATGATGTTGTACTAACCCCAACCCTAAGTGTATCTTAGTTTGCTAACCCCTAACCCTAATTGTGTGTTTTATACTAAACCTTACCCTAATTATATGTTTTACACTTACCCTCACCCTAATTGCACGTTTTTTACTATTTTTTACCTAAACTGTATCTCTTTCTACTAACCCCTACACCTTTTTTTTTGTTTTCATCGACCCTAACCCTAATTTTATGATTTTGTATTAACCCTAACCCTAAGTGTATTTTAATATGCTAAGCCTTAACCCTAATTGTGTGTTTTATACTAAACCTAACCCTAATTATATGTTTTACATTAACCCAAACCCCAATTGTACGTTTATGTACTATCCTTTACCTGAACTGTATCTCTTTGTTCTAGCCCCTACCCCTTATTTTGTGTTTTCATCGACTATAACCCTAATTGTATGATTTTCTATTAACCCTAACCCTAAGTGTATCTTAATTTGCTAACCCCTAACCCTAATTTTTGTTTTATAATAAACATTACCCTAATTATATGTTTTACGCTAACCGAAACCCTAATTGTACGTTTTTGTACTATCCTTCACCTGAACTGTATCTCTTTCTACTAACCCCTACCCATTATTTTTTGTGTTTTCATCGACCCCAACCCTAATTGTATGATGTTGTACTAACCGTAACCCTAAGTATCATAATATGCTAACCCCTAACACTAATTGTGTGTTTTATACTAAACCTAACCCTAATTATATGTCTTACAATAACCCTAACCCTAATTGTACGTTTGTGTACTATCCTTTACCTGCACTGTATCTCTTTGTTCTAGCCCCTACCCCTTATTTTGTGTTTTCATCGACTATAACCCTAGTTGTAAGATTTTCTATTAACCCTAACCCTAAGTATATCTTAATATGTTAACCCTAACCCTAATTGTGTGTTTTATACTTAACCTAACCCTAGTTATATGTTTTACACTAACCCTAACCCTAATTGTACGTTTTTGTACTATCCTTCACCTGAACTGTATCTCTTTCTACTAACCCCTACCCATTATTTTTGTGTTTTCATCATTCCTAACTCTAATTGTATGATGTTGTACTAACCCTAACCCTAAGTGTATCTTAGTTTGCTAACCCCTAACCCTAATTGTGTGTTTTATACTAAACCTTACCCTAATAATATGTTTTACACTTACCCTCACCCTAATTGCACGTTTTTTACTATTTTTTACCTAAACTGTATCTCTTTCTACTAACCCCTACACCTTTTTTTTGTTTTCATCGACCCTAACCCTAATTTTATGATTTTGTATTAACCCTAACCCTAAGTGTATTTTAATATGCTAAGCCTTAACCCTAATTGTGTGTTTTATACTAAACCTAACCCTAATTATATGTTTTACATTAACCCAAACCCTAATTGTACGTTTATGTACTATCCTTTACCTGAACTGTATCTCTTTGTTCTAGCCCCTACCCCTTATTTTGTGTTTTCATCGACTATAACCCTAATTGTATGATTTTCTATTAACCCTAACCCTAAGTGTATCTTAATTTGCTAACCCCTAACCCTAATTTTTGTTTTATAATAAACATTACCCTAATTATATGTTTTACGCTAACCGAAACCCTAATTGTACGTTTTTGTACTATCCTTCACCTGAACTGTATCTCTTTCTACTAACCCCTACCCATTATTGTTTGTGTTTTCATCGACCCCAACCCTAATTGTATGATGTTGTACTAACCGTAACCCTAAGTATCATAATATGCTAACCCCTAACACTAATTGTGTGTTTTATACTAAACCTAACCCTAATTATATGTCTTACAATAACCCTAACCCTAATTGTACGTTTGTGTACTATCCTTTACCTGCACTGTATCTCTTTGTTCTAGCCCCTACCCCTTATTTTGTGTTTTCATCGACTATAACCCTAATTGTATGATTTTCTATTAACCCTTACCCTAAGTGTAGCTTGATATGTTAACACCTAACCCTAATTGTGTGTTTTATACTAAACCTTACCCTAAAATATGTTTTACACTAACCCTAACCCTAATTGTACGTTTTTGAACTTACCTTTACCTGTACTGTATCTCTTTCTACTAACCCCTACGCATTATTTTTTGTGTTTTCATCGACCCCAACCCTAATTGTATGATGTTGTACTAACCCTAACCCTAAGTGTATCATAATATGCTAACGCCTAACCCTAATTGTGTGTTTTATACTAAACCTAACCCTAATTATATGTTTTACACTAACCCTAACCCTAAGTGTACGTTTTTGTACTTTCCTTTACCTGAACTGTATCTCTTTCTACTAACCCCTACCCATTATTTTTTGCTTTTTCACTGACCCTAATCCTGATTGTATGATTTGTACTAACCCTAAACGTAAGTGTAACATAATATGCTAACCCCTAACCCTAATTGTGTGTTTTATACTAACCCTTACCCTAATTATATGTTTGACACTAACCCTAACCCTAATTATATGATATTGTACTAACCCTCACCCTAAGTGTATCTTAATTTGCTAACCCCTAACCCTAATTGTGTGTTTTTATACTAAACCTTACCCTAATTATATGTTTTACACTAACCCTAACCCTAATTGTACGTTTTTGTAGTAACCTTCACCTGAACTGTATCTCTTTCTACTAACCCCTACCCATTATTTTTGTGTTTTCATCAACCCCAACCCTAATTGTATGATGTTGTACTAACCCTAACCCTAATTATATGATTTTCTATTAACCCTTACCCTAATTGTATGATTTGTACTAACCCTAAACCTAAGTGTAACATAATATGCTAACCCCTAACCCTAATTGTGTGTTTTATACTAACCCTAACCCTAATTATATGTTTGACACTAACCCTAACCCTAATTGTATAATGTTGTACTAACCCTAACCCTAAGTGTATCTTAATTTGCTAACCCCTAACCCTAATTGTGTGTTTTATACTAAACCTTACCCTAATTATATGCTTTACACCAACCCTAACCCTAATTGTACGTTTTTGTACTAACCTTTACCTGAACTGTAACTCTTTCTACTAACACCTACCCATTATTTTTTGTTTTCATCGACCCCAACCCTAATTGTATGATGTTGTACTAACCCTAACCCTAAGTGTATCATAATATGCTAACCCCTAACCCTAATTGTGTGTTTTATAATAAACCTAACCCTAATTATATGTTTGACACTAACCCTAACCCTAATTGTATGATGTTGTACTAACCCTAACCCTAAATATATCTTAATTTGCTAACCCCTAACCCTAATTTTTGTTTTATACTAAACCTAACCCTAATTATATGTTTAACATTAACCCTAACCCTAATTGTACGTTTGTGTACTATCCTTTGCCTGAACTGTATCTCTTTTTTCTAGCCCCTACCCCTTATTTTGTGTTTTCATCGACTATAACCCTAATTGTATGATTTTTTATTAACCCTAACCCTAAGTGTATCTTAATATGTTAATTCCTAACCCTAATTGTGTGTTTTATACTTAACCTAACCCTAATTATATGTTTTACACTAACCCTAACCCTAATTGTACGTTTTAGTTCTAACCTTTACCTGAACTGTATCTCTTTCTACTAACCCCTACCCATTATTTTTGTGTTTTTATCGACCTTAACCCTAATGGTATGATTTGTACTAACCCTAACCCTAACTGTATCATAATATGCTAACCCCTAACCCTAATTGTGTGTTTAATACTAAACTTTACCCTAATTATATGTTTGACACTAACCCTAACCCTAATTGTATGATTTTTTATTAACCCTAACCCTAAGTGTATCTTAATTTGCTAACCCCTAACCCTAATTGTGTGTTTTATACTAAACCTAACCCTAATTATATGTTTTACACTAACCCTAACCCTAATTGTAGGTTTGTGTACTATCCTTTACCTGAACCGTATCTCTTTGTTCTAGCCCCTACCCCTTATTTTGTGTTTTCATCGACTATAACCCTAGTTGTAAGATTTTCTATTAACCCTAACCCTAAGTATATCTTAATATGTTAACCCTAACCCTAATTGTGTGTTTTATACTTAACCTAACCCTAGTTATATGTTTTACACTAACCCTAACCCTAATTGTACGTTTTTGTACTATCCTTCACCTGAACTGTATCTCTTTCTACTTACCCCTACCCATTATTTTTGTGTTTTCATCATTCCTAACCCTAATTGTATGATGTTGTACTAACCCTAACCCTAAGTGTATCTTAGTTTGCTAACCCCTAACCCTAATTGTGTGTTTTATACTAAACCTTACCCTAATTATATGTTTTACACATACCCTCACCCTAATTGCACGTTTTTTACTATTTTTTACCTAAACTGTATCTCTTTCTACTAACCCCTACACCTTTTTTTTTTGTTTTCATCGACCCTAACCCTAATTTTATGATTTTGTATTAACCCTAACCCTAAGTGTATTTTAATATGCTAAGCCTTAACCCTAATTGTGTGTTTTATACTAAACATAACCCTAATTATATGTTTTACATTAACCCAAACCCTAATTGTACGTTTATGTACTATTCTTTACCTGAACTGTATCTCTTTGTTCTAGCCCCTACCCCTTATTTTGTGTTTTCATCGACTATAACCCTAATTGTATGATTTTCTATTAACCCTAACCCTAAGTGTATCTTAATTTGCTAACCCCTAACCCTAATTTTTGTTTTATAATAAACATTACCCTAATTATATGTTTTACGCTAACCGAAACCCTAATTGTACGTTTTTGTACTATCCTTCACCTGAACTGTATCTCTTTCTACTAACCCCTACCCATTATTTTTTGTGTTTTCATCGACCCCAACCCTAATTGTATGATGTTGTACTAACCGTAACCCTAAGTATCATAATATGCTAACCCCTAACACTAATTGTGTGTTTTATACTAAACTTAACCCTAATTATATGTCTTACAATAACCCTAACCCTAATTGTACGTTTGTGTACTATCCTTTACCTGCACTGTATCTCTTTGTTCTAGCCCCTACCCCTTATTTTGTGTTTTCATCGACTATAACCCTAATTGTATGATTTTCTATTAACCCTTACCCTAAGTGTATCTTAATATGTTAACCCCTAACCCGAATTGTGTCTTTTATACTTAACCTAACCCTAGTTATATGTTTTACACTAACCCTAACCCTAATTGTACGTTTTCGAACTTACCTTTACCTGTACTGTATCTCTTTCTACTAACCCCTACCCATTATTTTTTGCGTTTTCATCGACCCCAACCCTAATTGTATGATGTTGTACTAACCCTAACCCTAAGTGTATCATAATATGCTAACGCCTAACCCTAATTGTGTGTTTTATACTAAACCTAACCCTAATTATATGTTTTACACTAACCCTAACCCTAAGTGTACGTTTGTGTACTTTCCTTTACCTGCACTGTATCTCTTTGTTCTAGCCCCTACCTCTTATTTTGTGTTATCATCGACTATAACCCTAATTGTATGATTTTCTATTAACCCTTACCCTAAATATATCTTAATATGTTAACCCCTAACCCTATTTGTGTGTTTTATACTTAACCTAACCCTAATTATATGTTTTACACTAACCCTAACCCTAATTGTACATTCATGTACTAACCTTTACCTGAACTGTATCTCTTTCTACTAACCCCTACCCATTATTTTTTGCTTTTTCACCGACCCTAATCCTGATTGTATGATTTGTACTAACCCTAAACGTAAGTGTAACATAATATGCTAACCCCTAACCCTAATTGTGTGTTTTATACTAACCCTTACCCTAATTATATGTTTGACACTAACCCTAACCCTAATTATATGATGTTGTACTAACCCTCACCCTAAGTGTATCTTAATTTGCTAACCCCTAACCCTAATTGTGTGTTTTTATACTAAACCTTACCCTAATTATATGTTTTACACTAACCCTAACCCTAATTGTACGTTTTTGTACTAACCTTTACCTGAACTGTATCTCTTTCTACTAACCCCTACCCATTATTGTGTGTTTTCATCGACTATAGCCCTAATTGTATGATTTTCTATTAACCCTAACTCTAAGTGTATCTTAATATGTTAACCCCTAACCCGAATTGTGTGTTTTATACTTAACCTAACCCTAGTTATATGTTTTACACTAACCCTAACCCTAATTGTACGTTTTTGTACTATCCTTCACCTGAACTGTATCTCTTTCTACTAACCCCTACCCATTATTTTTGTGTTTTCATCAACCCCAACCCTAATTGTATGATGTTGTACTAGCCCTAACCCTAATTGTATGATTTTCTATTAACCCTTACCCTAATTGTATGATTTGTACTAACCTTAAACCTAAGTGTAACATAATATGCTAACCCCTAACCCTAATTGTGTGTTTTATACTAACCCTAACCCTAATTATATGTTTGACACTAACCCTAACCCTAATTGTATAATGTTGTACTAACCCTAACCCTAAGTGTATCTTAATTTGCTAACCCCTAACCCTAATTGTGTGTTTTATACTAAACCTTACCCTAATTATATGCTTTACACCAACCCTAACCCTAATTGTACGTTTTTGTAATAACCTTTACCTGAACTGTATCTCTTTTTACTAACCCCTACCCATTATTGTTTGTGTTTCATCGACCCCAACCCTAATTGTATGATGTTGTACTAACCCTAACCCTAAGTGTATCATAATATGCTAACCCCTAACCCTAATTGTGTGTTTTATACTAAACCTAACCCTAATTATATGTTTGACACTAACCCTAACCCTAATTGTATGATGTTGTACTAACCCTAACCCTAAATATATCTTAATTTGCTAACCCCTAACCCTAATTTTTGTTTGACACTAACCCTAACCCTAATTGTATGATGTTGTACTAACCCTAACCCTAAATATATCTTAATTTGCTAACCCCTAACCCTAATTTTTGTTTTATACTAAACCTAACCCTAATTATATGTTTAACATTAACCCTAACCCTAATTGTACGTTTGTGTACTATCCTTTGCCTGAACTGTATCTCTTTTTTCTAGCCCCTACCCCTTATTTTGTGTTTTCATCGACTATAACCCTAATTGTATGATTTTTTATTAACCCTAACCCTAAGTGTATCTTAATATGTTAATTCCTAACCCTAATTGTGTGTTTTATACTTAACCTAACCCTAATTATATGTTTTACACTAACCCTAACCCTAATTGTACGTTTTAGTTCTAACCTTTACCTGAACTGTATCTCTTTCTACTAACCCCTACCCATTATTTTTGTGTTTTTATCGACCTTAACCCTAATGGTATGATTTTTACTAACCCTAACCCTAACTGTATCATAATATGCTAACCCCTAACCCTAATTGTGTGTTTAATACTAAACCTTACCCTAATTATATGTTTTACACTAACCCTAACCCTAAGTGTATCTAAATATGCTAACCCCTAACCCTAATTGTGTTTTATACTAAACCTTACCCTAATTATATGTTTGACACTAACCCTAACCCTAATTGTATGATGTTGTACTAACCCTAACCCTAAATATATCATAATTTGCTAACCCCTAACCCTAATTTTTGTTTTATACTAAACCTTACCCTAATTATATGTTTTACACTAACCCTCACCCTAATTGTACATTTATGTACTAACCTTTACCTGAACTGTATCTCTTTCTACTAACCCGTACCCATTATTTTTGTGTTTTCATCGACCCTAATCGTATGATTTGTACTAACCCTAAACCTAAGTGTAACATAATATGCTAACCCCTAACCCTAATTGTGTGTTTTATACTAACCCTTACACTAATTATATGTTTGACACTAACCCTAACCCTAATTGTATAGTGTTGTACTAACCCTAACCCTAAGTGTATTTTAATTTGCTAACCCCTAACCCTAATTGTGTGTTTTATACTAACCCTTACCCTAATTATATGTTTTACACCAACCCTAACCCTAATTGTACGTTTTTGTACTAACCTTTACCTGAACTGTATCTCTTTCTACTAACCCCTACCCATTATTGTTTGTGTTTTCATCGACCCCAACCCTAATTGTATGATGTTGTACTAACCCTAACCCTTAGTGTATCATAATATGCTAACCCCTAACCCTAATCATAATATGCTAACCCCTAACCCTAATTGTGTGTTTTATACTAAACCTAACCCTAATTATATGTTTGACACTAACCCTAACCCTAATTGTATGATGTTGTACTCACCCTAACCCTAAATATATCTTAATTTGCTAACCCCTAACCCTAATTTTTTGTTTTATACTAAACCTAGCCCTAATTATATGTTTTACACTAACCCTCACCCTAATTCTACATTTATGTACTAACCTTTACCTGAACTGTATCTCTTTCTACTAACCCCTACCTATTATTTTTGTTTTTTTCATCGACCCTAATCCTGATTGTATGATTTGTACTAACCCTCAACCTAAGTGTAACATAATATGCTAACCCCTAACCCTAATTGTGTGTTTTATACTAACCCTTACCCTAATTATATGTTTTACACCAACCCTAACCCTAAATATATCTTAATTTGCTAACCCCTAACCCTAATTTTTTGTTTTATACTAAACCTAGCCCTAATTATATGTTTTTACACTAACCCTCACCCTAATTGTACATTTATGTACTAACCTTTACCTGAACTGTATCCCTTTCTACTAACCCCTACCTATTATTTTTGTTTTTTTCATCGACCCTAATCCTGATTGTATGATTTGTACTAACCCTAAACCTAAGTGTAACATAATATGCTAACCCCTAACCCTAATTGTGTGTTTTATACTAACGCTTACCCTAATTATATGTTTTACACCAACCCTAACCCTAATTGTACGTTTTTGTACTAACCTTGACCTGAACTGTATCTCTTTCTACTAACCCCTACCCATTATTGTTTGTGTTTTCATCGACCCCAACCCTAATTGTATGATGTTGTACTAACCCTAACCCTTAGTGTATCATAATATGCTAACCCCTAACCCTAATTGTGTGTTTTATACTAAACCTAACCCTAATTATATGTTTGACACTAACCCTAACCCTAATTGTATGATGTTGTACTAACCCTAACCCTAAATATATCTTAATTTGCTAACCCCTAACCCTAATTTTTTGTTTTATACTAAACCTAACCCTAATTATATGTTTTACACTAACCCTCACCTTTTTTTTCTTTTCTTTTTTTTCTTTTCTTTTTTTTTCTTTCTTTTTTCTCTTTCTTTCTTCTTCTTTCAATAATTTTACATCACAAGTGAACATCATCGTATTAAGACAAGTCGAGCCAAACAATAGGTTATAAGTATGTCGTGCTGAGTAATCTACCACTCGGTCATTCGGAAAACAAATAGCAGGGAGCTCACAATGACACGAAAAATTATCTCGAGTTGAAGCTGAGAAATCATTTACAAAAGTTTAAATGGAGGACGATGAGCCAAATAAGTGAGGGTATATTGATGATTCTTATTTTCAGAAATAATTATGATTATTTCATTTCTTGTAATGTGTACCCGTTGAAATGCTTTGTCACAAATATAGAGAAACTGTACGTAGTGTAGTACACTTTTGGGCTATCCGAAATATTTTTTCACAGAAAATGATAATGAAAATATTTTTTGTGTAAATGATATATATCATTAATGACTTCTCTTACAGTTTAAGCCGCGTTGTTTTTTTTTTGTGTGTGTTTTTTTTAAATGTTTTTTTTTTTTGTAGACCAATATAAGTCAGGACATTCCCCTAGCTAAAGTAAACGACTCTATTGTTGCCTGCCGCAACGCAAAGCGGGACATAAATATGACGGGCGTCCCTCTGGATATCTCAGCTTCTTTTAGTCGTAGGCCTATATATACACTTGGACAAAAGTTAAGGACCACCGATTTCAAAAATTTTGAACAGTTTTGATTCTTCTTTTCGTATAGAAGCAAATAAATTTGATCAAAACCTGCATGGTGATTATAGACTAATATGTCTGCTAATGTTTAAATGTTTCCCCGTCATAAAATCATTACGTTTGTGACCAACATTTAGCTTTTTTGAACATGGGAAAAAATACAAAGAAAAATTCCAATAAAAGTTTGCAGCTAAAATTGTCTGTAATTATGAATTTGTACCTGAATGATAAAAAAACGACCCAAACTTAAAGAACTATCATTTCTAACAATGGAATAAGATTTTCAAGTTTGATATCATTCACTTTTTTATACATATTGTGAAAAAACATTATACCCCTTTTTTTTCATTCATTTTTTTTACTTATTGTGAAAAAACATTATACCCCCTATTTTTTTTCATTTAGTCAAATTAATTGCACATTTCGAGACTTTTGTTAGAATTATTTCTGTTATTCGTGATCTAATCCAAAGATTGGTTGATAACGATTTTATTGAGCCCTTGGTTAATTTTATTGTCCCCCGCCGCAACGCGGAGCGGGGACATAGAAATGCCGGGCGTCCGTCCGTCCGTCCGCCCGTCACACTTTTTGTAAGCGCTCTCAAGGCTACAAATTTTGTTGGATTTTCATGAATTTTATAATAATTGCAAATGTTTATATCACTAATACCTTGGACAAGTTCGAAAATCAGTATTTTTCGATAATTTTTGTTGGAGTTATGGGACTTTGACCATAAAAACGACTGTTTTTGTTTGCTAAACAGACCTTGTAAGCGCTCTCATCCCTACAGATGTTGACGGATTTTCATGAAATTTATACTAAAAGTTTATATCACTAATACCTTGGTCAAGTTCGACAATCAGCATTTTTCGATAATTTTTGTAGCAGTAAGCCGAGGGGACTTTGACCATAAAAACGATTCAATTTTTTTTTGTAAAACAGACCTTGTAAGCGCTCTCTTTCCTACAGTTGTTGACGGATTTTCATGAAAGTTATACCAAATGTTTATATTACTAATACCTTGGTCAAGTTCGACAATCACCATTTTTCGATAATTTTTGTAGGAGTTAGAAGACTTTGACCATAAAAACGACTGTTTTTTTGTAAAACAGACCTTGTAAGGGACCGGTCAAAATTTATGAAAACATGGGACCGGAGCAAATAATAGTGGGACAAGTACTTTTTTTAACTTTCAAAGGAGTGGGACCATTTTTTTTTCAAATTGAAAGGCATGGGACATATACTTTTTTTCCTCCAACACGATATAAAATAGGTTTCAATTTTTTTTTTTTCAATACTATATTACTTTATTACACTATAGCTGTGAACAATAACATCGCCTGCTACAGCTTTTACAAGCGATGTACCCAGTAATAGCGAGCATAGCTCGTAAGCGGGCACGAAGTGCCGCTCGAGCGGAGAGCTCTACGGTATTTGTTTCCGTGAGAAATTTGCTAATGCTGATTTAGATTTTTTATGGTCCGGAAAGGGTTATTATTTTTACAGGTCCGGAGTGAATGTTGAAATAATTTATAAGAAAAGAAATAATGCTTAAAAAAATAATAGATTGCGCTTTTTACAAGAAAATAATATTCTTAAAATAATAAATACACATAAGCTGCTCCTTTCGTCTTGGTTATATGCACATACGAAACTAACGTGTCTCGAAGCTGAATCGCCCCATACCATCTCGCCCCAAAATAAGCAAATGGAAATATGGGAAATTAAATGATAGCGATAGCCCTGAATGTCGACATTTAGAACAAAAAACGTAGTCCCTTTTAGCTATGCTCGCATTTAGGCATTGTCTACTCCATATTATTAATATCTATATAAGCAGGGTATTATATAGATAATGTAATTCACAAATGTTTTAATCAGGGTTAGTTAAAGTACATTTAGACATGATGAATATAACATTCTTTCATCTTAAATTATTAGACAAATACATGCACTCTATATTGCTTTGAATGAACATTTACATAACAATAAGAAAATAAAAACAGTAAATCTCATGCGTCACACATCATTGATTCAGGTATTGATTTGTATTGATCAACTTAACGGACATTTAAATTAAGAATGACCACGTGCTTGTGTCGGATTTACAAACATTCAATGAAGTAAGTATTTTAATAACTGAAATATTTCAACGTTCATGATCTTTTAAAATATAGCGAGAAAGGCTTTAAAATATTGAGATATAAGCACAGAATCTGAAAGGGATTCAATTAAAGAATTGATCTGAAATCGTACACCCCTGTACAAATCCTGTTCAGTAAGATGTTTTTGTTGATACTTTACTAAGTTTCGATTTTTCCAAATTACCCATTAGACTAAGATAATCAATGTGTTTACTATATTGGCAATCATAACATTGCCCTCATGATAACCCTCACCTTAATTGTACATTTATGTACTAACCTTTACCTGAACTGTATCTCTTTTTACTAACCCCTACCCATTATTTTTGTTTTTTCATCGACCCTAATCCTGATTGTATGATTTGTACTAACCCTAAACCTAAGTGTAACATAATATGCTAACCCCTAACCCTAATTGTGTGTTTTATACTAACCCTTACCCTAATTATATGTTTGACACTAACCCTAACCCTAATTGTATGATGTTGTACTAACCCTAACCCTAAGTGTATCTTAATTTGCTAACCCCTAACCCTAATTGTGTGTTTTATACTAAACCTAACCCTAATTATATGTTTTACACTAACCCTAACCCTAATTGTACGTTTGTGTACTATCCTTTACCTGAACTGTATCTCTTTGTTCTAGCCCCTACCCCTTATTTTATGTTTTCATCGACTATAACCCTAATTGTAAGATTTTTTATTAACCCTAACCCTAAGTGTATCTTAATATGTTAATCTCTAACCCTAATTGTGTGATTTACACTTAACCTTACCGTAGTTATATGTTTTACACTAACCCTAACCCTAATTGTACGTTTTTGTACTATCCTTTACCTGAACTGTATCTCTTTCTACTAACCCCTACCCATTATTTTTGTATTTTCATCAACCCTAATCCTGATTGTATGATTTGTACTAACCCTAAACCTAAGTGTAACATAATATGCATATATTGTATGATGTTGTACTAATCCTAACCTTAAGTGTATCTAAATATGCTAACCCCTATCCCTAATTGTGTGTTTTATACTAACCCTTACCCTAATTATATGTTTGAGACTAACCCTAACCCTAATTGTATGATGTTGTACTAACCCTAACCCTAAGTGTATCTTAATTTGCTAACCCCTAAACCTAATTGTGTGTTTTATACTAAACCTTACCCTTATTATATGTTTTACACTAACACACACCCTAATTGCACGTTTTTTTACTATCCTTTACCTAAACTGTATCTCTTTGTACTAACCCCTACACTTTTTTTGTGTTTTTATCGACCTTTACCCTAATTTAATGATTTTGTATTAACCCTATCCCTAAGTGTATTTTAATATGCTAAGCCCTAACCCTAATTATATGTTTTACATTAACCCTAACCCTAATTGTACGTTTGTGTACTATCCTTTACCTGAACTGTGTCTCTTTGTTCTAGCCCCTGCCCCTTATTTTGTGTTTTCATCGACTATAACCCTAATTGTATGATTTTCTATTAATTCTTACCCTAATTGTATGATTTTCTATTAACCCTAACCCTAATTGTATGATTTGTACTAACCCTAAACCTAAGTGTAACATAATATGTTAACCCCTAACCCTAATTGTGTGTTTTAGACTAACCCTTACCCTAATTATATGTTTGACACTAACCCTAACCCTAATTGTATAATATTGTACTAACCCTAACCCTAAGTGTATCTTAATTTGCTAACCCCTAACCCTAATTGTGTGTTTTATACTAAACCTTACCCTAATTATATGTTTTACACCAACCCTAAACCTAATTGTACGTTTTTGTACTAACCTTTACCTGAACTGTATCTCTTTGTACTAACACCTACCCATTATTTTTTGTGTTTTCATCGACCCCAACCCTAATTGTATGATGTTGTACTAACCCTAACCCTAAGTGTATCATACTATGCTAACCCCTAACCCTAATTGTGTGTTTTATACTAAACCTAACCCTAATTATATGTTTGACACTAACCCTAACCCTAATTGTATGATGTTGTACTAACCCTAACCCTAAATATATTTTAATTAGCTAACCCCTAACCCTAATTTTTGTTTTATACTAAACCTAACCCTAATTATATGTTTTACATTAACCCTAACCCTAATTGTACGTTTGTGTACTATCCTTTGCCTGAACTGTATCTCTTTTTCTAGCCCCTACCCCTTATTTTGTGTTTTCATCGACTATAACCCTAATTGTATGATTTCTTATTAACCCTAACCCTAAGTGTATCTTAATATGTTAATTCCTAACCCTAATTGTGTGTTTTATACTTAACCTAACCCTAATTATATGTTTTACACTAACCCTAACCCTAATTGTACGTTTTAGTTCTAACCTTTACCTGAACTGTATCTCTTTTTACTATCCCCTACCCATTATTTTTGTTTTTTCATCGACCCTAATCCTGATTGTATGATTTGTACTAACCCTAAACCTAAGTGTAACATAATATGCTAACCCCTAACCCTAATTGTGTGTTTTATACTAACCCTTACCCTAATTATATGTTTGACACTTACCCTAACCCTAATTGTATGATGTTGTATTAACCCTAACCCTGTATCTTAATTTGCTAACCACTAACCCTAATTGTGTGTTTTATACTAATCCTTACCCTAATTATATGTTTTACACTAACCCTAACCCTAATTGTTCGTTTTTGTACTAACCTTTACCTGAACTGTATCTCTTTCTACTAACCCCTACCCATTATTTTTTGTGTTTTCATTGACCCTAACCCTAATTGAATGATGTTGTACTAACCCTACCCCTAAGTGTATCATAATATGCTAACCCCTAACCCTAATTTATATGTTTTACACTTACCCTCACCCTAATTGCACGTTTTTTTACTATCCTTTACCTAAACTTAATCTCTTTGTACTAACCCCTACACCTTTTTTTGTTTTCATCGACCCTAACCCTAATTGTATGATTTTGTATTAACCCTAACCCTAAGTGTATTTTAATATGCTAAGCCTTAACCCTAATTGTGTGTTTTATACTAAACCTAACCCTAATTATATGTTTTACATTAACCCTAACCCTAATTGTACGTTTGTGTACTATCCTTTACCTGAACTATTTTCTTTTTTTTCTAGCCCCTACCCCTTCTTTTGTGTTTTCATCGACTATAACCCTAATTGTATGATTTTCTATTAACCCTAACCCTAAGTGTAGCTTAATATGTTAACCCCTAACCCTAATTGTGTGTTTTATACTAAACCTTACCCTAAAATATGTTTTACACTAACCCTAACCCTAATTGTACGTTTTTGAACTAACCTTTACCTGAACTGTATCTCCTACTAACCCCTACCAATTATTTTTTTGTGTTTTCATCGACCCCAACCCTAATTGCATGATTTGTACTAACCCTAAACGTAAGTGTAACATAATATGCTAACCCCTAACACTAATTGTGTGTTTTATACTAACCCTTACCTTAATTATATGTTTGACACTAACCCTAACCCTAATTGTATGATGTTGTACTAACCCTCAACCTAAGTGTATCTTAATTTGCTAACCCCTAACCCTAACTGTGTGTTTTTATACTAAACCTTACCCTCATTATATGTTTTACACTAACCCTAACCCTAATTGTACGTTTTTGTACTAACCTTTACCTGAACTGTATCTCTTTCTACTAACCCCTACCCATTATTTTTTGTGTTTTCATCGACCCAAACCCTAAGTGTATCATAATATGCTAACCCCTAAACCTAAGTGTATCATAATATGCTAACCCCTAACCCTAATTGTGTGTTTTATACTAAACCTAACCCTAATTTTATGTTTTACACTAACCCTAACCCTAATTGTACGTTTGTGTACTATCCTTTACCTGCACTGTATCTCTTTGTTCTAGCCCCTACCCCTTATTTTGTGTTTTCATCGACTATAACCCTAATTGTATGATTTTCTATTAACCCTAACCCTAAGTGTATCTTAATATGTTAACCCCTAACCCTAATTGTGTGTTTTATACTAAACCTTACCCTAATTATATGTTTTACACTAACCCTAACCCTAATTGTACGTTTTTGAACTAACCTTTACCTGAACTGTATCTCTTTCTACTAACCCCTACCCATTATTTTTTTGTGTTTTCATCGACCCCAACCCTAATTGTATGATGTTGTACTAACCCTAACCCTAAGTGTATCATAATATGCTAACCCCTAACCGTAATTGTGTGTTTAATCCTAAACCTAACCCTAATTATATGTTTTACACTAACCCTAACCCTAAGTGTATCTAAATATGCTAACCCCTAACCCTAATTGTGTGTTTTATACTAAACCTTACCCTAATTATATGTTTGACACTAACCCTAACCCTAATTGTATGATGTTGTACTAACCCTAACCCTAAATATATCATAATTTGCTAACCCCTAACCCTACTTTTTGTTTTATACTAAACCTTACCCTAAATATATGTTTTACACTAACCATCACCCTAATTGTACATTTATGGACTAACCTTTACCTGAACTGTATCTCTTTCTACTAACCCCTACCCATTATTTTGTGTTTTCATCGACTATAGCCCTAATTGCATGATTTTCTATTAACCCTAACCCTAAGTGTATCTTAATATGTTAACCTCTAACCCTAATTGTGTGTTTTATACTTAACCTAACCCTAGTTATATGTTTTACACTAACCCTAACCCTAATTGTACGTTTTTGTACTATCCTTCACCTGAACTGTATCTCTTTCTACTAACCCCTACCCATAATTTTTGTGTTTTTATCAACCCAAACCCTAATTGTATGATGTTGTACTAACCCTAACCCTAAGTGTATCTAAATATGCTAACCCCTATCCCTAATTGTGTGTTTTATACTAACCCTTACCCTATTTATATGTTTGAGACTAACCCTAACCCTAATTGTATGATGTTGTATTAACCCTAACCCTAAGTGTATCTTAATTTGCTAACCCCTAACCCTAATTGTGTGTTTTATACTAAACCTTACCCTAATTATATGTTTTACACTTACCCTCACCCTAATGGCACCTTTTTTTACTATCCTTTACCTAAACTGTATCTCTTTGTACTAACCCCTACACCTTTTTTTGTTTTCATCGACCCTAACCCTAATTGTATGATTTTGTATTAACCCTAACCCTAAGTGTATTTTAATATGTTAATCCCTAACCCTAATTGTGTGTTTTATACTTAACCTAACCCTAATTGTGTGTTTTATACTTAACCTAACCCTAATTGTACGTTTTTGTTCTAACTTTTACCTGAACTGTATCTGTTTCTACTAACCCCTACCCATTATTTTTGTGTTTTCATCAACCCAAATCCTAATTGTATGATGTTGTACTATCTCTAACCCTAAGTGTATCTAAATATGCTAACCCCTATCCCTAATTGTGTGTTTTATACTAACCCTTACCCTAATTATATGTTTGAGACTAACCCTAACCCTAATTGTATGATGTTGTACTAACCCTAACCCTAAGTGTATCTTAATTTGCTAACCCCTAACCCTAATTGTGTGTTTTATACTAAACCTTACCCTAATTATATGTTTTACACTTACCCTCACCCTAATGGCACTTTTTTTACTATCCTTTACCTAAACTGTATCTCTTTGTACTAACCCCTACACCTTTTTTTGTTTTCATCGACCCTAACCCTAATTGTATGATTTTGTATTAACCCTAACCCTAAGTGTATTTTAATATGTTAATCCCTAACCCTAATTGTGTGTTTTATACTTAACCTAACCCTAATTGTGTGTTTTATACTTAACCTAACCCTAATTGTACGTTTTTGTTCTAACTTTTACCTGAACTGTATCTGTTTCTACTAACCCCTACCCATTATTTTTGTGTTTTCATCAACCCAAATCCTAATTGTATGATGTTGTACTATCTCTAACCCTAAGTGTATCTAAATATGCTAACCCCTATCCCTAATTGTGTGTTTTATACTAACCCTTACCCTAATTATATGTTTGAGACTAACCCTAACCCTAATTGTATGATGTTGTACTAACCCTAACCCTAAGTGTATCTTAATATGTTAATTCCTAACCCTAATTGTGTGGTTTATACTTAACCTAACCCTAATTATATGTTTTACACTAACCCTAACCCTAATTGTACGTTTTAGTTCTAACCTTTACCTGAACTGTATCTCTTTCTACTAGTGAGTGAGTGAGTGAGTTGGTGTTTTACGCTATATAGGGTATTTACAGGCGATGAACATGAAAAGGATGATAAAATGAACATGAAATGATGATGATAAATGAAATATGGGGATCGGGTGGGACACAAAGGACCGGTAAATTTTGAAGAACCACCCTATTCAGCCACCTAGGGTACACACTTGGTCGCTCTGTGGGCTGAGCAATGACCCGACGTCAGAATCCCAAGACCCTTAGTCGCCTCTTACGACAAGCTAGGCTCTGCTGCGGGCCTATTCGCCACCCGGGCCCCGCACGGGGATCTTTCTACTAACCCCTACCCATTATTTTTGTGTTTTTTTTCGACCCTAACCCTAATGGTATTATTTGTACTAACCCTAACCCTAGCTGTATCATAATATATTAACCCCTAACCCTAATTGTGAGTGAGTGAGTGAGTTGGTGTTTTACGCCCGTAATTGTGTGTTTAATACTAAACCGAACCCTAATTATATGTTTTACACTAACCCTAACCCTAAGTGTATCTAAATATGCTAACCCCTAACCCTAATTGTGTGTTTTATACTTAACCTTACCCTAATCATGTTTGACACTAACCCTAACCCTAATTGTATGATGTTGTACTAACCCTAACCCTAAATATATCATAATTTGCTAACCCCTAACCCTATTTTTTGTTTTATACTAAACCTTACCCTAATTATATGTTTTACACTAACCCTCACCCTAATTGTTCATTTATTGACTAACCTTTACCTGAACTGTATCTCTTTTTACTAACCCCTACCCATTATTTTTGTTTTTTCATCGACCCTTATCCTGATTGTATGATTTGTACTAACCCTAAACCTAAGTGTAACATAATATGCTAACCCCTAACCCTAATTGTGTGTTTTATACTAACCCTTACCCTAATTATATGTTTGACACTTACCCTAACCTTAATTGTATGATGTTGTACTAACCCTAACCCTGTATCTTAATTTGCTAACCCCTATCCCTAATTGTGTGTTTTATACTTAACCTAACCCTAGTTATATGTTTTACACTAACCCTAACCCTAATTGTACGTTTTTGTACTATCCTTCACCTGAACTGTATCTCTTTCTACTAACCCCTACCCATTATTTTTGTGTTTTCATCAACCCAAACCCTAATTGTATGATGTTGTACTAACCCTAACCCTAAGTGTATCTAAATATGCTAACCCCTATCCCTAATTGTGTGTTTTATACTAACCCTTTCCCTAATTATATGTTTGAGACTAACCCTAACCCTAATTGTATGATGTTGTACTAACCCTAACCCTAAGTGTATCATAATATGCTAACCCCTAACCCTAATTGTGGTTTTTATACTAAACCTTACCCTAATTATATGTTTTACACTTACCCTCACCCTAATTGCACGTTTTTTTACTATCCTTTAACTAAACTGTATCTCTGTGTACTAACCCCTACACCTTTTTTTTGTTTTCATCGACCCTAACCCTAATTGTATGATTTTGTATTAACCCTAACCCTAAGTGTATTTTAATATGCTAAGCCTTAACCCTAATTGTGTGTTTTATACTAAACCTAACCCTAATTATATGTTTTACATTAACCCTAACCCTAATTGTACGTTTGTGTACGATCCTTTACCTGAACTGTATCTCTTTGTTCTAGCCCCTACCCCTTATTTTGTGTTTTCATCGACTATAACCCTAATTGTATGATTTTCAATTAACCCTAACCCTAATTGTATCTTAATTTGCTAACCCCTTACCCTAATTTTTGTTTTATAATAAACATTACCTTGGTAGGGTTGTTCTATAGTATGCCCTTTACAAAACGGTAAACATCCGTCCTTTATCAGGTTACTTGAAATGAAAGTATATATTTTGGATTAAATTGAGAAGACCATCTGTTTTTTGTTTATTTTTATCATCTGATTTAACATATTTTGTTCAAGCATACACTGCGAGAGATAACTTAATATAAAAAAAAATCAAGCCATCCAAACATAATTTACAATTTTTAATTTTTTTTTGTAGTTTCTTGAATTCATATTAATTATAAGGATGCATGCACAAAATCCCTTTGGTACATGATGTGTATATATCTGATTTGGTCTGCATGAAGTCAGTAAAATGTTACATTGTGTATGGACTATTCCAGAAAAAAAAGTCCCCCGTATCAGTACACGATAAAGTAATGTGTCAGTGTGGGTGTCTCCCCATTTCCTGTGGTTCTTCAAAATTTACCGGTCCTTTGTGTCCCATCCCACCCCCATATTTCATTTATCATCATCATTTCATGTTCACTGTATCATCCTTTTCATGTTCATCACCTGTAAATAACCTTTATAGCGGTGCACGGGCGTAAAACACCAACTCACTCACTCACCCAAACCATTGTTTGGTTTTAAAACTAAAACGATCAATATTTGAAATTTCACCGAAAATTATCAGTTACCTTGTGAAAATTAAGATATTGCTACACTGAAATAAAAAAAAATAATAAAGGACGGAAATCTTGTATTTCATCTATAAAGTTTTCTTGTACACATGGGTACAGGTATAAAAATTTAATGCTGTTTTTATTTACTTCTTTTAGTTAAATAAAGCTTTTACTTTAATAAGAGGTGCTCTGACTGAATGAATGCAAATTATCATGATAATATGAAAGCTTGACCCAGCTGAACCCAACCAAAATTTTTAAGCAGATGCCTATGAGAACCTGCTTATTAACTTAATACGACATTACAATTGTTAAATTGTTATCTATATTGTCATCGATCAACTTCTGTTTTACATTTTCTCTGATGTGTCGCCTAGGATTCTTGCATTTACCAATGCTTGTTCTTCGTCGGTAGCAATAGACACCAAAACGAACCAATAGTTGATACTGGAAAACAAAGAGGCAGCCGTAACCGAAGCCAAACCTCCATTCTTGAAATCTAAACAGCTCAATGCCAAGGCGGAACCCTTTCAACCACGGACCCCAAATGTCCATAGCTTCCGACTTCTAGTCTCGAACCCAAACTCATACTACCAAGGTAGTGAGTATGGGAAAACACCTATTGATTTCTCGTCACCACTAGGTGGCGATCGTTAAACCTTTTAACCTTTATCACGTTTGTATATGACGTGTTTAGCATACAAAATTCATATCAATCTGAAATGAACCAACTTTAAAAACTCAACGTTTCATGGTCATTGGTTTTTGACAACTGGTTCTGCAAAATCGAGAATCGGATAGGTCAAACGTGTATGGTTCTGTAATCAAGAATTTCAAAAACCAGGTTAACTCCCGTGAGTACAATTTAACGATAAAAAGAATTTTTTTTAGTGTTAACAAAACCAACTTGTGTTCAAAAATGTAAAATGGGATGTCTTATTGTAAAATAAGAAATATTATGTTATAAGAGAACAACGCACATTAATTGGAGAAGTTATCTCGCTATTGTATTTGCATGAAATCACTGAACCATATGTACAGAATTCTGAACATACGGTTGAGTGATTTTCGTCGAACATTATGATAAAGCCTGAAAGTACTCCGAACGTACACATAACAAAATAGGTAATGGGACTGTCCCAGACTCTTATCATCTATTGATATGCGTCTGGGTGATCGAGACTATCCGACTTCACGAAGTACTTGTTAAAGGATCTTCTACTGGAACGTCTTTTTAACTTCGACGACAAACCAGAAAAAAATATCTTGCATAAAAATCGTCGTTCTTAGCAGTAATGAAGGAACTATCAGCATCACCCATTGAAGAGCTAGACTTTTTGATGAAGTGGTCAGGCTCAGAGTCAACAAGACGTGCTTCAGTTGTATGCTCTTATATATTTTCGAGTACTGGAATATATGTTGGAAAGACATATGTCCAAAATTTGACAACGTTTGGCTCTTTCATTAAAATTTGTTAAATTTATCTGTTTGGTCATTGTTGTAATATCTTTGGCTTGTTTTTTTTAATCAGATCTAATATGCTACCGGTATTCCAAGTTTTCTACTTCTAGCGTGTCTGATGAAGGTTTATCCAGATAAGCTTAACACGCAGTAAAATTTTGCAGTTGTACATTTATCAAAATCATTTCAATATGTGGATCGTGTCTTTCTGGCACATATTCCATAGTCTTTCGTTTTTGATATTATTTCAGAGTTTGGCTTTAGTGCCGTGTGGAAGTCGTATAAAGCTTACCCGTGCTTCAGTTGTATGCTCTTATATATTTTCGAGTACTGGAATATGTGTTGGAAAGACATAATTTACATATTTCCAAAATTTGACGTTTGGCTATTTCTTTAAAATTTGTTAAATTTATCTGTTCGGTCAGGAAGGTTCTGAAGAGTTGTAAGTGAAGGCAAAATATCCCCTGGTTGAATCCTTACGTCACTTCCAGTATCACTCACTTAAAAGTTGTCAATTGTAGTTATGCTCGGTACTGTAAAATTAATCTACGCGTCACCAGGTAAAAAAAACACCCCTTTCTGTGAAACCTTTGGAAACTTTTGTTTATACTTTTCGGCCCGCCCATGAAATACAAAAATTACCATGATAAAATCGGTAGTCAACCTACCAAAAGCGCTTTGATAAATCGGAATAATGCATTTCTGGTGTATTTCGTGTTCCAAAGAAACGAGCAGTTTCAAGAAAAAGTAGAAAGGAGAGATTTTTTGTGGAAATTTGTCCTTTTTAACTAAGTCAATAAATGTAAGAAAATCATAAGGCCCCTTTCTTTTAAGTTTTCAATAATCAAATCTAGATCATTTTTTGAACAGGACGTTGATTCAGAACTCAATTGTATACAGGGACTTTTCTTAGAAGATTTTAGCCAAAGTTTACTGCCGGAAAATTGTCCAGTGGAAAACGAGTCGCCTTATGAGTGAAATGTTCAGCTCTTTTGTGTTCTCGGGGACAACACTCTTTGGCGTTTTGGTGTGACAACTTTTAGCGGTGAACCTTTATGTTTTTGTAATTGATTTTGGGCGATCCGTAAAGATTTTTAATTATTGCAAGAGGCAATTTATTCGATTTAACAAATGGTTATGAATAAATTCACAGAGGAAACAAAAAAATTGAAATCGATTTTAACAACAATAATTATAATCTGGCGATCCAAGCATACAAGCTGGCAGTATCATCTCATATTTTGATTAGGCGGAGCTACATTGGGGTCCCTTTACCTGTAATGGAGCAAGTCCATGTCTAAGCATCTAGCAGTGTGCCTTTTCTGTTACCATCCACTAGTTTAAACAAAGACCAACATTATTTGTGGTATAATTTCAACAAAAATGTTTGTTCCATACATTGTACCGCCACCGTACAAACATTTTACGAACATTTGAAATCACCACCGGATGACATTTTCTTATTTTGGCAACGTGTGATCGATAAATAGCACCAAACGACATGCCATCGACAATTTTAGATGTAGCATAATCATACCACTCATAACAGATTCAGTTTCATACAAAAACACAAAGCATTTCAACAAATGATCAAAAACGGGTGTTGGTTTGACAAACTTAAGTATTTTTGCAATAATTTTTGTAGGAGTTATTGGACTTTGACCAAAAAAACAACTTGTAAGCGCTCTCATACCTACAGGTGTTGACGGATTTTCATGAAATTTGTACCAAATAATTATATCACTACTACCTAAGACAAGTTTGACAATCAGCATTTTTCGATAATTGTTCAAGGAGTTAGGGGAATTTGACCATAAAAATGACTCTGCTTTTTTTTGCAAAACAGACATTGTAAGCGCTTTAATCCCTACAAATATTGACGGAATTTACTGAAATTTTAATTTTTGTACCTTGGGTCTAGCATTTTGTTGTTTTTAGATTGATACATGTTTATTGATGTTATAGATTAATGATTTGAATGACAGTTTCACAGTGGTTTTCCGATACCATTGTTTGATATTTTATTTCTTTTTCAGATATCATGATACTACTGGTGTGTTTCGCAGCCAGACACACACATGGGAAAATTTTTTTGACCAGTTCAGGATAAAAGGAAACCCAGTAAATACTACCCAATTCAACACACTCCTGGATGCTCCACCACAAAGTTCATGTTTTACTTGGCACAAAAAATGCAACATCTTGTCTGCCATTCCGAACATTCACTACTGGAATGAGATTGATCATGCCCATATTGGATATGCAAGGATGTTATCAATCAGAGATGAAATTGGAAAGAAAAAACCTGCTGCACTTTGAAACCTTATTCTACTTTATTTAAGAGAAAACAATATTTCAGCTCTGTGAAGAAATTTAAGACACCCACCTCACAGACATCACAGCTTCAACCATCTAACCAACCCAAATACAAACCGAGTAACTCGGCTACCAGACAGTTTATCACTAGAGTGAGTGAGTTGTAGTTGTATGCCCGTGAAACGCTATATAGGTTATTTACAGGCGATGAACATGAAAAGGATGAAAAAATGAACATGAAATGATGATGAAAAATGAAATATGGGGGTGGGTGGGACACAAAGGAGTGAGTGAGTGAGTTGGTGTTTTACGCCCGTGCAACGCTATATAGGTTATTTACAGGCGATGAACATGAAAAGGGTGATAAAATGAACATGAAATGATGATGATAAATGAAATATGGAGATGGGGTGGGAAACAAAGGACCGGTTAATTTTGAAGAACCACAGGAAAAAGGGGAGAGGTGGGTAGGGGCGGAAAATTTAGCCTATGTGGTGCACTACTGGGCGGTCCACAAAGGGGTCTTTTACGTGCATGAAGCGTGGCACTCTCCACACACGTTGGCCCACTATGGTCGGCGGTCAGGGTTTCCGTATTATAGACCTGACAACCCCCGCGGACGAGGGCTACCCTATTCAGCCACCTAGGGTACACACTTGGTCGCTCTGTGGGCTGAGCACTGACCCGACGTCAGAATCCCAAGACCCTTAGTCGCCTCTTACGACAAGCTAGGCTCTGCTGCGGGCCTATTCGCCACCCGGGCCCCGCACGGGACGGGACACAAAGGAACTGTAAATTTTGAAGAACCACAAGAAAAAGGGGAGAAGTGGGTAGGGGCAAAAAATTTAGCCTATGTGGTGCACTACTTGGCGGTCCACAAAGGGGTCTTATACGTGCATGAAGCATGGCACTCTCCACACACGTTGGCCCACTATGGTCGGCGGTCAGAGTTTCTGTATTATAGACCCGACACCCCCGCGGACGAGGGCCACCCTATTCAGCCACCCAAGTACACACTTGGTCGCTCTGTGGGATTAGCACTGACCCGACGTCAGAATCCAAAGACCCTTAGTCGCCTCTTACGACAATTTAGGCCTATTCGCCACCCGGGACCCGCACGGGACAGTAGATGATCAGCCTAGACCCAGCAGAAAACGTAGAGCATTAACTGAAGTAGACATTTTACGTAACATGACTTTCTTTAACCCAATTTCAATTGAAGAATCAACGAATGCCACCTTATACCACTAATGCCGTACAGCCCAAATTGAATTAGGGACATTGAAAAGGCGAGTGCACCAGCCAGATGTGGATATAGTGTGCCTTAATGATATTGAACAGATTTTTCTTATGTACACTTAACCAGGACTATCAACGGAAACGAAAAAAGATACCCCTGAACTTGTAAACTTTATGCAACTCTCCTCCAAATTGCTACTTTAAATGATAATATTGAAGATACAGAAATATATGACGTAAATATAAGATGCTGCCATATCCGACTCTTTGAAGAGCTCATCGAACCCAATTTTGACACCCTCTTTGCTACGGAATCTGTCCAACAACCCTCAAAATCATTAGAGACACTGCAGAAACCTATATTTTGCCTGCCTTCCTCATCGAAAACATATAGATATTCAGTAGTAGCAGATATAAATGACCTACAATCATGTAATTTTGTGCACCTTTCCAAAACCCGCCTTATCTGCCAATCTGGTGAACGCGAAGCCACACATGGGTATTCCAAACGAAAAATACTTTACTTAGACGAAACAGCTAATCTATGTCCACATCTTGATCTAACGAAAAGGAAGAAGAACCTTTGGTTGGAATTTGTCACAGGTGTTTGAGAGGAAGATGAAGACGATGATGATGACCAACCTGCTGAACCTCCACTGCCTGAAGGTGAAGAAGAAATTGTTGAAATTGTGCAGCCTGACGCTCCTGTACAGGTACCTTTAAGTTAAATTACACGTAGCTTATGAAATAAATTAAAAGATACAAAATTAACCTATTGTTTAATAGACATTTATTCATCATTTATTCATCGAATTAACAAAAGATATAAGATGCAAAGATATACTTAGCCACAATCATTTTCTTTCGACATAGTTTTTCTATATAAAACTACTAATAGCGTAAGTATTTCTTCGCATACATATAAATAATTAGTAGTACATGTAACAATTGGTGGTCCTCCGTATTAATTTTTTGTTAAACTATTTCATGGTACTTTAAGGTCCATTTATATTCTTTAACCATTTTTTCATGTATTGAAATAAGAAAACCTCTACTTTTGTTGATTATATAAATACACACGACAAATAAAATTATGTCTTTACTTGCAGATAACTTCCCATAGTTATGATAACGTAACCCCCCCCCCTTTACGCTTCTCTCCGAGAGGGTTACGATTCTCACCTTTACTCTCATGATTACTAATATTTCCGTTCTGGAATTAACTCATCATTTTAGACGAGGTCATCAGGGATCGCGGGGAGAAAAATGACATCATTCAACATGGGTCAAAGGGAACGGCATTATACATCGGAAAACTCATGAGATATCGGCTGTTTTATTTTACACAGCCCTACATAACCTTGGTTATGCTCATTAAATGACAGGAAAACATATCTGTTTTCCATTGAAAATAGATTTTAAATCCTGCAATTTGATATTTCATCCTTTATATTGATACATGATACTGCTAGTTGAACGTTATATTAAAAAATCAACTTTTTGTGACCTAAAGTAGTGCATATTTTGTTGTTACAGTACTCGTATGGTAAAAGCTCCCCTCTCTCCCCATTTACCATTGTTTGATATACCATCCCCATACACCATATACTATAACGAAGAAAGAATTTTTTTAAGGGATCGTATGAGACGTATTTTCTTATAGCCCTGCTCCAAAAGTCGGTCACGAAGAAATTGGCGTTTTATAAAAAAAATCTGTGAAATTTGTGCAAGCTCTGGCATATCGAATAAGTTGTGAAATATAAACACCGTATGCAGAGGAAGTAGGTATATTGCTCTGTAGATAAGGAAAATTAATGATTTGAAAATTAAAATCGGCTCGTTTATCGTGAATTTTTGTACCGAGATGACCACCTCGGTCAAATTTGAGGTGCAAATCCAAGAAAGACGTGAAGCAATTTGATTCGGTGGTCTCTTTAATCTCCAATTCTGGAGGATATATTGAAGGAATCTATCTACCAAATGAAGTGTTATTGACAGAAAGGACATCATCAATATATCTGAATGAAAGATTAAATGACCTTGCCTCTTTCATCTTCTTGTTCTTTACGAGTCCCTGAAGAAATTCAGTCTCGTAAGAGTATAAAAACAAATCGGCGAGGAGAGGAGCACAGTTTGTGCCCATTGGAATGCCGATTTGTTGTTGAAAAATCTCTCCTCTAAAAAAAAATAGAGGAGAAATAATAATATTAAGCTATATAAGCCATATCTTAGAGCTTAAAAACTACTAATTGATTAACCCAAAAAATTGCCGAGAAAGAAGTGAATTCAAGGTATCAACCAATTTAATGATGGGTTGAAATGGAGCTTTTTTTAAAATAAAAATATTTTGACATTTTAAAAAGTTAAACAAAACATTTTTCAATGGTGAATGAAAGTTTGCGGCTCTTAAGTATGTAAATTTGGAGGATGAAATATAGCGTAAGTGACTGGAACACAGCCTAAACCAAAAGCAGTAGCTTCTAAAGGACAAGGTACAGTAAGGGTCATATTAAGGTTTAAAGTAAGATGATTTAACTCTTTGCCAAGGTAAACATTTTTCATCATCCCTAAAGTAGTGCAAAAGTACAAAAAAATGTCTCCATGCTTATTCTCTTATTTTAATGATCAGCGACAACGTAGACCATGGATTTCTGGACTTATTAATAATCATTTTATAGTGCAAATTAAAGTTCATAAACAATATCTGTGGTCTAAGTCGTCGCTGGCATCTAAAAATTGAAATTGTCCGTTTTCCGCGAATAAATCATACATATTCACCATGTTTTGACAAGCAATTTCAAATAATTAAGATAAAAGAATCCTATCAATTTAGTTGTTTTATCTTCTTCATTCACTTGACATAATAAATAACAAAAGGACTTATCTCTAGATCAGTTTTCAATTTTCAGTCTAAGAGGGGACCAAAAATGGGCCTTATCGTACCTTTTACATGAGCATTTCTAATTTAGTATTTCATGAAAGACTCGAATGTACAAAATGTAATATTAATTTCTTTCTTTTTCAGAGGATCGACCAGTGATGACTGACCTTAGGAAATATTAGGCAGTTACATAAATCATTGTAGAGCTAGTTTGTAACCACAGATACATACACATAATATCTTATAATCATGGACCATACATACACACTATATCTTATAACCACAGACCATACATACATACTATATCTTATAACCACAGACCATATATCTTATAACCACAGACCATACATCCACACTATATCTTATAACCACAGACCATATAATACACACTTTATCGTATAACCACAGACCATACATACACACAGAACACATTTGTTTATCATTATGTTTTTTTTATTATTATTATTACTATAATTTATTTTTCTTTTTTGTTTCTTTATTTTTCTTAACTTTTGTTTTCACACATTCCTACTCACCATGGGTTAATTTATATAATCTAGTCGTTAATTTGCAGACATAAAATGCAATAAATAAAATGGCGCAATTACTCTTGTAGTAAGCTGCCTTCCAAAACAATAAGAAGATTTGTTGTGGCAGCACCACTAATGTCTGGAGCACCACCAACACAACCAATGGCTGAAGCACCATCAGTACCACGAATGTCTGGGGCACCACCAATGACTTGAGCACCACCAGTACCACCAATGTCTGAAGCACCACCAGTAACACCAATGTCTGAAGCACCACCAAGTAACACCAATGTCTGAAGCACCACCAGAACCACCAATGTCTGGAGCACCACCAGCGTCTGGAGCACCACCAATGGCTGAAGCACCACCAGTACCAACAATGTCTGGAACACCATCAGCGTCTAGGGCACCACCGATGACTGAAGTACCACCAGTACCACAAATGTCTGGAGCACCACCCTCATGTATTGAACTGTTGGCTTGAAACAAAATGACAGGATATGCCGTTCTCACGGCACCAATATAGCTATCCGAGACTTGAATTGTCTCCAATCTCGGACAGGCCGTCTCCCTAATGACAAACTGGAGGAATTACTGGTGGACTGTCGACTCTCCTTGATTCCTAACATTATCAAAGTCCCCATTCTTCAACAGTATCCTTATGTAGTTGATTTTAAACAGTAGGAGTCACAAAACATCTCCGATACCAACATCCGCTTTACCATTTATAAACAAAATTAAAACTTTTGGTATCACATGCAAAACCAAAGTGTCCACGATTACAAATAGTTAGCCGTTAATCGAAACTTCGTCACCACTTCTGTTCACCTTCGCGCTACAAATTAACATAATTTATGCTGAGGTCATTTAATTTGTCTAAACGGGGTTACCTAGAAGAATTTCTATAAATGATTTTGCTATGGAGTTCTGATAGAGAAGTAAATATACTTATTCAATCGATAAATGATATTCTTGTGTCTCTTTTATGACGATTTATTTACACCTGTCATATAAAAACAAAAATATATTAAGTAATATTGAATAAGATTCTTATACATTATTCAAACATTCAATGTTTAAAAATGATGTTGCAATAGGATACTAGCTACAATAATGTAGCTCCTTTGACATCTTTGTTAAGGCCTAATCAAAGATGTCGAAGGAGCTACATTATTGTAGCTAATAGGATACATGTATCGGGTATTTATTTTAACAAAGTGAGTGAG
The DNA here is from genome assembly GCA_963971305.1 of Arcuatula senhousia. Lineage (NCBI taxonomy): Eukaryota > Metazoa > Mollusca > Bivalvia > Mytilida > Mytilidae > Arcuatula > Arcuatula senhousia. Next base: position 27,931,743 of record OZ020314.1, on the reverse strand, counting down.
TGAGTGAGTTGGTGTTTCACGCCTGTGCAACGCTATATATTTTAACAAAGTGCTACTACTCCGAGGAACAGGTAATTTTTACTAAACTCCGCAAAAAAGATTGTTTTTATAATCAATTGCATTAACTTTATACTAATCAAAGCAAATCAAATAATAAATAAATTTTCTTAAAAAATCATTAAGGCTGCGCTTTTTCGAAATATAAATTAATTATTTAATTGTAGAACTCATTGTTGAATGGGGTAGCCCTGACATCGAGAGATGCGGGGTCGTCAGGCGAAAATTCGGAAAACCTGACCGCAAACCATAGTGGTGCACCGTGTTTGGAAAAATGTCACGTTCCTCGGCACGTGAAAGACCCAGTTGCAGGTCTCGGTAAGAGTAGGACCCGTAGCATCCCCATGTAGGAGGCTAAATTTCACGTCCTTACCCATCACTCCTTCTATTTGCAGTCAAAACTCTCCTACATGATTGGCCTTGTGTCCCCATTTCCTCCACTTCATCACCATTTCATGTTCATTGTATCACCACTTTCATGTTCATCTCCTGGATTTAGCCTTAATCGTGCTGCTTGGGAGGGAGTAAAGCAATAACTAACTAACTAACATTGAACTTTAACATTTCACCATTGACACCAATTAATATTTTTTTTAATGTGGAGATCCACTGCGGCTTTCCATCTATACTACTAAAATAACGAAGCGTTTTTTTTTTTTGTTAGCCGTGTTGCAGCCTAAACAACACATACAACGACTAAGCTTCATATATCAAAAATAGGGGATGGTTGTGCCCTTTGAACATTTCATTAGAACTTATGCAATTACGTCTACAGTTTGCTAATTAACGTAATTAATTAATCCAGATACCCTATAGCCGTCTTTGTTCCGGAATTACCCTCCGTATTTTGAAATATTTGAAATTATTTCCCCTGTTTTCTTTCAATTACAAAAAAAAATCCATAAAACTTTTCCAATAATTATGCCATATATTAAAAAGATTTTATATATCAGATTATAATGGTAAGTTTACTGAATAAGAGGCTCCCAGGAGCCTGAATCGCTCACCTGGTCTTGAGTCAACCCTAAACATGTAAACACTTTTCTAGAGCTAAATGAGCTGAACATTTCAGCAAACAACAGCTTTTCTCTATCTACTATAGGTCCCGTGCGGGGTCTGGGTGGCGAATAGGCCCGCAATGGTCCTGAATTGGTACAGGCACTTCCAAAGAAGTGGTGGGTTAAACCAGGTTTTATCGCGCCAAACCTCCCTCTTCCATTGCGATCTTTGTTGTGTTCTATGGTCATTACCGGATATTGAGGTGATCATCTCAGTACAGCAGACCAGTCAAACACTAATTTAAACAATTAACTATCATATCTTTTAAGTCTAGTGGCTGATAACGAAGAAAATTTTTTTTAGGGATCGTATGAAACGTATTTTCTTATAGCCTGCTCCAAAAGTCGGTCACGAAGAAATCGGTGTCTGATAAAAAAAAATTGTGAAATGTGTGTAAGCTCTGGCATATCGAATAAGTTGTGAAATATAAACACTGTATGCAGGGGAAGTAAGTATATAAACCTTTTGCCATGCGACGCAGGGCAAGACATCGATTGGTCTTGTTACATTTGTGCTTATTTGATAATATTATAAACATGGTGTATATATATGTCACAATATAAATATGTTTAAATGGGACAGGCATGTATAGTTTAAAAAAAATAAATAATTTGTTCCAATCTGAATTTATTTTATACCAGCCCACAAATAGTCGAGACTCCCACTTCAAGTTAGATGGATGGTCCCTGTGCAATCATACATGTACATCTGTATATTCAAAGAATTTTTTTTTTTTATTTGATCACCAATAACACAGAAATGTTTTTTTTTTAATCACTAGACATGTCCATAATACATGTAATACTAAAAATAAGTTCGACAATAACATATTCTATATATCAACTTTCATTGTCATTAATAACTAAAAAGTTTGTGACAAAATAACAATTAATAGTTGCTGAGCAAACTGTTACGCAAAAAAGTGTGACAAAGGACAGACATGACAGACCCCGGAATTTCTAAGTCCCTGTTCCATATTGCAACCCTCCATATTGTAACCGGGGACACAAAATTATCTGGTATTCTAAATAGTGTTGACAATGCATCATAGTTTTTTACTACAAGGCCTAGTTTACATGTAAAATAAAATGTATGCACCAATTTTTTGTACAACATATTTACAGTTTCAGTTTATTTTGGATAACTTTAATTCTTTTGCTATCATTGGATCTTTTTGAACAAACTTTTTTATTGTTCTATTTTCTATATAGATTCTTAGATTTATGTCTCCAGTTGCCATCTCAGGACTAGATGAAGGTGTTGATACCAGTAGCTGTTCAAATGGTAACCATATCAATTAAAACTTTACTACAAACTTTGTCCCGTGCGGGGCCCGGGTGGCGAATAGGCCCGCAGCAGAGCCTAGCTTGTCGTAAGAGGCGACTAAGGGTCTTGGGATTCTCACGTCGGGTCAGTGCTCAGCCCACAGAGCGACCAAGTGTGTACCCTAGGTGGCTGAATAGGGTAGCCCTCGTCCGCGGGGGTTGTCAGGTCTATAATACGGAAACCCTGACCGCCGACCATAGTGGGCCAACGTGTGTGAAGAGTGCCACGCTTCATGCACGTAAAAGACCCCTTTGTGGACCGCAAAGTAGTGCACCACATAGGCTTAATTTTCCGCCCCTACCCACCTCTCCCCTTTTCCTGTGGTTCTTCAAAATTTACCGGTCCTCTGTTTCCCACCCCATCCCCATATTTCACTTATCATCATCATTTCATGTTCATTTTATCATCCTTTTCATGTTCATCGCCTGTAAATAACCTATATAGCGTTGCACGGGCGTAAAACACCAACTCACTCACTCACTCATTACAAACTTTTATTAACCTTTCATCAAAAACGAAGTCCCTGACATATCCTTCATTTTACATCAATGTCATGAATGTATCACAAATTTTCCAAGGAATATTATGTATGTTTTTGGTCTTAGTTTGGATATTGTTAGTCCATTTTTGTGAGAAATAAGTAACAATAAATGGTGTTGAAACTGTGTTTTTCCTATATGTTTTTTTTTAATTTCCCGCCAAAATAGCAGTTTTCAAATGCATGTTTAATAAAAAGCTTAGCCGAGCGCAGCATGATACGACCGCAACATGTCGAACACTGTACGTTTTAGGCCCAATATGGATAGTCAATTGCTCTGGACACATGCAGCCCATGGTGGACTGACAAAGTTTTTTGACACATGCAGCCTTCCATGGACTATCCATCCACATTTCACAATAAATTCAATTTTTGTTCAAAAGCAACTAAAATAAATTACAGTTACAAAAACATCACCCCTTTTGGCCCAAAACTAATGGTATCTTCTACCTTTCACTTCTGCTCCTTTTGGTCCCTAGCAGCAATTAGGGGGAGGGAAGTGTTGCAAAATAAACATTCAATTTTGTTTATTCACTACAAGAATTTATTTTCCAAAAAAAAATGAAATCGGACAATAAATAAAAAAGTTTCAATAATGACCCCTTTGGCCCCTATTTCCATAAGGGGGGGGGGGGGGGCAGTAAAGCAACGATTAATCCTCCATGTTCTATCCACCACTTGACAAGACTTAACTTGCAAAAAAAAAAAATTCAAAATCCGACCAAAAATTAAGAAGACAAGGGATAATATCAATTCTACCAAAGGGGGATAAACCAAGAGAGTTTCTTAAAAATTGGCGCCCTATCTCACTCCTTAATGTTACTTATAAATTATTATCTGGATGCTTAGCAAATAGATTAAAAATTGTTCTAGATAAGCTAATTCATGAAAACCAAAAGGGTTTTCTGAAAGGAAGGTACATTGGGGAAAATACTCGTCTTGTCTATGACATACTTCAGAGTACTGAAGAACTCGAGATCCCAACTGGAACTTTGTTCTCATTTGTATTCCCAGGTTTACTGTTGTTAATTGATTTTGAAAAAGCTTTCGATTCAGTATCATGGAGATTTTTAAATCAGACCTTAAACTTCTTTGGCTTTAGCGACAGTTTTATAAACTCTATAAAAGTTTTGAACACGGAAATTAACTTGTGGTATATTTTCAGAATTTTTTATCATAGGTAGAGGCTGTAGGCAAGGGGATCCAATTTCACCATATTTATTTTTACTTTGTGTTGAAATTATGGGAATTTTAATTAGAAACAATCAAGAAATAAAGGGTATAAAGATAAAAGAGAATACCTATAAGATCTTACAGTATGCTGATGATACAGGAATCTTCCTAGATGGTACAGAAAAAAGCTTAAAGAAAACTCTTGATCTACTCGAGCAATTTTCAAAATATTCAGGCCTCACTCCTAACTTTGACAAAACAAAAGCAATATGGATTGGTTCTAAAATAAAAAGTAATGAGAGATTATGTAAGAATAAAAAACTAATCTGGACTAATGAGCCTTTTGAAGTACTAGGCATTACTTTTAGTACCAATCTAAAAGATGTTATAAATTTAAACTACAGTAAAAGAATATGCAATATAGAGGCAAAAATAAAGAGCTGGCAAAAAAGAAACATTAGTGTTCTAGGTAGATTAACAGTTGTTAAAACATTGCTTATTCCAACCCTTACTCATTTATTCATTGCTATTCCAACCCCTGACGATGTACTTTTGAAGAAATTGGAAAGCATATTGTTTAACTATGTATGGGTGGGTAGGGATAGAATAGCAAGAAACCAAATGGTTCAAAACGTCGCACAAGGAGGATGTGGTATGATCCATCTAAGTACTTTTATTAAATCGCTTAAGCTTACTTGGATAAGGAGACTGTTAAATAATGAATCCACTTGGAAAGAACTTGTGCTGACACTTATTAACGTAGATTGTAAAAAACTTACTTTATTTGGGGATGATTACCCATCTGACTTAAGTAAAAAGACCAACAATATTTTTTGGAAACAAGTCTTTGATATCCTCTCAGAATATAAACAAATTGACATACTAAGCAACCATAATGATATTCTTAAATACCCTTTGTGGAAAAATTCGGATATTAAAATCGACCGAAAGACTATTTTTTTAAAAAAATGGTATGAGTCAGGAATCTACTATATAGGCGACCTGTTTGACAGAAATGGAAATTTCCTACAATATCAATCTCTATGTAACATTTACAACATTAAAACTCCAATCACATTATACTATGGAATAAGAGAAGCACTTTTTACAAAATGGGAGAAACTTACAACTCCTATATCACTTAATGTTCAAGATCTTCCATTTATACCTATAAAAATGGAATTATTTATTTGTTACCAAAAGGGAGCAAATATGTTTTATCAAATTTTTATTAAGAAGCTAAAATTTCCGCAAAAGTATAAGGAAAAGTGGTTGATAAATTTAAACCCTCCCTTTGAAATTAATTGGAAATTTGTCCATAACTGCAATTTTTCAACAACGAAAGATACAAAACTAATATGGTTTCAATTTCGACTAATTCATAGAATTTTAGCAACAAACCAATATCTGTATAAAATTGGAAAGACCAATAACCCTTTGTGCTCTTTCTGCAAGACTGATGATGAAACCATTATGCACATCTTTTACGAATGCAATGTCGTTAATGAGTTTTTCGTCAGCTTTGAGAGATGGATATATAATAGAACATCTACTTTACTTAACATCACCAAAGTGGAATTAGTGTTTGGAAAAATTGGAAATAAGTTTATTGTCCAAAATCTTCTTCTTATTTTTAAATTTTATGTCTATAAGCAGAGGTGTAGAGACGAATTACTCTTTCTCCCTGCTCTTAAGGCAGATATTTACAGCTATTACAAGCAAGAGCAATATAGTTCCTTAGTCAATGGGAACAAGGTGTCCTTTGACAAAAAATGGGAGAAATACAAACCTTTGTTTGAAGAATAAGAAAAGAAACATATAAGAAGTGCTACAATTAAATTTTATACATCTTATAAAATAAGTTTGTTGCCCATGCCCATGCTCTAGCAATTGGTAATATTCATCAATAACGACTTTCTGAATGAGTGCGAGTGTGAGAGCTTGTCTTTGTATTTCATATATATTGTAAAAATGTCTGAAAAACAAGAAAAATTACAAAAAATTAAGAAGTCAATTTTTTTGCCCCTTTTGGGGCCCTTATATCTAAATGAAAAAAGGGGACCCCCGAAATCGATCCCATTTATAGTATAATAGTATTGCATATCATTGTCAAATTTCATAACAACTGACCAACCAGAACCAATGTTATAGTGAGAACAAATTAATATTTGATTTTCTTGCCCCGTTTTGGGCCCCTAATTTATAAAAGACCCCCAAAATCAATCCCATTTATCCTTTTATGGTATGAAACATTATTGTAAAATTTCACATTTGGTTAACCAAAACAAAAGTTATTGTGGGAACAAACAAAAAAGTTGCAACTTTGGCCCCTTTTCGGCCCCTAATTTCTGAATAAAAAGAGGGGGGACCCCCAAAATCAATCCCATCCATCGTTTTATAGTAAGGAACATCATTGTCAAATTTCATAGCATTCGGATAACTAGAACAAAAGTAATTGTGTTTACACTAATGTTAACAGACGCCGACGCAGACGACGGCGACGACAACGACAGCATCATACCATTATATGTCCGCAGTTTTTTTGCGGTCGTATAAGATCCCCATTTGTGGCCGGATTTCACAAAGTGAAAAATCTGGGTTATAAAATGGTGAATGTTGATCGGTGGTGGGCGGCGGGCGGACGAGAACATTTTTCGTAACAGTTATCTCAGCAATTACTAATCACAGCCACTTGATATTTGGTATTTGATATCTGGGATTCGAATTTAGGTCTGTCCCTCAACTACTTCCTGTTTAACGAAATCCGGCCATTTTTGACTTTGACAGATTTTTATTTCATATATGGATGTATAGTACTAAGAACTACAAATGTGTAAGTCTACCAAATTTCATTAAAAATCTGGATATATGTCATTTGGTATTAAATATGTCATTTGTCCCACCTTAAAACTCTTGACCCATACACACCAAAAGAGGCATAGAGCCTTAAGGCTCTCTATTTGTTAATCTCTACAATTATCATGACATCAACTGCAAAGAACAAAATTTAAGTATGCCTGTAAATCATCTTGATCCACTTATCTAAATGCAATGCTGACCTCAAGAATTTATATGATTTTTTTAAGCAAAGACCTACTAAATTATGCATGTGTATATCATGTTTTTATTATCTTTATCTTTTACAGCCTCTACAGATTCATCACATTTATTTCCTGTACCATCCATGAGTGTAGCCTCATCTGTCTCTGCTGCTCCATCCATGTCTGCTGTTCCACTTAGACAATTGGCCACTGAGTCATCAACCTATGCTGCTCAATCCACATCTTCTGCCCCACCCAGATCTACAGCTCCATCCATGCCTGCTCCTCCACCTAGACATTTGTCCACTGAGTCATCAACATATGCTGCCCGCACGGGTACATATACCTATCACATACACCCTGAATAAAAACATGTTTTTTCTCCTTTGTTTTATATTATTAGAATCTAAACTCTGATAGACATTCTGTTACCAACCTTGAGAGTAACAACAGGTGTATCTATCCCTAAGGCTATTTGAGGTGAGCGCTAGTGCTTTGTCTATCTTGCATAACAGGGATGAGGAAGCATACACCTGTCCTCGGGCTATATGAGGGGAATGTCTATTACATAACAGGACTGAGGAGCCACTTTGTGGCCATAGGCTATTTGAGGGGAATGGTATTACGTCACATTTTTATCCACTCGTGTAACCTTATATCTTGTAGTCTTAATCATGTCATATTTACCTTAAGGAATGAGGGGAACGTATCTCTATTACATAACAGGACACATGAGCCACTTGTTCCCAGAGGCTATATGGTGGAATAGTATGACGGCACGTATGACCTCACATATTTCGTCACCATGTATGCCCCAAGGGTACGTGACGTCATAATCGAAATGGTCTATTACATCATTTATACCCTAAGGCTATGAGGAGACCCAAATGTGTCATAATCCGTACCCTGAGGGTTAGTATGGTGTAACTTTTTGCATATTATTACGTCATTAATCCGGATTAGTTGCACGATTGTGCACATTTACCCTCGGGCAGCAAACCCTCTCTCGTGTTTGAGGAGCATGCAGCACCATTTTATACTACTGTCGTTCAATAAAAAGAATTCTAGTCTTCGAAAAATTTTGAAAAAAATAATTGTCGAGGGGCTAAAATCCCCCCCCCCCCCCGAATTTCAAATGGTTGCTGCCTTAGAGTTTGAGAAAGAAATTCGATTTATAGCTACAAGAATTTACAATCCTATTCATGGTCATCGCTTTGAAATAACCTGTATAGAGTTGCATGGACAGAAAATCTGTTGCGAATATTAAATGTTGACTCTCAGAATAACCTGTCAAAA